>CM067328.1:89935000-91227500 GCA_034376525.1 Nicotiana benthamiana
TTTACTCAAATGTATCAACAAATGCTAGTTAAATCGATTTGAATGCATAAGAATGAATTTCCCAAAGTTTTGCCCAAAAATTTCAAAAATGCCCCCGGTCCCACGTGGTCAAAACCCGAGGTTCGAACCAAAATCGGGTTACCCATTCCCCCACGAGCTCTTATGTAATTTGTTTTAAAATCGGACCCCAAATTAAGGTCCAAATCCCCATTTCAAGAAAACTTAGGTTCTACCCCAAATCCCCATTTTTACCCATTGAAAGCTTTGATTTTAAGATGAAATCATGATAAAAGATGTTATCGATTGAAGAAATTGAGTAAAAGTTGACTTACAATTGATTTGGGGAAGAAAGGGTTGAGAGAAAATCTCCAATGAAAGTTTGGGTTTTAAAATCGTCCAAGTCTGAATATACAGGTGCAGGTATCGCAATTGCGAAGATTTGTTCGCAATTGCAAACTCAGCAGGCTTGGGAAATGTGAGATTTTAGTTCGCAATTGCGAACTATGAAGGGTTCTGCAGAGTTCGCATTTGCGAACAAATTTTCGCATTTGCAAACTCTAGGCTACAAAGGGGAGTTTTGCAAATGCAAAATCTGGGCTACAAAGGGGGGTTTCACAAATGCGAACATTTGTTCGCAAATGCGAACTTTGGGCTACAAAGGCGGACTTCACATTTACGAACAATTGTTCGCATTCGCGAACACTGCAGGTCAGGCATACCAGCAGCTTTCAAACATGCTAATATGAACTCGCGGCCTATCCAAACTCACCCGAGTCCTCGGGGCTCCAACCCAAACATGCACACAATCCCAAAAACATCCTACGGACTTACTTTGCGATCAAATCGCTAAAATAACCTCATTTACATATAATCAAACCTCAAAACAAATGATTCCTACCAATTTTCCATAAAACTCTTATTTCTCATTTTCAAGTACGAAACACGTCAAATGACGTCCGTTTTCAACCATACTTTACAGATAGCGCTTAACGTTCATTTAAGACTTGTACCAGTCATTAGAACCAAAATACGAGTTCGATAGCATCACTTTCTAACTCATTTTTATTTCAATTTCTCATATAAATTTTCAAATAAACAATTTCTTTCAAAAATTCCATACTCGGGCCTAGGACCTCAGATTTTGATTCTGGAAATAAGCCCATGTCTCAAATTTTTCTACGGATCCTCCGGGACCGTCACATCACGGGTCCCGGTCCGTTTACCCAAAATGTTGACCAAAGTCAACCATATCAATATTATTATCAAAATTCATAGTTTTTAACACAAAATTCATATATTTCCACATAAAAATTTTCTGTCTTTGTGCTCGGACTGTGCACGTAATTTGAGGCGACTAAATAAGAGATTTTCAAGGCATCGGAAGCACAAAGAAAGGAAGAATTATGGTGATGACCCTCTGGTCATCACATCCTCCAACTCTAAAAAACCGTTCGTCGTCGAACGGACAAAAGAAAGAAGTATCAGCGTCAGCGAATAGATAGGGATAACGGCTTTGCATATTATACTCGGACTCCCAAGTCGATGCCTCAGGAGGCTGACCTCTCCACAGAACACGCCGTTGATTCCTAATTTTTTTCTATGTATATTTGTACCCAAAATACTTTCAAAATAGCTTATGAATGCATATATAAGCATCCACAAGAGGTTTGGTATTTTTCTATAATTTTCCGAGCATTTTAAAACCAATTTACGACTATTTTTATATTGTAAAATCCAATACTTAGTGTCAAATCTTGTAATTTTAATAAACAAATTATTTTATTCTCTCATTTACATAAAAATATAATTTATGTAATTTTATAGGATTTTACAAATCCATTAGATATTTTTAAATTAAAAATTCATTAAATTGTAATTTTAGTCTATTTTCTCAATTTAATAATTATTTCAAGTGTAAAATAGTTCCTGATATTTTTAATTAATTCCTAAACATATTTTATTTTCTCAGTAATTTTATTGAATTTTTATGAAAAAATTACTATTTTTTATAAAAGTAAATGTGGAAAAATTGGCTATTTAAAATATAGCCCCTATTCTTTCAATTTTAACCCATATTTCACATCCAATTCCAGCCCATTAAACCCAATCCACCCAACCCAATTTAAATACCCGACCCAAACCAAACCCAAACCTAACCAGCCCGGTTTCCCCACTTCTAATCATGGCCGTTGATCTCGTAGATCAACGACCCACATTATTTCTTACCAAATTAAACGCCCAAACCCCCCTTAGCCCTAATCACTTCTCTGATTCCGCCGACTTCACTCCCAAATTGCTCTCTAGGTTCTATCTGAACCCTAATCACTTTAGGCCCTCTTCGCCGGCTTTAATGTCCATTCTAGGCTGGAAACTCACATGCTCGTCCAATTTTCACCTTTCCTGGCCTTTGGGTTTGAAGATCAGGGTTTGGTTTCGAGGGTAACTGGACCAGAGGTGCTTTAATGGGGGTTTCACGGTCGTGTCAGGCTTTTCTCCGGCGAGCTTTTGAAGGCCTGGGTCCTTACCAAGATCCGATGAGCCGTCTAGGCTTTTCTCGCCATTTCTGAGGCCTTTTATGAAAATCCTAATTTATTCAAGGTTCTTCATCCTGTTTCTCTGTATTATTTTACGATCTTCTCTGAGTCTTGTTTGTTTTCTAAGGTTTTTTTATGTATCTCTCGTCTTTTCCTCCACCAAGTCGTGTTTTCAAAAAACTGTTCGCCTTCTCAAGACTTGGGGTTTCCGTGATTTCTACTTGTTTCACTGTGATTTATTCCATTATTTTATTTTGCCGTAATTCCTAAGTGTTTATATGTGTTTTCTATGTATCTCCTCATTATAGTTTTATGGGGTTTTCGAGTAGTTTCTTTACTATTTTTCTTTATTAAGCTTCCATGAATGTTTGTGTTCTTTGGACTTTCTGAGTTTACTCTTTGACTGATTCGCTATGCTTTCGCCATTACACTCGACTTGTGGAAGAAACTTAAGATTTTGGGGGTTTCACACCATTTGTGTGCGATTGTTTGCTGTCTATTTGATTTCGAACCCTAATTCTCTAAACTCTTTGATTCTTGCTAAGCTTTGCAAGACCTATGGATCTCGTGACTGTGCTCTTCTACTCTGTTTATTTTTTTTAGCCTTGTCTGTGCATCTCTTTATAGTCAGGCCATTCCTTTCAAAATAACGCTAATTTTTGGGGATTGATTTTCTATGTAACCTTATTTGATTCTTCCCTCATTTGATCTGGACCTATTCCCGACTTAGTTCATTATTAAGTATGAATCTTTGAATCCCTGATTTATTAGGTGATAATTGATTTAGCCTTTACCTTATTTACCTAACCGTCTAGTTTTAAAAGCTTCTCTCATGTATTTACCCTTGATTGCACCATGTGTTATTGATTTTCTTTCCTTAAATACAACTCTGTCCTCTCCTATTCAAATTCGAACTCCTTAATTAAAGGAGTTCCCTTCTTCTGATTGATTCTAATTGCTACTGAATTATTCTTGCCTTATTTTCTTGCATGTTTTCAAACTATAAATACCCCCACCATTTATTTTTAAAAAAGAACAACTTGAGTTCAATAAACACATACACACACTGATTCTCGAGTCCTCTCCACTATTGCTCACAAAAACTCTCTGCTTTTCTCTTCTTGCTACTTGCACTCTGTTAAAAGCTAGCCGGCTGAAAGCCAAGGCTAATTACAGAACTTCTCTTTGCTTTTGTTACTCAAGTGCAACTAGTAGGTTCTAATTTCAATTACTAATCCTTCAACTACTTGTTTACTTTCATGTTGTCTTTGCCTGATATACTTATAGCTTAGTTTCAACATGTAAATCCCTTTCCCTTTCCCTTTGCTTGTTTCTTTCAGTACTTACTTAAGTTCTAACATGCTTAATCCCCTTCCGTTTATCCCCTTGTCTGATTATTTTATCTCATATGAGTTTTTAGTACGTTTAAATCCCTATCCTGTAGATTTCAGTTATGTTAAAAACCCTTTCCCTTTATCTCTCACCTGTTTGTGTTAAAATTTCAGCATTTTAGTCTTTTTCACTTTCCCTTTAGTTGTTTTCAGTATTTCAGTATGTTAAATTCCTTTGTTGCTTGTGTCTTGTCCATCACTATGTTTTATTTCAACTTAATTTTGTCTGTTAAAATCTTATGTGATTTCTCCTTCCCCTTTGCCCATGTTTGCTTATGAGTTTGTTTTGGATGAGAATGGCATCTCATTGCCACTTCTAATCTAGAACCAAGGCTTAATTGCCTATACTCAGAATGATCCAATTCCCTTTCCCCCTCTTATGTGCTTGAGCCTGGACAAAGGCATGTTGATGTCTTAATCACCTTCCAAGCCCTTGTCTAACTTGTTTACAAGTCTGCTCCTGTTTGTTACCTTTGTAAGGAGTCTGGGGTGTGCCAGTCTCAATCAATAGGCTGGGTATGACCACTTCACACACTGGTCAATGTCATATAGAAGCCATGACTATAGGCTTATTCATCTTTGCATAAGTAGAAACCATGCCTTAGGACCATTATTTTATCCATGTGAACTGTTACTATGCCTATTTTTTTACATCGTTGCATATCATGTAGATGCCATGTCTATTCGCTCTTTCACATTGCACTAACTTCATATAGAGACTATGCTATTAGGTTTGCATCTTATAAACTCACCGAGAAAGTATGCCTATTGGAATTATATAAACGCTAGACAAACGGTAGGACGCGTAATGGTATAAAAACATCAACTAAAGGGTAACAACAAGTCATGAGTTCAGACCATTAACGTTTTCAAACGTCTTAATTTCTTCAAACTTGTCCTAACCTGGCTTATTTTAAAACGGGTCCAGCCCAGGTCTGCCCTTTTTGTAACTATAAGCTATTATCTATGCTGAACTTGTTATTACTTAGATCCAATTCTTTAGGATTTTAAAACTCCTTCAAGGCCTTTAAAACTTCCCTTCTTACTCGATTTTTTTCAACTGATTTACAACCCCTTTTCCTCAAAATTCGTATGCAGTTTTTTTTATAAATTTTAACAGACTTCCATCTGAACCTCGTGTTTTCCTTTTCTAAAACTTGTTTGCAGCTGTAAATATTTAAAAAAAGCTCATGTCTGTAACTGGCATCTTTTCTCTAAAGGCTTACTGATTTTCTATAGTCTGTCAACTTTTAAAATCGGCCCGGGGAACTCGAAGCAGATTTTCAATCCAACTTTTATATGTTCAACTAATCCGCCCGTTCTCCTAACCTCTTTTAAAGACCAAATCAGTAATTGAAGTCATGCTATACTACTTGTTGCATGCTATGGGGTTTGCTTGAGCCTTTAGTTGTTTATTTGTATCCCTCTGAATTGCTACTTGTTTTTGATTATCGCTCTAGCATTTTTACCTTTGAATACTTCATATATGTCTCCTACTTCCTTTTCCCCCTTTTTAGGATTAGAAGTCCTAATACCCCAGGACTAACAGGTTTGGGCGGGTATTAGCATGCAATAAGTAAACGATACCAACGCGCTTTAATACCTTAACGGGGTGGGAGGGTAGAATATGGAGATAATGACGATGCGATAATATCATGAAGCGACCCCTCTTTGGGAATATGAGCTAGATATTGCATTGAATGATCCATATTATAGTTAAGCCTAGGACCCTTTTTTCTTTTCTATGTGTTTTATTGTTTTCTTAATGCTTTCCAAACTAATCCTCTTTTATTTCAGACTTATATCTTTCCTGTCTTGTAAAGCTTTCAGATTATGTGAATGTTATACATGTGCACTTCATTTGTCTACTTGCCTCATCTTCTTTTTAAAGTCATGATTAGCACGGCCGGGAACCACATTTGTGGATCTTGTGTGGTGCCTAACACGTTCCCCTCGAGATAATCTCAAGCCCTTATCCAACTCTGGTTTCTTTCTCTAAAACACTCTCTTAAAGTGTCTTAATGCAATATAATCATTACGTGGCGGCTCTTTCAATTTCGTAACCCAATTCCCAAACGGGAAATAGAGTTGTTTTGCCCATAATGTCGTAAAACCCGATTTCTCCTTTGAAAAAGGGGGTGTCGACAGCATGGCAACTCTGCTGGGGAATTTCTTTAAGGCTTTTGCCATTATGTGGTTCTATGACTTTATTGCTTTCTTTACTATCTTTATCTATTGCTTTAATCGTTTCTTCCCATTACTTACTTGTTTCTTCATGTATTTTACTTTCTTTAACTGTTTTACCGCTTTATTGTCTTTACATTATTTCAATTCCGTCCTTAATTTCAAGCATTTATTGTGTAATCATTATTGTATGATCGTGAAAATACATGTACTTGTTTCCTTATTGTAATTGCATCCTTCAACATCATTTCCATTCGTGCCAAACAAATCCTATAGCAACGCTTATAACGAGTGGTTGCGCTTTTCCATATTATGAACCCAATTTGTAGTAAAACCAGTCGATCAACGGTGTAGTCGGCGGTTCCGCGCCTTTCCTTCTTGAGTTGTCCGCTCAAGGGTACCTTGTCTAGCACTTCAAAAGTAGAAACCTTACTCCATTTAATTGTTCATGAATCATGGTCAAAATTAGCTGAGTCAGTTATGTCGTCCGCATACTGACTTATTAGGATAGCCTAAATCAAAAGTCCATCGAGTTTCCTCGAAACCCAAACAGACATTCACGTTGTGTGCATTGATTTGGAGAGCTAAATACCTTTTGCTAATTATTGATTTAAATGGTCGAGTCCGGTGGGGTTAAGGGCCCAACTCTCTATTTTGCAAGAAATGAGGCACGAGGTCCCCAGGTTCGGTATGATATCAAATATTCATCCAAAGTTGTTAAGCTGGTGGGATGATTTGTATGGCAATGATTGGGTTGTCGTCTGCAAACACTTAGGAAATCTTCCTTCACTTCTGGAAGTTAGGCCAGATAACAAGATCATGGAAGCTGCTACTATGTTTTGGGATAGTGAACGGGCTGTCTTCCGCTTTGGGATATTGAAATGACACCACTATTGGAGGAAATTGGGGGTTTAGCCGGAATTCCTTGGGACAACCTGGGGTTGCTCATGCTAGAAAACTGCAAAGGTAGAGGTTTCTTAAAAATGACGAGACTCAAAAAGAATCCTGATCTGACCAGTTTGAAGGACTCCTACATATCCTTCGACTTCATGTATGAAAGGTTCGGACATAGCAAATCATACCGCAATCACATGGACGAGTTCGCCCTCACCTCTTTGGGGCACATATATAGGAGAGCTTTTGTATTCATGTTCTGTTTCCTGGGCATGATAGTTTTTCCGATGAAGAAGGATAAAATCCATATAAGACTAGCCATGGTAACCAAAGCTGTAATGGAGGGTATCGACGGGCAGACGTTCAACATAGCACCCATGATCCTTGCAGAACTGTACTAAGCCTTAGAGAAATGTCAGCAAGGGGCACCACACTTGAAGGGTGCAATCTACTACTACAAATCTAGCTCATTGAACATCTTCAAAAGGGAGAGTATAGGCAGGAGATCACATGCCGGGATTGGGATGATCACATTGCTTTCCATCGTCCAAAGTGGATGCACTTCATGCGGGATATATTTGCTCACGTGGAAGACGCCAGTGGATGGTTGGAACTATTAAGAAATCTGATAGAAGAGCAGGTACAATGGATGTACGAGTGGTTTCCAACCGGCGAGTTTATCATTTGGTGTAAGGATGCGCCATTCCTTATACTCAGCGGCTTGAGAGGAACTTACCCTTATGTCCCTCTCCGAGTCATGAGGCAAGCCGGAAGGAAGCAGATTATACCAAGAGTGGAAAAGATGAGTCTTTACAGAACTGATTTCCAGGATGACGATAGCCCACACAGGTGCCGAGCTCAGCATATGTGGCACTCCAAAATCATTCTAGAAAAGGAATCTATGGAGCCAGACAGGTATCAGGCGGAACATGCGCTACTTTATCCGGGATGGTTAGAAGATGATCATATTGGCTTAGGAAAAACAGGTTTCATCCATGGTCACAGGGTTATTGATGAGGAAGCTACAGCGAAGGTCAAGTCTAATCAGTTGTGCATGTAACAACCGTTTAGGGTACTTGGAACAGGGTATAGTTGAGCTGGAAGGCAAGTTTATGAAAAGGATCAAAGACTGTCAGGAAGCTGAAGGTAATGAAGGCGGGCGTTTGGCACAAGCTTATTTATTGCTGGGACTGCGCGAGCTAATGAAGCTGTTTGAGGGAGGCAAAGATACCGAATCTGGGGAAGGTCCTTCCGGGACCAAGTAGTTAGGGTTTTACTACTTTCTGGATGTAATTAGGCTCTTGGCCATTAGTGACAATTTTTCTTCTTTTCAATTTTGTTTTGACTCGTTCTATTTTTATCAATAAAATGGGGCATTTGGTATTATGAGTTCTCCAAATCATAATTTGTCGCTAGGCCTACCTCGGGCATAACGAGGCACCCAAATAGGAAACAATTTATTTCTTGCAACAACGTGTTTACATACCGCAATGTTTTCTTCAGAATCCGCACTAACTCTTGACCTTTTTTTTTCTTTTTGTTTTATCCCCATCCCCAAAGGTTAGTTCGTGCATTCTGGCACCATCAGCATACTCAACAAGATAAAAGGGTCCTCCTTATCCTCCTCCTCCGAGTCCTCCTAGAAACAAGAACAAAGGAAAGATGGGAGATAATGAAGCAAGGAAGTAAATTGAAGGAACTTCTCAAGGTACCCCAATCACCAAAGAAACTGCTGCTCACTTGGAGCAAACTTTGCTAAGGTTTCGAGAGGATTTAGACCAGGTCTGGAGTTTGGTAAGCTTGTCCATCTCCCTTGCTGCTGTAGATGTCAACAACCAGGTCCTTGCACCTCCACAGAAGATTCTAACCCAGGACCGCTCATCCCTGAGCCTCAAAATGCTCCAAACCGCCATGATACCCCTATCTTTGTGGATACTGTTCCATACTATACACAACCCATATCAGATGTGTATCAAACTCGCTGAAACAAAACTTGGCTGCTAAACTTTAGAAACTCACTAGTCGGGTTCAAGGTGTGGAAGTTAATAAAGGCGTAGAAGGTCTGAATTATGAAGATTTGTGTGTCCAACCCGATGTCGAACTCCCGGAGGGGTACAAACCTCCTAGGTTTGAGATGTTTGATGGTATGGGTGATCCCAGGGTTCCTCAGGATGTATTGTGACAAGCTAGTGGGAGTTGGTAGAGATGAGAAGATTCGCATGAAACTGTTCATGAGGAGTTTGAAAGGTGATGTGCTATCTTGGTATATCAGCCATGATGCAAAGAAGTGGACTAGTTGGGTAAACATGGCATCCGATTTCATGGATCGTTTAAGGTTCAACACTGAGAACGTGCATGAAGTGTTCTATATCCAGAATTTGAAGAAGAAGCCTACTGAAACCTTTCGCGAGTATGTTACTCGTTGGAGGTAGGAAGCTGCCAAAGTCAGGCCGGCTTTGGAAGAAGAACAAATGAACAAATTTTTTGTTCGTGCACAGGACCCGCAATACTACGAGAGATTGATGCTGATAGAGGGGCAGAAGTTTGCTGATATCATCAAACTGGGAGAAAGAATTGAAGAGGGAATAAAAAATGGTATGGTTACTAACCTTGAGGCACTGCAGGCCACCAACAAAGCCTTGCAATTTGATGGTTCATCATAGAAAAAGGATGTAAACTCTGTAATGACTGCGCGAAGAAACCATTCTCCTATGAAATACTAACCCTACCCTCCAACTCCACTCACGTACCAACCTTCTCTAAATTACCAAGCACCTTCGCCCACTTACCAAAATCCACCACTAGTCTACCAGTCATCTCCACCACCAACATACAAACCCACCTTGCCAGGATATTCCCAACCCGCATCCGTGTACCAAACCTACACACCCCAACCTCCTCAATATCCATCACCACCTACCTGTCAAAATTTCCCACGACCAAGACCAAATTTTGACCGCAAACCACCCAGACAGTACACTGCTATTGATGAACCCATTGACCAACTTTATAAGAAGCTCAAAGCTGCCGGATATGTTACACCCATCCCAACCATAACCCCAAAGAACCCTTTCCTATGGATTATCCCAAATAAAACCTGCGCATATCATTCGGGGATGAAAGGCCATACCATTGATAAGTGCTGCTCGTTGAAAGACAAAATTTAGACCTTAATTGACAACAAGGTCATTGTGGCTAAAGAGCCTGCTCCTAATGTTCATAACAACCCTCTGCCATACCACAAAGGTGGAGGCATCCACATGATTGAGGTAGAAGACGACTGGGACCCCGAATGGTCGATCGGTTTGATATTTGAGGGAGATAAGCCCAAGAAACTGGCGGTCACTCTTAATCCTATTATTGTGAAAATCCAGCCATCTGAGGACACACATGGTGAATATATCTGTACCATTTGAGTTTGAGGCACCTCCTGCAAAAGTGCCAAAGCTAATTGAGGGGGAGTTCGGGACTCCAAAGACGCCCGCGCCAATTGAAGTTGTTATGTTGCCTCCAAGGGTGCCCATTCCGATCACCATGTCAGACACAACCCCATTTCAGTCAAATGCCATACCTTGGGAATAGCTAAGGCAATAAGGAAAGGAAAAGCACACGCAGGTGAAGCAATTGTCGCTCAAGGTATGTTGAGAACAGGCAGGGTATACACACCAGAGCACCTAGCTGAGTCCAGCAAGAAGGCCTCTGGACGTCCCACAGAAACTGGACCTGACGATCTCTGGAGAAAGATGTAGGCTAAGGAATATTCAGTTGTTGACCAGCTAAATAAGACTGCGCATAGATTTCCATCTTGGAATTGCTGCAGAGTTCTGCATTAGAACGCCTTGATGAAGACATTGAGCGAGGCTTATGTACCAAGCAAAATAATAGGAGGAGAGATGGCAAACATGATAGGGCAGATATTGGAAAGTCACACTTTCCATGAAGATGAATTGCCGCCTGAAGGGCTCAATCATAATAAAGCACTACACATCACTGTGTAGTGTGAGGACCATTTCATCACCAAAATCCTAGTCGACGGAGGTTCTAGTCTCAACATTTGTCCACTGATCACCCTCAAGAAGTTGGCCAATGGTTTGCACGAGATAAAAGATGGGGCTATTAATGTTAAAGCTTTTGACGGTTCTTACAGGTCCACTATTAGGGAGATTAGCATGTGTTTGCAAATGGGACCTACTTGGTTTGATGTTGAGTTCCAAGTCATCGACATACCAGGCTTTTACAACTTACGGTTGGGACGACCCTGGATCTATGCCACTGGGGTTGTGGTGTCAAACTTTACATCAGGCTGTGAAGTTTGAATGGAACCATCAGGAAGTAATCATCCATGGCGATGGTTGAAACCCATATATAGTCGCCAGAACATTTCGATGATCGGAGGTAGAAGAAGAATAGGTGGGGAGACATATCATCATATTGAGCGGGTCAACGCTGTGGATAAGGACAAATGGTGGAGTAACAAGGTTGAAAGCATTCTTAATTGGAGTGGGTACGAACCAGGGAAAGGACTCGGTAAGAATCTTCAAGGCATCACTAAACCTATCCAGTTGAAGAAACATGGTACTACCTTCAGACTAGGATACGAGTACACTTGGCAAGAATTTAGAAACTGGTCACCACCATGGTGCGTCCCATATTATCCATTGGAACACCCCGTACTTCAGTTGGTACATACATTTCAGCCAGCCGACACTCTCTATGGTTCAGATGAAGATGAGGCTCTTGCAGCATTGAAGAACCTGTTTCTGGAGGATGACATGAACTGTGTTGTGATATTTGAAGAGGAAGGGGAGCAAGGCCCTTCCATTCAGGTTGTGAACTAAGGAGAGCGCCTCACCAACTGGTCAATTAGGACCACCATCGCCCGGAAACCTTCGGGGTAGCAAGGCTAAACAAGAATCATGCATCTTTATTTTAGTTGTTTTCTTTACTTTCCGCATTTGTCTTTACTTTCCAAAAGAGCCCCGATGTTTGAAAATTTATGTCAATCAAAAGCATTTTCAGCTTTATCAAATGTCTCGCTATTCATTACTTTCTCTACTGTTTACTTTATTTTTCACAGATCATTACTATTACGTGTCTTGATGATGAACCAACAACTGTAACATGCAACAAGGCTATACAACAAACGAACATAGACTCAGAGGAAGATGATATACCAGAAGAGGTTGTCAGAGAGGATGAAAACTTTGAGAATAGTCCTAAGTCAAACTTGGATGAAACCGAAGTCGTCAATTTAGGAGATACAGAGAATGTCAAAGAAACGCGCATCAGTGTGCACTTATCACAGGTAGAGAAAGAGAAATATGTAGAGTTCTTGAAGAAATATAAGGATATCTTTGCATGGTCTTATGACGATATGACTGGTCTCAACACGTCCATCGTCGCCCACAAACTACCTACAGATCCTGCATGTCCACCGGTAAAACAGAAATGCAAAAAATTCAAGCAAGATATGAGTCTAAAGATCAAAAGAGGAGGTTACCAAGCAGGTCAAAGCCAGAGTTCTTCAAGTGGTAGAATATCCAACTTGGTTAGCTAACATTGTGGCAGTACCAAAGAAGGATGGGAAAGTTGGAGTTTGTGTCGACTACCGGGATCTCAACCGGGCCAGTCCCAAAGATGATTTCCCTTTGCCATACATACACATTCTGATCGACAACTGCGCCAAGCATGGGTTGCAGTCATTCGTCGATTGCTTTATGGGGTATCATCAGATATAAATGGATGAAGAAGATGCAGAGAAAACGGCGTTCATCACGCCTTGGGGAATGTATTGCTACAGAATGATGCCGTTTGGGTTGAAGAATGCAGGGGCTACTTACATGACTACCCTCTTTCACGACATGATACATAAAGAGATTGAGGTATAAGTGGACGATGTCATCATTAAATCCAAGAAGGTTGCAGATGACATGGAAGGCCTCCGAAAGTTTTTCAACAGATTAAGGAGGTATAACTTGATACTGAATTCCGCCAAATGTGCATTCGGGGTCCCTGCGGGAAAGTTATTGGGTTTCATCATAAGTCTTCAAGGAATAGAGCTGGATCCATCAAGGGTCAAATCTATTCAGGAGTTGCCACTGCCGAAAAGCAAGAAAGAGGTAATGAGTTTCCTAGGGAGACTTAACTATATCAGCCGGTTCATAACTTAGTCTACCGTTTTTGTGAACCTATCTTCAAGATGCTGAAGAAGGATACCTCCACCAAGTGAACCGATGAATGTCAAAAGGCTTTCGACAGGATCAAGGAATACTTGAAGACATATTTTCCCGATGAGGAAATTGTAGAAAATCATTCCATCCATGATATGTGTGCTTTGGTTGTATTAGCATGATTTTCAGGTATAGGTTTTGATGAATGACAAACAACGAACTCGATGAATAACAAACAATGAAGTCAAGTGTCAAACAATGTTATTATATGACAAACAATCAAGATTGAATGTCGAGAAGCATATTGATGACGGAATTTCATAGACAAGCCAAAGACGAGCTCAAAAGTTCAAGACCGAAGACCCAAGGCGTAGGTCGTTAGGTAGAATAAATGTAAGAGCAACGTTTAAAGTTATCTCGTCTTTTGGCTCAACACAGGTCATCATAAATATGCATAAAATCATTTTATCAAATCATATTTCAAATACTTCAAACAAAACGATTTCAAACATTTTCATTTTAGCCAAAATGAATTTTAAACATGTCTTTCAAAGCTGGACAGAAATAATCGATTATGCTTATTGTGATAATCGATTATGTTAAGACAGTGTAAACCGGAATTTACAAAACAGCAAAATAATCGATTATCAGAATAAGCATAATCGATTAGCTTGTATCCATTGCCAAGTTTTTGAACACTGAACAAAATAATCGATTATGCATATCTAATAATCGATTATCCTGCATAAAATCATCTTCCAGATTTTGTAACGGTAAGCTGATAATCGATTATCCAATTCCAATAATCGATTATCCTTGCATAAAATCAGCATAATTGATTGTCAATTAAGCAACGGACATACACCCTCTAACCCCTATAAATAGAGGTCTTTTGAGCTTATTTTAAACACACAACACCTCTCATTATTCATATACATATTAATATCATTTGTGCATCATTATAGAGCTTTTGTTGAGCCATTTGAGAGACAACTTTGAGTTGTTCATAGAGCTAATATTGTATCTCTTTATCTACTCTTTTGAGAGAGTTCTTGTTGTAAAAGAGAAAGGTGTTTGAGAAGACCATATCTTCTCATTGATTGTCGGGTTTGCTAAGTACCCTCAATCTTAGTGTGTGAAGTCTTGTGGTGCGGTATCCATGAGCAAGGTGAAGTCTTGTGGTGCGGTATCCACGAGCAAGGTGAAGTCTTGAGGTGCGGTATCCTTGAGCAAGTTGAAGTATTGTAGAGTGTACATCCACGAGCAAGTGTAACGGTTTGTTAGGCACCGGTAAGCTTAACGGAGTTAGTGGAATCTCGAGAGAGTCTCTCGGGGACTGGACTAACCACAAGTTGTGGTGAACCAGGATAAAGTCGGTGTGTTCTTTCCTTACTATTTTAATTACCGAATTTATTTTATTCCTGCAATTTTAATTCCGCAATATTTATCAATATTCTAGTGCCGCACTATTCACCCACCTATAGTGACGAGCATAAATCCTAACAATTGGTATCAGAGCCTAACTCTCTGAAAGCCTTAACCGGTTGAGAGAACGATATATATATTTTTGTTGAGAATATTGAACGCAGGAATAATGAGCGAAGGACACTCCACCGAGAGGCCTCCATTTTTTTATGGAAGAAATTATACATACTGGAAAGAGCGGATGAGAATCTTCATCCAATCAAATAACTTTCGCTTGTGGCAAATCATTGAAAACGGTATGCCGACAAAGAAAGTTGGGGAAGCCATGGTTCTGAAGGAGGAGAATGAATACAACGCCAAGGCCATCAATATGTTATATTGTGCGGTGAATCCAGATGACTATCGGAAGATTTCCTATTGCACAACCGCCAAAGAAATGTGGGATAAACTTGAAGCCATCTATGAAGGTACGCCTCAAGCCCAAAAGCGCGTGACATGGGACTCGGACAGCTCGTGTGATGAAACGACTGCCCTATGCTTCATGGCCGACGAAGAAGAGGAGGTAAGCACTTCTAATTCTTGCTCTTTCGAAGAATTACAAGAAGCTTTTAAAGAATTACTTGGTGAATTGAAAAAGACTTCAAAAATCGCCAAAGAGGCCAAGAATAAAATCAAAGTTTTAGAAGAAGAAAATAATTTTTTGAAAAATGATAATATTGATCTTAAAAATAAAATCAAGGCGATGAATGAAGCATCTTCAATTGGTCAAAGTTCTAATTGTTCTTCTTGTGATTCTTTGAAAATAGAGAACATAGAACTTAGGAACACACTAGAAAAACGTAGTGTAGACGATCCTATAACAGTTGAAGAAATTGAGAAGAAAAAGCCCAGGAAAAATAAAAGGCATAGGAAGAATAAGAATAATGTTAGAAAGGATGAACCACCTAGAAATAATTCTAGGAACTTTATTAATGAGTCTAGAATGAATCATTTTAGACCACCTAGAAACGACTCTAGAAATTTTGTTAATGAGTCTAGAAATAATCATGTTTGGCCACCTAGAAACAATTCTAGGAACTTTGTTAATGAGTCTAAGATTAATCATTTTAGACCACCTAGAAATGACTCTAGGAATTTCAACGCTTCTAGGAATAATGACTTTAGATCACCTAGAACATTTTTGGCTCAACCAAGACATATGCACAACCCGAATGTTATATGTCATTATTGCAACCGGGTAGGACACATAGCACCCGTATGTTTTGCAAAACATAGAGATTTATCATTTGGCTATGATTATTATTTGCCTAACCCCCAAGGACCCAAAAGCAATTGGGTACCGAAAACCTATTTTTAGGTACGTTTGCAGGTGTGCTTGAAGACTACAATATCGTAGTAGATGCACCAAGCACGAAACCTTATTGCATCGAGGGGGAATTTCGGTTAGTTATCATTTTTTTGATAAAAACGTAATAGTAGATATGTGTTAACAATTAATATATCTTTGTTAATAATTGATATTAATTATTTGTGTTGATTCATATTTTGATAACTTTTATCTTGAACAACTATTGGTATCAATTATTTTTGTTAAAAATAATGATTGATGTTTTGATGAATATCTTTCTAGTTTGAATAACAGTTGGTATATTCGCTAAAAATAACCTTTGATATGGTTGTTATATTTTTACTAACATTTGGTATTATTTCATGTTGGTATGATTTTTTAAATATCGTTAATATATATTCCTCATTGTATTTCCTATCTTATATTTGACACTAACAATTGATATACCCAAAAAGGGGAAGTGTCGAAAGGGGATAATAGCCTTTGTATACTCTCTTTTTGCTAATGCCAAAAGGGGGAAGAGTTTAGGCGATATGCATCAAATAAGGGGGAATGTATCTACGTTATAGTATGCCTTAATTTGAGGGGGAATTATCATTAAGGGGAATTGTTTGCATGAATTGTATGTTGAGATATAGATATGCATCAAATAAGGGGGAATGTATCTACGTTATAGTATGCCTTATTTGAGGGGGAATTATCATTAAGGGGAATTGTTTGCATGAATTGTATGTTGAGATATAGCATGAATTTAGGGGGAATCCGATATGCATATCTCCTGGTGTTTGTCATTATCAAAAAGGGGGAAATTGTAGAAAATTTCTATCCATGATATGTGTGCTTTGGTTGTATTAGCATGATTTTCAGGTATAGGTTTTGATGAATGACAAACAACGAAGTCGATGAATAACAAACAATGAAGTCAAGTGTCAAACAATGTTATTATATGACAAACAATCAAGATTGAATGACGAGAAGCATATTGATGACGGAATTGCATAGACAAGCCAACGACGAGCTCAAAAGTTCAAGACCGAAGACCCAAGGCGTAGGTCGTTAGGTAGAACAAATGTAAGAGCAATGTTTAAAGTTATCTCGTCTTTTGGCTCAACATAGGTCATCATAAATATGCATAAAATCATTTTATCAAATCATATTTCAAATACTTCAAACAAAATGATTTCAAACATTTTCATTTTAGCCAAAATGAATTTTAAACATGTCTTTCAAAGCTGGACAGAAATAATCGATTATGCTTATTGTGATAATCGATTATGTTAAGACAGTGTAAACCGAAATTTACAAAACAGCAAAATATTCGATTATCAGAATAAGCATAATCGATTATCTTGTATCCGTTGCCAAGTTTTTGAACACTGTAACAAAATAATCGATTATGCATATCTGATAATCGATTATCCTGCATAAAATCATCTTCCAGATTTTGTAACGGTAAGCTGATAATCGATTATCCAAATCCAATAATCGATTATCCTTGCATAAAATCAGCATAATTGATTGTCAATTAAGCAACGGACATACACCCTCTAACCCCTATAAATAGAGGTCTTTTGAGCTGATTTTAAACACACAACACCTCTCATTATTCATATACATATTGATATCATTTGTGCATCATTATAGAGCTTTTGTTGAGCCATTTGAGAGACAACTTTGAGTTGTTCATAGAGCTAATATTGTATCTCTTTATCTACTCTTTTGAGAGAGTTCTTGTTGTAAAAGAGAAAGGTGTTTGAGAATACCATATCTTCTCATTGATTGTCGGGTTTGCTAAGTACCCTCAATCTTAGTGTGTGAAGTCTTGTGGTGCGGTATCCACGAGCAAGGTGATGTCTTGTGGTGCGGTATCCACGAGCAAGGTGAAGTCTTGAGGTGCGGTATCCTCGAGCAAGTTGAAGTCTTGTAGAGTGTACATCTACGAGCAAGTGTAACGGTTTGTTAGGCACCCGTAAGCTTAACGGAGTTAGTGGAATCTCGAGAGAGTCTCTCAGGGACTGGACTAACCACAAGTTGTGGTGAACCAGGATAAATTCGGTGTGTTCTTTTCTTACTATTTTAATTACCGAATTTATTTTATTCCTGCAATTTTAATTCGGCAATATTTATCAATATTCTAGTGCCGCACTATTCACCCCCCTATAGTGACGGGCATAAATCCTAACAGAAATAGCTTTCATAGGAGAAGATATTGTTGAATCCTATGACAGTTGGAGGATGTTTTTCGACGGACCGACAAATTTTAAAGGAGTTGGTATTGGAGCAATCCTGGTATCAGAAACCCGTCAGCATTATCAGGTATCCGCCAAGTTCAGGTTCCCATGCACCAATAACATGGCCGAGTATGAAGCTTGCATCTTAGGGCTTAAACTGGCCATTGATATGAACATTCAGGAGCTTCTAGTGATTGGGGATTCAGACCTACTCATACACCAGGTCCGAGAAGAATGGGCAACCAAGAACTCCAAGATACTCCCTTATTTGCATATACAGGAGTTGATAAGAAAAATGGAATTCCAGCATGTTCCAAGAATACAGAATGAGTTCGCTGACGCCTTAGCCACTATATCATCCATGATTCAGCATCCAGATATAAATTTCATTGACCCTATCCAGGTCAGAATTTTGGATCAACCGGCTTATTCTGCACATGTTGAGGAAGAAGCCGATAGAAAACCTTGGTTCCACGACATCAAAGAGTACCTGACGACAGGAGAATATCCAGAGCTTGCTAACGCTACTCAGAAGCGCATGTTTAAAAGGCTGTCCAATAATTTCTTTCACATCGGAGGAATCCTGTATCGGAGGACTCCGATTTGGGACTATTAAGGTGTGTCGATGCGACAGAAGCAAGTATTAGAGGAAGTGCACTCAAGGACTTGTGTGTTAGATAATACGCTTAACGCTAGAGGGGGGGTGAATAGCGTTATAATAAAAATTAGCGTAAACTTGCGGAATTTAAAAATTGCAGGAAATAAATAAGTGCGATAAATAAGAAAGAACGCACCGATGTATCCTGGTTCACCACAACCCGTGGCTAGTCCAGTCCCCGAGAGACTCTCTCGAGATTTCCACTAACTTGTCAAGCTTACGGGTGCTTAACAAACCTTTACAACTTGAGGACACAAGCCTCAACACCTTTGCTCGGAGATACAACACTCCAAGACTTCAACCAAGGAAACACAAGTTCCTTCTTACAACAAGAGAATAACAATTCTCTTCAAGTGTACAAAACACTAAGTACTCAAACAAGACACTCCTTAATGAGTAGATATGAGTAAAAGAATACGCTCAAGATCACAACAACTTTCGACAAGAATTTGGCTCTCAAAAACTTATGTAATGAATATAAAATGATAAGCAATAAAGTATGCAAGCTTTAGCAATTGTATAATCAGTTCTTGTATGTTGTTGTCCTTAAAAGACTGAATTGAAGCTGTATTTATAGTTGAAAAACCTTGTATTACCGTTGCCTAATTGCCAATTAAGAGTTGCTGAAATTACTCAGTGACAATCGATTGTCAAGTTACCACAATCGATTGTTTGCCAGTTTTTCCAAAAATCAATCCCAGATTTTACGCATAACAATCGATTATATAAGATCAATAATCGATTACTGGCAACGTTCAAAAAATCCTTTCCAGATTTTACGTAAAACAATCGATTGTCAACAATCTACAATCGATTACTCAGCAACGTTCAAAAAATCCTTTCCAGATTTTAATTACAACAATCGATTATAGGAAATCAATAATCGATTACCTGACGGTATTTGAAAATATTTTGGCAACGGTCAGTTATACAATCGATTATACTAAGTTAACAATCGATTATATATCAGTCTTGAAAAATCAATTTAGACACTGCCTCTTGACAATCGATTGTCATAAGTTCACAATCGATTATTTGATAACTTTGAAAAAGTCTGGAAGTCACTGCCTCAACACAATCGATTGTCATAAGTTCACCATCGATTATTTTGTGACTTTGAAAAATCTGATGGACACTGTCTCTTCACAATCGATTGTCATTAGCTTCACAATCGATTATTTTGATCTTTGAAAAACTTTGATGGACACTGCCTCATCAAAATCGATTGTCATAAGGTTCACAATTGATTGTCATGCAGATTTGAAAAAATCTGATGCTCACTGCCTTAACACAATCGATTGTCATTAGTTCACAATCGATTGTCAAGCAGCTGACTTAAACATAATCGATTATCATAAGTACATAATCGATTATCTTAGTCCAGATTTTAGAGGCGTGTTTAAAAATCATTTTGACAAAAGTAAATATGCATTATTTAAAATAATTTTGCTCTAAATTAAATATGCATGATTTGTTAAAAGTATTTTTACGAGAGAAGCCAAGTCTTGAGTTTAAGTTGTCGGATCAAGATCACAATTAAATACCGACTCATATAAAACTTAATCTCGATCTTTGTCTTGTGCTTGAATCTTGTTATATATCAATTTCGCGCTTGTGCTTGGACCTCGTCATATGTCAATTTGCGCATAGTTTGTCATTCATCAAAACCTACAAATATGAACACACGTTTAGCATAATGCCTTGAGAACGTGTTTCCAACAATTTCCCCCTTTTTGATAATGGCAAACTTTAAGCGGGATATGCATATTAGGCAATTCATAATGATGATTCAAGACAAGTAAATATATGCAACAAGTATGCAATTAGTTCCCCCTCAATATATAAATTCCCCCTCAATTTAAGCTAATAAATATTGAGAGTGCATACCCGTTATCTTCCCCCTTTTGCCATTAGCAAAAATAATAATATAGATTAATAAAAAAACTTGTTTATTTATTAAAAAAACGGTTACATAACGGGAACAATAAAACACAGAACAATAAAATAGAAAAACAAATAAAGAAATTATTCATCATCATTTCCCGCCTCATCATCCGGCACTGCTTCATAGGGAACAAGACCGGCATATGGATAATGAACATGGTCAAAATATCCATGGATCTCATGTGTCAATTGACCGACAGAGGTGGTCAATGAAGCAATTTGGTCGGAAATGGATTGAAGAGAAGGTTCTTGAGGCTGACGCGATCGACGAGTTGGAGGAGGAGCAGGAGCTACATGATCGCCGTCATGGGGAAAGGAGGATTCTGAAATTTCCCACTTCTTGGTGCTCTTTTTGAGAGGACCGATGGAAGTGTTGAATCCGGAAGCTTCAAGAAAATTCATAATAAGGAGGGCATAGGGAAGAGGTCTATCATCTCCGATGGCATCACGCATGTGAATTTTGACGAACTTACACCAATTGATGTGAGCTCCGGTTATAATGGCATGCATGAGCTTAGCGTCCTCTTGGGAAAGAGTGGTATGATTATGCTTCCGAGGCTTGAGGACTCGTGTGATGAAATAGAAAATCAAACGATACTCGGGGAGCATTCCCGTGATAGTAGGGCGCCGTGTAGATAGATTAGGATCATAAGATGTAAGACCTATTTGGTTTAGGAGAGTTTTCTCATCAAATAAGGCGCCAGCCTCTCTATTGTAGCGAGAAATGTTTTCGCCACGTCGAGGAAGATGGGCAATGGAATGCAAGTTTTCATTGGATAAAAGAATTTGAACACCATTAATATTTGACACAAGCTCACCATCGTCATCCTCATGAAGGTTTGAGTAAAATGCTTGAATTAATGGAGGATTAATATAAGGATATGTAAGATATAAGAAGTCAAGAAGTTGACATTCCTTAAGCATGTTTGCAGCAGGGGCATATGATTGCTTGTTGAAAAGCGAGGAGGAAGAATGTCACGCTTTTCGAATTTTGTCAAAAATCTAGTAAGCTCGGTTTCAATATTGAATTGTAAAATAGACTCATCTTGATAAGGGAAAGTTGGAGGTGGAGGAGCAGAAGAAGATGCACCTTGTCTACTTGAACGGGAACGTTTAGAGTGTCTGCCCGACATTTTCAAAAAGTAGTAATGAACTGTTAAGAATCTTGGGAGATTTTTGAAGGTTTGGGAGCAAAGATTGATGCTAGATTGAATAAAATTTGAAGACTTATGATGCCTATTTATAATGGGAAGAATGGCATTTCATTTATGATGAAAATCTGCAGAAATTTATGAGCCAAAATAGTCAGAAACGGTAAAAATAAATTGCACTGACCGTTAGACAATCGATTGTTGATACGAAATAATCGATTGTTTGAGCAGATTTTGACTTGAACTCGAAACTGACACAAAATCGATTGCAAGGCCCAAACGGTAACAAATATTTGAATTTCTAACAAAAAATAATCGATTGTTGAATTATGATAATCGATTGTTGTGATACAGTGAGCACGGTGATTTTCAGACTCGGAAAATAATTGATTATATTTATGAAACAATCGATTGTTTTAGAAAAGCAGTACTGAATGGCTGAGACGGTAATCGATTATACAGTTAAAAAATCGATTATTAATCACAAATGCATAATAGGCATCAAATATAAATGATCGATTAGTGATACTTGCTAATCGATTCTCCGCACAGTAAAATAATTGATTATTTGCTGTAACAATCGATTGTTCTATGCCATTTCTTTATAATTCCCCCTGCCTTTAGGGCGATACCTGCAAAAGAGAATTAGACGTCTCCGATGCTCAAGTTAGTAATTTGTAACGAAAAAATGCAATGAGAACGTGATCTCTTAAGAAGTGTGTCCTAAGGTGTTCTTAAGGGAGTTTCGGGTACTTACCTTTTCTCCGACGTCGCCAATTACCTGTTCGAGAGGGTGATCTTTGATTGTCCTCCATTCGTTAGGCATTTTCGTTTCTTTCTCCAATTGTGGTGCTTCCTCCGTTGGTTGTTCCAAGATTTCATCTTTATTTTCCTTAGGCGTTTCCTCTTGTATTTTGTCTTTCAAGCTATTTAAAATACCTGCAAGATCAAAATCGGAATCCTTTCTCGCCAAGCGAGCATTATTTTCGGAAAACACAACATGAGGGGATTCCTCCACAGTTTCGGTTCTTTTATTAAAGACCCTATATGCTTTGCTACGTGAAGAATATCCAATAAAAATTCCCTCACCGGACTTGGCATCAAATTTTCCCAATTGATCTTTTCCATTGTTATGAATAAAACATTTGCAACCGAATACTCTAAAATGGGAGATATTTGGTTTCCTTCCCTTGTAGAGTTCATAAGGGGTTTTCATGAGTATTGGCCTTATGACTACTCTATTTAAAATGTAGCATGCGGTACTCATGGCATCCGCCCAAAAATGTTTGGGAATCTTAGCCTCTTCGAGCATGGTTCTAGCCATCTCTTCGAGACACCTATTTTTCCTTTCCACCACCCCATTTTGTTGTGGTGTTCGTGGAGCGGAAAAGGTATGCTCGATACCGAGTTCGTCACAAAAGTCCGCAAAGAGATTGTGATCAAACTCTCCCCCATGATCACTTCTAATTGAAGTGACGGTTGTTTCCTTTTCGTTTTGAATACGTTTAAGGAAATATTTAAAATTCTGAAACGCATCACTTTTATGGGCAAGAAATAAAGTCCAAGTAAATCTGGAATAATCATCAACAATAACAAAGGCATAACGATTTCTACCAAGACTTTCAATGCGAGATGGTCCAAATAAATCCATGTGAAGCAATTGCAATGGTCTAGTAGTTGAAACAATGTTTTTAGATTTGAAAGATGCTTTTGTTTGTTTCCCTTTTTGACAAGAATCACAAATAGAGTCATTTTCAAATTTCAAGTTGGGAAGACCAATAACTAAGTTTTGTGAAATCAATTTGTTCAAAAGATGCATGTTGATATGTGCTACTCTACGATGCCATAACCAAGTATCATCCTCTTTGCTCATAAGATAATCCACATATTCGGGTGAGGAATTAGCAAGATCAACCATATAAATATTATCCATTCTAAAACCACGAAGGATAATTTTAAAATCACTACGTCTAAACACTAAGCATTCATCCGAATCAAATAAGGCAAGATTTCCCTTGTCACATAATTGACTTATGCTCAAGAGATTATGCTTTAAACCTTTAACAAGTAATATATGCTTAATGAAAGAAATTTCATCCTTACCGACCGATCCGATGCTGATAATCTTTCCTTTGTTGTTATCACCAAAAATAACACTTCCCCCTTCCTTGTGTTCTAGTTGAAGGAATTTGGATTCGTCTCCCGTCATGTGCTTGGAGCATCCACTGTCAAGGTACCATAGTACACTTGATCCCTTCAAACATACCTACAAAACAAATTAATGAGTTTTAGGTACCCATGCCATTTTGGGTCCTTGGGGGTTAGGCATATCATAATGATGCGTTTGAGTGTTATGTCTATGTCGTGTAAAACAAGCAGGAGCAATATGACCAATTCGTCTACAATAATGACAAGTCACGTTAGGATTATGCATCCTTCTAGGTTCATAGTAATTGGACGGACGAAAATTGTTTACTCTATTTTCGACACTATAACTATTGCGCATTTCATGAACATCATTTCTCCTACTATTTGTTCTAGGATGTACAGCATTTCTAGAATAATTATTTCTAGGTTGGAAGTCATTTCTAGGTGTTCTAAAAGGTTCAAAATTCCTTCTAGTGTTTGGCCTAGCATATGCATCATTTCTAGAGTAGTTATTTCTAGGTGGTAGGTCATTTCTAGGTCTCCTAAAGTGTTCAACATTTGGTCTAGCATGCATATTGGTTCTAGAGTTGTTATTTCTAGGATGAGCATTTGTTTTATTAATCCTAGGTTGAGCCTTAGGTTGTTGGGGTTTGGCTTCAACCTTTTCTTTAGGCTCATTCTTAAAACCTATGCCATGCTTGGTTGACTTCAAATTAACAAGAACCTCATTCAAATTTTTGTGAGAAGAATTAAACTTATCTAAGGTGCCTTTAAGCCTTTCTACTTCATTTTTGAGATGCATGCAAGAAGTACAATGTTTAATAGAACTTTCGGGCTTGTCGGCGCTTCTTTTTCCGAAAAACTTGTTTTCCTCTTTCAACTTCTCATTTTCTAAGATTAGTTTTTCCAAATCCTTTTCTTTCAAAGAAAGTTGTTTTTGAAAATCTTTTTCTTTTAAAGAAGCATTTTCTTTTATGCTTTTAACAGTTTTTGAAGCTTTAATAAATTCACTATATAACTCATCAAAAGCATTTTGCATTTCTTCAAGGGAAAAGAAATTTTTAGAAGAGATTTGACATACCTCATCTTGTTTGTCTTCTTGCGCCATAAGACAAAGATTTGCGGCTTCGTCTTCTTCTCCTTCGCTTGACTCATCTCCGGAGTCGCCTCCCCAAGGTATATATGCACGTTGCTTCTTGAAAGGTTTCTTCTCCTTTTTCATATTTGGGCAATTTGATTTGATGTGTCCGGTTTCTCCGCATTCATAGCACTTTATTTGTTCTCCTTGCTTTTTGCCCTTTCGTTCATACTCTTTTCGCATGAACTTTTGAAATCTTTTGATAACGAGTCCAAACTCGTTGTCTCCGTCCTCATCGTTTTGAGGTTGGATTGTGCTTGCCTTAAGAGCGATTCTTTGCCTCCTTTGATCATCAACAAGAGGGTTAAGTATAGTAGATTCATAAGTCTTAAGATTACCTCTTAATGCGTCGATGGTGACATTTGAAACACCGATGGACTCTTGAATCGCGTCGGCCTTGGATCGCCATGCCGGAGTGAGACTTCGAAGAATTTTTCGGACAAGTTCCCTATCCGTGAATGTCTTCTTGAGAGCATGTAAGTCATTTACGATTATTGAAAATCGTTCGAACATCTCATCGACCTTTTCACCTTCCTTCATGTGAAACAATTCATATGCATGGGTTAGGAAATCAATTTTAGCTTCCCTTACCTGGTCCGTACCTTCGTACGTAATTTCCAGCTTGTCCCACATTTCTTTCGCCGTTGTGCAACAAGATATTTCCTGTAATCGTCAGCATTTACAGCACAATATAATAAATTAATTGCTTTAGCATTATTTTGCACCTTTTGGATATCATCTGCGTCATATTCTTCTTCGGACTTGGGAACCCATTCGTTATCAACCTTTTTGGTTGGAATTTGATTTCCCTTCATTATCACCTTCCAAAGATAAAAGCTATTTGATTGAACGAAGATTTTCATCCTCTCCTTCCAGTACGTATAGTTTGTACCGTTGAATAGTGGTGGTCGGGTGGAGCATTGTCCTTCATCTATTCCTGCAAAAGAGTCACGAGTAGAAGCCATGGATGTTTCTCTCAAACTGTTAAGTCTTCAGAGAGTTGGGCTCTGATACCAATTGTTAGACAATACGCTTAACGCTAGAGGGGGGGGGGTGAATAGCGTTATAATAAAAATTATCGTAAACTTGCAGAATTTAAAAATTGCAGGAAATAAATAAGTGCGATAAATAAGAAAGAACGCACCGATGTATCCTGGTTCACCACAACCCGTGGCTAGTCCAGTCCCCGAGAGACTCTCTCGAGATTTCCACTAACTTGTCAAGCTTACGGGTGCTTAACAAACATTTACAACTTGAGGACACAAGCCTCAACACCTTTGCTCGGAGATACAACACTCCAATACTTCAACCAAGGAAACACAAGTTCCTTCTTACAACAAGAGAATAATTCTCTTCAAATGTACAAAACACTAAGTACTCAAACAAGACACTCCTTAATGAGTAGATATGAGTAGAAGAATACGCTCAAGATCACAACAACTTTCGACAAGAATTTGGCTCTCAAAAACTTATTTAATGAATATAAAATGATAAGCAATAAAGTATGCAAGCTTTAGCAATTGTATAATCAGTTCTTGTATGTTGTTGTCCTTAAAAGACTGAATTGAAGCTGTATTTATAGTTGAAAAACCTTGTATTACCGTTGCCTAATTGCCAATTAAGAGTTGCTGAAATTACTCAGTGACAATCGATTGTCAAGTTACCACAATCGATTGTTTGCCAGTTTTTCCAAAAATCAATCCCAGATTTTACGCATAACAATCGATTATATAAGATCAATAATCGATTACTGGCAACGTTCAAAAAATCCTTTCCAGATTTTACGTAAAACAATCGATTGTCAACAATCTACAATCGATTACTCAGCAACGTTCAAAAAATCCTTTCCAGATTTTAATTAAAACAATTGATTATAGGAAATCAATAATCGATTACCTGACGGTATTTGAAAATATTTTGGCAACGGTCAGTTATACAATCGATTATACTAAGTTAACAATCGATTATATATCAGTCTTGAAAAATCAATTTAGACACTGCCTCTTGACAATCGATTGTCATAAGTTCACAATCGATTATTTGATAACTTTGAAAAAGTCTGGAAGTCACTGCCTCAACACAATCGATTGTCATAAGTTCACCATCGATTATTTTGTGACTTTGAAAAATCTGATGGACACTGTCTCTTCACAATCGATTGTCATTAGCTTCACAATCGATTATTTTGAGCTTTGAAAAACTTTGATGGGCACTGCCTCATCACAATCGATTGTCATAAGGTTCACAATCAATTGTCATGCAGATTTGAAAAAATCTGATGCTCACTGCCTTAACACAATCGATTGTCATTAGTTCACAATCGATTGTCAAGCAGCTGACTTAAACATAATCGATTATCATAAGTACATAATCGATTATCTTAGTCCAGATTTTAGAGGCGTGTTTAAAAATCATTTTGACAAAAGTAAATATGCATTATTTAAAATCATTTTGCTCTAAATTAAATATGCATGATTTGTTAAAAGTATTTTTACGAGAGAAGCCAAGTCTTGAGTTTAAGTTGTCGGATCAAGATCACAATTAAATACCGACTCATATAAAACTTAATCTCGATCTTTGTCTTGTGCTTGAATCTTGTTTTATTTCAATTTCGCGCTTGTGCTTGGACCTCGTCATATGTCAATTTGCGCATAGTTTGTCATTCATCAAAACCTACAAATATAAACACACGTTTAGTATAATGCCTTGAGAACGTGTTTCCAACATTGTGGACCGCAGATGAACAGTTTTATTCTTGCAAAGAAGATACTCAAGCCAGGATATTTCAGGATGACCATGGAAATAGACTGCATTCAGTATGTCTGAAGGTGTCATCGCTGCCAGATACAAGCAGATATGATAAAGGTACCTCCAAACGAGCTCACTGCAACAAGCTCACTTGATCGTTCGCCGCTTGGGGAATGGATGTCATTTGGCCAATCGAGCCTGCCGCATCAAATGGACACAGGTTCATTCTAGTGGCGATTGACTACTTCACTAAATGGGTTGAAGCAGCTTCATACAAAGCAGTAACCAAGAAAGGCGTGGCAGACTTTGTCCGAGATCGGGTTGTCTGTCGGTTCGGTGTTCCAGAGTCGATCATCACTGATAATGGTTCCAATCTCAACAGCGACTTGATAAAAGCAATGTGTGAAACTTTCAAGATCAGGCACAAGAACTCTAACACTTATAGACCTCAGATTAATGCAGACGTAGAAGCAGCAAACAAGAACGTCATGAACATACTAAGGAAAATGATCGAAAAGCATAAGCAGTGGCATGATAAGTTATCATTCGCTCTATTGGGTTATCGTACTACAGTTCGCACATCAACTGGGGAAACTCCCTACATGCTGGTTTATACTACAGAGGCAGTAATTCCCGCTAAAGTAGAGATCCCATTCTTGAGAATCATACAAGAAGCGGAGATGGATGATGCAGAATGGGTCAAGGTTCAGTACGAGCAGATAGCTCTTATAGATGGGAAAAGAATGAAAGCCGTCTGCCACGGACAATTATATTAGAACAGGATGTCTAGAGCCTTCAACAAGAGAGTTCGACCAAGGAAGTTTGCACCGGGACAGCTGGTGTTGAAGAAGATATTTCCACATCAAGACGAGGCCAAAAGGAAGTTCTCTCCCAACTGGCAGGGTCCGTACATGGTTCACCGGATCCTAACTGGAGGAGCCCTTATTCTTGCATAAATGGATGGAGAAATCTAGCCAAGACCAATCAACTCAGATGCAGTAGATATTACATCTAATCAGTATGCTTTCTTTATGATGTATTTTGAACTACGTCTGACCTAATTCCCATTTAAGAGGAGATACATAAGCAACACTATGGGTTCGGTCACATCATTAATAACATTTCATTTTCCCCCGCCTTTGGAACTGGGGCAGAATTTTGAGGAGGACCCTTAAAATTCCGAAGTCAGTTTGCCAACTTTCATATCTGCATAAACCCTTACCAAGCTCCGATGAGCCGTCCAGGCTTCTCTCTCCATTTCTGAGGCCTTTTATGAAAACCCTAATTTATTCAAGGTTCTTCCTCCTGTTTCTCTGTATTATTCTACGATCTTCTCTGAGCCTTGTTTTTTTTCTAAGTTTTTTTTAAGTATCTCTCGTCTTTTCCTCCACCTAGTCGTGTTTTCAAAAAGCTGTTCGCCTTCTCAAGACTTGGGGTTTCCGTGATTTTTACTTGTTTCACTGTGATTTATTCCTTTATTTTATTTCGCCGTAATTCCTAAGTGTTTATATGTGTTTTCTATGTATTCTCCTCATTATAGTTTTATGGGGTTTTCGAGTAGTTTCTTTACTGTTCTTCTTTATTAAGCTTCCATGAATGTTTGTGTTCTTTGGACTTTCTGAGTTTACTCTTTGACTGATTCGCTATGCTTTTGCCTTTACACTAGACTTGTGGAAGAAACCCAAGATTTTGGGGGTTTCACACCATTTGTGTGCGATTGTTTGCTGTCTATTTGATTTCGAACCCTAATTCTCTAAACTCTTTGATTCTTGCTAAGCTTTGCAAGACCTATGGATCTCGTGAATGTGCTCTTCTACTCTATTTATTTTTTTTAGCCTCGTCTATGCATCTCTTTATAGTCAAGCCATTCCTTTCAAAAGAACCCTAATTTTTGGGGATTGATTTTCTATGTAACCTTATTTGATTCTTCCCTCATTTGATCTGGATCTATTCCTGACTTAGTTCATTATTAAGTACGAATCTTTGAATCCCTGATTTACTAGGTGATAATTGATTTAGCCTTTACCTTATGTACCTACCGTGTAGTTTTAAAAGCTTCTCTCATGTATTTACCCTTGATTGCACCATGTGTTATTGATTTTCTTTCCTTAAATACAACTCTGTCCTCTCCTATTCAAATTCGAACTCCTTAATTAAAGGAGTTCCCTTCTTCTGATTGAGTCTAATTGCTACTGAATTATTCTTGCCTTATTTTCTTGCATGTTTTCAAACTATAAATACCCCCACCATTTATTTTTAAAAAAGAACAACTTGAGTTCAATAAACACATACACACACTGATTCTCGAGTCCTCTCCACTATTGCTCACAAAAACTCTCTGCTTTTCTCTTCTTGCTACTTGCTATCTGTTAAAAGCTAGCCGGCTGAAAGCCAAGGCTAATTACAGAACTTCTCTTTGCTTTTGTTACTCAAGTGCAACTAGTAGGTTCTAATCTTTACTAATCCTTCAACTACTTGTTTACTTTCATGTTGTCTTTGCCTGATATACTTATAGCTTAGTTTCAACATGTAAATCCCTTTCCCTTTCCCTTTGCTTGTTTCTTTCAGTACTTACTTAAGTTCTAACATGCTTAATCCCCTTCCGTTTATCCCCTTGTCTGATTATTTTATCTCATATGAGTTTTTAGTACGTTTAAATCCCTATCCTGTAGATTTCAGTTATGTTAAAAACCCTTTCCCTTTATCTCTCACCTGTTTGTGTTAAAATTTCAGCATTTTAGTCTTTTTCACTTTCCCTTTAGTTGTTTTCAGTATTTCAGTATGTTAAATTCCTTTGTTGCTTGTGTCTTGTCCATCACTATGTTTTATTTCAACTTAATTTTGTCTGTTAAAATCTTATGTGATTTCTCCTTCCCCTTTGCCCATGTTTGCTTATGAGTTTGTTTTGGATGAGAATGGCATCTCATTGCCACTTCTAATCTAGAACCAAGGCTTAATTGCCTATACTCAGAATGATCCAATTCCCTTTCCCCCTCTTATGTGCTTGAGCCTGGACAAAGGCATGTTGATTTCTTAATCACCTTCCAGGCCCTTGTCTAACTTGTTTACAAGTCTGCTCCTGTTTGTTACCTTTGTAAGGAGTTTGGGGTGTGCCAGTCTCAATCAATAGGCTGGGTATGACCACTTCATACACTGGTTCCCTTAGGGACTTTGGAGTCTTCTATGAACTTGGATGCCTTAGGGCTGGTAATTCCACACTTGCACTATTCCAACTAGGGTGCAAGCAATGCCTGAGTCTCTTTTGAAGGCCTTTGGAACTTTGTAACACTCTAATATGAGAAAAGCCTCGGATCTTGGGAGCTCGGATTTGGTAAAAGTCATATGTCGGACGTTAAAGTTGCCTCGAGACCCCTCGGGCATGTTATAGCTGCTGATGTACTTTTAAATTTTTAATTTCTTTTAATGTCTTTACTTTTCTGCCCAATTTTTAATAATGTGTAATGTAAACTCGGGGTATAGTGAAAGGGACATGGGGGATTTACTTTTTTACCTGCATTAGAGATCAAGTCTATAGGGTAACTTTACTTCATTGCATCAGTTTCTATATATTATTACCATGAATATAATCTTACTACTGTTGCATCACCATATAGAAAACATGCCTATATGAGTTTACCTTATTTCATCAATGTCATATAGAAACCATGACTATAGGCTTATTGATCTTTGCATAAGTAGAAACCATGCCTTAGGACCTTTATTTTATCCATGTGAGCTGTTACTATGCCTATTTTTTACATCTTTGCATATCATGTAGATGCCATGTCTATAGGCTCTTTCACATCGCACCAACTTCATATAGAGACCATGCTATTAGGTTTGCATCTTATAAACTCACCTACAAAGTATGCCTATAGGAATTATATAAACGGTAGACAAACAGTAGAACGCCTAATGGTATAAAAGCAGCAACTAAAGGGTAACAAAAAGTCATGAGTTCAGACCATTAACGTTTTCAAACGTCTCAGTTTCTTCAAACTTGTCCTAACCTGGCTTATTTTAAAGCGGTCCAGCCCAGGTCTGCCCTTTTTGTCACTATAAGCTATTTTCTATTCACTTGTGATTACGTAGATCCATTGCATTAGGATTTTAAAACTCCTTCAAGGTCTTTAAAACTCCCCTTCTTTCTCGATTTATTCAACTGATTTACAACCCCATTTTCTCAAAATTTGTCTGCAGTTTTTTCTAATTTGTTTTAATAGACTTCCGTCTGAACCTCATGTATGCCTTTCCTAAAACTTGTCTGCAACTCTAAATATTTTAAACAATCTTTTGTCTGTAACTGGCATCTTTTCTCTAAAGGCTTACTGATTTTCTAAAGTCTGTCAATTTCTAAAATGGGCCCGGGGATCTCGAAGCAGATTTTCTATCCAACTCTTATATGTTAAACTAATCCGCTCGCTCTCCTAACCTCTTTTAAAGACCAAATCAGTAATTGAAATCATGCTAAACTACTTGTTGTATGCTACGGGGTTTGCTTGAGCCTTTAGTTATTTATTTGTATCCCTCTTATTTGCTACTTGTTTTTGATTGTCGCTCTAGCATTTTTACCTTTGAATACTCCATATGTATCCTACTTCCTTTTCCCTCTTTTTAGGATTAGAAGTCCTAATACCTCGGGACTAACAAGTTTGGGCGGGTATTAGCATGTAATAAGTAAACGATACCAACGCGCTTTAATACCTTAACGGGGTGGGAGGATAGAATATGGAGATGATGACGATGCGATAATATCATGAAGCGACCCCTCTTTGGGAATATAAGCTAGATATTGCATCGAATCATCCATATAATAGTTAAGCCTAGGACCCTTTTTTCTTTTCTATGTGTTTTATTGTTTTCTTAATGCTTTCCAAACTAATCCTCTTTTATTTCAGACTTATATCTTTCCTGTCTTGTAAAGCTTTCAGATTATGTGAATGTTATACATGTGCACTTCGTTTGTCTACTTGCCTCATCTTCTTTTTAAAGTCATGATTAGCACGGCTGGGAACCACATTTGTGGATCTTGTGGGGTGCCTAACACGTTCCCCTCGAGATAATCTCAAGCCCTTACCCAACTCTAGTTTCTTTCTCAAAGACACTCTCTCAAAATGTCCTAATGCACTATAATCATTAGGTGGCGGCTCTTCCAATTTCGTAACCAAATTCCCAAACGGAAAATAGAGTTGTTTTGCCCATAATGTCATAAAACCCGATTTCGCTTTTGAAAAAGGGGGCGTCGACACACGCACTGAAAGAAAACTCCTCGACCCCAACTGTCGAACCTGCCGATCTAAAATATCCACCAGCTCCTCCTCATATGACAGAACCTTGTCCAATTGGATAGTATTGAAGTCTAACACGTGGGCAGGATCGCCGTGATACTTCCGAAGCATGGATACGTGAAAAATTGGATGCACGGCTGACGAGCTAGGTGGCAAGGCAAGTCTATAAGCCACCTTCCCCTAGCGATCAAGAATCTCAAATGAGCCAATAATCCTAGGGCTAAGCTTGCCCTTCTTTCCGAACCTCATCACGCCCTTCATAGGCGATTCCCGGAGCAATACTCGCTCACTAACCATGAAAGTAACAGAACTTGCGATCTGCATAGCTTTTCTGCCTGGGCTGAGCTGACCGAAGTCTTTCCGGAACGATCTTGACCTTATACAAGGCCTCATGTACTAGATCTGTACCCAATAGTCGATCCTCTCCCAGCTCAAACCATCCGACTGGGGCATGACATCGCCTACCGTACAACACCTTATACAGATCCATCTAAATGCTGGATTGGTAGCTATTTTTGTAGGCAAACTCTGTTAAAGGCAAGAACTGGTCCCACGAGCCTCCAAAATCAATAACGCAGGCTCGGAGAATATCCTCAAGAATCTGAATAGTCCTCTCGGACTGACCGTTCATCTGGGAATGAAATGTTGTACTTAACTAAACTTGGGTGCCCAACTCATGCCGAACTGCTCTCCAGAAATGCAAGGTAAACTGCGAACCCCTGTCCAAAATAATAGATATGGGCACCCCATAAAGGCGAACGATCTCTCTGATATAAATCTCAGCATATCTCTCGGATGAATAGGTGGTGCCAACTTGAATAAAATGTTGACTTGTTCAGCCTATCAACAATAACCCATATAGCATCAAACATCTTCCGTGTCATCGGAAGGCCAGTAATAAAATCCATGGTGATTATCTCCCACTTCCACTCGGGAAGCTCAATCCTCTGAAATAACCCGCCAGGCCTATGATGCTCATACTTCACCTGCTGAAAATTCAGATAACGAGCCACATATGCAACAATGTCTTTCTTTATTCTACACCACCAATAGTGCTATCTCAAATCCTGATACCTTTTCGCGATGCCCGAGTAAATAGAATACTAAGAACTGTGGGCCTCGGCTAAGATCGACTCTCGAATACCATCAACATAGGGCACACAAACTCGCCCCTGCAACATCAATACGCCATCATCTCCCAAGGCCATTTCCCTGGCACCTCCCCTCTGCACCGTGTCTCTTAGTACACACAAATGGGGATCGTCAAACTGCCGCTCCCGAATACGCTCCATCAATGATGAACGATCAACCGTGCAAGCTAACACCCTACTAGGATCGAAAATATCCAATCTCACAAATTGATTTGCCAAGGCCTGAACATCCGAGGCAAGAGGCCTCTAACTGACCGGAATATAGGGAAGACTACCCATGCTGGCGGACTTCCTACTCAATGCATCACCCATCAGATTGGCCTTTCCCGGGTGGTATAAGATAGAAACATCATAGTTTTTCATCAACTCCAACCACCTCCGCAACCTCAAATTCTACTCCTTCTGCTTGAACAAGTACTGAAGGCTCTTGTGATACGTGTACAACTCACTCGTCACGCCATATAAATAATGCCTCCAGATCTTCAAGGTGTGAACAATGGCTTCCAACTCTAGGTCATGAACTGGGTAATTCTTCTCGTGGATCTTCAACTGCCTCGAAGCATATGCTATGACCTTGCCGTTCTGCATCAACACTGCGCCAAGCCCAACACGGGAGGCGTCACAATAAACAGTATAAGGCCCAGATCCCGTGGACAAAACCAATACCGGTGCGGTAGTCAAAGCCGTATTGAGCTTTTGGAAGCTCGCCTCGCACTCGTCTGATCACATGATCTGGGCACCCTTCTAGCTCAATCTAGTCATCGGGGTTGTAATGGATGAAAAACCCTCCATGAAACGTCTGTAGCTGAAGCTGGTCGAGGCCAGTTCTTAACTGCTTTTATCTTCTTTGGGTCCACTTGAATACCCTCTGCTGACACGATATGACCCAGAAATGTGACTGAACTTAGCCAATACTCGCACTTCGAGAACTTGGCGTACAACTGACTATCCTTCAGAGTCTGAAGAACCACTCTGAGGTGCCACTCATGCTCCTCCCGACTGCATGAGTATATCAAAATATCATCAATGAAGAAAAATCACGAACAAATCCAAAAATGGCTTGAACACTCGGTTCATCAGATCTATGAATGCTGCTGGGGCATTTGTAAACCCAAATGACATCACCAAGAACTCATAATGCTCGAACCAAGTGCGGAAAACTATCTTAAGAACACCGGATGCCCTACTCCTCAACTTCTGGTAACCAGATTCCAAATCTATCCTTGAAAACACCTTAGCGCTCTAAAGGTGATCGAACCATATCCTAATTCCTTGGCAGTGGATAATTGTTCTTTATCGTCACCTTGCTTAACTACCGATAACCTATGCACATCCTCATCGACCCATCCTTTTTCTTCACAAACAACAGTGGTGCACCCCAAGGTGATACACTGGGTCTTATGAAACCCTTATCAAACAAGTCCTGAAGCTGCTCCTTTATCTCTTCCAACTCTGGCGGGGCCATGCGATAAGATAAAATGGATATAAGCTGAGTGACCGGTGCCAGATCAATATAAAAAGTCGATATCCCAATCAGGCGGCATGCATGTCAGGTCTGAATGGAAAACCTCGGGGAAACTCCTAAGCAATAGGAACTGAACCAATGGAAGGAACGTCTGCGCTGGAGTCGCGATCATACGCCAATTGAGCTAAACAGCCCTTCTTAACCATGCGTCGAGTTTTTGCATACGATATCACACTGCGGGTCGGATGATCTAAAATCCCTCTTCACTCTAAATGGGGCAAATTTGGGACAACTAATCCATCCTCAATATGACGTCAAAGTCCACCAAATCTAAGAGCAATAAGTTGACACGGGTCTCAAGACCCTTAAATACTACAACACAGGAATGATGCACCCGATCCACCACCATAGAACCATTCACGGGCACAGACACATATACAGAAAACCCAAGGCCTCACTAGGCATAACCAAATGGGGGTGAAAAATAGGACGAAACATATGAATACGTAGATTCAAGGTCAAATAGCACTGAAACATCTCTAACACAAATCACGACAATACCTGTAATGTCTGCATCTGAAGTCTCAACCTCAAAATTGGCCGTTGGATGATCCCTACTGCTGGCTGTCTGGACTCCACCTCTAAGACCTCTACCTCGGCCGCTAGCCGGCTGGGTAGGCTGGGAAACCTCTGGTGCCTGAGTTGTGCACGAGAACTCTGATGCTAAGAGCTGCCAGAAGCTCGAGGGCAATACTTGGCAATGTGCCTCATGTCGCCACACATGAAAGAAGCCCTCGATCGCTGGGAATAACAAAGTGGTGGTGCTCTGACGGGTGCTGACGGTGAGCAGAAAGACTGCTAATCAGAAAAACACAGCTGAGAACCCCTCAACCTTGGGCAAACCCTCCTGTTGTGACCAAGCTCACCGCACTCATAACATCTACCCAAACGCTGCATGATGGGTCCTCTTATCTGATCGATGACTGCCTCCCTGTGGCAGTACCACCTAAACTCCACGGCCCTCATTGGTCGTCTCCTAAAAAGGGACCTCACTCCTAGTTTGAGCCGCTGCACCTGGCTGACCTAATGTCGCTAGCTGAGACCCTAGAAGCAAACCCACTCGAATATTACCCTCACAAGATCCACTAATCGGACTAAAGCGTCCTGAAGAACTGGGGTGGCTATGAACCCCTCTAGGACCTGAGCTGGGCCCACCGGAATGGCTGGAGCTGGAACCTCCTCATCGTAGTCAACATGAGGCTCCATCTCTAGGACTGCTGCTCGGTGCTGAGCTCTGCCCTGGTCTCAGCCTCGCCCTCTACCTCTGATAGGAGCTGCTGGAGACTTGGACTACTGTGCGGTAAAAGAGGAAGCATGTGTTCTCGCCATTTGCGAAAGAACAGAGTAGAAATTCAATAGGTGTTTGAGGAACAGAACGCACGACAAGAAAGAACAAAGTGAAATTTTCCTAACCCTGTAGGCTCTGGAGGATAAATACAGATGTCTCCGTACCGATCCCTCAGACTCTACCGAGTTTGTCCGTGAGTTGTAAGACCCAAGTAACCTAGTGCTCTGATACCAACTTGTCACGACCCAAATTTTTCCCACCACCGGGGTGGTGATGGCGCCTACTGTCGGAGCTAGGATAGCCAACCCTTTTTAAACATTTCACAAGCTTAATCTAAGTTGTATAATAACTGAAACAAATAATTAAAAATATGCGGAAGACTTTTAACGAAAACAATAATAAAGTGTGGAAGTTTGTAACAAGTGTCTACCCAGTATCTGGTGATACCACTTACAGACTACTAAGGAGTTCTAAAAATATCAGTCTGAAACGAAATACATATAACTGTTTGTCCCGAGCACAATGGGACAACAGAATGAAGTAAGGATAGAGAGGACGCCAGGCCTATGGACGCCTGCAATCTACCTCGGTGTCTCCCTGCTCAAAATGCTAACACATGCGCCGCTGCTGCTACTGCTAACCAAGTCCTGTATCTGCGCAAAAAAAAGTGCAGAGTATAGAATCAGCACAACCGACCACATGTGCTGGTAAGTGCCTGGCCTAACCCTGGCGAAGTTGTGACGAGGCTAGACAGGACTACCATATAAACCTATGCATTTCAACGTCAAAATTTAGTAAAGAATAAAACTGTTTAACAACAACATTCCATAGAAGCAGAATAAGCAACAGTTGCACGGCACCGCCCATCGTGCTTTTAATCTTGTCCTCACCAAGATAATCAATTAAAGTGTACGGCATCACCCATCGTACTTTATCACTCTTCCTCACCCAATCAATAGTATAAAGCAAATCCATGGTTACACAGCATCACCCATCGTGCTTTGTCACTCTTCCTCACCCAGTCCATAGTATGGAGTAAATCGATGGTTACATGGCATCACCCATCGTGCTTTATCGCTCAGCCTCACCCAAGTAATAATAATAAGTAAATCAATGGTTACACGACATCATCCATCGTGCTTTATCGCTCAGCCTCACCCAAGCGATAATAATAAGTAAATCAATGGTTACACGGGATCACCCATCGTGCTTTATCACTTATCCTTACCAAAACAATAGTCACAAATGATAGGGCGAAGGTATAAACGAAACTGTAATAATAACCTCATCAAGTGGGACACAAGCAACAGATGAGTCCCGACAAGGGTACAACTAACAGCTCAAATATCCCGACAAAGGAGAATCCAAGTAATACATAAATCCTGGCAAGGGAATGATCACAGTACTCTCGCTTGTAAACACTTAGCTGCCAACAAGTTCTATGTCGAGCCAATACCCCACAATTTTACAAATCACTATTTATCCTTAGCAGTTCATATCATGTAAACTCAAACAATTCCAACAAGAAACCGTCACATTATTTTCGAAATAAGGGCAATTAAGACCCACGGTCATGTAGACTCGGGTGCATAAGCAACCGTCACCATGCCTATACACCAACCCCATACTTAGCACGTAGTAAGTAATATCCTAATCATATTCCCTCAAACCAAAGTTAGAACAAACACTTACCTCAAAGGCGCCAAACTTAACTCGTGCCTCTAGGACAACTTTACCCCTCTAATTTGCCACAAAATCGGTCGAATCTAATCACAATTTACTCAATTGTGTCAAAAAATGCTAGTTAAATCAAATTGAATGCATAAGAATGAATTTCTCAAAGTTTTGCCCAAAAATTCCCAAAATGCCTCTGGGCCCACGTGGTCAAAACTCGAGGTTCAAACCAAAACCAGGTTACCCATTCCCCCACGAGTTCATATATATAATTTGTTTTGAAATCGGACCCCAAATTGAGGTCCAAATCCCCAATTTAAAGAAAACCTAGGTTCTACCCCAAATCCCCATTTTTACCCATTGAAAGCTTTGATTTTGACATGAAATCATGATAAAAGATGTTAAAGATTGAAGAAATTGAGTAAAAGTTTACTTACAATTGATTTGGGGAAGAAAGGGTTGAGAGAAAATCGCCAATAGAAGTACGGGTTTTGAAAATATGAAGAATGAGGTTTAAAATCGTCTAAGTCTGAATATACAGGTGCAGGTATCGCAATTGCGAACTCAGCATGCTTGGGAAATACGCGATTTTAGTTTGCAATTGCGAACTATGAAGGGTTCTATAGAGTTCGAATTTGCAAACAAATATTCATATTTGCGAACTCTAGGCTACAAAGGGGAGTTTCGCAAATGCGAACATTTGTTCGCAAATGCGAACACTAGGCTACAAAGGGGATTTTCGCAAATGCGAACTCTGGGCTACAAAAGGGAGTTTCGCAAATGCGAACTCTGGGTTACAAAGGGGAGTTTCGCAAATGCGAACATTTGTTCGCAAATGCGAACTCTGGGCTACAAAGGGGGAATTCACATTTGCAAACAATTGTTCGCATTTGCGAGCACTGCAGGTCATGCATACCGGCAGCTTTCAAACATGCTAAAAATGAACTCGCGGCCTATCCAAAACTCACTCGAGCCCTCGAGACTCCAACCCAAACATGGAAACAATGCCAAAAATATCCTACAGACTTACTCGTGCGATCAGATCGCCAAAATAACATCATTTACATAGAATCAAACCTCAAAACACATGATTCCTACCAATTTTCCATAAAACTCTTATTTCTCGTTTTCAAGTCTGAAACACGTCAAATGACGTCCGTTTTCAGCCAAATTTTGAAGATATCTCTTAACGCTCATTTAAGACTTGTACCGATTGTCAGAACAAAAATAAAGCATGATACCATCACTTTCTAACTCATTTTCATTTCAATTTCTCATATAAATTTTCATATAAATAACTTCTTTCAAAAATTCCATACTCGAGCCTGGGACCTTAGATTTTGATTCCGGGAATACGTCCGGGTCCTATATTTTTTTACGAACCCTCCAGGATCGTCACATCACGGGTTCTGTTCCGTTTACCCAAAATGTTGACCAAAGTCAACTATATCAATATTATTATCAAAATTCATAGTTTTAAACACAAAATTCATATATTTCCACATAAAAATTTTCCGGCTTCGCGCCCGACTACGCACGCAATTCGAGGTGACCAAATGATAGGTTTTCAAGGCCTTAGAAGCACAAAGAAAGGGAGAATTACAGTGATGACCCTTTGGATCGTCACACCGGGGGCGTTACATTCGTTCTATAATTGTAGGTGGATCTATAGTAGGTACTCCGGTCCTTCGTCCGTAGCTCTTCCTCATTCCTGTCAGCTGTATCGGTGAGTCCCTTTCCTTCCAGGGTCCTGTGGCTCATGCCGCCCCTGTTCTTGTATATTTGGGATCTTATTTTGGTATATTTATAAAGGTGTAGCCGGAGCCTTATTAGCGGCAAGTATTGTACTGTCATCTTTTATCCTTAGAGGCTGCATAGACATGAAGTGTAGGTCATAAACCATGTAGTGTGTACGCTGTACTTTGGGCATTGTAAATTGTAAACCACGCTAATATCACTTATTTTATGTATGTTCTGTAAAAAGAAGTTTCAATTATAACAGTTGTTTCCACTCGGTTAGTAAGTAATGAGAAAGGTGGGGTAACTCGAGGGTCATGTCTCTCGGATTTGGGCGTGACACACATAGCCTAAATATAATTTCTAACATGATTTACAATCAAATTTCTATAACATAGGGAGAGCATATAGCTAACAATAAGTTATTCAACTTTACAGTTCCACGAAATGGACCAAGTCACAATTCCTACGATGTACGCCCACACGTCCAACACCTAGCATGTGTGGCATCTCCAAACAAATCACATAACACATAATTTGGGTATCATACCCTTAGAAATAGATTTAGAACTATTACTTGCCTCAATCTAAGCAAAACTCTACTCCAATATTTCTTTACCTTGAAAGTCGGCCTCCAAATGCCCATAATCTAGCCACAAGCAGTACAATACAATCAATATGAGGTAATTTAACCAATTCCACGAAAAATACAAAATTGTAAGCCAAAATCCAATATTAGCAAAAAGTTGGCCCCGGGCCCACGTCTCAAAATCCGACAAAAAACACAAAAATTGAAAGCCCATTCACTCATGAATCTAGTCATACCAACGTTACGACCCTAAACCCGGACCCGATCATGATGGTACCTCTCGTGAAAGCAAGGCCAGCCGACAATTTCCATTTTCCAATTATTAATAGTTAAGCATTAAGAACAGTCTAAACATGATAAATAAACCCAAAATAATATATAATAACATAAATACGCGGAAGAATACCCATACATAGCCCTAACTGGGGCGTCACTAGTCATGAGTATATATAAGTCATATTAGCCCTAAGTGGGGCGTCACTAGTCATGCGTATCTATAAGTAATATTACAAGTTTGCTAAGTCTGTAAACTAGTACAACTATCTGAAAAGAAATAGAAATGATAAATGATGAGTAACATGGCACTGCAGATGCCAGGAAGCTACCTCGTGAACTCCAAATGTCCGCCATAAGCTGGAAGTATCAACACTCGGGAGCGGGACCAGCTACGCCTGAATCTTCACATAGGGTGCATGGAGTAAAGTGAGTACTCCAACTCAGTGAGTAACAAACGTAAGTAACGACTGAAAGTAAGAAAACACATAAGGCACAATGCATCTATAATAAAGCAGGAAAACCATTTAAAAGCAGTAAACCAGTAAAAAGTTAAGCAAAATCTTTTCTCAACAGGTAAACAAGTAATTGATAGACAGTTAAGGTAAAGTAAACAAATAGAAGTTCGCCCCTCGGGCACAGTATAAACAAATCCGCCCCTCGGGAAATTTCTAAGAACAATATCAGCCTCTTGGTCTCAATCTCACATCACAATGGGTACCCGCACTCACTGGGGGTGTGCACATTCCTGCTGGGGCCCCTTACAGCCAATCACAATAACAAGCCATCTCATGGCATCAACACTAAGCCCTTGGCCTCATATAAATCAAGCCACCTTGTTGTGTACATATATCAGGCCCTTGTCCTCAAATCAATATCAGTGTTTCCTCAAAACATAGGCTCTCGACCTTAGTCAATCAAAAATCCTTACAAGCCATTCGAGCAATAGTAAAATAGTGTTTCTCAGCCCAACCATTATTTAAAATATTATTTAAGTATTAAAATTGAGTAAACATGGCTGAGTATGAAAATAGTGGAAAATAACATTACTGAGTTTAAGTATAAAGTCAAACAGTGAGGAATTATCAGTAAAAATCTCGAAGGGTTCAAACAGTTGGCACGAAGCCCAAATATGGCATCAGCCCAAATAATGATGATATCAAATAAATTTCAGTTAAAGACGTGTAAAATCATTAATCGGGATGGATCAAGTCACAATCCCCAATAGTGCACGACCCCACGCTCTTCATCAAGCGTGTGTCTCATCTCAATATAGCACTACGATGTGTAACATGGGATTTCAAACCCTCAGAACATTATTTACAATCATTACTCACCTCGAACAAGTCAAGTCTCTAACTCGTGACATTTTTGTCCCTCGAATTGGTCTCCACGCACGTCGAATCTATCCAAAATTAGAACGAGGACGTCAAACTATACCAAGGGAGCGAAGCCCAAGCAAAAACAATCAATAAAGGACACAAATCCAGAAATTACCAAAACCTGACCCCCGGGCCCACGTCTCTGAATTCATAATCTTTACATTAATAGATTCCTTATCTCCCCACGAGTTCATACATGTCAAAATTTCATAAATCTGACCTCAAATAATCTATCAAATCCTCAATCATAGGTCTTCAATACTAAACCCTAGTTTCCCCAAATTTCACCCTAAATTTTTATAATTTCTAGTCTTAATATGTGAAATAATAGCATAGGAATGAATTTTTTGTCCAAATTCCTTGCTTCAATGAAGTTCCCTTGAAATCACTCTTTCAAATCGCCCAAAAAGCTCCAAAGCCAAAGTAGGAATGGTGAAAATAGCTCAAAATCGCGAATGAAACAAGTTATATGTTCTGCCCAGGCATTTCCGCATCTGCGATACTTCAACCGCATTTGCAGTTTAACATCCGCTTCTGCGGAATCACTTAAGTTCCCCACCATCCGAATCTGTGGTTCCTCATCTGCATCCGCGACATCGCAGATGCGGCTCTCCTAACTCCATAGGTGCGAAAATACCAAAACCAGCAAATTCAGCAGTTGCTACAAAAAGCCAAGCTTCTCGGTTAACCATCCGAAATCATCCCGAGGCCCCCGGGACCTCAACCAAAAGAACAACAATATCCTAATACCTTATTCAAACTTGTTCCAATCTTCAAAAATCCTCAAACAACATCAAATCATCCAAAACACATCGGATTCAAGCCAAACTTTCTAAAATCTTCCGAATTTTGCTTTTGATCAAATAGCCAATTGAACCACGCCCGAATGACCTGAAATTTTGCACACACATCCCAAATGACCCAACAAAACTATTACAACTCTCAGAATTCCATTCCGAACCCCATATCAAAATCTAGCCTGCTAACTGGAAATCGCCAAGATATCACCTTCGTCAATTCAAGCCTAAATCTACTCAGAACCTCCAAAACCCATTCCGATCACATTCCTAATTCCCAAATCACCTCATGAAGTTAACCGAACCATCGGAATTCACATCCGAGCCCCCTAACACAAAAGTCAACATCCAGTTGAATTTTCCAACTTAACCTTCCTTAAAAGAGACTAAGTGTCTCAAACCTTACCAAAATCATTCCAGATTTGATCCGACCAACTCGATACCACATGACACGGATAACAAAGCAGAAATGGGTGAAACGGAGTGGTAACTCATGAGACGATTGGTCAGTGTTGGAAATAACGCTTTACGCTAGAGGGGGGGGTGAATAGCGTTTTAAAATTATTAAGCGTTTTAGTGCGGAATTTAAAAACTTTGCAGAAATTAAGACAAGTGCAGTAAAATAAACTTACACAAAGATGTATCCTGGTTGGCCACAAACGTGGTTAGTCCAGTCCCCGAGAGACTCTCTCGAGATTTCCACTAAACTTGTCAAGCTTACGGGTGCTTAACAAACCGTTACAGCTGAGGACACAAGCCTCACCTAGGTGCTCGGGGATCACAATCCCAAAGACTTCAATTGCTCGGGGATACCAATCCCAAAGACTTCAATTGCTCGGGGATAACAATCCCAAAGACTTCAATTGCTCGGGGATAACAATCCCAAAGACTTCAATTGCTCGGGGATAACAATCCCAAAGACTTCAATTGCTCGGGGATAACAATCCCAAAGACTTCAACCGAGGAAACACAAGTTCCTCAACAAACGAGAATCGCAATTCTCTTACAAACACAAAGACACACTCACTTTACAAAGTACTCCTCAATGAGTAGATATGAGTAGAAATAGTACGCTCAAGATCACAACAACTTAGCTCAATAGAATGGCTCTTCAAAAAGCTTTATAGATGAATGAAAATGATGATCAATGTAAGAAAGCTTTTAGCAATGAAAATACTTAAATTGTATGTGTTGTTGTTGTGAAAACACTGAGTTAAACCTGTATTTATAGGTGAAAAACTCAGTCTTACCGTTGTCTAATTGCCAATTAAGGATTGCTGAAATTACTCAGTGACAATCGATTGTCAGGACTAAACAATCGATTGTTTGCCTATCAGATCAAAAAATCAATCCCAGATTTTACGTTAACAATCGATTACTTCAAATCAATAATCGATTAATTATAACGTTAAAAAATCCTTTCCAATTTTTGGCATAAAACATCGATTATCAGGAAATCAATAATCGATTATTTTAACAACGTTCAGAAAATCTTTTCCAGATTTTACGCTAAAACATCGATTGTTAAATATCACAATCGATTACCTGAAGGTAATTTGAAAAAAGTATGACAACGGTCAGCTTCAACAATCGATTATCAAATAGAACAATCGATTATTAATTAATTTCAAAACTTACTGTCTCATATATAATCGATTATCAAAAGCTACAATCGATTATTAATTAATTTCAAAACTTACTGTCTCATATATAATCGATTATCAAAAGCCACAATCGATTATCATTTTACTTAAAATCACTGGGAGACATTTTTCTCATTCCAATCGATTACCATTAGTTCATAATCGATTTTTATGAGTTTTGAAAACTTTGCCTCAGTTAACAATCGATTATCGAAAGTACACAATCGATTGTTATGCAGTTTGCAAAAACCTGATGTTAACTGGCTTACTCACAATCGATTATCATTAATTCATAATCGATTGTCATGCAGTCTTGGCTTAGAGATACTCGATTATCATAAGTACATAATCGATTATCTTAGCCCAGATTTTTGAGGCATGTTTGGAAAACATTTTAACAAATGTAAATATGCATAGTTTAAAATCATTTGACACTTACTTTAAATATGCATGATTTTGGAAAAAATAATTTTAGTAGAGAAGCCATGTTATGAGCCAAGATTGAGGAATCAAGATCACAATTAATATTGACTCAATTATAACATTTCCAAGCATTGTCTTGAGCTTCTTGTAATGCATCCATTATGTGCTTGTCCTTGAGCACTGCTATATATCGCTTATTGCTTTGTTTGACATTCATCAAAACCTACAAAAGAACACACGTTTAGTATATTGCATTTGAAACGTGTTTCCAACAATTTCCCCCTTTTTGATAATGGCAAACATAGGCGGGATATATGCAATAATTATTTTGATAAACCAAGACAAGTGTCATGTTCCCCCTCAATTCATGTTCCCCCTCACTTTAAGCATGAATGAAGTTGAGAGCATATAGCATAATATAGCATACTTCTTGATATCCCGTTTCTTCCCCCTTTTGCCATTAGCAAAAAAATGTACACAAGGGAAGAATAACAAATATGAAATAAACACAAGTTTATTTATTGAAAAAAAAAATTATAACAGTACAAGGGTGGAACAAAACATGACTAACCAACAAAAATAATAAACCAATAACAATTTCACATTCATCATTCAACAATTTCACATAGATAAAATAGCAATTTCATCATTCATCACTCCCATCCCCTTCATCATCATTTGGAGGCGCTTGATATGGCACCATCTGAGCATAGGCATAATTCACGTGATCAAAGTAACCATGGACCTCACGTGTTAATTGAGTAATTTGGTCAGAAATGGTTCGGAGGGTAGGCTCCTGAGGAGGATGAGCACGACGGGCTTGTCGATTTTGAGGAGGAGCGGGAGCATGATCACCATCATGATGAAAGGAAGACTCCGAAATTTCCCAGATTTTGGTGCTCTTTTTGAGAGGACCATTAGCAGTATTGACCCCGGAAGCTTCAAGAAATTTCATTATCAAGAGGGCATAGGGGAGAGGTATGTCATCTCTGGTGGCATTGAACATATGGGATAGAATAAGCTTGCACCAATTTATGTTAACCCCGGTGACAATGGCGTAAAGACATTTGGCATCCTCTTGGGAAATGGTGGTGTGATTGAGTTTACGGGGTTTGAGAACACGAGTGATGAAATAAAGAATGAAACGATAATTCGGGTCCATACCCTTTATGGTGGGACGACGGGAAGAAGACTCATCATAGGCGACTCCGGCTTGGCGGAAGAGGTTTGTTTCATCAAGCATGTGCCCGGCATCATTTATGTATTGGTAGATGTCTTCACCATCATGCGGAATGCCGGCAATGAGGTGGAGGTTATCTTCAGAAATTAGAATGGGAATGCCGTTAACATTGGTAACAAGTTCACCCTCATCATTTTTGTGAAGGTTGGAGTAAAAAGCTTCAACCAAAGAAATGTTGTAGTAGGGGTGAGTAAGGAGTAGGAAGTTGAAAAGATGGCACTCTCTTAGCATATTCGCGGCTGGAATGAATGGTGCAATAAGAGCGTTTGTTGAAAAGCGAGGAGGGAGAATAAGGCGTTTCTCAAATTTGGTTACGAACCGGGTGAGCTCTTCATTGGATTCAAAAAATAGAACCGATCCATCTTGATATGGATGGCGAGAAGAAGAGGCACCTTGTTTGGAACGAGCACGTTTGGAGTTGCGGCTTGACATTTTTTTTTTTTTTTGAAAAGAATGTGCTAGGATTTTTCAAAGAAAACAAGAGAATTTGATGCTTGGAAGCTTGAGTGAGTATACAAGAGCATATGTGCAGCCTATATATAGAGAAGGAATGAGTCTTACATTTATTGGAAAAGATTTGAAGAGATGTGAAGTCTGAAACGGTAAAAATAAATTCACTGACCGTTCGACAATCGATTGTTTGAATGAAATAATCGATTGTCATTAATGAAGATGATCTGACACATCGATTACACGCCAGAACGGTAAAAATTTGAAAGAGATAGTCGATTGTCAAACTTGGTAATCGATTGTTTGTCATATTTATGACCTGACAGGAATCGATTATAGAGCCAAAACGGTAACATAAGTTTAAAACAGATAATCGATTGTCAGTATATAGTAATCGATTGTTTACTCACAGAGAGTTTGAATTTTGGCAAATAATCGATTGGCAGAACAAATAATCGATTGTTTGGAAGGGGGATGCTAAAATGATGAAACTTAATTCTATCAGGCAATGTAAACAGTCAACAAGATTTCATGGCAGAAAATTGAATCAACAAATAATCGATTATTGATACTGATAATCGATTGTAAGCATAAATGATCGATTATGATCGATTTTTCTTGTATCAAGATAATTCATACTTTCCTCTTACCTTTTTGGGGGGATGCCTGCAAAATAGAATTAAACATCTCCGAAGCTCAAGTCAGTAATCTATAAATGAAATGATAACTTTGAAACTTGTGTAGTCGGGTGAAGAACGTGAACTCTTAAGAATTTTGTCCTAGGATGTTCTTAAGAGGGTTTAGGGTACTTACCTTCCCTTCGACTTTGCCAATTACCTGATTTTGAGCATCCTCCGTTCATTTTGGTCCTTTGGCTCATTCTTCAATTTGAGAAGCTTCTTTTACAATTTTGCCTTTGTCTTCCTTGTATTTTGTCTTTTTTTAAAAAATTTGAAAATACTTCCGATTTAAAGAAGTCTCTAAACCGACTTTTCGTCTCTTCCTCCTTCTTTGTGCTTTAATTGAAGGAATTTTGAATTCGTCTCCCGTCAAGTGTTTGGAGCATCCACTACACTTGATTCCTTCAAGCACACCTGCAAAACAAATCAATGTTCTTTTGGTACCCATGCCATTTTGGGTCCTTGAGGGTTATGCATACTATAATGATATGTTTGAGTAGCATGTCTATGTCTAGTAAAGCATGCGGGAGCAATATGACCAATTCGTCTACAATAATGACATGTCACATTTGGATTATGCATGCGTCTAGGCTCATAGTAGCTGGAATAATGCACATTGTTTTCTCTATTTTCATTTCTCCTAATTTGAGCACCATAATCATTTCTAGGTTGAACATTTCGGGATCTTCTAGCATGATCACTGTTGTGCCTAAAGTATGCATCATGTCTATGGTGACGATTGCTAGGTGGAAGGTCATGTCTAGGTCTCCTAGTATTTTGTCTAGCATGCATGTTAGTTTTAGGAAAGACATTTTTGTTATTAATCCTAGGTTGAGCTCTAGGTGGTTGGGTTTTTGCATCAACCTCTTCTTCATTTATGAAGCCTATTCCATGCTTGGTTGATTTCAAGTTATCAAGCACCACATTCAAGTTTTTATGAGAGGAGTTGAATTTGTCTAGTGTGCCTTTTAATCTACCTACTTCATTCTTAAGGACTACACAAGAAGCACAATTTTTTGTAGAACTCTCGGGCTTGTCAGAACTTCTTTTCCCATAAAACTTGTTTTGTTCTAGTAGCTTCTCATTTTCAAAAACCAAATTTTCTAATTCTTTTTCTTTTAATGAAAACTGTTTTTGAAAATCTTGTTCTTTTAGAGAAGCACTTTCTCTTAAACTAGTGACGGTTTTTGTAACTTTGAGAAATTCAGCATACAATTCATCAAAGGCATTTCTCATGTCATCAAGAGTATAAAAATTTTGAGAAGAGATTTGACTTACCTCACTTTGATTTTCTTCCTGTGCCATGAGGCAGAGATTTGCCGCTTCTTCATTTTCTTCTTCACTGGATTCGTCTCCGGAATCTCCTCCCCAAGATATGTATGCTCGTTGCTTCTTGAAGGGTTTCTTCTCCTTTTTAAGATTTGGGCAGTTTGTTTTGATATGCCCTGTTTCACCACATTCATAACATTTAACTTGCTCACCTTGCTTTTTCCCTTTGCGGTCATATTCTTTTCGCATGAATTTTTGGAACTTTTTGATGATGAGTCCAAATTCGCTATCTCCATCCTCTTCAATCGGTGATTGACTTGTGCTCGCCTTTAGAGCAATCTTTTGCCTTCTTTGTTCATCAATAACAGGGTTAAGAATAGTGGATTCATAAGTCTTAAGATTACCTCTAAGAGCGTCTATGGTGACGTTCGTGATTCCAATTGACTCTTGAATCGCATCAGCCTTTGATCGCCATGCCGGTGTTAGGCTCCTAAGGATTTTTCGAACTAGTTCTTTGTCTGTGAACGTCTTCTTGAGCGCGTGGAGATCATTCACTATTGATGAGAACCGCTCAAACATCTCGTCTACCTTTTCGCCTTCATTCATATGGAACAATTCGTAAGCATGAGTTAAAAAGTCAATTTTAGCTTCTCTTACCTGGTCAGTCCCTTCGTAAGTGACCTCAAGCTTGTCCCACATTTCTTTCGCTGTTTTGCAGCAGGAGATTTTCCTGTAATCATTAGCATTTACAGCACAAAGTAATAAGTTAATAGCTTTAAAATTATTTTGGACTATTCGATTATCCTCGGCGTTGAATTCCTCTTCTGATTTTGGCACCCATACTCCTTCCACCTGTTTGACAGGAACCTCATTTCCTTTGGTGTATACCTTCCACAAGTAAGGGCTGTTTGATCTGACGAATATCTGCATCCTTTCTTTCCAATATGAATAATTTGTCCCGTTGAACAAAGGAGGTCTTGTGGGGCACTGTCCTTCATCAATACCTGCAAAAGAGTCTAGAGTAGAAGCCATGGAAAGATTCTCTCAAACGGTTAAGTCTTTCAGAGAGTATGGCTCTGATACCAATTGTTGGAAATAACGCTTTACGCTAGAGGGGGGGTGAATAGCGTTTTAAAATTATTAAGCGTTTTAGTGCGGAATTTAAAAACTTTGCAGAAATTAAGACAAGTGCAGTAAAATAAACTTACACAAAGATGTATCCTGGTTGGCCACAAACGTGGTTAGTCCAGTCCCCGAGAGACTCTCTCGAGATTTCCACTAAACTTGTCAAGCTTACGGGTGCTTAACAAACCGTTACAGCTGAGGACACAAGCCTCACCTAGGTGCTCGGGGATCACAATCCCAAAGACTTCAATTGCTCGGGGATACCAATCCCAAAGACTTCAATTGCTCGGGGATAACAATCCCAAAGACTTCAATTGCTCGGGGATAACAATCCCAAAGACTTCAATTGCTCGGGGATAACAATCCCAAAGACTTCAATTGCTCGGGGATAACAATCCCAAAGACTTCAACCGAGGAAACACAAGTTCCTCAACAAACGAGAATCGCAATTCTCTTACAAACACAAAGACACACTCACTTTACAAAGTACTCCTCAATGAGTAGATATGAGTAGAAATAGTACGCTCAAGATCACAACAACTTAGCTCAATAGAATGGCTCTTCAAAAAGCTTTATAGATGAATGAAAATGATGATCAATGTAAGAAAGCTTTTAGCAATGAAAATACTTAAATTGTATGTGTTGTTGTTGTGAAAACACTGAGTTAAACCTGTATTTATAGGTGAAAAACTCAGTCTTACCGTTGTCTAATTGCCAATTAAGGATTGCTGAAATTACTCAGTGACAATCGATTGTCAGGACTAAACAATCGATTGTTTGCCTATCAGATCAAAAAATCAATCCCATATTTTACGTTAACAATCGATTACTTCAAATCAATAATCGATTAATTATAACGTTAAAAAATCCTTTCCAATTTTTGGCATAAAACATCGATTATCAGGAAATCAATAATCGATTATTTTAACAACGTTCAGAAAATCTTTTCCAGATTTTACGCTAAAACATCGATTGTTAAATATCACAATCGATTACCTGAAGGTAATTTGAAAAAAGTATGACAACGGTCAGCTTCAACAATCGATTATCAAATAGAACAATCGATTATTAATTAATTTCAAAACTTACTGTCTCATATATAATCGATTATCAAAAGCTACAATCGATTATTAATTAATTTCAAAACTTACTGTCTCATATATAATCGATTATCAAAAGCCACAATCGATTATCATTTTACTTAAAATCACTGGGAGACATTTTTCTCATTCCAATCGATTACCATTAGTTCATAATCGATTTTTATGAGTTTTGAAAACTTTGCCTCAGTTAACAATCGATTATCGAAAGTACACAATCGATTGTTATGCAGTTTGCAAAAACCTGATGTTAACTGGCTTACTCACAATCGATTATCATTAATTCATAATCGATTGTCATGCAGTCTTGGCTTAGAGATACTCGATTATCATAAGTACATAATCGATTATCTTAGCCCAGATTTTTGAGGCATGTTTGGAAAACATTTTAACAAATGTAAATATGCATAGTTTAAAATCATTTGACACTTACTTTAAATATGCATGATTTTGGAAAAAATAATTTTAGTAGAGAAGCCATGTTATGAGCCAAGATTGAGGAATCAAGATCACAATTAATATTGACTCAATTATAACATTTCCAAGCATTGTCTTGAGCTTCTTGTAATGCATCCATTATGTGCTTGTCCTTGAGCACTGCTATATATCGCTTATTGCTTTGTTTGACATTCATCAAAACCTACAAAAGAACACACGTTTAGTATATTGCATTTGAAACGTGTTTCCAACAGTCAGGTCGTCACATCCTAGCCAACTTAAATAAATGTTCGTCCTTGAACGAGTCAAGAAACATACCTGAATCCTCAAACATGTGAAGATATCTGCTCCCCATCTCTTGCTCGATCTCCCAGGTAGCCTCTTCCATGGGCCGACCTCTCCATTGCACTTTCATTGAAGCTATATCCTTTGACCTCAACTTTCAAACCTAACGACCAAAATAGCTACTGCTCTACACCATAGGTCAAATCATCATCCAACTGAACCATGCTGAAATCCATATTATGAGACAGATCTCCAATATACTTCCGAAGCATAGAAACATGAAATACCGGATGCACGCTCGACAAGCTGGGTGGCAAAGCAAGCTCAGAAGCCACCTCCCCAATCCTTTGAAGCACCTCAAAAGGTCCAATGATCCATGGACTCAATTTTCCTTTCTTCCAAAATCTCATGACACCTTTCATGGGCAAAACCTTCAACAGAACCTTCTCGCCAACCATGTAGGACACATCTCGAACCTTCCTGTCAGCATAACTCTTTTGCCTCAGCTCCGCTGTACGAAGCCTCTCCTGAATTACCTTCACCTTCTCCAATTCATCCTGCACCAAATCCGTCCCTAATAGCCTAGCCTCGCTAGGCTCCAACCAACTCACTGGAGATCTACACCGCCTCCCATACAAAGCCTAATATGGAACCATCTGAATACTCGACTGGTAGTTATTGTTATAAGCAAACTCGGTAAGTGGTAGAAACTGATCCCATGACCCTCCGAAATCAATGCTACAAGCACGCAACATGTCCTCTAATATTTGAATAGTGTAATCAGACTACCCGTCCATCTGAGGGTGAAAAGCCGTACTCAACTCAACCCGAGTACCCAACTGTCGCTGCACAGACCTCCAAAACTGCAATGTAAACTGAGTGCCCCTATCTAAAATGATGAAAATTGGGACACCATGCGAACGAACAATCTCCTGGATATAGATCTCTGCAACTGCTCTGAAGAATAGGTCGTACACACAGGAATGAAATGTGCGGACTTGATCAATTGATCCACAATCACCCAAATAGCATCGAACTTCTTCAAAGTCCGCGGAAGTCCATCTACAAAGTCCACAGTGATCCTCTCCCACATCCACTCCGGAATATCCATCCACTGAAGCAAGCCACCCGGTCTCTAATGCTCATACTTTATATGCTAACAATTGAGACACCGAAATACAAATCCCACAATGTCTTTCTTCATTCTCCTCCACCAATAATTCTGCCTTAAATTTTAATACATTTTCGTGGAACCCGGATGAATGGAATACTGCGAGCTATGGTCCTCCTCCAGAATCAACTCCCGAAGCCCATATACATTTGGCACACAAATCCGGCCCTAGATCCTCAATACTCCATCTTCACCAATGGTCACATCCCTGGCATCATCATGATGAACTCTGTCCTTAAGGACAAGCAAATGTGGATCATCATAATGGCGCTCTCTGATGTGATCATATAAGGAAGGCCAAGAAACCACACAAGCCAATACCTGACTGGGCTCCGAAATATCCAACCTCACGAACCGATTGGCCAAGGCCTGAACATCAACTGCAAGAGGTCTCTCCTCAACTAGGATATATGCCAAACTCCTCATACTTACTGCCTTTTCGGCTCAAAGCATCGGCTACCACATTGGCCTTTTTCCGGATGGTACAATAGAGTGATATCATAATCCTTAAGCAGCCCCAACCATCTCCGATGCGTCAAATTAAGATCCTTTTGCTTGAACAAATACTGGAGACTGCGATGATTAGTGAATACCTCACAAGATACGCCATAAAAGTAATGCCTCCAAATCTTCAATGTATGAACTATGTCAACCAACTCAAAATCATGAACGGGGTAGTTCTTCTCATTGGGCTTCAACTGATGAGAAGCATAAGCAATAACTCTACCTTCCAACATCAATACACAACCAATCCTAACTCTCTATGTATCACAATTCACTGTATATGAACCTAAAGCTGATGGCAATACCAACACTAGATTGTGGTCAAGGCTGTCTTGAACTTCTGAAAGCTCTCATCACACTTGTTCGACCATACAAATAAAACACCCTTCTGAGTCAACTTGGTCAAGGGCTATGCGATAACTGAGAATCCCTGAACAAACCAGCGATAATAGCCTACCAAACCAAGAAAGCTGCAAATCTCTACGGCTGAGGACAGTCTGGGCCAACTCTGAATTGGCTCTATCTTCTTTGGATCAACCTGAATACCCTCGCTGGACACCACGTGCCCCAAGAAAGCCACTGAACTGAGCCAAAACTCATATTTGGAGAATTTTGCATAAAGCTTCTCCTCCCTCAATCTCTGCAACACAACTCTTAAATGCTCTACGTGCTCCCCCTAACTACGTGAGTACATTAGAATATCATCAATAAAGACTATGACAAATGAATTGAGATAAGGCCGGAACACGCTGTTCATCAAATGCATGAACTTTTCTAGGGCATTGGTCAGTCCAAAATACATCACCAAGAACTCATAGTGACCATATTGGGTGCTAAAAGCCATCTTAAGAATATCTGAATCCCTGATCTTCAACTGGCGATAACCTGAATGGAGATCAATCTTAGAGAACACCCTCGCTCCTTGAAGCTAGTTGAATAAACCATCAATGCAAGGAAAAAGATACTTGTTCTTAAACGTTACCTTGTTCAATTGCCTATAATCAATGCACATTCTCTATGTGCCATCATTCTTCTTCACAAACAGAACTGGCGCACCCCAAGGTGACACACTAGGCCGAATAAACCCCTTAATAAGGAGTTCCTGAAGTTGTTCCTTTAATAAGGAGTTCCCGAAGTTGCTCCTTTATTAAGGAGTTCCTGAAGTTCCTCAATAGAAATGGGCTGAGTACCCCACACCAGTCAATACCAAAATAAATATCCCTGTCCAGTGGCATGTCGCAGGTCTGCATGAAACACATCGGGAAAATCCCTCACAACTGGAATTGAATCAATACTGGGAGTCTCAGCACCGACACCCCTCGCAGACGCTAGATATAAAAGACAACCCTTCCCAACCATACATCGGGCCTTCAAAAAAAAGAGATCACTCTACTAGGAATATAATCAGTCACACCTCGCCACTCGATACGTAGCACACCCGGTATAGCCAATGTGACTGTCTTAGCACGATAGTCCAGAATAGCACGACACGAAGATAAGTACTCCATGCCCAAAATGACATCGAAATCCACCATGCTCAATAACAATAGATCCACTCGGGTCTCCAGACCCCCAATTGTCACCACACACGATCGGTACACACGGTCTACAACAAAAGTATCGCCCACCAGGGTAGATACATGAAAAGGTAAAGCAAGAAACTCACGGGGCATACCCAAATAATGATATGATGACACATAAGAATAGGTGGATCTGGGATCAAATAATAAAGAGGCATCTCTGTGGTAGACTGAAAAAATACCTGTAATAACAACGTCTGAAGCAATAGCAACGGGTTTGCCTAGGAGTGCGTAGAAACGGCTTGATCACCCACTGATCGACCTCCCCCTCCAGGGCAACTCTTAGCTGACTGACCTCCACCCCTTGGCTGGGCGTGTGGTGATGAAGCAACTGGCGCAGAAGTCGATGACTTACCCTTCTGCTGCGATGAACTAGCAAAAGTATGAGGACACTGCCTCCACATGTGACCTATCTCTCCACACTCATAACAATTCCCAAGTGCTGGAGAAGGGGACTAAAGGGAACCTTTCGCACCGGAGTGACTAGCAGATGCACTTGGCATAGAAGAGCCCTGAACTGATGGAGCACGGGATGAACTCTAAGCTAGAAGGGCACTAAGTGATGACTGGACCTGATGGCAATCGTGAGAACTATGACAAGATGATGCCCCACGATAACCTGGGTGAGTTAGCCGAGCAGGCCTGAAAGGGTGGCCTCTTCCGTGCTGAAACTGACCCCTCGAAGGAGCACCACTATAACTACCAGATCCTCGAGGCCTCTTGGCCTACCTCTCCTCTCGCTCTTGGCGACGAATAGACTCAATATCACAGGCGATATCCACAACCTCCTCGAAAGTAGCCCAGTCACCTTCTCCCTAGTCATGAGAATATGGAGCTGATAAGTAATACCATCAACAAACCTCCTAATCCCATCTCTATCTGTCTAAACCAACTAGATGGCATGAAGAGCCAACTCAGATAACCTCAACTCATACTGTGACACGGTTATCCCCCCTTGATGTAACCATTCAAACTGCCTACACAATTCCTCTCTGCAAGACTGCGACACATATTTCTCTAGAAAGAGAACAGAGAACTGCTGCCAGGAAATGGGTACTGCACCAACATGCTTACGCCTCTCAAAATCCTCCCACCAAGTGAAAGCAGCTCCTGAATACTGATAAGTGGTAAAAGCGATCTCACTGGTCTCCAGAATACCCGCTGTATGAAGCATCCTCTGACACTTGTGCAGAAACCTGGGCATCTTTGCCCTCTGTTCCACTGAAGGTCGGAGGTTGAAGTCTGCCAAATCTCTCCAACCTACGATGCTCATCCTCCAGCATGGCAGGAACTACATAATCTTGAGCAGCTGTAACCGGCTAGGCTGGATGTGCCCCCAGCATCTGAAGTCCCTGCACGACCTGCTCAGGTGTGCGAGCGGTGGGAGTCTGGTTGCCTCCCCCGGCCTAAGAAGTAGCTGCGACAGTAGTGGCTGAAACCACCTGAGCTAGGCCAGTGCAAATTGATAAGACCTGAGCCAAGGCCTTCTGAAGACCTTGAATCATGATGGGCATAGCTGGTGCTGCTGTAGCGTCCATAGTTAGGACCTGATCCTGAATTGGGGTAGCTGGTGGATCTACAGGTGCTTCCCTAACTACCTACCACGACCGCGTCCTTGGCCTTTAATGTACACATCTGGTGGCACTGGTGGTCATCCATCCTGTCCGATAGCGCGTGTCCTCACTATTTGTGAGAATAGAATAATAGAAGTTTAGCACTCCAATCAACAAGTTCGCATGACGAGAATTTCAAGAATGTAAAGTCTTTCCTAAAGGTTCTGCAGCCTCTCGAGGATAAATACAGACATCTCAGTATCGATTTGCGAGACTCTACTAAACCTGCTCATGACTCGTGACATCTATGTAACCTAGGCCAGCCAATACTTCCCACTTTCCAATTATTAACAATTAGCATTAAGAACACTCTAAACATGATAAATAACAGATAATAACATAAATACACAAAAGAATACCCATACATAGTCCTAAACGGGTGTCACTAGTCATGAGCATCTATAAGTCATATTACAAGTCTGCTAAGTCTGTAAACTAGTACAACTATCTGGAAAGAAATAGAAATAATAAAGGAGGAGTAACACGGGAATGCAGATGCCAGGCAACTACCTCGTGAACTCCGAATGTCTGCGTGAAGCTGGAATGATCATCTCTCGGGAGCGGGACCAGCTATGCCTGAATCTGCACACAGGGTGCAGGGAGTAAAGTGAAGACTCCAACTCAGTGAGTAACAAAAGTAAATAACAACTGAAAGTAAGAAAACACGTGTCAGACCTCCTTTTTCCAACCCCCGAAAGGGTATAGGGGAATTTTTTTCCAATTTGAGTGACAATCGAAACGAGATTATATTTATTAAAATTCAGAGTCGCCACTTGGGATATTTTCATGGTGTCCCAAGTCACCGGTTCAAATCCTGAATCGAGGAAAAGATTGATTCTGCATTATAGTCCGCGAACACAGAAATTCGGGTAAGGAATTCTATTAACCCGGGAGAAGGTATTAGGCATTCGCCGATTCTGTGGTTCTAGCACGATCGCTCAACTATTGTAATTGGCCTACTGTCTGATTTTAATACATGTTTTAGCCTATGGTTTAATTTTAACTTTAAACACCTTATTTAATTAATTTTCAAGAAAAATTGTAACGTCATTTAAAATATGTCTCGAACCACGTCACATAAATACATCCACGGCTCTCGGTATATTTTATCTAACGTTGTTAGGATTTGAATTTGGGTCACATAAATGTGCACCCGAGCTTAGGATGGTAAATTATTAAAATAACGCACATAAAGCAACTACGCGTTTGCAACTTTGAGAGGGCCATAAAAAATTCGCTAATTGGCGTGCCTCGATTTTTAAGGATAAAAATATTAGATGAGTGCTATGCATTTGAGATTTTATTTTACACGATACGCCTCAAATTATTTCAAAAGACTTTATTCAATTAAAACAAACTACATATATTTATGAATTATTTTTCTAGATTACTTTGAGATTATTGTGTGGCCGAAAGTTCTAGAATTTATTAAGGTTGCGGAGGAAATTGGTTACCTCACGCTGTTGGGCTATCATTTCAAGTAGTTAGCCAACTTTACTAAGTCAACCGGCCCAATCAATGAAACTTCACTTCTTGCACAAGAATAATTGTCATTGAAATACTTCTTTGTTCAAATTTTCAAAAACATTTTAAACGAACTGAAATATGTATAGTAAAATATATTGCAATATTCAGAAAGTATCTTCTTCTTCTTGACTCAATTAAAGCTATTGATGTTTCCGGTATTGACAAGAGCCCCACTTCCAATTAAGAGGTTGTTAGTTCGAGTCTGCATAAGAGCAAGGTGGGAAGTTCTTGGAGAAGGATGCCGGGTTTCTATTTGGAAACAGCCTCTCTACCCAAAAATAGGATAAGGTCTGCGTACACACTACCCTCTCCAGACCCCACTAAGTGAGATTATACTGAGTTGTTGTTGTTGAAGTTTCCAGTATTGATATATATATAAATAATGAGAATAGAGCATTAAAATTAATACTAAAATATAAGATCGAACTAACAAATTCATGTGATAGGTGAAGGGCTAAAAGAATTGTAATTTCATGTTAAGAGAAAGCTGAAAATACAAATGTAAGAAGACACATACCTAATTTCTCTAAAATTAAGCTTGAAGAAGATAAAACCAATTGAAGGCTAAGATGGCAAGCAGGAAATCAGCAGCAGCTCAGCAAAATTGTAACATCGAAACAACAATCCCAACACACCTCCGGTTGATGCTTTTTGTGCAGTGTCTGTATGAATCCAGCCAACATGGCTTTAGAACTTTGAAAGCAACTTTTTCCGTCACCTTCAAGAGCATCCAGAACACATTATCTAACAAGGCTACCTACTTGAGCACCTTCTGTATAGTCTCTACATGCCACAAATATATCATGACAACTTTGAAAATAATACCCGACAACAAAATCCTCAAGATGATGCCGTGGTCGCCGCTTTCTTTGTTGTGTAAGACAGAGGGATTGATTTTTTTTGTATGTTTTTGAGAAAAATCCAAGAAGAAGAGAGGAGCTCCAATATTGCGTCGTTTCTTTATGTGGGGGGTCTAATGTATGAAAAAATCTCTTGCTGTTAGGTCTAGGTGTTGCCTTTTATAAAAAGAGTTTGGGTCAAGAGGTATTAGATATGGTATTGAGCTTGGCTTGTGTGAATTGGGTCTTAATTAATTGGGCCATTTTAGGAACTGGCCCAATCTCAAAAGGAACAAGACTAAAAAATTTATTCTTCCTATTTTTCTTTTCTCCTTTTTCTTTTCTTTAATTAGTTAAAATCCTAAATTAATTTATTTTTATAGAAAATAAAATTATTTATTTATTTTTAACATTAAGATGACTAATTAACTTTAAAATAAAGAAAAATACTTATTTTAAAGACTAAAAGATAAATATATAAAATATGGCAATTTTTAGGATTTTTTATGATTTAAAAATTTTAAAATGCATGAAATGAAAATAAATAAAGAAAAATTCCTAAAATTAATAACAATTATTTTTGACTATTTTTTCGGAGTTATTTTCATGAAGGTAAAAAATTTCATACTCACAGTTGCCCTTCTTTGCTCGGACACCCGAAGGGTTTTCGTGCAAAGATAAAGTGAGCGGATACGAGTAATTTTTGCCCATTTGAATACTTCGTGGGAAGAATTTTTGAAAGATTTGACCGCACTCTACTCGCTGAACCCCTTATTACACCATGACAAAAATAAAAAGAAGCTAGACTAAACTATGATCTATGAATTACAAGAATCCTATCTATATTTTCAAACTTGATCATGTAGTTCCTATTGCATCGTTGAATTGTATTTTCTAGGTGAAGTTCCTTTGTTACAGACTTGAATGGTAATATCATATGCTTTCTCATTTCTCTAGGTGGACGCCTGATTGCTGAACTCGAATTATATTCTGAGATGCTTTCCCTATCTCCAGGTGGACGCCAGATTACCGACTCTTAAATTGTTTTCCTTCCTTAAAACTGGTGTTGTTCTCTCTTGCTCTCCAGGTGGTCGCCTGATCTCCAAAACTTCAATTGTATTCCCTTGCTCTCCAAATGAGCGCCTAATTGCCCAAACTTCAATTGTATTCCCTTGCTCTCCAGGTGGGCACCTGACTGCCAAAACTTTAACTGTATTCCCTTGCTCTCTAGGTGGGCACCTGATTGCTGAACTTTAACTGTATTCCCTTGCTCTCCAGGTGGGCGCCTGATTGCTGAAATTGAACTGTATTTCCTTTCTCTCCAGGTGGGCGCCTGATTGCAAAAACTTAAACTGTATTCCCTTGCTCTCCAGCTGGGCGCCTGATTTCTGAACTTGAACTGTATTCCCTTGTTCTCCAGGTGGTTACTTGATTATCGAACTTGAACTATTTTCGATAGCTCTCAGGCGGGTGCATGATTGCCTAACTTGCACTATATTCCTTTGCTCTCCAGGTAGGCACCTTATTGTCGAACTTGAACTGTATTCCCTTGCTCTCCAGGTGGGCGCCTGATTGCTGAACTTGAACTGTATTCCTTTGCTCTCCAGGTGGGCTGACACCGGACGCCTCACTGCCCCTGACTTGACAAAAGTCCTGAAGAGGTGTGGGATAGCCCTATAGAGTGGCCATGCTTTCTTTTCCAACTTTGTAGCCTTCTTCACATCATCCCCTGTAGGCTTGAACCCCAAACCAAATGTACCTAGATTTTTACGTAAAGATACCGGCTACACGTTACCTTGCGAAGATGCGCCCAGACCTTTACCCGACACAAAACCATACTTCAACATATCTTTAGCTACCATGCAGATCGAAGGTGATAGCCTTCACCTTGGAATGCATTTTCCTTCAGGAATCTTTTCGAAAGATCATTTTGAATTTGATAAACTAAAGATCCTTTATCATCTCCGACCTCAATAAATGGGATAGATGAATCTTCATAAAGGGATAAATCCTCCTCCTTACGCACAACTATCTCTTGTTTGTCCTACTCAAATTTTACCATTTGACGTATAGACGATGGCACTGACTTAGGCGCATGTATCCAAGGTCTACCCAATAACAAATTATAAGAGGAAGCCATGTCTAGCACTTGAAATTCCACACTGAAACCAACTGGACCTATCATCAGTTCAAGCGTTATATTTCAAGCATAACCTTTTCCTTCCCCACCAAAACCTCAAACACCTACACTGTTCATGTGGATTATTTTAGTGCTGATCTTTAACTTTTACAAAGTGGACAGAGGTTATTTGCATTGGATCCATTGTCAACAACACCCTGGTGACAAAATAATTCTCTCACTTCAGTGTGATACAAAGAGCTCGATTGTGTTCCGTACCCTCTATAGGGAGCTCATCGTCTGCAAAAGTGGTCCTATTTGCTTCGAAGATCCTACTAGCAATGTTTTCTAATTAATCCACTACGATCTTATCAGGATCATGTGCCTCATTCAGAATCTTCATTATGGACTTGCGTTGTTCATCCGAATGTATCAACAAAGGTAATAGAGAAATATTAGTTGGAGTTGTCTTTAACTGTTCAACAATGGAATATTCTTGCACTTTCATCTTTCTCAAGAACTCTTCGGCCTCTTCCTTAGTAACCGGTTTCTTCACTGGAATTTGGCTATCTTTGAAGAACTTGGCCTTTAATTCTTTGGAGGTAGGACATCCTCTGAAATGAGTCGGTCATCCGATCTCAACAAATTCTTCCTCCACTTCTTTTCCCTCGTGTGTCATTATTTCTCGTTTGTAGTTCCACAAGACATCCTTTACCTCAACTGCTGGCAACTGAGTCACTGATTTAATAGCAACAGAGGTAATGGAAGATCCTTTCACAACTACGACAGGCTTTCTTGGCATCCCTGGTACCACCAACTTTGGTTTCTCTTTACTTGCCCCGACACTGTTCTAAGATCCTTTTGGAAACATCACACATTTTCTTGATACCTTAACTTGCCCCACAATCTTAGAGGGTTTTTCAATTTCAACGGGAGGCCCAAAATAGGGAGTGCAACAGCATGGATATGAGGTCTTGAAAGTTGGGTTTGTAGCATAGTATTGGGAATCAGGAACTTTGAACAAGATTTCACTATAAGATGGAGCGATATTGGCATAGGGGAAGAGATGCAAAGACGAGAGTAGTTAATGACGTGCTTGTATTGGCAGGTGGAGCATGAAAAGGCTTGGACAAGATACCAGGGAAGTTGTGGCAAGGGGTGAAGACAGGGGCATGTTGTGGGGAGAGATCAACAACATTGGGAATCTAGGACTATGATGGTAGTGGGACGGAAGCAAGATTTTCAATGTAGTTGGTGGGGGAATGAGGGTAGGAGGTGCCCACTAATCCAAGCATGGTACATCTCTGTTATCTGGCGTTTCAACCTTCGGGCCTCTTCTTTCAGCTCAAATTCCGATTCGACAACACCTATGTAAGATCCCTCACTAGTCATGGCAGTCTTGCTGTTTGACCTAGCGTGCATGGATGACTCGCCCAAATGCTGAAAACTAATCACCTGCCTGGACTCAATACATCAACAACAACCTTGTTAGCGATTAGGGCTTTAAAATCTTGGTAACCGCATATTTTGGGGAATGAATGCAACTAAGTAGTTAACCGTTTCTATTATGCATTTGATCGACTGCTCGTCATACCAGCTTTCCTGATTTCCATTTGCAACTTCTTTTTTTTCATTCTTGTCTTTGCTTTCTCTTTGTTTTTATTCTCTCAGTTCTCTCTCTTGTTTTGCCATTGTTTCCTTCTCTCAATTTCTTATTTTCGCTCTTTTTTTTCTTTTTCTCTCTTTTTTTTCCTCTCTTTTTCTTTTATTTCTCTCTCTTGTTTTTCCTCTCTTTTTCTTTTCCTTTTATTCATTTAGTTACAGTCGAATCCTATGGAGATTGCCTACGTATCATGACCCTGCATGAATCAGACCAAGCATAGTTCTTGGGATAAGTGTAAAAATAATAGAATATTTTTTGGGATTTTCAAATCTTCATAAAAAGCAAATACTTTGATTACAATGACTCAAAAACTAACAAAATCAAAAGGAAACTAACAGACTCTAACGAAAAGATAAAAATACAGACTCAAAACAAACTAGAATACTCCAAAAGAAAGAAAACACAAACTCAAAAACAAACTGACAGACTTTAACAGAAAGAAAATACAAACTCAATTAAGCATCATGAAGACATTAACGCCTTATATGCTCCCGGGCCCGTGGGACATCATTCGGTCTCTCCACGGGCCTATATGTAAGATCCCTTTGAAGCCTTTCCAAGTCACTCATTATCTGTCTAACAAATGTCATCACTGCCGCAAAGAAGGTGGTGCGAGTCATATCCTCATAGGCTTGGCATTTCACAATAATATAGTCGGCACTGGTTCTGACTCTCTCTCTTATGACACCCTTTTCGTACAACAAATGCCCAATCTACTGGGCCCTGGCTTCCAAAGTTTGTTTGGCTACTTGATTCTGCTATGAAGTTGTTGAAAATCTATTTCTAATTGTGCCCTTGCTGTATAAAAATGTTCTCTTTCCGACTTGAAGTCTTTCGCCTGTTTGATCATTTTGTTCTCAATGGTGACGACTCTTTTTTTTAACCCCGTGACCTCATTGTCGTACTCTTCTTTCAACTATTTAACCATGCGCGCTCATTCCTCCGAATTTTTAGCCAATCGCATTCGAGTTCTAGCTAGTTCACTTTCTGCTTTGTTCAGATCAAAACTATATTCACCCACTTTGTGCCTCAGGTTATCTATAAGTTTTTCATCTTTGGCACTTCTGGCGGGGTTTTATGCTGCTATTTGCATTTTTTGAATCTGGGCCCGACGGGCCTTATTTTCTTTGTCTAGTTTTCTATTATCGCTCTCATCTACGCCGGCCTGCAAACCATTCTCAAAGTGCAGATCCATGACTTGCTTTTCCAGCTTTCCTATCGTAGCCCTGTACTCATTTTCCTTGGCCAACCAAGCCCGATGTTCTTGTGACGTCTCAACAAATTCCTTAATATGGGGTCTTTTTGCCGGCCTTCTGAACTCCACTTCCCTTTAATACCAAGCAAGGTATCCTGGTGAAACTTGACCTTTGGACATATCACGTACTCGAGTGTTCACCGTCAAGTACTGACACTCGCTCCAAATTTGGCGGACTGATGCTTCATGAAACTGACAATTAGGATCGATCTCAACTACATGGAGACTAATGTCTTCATCCCTGGGAATCCTCGGGCATCTCCCCAACTGTCTCAAGACTCGATATGGGGTATAAGGCTGGATACTTCTGAGACCCATCAAAAGGAAATGAGACCCGGTAATTGGCATACATATGATCTCATCTACCGGAAGCCACCCAAACGTCCACTCTATGTGACTTGAACTGGTAGAACGAAGTTGTGATACCCATTTTGTGACCCCCTCTAGCAAGCTAAACCCTTCAACTCTTGTATGAAATTCCTCTATGCAGCTCTTTTCTGTTGACCCATAACTCATGAATTGAGGACGATGACATAGATGTTCGATCATCCATATCTATAACAACTAGTTACACCCTTCAAAGAAGTCTCTTCCAGCTTTGCAGGCTGTGAGAGCGCTGAAGATTTCAGCTACTGTCATGGGTGTGAGGGTGCTTTCAGCCTGACTAAGCAAAGTGCTGACAACCCCAGCTATTCGTATGTTGATATTTCCATCTTTCCTAGGAAACACTAGAAGTCCCAAAAAGACCACCATAAATGTAGAACACCAATGTTCTTCCCACTTGAGGTGGTTCCTTTGCTACAGATTTTGTTTTTTGGGTTGTTAAACCTCCTATATGACCATATCTCTTGTATATAAACCGCAGAGTACAAAAACCAGCTGCCAAGTCTGGGTTACTGGCCCCTCTACTTATTATCAAGGAGTCCAGGAACCTGTGTAAGGCTACAGCCCTCGGAGCAATCAAGTACTGGTGTCTTAGATGAACTTTGGAGCCCCCAATATATCCGGCTATCTTTTCCAAGGTTGGGGTAAGTTTAAAATCTAAGAAATGAAATAGGTTATGGGCTGGGTCCCAGAATGTAACCAAGGCCTTTATGATGTCTCCCCTAGGATTAATCTTTAACAACACAGCAAGGCCTCCCAATTATAGATTGACTGTATCTTGTCCTGATTTACCCAGATCATCCCACCATATATGCAACTCCAAAGGGATCTTGTTTATGACTATTATTGGTAAATTTTGACTTGTGTTCATTCTGCATATTTATTAGGGTGATTAAGCACAAATCATGATTCATTTTGACTCAAAATCGAAGTTGACACTTTTTTTAGATTCTCGCTTCTAAAGTAAAAACCCAAATTTGCAAATATGGACTTTTAGTATTTCTGGGGGAAGATTTTAAGGCTGTGCTCACTAACCGGCTAAAAATTTGGAAAAGAGAGCAAAGGCAGCTGTTCTTGCAAAAACAGCCTTCCGGCATCCTTTTGGGGACATTTATCTATTTTTGACAAAAAATGGCATCAACTTACCTATTTACAACAACAACAACAACAACAACAACAACCCAGTATACTCCCACCAGGTGGGGTCTGGGGAGGGTAATATGTAGACAAGCCTTACCCCTACCCGAAAGGGCAGAGAGGCTGTTTCCAATCGACCCCCGGCTCATAGGATAAAAGGAAAAACAACAGTAAAACAAAAACAAAGACAAAAACAAAAACAATAAAGCATTAGTAACTCCAGCAGAATAGCGTAAATAACGTAAATAATTATCTAAACATACGAAACATAAATACAATCGCATGCAATAATATCATACAGTAACTACCATAACTAACAGTCATAGGGGGGACATAAGCTAAAACACAAATCATCTATGGGTAACCCTGCTGACCCACACCCAACCCCGTATGAGGCGTACGAAAAACTCTAGGAGCCCCTATCCTACAACCCTGATTCTAGACCTCCAAACTTTCCTATCAAGGGTCATGTCCTCGGAAACCTGCATTCTAGTCATGTCCTGCCTAATCACCTCTCCCCAATACTTCTTAGGCCTCCCTCTGCCTCGCCGACCGCCAACAATCTCCAGCCGCTCGCAGCTCCTCACCGGGGCATCGGGACTTCTTCTCCGCACATACCCGAACCACCTTAGCCTCGCTTCTCGCATCTTCTCATCCACCGGGGCCACCCCCACCTTCTCTCGAATAACTTCATTCTTAATCTTATCTAGCCTGGTGTGTCTCGAATAACTTCAACTTACCTATTTACAACAGAGTAAAATTTTTTTGCTATATTCTGCAAAAAGGAAAGTTGGACCCGATGGGGGTTGCCTACGTCCCACATCCGGTGAGAACCAAATTGGCGTATTTCGAGCAATTTTGAAAAAATAAAAACCAACTCTTTTTTTCTTTTCTAAAAACACAAAGATTTCTTTTTTTTTCTTTTCTTTAAAACCACAATTTTTTTTTCAAATTTCGGCAGAGTTTTGGTATGTTACGGGACATCAATTTTTCAAAATAGCCAATTATCCCGAGTTGCATATGTGGCTCGATGTTTGAAGAAAGATATTGTTGCGTATGTGGCTCGATATTTGAATTGTCAGCAGGTTAAGTATAAGCATTAGAGGCTGGGTGGATTGTTTCAGAGGACTGAGCTTTCCGAGTGGAATAATTGACTAAAATGTTATGTCTATTGTACTAGACAATGCGCAATATGCCTCTTCGAGTCTTCGTTCGTACTAAATTATCAAATTCGACCCCCGAACGCGATCCCGACTTAATTCCTTGAGCTCTTACTCAGACTTCAAAGCCTCAAATCACTTAATTTTATTCTATAACATCTATATAGCTCGGAATCACTCCTACATGGCATAAAACACACTGTTAGTACAAAACACTAGCAATTAAAGCGCTAACTCAACTAAAGTTGCAGTAAATTAGAGTGTAATAATCGACTAAAATATGTAATTATATTCTACCATCAACACCCCACACTTACACCATTGCTCGTCCTCTAGAAATCGAACTACATTGTTTTTTTATTGACACGACCTTTTTAAACAAGTCTCCTAACTCATTACTCTAAGAGTGCTTAAAATATACTAAACACAAAAGTGTAACATCTTCACCTCAAGATTTGACTCACAAGTACCACGTGTTACTCACACCTCACCTACTTACTCTAACATAGATGTCACTGACATTACCTTTCCTTCATGAATCAAGTGCCCTCACACAACAAAAGAGAGTAGTTCTACACAATAAAATTTAAGAACACTTAGGAACTCAAGATAGAAAGAATTCACTCACTCTCAAAAATAACATTTACATGCCACAAAAGATGTACCATAAGCTTGCCCGTAGTGTACTACTCCACTAATCGAGCTCATTCAATCTTGCATCAATTAGGACTTTATTTGGTTGTAATATAGGCTACGATACGGGTAGGATACATTTAGATATAAGAGTGACTACACCTCCCTAAGCACTTTAATATATACATTTTAACATTTAAATCCCATACTTATGTCAAACCAAAATTCCACCTTCACATCAATGTAAATTACCTAATTCTTCTTTAAGCACATTTATATCAAGAACCATCACTTATCAAGGAATTTTTCTTTTAATCAACAATCCAACTAAATTTTTTTCAATTCAAGTGGTTCTTCCTTTTTCAAAACAGTGCACCTTTTTCCTTATTCAATTAGTTCCACTCAAAAGCCAAACCAACTACTCTACACTTTAACTTTCAAAGTTCATAACAATCCAAGGACTCATTAGAGGTTATAATGATTCAAATAGATGGTTAATTCTAACAAATGGGAAAGGCTTGTAATGTGGTTGCCAAAGAAACAAGATTACATGCTCAAAGGGGTTAACTACGATACATAACAATTTGGTGGGAAATATGCATATCTGGTTCAACAAGAAAAGGCCTATATCATTTCCAAGACTGAACAACACTACTATTTCGCTTTGCAAACACACAGGGCAAGTTCTAGGCATCAAATGCAATGTTCTGAATAATGCAAAACCTTACATTACACATGACACATAACTCACTCAGGATTGGATTCATCAAGACACTCTAGTCAAAGAAGTTAAGAAAAGTTAAGATAATACAACTTAAGGTACTTCTACAAGAGTCAACAACTGAGCCTAAGTGTCGCCAAAGTACTCAGTATTCTCAAGGCATAACAAAGTCAATAGATATTGCTTCACTTCAAAACACAACACCATGGCTCCTACTCCCAAAAAAAAACTAACTACATCCGGTTCAAACAAAACCCTTGGAAAAGAATCGTGGTTTAAAGGAAAACCAAGGGGTAATTATTACACTACCTCAAAAAAAATCTTTTTGTACTTTTTCTTTAGACTTAAATCCCTCAAGAAAATTGTCTAATAGATCATCGCCGGGAAAAGTCCAATCGTTTTTTTTTCGTTTTTTCAATTAAACTAAAACAACTAAAATAGTATAGAAAGTCAGTCAGACAATCTCCTCACCCCACACTTAAAATTGTTCATTGGCCCCAATGCACACCATACTAATAAGAAGGTAAAAGAAACTTCCTGGTAGGCTAAAGGCCGAAACATTAACAGCTCATGGGGTACTCAGACTTCTCCCATGCTTGGTCCTGTGTGCGGGTACCTCATAATTAGTTCCAACCATTTGGTTTGCTGTTGCATCCTTCCAATACATTTTCTTTCCTTACTCCTAGAAAATAAAAAATTTACACTACAAAAATAATACAATTAAAAAAAATAAAAAAATAAAAAAGAAAGAAAGCAATAAAGCTCGGTTGCCTCCCAACAAGCGCTTGATTTAACATCACGGCATGACGTGAATCACTTTCTGCCTCCACTTTGAACTTATGAATCAGACCCCAAGTTTTGATTCTACTCTATGATCATGCTCCTGGGTGGTGGAACGAATTTGACTAGCCCAATAAAATAATGTAGTATTCTGCACTTCTTGGCCTTTAGATGCAGTGTAATCCCGACTTTCTGTCAAGAAAAATTCCAAAATGTAAGCACTTTGTTCCTCATTCCTTGAATCCTCAAATGGCTCAGATGACTCTATTTCCATATCATCATCTAAACAAAACGTGGAAAAATGCTTGGAGTGAGGACCAATGCACTCAACTAGATGAACATTGGGACAGCCTACATTCTCAACACTAATGACAATAGAGTCAACTAAATACGTATCCTCAATATCCTTGGTTGACTCTAGTATCTCTTCTACAACATCGACAACCTCAAAATGTAGTGCGATTGATTGTTGGTGTTCTAATCTAGCCTCATCCTCTTTCTCATCCTCATATTTTTAAAATCCTCCAGTAAATAGCAATTTCTACAGCCCTTTCTTGCTCACATTCGCTACTATCCACAATGTCAACTTGTTACGCATTACCAGGTTCAATTAATTTATTCGCTTGAGCCTCCAAGTTGTGAGTAGTTGCCCCTTGCCTTTGTAGCCGCAGTTGTATCTCATCATATTATTTCGTAAGGCACTTTAACATATCCTCGATCTCTTTCAGGTCCTCATACCGGGGTTCTTTTGCTCCTATTAACTTCAGTAGAAAAAGAAGAACCATCAAAGTAAGGGGTTGGGTGAAGTTAAGAAATATAAGCACAACCTTGAAAGTGACCATCTTCACCACCACACATATCACACACATTCCACATATAATATTGAGTTGGTGCATGAAACTCGCTCTCGGAAATATTTTGATAATTTTTCCAAGGGTGGTTTTCATCATAATATGCACAAGGAGGATTAAAAGTAGTATTACCAACATCAAAACTTTCATAATTCCATGATGCCATGTTTTTTTTAAAAATCAACAAGTAAAACAAAAAATGAAAGAAAAAAACTCAAAAACAAAAAATAAAAATAAAAGTTCAAACTTGAAACCTAGCAATATGTACACATACAGCTACATCGTTAGTTCCCGGGCAACGACGCCAAAATTTGACCACGCCCAACTATGCCTTATAAAAAGGACTATACGGTCCTTACAAATATAATCTGGTTTACAAGTCCGGAGTCGAATCCCACAGAGAACTAAGATTTAGCTATAATTGTTTAATATCACCAAGAAGACAAGCTTGAACAATTCCTACCTTATAGATATTTAGATTCTTGTGTTTAACTAGTAACTTAAAAAATTAAAATACTAAATTAACAACTAAATATATTAAGGGTTAGAGACAAGATTAAGGAGATCTAGAGTTATGATTTTCTCAATTGTCGGAATCCTTCCCGCTATGTCTTCTACAATTTCGCCTAAGTATTCTCTACCGATCATGAACACTCTTATTACCGCAAATATCTCCCGAGTAATTATTAAAATTTACTAGATGCACTCTCCTGAGCTACGCTAGCTGACTTTTAATACAGATCGCTTCAGATCGCACCCAAGGCCTCGTTATCCCTAATCCCACCTTTAAACCCTCGGTTATTGATCCCTCGTATACTCTGGGAGTGGTGTTGTTCAATAATTACCTAAATATGCACTCTCTCCCGAGTTATACATACTAAATAGGCACAACTAATTGAGAGCTCTTCAAACGACAATATAAACGTAGTTGAACAAACAGAGAAAAGCTATGGCTCAATTATAGAAAAACATAACAAGAATTTATCCTACAAAAGGTTCTATGAAAACACTAGATAATAAATTAGCTATTCATAATAGTATGTAAAATTACAATACTAAAAGTCATAACCAACAATGAAAAATAGGAAGAGGAAAGAAAAACTCATAGAAGAATTCTCCGCCTTGTTCCCAATGTGTTCTTGCCTCCTTAGGTCGAATCTCTGTCTCAAATCTGTCCTCTCTACCTTTCTTGGCCAGCTTCCTTGGTTTAATATAGGGTTTAGGGCTTAAAATCCCGTGTTTTGCACTCTGGGACCTGAAATTTACGCGTCTTGCCGCGGTCCCACCGTGGTTACGCGAGGACCACGGCGAAATAGGTCCTCTGAATCTGCAGCTCTGCTCTGCCGCGGTCCTACTGTAACCATAATGTTTCACCCTGTTCTGTGTGGAATTCTGAAAAAATGTAAAACATGAAAGTAGTAGACCTTTGAGTTATCTTTCCGACCATTTATTATGGATTCCAAATGGAGTTCTGAACAAAGAGATATGTCTATTTTACTAGACAATATGAAATATGCCTCTTCGAGTCTTCGTTCGTACTTAATTATCAAATTTGACCCCCGACGCGATCCCGGCTAAATTCCTTGAGCTCTTACTTAGAGTTAAAAGCTTCAAATCACTTATTCATGTTAGTTAGAGAGCTCTTGTAGTTGATTTTCAAGGCAAGGCTAATTGGTTTGTGAGGTTGGATATTTCGGAGCCCAGTCGAGTCCTAGCTTGTGTTGTTTTGTCGGTCTTGCTTATTCGATATCTTCAGAGAGCGCTCATATGATAATCCATATTTTCTTGTCCTCAAGGAAAAGGTTTAGCACGGTGATACGAGAGTTGTGAATATTGGTGATGATGGAGTATTGAGGATACAAGGCTGGATATATGTGACCAATGTGGATGGACTATGGGAGTTGATTCTTGAGAAGGCCCACAATCCGTTGTATTCCATCTATCCAGGTGCCGCGAAGATGTATCAAGATTTGAGGCAGCTCTTTTAGGGGAGGAGGATGAAGAAAGATATAGTTGGGTTTGTAGCACGGTTTCTCAACTGTCAGCAGGTGAAATATAAACATCAGAGATCAGGTGGCTTGTTTTAGAAGATAGAGATTCCAGAGTAAAAGTGGGAGTTGATCACCATGGATTTCATAGTTGGGCTCCCACAGACTTCGAGAAAGTTTGATACAATTTGGGTGATTGTAGATCGGCTGACCAAGTCTTACACTTCATTCCTATGAGCACAACTTATTCTTTTGGAGCGGTTGGCTGAGATTTACATAAGAGAAATTGTTTTCCTTCATGGGGTGCTTGTTTCCATCATTTCAGATAGACGCACACAATTTACATCACAGTTTTGGAGGGACGTGCAATGAGAGTTGGGCACTCAGGTTGAGTTGAGCATAATATTTCACCCTCATATGGATGGACAGTTTGACCACACTATTCATATATTGGAGGACATGCTACGCGCATGTGTCATTGATTTTGGGGGCTTATGGGACTAATTTCTGCCACTCGCGGAGTTTGATTACAATAACAATTATCGGTCGAGTATTCAGATGGCTCCGTATGAGGCTATGGGAGGCGGTATAGATCAACAGTGGGTTGGTTTGAGCCGGGTGAGGCTACGCTTCTAGGTTTAGACTTGGTTCAGGATGCATTGGACAAGGTGAAATTAATTCAGGAGCAGTTTCATATGGTGCAATCGAGACAAAAGAGTTATGCTGACAGAAACGCCTGTGATGTGTCATACATGATTGGGGATAAGGTATTGCTAAAGGTTTCACCCATGAAGGGTGTTATGAGGTTTGGAAAGAAGGCAAGTAGAGCCCTCGATTATTGGGCCGTTTGAGGGGCTTCGAAGGATTGGGGAGGTGTCCGATGAGCTTGCTTTGCCACCTAGCTTATCGAATGTGCATCCAGTATTTCATGTTTCTATGCTTCAGAAGTATATCAGTGATCCATATCATGTTTTGGATTTCATCACGACTCAGTTGGATGGTGATTTGACTTATGATGTCAAGCTGGTGGCTATTTTGGGGCGTCAAGTTCGAAAGCTGAGGTCAAAGGATATAAATTCAGCGAAGGTACAATGGAGAGGTCAGCCAGTGGAGGAGGCTACTTGGGAGACCGATCGAAAGATACGGAGCAGATACCCACACTTATTTGAGGCTTCAGGTATGTTTCTAGACTCGTTCATGGACGAACATTTGTTTAAGAGGAGGATGTAATGAACCAGCTGGTAGTTTCGAGAGTTATAGCTCTATTCCCCCATTTCCTACTTCTTTTGTGTTCTTCCGCCATATTATGATATTCCGGGTTAATTGGTTCGGAATCGGAGTGGTTTCAGAGTGAATTGAGACACATAGTCTTTTATTTGAAAGCTTGAGTTGGAAAAGTTGATCGAATATTGACTTATGTGTGAACGGCCTCAGATTTGAATTTTGGTTGTTCTGTTAGATGCATTTGGTGGTTTTGGACTTAGGAGTGCATCTGGAATGTGATTTGGAGGTCCATAGAAGAATTAGGCTTGAATTGGCAAAAGTTTGAATTTTGGCGATTTTAAATGGCAGTGGAAATTTTGATATCGGGATCGGATTGGATTTTCGGAAGCTATGGTAGGTTTGTCGGGTCATTTATGACCTGTGTGTAAAATTTGAGGTCATTCAGACGTGGTTTGGTTGGTTTCGACATCGTTTGTGGAATTCAGATATAAGTTCTTTAGGATTGAATCCGGGTGTAATTGGTGTTTTGATGTTATTTTGAGTGATTCAACGGCTTGACTAAGTTTGTATGATGTTATCGGATATTTTGGTATATTTGGCTGGGGTCCTACGGGCCTCAGGGTGATTTCAAGTGGTTGACGACTTGATTTGAGTTGAAGAGTTGTAACTGAATTGCTGGTGCTTTTAGTGTAACTGCACCTGCGGGTTAGGAACTGTAGGTGCGAGCCCACAGAAGCTGAGAAGGAGTCACATAAGCGGCTAAGGAAGACCTGCGTAGAGAATGCATGTGCGATGGCTTTCCCACACCTGCAGTGGTCACAAAAGTGGACACAGGGGCGCATGTGTGAGTTTGGAACGCAAAAACGAGATGGTTTTCGCACCAATGAAATACGCAGATGCAGTATTGAGGCCGGAGGAGTGAGGCCAAGATTTTAAGTGAAATCCGCACCTGCGATTGAATTTTCGCAGGTGCAGCATCGTAAAAGTGACAAATGGACCGCATATGCGGTATTGTTGGGCAGAAAACACTAGCTCATGGTTTTGTCTTTCATTTTCAATTTTGGACTTGAGGAACTCGGGAGAGAGGCAATTGTTTCGAAGATTTTCAAGAAGAACGTTGGCGTAAGTGATTCTAACATGTAATGGCCTAAATTTCGTAAATCCATAGCTTTATTCATCACCTAATTAGGGATTTGAGTTAGAAATTTGGGGATTTAGGGCTTGAGAATTGGAGAGTGGATTTTGGGGATTTGGAGCGAAAATGATGTCGAATTTTTAATGAATTTAATATGGTTAGACTCGTTAGTGAATGGGCTTTCAGGTTTGTGACTTTTGTCCGATTTTGAGACGTGGGCCCGGGGCCCAGTTTTGTGTCGATTTTGGATTTTGGTTATAATTTGGCATTTTTCTGGTGGATTGATTCCTTTATCCTATATTGATTATATTGTATTGCTTGTGGTTAGATTTGAGGCGTTTGGAGGTTGATTTGAGAAGAAAAGGCATTGCAGAGTAGGATTTTGCTTGGTTTGAGGTAAGTAACACTTTGAAACATGGTTCTGAGGGTTCGAAACCCCGAACTATGCGTTATGTGATTAGTATTAAGGTGATACACATGCCAAGTGACAGGCGTGCAGGCATGCACCATCAGAATTGTGACATGAGTGATTCCATTGCACCAATTAGTGACTCTACCTGTTGATATCCATGCTTTCATCATGTGATAAAGTAATTGAGCTGTAAATCATGCTAGATATCATGTTTAGGCTTTATGCTAGTATTGTTGGGAACCTTAGTGCTCGTTTCATGCTATCATCTCATCACTTTCATTAATATTCCGTACTCAGTCATGTGCATGCATTTTATATCATGTCTCAGTCTCAGTTAGTTATTGATTCATCATATCATTGTTCATGCCTACATTTCTGCACATTTATTTCTGTTATATCTGTTGCGATTGAGTTCGTCACTAGTCTAAAGTTTGGACTTGTTACTTACTGAGTTGGTGTACTCACATTACTCCCTGCACCTTGTGTACAGATCCAGAAAACTCTATTTACGGCGTCGGTTGCTGATCGAGGATCCCATAGTTTGGAGACTATCAAGGTAGCTGCACTACGTTCGCGGGCTTTGACTCTCCTTCTTCATCATTTGATGTATTTTAAGTTATTTTCTTTAGACCTTGTAGTAGATTGTACTACGAATAACGCTCATGTACTCAGTGACATCCCGGTTTTGGGCTGGATTGTACCATATATTGGGATTTCTATGCTTCAAACAGTTTTCTTTAAATGTTAAATGCTTCCGCTAAAGTTTTCAAACTTATTGTTATTGTATTGGATTTGTTGAATTGAGGCTGGCCTAGTTCCACGATAGGCGCCATCACAATAGTTGATTTTGGGTCGTGACATGGCCTTAACTGATTCCCATCTCAGCATCCCATTTGAATTTCCATTTCTTTTGTGATTATTCTCAACACTCCATCATTTGTGACCTTGAGCTTAGGACCAATCTCATTTGTCAATCTACTATACCTAGCAGCAAATTTTTAGATGTTTTCCCATAGTCATGATGACATTTGGCATGCACATAATGTTGGAATAAATCCGACTATAAAACTGTAGCCTTCATATCGAATTATTTGGAACTATAACATAAGCGGAAGCGTACCTGAATCCATAAGTGGAAGCTCCTTGATCCGGCTTGAAGATCGTCCGGGGTTGGGTTTTCCACTTGATGTGCAAGACAAGGTTTTTCTCTCTAGCAAGAATGGGAAATGGAAGAGAAGTGTCTTGCATCAAATGGGAACCATAACCCCCTTAATTATAAGCATGTAATATCAAAGGTCACATGTAACCTACATGTAACCCAAGAGTCTCATGCATGTAACCTTAGTTAGCCCATCATTACTAAGGTTACTCTTTATGGGTATCTACACAAGAAATTATACCCTATACTTTATATGACAATGTATTGGCCTACTTAATAATAATATCCCAAAAGACCACTAATTTAGGCCAACCAAAAAATAGCACATAACATATAACTAATCCACATATTGTCCATATGTATGTAGTATAAGTCCATATATCTAACAATCTCCCACTTGGACGATATACTCATGCATATGTACAAACCTTAGTATTATATGTTACATTATAACTTTATGAGCTCAGTATTGCTATCAAAATTAAATCGTCATGAACAATCCGGTCCATCAATCATATCAACATAGGATCTAAGAGATCTTAGTTACTCTTGCGTAACTAGACCCAACATTGATCACGTATATCAATATAACTAACGACATGGATCAAGTATAGGTGTGTAGCATGGAAATAACATAAAGTGTGGTCCGAAATAGAATGTCTATTTCCAACTGGTTCACCTTATTGAGATCAATCATAAACCATAAGAGTACATAAAACTTTAAGACTGAATATCTGCAGGTAAAACCTTAAAGACCGAATTACCGAATGTACTGGACAATACATAATTGTATAACACAAACTCCCACTAAAACTCATAATCCTCAACTGATTTGACACCCATGCGAGCAATATGCTCATGAAATACTTTGGGTGGCAATCCCTTAGTAAGCGGATCCGCAATCATGGAGTTTGTACTGATGTGCTCTATGCACAATTGTCCATTTTTCACTCTTTCTTTATCAACCCGAAATTTGACATCCATATGCTTTGCCTTCGTCAAACTACTGTTATTGTTAGCATAAAGGACTGCTGATCTGTTGTCGCATAATAGCCCGAGTGGCCTTTTAATACTGTCTACTATGCGCAGTCCACTAACAAAATTTCGCAGCCATAATCCCTCATTGGATGCCTCATAACATGCCATGAATTCCGCTTCCATGGTGGAAGTCGCCGTAAGGGTTTGCTTGATGCTTCTCCAAGAGATAGCACCGCCAGCAAGCATGTAGATATAGCCTGATGTAGACTTCAGACTATCTTGACATCCAGCAAAATCGGAGTCGGTGTACCCAATAATCTCAAGCTGGTCCGATCTCCGATATGTGAGCATGTAATCCTTTGTTCTCTGTAAGTACCGCATGACCTTTTGGCTGCCTTCCAATAGTCCATTCCCAATTGCTGAGATATCTGCCCAGCATCCCAACAATGTATGCTATATCAGGTCGTGTGCATACCTGAGCATACATCAGACTCCCTACAGCCGAAGCATAAGGTGTCTTCTCCATTTCCATAGTTTCAAAACTATTCTTTGGGCACTGTTTGAGACTAAACTTGTCTCCCTTAGCAACAGGGGTGTCGCCTGGTTTACAATCCTGCATGCCAAATCTTTTAAGAACCTTATTGATATAGCCCTTTTGTGACAGACCGAGAACAGCTTTGGAGCGATCTCGATGTATCTGAATTCCTAATACAAAAGAGGCATTACCAAGATCTTTCATTTCAAATTTCTTTGAAAGAAGTTTCTTAGTTTCGTGCAATAATCCTATATCGTTACTGGCAAGCAGTATGTCATCGACATATAAAACCAGAAAAATATGTTTGCTCCCACTGAACTTATGGTATATACAGTCATCAGCAATATTTGGTTCATAACCAAAAGATGTAATGACCTCATGAAACTTGTGATACCATTGACGGGAAGCTTGCTTGAGCCCATAGATGGATTTCTTTAATTTGCAAACCCATTTCTTTGAGTCTCCCGAAATAAAGTTTTCAGGTTGCACCATATAAATTGATTCCTCAATGTCACCATTGAGAAACGCTGTCTTAACATCCATCTGATGAAGTTCAAGATCAAAATATGCTACTAGTGCCATTATTGTCCTGAAAGAGTCTTTCGATGAAACTGGAGAGAAAGTCTCTTTATAATCAATGCCTTCCTTTTGAGTGTAGCCCTTTGCAACAAGGCAAGCTTTAAACTTAATGACATTGCCCTCTGAATCCCTCTTGGTTTTAAATATCCATTTGTAACCAATTGGTTTAACACCTTTGGGTAATGAAACAAGCTCCCAAACGCCGTTATCGCTCATAGACTTCATCTAATCATTCATTGCATCATCCACTTATGAGAGTTAGAACCTTTCATGGCTTGACGGAAGTTCACTTTCTTGTTCTTGGAGAAATACAACATAATCGTCTGGAATTGCACTTCTCCTCTCTCTAGTGGATCTCCTTAATGGCACTTCAGGTTCTTGAGGTTGTTGAGTTTGAGTTTCATTAATAATATCAGGAACTTGATTAGGGAGATTATCAAGATTGTCTTGAACTGGAGTTGTGTGATCCGTGTCAGGAATGAGAACACCCTGATCAAGATCAACAACTGGAGGAAAAGACACATGTTCTTCCTCAAAGACAAAATCTCTAACTTTATCTCCCCACCCCCCAAACTCAATATCCTCAAAGAACCGAGCATTACCCGTCTCAAAAATAGTTCTAGAAGTGGGATCATAGAACTTATACCCCCTGGATCTTTCAGAGTATCCAACAAAATAGCTACTAACCGTTTTAGAATCCAGTTTCTTTTCATTTGGCCAGTAAGGCCTTGCCTCAGCTGGACAACCCCAAATGTGTAAGTGCTTTATACTGGGCTTATTTCCAGTCCAAAGTTCATATGGGGTTTTGATTGTAGCTTTAGTTGGAACCCTATCAAGAATATATGCTGCGGTTTTCAATGCTTCTCCCCAGAGTGAGTCTGGCAAAGTAGTATAACAAATCATACTTCTCACCATGTCCTTTAGTGTCCGATTTCGTCTCTCAGCTACACCATTCATAGTAGGACTGCCTGGCATAGTGTACTGAGGAACGATCCCACACTTATCTAGGAATTTGGCAAATGGCCCTGGACGTTGTTCACCTGAACCATCATATCTACCATAGTATTCACCACCACGGTCAGATCTAACGGTTTTAATCCTTTTGCTTAGTTGATTTTCCACTTCAGCCTTATATGATTTGAACACGTCTATTGATTGGGACTTCTCATGAATGAGATATAGGTATCCATAACGAGAGTAATCGTCTATAAATGTGATAAAGTATTGTTGACCATTTCTATAAGGTGTAGGGAATGGCCCACAAATATCCGTGTGTATCAATTCTAAGACATCTGAAGCTCTCTGGGCACCTAATCTCGTCTTGTTTGTTTGTTTACCCTTGATACACTCAATGCAAATATCCGAATTTGAGGAATCAAGAATTCCATCTGACACGAGTTTCTGGATTCTTTGTTTGGATATGTGACCTAAACGCTTGTGCCAGAGTGATAAGGAATTCTCATTAGATAATTTTCTTTTGGTACCACTAGAACTTGTATGCAAAGTTTCATTATGTGAGGTTATTATGTCAAACAAATATAGGCTATCATATGCTGATAAAAGACCAGTACCGATAAGATCTGAACCTTGAAAAAGACTCACTTTATTGTTACCAAATGAACAAGAATAACCGGATATGTCCAATTTGGGAACAGAAATTAAATTCCGTCTAAAAGACGGTACAACAAAAGTCTCATTCAAATCCAAATAAAAACCAGTCTTAAATAATAGCCTAAAATTTCTAATAGCCTCAACTTCGACCCTTTTGCCGTCACCAACATAGATGTATCTTTCACCATCACTTGGTTTTCGGCAGTTCAGGCAACCCTGCATAGATACACTTATGTGAGTAGTAGCAGCAGAATCTATCCACCAAGTATCTTTAGGTACCGAAATTAAATTAACTTCAGAACAAACAAGAGCAAGAGATATACCCTTTTTCGCACGCCAAGCGTGGTATTTGGTACAATCTTTCTTCTTGTGATTAGTCCCCTTACAGAAAAAGCAACCTTATTCTGTAGTTTCAACCTTATTTTCCTTGTGTTGCTTCTTCTGGGGCCTTGAGACCGCAACTTCCTTATTTTTCCTTTTCTTGTTGTCTCTAGAAGATGATGCCAAATGAGCACTTTCTATCTTATCTTGCTTTATTCTCTCTTCCTCTTGCACACAGTGTGAAATGAGTTCATTAAGAGTCCATTTCTCCTTTAGGCAGTTGTAACTGACCTTAAACTGATTAAATTGTGCAGGGAGAGAGATCAAAACTAAGTACACAAGTAGTTCCTCAGGTAATTCCAACTTGAGTGACTTTAGTTTTGAAGCAATATGAGACATTTCTAAAATGTACTCCCTTATGTTTCCTTTTCCTTTATACCTCATGGAAACAAGTTTACTCAAAAGAGTACTAGTTTCCGCCTTTTCGTTTTGTGCAAAACGCTTTTTAAGGTCCTCAAGGAAAACTTTGGCATTATTTTCTTCAGTCATAGTGCCCCTAAAAGATTCTGGAATTGCACGTTTCATGATCATAAGACTCATGCGATTTGAGCGTTCCCACTTCTCCATCTCCTTCTTGTCATCAGAAGAAGATGTATCCTCAAGAGAAGTAGGTTTCTCAATCCGAAGTGCAAGGTCTAGATCCATGCAACCGAGAACTATCATAATATTTTCTTTCCATTCCTTAAAATTTGTACCATTAAGCACAGGGATGCTGTTAATGTTCGCAGATATTATAGCATCTGAAGAATTCACTGAAAACAGAACAAGGACAACTTAAAACATGCTCACAATTTTTTGAATTTCAACTTTAGTATACAGATTCAAAATAGGCAAATCCCATTACAAGATACCTAGCACAACATTGATTTTAGTCTTTGGACAAAAAATCAACTTGTAATTGGTACTCTTGGTGTAGTAATCAAATATTGACAATAAACTCCTGTCAAATATCAAGCCTTCCTTTGGGCCGACTTAATATTCACATGGAAAACTTAATAATTGTCACATATTTATCACCACAAGCATGGTCGAATTCCTGCCAAATAACAACCTTCCTTTGGGCCGATGTTAAACGCATGGAATACGAACATACATAGTCATCTTATATCTTAAAACCAATCAATCTTCACAAAAGAAGTTACTTTGGTAACATAATGTTTCAATTGACTAATTTAAAATATTAGATGCAAAATGAATTAGTTCTTTAAGCCATATATTGAATCTTAACCGAAAATTACATGTTTATTAGGTAAAATCTGAATAATAATGGACAAAACAATAATGTTATAATATTAATCTTGCATTATGTCTCCATTAATGTCCTTAGAAAATAAAAAACGTTTCTTTAATAATGGACATTAATGTTATAATATTAATCTTGCATTATGTCTCCATTAATATCCCCAGAAAAAAAAACGTTTCTGTTAATAAATTGCCAGATAATCGATTATCACGTCCTGATAATCGATTATCTTGGCCTTCTGGAATTTTCAATTCTGCTGGAAATTCCAGGATAATCGATTATTCTGGCTTTCTGGAATTTTCAATTTTACTGGAAATTCTAGGATAATCGATTATCCTAAAGGGATAATCGATTATTCTGGCTTTCTGGAATTTCCAATTTGCTGGAAATTCTTGAATTGCAGTTTTGAATTACGTAGCTATAAAATTTCCAAATAACCCAATACGAAGGAGGCTCTGATACCAATTGTTGGAATAAATCCGACTATAAAACTGTAGCCTTCATATCAATTTATTTGGAACTATAACATAAGCGGAAGCGTACCTGAATCCATAAGTGGAAGCTCCTTGATCCGGCTTGAAGATCGTCCGGGGTTGGGTTTTCCACTTGATGTGCAAGACAAGGTTTTGCTCTCTAGCAAGAATGGGAAATGGAAGAGAAGTGTCTTGCATTAAATGGGAACCATAACCCCCTTAATTATAAGTATGTAATATCAAAGGTCACATGTAACCTACATGTAACCCAAGAGTCTCATGCATGTAACCTTAGTTAGCCCATCATTAACTAAGGTTACTCTTTATGGGTATCTACACAAGAAATTATACCCTATACTTTATATGACAATTTATTGGCCTACTTAATAATAATATCCCAAAAGACCACTAATTTAGGCCAAACCAAAAAATAACACATAACATATAATTAATTCACATATTGTCCATATGTATATAGTATAAATCCATATATCTAACACATAAGGCTATGATCTCTGGTTTGCGTTGTGCATTAAGGTTCATAAATTCCATGCCATATAACAGGAAAAACAGATCAGACAAAATTGACAAAAGAAGCACGCGTTCAAGGCCTCAATAAGACTAGTATTACAATCAAAGGCAGCTGAACTACCTCTGTTAGAAAGTCTCTGAACATCTTACCAAATCAATGTAATAGAATACTCATTAAGGGACAAATATTAACAAAATAAAGTAATAACCAAATGAGGAAAAACAAAACGGGAAGTATAACTTATAGTCCTCACTCAGACATCTCACACCCTTTTATCTTACAGACTATGCATGCCCTCAACACTCCATTGTGATTAAAAATGCCACATGAAAATACCTTTAATATGGTGAAAACCCAGTCAATTGAGAAAAAGAATCAAAACACAAAACAAATATATTTTTGAGTCTGTTCAATAATGAGTGGCTGCTGTGCAGCAGATGCAAGTGCTGAAGAAAGATGGTCTGGCCTTGCGTTTTCCGCTCCCCTTTGGTGAAGTTAGACAAATTTCCTTTGCTTGTGAAGTCTGAAATTCCTCTCCTTTCATAACAGCAACATGGTTCTGCCGTGTTTCAGATATAACCTTCGGATCTTCAGAATCACTTCTTTCCATTCGAATAGTCTTCTCTTCGACTGCTACTGACCCGTAGTCTAGTGAGTTTGAGAACTTTGCATTGGAGCCAACTGATGAGCTTCTTGTAGGAATCTTCTCAGGACACAGAAGTGGAGTTTGATCTGATTCTAAAGATCTTCTATGAAAAGGGACACTAAAATCAAAGCTTGGCGACTTTCGAAGCTCAAATCCATTGTTTGATTCATCTGGGATCGACCTTCCAATACATTCTGGTTCTTTGGAATGATTTTCATCATGAAAATTTGGCGCCATTTGATCATAGGCACATTTTTCATTGGAAAATGCTAATGCTTCAAGACTTGGCTGAACATTTTGTACAATTCCTGACTCAGGAAAAGCTGCAATTTTCGTTATCACTTTTTCTGATGTCTTGAGTTCAAAAACTTTAGAGTCCTCACTGATAACAAATTCACAGCTATTCTGTTCAGTCAAGTCTGCATTGCATTCTTTTTTATCCTCAACCGACTTAAACCCTCTCATTCTTCCTTGTGCATATGCTATATCGACATCATTTTCCAGTTTTGATGACCCCAACTGCGATATGCACTTCTCTGTTATTTCCTTTCTACTAGACTTCTCAACTCCTCCCTTTGCTTTATCAAGAAGACCATTTTCTGTTGAGCTCTCTTCTTCAGCTGTTCCAAAGAATTTGGTAGGGTGCAGTCCCATTTCAGTCACCATTTCTACTGGTGGCGTGTGATCATAATGAAGAATATCAGGTTGAACGTTTATGTCATCCCCCTTAATTGAATAATCCATTACAATATCAGTACTAGCATCGTTTCCTGGTAGTTTTTCCTCTGAAGCCTCTTTGGGTTGTGATTCAATTGAAGAAGCAACGGTGTCAATCAGCATTTCATGCACTGCCTGCATGCATGACTCAGTTTTCTTCAGATCACATTCCTTTACAGCATTATCCGATTCATTTGACATCAACTCACTCGATGCAGTGTGAACCGCACATTTCTCTTCTGGCTCAATAACTGCTGACAGCGAACTCGATGGAGTACTCGGTGGAATATCTGTCAACAGTGAAGCTGTAGCATCGATTTGACTGGACTCCACTTTAGGAATTTCATCCCAATCATCTCCATTTGAGAAACCATTTTCAACCTGATTTTCAGCACTCATAAGCTCATGTTTTTCTTCATTTGATTCATCTGCTGAGGCAGCCATTTCACTCACCAACGAATCGTCTCTTAGATCATCAGTATCAGAAACAACTCCCTTATCTGCAAGTGCAATTTCAGAAGTGATCAACTGAGTTTTATTTTCATTCTGGCCTGATCTTCCATTCCATATAGTTTCTTGTTCCTCAAGTGATGATGATATGATGCATTCTTCCGCCGTCTCATTGGCAACACTTGAGGATTCACCTGGATCGGTCTTTAAAACTTCATCATGAGGTAAACTTCCTTCTGCCTCACCTGTTGTAAGTTTTACCATTTAGAAGGAAATTCCAAAGGGTTTTATTTTTCTGGATTACTCATCTCTCTCTATATACAACTATATATTTTATATATGTCCTTGTTATATAATCACGAAAGAGTACAACAAAAGGAAAGGGGGAACACGCATAAGAATATAATCGCAAAAGAGTACAATAAAAAACTAATTAAGTTTGTTTGATTGAATGCAAAAGCAGATTAAATATAGCTAAGGGTATAATATAATTAGGTTCTAAGATGACAGAGGAAGTTACTGACCTTTCTGGTTACATGGTCGGTCACGAGGATCATCCTTCCCATCCGAAACTGACTCCAGAGGTTGATCAAAATTATGTGTTTCAATATTAGTGACTTCGCTCATTAAATCATTTGCAGCTGTTTGAAATTCTGTACATGGGAAAGGATGCTTAAGCTGTATCTCTCTCTTATATTCATCTGCATTAGAGATTTGAACGACGTTAGACAACTACCATAAAACAAATACTACTATAACATCAACAACAACAAACCAAGTAGTTTCCCACAAGAGGGGTCGGCGAGGGTAAGATGTATGCAGCCTTACCCCTACCCTTGGAAGGGCACAGAGACCGTTTCCGAATAAAACAAATACTACTACAGAAGAAGCTAATTCAATAACCAAGAAACTTTAGTGAAAATAACCTGTTTTGCCATCTTCAGAGTTCTCAAGGTGAGGTTCTTTAGCTGTTGAAGTATCATAAGTAGGTAAAGCTGCAGCTTTCTCATGATAATCTTTACTTTCACCTTCAGGAATTATGCCGTTTTCTTCTTTAACACCATTCGCATTGCCAGCGGCTTCTCCTTTTTGTTGAGCATCAACTGCAGCATTCTCTGCTTCTGCGACATCAATCATGAAACACATCAAACAAACAGATTCTTGAAATTCAAAAGGAATAATAATAACAATCTTGAACTTCAAGCTCTTCTGTTTTACCTGATGAATTTGTGTTCCCCATCTCACTTACCATACTCTAACTATCCAACTCCTGCATTAAATTTTGTGTTTTCCAGAGACAAGTGCAAAGATTATAGTATGTACAAAGTGAAACGTTATGGTCCCAAAAACATCAATACCACGGTGATGATGACAACAGAGATATGCATTAAATAGCTAAAAAGCTTTAGAGGACAGCTTAGACCTTTTGGAACATGCGAGAGTGTTATTACTATGGACACCACCATTAATATTTGCTTCAACTATAAGTGATATTTTTTTCTTGTCATAGCAACATTTCTTGATGATGAGCGTCACATTCTTGATATAAAAATAACATTTTACCTAGAGAATGTCCTCTTCTGGGGACACTAGATGCTTCGTTACATCATGATCTACTAATCTTTATACTTATAGTTTAGGCTGTTTTCTTTTTCTTTTCCTTTACAAGGCATTTCTTTAGTTTGCCTCCTTTACACTATGGCAATTTAATATATGTATCTATCCCAAACCAAGTACAAAATTGCATTGTGCGGTATGCTGCTGTGCTTTTATGGGACATTAGTTTGTTTGTCATCTGATATTGCATCAAAAGGCCACATTCTTGTGATTGTAATTCAGGCATGATCAGTAGCATAAAGCAATGTTATATATTCCTGTGATGGTTTCTTTTCTTTCGAGCTAAAGATTTCAATTTTCATATAATTTTTCGGGTTTCTCTTCTCGTTATATTTCAAGCATCATTTTGACGGAAGTACGCGTGGCAAACGGGTGGGTCGGGTTGGATATGATTCGGGTCGAAAACGGTAATAAAAAACGGATCAATTATCTGACCCGACCCATATTTAATACAGATAAAAAACGGATTAACCGGCGGAATCCATAACTTTTTGTGTATGATCACCTTTTGGAGAATTCTTACTCTCCCTAACTTGAGGAACCTCCAATTTAAGGCTGTTAACATACCGAATCTTACAGATTGATCGAGATAAAATTGAAGAGATGAAGAGAGAGAGAAAGAGAGAGAAAGAGAACTGACTGTATCTCTATTATGTATATCGTTCTGTACAAGAAAATGAATCAATAATCTAAAATACAGAAGCCTCTAGAATATATACACTTTGGGCCGAAATAAATATATTGTGTGTGTGTGGGCCTGAAACTTGGGCTGCTTAGTCTGGTCCAGAACTTGGGCTACTTGGGCTGCAGTCACTAACTCTAACACCCCCCTTCAAGGTGGAGGGTGATTGAACCCCCAGCTTGAGCAATATGGAGTGATGCATAAGCCCTTTCAGAGGCTTAGTAAAAATATTAGCAAGCTGAGAGGCAGTGGGAACATGATGCAAGGCAATAAGGCCCTCCTGAAGCTAGGTTCTGATGAAGTGGCAATCCACTTCAATGTGTTGGTCCGCTCGTGAAACACAAGATTCTTGGAAATGTGAAGTGCTGCCTGATTATCACAAAAAACAGGCACAACAGTGGTAACAAGAACACCAAAATCAGACATAAGTCTAACAAGCCAGGTGAGCTCTTCTTAAAAAAAAGAGAATAATCATTGAAAGAAGAAGAATAGCCTCTAGAACATAAGGCTTGAGATAGCTTGGCATACCACTGCCTAGAAGCTTGTCTCAAACCATATAAGGATTTCTGAAGAAGACAAACCAGAGGAGAAGAAGAGGAGGAATAGTTGACAGTCAGCCCAGGAGGCAGTCTCATATAAACCTCTTCATCCAAATCACTATGTAAAAAAACATTATTCACATCAAGTTGAAAGAGACCAGTTCTGCTTAACAGACACAGCAATGAGGGACTTAATAGTGGAAAATTTGACAACAGGATAAAAAGTTTCATTGAAATCCACACCCTCAACTTGGGTGTCACCCCTAACAACCAATCTAGCTTTATGTCTTTCCACAGACCCATCAGCCCTATACTTGATATTATAGACCCATTTGCAACCAATAGGCCTTTTACCAGGAGGAAGCTGAACTATAGACCAAGTGTGATTAGTTTCCAAGGCTGCAAACTCATATGCCATTGCCTCCTGCCATGCAGGGAGAGAGGCAGCCTGCTGATAAGAGGTAGGCTCTACCTCTGCACTGTTAACCAAACTGTGAAGGCAAGTGGAAGAAGAACTGGGCCAGAAAGAGATGGAGGGAGATTGCGGACATACTGTTGGAGATGAGCAGGAGGAACATGAGTCTTGCTGGACCTTCTAGGAGCAGGTTCAGCAGGCACAAGAGGAGAATGGTGTAGGGAAGAAGGGGATGAAGAAGGAGAAGCAAGGGGTGCAGAAGTGGAAGAAGGTAAGGAAGTGTTGAGCAAGGAGTCATCAGTAGGAGGAAGCCAAATAGGGGATGGATTAAGAGTAGGAGAAGGAACAGGAAAGGTATTCCCTGAAGGAGCAAAGGGAAATACATCTTCATGAAAGACCACATCCCTGGAGACTATGGCAAGCTTAGTCTTCAAGTTGTACAGCTTGTATCCCTTTTTACCCAATGGATATCCTAGAAAAACACAAGGATCAGCTCTGGGCTGAAATTTATCCCTATTCTGTTTGGAGACTGAAGCAAAACAAAGACAACCAAATGTTTTAAGATGGTTATAAGAAAGAATTTGTCCAAACAGTAACTCAAAAGGTGATATATTGTTAAGGAGTTTGGAAGGAAATCTATTTATGAGATAGGTTGCAGTAAGCACACAATCTCCCCAGAATCTAAGGGGTAGTTGGGAATGAAAAAGTAAGGCTCTGGAGGTTTCTAGCAGATATCTATGTTTTCTTTCAACCACACCATTTTGTTGTGGTTTATGAGAACAGGAGGTTTGGTGTTTATTCCATTTTCAGCAAAAAAACTGCTACCATAACCACTAGACCCAAGTTCAAAAGCATTGTCACTTCTAATTGTTTGCACAACAGCCTGGAATTGAGTTTTGATCATAGCAATGAAAGCTTTGATAAGGGGAAAGGCATTGCTCTTGGACCCCATAAGGTGAGTCCAAGTAGCTCTAGTAAAGTCATCAACTATTGTTAGGAAATATTTACATCCATTATGAGTGGAAGTGGCATAAGGACCCCAGGTATCTACATGAATGAATTGAAAGGCATGTGTTGTCTTAATGGAACTGTCATGAAAAGGCAGTCTAGACTTCCTGGCTAATGGGCAAACAATATATATGAAAGGTTGTTTATTTGCAAATTTTCATGGAATATGAGGGATGTCTTTCATCCTAGCAAAAGGTATGTGCCGTAGTCTATTATGCCATAACATCTCCATTTTAACCATTCAGAATGGTATGTACAATGAGAGGAAGAAACAGAATCAACAGCTAATGGAGAATGGTATTTACAAGGAGTATAAGATTGAAGAGAAGAAGAAAAAGATTGCACAAGCCTGTAAAGTCCATCGTCCAATTTACCAATTTCCAGTGGCCTCTTCAGAGAAGGGGCATGTATCAAACAAGAAAACTTAGTAAATAGGAGAATAGAATTCAACTATTGCACAAGCTTGGATACAGAGATAAGATTGTAATGGAAGCTGGGAAGGACATGATGTAGAGTGAAACAAAGGGATTGTATGGATCCAGTACATGTTACCTTGACCTTATAACCATTAGGCAAGGTAACTAAGTACGGTATAACTAATGGCTTAATGTCAAACAGAAGATCTTTATTAGAGGTCATGTGATCAGTGGCACCAGAATCTATAATCCAAATGCATTCACTAATTTTAGTTAACATGCAAGCCCCATAAGATACATTCTTTAAACGATTGGGGGGAGAAAAAGTACCAGCAAAGTTGGCAGATGCCATACGACGGGATTGTTTTTGAGACTCTGAAATTTGTATCTGTTGAAGCAGTAACATGATTTTTAATATTGATCCTTGGTTAAACCAGGAATCAAAAATTCTGATTCAGAGGACCCCTGAGTACTATCAGCATTGTTTGGAGACCCAACAGAGTTCAGACATCCCTGCACCTCAACATTTGCTGCAGTCCTCTTGCTTTTTGTAAGTTTGAAGTCTGGTGGGAATCCATGGAGTTTGTAGCACTTGTCAATCATATGACCAGGTTTCTTGCAATATCTACACACTAAGTTTGTCTTGTTGAGATCAAAGCTGACTCTTTGATTGAATTTTTTAGAATGGGCAGGTGTTCCAGGGAATTTTTGTTGGTGAAATAAGTGTTGAAAGCACTGGAGTCACTACGGAATTGAGAGGGTGATGATGTAACTTGTCTTTGTCTCTCATCCTGAAGCAAAATGTTGAACGCACTGTCTAGAGATGGGGGAGGCTGCAGCATGAGGGTGTTTCCCCTAACTCCAACATATGTATCGTTAAGCCCCATGAGAAATTGATGCAGCTTGTTTTCATCATCCTCCTTTTGAAGCTCGAGTCTGGCAGCACATGTACAAGTGCTACCACGAGATGCACGCATAAAACCCAACTCATCCCCAATCTGTTCAGCTTGTTGGAGTAAGATGCTATATCTAAAGATCCTTGACTAGTAGATGCTAACTCTTGCTTAATCTCAAATATTTTGGTACCATTCACAATCCCAGACATACTATTAAGCTGAGTACAAATACTTTGAGCAGTGTCAGAATACTGAACACTCTCAGCTATCTCTGGCGTAAGAGAATTAGTGAGCCAAGAGATAACCATATTATTACAACTATCCCACTGCCTAGAATGAGGAGAATTTTCCGGAGGTTTGGGAACTGTTCCATCAACAAAACATATCTTATTCCTAGCAGATAGTGAAACAATTATATTTCTCCTCCATCCCCCAAAACCAGTCCCTGAAAAGGGATTACTAACCAAAGAGACTCCGGGTACATCAGAAGATATGATAAATAAAGGGCTCGAAGGGTCAAGTACGAAATTAGTGGGACCAGAATCAGAATTATCACCAACATTAACCATTTTTGCGACTGAGAATCCTTACCAAGCCTAAACTTCACGAATCCAAATCCAAACAGTTCGTGGATATCCAAATCCTTAGGAATCGACTTATTCCTATGTCGAACTGATGAAACCGACGAAGTAGAAACCTAAAAAATCAAACGAATGCAGCGGAAAACCCAGCAAAATGAGAAAACCCTAGATTTTCAGATAACAGAGAAACTCGGATGAAAATTGATGAGGGTAACATCGCGAGAAAGTCGGCGACGAGCAGAATCGGAATCGCCGCTCTGATACCATGATAACATACCGAATCTTACAGATTGATCGAGATAAAATTGAAGAGACGAAGAGAGAGAGAGAGAAAGAGAACTGACTGTATCTCTATTCTGTGTATCGTTCTGTACAAGAAAATGAATCAATAATCTAAAATACAAAAGTCTCTAGAATATATACACTTTGGGCCGAAATAAATGTATTGTGTGTGTGGGCCTGAAACTTGGGCTGCTTAGTTAGGCTGCTTAGTCTGGTCCAGAACTTGGGCTACTTGGGCTGCGGTCACTAACTTTAACAAAGGCTTTACAAATATAAATGTTAGACTCATTCATTACTCATTGGTTATCCATTTTCTAAATGGATAATATGGTTCTTATCCATATTTGACCCGTTTTTAAATACTTTATTATTTAACCCATTTTTAATGAATAACATGGGTGGATAACTATTTTCTTTGAATCATTTTGCCACCATACAACAACAACAACAATCTAGTATAATCCCATTTAGTGGGGTCTGGGGAGGGTAGTGTGTACGCAGATCTTACCTCTACCCTGGGTAGAGAGGCTGTTTCCAAATAGACCCCCGACATCCTTCCCTCCAAGAATATCCCACCTTGCTCTTGGAGAGACTCGAACTCACAACCTCTCGGTTGAAGGTGGAGGTTGCTTACCATCAGAGCAACCCCTCTTGTCATTTTGCCACCATAGACGAAAGCAATAACACATTAACCGGATAACTTTTTATTTGGAAAACAAAATCCACAAATAGGGACAACTAAAACATTTTAGAGGTCGCACATTACTGGCTTCATGGAGAAGCAAGTAAGGCACTTGGCCCCAAAATTGAGGGTCCCATTTCTGACAATAATAGATTTATAGGTTTTCTTTAAAAATTTAGGGCCTCCGAAATTTTTTTTGGCTTTACACCACTAAAGTATTTGAGCCACCCTTAGGTCCCAAAAATAAATAAAAATAAAATAAAAATAATCTTTAATTAGATCCAGGGCCCTCTTATATTCCGACATAGACGCCAATCTTAGACAAATTTTATAAGTTCAACTAAACCTATTATTGTTTGCTCGAATTATGTATGCTACCAAAAAAGTACTTTTATATATATATATATATATATATATATATATATATAATAAGGTCGCACTAATGTCCAGGGGCGAAGGCACGTTGATCTGAGCGGTGTCATTCAACCGCTTCGTCGACAATAATACTACGTAAAACAAAATGACAATAAATAGAGCTGAAATGAGACTGCCTGACTAAAGAGCTTCGTTGGCTCGGTGGTAAAGCAATGCAGATTTCCGGGTGGTAGTCAAGAGTTTGAACCCCTGCTAGGTTGGTTTAATTCTTTTAAAATTTTCAGCATTATTCTAGAATAGAAGCCACCAAAATAATTTTAATGATTTATAGAATAGAGAAAGAGGTATTTCTAACGAGTCTATTGTAGATACAATTAATTAGAACTCGTCGAAGAGAGAGCTGCAATAGGGTATTAATTATATTTTTTTTTAAAATGTGAAATAGGATGTTATTATAGTGTTTTATTTATTGGTTCACTTCTTTAAATGTCGACACCGCTTACGAAGAGAGAGTTGTAATAGGGTATTTGAATTATATTTAAAAAAAAAAAAGAATGAAACAGGATGTTATTATAGTGTTTTATTTATTGGTTCACTTCTTTAAATGTCGACACCACTTACGAAAACTCTTGGGTACACTCCTGCTAATGTCAAACCCTGATTCTAAATCCAGAATTAATCTCTATTCCTACAGCTCATGGCAGGACCCCATTACATTGAATGAATCCACAACTTAGAAGTTGATTAAGAGGGTGGAATTCATGAATGATATGATTAATTGGGATCATTCCTTTTGGGCTAATTAGCAAACTGATCATTATATGGTGGGGATATTGTTTAATGATAAATTGACAGTGGAGCCAAACAAAGCTTGTGGCTTTGTTAGTCTCATCACAACTTCTTTATTGGATGAGGAATAATGACTCCATTAAGGTCTATTTTCAAAGATATTTTAGCGTTAAAGTTTAATTAGAATCCAAAGCAAAGTTTTTTTTTTTTCGAATGTTAATAGGAGTTATATATATATAGACTTAAGCATTGTCATGCATATTACAGCTTGCTTCATCTATGGTGAAGTGATAATTTGGTGAGGATGGTGACATCCCTTCCATTTTAATATTTTGGTTCCCTAGGCAAAATAACATATTACAAACTGTCTTCGATAGTTTTTTTGACAAAATATGTTCTCCGTTCATGTTATGGCTAAGTAGTTTTTCCACAAAAATAAGCACCCATACTAATATTCTTGCTTTTTTATGCATAGACTGGTTGATATCCTGATTCTTTGCCTCTTTTGTTAATACGTGTGCCACCTTGTTTCATTCCCTGAAGTTATGCCTAAGTACTAGGCCCTTCTCCTGGTGCATTAATGACGTCCAAGATTCCCTGAATCCAAAGCAAAATTTAGTGCTAAACTCATAATCATTTCCTGCATTTCCTTTGGATTTCTTGCCTTTTTTTTCCTCATGGTTTAAAGATAACAAGTGGTCCTATTAATTCCTTTGATCAATTGGAGCGTCTTTGGAAAAAGAGGGTTGTTGGAAGTCCATTATGTTAATGCCTTTGGTATATAATAATCAAGAAATAATTGTATCAAACTTCTTTTCCTTTCAAACCTTTTTCTTTCTTTCTTTATTTATTGCACTATTCCTTTTATAGATAAACTTAAAATTGGCTAGAGAAAGTTCTCCTCTCGATTGGGAGTTCTGAATCATCAGAAACAGATGTAATTTTCTACCTTATAATGAACTACTAACTTTGCCCGGGCAAAGCGCGATCCTAAAACTTAATACTTGCTAAATATTATCTGTGAAGTTGACAACCTATGAATCCAATCTCCTCTACGTTCTTGGTAGCTTTTGCTTTTAAAGTATAGAATAATAATGGCAATTAAATAGGTTGATTTAAGTAAGACACAAATATTATAAGGATGCATTTATAGCTGCAACTTGAGACAGATAGGACACACAATACATAATATACAACATATTTTATGCAGTCAAGGGTAAAAAAATAGTATTTTCGAGCAAATATAGTAATGTTTCAATTCAGAAGGGTCTACTAAGGCCGTTAGATGAAAACTCATGCAGCAGTGTTTTTTGTTGCACATTAGGGTAAAAATAACAAAAATATCATATAACGGAATTGATAACAAAAAAGACATATAAAAGAACAGAGAGCTGCTGAACATCTATCCAAGGAAAAAAATGGGGAAGAAAAAAGAAAAAAGAAATAGAAAATCTTATTCAAAATTTTACAGCAAAAGCATTCTTGGTCAAGATTCATCATGCTAATTACAATTAGCAACGGCTGGTTCTTACGGCCAGACACATGTTCCCAAATCCATGCTTGCACGGAAAAAAGAACTTCACATTACAGACACTGTAGCTTTCAAATGTTGTATTGACATGAACCAAAGTGTTGTGAATTGAAAATGGTTATTTGTATATGTTTACCTCTTCAATTTCCTAATGGCAATCACAATTCACAACTTACCTCACTATACCTTGTATAATGCTGACTCCATAAATGTCTAACATGCTGAAAATCTTTCTCCAGATAACACCAGATTTACACCTTAATTGGTGTCTTTAATGTACTACAATTCCAGAATGTCATAATGTGAAGGCCATTATAGTTGAGAAGCAACTTTCGGCTTATACTGGCAAACACTTTATGCAGTAAACCTGTGTTTTAGTTCAACACCAGCCCATAACATATACACATATGAAATTTCTTATTAATCTAAAACTTTTTTCGAATATATAACAGCAACAACAACCCGGTATAATCCGACTTAGTGGGGTCTGGGGAGGGTAGTGTGTACGCAGACCTTATACCTACCCTTGAGTAGAGAGGCTGTTTCCAAGACCCCCGGCATCCTTCCCTTCAAGAACTTCCCACCTTACTCTTGGGGAGACTCGAACTCACAACCTCTCGGTTGGAAGTGAGGGTTGCTTACCGTAAGAGCAACCCCTCTTTTTTCGAATATATAGAGAACCAAAAAACATAAATATATAAGATAAAACTTACAAATAAAAAAGAAATATCTAAGGAAAAAGTACGATGAATAGACTTAGTGGGCGTTTGGACATAAAAAATGTAAAATTGCAAACAAGAGTGAAAAAGAAATTCAAATGAAAATGATATTTGAAAATTAGAGTTGTGCTTGGACATGAATATAATTTTGGATTGTTTTTAAAGTTTTGGGAGTGATATGAGTAAATTTTGAAAAACAGATTTTTGGCGTTTTTCATGTTTTTAAAAAATTTCAAAATTCATCTTCAAGTGATAACTAGAAATTTTATAGCCAAACGCGGATTTAAAAAAATAAAAATTTATTTGAAAAAAAAGTGATTTTTTTTATGTCCAAACATACTCTTAAGCTATTGCTCTCGTCCCTCTAGCTTTACTTTACCTTCTGAATTCCTGCTTACTTCATAAAGAATATCTATTACTGTCACGATCCCAAGTTCCCTCCGTGAAATATCATAATGGCTTCTAATCTCTATAACTAGGTAAGCCTAACAATATGCAAAATAATTAAAATAAAAATATAAAATCTCAAAACTTCGGAAGCTGCATAAATAAGATCTGTAACTCAACAGGTACAACTCCTAAAAGCTAGTGAAATATAAGTCACAAGCTCTAAGCAACAATGCTGAACAATCATATACATCGTTGTCTATAATAGTGTAATAAAATAAGGAAGAGCAAGATAAAAGGGGACTTTGAGGCCTGCGGACGCGGGCAGGTGTACCTTGAAGTCTCCAGAGCAACCTCAGCTTACTAATGCGGGGACTGATAGGAAGTACTTAGATATGTACAAAAAGATGTGCAGAAATATAGTATAAGTACATCACAACAGTGCCTGATAAGTGACAAATCTAACCTCGATAGAGTAGTGACGAGGACAAGTCAAGGCCCTAGTGGAGATAATAATAAATAAGACGAAAGATATAATAATATAATAATAATGACAATGAAAATGGAACAATAAAGAATCTACTGAAAGTTAACAATATAGAATCAAGTCAGTTAACACTACACTGAAAGAAATAAGAATTTACATATTAAGGAAACAAACAACTAAGACAAATACATCAGATAGAGAAAGATCAACAAGGGCCACTATCGAGGTACCGTTTCATAGGCCCAAATCATGAAAGTAACTCATAGAATTTCCTTATATCACCCCGGGAGTCTTTATATTTAGTTTTGGAAATCATTTTTCCCGAAATAGCATATCGCGTTTTAGCGCGTCTTATCACACCGCTGGCTTCTAGCAGTTTCCTTACAAGCCACACGTATCAAGCCCATCTCATCTCACCGCATGTGTTTCAACACCCAGCCGTTATACCACCACATGTGTATCAATATTTTCGTATCATAATTCACACCTCAAGTGCTCAATATCCCAACTTGGTAGATAAGTCAAATAATAACAGAATTTCACAATAAAGAGCCCATGGCTGAACTACACAAAGTCTCAGCAATAACAAAAAGAGAGTAACTCAATAAAATGATATTTCACGACGTACATTTTTCCTCAATGGGAACCTCGACCTTTGCAACTCAATACCAGATTCAGCGATAATATATTCCAAGAATAGCAATGTCAAGTAAGGATGTAACAGTTAAATAATAAATATGGAATAAAAAACAAGTAGTTCAACTAAACATGTAGGACAATTTGCAAATAAGAGATAAAATAAGTAAACATCTGAAATTAGACAAAATATAATGACTACTACATGTTAAAGTAAGACAAGAGGGGTTGCTCTGATGGTAAGCAACCCCCACTTCCAACTGAGAGGTTGTAATTCGAGCCTCCCCAAGAGCAAGGTGGAAAGTTCTTGGAGGGAAGAATGACGGGGGTCTATTTGGAAACAGCCTCTCTACCCAAGGTTAGGGGAAAGGTCTGCGTACACACTACCCTCCCCAGACCCCACTAAGTGGAATTATACTGGGTTGTTGTTGTTGTTGTACATGTTAAAGTAACTCAATTAAAGCATGAAAGTAAATCACATAGATAAAAATTGGAGATTTTACATTTAGCCCGTGTATGCCTTCGTCACCTTGCGTGCACGTCTTTCACATATCATCAGTATCACAATAATATCAAATCTTAATGGAAATTTCTCCCACACAAGATTAGGCAATTCACTTACTTTAAACCACACTGAATCAATCCACTAGAAGGCTTTTCCCTTGATTTTGTCAACTTTGAACGGCTCGAATCTAGCCAAATAATTTCATTCTATAAATATAACTATAAGAGACTAATTAAAACAATGAAATTACAATCTTTGGAAAGAATTAAAAATTTGACCCAAAAAGTCGCCATGAGCTCGCGTCATGGAATCCGACCAATATTGTAAAATTTGAACATTCATTCGATATCAAGTCCATCCATACAAGAATTATCCAAATCCGGCCTCATTTTTCCTTTCAAAACCCCAAAAATTAGTCTAAGAAATTCTACCACTTTTCCCAATTTTTCCAACTCCAATCCTTGCTTACATAATAATAACAATGATAGATTAGTGTAATTTAGTCAAAATCAAGGTAAGAATTTTTGCTCAAACAACTCCTTTAAAATCCCTCAAAATTTTGTCTCCTACCGAGCTCCCAAAATCCCAAAATAAAATATGGATTAAAACCTTCGAAATTCCCTTTTTTCTGCTAGTTAAACCTCACCTGCTACCTTGCTGCCGCATCTGCGTCTTTGCACCTGCCGAATTTCCATAACAGGTGCGGATTCCACTTACTCAAGCAAGTTCCGCTTTTGCGAACAAGCTTCTCATCTGTGAGTGCACTCCTGCGGAGTCTTCTCCTCTTCCGCGATGGTTGACCAAACAACCTTCCTCCGTATATGTGACCATTCTCCCGTACCTGCAACGCGCAGATGCGGTCAACACCTCGCATATGCGATCCAGCTGGGATAGGACATTTCTGCCTCTGAGACCAATGGATCACTTTTGTGAGACTGCACCTGTGGTCATTCCCTCCGCAGGTGCGAAAACACCAGAAGCCGGGCACCATCAGCAATCCAAGAAGTTCGTAGATGATCCGATTTCAATTCAATTTACACCTGGGGCCCCTGGGACCCCGTCCAAATATACCAACTAGTTTCAAAACACATAACGGGCCTACTCAAGGCCAAACACCACATGAAACAACTTAAATTCTAATAATGAAAACCCAAGTTCAAGCCTAAGCAACTTTGAACTTACGAATACCGAAACCAACGCAATTCATACCAAAATAACTCCGATTGGAACCAAACCTTTTAAGATTGAGGGTTCTCCCGGTATTTGATCAACACGAGAGTTGTATGTTTCTACTTTCTTGTCATTATCTTCAATTTTTTTCTCTCCAGACTCGATTCTGGTGAGCTCTTCAAGCATCTTCATAATTGCATGATCAGTCCCCGATCTGTTATCGTTTGAACTTTCTGGCACCGGCTCGGTACGACGAGTGATTTCTCGTTCGACCACACTCGGAGTTCTATAATGACTTTGAAGCTGAGCGATAGCAACCTGCTGAGTTTGTAGCATCTCGAATATTACCTGGAGGCTAACTCCTCCATCTCCTACACCATATGTTCCTGAGCCACCAGATCGGACTTTCTTGCGTACAATACCTTCGAGGTCTGCGCCTAAGTCCGCATTCAAAGTAATGTGCGAACTAACATCGAGTTGTTCTGCAATCGGCACTTTCCTAGCGTTAAATCGGCGGTACACCAGCTCCTGGAGCAATTACATTATTACTTTTCCTATGAAATCCAAGACCATCATCGCCATGTACGGGTGTATGTTGTGAGTTTGACATGTTTAAACCCAGAACAAAATTTCTTGACAAGAACAGGTGTAAGAATGAGATATCTTATCATAATCAATACTGAAACAATCACTATTATCTTTAGCCCCGCGATGGACGCTAAACTGTTTACCCAAAAACCCGAGTAACAATTAAATTTATTTTGTTGTTTTAAAGATATGTGACTTAATCCAATACTAATTGATAAATAAGGAATCAAGTGTATAAATTTTAGAATTTAGAGTAAGGTTTATCAAACTAGTGAGCAAGTTAGTCTCGACCTCGGGATAAGGCGACCCCGAGGTAAATAAAAAAGAACAATAAAATAATAATAAAATGATTTAGATGAACAGTAAGTAAGAAAATGATGTATGTATATTCTCTTGTCAATGATTCATGTGTTATAAATGATAAGGGTACCCTTTATATAGTACGAGAATCCTAAATAAGGTACAATTCTAAGTGTACTAGGAAATCTTATTATACAACTGCCTAACCGCCTAGTACAAATCCGTTCCGGAATTTACGCCGTGATCTTAGGACCGTTGCGGGAATCTCGCACTTTCTTTTATGAAACCATAACGGTATTATCTCGAAGTCGGTCATACTTGGCCTCGGTGTTCATTGAGCACTTCAATCTCCGAGTCTTGTATTGCGCCCTCGGGCTCGAGACTTGTTCATTTCGAACTTGTTCTCGAAGTGATTCGAGAATACGAAATCGATCATACCTGATTTCGACCGTATACACACCTATATACTTTTTCTTGAGTAACTTATAGTACTAATATATTGTAGATAATATGAAATAGTTTCAAACTATCAGTAGAATGTTTCCTCTTGTAATAAGTCATTTATCATGACTCGAAGGCCACCTTCATTCCACATAAGAAATGAATGAATAATTATTCCGGATTGGGCAAATCTTGACTTAGTTCGTACGTAAACCAAATGTTATTCTCTAACTCCCTCACTTGCGTAAGATGAGTTTCTATGATGATCTCAGTGTGCCAAACGCATTCAATACAGTCTTTTGTACTTTAATTACAATTAGGAATGACAAATGAGATTGTCGGGTCGGGTACGAATCGGGCTGAAAACGAATAATGAAAAAATAAAGAAATTTTTACCTTATATAGCAAAGGTTAATATCTTATTTATTTAAATAAATATAATTTAAAAAAATTATATTTTATAGATACCTTTTACGGTTAGCAAAATATTTAATTTTGGTTATCTCCTAACCCCAAGCCACTAAATACGCTAATCAGTTACATTATTTTTCTCTCTCTCTACTTTGATACATCCCATTAAAATTTTCGATCTCCTCCTCCTTTCACCAATTTTCTTTTTATCCCTTCCCACTTTCCCCTCCCTTTATATGCTAATCAAATTTATTCATTCTTTTTGCTTTGTCTTCTGGAATTGAAGCGCAATAGAGGAATTGGCGGCGGCTTATGAAATTCAAGATTCCGATCATTTGAATAGTACTCAGAATTTTGAATAGTACTATGGTGCAAACAAGAAGTTCAAGATTATAGTGCAAACAAGAAGTTCAACAAAAACAAAAGTTATGGTGCAAACAAAAAGTTCAAGATTCTAATTATTTGAGTAGTACTAAAATTTTCAAGATTTTCATCAACTTCAAGAATATTGCGCATTATTTCAAATCCAACGAGGAGATGGCGGCGGTCGTTGAAAAAGGATTCGGTTTCGGAGATCCTCTAAGTGACGATTTCTTTTTTCGCGATGAAGAAGAACATCTTTTTTTAACATATTTTAATATAATTTCAACGTATTAAGCTGTATTTTAATATTTTCATTGTATTCATTGTCTTTCTTTGCATTGTAATTTAATGTATCTCGCTATATTATATGTATTTTATTGTATTCTCTGTCTTTTTCTTTCATTGTATTTCAATGTATCCTGTTGCATTCTGTATATTTCATCGTACTCACTATTTCGCTACATGACATGAATGTATTCATACTTTTTTTTAATTAATATAATTTATGTATTTAGATGTATTATATAATTTCTCTGAAAATTATTATATTTTTGGGGTATTTTTTGGTTGAGAATCTTTTTTATAACAGAAAATACATTGTGTGTTATAATTGAGTTTGCTGAGTTATATTAGGAGTCTATTATGTTAATTGATTCACTTTCTGTTTTAAAAATAGTGTAATCCCCTATTTAACGTCGTGAATACAGTCGAATACAATAATCTGTCCAGCTGTAATCCCATATTTCACTCCATAAATACACTTGAATACAACAACTAATTAGGTGGACTTCCCCGATTCACGCCTATTTTTCTATTGTATTCATGAATACAATAGCTTAAATACACCAAATACAACTTATAACCCCATAAAAGGTATCTATAATCCGTAATAGAGCAAATGGTATCTATAAATGACTAATTACTATTAAAAGATAGTACTTTATGAAAAATTTCCAAAAATAAGTAAAATATCCGACCCAATCCATATTTAATACGAATAGAAAATGAGTTTTCCGGCGAATAATATGGATAACCGTATTATCCATTATTTCATACATATGATCATTTTTTAGAGAATTTTAGTCTCCAAGAAACCCCCAATTTGAAGTTTTATAAATTTAAAAGCTAGACCTATTGGTTACCTATTTTTTAAATGGATAATATGGTCCTTATACATATTTGACCCGTTATTAAATAGTTCATTATCTATCCCATTTTTTATATAGATGATTAACTGTTTTCTTTTAACAATTTTACCACACCTAATTACAACAACCTCGTGAAGTTCATGCAAAGGATATTAGCAAACGTTTTACAAGTCCACAGTCAACTCTATATCCCACATTTCACTTCGTATATATGATGATATCAGCCTGGCAACCTCATTCTACTTTTAGTTTTCGATTCCCCAAAAGGTTCTCGAAGAAAGACCTCTCAAATTTCTTTGGACATTTGACAAAATGTACACTAACATAACTTCAAACTTGAGTCTTTTTGGCAACTGCACCATAATATGGTAGGAGACAAGAACACCTACGTACTTGCTGGAAAAGAAATCTGCAAGGAATCCAAATAACAAAGATAAATTAATGTTTCATACTTTCAGCTTTCTGATAATATAAGTTAAAGTTGACTATGTAAAAACTTGGAAAGTACGACTGAGTAGCAAATCACTACAAAGTGCTAAGCTTTTGATAAACACTTTCTTTCTTTCTTTTTTTAATGTTTATTCGTCCAATTTTGTACTATAGTATATAGAAGTATTCACAAAATTAAAATCCAAATATCGAACCAAACCAAATTAAAAACTGAATCAAACCAGCAAGAACCTGATTATTTCTTGGTTTGATTTGGTTTTGCTTTTGAATTTTAAAACCCGACCAAATTTAGTTAATTTGGGTTTGATTTTATGCAAAAAAATAACTAAAAAGCGAACTAAATTGACTATAAAAATTACAGTCAGATCTTTCTATAATAGCATTCTTATATAACGACACTTCTCTATAAAAGCCAAAAAATTTCGGAACCAAATCTTATATCTATTATACTATATATTTTCTATAACAGTAATTTGCGATAACATCCAAAAATATTCGGAACAAACTAGACTGTTATAAAGAGGTTTGATTGTATTACACATATATGTATATTTTTATATAATTTTTACAAACTTTATGGTACATATTAATCGTTTAACTCATCGTATGTAGTCTAGTTCTTTGTTTTTATAGTAATTTACTTATTTGCCTTAATATTCTAGTTTGATCGGTAGTCTTAAGTCAACCAAATCTATTTCATGTAAAAATTATCACTCTTTAATTGAGTCATTAAATTTTATATCATTGTATAATTGAATCATCATCAAAATATACCATTGATAGGTGTTATGTTGGAATATAGTTGTTGGAATATGTGCTTGGTAGTAGATGTCTCATATTTAAGAAAAATTGACAAAATACGAACCGATAATAAACCGATTTAATTATTATAGTTTGGTCCCGATATTAAAAAAAGATTTAATTTGTTTAATTTTTTGTTAGGGGAAAATCGACCCAAACTGAAATATGAACACCCCTAAGTATGCATTACACGGACGATTTCTTATCTCTAAATTTTTAAATTTTTTACTTTTAATTAGTTACCCCTTTTAAACTTTTATCTTTCACAAATTTTCAGGTTTATTTGAATTAGTGATTTATTTCCATTTGTATACCAAGATTCTGACGTTCAATTTGGTTCTAATGTTATATTATTTCATATTGGTTGAGTAAATCTTATATGATGTTGATAATTATATCCTCGCTTCTGGAGTTAGAACTCTTAGGTTGAGTTAGTCCACATTTTTAATATAGTATACTAAAAAAGATTATTTTTTTTCAACTGATAATGGAATGAGAAGAACTTGAGTATCTATGCTTTTGGCCATATTTTATGATGGGCCTCAGAGCTGGAGCATTGCACTGAGTACTTTTTTTTTTATTCTTGTGAATATATGCCTTGAGAATATATATATATATATATATATATATATATATATATATATATATATATATATATATATATATGTGTGTGTGTGTGTGTGTGTGTGTGTGTGCGCGCGCGCGCGCGCGCTTTGACTCCCGTTGTTATTTCCTAGTGTTTGGGTTATTTCATGATTGTGCTAGTTGCTATAACTTAAAAGTCGGGTCTGAACCATGAGTCATGTGCATTGTGTGAGGTAAGCTTTTGGTGTACTTTATGTCATCCTTGCTAGTTTAGAACTTACCTCGTGTGTGAGTCAAAGCGAAATGATTAAGTCATGTATGTTTGGGAAGTCATATAGGCATTTTTTGATTGACAATTTTGCCTATTTGCCTACCAGTGCCAATAGTATCCGTAGTCAACCATTTTGAGCTTGTAAACCGTTTCTTTGGCAACCACATTACAAGCTCAACCTCCTTTGTTCTAAATCATATCATGTTGAAGCTTTACCTCCGAAAGTACTTAAGTATCTAGAAGAGCAAATAAAGAGATTGGGGAATTTTTGAGTGGAACAATAGACAGATCGAAAAGGTGCACTTGTGTATAAAAAAAACCTAGCCAAAAAATACCAAATTAAAGAGAGTGAAAGAAAAAAATGAATAACACCTTCGTATCTATGTCTGGACTAGTAAATATCTACATGTTCATGTGATTAATGAAGAAGGGCATAAATGTGCATGGTTCCCTGGCAAGACATCGAATTGGACATGACAAGAAGGTATGCTTAAAAGTGAAGTGTAGGTATTAAAGTGTTTAGGAGGGTTAGTCACTATTTTCTCAAATATATCATGCCAGTCTCTTAGCCTACATTACAACCTATAAAGTCCTACTTGATCCTAAACATTACGAGCTTAAATTAGTAGAGACTTACACTACGAGCAAGCTTATGGTACTAACTTGGGTGGCATAAGAGTTTTATTGTAAGAGTGAGCAAATTCTTTCTATATTTGAGTCGTTAAACTATATTTGGACTTATATTAAGTGTGGATTGATTACTCTCTTTCTTTTACCGGTGAAGGCACATGCTTTACAATGGATTGGTTAGGAACTCGTATCTTTAATTTTCAAAAAAGTGAGTCATAAAAAGGAATGCAGTGGAGTCAATTTTTGAGGCTAGGATATTAGAAGAGTTACACAAATATTTTAAATACTCTTGGCATAAGTTTAGAACTTGAGAAAAATGTATGAAAATTGGATACGCTAGGTTCTAAGCGTTGATATAAAACGTTGTCATTGGTGTGATGCTTGAGTATGTCTAAAAGAGATTTCTTGCATATGCGCTTAATTTTAAGTTGCTCGAGTATGAGCAAAATTTTAAGTGTGGGGTGGTGAAAAATGATGAAAAGTACATATTTTTTGAATATATTTGCATATTAATTCTTGTGTAAGTCGCGAGAGAATACATAATTTTTGAAGTGAAATATACTCATTAGGTGTTTCTTATTTGTAGGAACGAGCTTGAATGATAATTGAGCAAAAGATATCAAATTCGATACAAAAGGAAGAAATTGAAATATTGGGAGCTCGTCTATTCCCGTGCGTGTTACGAAGACGAACGCGAAAAAGGAGAAAAGTGAAGGCGCGAAACAGCACAGCGAAGCAAAGGCAGGAATCGCTTTGTGAAATGGAAGAATTTTAAAAGCTGGATCCACGTCAAAGTCTATGTCTAGCGTAAATCCAGATGCGTATCTGCGTCAAAGTCCGCGTCTGGCGTGAAGGCAGACATGGATTCCAACTTCTCACATCTGAAGTTGGATTGAAAATTCCGTCCCCCATCAACCCTAAGTGATATAGATACATCTTAAAACACAAATTTGAGAGGAAGAGACACTATTTCAGGATTAGACAATACCCTTGTCACGCCCCTTTTTTAAAACAAACCTCACTAAACCCTCTTAAATTAATACAAAGATTTAGTAAAGCTCGAAAAGGTTTTCAATTTGAAAAGTGACAAAAAAGATATGTTTAAAAGAATTAACTTAGAGTCGCCACCTGATATTGATTTCGGTGTGTCAGGTCAACATTTTTTTCTAGAAATATTTATTTTTTTCCTTTCAAAACACTTGAGACTTCAAAATTAAATCTACACCAGAGATTCGGGTAAGGGGTTCATTTGACTCGGGGAGAAGGTGTTAGACATTCCCCAAGTCACGTGAAGGTCACAGTTGCATACTCAATCTAGTTGGCTTTCAGAATATTCCAATTGAGATAAAAATAAACACGAAAAAGCAAATAAACACACACGTGGGGCATTCCCCGGATAAATTCAACTATAGGAACGACATCTTGCCTTGAAATTAAAAGTACACAAATAGAAACATCTTAATATTACCTACCCAAATGTTGTCGGCCTAAACATGTTACTTGCGGGTAAATTAATATATTTAGAGAAAGGAATCACATAAATCAATAGAAAGTAAATCATTTTAATTGTTGGTTATCAAACAATCGGTCTTAAGCATCCATAATCATAGTTTAATACCTCCATATCCCGAACCCCACGACCCAATTTGATAGCCTTCTAGCTAACAATTCTTCCTATTATCGCCCGTTCATTTATCTCAATAAGATTTATCACTCAAGCAAACATGTTTGACAAAATAGCTTCAAAGTGAACCAACTTGAACAAGATGCAAAATAAACCGAAGAACGAAATGTTTCCTACTTAACTCAAATGAGTGCCAAGATAACATAACAAACAGACTAAAATCTAAACAATTAAATCCTTGCACCAAATTTTGCTCATCATCTCGCCCCAGGTTCAACATGGCTAAGGCCATCGCCGCTAACAATCGACCCAATGTCGACTATGGCAGAACGAAAGACTCAACAATTGTCGAAGTCAATTACATGGCAAAGGACATCAACACTATCATGGTTAAGGCCATTGATTCAACATGGATAAGGCCATCACCGCTAACAGTCGACCCAATGTCGACTATGGCAGAACGAAAGACTCGATGATAGTCGAAGTTAATCACATGGCTAAGGCCATCAACATAATCATGGCTAAGGCCATTTATTCAACATGGCTAAGGCCATTGCCACTAACAGTCGATCCAATGTCGACTGGCAAAACGAACGACTCGACGACAGTCAGGCTAAGCTCAAACTACAGTTGCAAACACGATAGAAGTTCTAAGGAACGAAAGAAGAATAACAACAGGAAATGGCAAGTACTATTATCTCCAAAAGAATTTACACACGTCCGACCTCAGAAAAAGGTTCCATTTACAACAAAAAAGGGTACAAATACAAAACCCTAAGGACCCCCATCGCTATGGTTGGCACAACCGGCACTCGGACCGTCTCCACCCCCTGGAGGGTTGTCCCTAGAAATCCAAGAAGCAGAATCCAGGTGGTTGACATCTTCGGAGTTATATCCCTCTCTAACGAGCGAGTCGAAGAGGTAGTCGGCCGCCTCACAAGCAACATGGGTTAGGCATCGTTGCCTATCTATTTTCGCCTCAGAGCCCGACCAGCTGCCAAAAGCTCGTCAAACACGACCAACCGGGCATCATGATACACCCACATGTCATGTGCATCACGATGCTCAGCATCATGTGGGGCGGTCTGAGTAAGGACCTCAATCTCAGTCTCCTTAGCTTTAAGCTCACCAGTTAATGCCGCAACCCGGGCCCAAAGTTCAGCGGCCTGCGCCGCCACTGCAAGGCCAATCTCCAACTCATCATCCTTTGCCCGAAGGAGAACCTTGAGTTTAGTGATCGCGGCCACGAGCTGCTCATCGGTCGTCTCCAGCTCGGCCAGTCGCTTCTGTAATTGCTCTTCCATTTGCGTAAGGCCCTCATGGACCCGATAATACCTCTGCAATAGTTTTTTTTGGGAGTCGTCCCTCTTCGTCAAGTGCCGCCCCCTATCTACTTCCAAGATAAGAACCTGAGGAACATCAAAGGATGAGTCAGTACGTGAGCGGACCACCCCTGTAACATCAATGGGAAAGAGAGTCAAATTTACCTGTAAGGCCGCGCCTGCTACCCTTCGGGACAAGCCCTTGTCACTGACCTCCGCCAACGCCTCACCTTCGACACCCGCACAAAGAAGGGACATATTCGCATTTGCCTCTTCAAGCTCCAAAATATTATAGCCGCTGGGAATCACGATGCGGCGAGTAGACCTACCGGCTGTCATCTCAACACGAGCCAGAGAACTATTTCCCCTGTCCGCCCTCTCCGCGGGTGCACTTGTCCCTGTTGCTGCGGCCGACGAGCCGTCCTCTTGAGTGAAAGGCGGGCTAGCCTTGACATCACTCCCCCTCCGAGGATCAGTCCACCACGAGTGGATTGCATCAGCCATAAACAGCTGCCCCGACTCGCGAAGAGGTAATCGTACCCTCTCATCCTTAGTGGCTATCCCTTTACATGTGGTCAGCCAGTGCCTCCTACTTTCAAGAGGCTCCTTATCTTCAAAAGCCGCCTCCTATGGCTACAAAGGAGACCTTGTAGGAAGCGCCTCGTTGCTGGACGTGACCCGATCTCCCTCGTGGGCACAACCTTGGGTTCCATGTCCATCGTCGTCTCAAGTGCCGCCTCGGACATCGCTCCCGGAGTAACCTCCTACTGAGGGCCCGAGAGGGCATTATTTTGGGAGAAACCCCCCACAGGCACGTCCTCATCTTCAAAGTTCGGCTCCTCCCCTTGACGGGCCGGTGTCAGTTCTCCTCCTCTTGGCCTTCTTGGAAGTGCCCCGTCCTGCCGAGGAAAAGATGTGCCAAACAAGGGAACCCTCGAATCAGGACAAGGGAAAATGTAAGATCAAGGGAAGACAGTTAGCAGTTGGGCCGTACATACTGTAGAATTGAGCCCAGGTATGGAATTCTTCTACATGTGGTATCAGCCTCTCCACCCACGACCTGATGTCGTCCCCACAAGAAAGGGACAAAGAATCTACAGGCATACGAGCCGCCACTACAAACAGCAGACAAAGGATCCGTAAGAGGTTAAGTTGTCATAACGAAAAGCACTGAAGAGAGCACAAAGGGATACTTACATTCCGAGTTCCACACCTCCAGAAACCCTTCGGGTTTAACCACCAAATGCTTCGCCTGGACATAGAAGAACCTCTTCCAATATCTGCGATTGGCCTTATCATCGGACTGTACTACAAAGATCTTCTTGCCGCGGCGTGTCAAATGCAATATTGAACCTCTCAGGTAACTTGCATTGAACATTTGCAAAAGATGATATATTGTGACCGCACACCGGGTTTTTTTCGCGTGTGTGGTAAGTACCCTACACACCTTCAGTGTGTAAGGGGTGAGTTGAGTCGGGCACTCTCTAAAGAAGTGGCAAAGCTCCTCCACTAGAGGGTTGAGTGGGAAACTACACCCAATTCGGAATGCATACTCATAAAATGTACAGAACGCGGGCTTGTGCACATTGGCATAGTCCCCTCCGGCAAGAACTATCTCAACATGATCCGGGAACCCGTGCGCCATCCTAAGGGCATCCAAGTGAGATGGCGTCAATTCACTGGGTCCCGAGGGTAGAGGTGAGCTTTTGTGACCATAGTCATTCCTTTTGCTCATGTTCTTTGGAAGAACGTTAGCCACAGATAAAGGAACAAGGGCCTCTCCAACCTCCTCCGCCTCACCATCGGAAGAAGGTGAAACCCTAAAAGGCGCGTCATCTTTGGACCTCTTGCTGCCTTGATGACATTTCATCATGATATAGTTTGCAAAGAAGAGTGTTTTAGTAATACAAGGTTCGAGCCTTAGAAATAGCAGTTCTCAAGTAAAGCAGCGGTTGCCTAAAAACGAGATGAAAGAAAGGGAAAAAATGTCCTTTAAAAGTTCGAATGGTGAATCATTTTAAACCGCTTCGTTGTTTATAAAGGGAAGGTACATGGAAATCGAAGCGGCATCATTCAAAAGCTGGCGCGGGAAACCAAAATATCACGTCAGTCTCTGAACCGTCTCGGGATCAAAAATAATGATGACGCACATGACCGGTGATGTCACTCTAAAAGGGAGCCGAATGTCAACGGCTTTATATCGTCACATAAGCATACATATCCGTCCATTGAAGACGTCCATCGAGCATGCCCTCCAACGGACGAAGGGACTAACTGTATGAGGTAAAATCCGGCTCGCCCCGTCCCCGTCTAAGCAGACACGTCCTTCATGACAAAGACGCCCTCGAATCGTGTCGAACCAGGCAAGGACATCCCGATCAAGGACGTCCTAATCAACCAAGTGGAGGAACGACATCTTTTAAGGCTTGGCTTCCTTCGTACGAGGAGGCCACCAACTTTTGTACTTTTCTTTTGATTATTTGGAGAAAAGTCTCCTAATGTGTAAAGGAGACATTTACCTTGTAATGGGATATGTGCATTATTCTGAGTAATACTACCACTCTACTTTTTCTCTCTACTGTTAGCAAGCAAGCTTTTCTTTGTCTTTCTTTGATACCTAAACTCTCCATAATCTTTTACATTTTCAAAACTACTACAATCTTAGCTAGATATTTTCTTCTAGAGCTTATTATACTTCATTATAATTTACCCGTATATTATTTTAATTGTTTTTAAGCTCACAAAGTGTGTATAACTTTTGAGCCAAACAAAACTTCTCGGTTGTGGTCACGTAAGAATAGCGTGGCATAAATATGAGAACATGTGAATGTGGTGAGGTGGTAAAGTGGCATTGGTTGATGAAGGGGGGAAAATAGGAAATTTATGTTCTTGATTTTCTTTTGGAAGAGTAATAAAAATATTAGTAAATATTTTTAGGCAAGGAAAAATATGAGAAATACAATAACCAAAAATATTCATCCATTAAAAATAAATTGACGGAAAGACATTTTTTGTTTAAGCCTTCTTTCTTTATCTATGCCTTGACTTTTCGTCATTTTTCTTTCTTCTTTTTTTATTTATTTTTCTTTTCAGCTAAATGTGAGACAAAATATTAATTATCTAAACTAATAGGAATACTAAAGACAGACAAAATAGCTATATTTAGAAATCTAAATACTAATCAATATTTTATCAAAAGCCTACAACTTAAAATTCGCACTACTATGTAAAAGTATTTTTTGAAACTTCTTTTTAATCTTTTATAATAATAAAATAAAACTAACTAGTTAAAATATCAATAAGCTAAAAGAAAGCAAATATTTTTGTAGTTTTTAATTTTTAAGATTAAATAAAGTAAAAGAGGTTAAAATAGTCAAATAAGCTATGTTAGGCCTAAAACCAATCTCTAAGCACTAAAAGGTATAAAATTTTGGTGAGGGTCAAAATTACATGTTTACATTTGCCCCTCTTTGACTGAAAATACGAAGCATTTTCAAACAAAGAATGACTAGATAAGTTTTTTGACCCGACCCTTATTTAGAAAGACCATTAACTAAGAGAAAGGAAGAGAATGTGACCGAGCCCTGGTATCTGAGCTGCCTACATATCCTTGGCTATAAAGGAATCAGGCCACGTGTAGTTCAAAGGTGAATAAGGTGATGGAGATACCGAGGTGGAGAGCCGGTCGAGGTTTCGTTCCGTCGAGGTTCTGGTCTGCGGTCCTGTTATTACATCAAAATCAAAAAATGAAAAAGATTAACTAAGTCTGTCAGATATGAGTTACAAAATTCCTATCTGTAAGTCTTCCAAAGCTTGATCTTGAGTCATGAATTGTTCTTCATGCAGATTTTAGATTTGAACCCTTGGTGCTCGCTAGATGCAGGTGCTAGTTCATTCTTCTTCATCTTTTTGGATCAAAAGTGGACATACCATGCTCGTGACTTTAGACATATCTTGAGCAATCCACTCTTTTCTCAGTTGTTGCAACCTGGATTCACTTTCTTCTTCTTCTTCTTTTTGAGAAGGGGGGAAGGGGGTTGAGACTACTTCTATTGATCAGCTCGGACTGTTGACTCGCATTTTTGCCGCGAGCTTCTGCTACTTCTAAATTGAATTGAATTCTGAAATATCTTCCCTCCTTCTCCAAGTGGGTGACTGCTACTGACTTGAAACTTGAAATGACTGTGAAATAAACTCTGAAATGTCTTCCCTTATTCTCCTGGTGGGTGCCTGCAATCAAAACAACAAAATAAACAAAATATTTTGCCCCAGTTTGCACTAGAAAAATGTGACTTGTTAGCAAAACTGTAAATCACTTATGCTTATGATGTAATGATGAGAGTAAAACTATAAGACTCAACTAGGATATGTGTCTCTTGTGAGTAAAATCAAGAAACTTTGACTAGCAAATGCCTCTGCTAATAATAAAACCTGAATGACCCCGACTTGGAAGTGCGTCTCCTGGGGATGAAATTTGAATGAACCAAAAACTAGGAAGTGCGTCTCCTAGGGGTAAAACTCAATTTAGGAAGTGTGTCTCCCAAAACAAAATATAACCTGAAAGACCCAGACAAGGAAATGCGTCTCCTAGTGGGTAAAATCTTAATGACTCAAACCAGGAAGTGTGTCTCCTAAATAACTTATTAGTTAATTAGTTTAAATAACTTAAAAGTTATTCAATCTTGTCCTCTTGGTGATATTGAACAATTGTAGCTAAATTTTAATTCTGTGTGGGATTCGACTCTTGAATTTCAGACCGGATTATATTTGCAGCGGCCGCTTATCCTTTTAACATTAGAGTAGGGCGTGATCAAACTCTTAGGTTGAGTTAATCCATTTTTCTGATATAGTTTTAGAGTCGAACTCATATTTGTTATATTTTTCGCTATGAGATTACACTAATCAAGAATTTAAATTCGACTCATTATATTTAAAGGTTCTTACCATTCAAAACCATTGTAGTTAAAAAAATTCCACACTGAAATCTATGCTCCATTTCGAAAACGACAGGTTCAGTCTAAATTTTGCTCTCTCAAGTCTCAAGTTGATCTGCGTGCTTGTAGCCTGTCACGTGGGGCCCCGATTGTAGAACTGTTAAATCAAAAAGTGAAATTAGATCAAAGCGATAATTTAGATGAATTTGGACTTATGATAATTAAAAAACGAATAAAGAAAAATGATTTTTGCCAATAATTAGATAATTAGAAAAACAAAGTATGCTAGTTTATTCAGATATAGTATTTTGTGTCCTTATAATTGATCTATTTTCTCTCTTTTATAACTATTTTGGAGATATGTGTTTTGCCTTGGTTATAATAAGACCATTATAGACAATTAAAGACATTAAATACTATGTTACATAATCATTGTATTTAATACAGATTCTCTAACGTTTTTAGCATTTAATGCTCATTAAATACTGTATCGGTACTCCCTTGTTCTGTCAGATTCATTCTTCTGGATTCTTGAACTTAAATAGGTACGAGCTCTGAGTCTTTTGAATAATCGCTCGTGCCTCTTTCTATGCCTCTGCTCGTGTCTGTTGCAATTTGTGCCTCTTTCTCAATCATAACGCTTTGACCAGTCTATGTGTCATGATATATTATTTTTATACCACTTTAATATGTAAACTCAATTTTTTCCAATAAAACATTCATATTTTGCATTTTTAGGCACTTCCGATTGGTGATAGAATTTAGGCGATTCCTATACCCTCATTCCAAGTTGGAGGGAGTTGAAACTTTTATATCGGATTGTGTATTCTGGAGATTCCTCTATTAGTTTGATGTGGTTCATATAAATTAATTACAAATCCCAGTCCAAAGCTTCACAACTTTTAGCTTGTTATCATTTTCAAAAGGAACGTTGTGTCTACAATCATGAACAAAGTACTAAAGAAAAAGGGTAGCCGGATTCACAAGGGAAGGGCCGTACCCAAAAGGTGTAATTTAGACAGTTTATCCTAATGCAAGCAGTAGTGACTGCTCATAAACAAAGTACTGAACATTAGACATATTTACAAACTGACTTCTATTTTAAACTATACTTGTACGACCAGAATGTAATGAAAGGTGTATGCATATACAAACTTTTTAAGTCGTCTTGTAAATGTAGTAGAAAAACTCTGTACAACTCTTTATTTAAAAATTAACACATGAAAATACAAGTAGTGAATAATAAAGGAATGCAATATTAATCAATCATTTAATCAACTACACTCATACTAACAAATTAAAACTACTGCAAGTAACTATCTTATGAAAAAGAAAACATCAAAATCTACTCACTTAAACATGGCTTTCAAGTAATTCAACCTGAGGTAACTTAAAACTGGTTTCTCTGGGACAGTTATGCACTTGACTAGCCAACAAATTGGCCAAGATGCGGCTGCCAAACCAATGCAGATGCCCCATTGCCCCCAATTCAACCTCTCTGTATCTGCAAACTTCTTCAAAAACTCCACCATCACCACTTGAAGAGCCAAAGTGATTCCGATGATCGCCACAAACAACTTGTTCTTGTGAATTCCCTCAAAAACGTTCTTCTTCTCCAGATTACGTGCATTAAATTCGTTGAACACTTGGCAAAGAACAAATGTGTTGAAAATCAAAGTATCATTTACCCTCTTGTTGACGCCAAAGATTGATTCGCCTTTAAATTGGAAGGTCAATAGAACAACAATCTGATACAAGGCCTGAGCCATTAGATTTCTCCACATAATGTTGGTGATAAGTGGCTCAGTCCTACCGACTGGTAGCTTCTTCATGAGTTCCTCGGTTGGCTTCTCTGTTGCAAGTGCTAGTGCCCCTAATGTGTCCATGATCAAATTTACCCATAGCAACTGCACTGCTGTGAGTGGTACCTCACCAGCTGAAACGGCTGCTACAAAGTTGATCACAAGCGCCGCCACATTTACTGTGAGCTGAAATTGGATGAATTTCTGAATGTTGTTATAAACACATCTTCCCCATTTCAGAACAGTGACAACTGAAGCAAAATTATCGTCCAAAATGACAATATCTGAACTCTCTTTAGCCACTTCAGTGCCCTGTATACCCATAGAAAGTCCTATATCTGCTTCCTTTAAAGCTGGTGCATCATTCGTGCCATCACCTGTGACCGCGACCACATGACCTTTCTTTCTCAAGCACTGCACCATTAAAAGTTTGTCAAAAGGGGATGATCTCGCCATCACGCGAATTTTCCCCACTTTCTCCATACGTTCTTCATCTGTTAAGTTGCGAAATTCCTCACCTTCTATGACTGCTCCTTCTTCTACTGCCAGATTAGGATTAAGAATCCCACATTCTGTGGCTATTGCTTTTGCAGTGAACACATTGTCACCTGTGATCATCTTGATATTCACACCAGCATTTTGGCAATCTTCCACAGCTTTCTTTACACCAGGTCGACATGGATCTTTTAGGCCGATGAAGCCCAAAAGAACGAAAGAGTTGTCTGGAATACTTCCATGTATTTGTTCATGATCCTCCTGCTCAGCTTTTGGCAATTGCTTGTGTGCAAAGGCGATACATCGAAGGCTGCTGGCAGCCATTCCTTCAATTATCCGATCACATTCTTCCTTGTCTGATTTCTCTAGAGTTTTCATGTTCCCTTCTGCATCGTAGTAATGGGAGCACATTCTTGAAATCATCTCTGCAGCACCTTTCCAATGTGCATGCATTGTTCCATCAGTAATGTTCTTTATTATTATGCCACTCTTCTTTTTCTCCGAATTGAAAGCTTCCACGTGAAGAATGTTGAAATTTCTCTTGACTTGATCCATATCCATATGCAGGTCCAGCACAGCCCATGAAAGAATAGCTTTTTCAGTTGGGCTGCCTGAGAATTCAAAGCTCGAATCTGAATCGGAGGACTTGAAAACACTACCTGTAGTGTTTAATCCAACCCCTTGATGGAATAATTCAAGAACTTTGGCTGAAATTGATGTATGACTTTCCGCCTTCATGTGCTCTTTGCCTAAGAAACACTTTGTGACAGTCATCTTATTTAATGTAAGAGTGCCTGTTTTGTCTGTACAAATTGTTGTGGCAGAGCCCATGGTCTCACAAGCTGAGAGCTTCCTCACCATTGCCTGATCTGCCATCATTCTCTTCATCGAATAAGCCAGAGTAAGTGTAACAGCTAAAGGCAAGCCTTCAGGAATCGCGACAACAACAATTGTAACTGCAGCAGCAACAATTCCTACCACGGCATTGATCACATCATCCGATGATGTCTTGCTTCCGTTGAATTCTTTGTTCCCATTCCCATCTTTTGTGTTCCCAGTAAAGTAACGTACCAATAGGACAACAAGAACTAAGAAAGCAACTAGCAATCCAATTTTACCAATCGATGAAGTAAGCTTGTTGAGTCTTTCTTGGAGAGGTGTTTGCTCGTTAGAATCACCGCTAATTTTGCTCATCATCTCGCCCCAGGTCGTGTTCTTGCCAACCGATGTCACAAGCATCATGCCATAGCCATCGACAACCTTAGTGCCAGAAATCAAGAATGGGTTTTGGCCAAGATTAACCTCGACATGATCACTTTCACCTGTCATGCTAGATTCATCTACTTGTAAAGAATGACCTTGTACAAAAATCCCATCAGCAGGTACTTGATCTCCAATCTTCAAGCAAATGACATCTCCGACCACAATTTCAAATATGGATATCTGTTGGCGCCTCCCCTTTCTAACAGCTTCTACTGGAATATTTTTGCTCACTTTGGATAGCTTATCAAATTGTCTGTTTTGTCTGAAATTACTGATAGACGAAACAGCGATGACAAGAAACACAGCGACAAAAATACTCCCTCCATCATACCATCCTTCTTTTGGTCCATGCTCCTTAATTCCAAATCCAAGAGACAAAGCAGCACAGAACAAAAGAATAATGATTGTGGGATCTTTGAAGGATTCCCAGACAAAGATGAAGAAACTTTTAGTCGGTGGCTTACGATACGTGTTGCTTCCAAAAGCTTCGTGTCTACGTGAAACGTCTTCTAGATCTCCATTTATACCATTAGTTGTGTCACTTTCGAGACAAGTAGCAACACCGTGTACACCTCCAAGATTAGCAAGCTTGTCAACACTTCTATCTTTGACAAGCTTAGCTAGACTTGACTGATCAATGCCTGAGAATAAAGAGTGTTCTTGAACTACATCAATGGAGATTGTATCCGTTGATAAGCGGACTTTTCTTGGACCATAGGATGGCACAGGGACAGGTGGTAGTACCTTTGTGCTGGCCGTCTTATTTAATTTGAAAGCTCTCGAACAATAGATGGTAGCAAAAGCTAAGTGCCATTTCTTTTTGTTGGAGACACCAACTTGTGCTGGCAAATCCATTGCAATGTTCATGCAGAGGTAATGCAAGTTTTCTTGAAACATCATGGACAATCTATCAATTACGTACAACTAAGGAGGAATTAAGAGTGAGTATTCGCGTTTGGAGAAAATGTTTATACGACAAGAGAGCTTTAGTTTATGGAATTTAGGAGTATAGTTGAATGATATAGAGGAACAAGAAAAGGACAAAAATTTTGGATCAAAATATAATGCTGAATTGTGATTGACAAAGTTTGATTCAGGGAGACATCCTCTTATAGAAGTAATGTTTGCCCCGCGTGGAGGAGTTCATTATAACGTCGGTCTGTTGACTTTCACCTATATATGTTTACACTTGCAGTCATACATATTGCACTTTGTGCAAGCATATCCAGCTCCTTCCACGCTATTGGTGTGTACGGGCTGCCACTACTTTCCAATCTGGTTCAGTGTATAAAATTAATATTGTAAATTTTTTACAATTCAATAAGGGGTCGTTTCGTTTGGCAAGAAACTTTTAAGAAAATCTCTGTATAAAATTCCATAAGCAATACCCTGTTTGGTTGGATTTACAAAAAAGAAGAAGGAAATGCTGCATAATTTATTACTCTTTAAACACCGTGTTGATAGTACTTGCATAAGTTACGTAAGAATCTATAAATTATTTTATGCACGACATTATGTGAAATAAGAATGTGTATTAGCCGGACATGAATACGAATAGCTAAGGATTTATGCAACCCCTTGAAGTAATCCATTCTTACATAGTTAGTGCTTGAACTAAAAAAAAAAGGTCCTAATTGTCTATCATAAGCATATACAGATGATGACAGGTGAGGTGGTATAAGCACCTCCACCCATGACCGTTAGGTCATGGGTTCGAATCACTCTGAAGAAAAAGTGTAAAAACACTATAGATCCTTCTAAATTGGAAGGAATATATGTATATATAAAGAAAGTAACCTGGTATATTGTACTGATAATTTAAACCCAATAAAAATTAATTGATTAAAGTATGAAAAAGTAGGAGAATTGGGAGCTAGCTCAAAGATACGTTATACATGACCTCTAGTCCCACAAGAGAGAAAACAAAACTTAAAATAAAAAGTAGGATTACTATTTTAAGACATAGTTACGTGGACTATGCAACTAAAGAAATATACAAGTGTTATACGCAAATTAATTATTCTTCTTATCTGATATTGAGCTATCAAACTTACATATAACGTTCCTATATTTCTGTAGTTAAACAGTTAAACTAATCATTCGATACATTTGAAGTACACAATTTTTTGGTCCAGCGGGGGTCAATTATTAAAGTTCCGCTTAACTTGATAGATTAACCGGAAAAGGTACAAATATGTCCGTGAACTATTTGAAATAAGACAAATAAACATATCATTAATAGTTTGGCCCAAATATGCCCATACCGTCCAATAGTTGTGCAAATTTGACCTTTTTAACAGAAACAATATTTTTTCTTTTTTTAATTAATTAAACCAAAATACTTTTTCCCAGTTTTTAAAAAAATACCGCTTTAAAAAAAACTGAAAAATGATTTCTAAAATAACTGTTTCTGTAAAAACTCAAAAAAAAAATTGAAAAGCAATTTTCTTAAGCAATGGTTTTGTAAAAACTAAAAAAATATATATTTTTTCTTTTTATTAGTTTTTAATTTTAAAAAAATTCAGTTTTTTCCAGCTTTTTACCACTTTAGAAAATTGCTTTTTAGTTTTTTTTCTAGATTTTACAAAAATCATTTTTAGAAAATAATTTTGCTGCTTTGTTAAAGCAATTATTTTTCATTTTTTCAGTTTTTAGAAAAAATAAATTCAGTTTTTTTTTCAGTTTTTACAAAAATATTGCATTAAAAATTGTTCTTTTTTTTCTGTTTTTACAAAAACATTGTTTTAGAAAATAATTTTTCAATTTTTTAAAGTAATTGTTTTTCGTTTTTAAATTTTTAGTAAAAATAAATTCATTTTTGTCAATTTTTACAAAAACATTGCTTTATAGATTTAATTTCTATTTTTACAAAAACATTATTTTAGAAAATATTTTTCAGCTCTTTTGTAAAAACTGAAAAATATATATCCGTTTTTTTCTTCAGGTTTTAGTAAAAAAAAACTTTTTGAATAAATTCTTTAGAAAATAATATTTTGATTAATTAAATTTCTTTTAGAAAAAATATTTAACTATTGTTTTTATGCGTCAATTGAGAAATTCATTAGTACTTAACAAAACCCAATGAAATAAAAGAGAAGAAACACAGTATTACAAAGGAAGCACAAGAGATTTCAGATTTTACGAATTAATAATTACTGTGCGGTGTTTCCACGATATTTCACGGCAATAAACGAATATATGCGTCTTCTTAAGTTTGCGTGGAGGTGCAACACATTATTCCTTTCGCATTGATTCAACTTTTGACTCCCTTCGCTGTTATAATTTATTTAAATAACAAACTTAAGATGGATATCTATTTGAAGAACACGTATATATTTGAGTAATCTGAACTACTGCCTTGATGAGAAAGAAATGGCGGTCAACTATTTAACTTGGCTATTAAGATTATTTGTTGATCTTTTAATGTTGATAATCCACTTATTTGTTTCACACATTCAGGACTCATAAGGTAAGACAAAAGATGGCGAACCACATTCAAATAATTGAATATTTTGCTTATACCCTCTCTCCGTCATGTTCAAAGCAAATGAGAAGGCTACATAATTCTCCAATTTAATTATTTCTTTTTAACTTTTAAGAAGAGAAATTTTCTCAAATACACCAAATAAAAATAAAATCTCATGGAACCGTACACACTTTTTCCCCAAAATATCAAGTGTGAATAATACATAAACCACGATGATCATCATGTCATCATATCAACATATATATATATATTTCATTATTTTGAATTGTTTTCTTTGGTTGGTTAAGCTATATATATAAATTGATGTTCTTATTTGCACTACGCATTAAAAATTTGACAAAGTACTTTACATTGATTTGATAAAGTATTAATACTGAAAAGAAAAAAAATGAAATGAAATTGCTTTGGATATATAATTGTTCATGGTCTTATGTACAGCGATTGACAAATTAAATGAGATGGCATAACTTTTGTAGTTATTCCCATCCGTTGTACCACTTTTGTTAGCCTCTCAATTACTCATGCACGGATACTATTTTGTACATTTTCGTTTCTTTTTTAAAACTCCAAGCAAATATTTCTACTATTTTTTTTATACAAATATTTTAGTAGTTGTCCCTAAACGAGGAAAGTACTTATACTGTGTGGTAGTAACTATAACAATAATTATGGTTGACACGTACATCAAAGTTAGAATAATTAAACTTACATAGTTAGAAAGAGAAGTTTTAATTGAAAGTATGACGACTCAAAAATATAACATAGTGCATATTTTCATTTCATTCATAAGTTATAGTACCATAGATATTTAATAATGTTAATTGTGCGTGCAATTTAATGTTTTCTTTATAGCCAAATATATATGCTCAAAGATATAATTGTAAATACATTATGTAAATATTGATATGGGATACACGTGCAACGCACGTGCCCAGATACTTATAGTAATAATAAGCACAATAATGCATAAATGCTAGTAGCCCCTAAAATCCGGTGCCACAAGTGCATGAGCATCTAGAGAATAGACAAAACTACTGCAAGTATTGTCTAAAGTAAAATAGGCATAAATAGTAAATAAGGAAGAAGGAGACTCCGATGCTGCAGATTGAAACAAAGCAAGCAGCTCATCACTAAGTCTCTGTGGAAGTGCGTCTTCGCGCCCATGTGACTATTGGAAGTACCTACCTCAGTACATCACAATCAGCGCAGAAGTGTAGCGTGAGTACATAAAACAGCTTGTTTCCAGTAACTATCTAGTCTAACCTCGAATAAGTAGTGATGATGGGACGACATAACACTTATTAGTGGTCAAACAGTAATAACATAGATAAAGTAGACATGAAGAATGTACAACAAGTAGCAACGAAACAGATAAAATATTAATAGTAAATTTCCAGCATGAATCTATATAAAGTCACGATCATAATCGACCTTGAAGGCACGTACTCAGTTGATATCAAAACCAAATCAAATCTCAAATATTAAGCACGAGTCTATCGAGGCGTCCGACCTGATCCCATAGGACACAGTACTACCGAGGGGAATGGCCCGATCCCATGGTGTACCATATTGCCGAGGTAAATGGTCTGATCCCATAAAAATAATATTACCATAATGTTGAATCGAATGACCTGATCCAATTAGAATGGAGAAACTATTTCACTCTCGAACACACATGCAAGTTGAGAGAACACAAATTTATTATACAACAATTATTCCATAATTCTCCAAAGTAAGAGACTCTCTCAATATTCTGTTCTAATCTAAAACCCTGTCACAAATTAAGGAATATCAATAAGGTGAATACAAATAATATGTTAAGGCATGACGTGATATTAAGTCTACCCGGACATAATACGAATATAGCTACATACAGACTCTCATCACCTTGTGCGCACGTAGCTCCCACAACAAGTAACACACAATAATTAATTCACCTAATGAGAAAATTCCATACTACAAGACTAGGCAAGAGACTTACCTCACTTCTAAGTTCACTATCCGTCTCTTGACCGCAGTACAAATCCCCAAACGACTTCGAGCAATTCGAAACTAATCAAAAGTTGTATAAACTAATCAATATATGCATAAAAGATCATAATTTAACTATTAAACTAATTTTCTAACCAAATTTGAAAAGTGCATAAAAGTTCCCCAGGCATATGTGCCCAAATTTCAAAAATTCTAAAAGATAAACGTTACACATGACCTCACATACTCAAATATATAATTTAATTCCAATTTCATAATAAATTTCGTTCTCAAATTTTATTTTTACCAAATCCTAGGTTTCTAACCAAATTCTACACTTTTTACTAATTTTCATATAAAAATCTACCAATAATCTATGTATTTAACTCAAAACAGAGTAGAATTCACTTAACTTGTGATGCTTGATGAAAATCCTCTCAAATGAGCTCTCAAAACCAGTTAATCCTAGTGAAAGTGAGAGAAAATGAGCCAAATCCTGTATTAAAATCAAATCTGCCCAGTCCCGCTAAATGCCTTGTGATCGCAAAGACCAATTTCTCCCAGTTGCCCAGGCACCCTTTGCATTTGCGACCTCGTGGTCATGTTCGTGATTCCCAACTGACCCTGCCCTTCGCGTTTGCGTTCCACCAGCCGTGTTCGAAAAGACCTTCTGTCTTCTAGCCCTTCCCACTCCCAACCTTTTTCGCATTCACGATCACACCTACGCGTTCATGAACGAGGATCAGGTCCTTCGTTGCGTCAGCGAAGAGTAATGTTCAGGGCCCTCCACCAGCCTTCTTCACGATCGTGAAGCAGACCAGCACGCCAACAATTTCAAGTTTAAACATGCTCCGAGTGGTCCAAGACACACCCGAGCCACCCAGGACTCCCTCCAAATGTACTAACAAGTCCATAAACATACTACAGACTTACTCGAGTCTTCAGAGCACATAAACCAATACTTGAACCAAGAATCGCACCTTAAAACTTTGTTTATCAACTTCAAAGCTTGAAACTCATTTCAACCAACTCCGAACGCGACAAAACATACTTAGACAACTCGGAATAACTCCAAATTTTATGCACAAGTCATAAATAACAAAACGAACCTATTCCATGGTTCGAAATCCCAAACGGATATCAATAACATCAAAATCCATTTCAAGTCAAACTTAGAAAATTCTAAAACCTTCAAAATGCTAACTTTTACGAATAAGCGTGAACCGCTCCCGGTCTACCCGAATCCCGATCTAAACATACGCCTAAGTCCAAAATCATCATACTAACCTATTGGAACCTTAAAATTCTGATTCCACGGTCGTTTACTCAAAGTGTTAACTCAAGTCAAACATGGCCACCTTAGTCCTCTATCATGAAACTAAGTGCTCTGAATTCAATACGAACTTTTCCAAAATCAAACCAATTATCTCCGCAAGTCATAAAATAGTAAAAAGAATAATATGAAAAGTCTTAAACAGAGAAACAAGGATCTATAAAGTAAAAAGACTAATTGGGTCATTACAAGATCACTACTCTTTTGAAAGAAGGAAGTGAAGTCGTGATATTATTAAGACCCCAATTTTCTTCATCTCTCCACATTCTATCATGTTATTTGTTACCAAAATTTTCATCATAACCATAATAACAATCATTCATCTTTCTACCTTGATAATCCCTAGAATGTCTTTCATTTCTCTCTCTAGTTGTCCATTCCTCACCATAATCTAATTCATCATCAAAGTTATTTTGTGATTATTGTGGCCTAAAAGGTTATGTTGTTGCTTAATTATTCCTTGCCTATATTGTGAAAGTAAACCTCCTCTTGGCACTTCATTGTTAGCAACTTGTCATTGATTGATTAGCTTTGAATGTGGGGTAAAGTTAGAGTAGAACTAGTTTATTATATTGAACTAGTTCACACCTTTGTTCGGTTAGGTGATAAGCTTTACCATTGGTTAAAAAGGTTGTCACGAGACTTGACCACTTATTATATATTATCAAAGTTTATAATCAAAGCTTGTAAAGCCTTCAAGACGGTCTCAAATTTTACCATCGTTTATTACTCATGCACTTGGATTTTAAGCACACACTGAAAAAATTTGACCACTTCACTCTTGAATAATGAATATCTAAAGTTGATATGATGTCACACTCAATGCACTTTTAAGTCATTTTTCTAACTTCGGAGCGAGAACAGATTTTATAACTCAACAAAGAAGCTAAAATAACTAATGAATAATGAAAACAAGAAATTAACAACAAAACTAAAAAGATAAGCACAAATAGAATAAGCACGACCTAAAAGAGAGCACGCGAAAATTAGTTAATCACTAAGTATGAACTAATACGTAAATTAGCTAGAATAAACAAGAAAAGAAAGGAAAAAAAAACAAACAAGCGAAAAGGATATATTTAAAATTCGGTTAAGGGTTAAATATTTCCTTGCACTATTAAAAATAGGTCATATTTATCCTCCGTTTGAATTCTTTATCAAATATATCCCCACCGTTATACATTACGGTCATATATATCCCTCAGCCGTTAAAACACTCTCCTATATATTTAAATTAAGGTTAATGGTCAAATATATCCTTATACTATTAAAAATAGGCCATATTTATCCTCCGTTTGAATTTTTTATCAAATATGTCCCCACCGTTATATTTTTATCAAAACACCCTCCCATATATTTTTAGTAGCACGTGGAATCTTATGATTGGACTAGACGATCCGGCCCACTCCTTTAATTAAACCCGCCCCGACCCAATGAAATTTAGTCTTCTTCTCCGTTCAATCCCTTCAATACTAGGTAATGATGGCCCATGTTAGCATGTGCCCAATAATACAAAGGCTAAAACTCTATTTTTATATAAAATTATAGCTATATAAATTGGCTCATGAAAATGACCCTCAAAATCGGATAAGACGAAAATGTATGCTAATTGTTGGATATTAGTTACATGCATCAATGAATAAAATGTCCACTCTTGAATGTTGCGGGGTCACTCTTTAACGCCATGAGAGTACTCTTTCTATATTGAAAATATAATTATTATTCTTCTAATAATATCTGGTGAATCTCACTCCCAACCCATGAAGCTGCAGATGGAAGTGTGAAACTATATTTCTGTGCTAGCTTTCTTTTATTTTGTACTTTTCTTTTTCCAAATTGGCATCTTCATGTAGAGTTGCAGCCTGTTAAGCTTTTGGCTTCTAGACTTACTAAATTTCTCGCATATCGTATAGCTGCAAGTACATGAATTATAAAGGAAAAAAATAGAATAGCAATAATAGTACTAGGATCCGATGAGCATTCAAATGGATAATAGTTTAGAAATCAATATGGTGTTGTACTACATAAGTTATGCAATGAACCAGACACAAAAACTACCCATTTAGTAAATAACATACTCAATTTCTTCTTCTTTTTCGGTCCATCTCATATTTATGGCACAGGATTGTTATCACTCCCTACTTTTTAAGGCACCCGCAAAAAACTTTTTCATCAAATAGCAAAGAAGCATGCATTTTGCAGAAGCATAATCATATTGAAGGGATTGAACGGAGAAGAAGACTAAATTTCATTGGGTCGGGGGGGTTTAATTAAAGGAGTGGGAGGGGGGTCGTCTAGTCCAATCATAAGATGCCACGTGCTTTTAAAAATACATGGGAGGGTGTTTTGATAAAAATATAACGGTGGGACATATTTGATAAAAAATTCAAACGGAGGATAAATATGGTCTATTTTTAATAGTATAAGGATATATTTGACCCTTAACCGTAATTTAAATATATGGGAGAGTGTTTTAACGGCTGAGGGATATATATGACCCTAATGTATAACGGTGGGGACATATTTGATAAAGAATTCAAACGGAGGATAAATATGACCTATTTTTAATAGTACAAGGATATATTTGACCCTTAACCGTAGAAAATTGGTTACTAGAACAAGGTGACACTGGTGCAAAGAGGACGAATTGGCTATTTTTGCAAAAATCTGAAAATTTAGCAATCTTCTTCTTCATTCTTCAACCCCAAATCCAACCAAAAACACCTCAAATCATTACTAAATTTTCTATACAGATTCCCTACAACTCCGTGAATAAACCCCAATAATCAATCTCCAAATCACCATAAAAATTTCGAAACTCATTTTCAAGTTTATTCTTCCAAGCCTCAAACCCTAACAATGGCTACCTTAATTTGGAAGCCATATTTTCTTCACTTTTTAGCTAGAAAAAAATATATTTAACTCAAGGAACAATGTCAAACAACTTGCAGATTCAGATAAACGTCGCGGGCATTTGGACATAAGAATTATGAAGTTCCAAAAAAATTTTCAAGTAAAAATGGTATTAGAAAGTATTTGGATATGACTACTATTTGAAGATATTTTTGAATTTTCTGAGTGACGTGAAGTGAGAATTTGAAAAAGAACTTTCGGAGTTTTTTAAATTTTTTTAAAAATTGAAATTCAACATTTATGTTATGAAATCTCCTATTTAAGGTGAATGTCTATAATTAGAGAGATTCTAGAGTTCTATTCTTGGTAGATAAATCATCCCCCTCCCTATAAATAAAGGGGTCTTCTACCATTGTAAACCACTCCTAACAATCTCTAAGTATCAATAAGAAGAACTCTCTCTACTCTTCTCTCTATTGCTCTTGTACTTGCATTATTGTTCTTGTCTTTTATATTATTTCATAACACGTTATCAGCACGAGACTCTACCGTCTCAAATTTTAATTCTCAAAACACCAATGACTCAGTTCCTGTCCGAGTTCCTCCCTTGAATGTCATTAATGATGGATCACATTCCGGAAACAAACTTGCAATCCAGAATTTGGCGGGTTCGACTCCTATACCCTCGGATGATAGAACACTGAATTAACTACATAAATCATTGCTGTAATTCTTATTATCTCCGGAGAGCTATTGTACACGCAACAATCATGTTGGACAGCAAGAAACTCACCCATTTTTCCACCCACTTTGGTTAACTTACCATCCTCATCAAACGACAACAAGCGCACACAACAGCTCGAACACTTTTAAGTACCCCTTCAGTTGCTGCACTATCCATCAACTCAAAGTTCATCAAGTGTTTAAGTCCTTGTGTAACACCACGATATAACCTAAGGAACTATTCGTTATCATCGACAACCAGAATTTCTATACGGAAAAATAGAAGAGATGGTATCATCATAAAGTAATGCAACGGGATGGAAACTCAAGAGGTATATTTGATATCACAACATTTATTGGTATACCTTAAAGGTAAGTAATTTACTTTTCCCTTTCAAATTCTTGAAATTCTACGATTTGATTTCATATACAAACATAGACAACAAGTTTGATTATAACTCAAATGGAGTTTGTAAGAAATTATAACCACGTGAAGTGGTAAAAGTTCTATGTCTTGCCATGATTAAATTCATGTATGATTGTGGGCAAAGAATTGAAAATCCGTCCAATTGAATTTGCTCCATTCCCTTTAGAGAATGTGGTAGCAGTATGTGATAAGTCTGAAAGAAGACTAATTACCGTAAAGGTATCAATGGATGTGGACATGGCAATAGACGAAGTTATAATCGTCATTATTATGGTAATGAGAACAATAAGGATTCTCAAAATAATCTTTCACTTTATGAAAGTAACATTTGACATGAGATTGTGTAAAGCACATGATTTTGATCCATTCCCTAAAGTGAATATAATAATTGTAATAGAGCCCGTAAGTATGAACACGCTCTTGATGTAATTTTGGTTTATGTCTGACATTATGAAAAGAAAGTTCGTTGCCCTTGAAATTTCGGGCAAGAACTATATGATATGGGTGTTGGATACTTAAATCCATTTTGGATGCTATGGGTCTTGGAGACGCCATTAAAGACAGAAATAATGCATCCACCCAAAACTATGCTAAGGCCTTGATTTTCTTGCGCCATCACCTTGATGAAGGTTTGAAGATTGAATATCTCACCGTCAAAGATCCACCTATCTTGTGGAATGGCTTAAAGAAAAGATATGACAACCTGAAGTTGGTCACTCTGCCACAAGCACGATACGATAAGAACCCAAAAGCAAATAGTTTATAAACTATATATTATCGTTGCGGTAAAAACGGGCACTGGTCAAAGGCTTGCCGTATACCATGACTTTTGGTTGACCTTTATCAAGCATCTCGAAAGAGTAAACGCCCTGAAACGAATTTTGTCTCTGACGACAACTTTGACATCACCCACTTGGATGTGGCAGACTTCTTTGAGCAACCCGAGGGGTAGATAGACCACCTAATCGGTGATGGATCCATGATGAAAGAAGATGGAGCTATTTGATTTTATTTTACTTGTTTGTATTAGTGAATGAATAAACTAATAGCCATTAGTATTAGCTCGTATTAGTTAGTTCATGATATAATGTTAGTATTAGTTCTTTAGAATGTATCAATATGCTCAAATATCAACAATATTTTTACTTTCCAGTAGAGGTAATCGACTAACCTGAAAAACTAGTCGGTTATCTCATATTTCGCATAAAAACTGCAAAACAATCGATTGTCAATGATCAACAATCGATTGTCTTTAAAACAGTGTGTTCTGGAATTTTTCAAAAATCATCCACAATCGATTGTCTATGTCTAACAATCGATTGTCGTTAAGACAGTGTAATCTGGAATTTTTCAAAATAGCCAACAATCGATTGTCTATACTTAACAATCGATTGTCTTAAAACAGTGTGCTCTGGAATTTTTCAAAATAGCCAACAATCGATTGTCTATACTTAACAATCGATTGTCTTAAAACAGTGTGCTCTGAAGTTTTTTAAAATAGCAAATAATCGATTGTGTGTGTTTAACAATCGATTATCAATGTTCAACAATCGATTGTTTGTGTTTAGCAATCGATTGTTTGAAGAAAATGCTTAAACTGGAATTTTCAAACTGCAAAGTAATCAATTATGGATAACATATCTGATTTTGTTAGTCAACTGTTAGCAGCAGATTTTGAAAATATTATGTGACACAAACGAATTGAAGTTGTTTATTCTCATGTTCGTATATTTTCTTTTATATGTCAAACCATGGGAAGTAAATTGATTGAAGGCTCCAGAAGAGCAACTGTAACTCTGCCCAAAGGCACGGCGTTTATCTTAGAGAATGCAATATTCTCCTCCAAGTCTAAGAAGAACTTGTTGAGTTGTAAAGATATCATTCAAAATGGATATCATATTGAGACAATAGATGAGAATAATCTTGAATTCTTCATGAAAACGAGGCTGCCCATTTCGGTTTGGGTTCACGCCATTTTGCATGCAGCAATGCTAGTTCGTCGGATGCCCACTTTGGTTTGGGTTCACGCCATTTTGCATACAGCAATGCTAGTTCGTCTCTGACTGACGAATTGACACAAATATTCCCCGTTGCAATTGGTTTTGGGTCATGGACCCAATATATCCCATATAAGAATCTTTGGATGTGCAGTATATGTGCCTGTAGCACAGCCATCCCGCACCAAAATGGGTCTGAAAAGAAGGTTAGGAATATATGTTGAGGTTGAATCGCCCTCCATTATTCGCTACCTCGAAACATTGACAGGAGATTTTTTCACTGCACGATTTGCAGACTGTCAATTTGATGAGACACTTTTCCCAAAATTAGGGGGAGAAGTTAGTGAAACCAAACGGGAAATTTTGTGGAAAATGCATCATTATCTCATCTTGATCCACATACCTCTATTTGTGAAAGAGGCACAAAAGATTATCCATTTGCAAAGAATAGCAAATCAAATGCCTGACGCATTTATAGATTTGAAAAGGATAACAAAATCACATATCCCCGAAGTGAATGTGACAACATCTGATTCACGAATACATATTCATTATTGGAAGAATATGAACATGAAATTGGTATTAAATATACCACACTCACCCCTAGAAGGAGGTTTGAGATGATATATGGCATGAATGATCGTTGGTCACGTACCTATTGTACGCCAAAGTATTTTGGAAATATGACTATTAAAGGACAACGATAATGCAAGAAACATATCTTGCATATAAGTTTGACATGACCATAATGGTATAACTTTCTCTTTAAAAAAGATATTCACCACATGGATGTTGATGAATCTGTGGTAGTACAAAACTAATTGAGAGCTCTAGAAGAGCCAATTATTACTATGTTGGAGAAACACAATTGAGTATTGTGCTGTAGTAAGTCTCAAAGAAACTTATTCAGTTTCCAAAGTACACGCGAAAGCGATTGATTATATTGAGACTATAAATAAAGGAAGGCTTTGATATCTCCTACTACTACAACTTGTAGCGGGGTAATTTGTATATGAAAAGCTACCCGCTTTGTTCTCCAGTTTGTACTACACAAACGAAATAATGCCACAATAAAATGGATATCTATTGGTATAAAAACCCATGCCATAATAAACCCGAAGTTTATTGATAAGTGCACATGTCATGGTGTAAATTTGAAGTTTACCAATATTGATAATTTATTCAGTTGGCATTCATGTTAGCCATCTCATTTTAAGTATGATGTGCAAATTCACATAGGTGAATATCAAAGAACTAGAAAGTTCTTACGAATTCTCTTGTATCACTTGTTCTCATTAATGAACTGTCCAACTAAAGAGTTCGGGTTGAAGCCCATAAATTCTGGAAATATCAAAGGTGAATATGGGCCCATTCACCTGCCATGTATACCACATATGATGCATCTATGATATGGTTACATGCGCAATTGTTATTGACCCGCAGCCTGGCCGGTGCTTGCGAGGTAAATTGCTCAGTAATCTAACTTCGAGCATAATTTCCAGATTTTCTACTCAAGATAGTTCATCTTGATAAGTTGGTTTATATCAAAGTAAGTTTAGCAAGATAATTATTGAGTGCTTCCACTTAATAGCTAAACTGTTTCTTGTGAGAACAAAGTTATATATATCAGTATGATATACGTTGTATACGAGAGTATATTATATTCTCCCCTCACAAGTGGTTCAAGGTCAGGAACCAAATAATTTCATCATTGATGTGCGGTATATATTTTCATTAACACCATAATGCACAAAGATGATTTCCCAAAGTTGAGGAAACAAGTTAGCTTTACTAACATGAGGGGGACATGATAAACACTTGAGAAAAGGTTACATGGGATGAATTATCATTTGTATATGTATATCCCCGAATATCATGATATGAACCTGAAGTTCATAAAAGGGATAATTCAATTGCAACATATTGCAAAGCATGCTATACGCATTTGCTGACCCAAAGAAAGTAACTAAATGGAAGAGATACAATTCAAGAAGAATTGATTCCATATGAAAGACATGTAGTTTTGAACCTATAGTTCAAATGCTTGAAAGTATAAAGTCAAAGGTATGTATAATCAGTTTTCGATATCTTATTTGTCTAGCAAGACATGGAAAACTTGATATGCATCTAAAGTCTATTATATGGCTTATATGACTTAACTTGAAAGATTTAAGTTGCTTGAAGCATATGCAATTCGTGGTCCTGAAGTACCAGATCCTTAGTACAATTTGTGTACATATGTATCTTGCTATAACTATAAGCATGATGGCATTGAGAATACATCTATGAAGATATTGAAGAGTTATTCCACGACATTATATGAAGATGTTCATATCTATCAAGAATGATGATTTCAAGGTGCGGAATATTTATTTAAGTCAATATGGTTGATTTATTTATCAAGCATCTACCAAAGATCATTTTGAAGATGATGCACAAGATTAGAATGCAAATGCTCAAGGATATAAATTGATGTACTCATTAGGGGGAGTTAATGCGCGTTGCACTCTTTTTCCCTTACAAGGTTTTGTCCCACCGGGTTTTCCTTGCAAGGTTTTTAACGAGGCAACCAATAGGCGCATATTCAAACATGTGTACTCTTTTTTCCTTTCTTTAATTTTTCCCATTGGGTTTTGGTTTTAAGGTTTTAACGAGGCACATTGTTGAATAGACATTCAAGGGGGAGTGTTATGAAATCTCCTATTTAAGGTGAATGTCTATAATTAGAGAGATTCTAGAGTTCTATTCTTGGTAGATAAATCATCCCCCTCCCTATAAATAAAGGGGTCTTCTACCATTGTAAACCACTCCTAACAATCTCTAAGTATCAATAAGAAGAACTCTCTCTACTCTTCTCTCTATTGCTCTTGTTCTTGCATTATTGTTCTTGTCTTTTATATTATTTCATAACAATTTAAAATTTTCATTACTAAACAATAATTTCGAAAAAAGGTAAACGAAATTCGAAAAAAAATGAAAAGAATATTTATAGCCTAACGGCCCCTTAGAATCATGTTGGAATTTCTAAAAATGGAGCTCAAAGTTCAATTTGTTTCTTCAGTTTTGAGGTCAAATCAAATAAAAATCACCAAATGAAACTTCGATTTATTTCCATCTCGGATTCACCACATAAATCTTCAAATAGAACTCCAAATCCCCCAAAGATTCATCAAACAGATTCGGATCTACCAATTTTGTAATTTTTTTCTTTATTTCTATTTTTTTTCTAATTTTCTAATATGAAAATTAGTGTAAATAATCAAGGAATTTGTAGAAATAAATCCTTTAACCTTCGTTCTAATAACAAGATGATATGAACCAGAAAGCAAAAATAACAAAAACACAAATAAAATGATAGAAAGATAGAATTTAACCAAAAATTGATTAGCAAAATTGAAGAACACTTGAAATCAAACAAAAATACCATTCAATTTAAATCCTAATGAACACTAAACCATTCAATAATCCTCAAGAGGAAGAGTCCCATAAAAGCCACCTTAAATGTTTTCAAGCAATAATACAATTCATCTATGACTCTCGATCAAATAGTTTGTAATGTTAGGATACAAAAAAAGTAGGTGTCATGCGGAAACTAGCAAAGCAAATCTTGAACAACAATTAATCAAATAACAAAGGAGAAAAAAAATAAAAGAGACACAAATATTTAACGTAGTTTAGTCAACTGACCTATATCCACAACGGAAATGAGCAATCCACTATATAAAAAGAGAATACAAATATCGAAAGAATAACCTCACGAAGAGAAAAATACAAGCGACTCACTAACACTTACCCTGTAAAGTTCTCCCCCTAAACACGACTCTTTAGCCCCATATGTGTCACAACCCGGATTTTCTACCATCGAGATTCGTGATGGCGCCTACTAATAGGAGCTAGTCAACACAAATATCATATACTTCTTTAACGAACAATCAACACTATTAACAATATTAAAACATTTAACACTAAAACGGAAGTCTCAAATATAATTCTCTGAAAGAAATACGGAAGTTTTAAAATACACCTCTACCTAGTATCTGGTGTCACTACTCACGAACTCCTAAGAATTCACTAAACACAACCGTTCGACAGAAATATTAAACTGTTTGTCTCAAATATATGAGATGACAAAATGAATAAAAAGATAGAGGAGACGCCGGGTCCCGCGGATGCCTGGAAGGCTACCTCGGTGTCTCGTTGAGTAGAATGCCAACACTCGCACTACTGCTGCTACTGCTGTCCGAAACATGTATTTGCACAAAAGAGTGCAGAGTGTAGAATCAGCACAACCGACCACATGTGCTGGTAAGTGCCTGGCCTAACCCCGGCGAGGTAGTGACGAGGCTAGACAGGACCTATGATAGATAACCTGTACAGATGTATATGCAATAACAGGAAAATACATTCTATTTAATAGTTAAGAGGGAGGGGAACATGCTATCGGGTAAGACAGTTTAATATACAATTATCGGATAAGAAGTAAAACAACACAACAATAACTGATAAGGAATAACAGGAAACTCCACATATGAAATCAAGCACACTTAATCCGTAGCGGTGAGCAACCTGATCCTCAAATATATTTGTTGCGGAAAGCAACCCGATCCTCAAATATATCTGTTGCGGTGAGCAACCCGATCCTTGATTATATATCTGTTGCGGTGAGCAACCCGATCCTCAATTATATATCTGTTGTGGCGAGCAACCTGATCCTCAAATATATCTGGTGCAGCGAGCAACCCGATCCTCAATTATATATCTGTTGCGGCGTGCAACCCGATCCTCAATATTTAACAACAAGATCTCACCCAAACAAACAAACAATCGCAACTCAAGTTCGAGGGGAGTAACAACAAAATACAAGGAATCCCGACAAGGGAATACAATTAACAGCCCAAATTTCCCGACATGGGAGAATTCAACAAATACCTAAATCCCGACAAGGGAATATTCACAATACATTTTCTTTTAAACACTTAGCTGCAATGCACATCCTCGACAAGGGAATACTTGTTCTTTATCGTCACCTTGCTCAACTGCCGGTAATCAATGCAGATCCTCATCGACCCATCCTTTTTCTTCATAAATAACACTGGTCTGCCTCAAGGCGATACACTGGGTCTAATGAAACCCTTATCAAGCAAGTCCTGCAGCTACTCCTTCAACTCTTGCGGGGCTATGCGATACGGCGGAATGGAAATAGGCTGAGTGCTCGGAACCAGATCAATATAGAAATCAATATCCCCTATTGGGCGGCATACCTGGCAGGTCCGAAGGAAAAACCTCGGGGAACTCCAGAACAATAGGAATAGAGTCAATTGATGGAACCTCTACATTGGAGTCGTGATCATACGCCAAATGAGATAAAAACCCCTTCTTAACCATGCGTCGAGCCTTTGCATACGATATCACATTGCGGGTCGAATAATCTAAAGTCCCTCTTCACTCTAAATGGGGAAAATCTGGCAAAGACAAGGTCACGGTCTTGGTGTGACAATCCAAAATAGCATGATACCGGGACAACCAATCAATCCCCAATATGACGTTGAAGTCCACCATGTCCAAGAGCAATAGGTCAACATGGGTCTTAAGACCCTCAAGTACTACTACACAGGAACGATGCACTCGGTCGACCATTATAGAATCACACACTGGTGAAGACACATATACAGGAATACCCAAGCCCGAACCGAGGAATCCCTTAGATATGATGCAAAACGGCTCTTGTTCTATAATTGATCAGAGATTTCTCTATGAAAAATATGAATCGGAGTTTGAAGAAGGGGACGGAGAAGGAGCCCTTGACCCGCAGGAGGATTTATTCAATCACATAGTTTGAGCTCCTAGAATATGGCGCCCGTGGGGCTTTCTATTTGATTGTATCGAAAGGCCCAATGAATTGGGATAGTCAAATGGCGCTGAAATATCTATAATACAAATCGGAATGGTACCTGTGATGTCTGCATCCGAAGACTCAACCTCCAAACTAGCTGCTGGCCGACCCCTACCTCTGGCGGTCTGAACTCCACCTATTAGACCTCTAACCCCGCCTCTAGCCGGCTGGGTAGGCTGTGGGGAAGCTGGTCCCTAAACCATAAGACGAAGATTCTCATACTCAGAACCACGTGAAACTCGAGGGAAAAATCTGACAATGTGCCTCGGATCACAACAAGCATGGCAAACCTCGTCTGCTGCGGCTGGGCACTCCTCAACCTCGGGCAATGTCTTCTGATGTGACCAAATTCTCAACACTCATAACATCTACACAAACGCTGCAACTGAGAAAACTGCGGCGACTTGAATGATCACCTGAGGTACCATGAGTGACATGAGGAGCTGACTGAAAGGGCCTGGAAGGATGGCCTCTACCATAAGAACCTCTACCTACAGACGAGGTACCGTTGAATCTGCCTGCATGATGGGGCCTCTTATCCGATCTATGACCACCTCCCTATGGCAGTACCGTCTCAACTCTACAACCCACATCGACTGCCTCCTGAATAATATCTCACTCCCGGCCTGATCCACTACACCCTGCTGACCTGCCACCGCTGGCTAAACCACTGGAAACAAACCCACTCAAATGACGCTCTTCACAAAGCCCACAAATCTGACCAACGCATCCTGAAGAACTGGGATGGCTGTGAACCCCTTTAGGACCTGAACTAGGCCCACCGAAGCTAATCGAACTAGAACCTCCTCCTCAAACTCCTGGGTCTCCACCTCTAGGGATGTTGCTCGAGGCTTGGACTGCTGAGCGGTAGATGAAGAGGCGCGTGTTCTTTCCATCTGCGAAAGAATAGAGTAGAAATTCAATCGGTGTATGAGAAAGAACAAATGTGAAGTTTTTTCCTAACTCAGTAGCCTCTATGGGATAAATACAGACGTCTCTGTACTGATCCCTGAAAGTCTACCAAGTTTGTCCGTGAGTTGTGAGACCTATGTAAGTTAGTGCTCTGATACCAACTTGTCACAACCAAGATTTCCCACCATCGAAAATCGTGATGGCGCCTACTAATAGGAGCTACGCAAGACAAATATCATATACTTTTTTACAGAATAATCAACAATATTAACAATATTAAAACATTTAACACTAAAATGGAAGTCTCAAATATAATTCTCTAAAAGAAATGCAGAAGTTCCAAAATACACCTCTACCCAGTATCTGGTGTCACTACCCACGAACTACTAAGAATTTATTAAACACAACCATTCGAAAGAAATATAAAATTGTTTGTCTCGAATATATGAGATAACAGACTGAATAAAAAGATAGAGGAGACGTCGGGTCCCGCAGACGCCTACAAGGCTACCTCGGTGTCTTGCTGAGTGGAATGCCAACAGTCGCACTACTGCTGCTAGTGCTGCCCGAAACCAGTATCTGCGCGAAAGAGCATAGAGTGTAGAATCAGCACAACTGACCTCATGTGCTGTTAAGTGTCTGGCCTAACCCCGGCGAGGTAGTGACGAGGCTAGACAGGACCTACCATAGATAACATGTACAGATGTATGTGCAATAACAAGAAAATACATTCTATTTAACAGTTAAGAAGGAGGGGAACATGCTATAGGGTAAGGCAATTTAATATACAATTATCAAATAAGAAGTAAAACAACACAACAATAACTGATAAGGGATAACAGGAAACTCCACATAAGAAATCAAGCACACTTAATCTGTTGGGGCAAGCAACCCAATCCTCAAATATATCTGTTACGGCGAGCAACACGATCCTTAATATATCTGTTGCGGCGAGCAAACCGATCCTCAATTATATATCTGTTACGATGAGCAACCCGAACCTCAATTATATATCTGTTGGGGCAAGCAACCCGATCCTCAAATATATCTGTTGCGGCGAGCAACCCGATCCTCAACAATCAATACCATTGCGGTGTGCAATCCGATCCTCAATATTTAACAACAAGATCTCACCTAAACAAACAAACAATCGCAACTCAAGTGCGAGGGGAGTAACAAAAATACAAGGAATCCCGACAAGGGAATACAATTAACAGCCCAAATTTCCCGACAAGGGAGAATTCAACAAATACTAAAATCCCGACAAGGGAATATTCACAATACGTTTGCTTTTAAACACTTAGCTGCCAACAAGTTCCAAATCAAGCCAATGCTTTAAAATTATACAAATCACTATTAATCCTCAACCGTTCATATCACGTGAACTAAATCAATTTCAACAAGAAGCTGTATCACATCATTCGAATTAAAAGCAATTAAGACTCACGGTCATGCTAGACTATGGTGCATATATAGTCGTCACCATGCCTATATCCACAATTAGCATATAGCAAATAATATCTTAATCCTATTCCTTCAAGCCAAAGTTAGATCAAACATTTTTCTCAATCCGAAAATAGCAATCAAAGCTCTAAAATCGCCTTTCCTCTAGAATCCAACTCCGAAACAACGATATCTAGGCATAATTAGATTCAATATTATCAATAGTAGCTCAACGACACAATTTCATAGCTTAGAAATGAATTTCCTATCATTTCTCTAAAAATACCAAAATCCGACACCGGGCCCACATGGTCCGAACTCGAGGCTCGGACCAAATTCTAATCACCCATAACCCCACGAGTTCAAATATATAAGTTGTTTAAGGATTCAATCCCAAATTGAGGTTGAATCGCCCAAAATTCCCAAAAGCCTAACTCTGCCCAAAAACCCTAATTTCTACTTTGATTTCATGTTTTTAGGCTAGGATTTTAGTGATTAGATGAAGAAATAATGAGGGAATGATGTTAAGATTATTTACCCAAAGAGTTATGGAGAAGGAAGCTCTCAAAATTCATCTATGGAGGGTTTGAGTGAAGGCTCTTGTGAAAAATGGCAAAAATCACGAGCACACAGTTCTGTTCTTAACTTAATATCTTGGAGCATTTTTTGGTCTATGCGATCGCGGGGCAACAAATGCGATCGTAGAGGAGTGGGAAAGTTGGCTTCTACGATCGCAGAAGAAGTTATGCGATCGCGTAGAAGAAAGGAAGCCTGAAATATTGGGTGAGGTCCAAAGCTATGCCATCACGTATAGGGGAATGCGATCGCATTGAGGATACTGGCTAAGCTATGCGATCGCATTGAATAAAGTGAGATGGCTACAAAAGGGACTCTGTGCGATCGCATAGAGGAAGAGGTCTGTGCAAAAATTGCAGAATTTCTGATGCATTCTAAGTCCAAAGACACTCCGAACCACCCCCGAAATCACTCCTGAGCCCTCGGGGCTCCCAACCAAACACACTCTAACTCAATATCATCCTACAAACTTGCTGGAGCGATCAAATCGCTAAAATAATATCAAAACCAAGGAATCAACCCCCAAAACTCATAATTTCATTTAAAAGTTCATCAACCTTCAACTTTAGATATATAAGTCCGAAAAACGTCAAACGACGTTCGACTTCAACCAAACAAGAGGTTTTCAAGGCCTCGGAAGCACAGAGAAAGAGAGAATTACGGTGATGACCCTTTGGGTCATCACAATATGGCTACATTGTGGATGCTACTGAATTAGAAGGACAAATCTTTAATTTATAGAACTTCAAACCTTTTCTTTTGAGAAAAAGGATTAGTCAAATATAGGAGAATTATAATTTTCTTTTACAAAAAAAAAATCCAATTAAGATAAGTATATTGACCTTTTTCCTTCAACAAATAAGAAAATCAAATATGATCAGAGAATTATGGCAAAACACCTAACACACAATTCCAATATCAAATTAATCTAACTTTAAAATAAGAGCCTTAAAGGTTATTTATATCAGAGAGCTAAGTATTACAAGTATAGCCACACAATATAATATAGTCTACAATTGTTGGTAACATTGCACACGGGCCATCCCATTATGAGTGTAGCCTCCAATTAAAATTTAAACTGCTCAATAGACTTTCTAGATTGTATTAAGTTTCTTGACAGATCTTTCCAAGAAGTTCAATGAGAAAATTGTTACTACAATATTTTGTTTTCTTAGTCATTGCGGGTCCGCTGAGATAGAAAAATATTATTTTGTTTCTCATATAACAGTAACTTTTTTACTCATAGTTTTGTGGACCCAGAATTCTGTGAACTCAGAAGTGCAAAATTGGAGTCCACAATTTTGTGAGATAAAAGGAGCCTCATATAACTAGTATTAGTTGTATGAGATACAAAATAAAACTTCTCGCCAAGACACAACCTTTTAGGAGGGGGAAAAAGAAGTAAGGGTCACCTGCAAATGAAATTTTATACTCCTTTTATTTCAATTTGTTTGAATCTTTTTAGCGTACGAGGACCAGTTAGACTAATTTTTTATTTTGAACTAGTACACAAATTTTTAAAGTTTCTTAAATAAAATTAATATATTTAAAAACTAAATAAAAAATATTATAAGTCACAAAAATTAATAAGAATTCAAAATATTTAAAAATTAGATGTGAAACAATAATGAATGAAAATATTAATTACTCATCAAATAGCAATATGTTTATTTTTTTTGAAGGGGGAGTATATATAGTCAATGCAGGTCTTGTAACTGAACGAGGGAAAAGTCATCTCAATATCTAGCTTCATTCCAGTTATAGGACAAAGGAGTACCTCCTGGAACAGTTATTCTCGGCTTAGTACGTCACCATATGATTCTACCTCCCTTACGTAAGACTTGCGTTTCAAATGATTATCTTAGATTTCCAACATCATTATTTAGTATTTTTTTACTTTATGTTTCTACTTTCGATAGTCCTATTCAGTTATTGGAAAATATCTGCCATGTTTTGTTAGACAAATATTTCCAAGAAATTTTATAAAGAGAACTGTTATTCTTTTTCCTTGTCAATGATGGGTATTTAAACTATACCATAAAATTGGAATGGATTATGTTTACACTCAAAATCAGATAACAATTAAATTTATAAGCGGTTTTAAGAATACGTAAATTAATTTAATACAGAACAATAAATTAAATTGGATTGGACAAATAAAGATAAAATGAATTCAAACCATGCCAGGGCGGCTTCAGTCTTAGTTAAATATTTGCCCTCTGTTCGGGCTCACGATAGCCAAGCCTATGAGATTCATCAGCTAGTTAGTCATGGAGTTCGGTTACTGGACTAAGGTGATATTGAAATTACTATTCAGGATACGACAACATCCTCTTTAGTAACTGAAATAAAGAAACGTCAGTACGAGGATCCTGTGTTAGTTCAGAAGGAGAAGATACCGTTTGAAATTACAGAACATGGGGTCCTCAGATATCGAGAACGATTATGTGTCCTAATGTTGCAAGGTCACGTCAGCAGGCTATGGGAGAAACTCACCATTCTCGTTATTCTATCCATCCAAGAGTGACAAAGATGTATTATGATATCATGGAACTATATTGGTGGAGTGGAAAGAAAAAGAATATAGCGGAGTTTGTTTCCTAGTGTCCTAACTGTCAATAGGTTAAGATTGAGCACCAAAAACTAGGTGGATTATTGAAGGCTATGGAGATCCCGACTTGAAAATGGAAAGTAATCAATATAGATTTCATCGTTTGCTTACCTCGTACCCAGCGCAAGTAATATGGGTGATTGTTGATATGCTAACAAAGTCAACCCATTTTCTTCCCGTTAGGACTACATATTTCGCAGAGGATTATGCAAGGATTTATATTAAGGAGATAGTATGATTGCATGGTGTCGCTATATCTATTATATCAGATAGAGGAGCTCAATTTACAACTAACTTCTGGAGTTCTTTCCAAAAAGGATTGAGGACTCAAGTAAGTCTTAATAAAACATTCCATCCCCAGACAAACGGATAAGCTGAGCGTACTATTAAGACACTTGAGGATATGTTACGAGCTTGTGTGATAGACTTCAAAGGTAGCTAGGAGTCATCTGCGGCTTATTGAGTTGGCATATAATTATAACTACCATTCTAGTATTCAGATGGCTCTATACGAAGCTCTTTACGGACGAAAATGTAGGCTTCCTATAGGGTGGTTCGATGTTGGGGAAACTACATTAGTAGGACCAGAATTGGTACAACAAGCAATCGAAACTATTAAGCTTTTATATAGGTAAGGCTATTAGCAGCTCAAAGGCGTTAGAACTCTTATGTGGACAATTGACAGCGAGACTTAGAATTTCAGGTTGACGATTGGGTATTCTTAAATGTATCACCGATGAAAGGCGTTATATGGTTCGGAAGAAAAGGAAAACTTAGCCCTCGGTAAATTGGACCATATAAGATCATACGCAAGGTAGACCAGGTAGCATCTGAGTTAGACGTGCCTCATCCAGTCTTTCATATGTTTATGCTCTGTAAATGTATCGGAGATCCTTCCAAAGTTGTGTTAGTTGACGATCTTCAGGACACAAAGCAGCTATCACATGAATAAACTCTTGTTGTTATGTTAGACAGATAGGTTCAGAGATTGAGAACTAAAGACGTAGCTTCGGTGAAAGTACTTTGGAGAAACAACAATGTGGAAGAAATGACTTAGGAGGCCGAGGAGGACATAAAGTCTAGATATCCCTACTTATTTTCTCCTCTAAATAAGGGTCCGATTGAGGCGTCATAACCTTAAGGTACGTGAATGGATTCTTGTGTTAGTTATTATCATTGATCGAGTAAGGCTATTGTCGTTATTGATGACCGTAATTCTATGTGGCGGTGAATTATTGAGTTTCTACAGAAAGAGTTAGTAGTAGTGTTGTTATTATATAGATCCCGGGGAGTTGAACATTCGAGGATGAATGATTCTAAGGGAGAAAGGATGTTACATCTCGTGTTTCATATGTTAAAGCTTCGTTTTCAGTTAATTAACTTAGACTCGGAGATGGGATTATCTTGAGGTTAACGTATTTATGCTATTTATGACAAGCGAGAAGTAAGTGTCATGAAGAATAAAGGACACACGAATTAAAGAAAATGAGAGTCGTTAAAGGTTGCCGATTTGAGATAAAATACGGGTCGAGCGATAATACTCAATATTTATGGACTAGTACCATATGACCACGTTAGAATGATGTATAAAGTGTACATGTATTAAAAATAAATAAAATTTTAAGTAAATCGAGATAATTATTAATTACATAGATAATTGATTAATTATTGAATAACGGAATATTACATAGTTAATTATTAAAATACAAGATAAGACTAACATCCCCAAAACGTGGCAACAAATAAACATGACTAAGGGTCATATTAGCTTAGGTGGTAAGACTTTAACGTGTAAAAGACAAAGTCTACTAAGTCTCTTAGTAATAGAAATCATATACTTTTCTTTCAAATTCAGAAGCTCTTTAAGAACTGTTGAGTTGTCCCACATCGGAGGGATTTGAGGTCTTTGATCTCCTTATATGGCTTGGGTAATCCTCACCTCATAAGCTGGGGGGGGGGGGGGTGTTGAGTTGTCCCACATCGGAGGGGTTTGAGGTCCTTGGTCTCCTTATATGGCTTGGGCAATGCTCACCTCATAAGCTAGCTTTTGGGGTTAAGTTAGGCCCAAGGTCCATTCTTATCATGGTATCAGAGCCAGGCCCATCCCAATTATTGTTACCGATGTTGGGCCCCCATTTATGTTGTCCACGGTCCAGAGATCTGGGCGTGAGGGGGGGGTGTTGAGTTGTCCCACATCGGAGGGATTTGAGGTCTTTGGTCTCCTTATATGGCTTGGGTAATCCTCACCTCATAAGCTAGCTTTTGGGGTTGAGTTAGGCCCAAGGTCCATTCTTATCAAGAACAGAAGTTAAACCTAAATCATACGTCACGCTTCAACCTATGGAGGCGGGTTGGCACCCGGTGTTGCACTGGCCCGAAAGAACCATTTTGTAACTCATTTATTTCTTTTGTAACTATTATACGCTAATATGGTCACAACTCGTAATGTACAATTATAAGTGGTCAAATATTATATTAATGAACCATCATTCTTCAAATAGGAATATAAATGGGCCGCCAAGGCCTCTGACATACTATACATAATAAACCTTTGTCTACAAAGCTTTTAAGATTATTTGACATAAAATGCGATAGGGTATCTACCCATAAGTCTGTAACAAAATACTGACACGATGACTTATACACATGGTTGCACCCCGATTGAGGTGGAGTCTTACCGATCCTTCGCTGAATGTTAACCTCGTCTACTATGAGGGCTCGTCAAACTGATTGTCTATGCCTGCAGGCATGAATGCAACGTCTCCAACTAAAGATGTCAGTACGAATAATGTATTGAGTATGTAAGGCAGAACTGAACATAATAATAAGACTACATTAATTAAATACATGGAAGAAACATAGAGTAAGTGACTCAACCTGCAAGTTTGGACGACTCTATAAATCATAAAATACTTATAGTGTCATGCATATTCGTATGAATGTCATGTAATGCATAGGTCTGTACTTATGTAACATCATATAGCCTCTGAAAGCATCCAATAATGTCAACTCAGCCACTGTGGCAAAATAATCATCGTATAAAGCTGATCAGGTGGTGTGTGTATATATATATATATATATATATATATATATATATATATATATATATATATATATATAACTCACCACTGATCGTAATCTTATTTGATTTTTTCTGTGGAAAGAAAAGAAATAATTAATCACTAGACAACAAAATATCGAATTTCAAAGCTGTACTGACCAGGAAAAATAGTCAAGCCTAAAAATTTCCACCTAGTCATAAAAGTCCTTCCTTACACTCACCAGGTTTCACTATCTCTATATTCTTTAAAAAATTTCTATCCATTCTATACCTTTCCTACTTTTATCTTCTGATATGTGGTGCACTTACTGGAATTTTGTATACTTGCTTTATCTGCTCATACATTGTAGTTGGGCGTGGTACTCTCTGATTCCACAAAAGGCCACTCCTTATCCACATACTCACCCATGGATTTGTCCTTTATATTGCATATTCTATTCCAGTACTAATAACAGGCCATTGGAGGCTAGTACTATTCCATGATGTCCCTTTTATGTAGATGTGAGTAACCCTCTTTACCCATTGATTGTTAGTCTTGTGGGCAATGCTCCACGTATATTTGGTTATAGATGCCACATTCCAAATCATACAGTCTATTATCCTCAAACCTTCCATTCTCTTAGGCCTACATACAATGTCTTATGCCACCAAAGGAGATATATTAGTGTGTTCCCTACCATACCAAAAAAGATTCCTATATATTAAAATGAGTCTTTTATAAACTACTCTAACAACAATAAAAATAGAAGACCAATATGTATGAACATGCAACATGACATAGTTAATTAATTAAACCCTTCCTGCAAATGAAAGATTTCTTGAGCTCCAAGTCCTTACTTTAACTACCATTTTGTCAACCAATACTTCACAGTTCATGGATGATGTCCTCTTTGAAGAGGGAGGCACACCAAGTTATCTAAAAAGAAGGGACCGTTTTTAATACGCTGTAACCTCCTAGAGATCCTCTAGACATTAGGGCTCCATATTAGCACTATAAATGTTAGATTTCCCTACATTATATTAGTGCTGAGACAATAGGCATTTGCAAATTATTGTAATCATATTAAAAGAAGCATCACTGATTGATAATTGCTTTACATAATAGCAATATATCATCGCAAATCAAAGATGATTTAATTTCAGCTATTTGCACTTTGTGCAATATCCAAAGCCTTCCGTTTTTTCCACCTTATTCAATATTCTCCTAAGATACTCCATACAAACTGCAAATAATAGGGGTGAGATTGGATCACCTTGTTCAAGTACTCTCTTCTCTTGAATGCTCCCATGCATACCCTTGTTTATAGCAATACCATATTACGTTGTTGATAGACATGCCATTACCCATAGGATGAACCTCTGAGGAACATTTAATGTATGAAGCATCTCTTCCACAAAAGACCATCCAATAGTATTGTAAACCTTCTTAAGATAAATTTTGATCAAGCATCTTTGGATGGTATTCTTCCTGTTATAAAGTCTCATCAAATCCTAACAAATCAAAATATTCTGCACAATTATACTTCCTACAATGAAAAAACCTTGATTAGTAGATAACGGGTCAGGCAAAACTAGTTTGAGCCTATTGCACATCATCTTGAAAATTGATTTATATACCATATCACATCCCTTTATAGGCCTTTAGTACCCCACACTTGTAGCAAGGGTAGTTTTAGGTATAAGGGTGTATCATAGTTTGGTTCAAGACTCTGATCATCTTTTCAGTTCTAAAAACTCTAATACAACATCCCCATATTTGAAGGATTTGCTCTTATATCCACCAGGACCTAGCAACTTTTCCCCATCTATTGTTCATAGTGCTTTATTTATTCCTTTCTATAATGTTATCTTCCAACCGCTTCTTTTGTTCACTAACTAATAGGCCTTTGTTAAACCAATCAACGGTTAACATGATCTATTTGTGCCCAGCTGATTAGTGTAGAACTCAATAAAAGTCATGCAATTTCTCCCATGTCAGTAACATTGTTCCCATGAGAGTTAATATTTTGTTATATTTCTTCTAGATTTCATCATGTTAGGAAAGAACTTAGTATTGAGTTCCTCTTGTGCCAATCATTGCATCTTGCTTTTCTGCCTCAAGAACCGATCCTTATCCTCAGTCAATCTAATGCGTTCGCTAGACAACCTTGCTTCTACTTGTAATAGTACTGAGTTAGTAGGATCCCTTTAAATACCACCTTGATATCTTTAAGCTCTTCCATCACTTTGTCTGCCTGTCTATCAATATCATTGAACCTTTCTTTACTCAACTCTTTTAGTGTTTTCTTGATCATCTTGTTCAGTTTCCCTACTAGCTCAAATGTATTTGGACCCTTTCTACTAGTCTTCCATCCTTGTCTTCCCTTTCTTTAAAGTCTGGTATCAAGCTCCTCATGTTGAAATATCTGAATATTTTCTTATTCTGGTTGTTTTCGTTATCCCATCTAATTATTGTTGGGTAATGGTCAAATAGCCTTCTCTCAGATAGTGTACTTCAAAGTCAAGAAATGCTGTTAACCAATCATTATTTATCAGTACCTTATCTATTCTACTAAATACTCTATCTTCACTACACTGCTTGTTGTTCCAGGTGAAAAATACCTCAAATGATTCCAGGTCTTGTAGTGTGCAATTTTTAACACACTGATTGAATTTCCTTATTTCTACCACTGTAGCAGGATTGTCAATTCTTTCCTCTCTATTCAATATACAACCGAAATTCTCCGTTACTATCCAAGGCTGTCACGATCTCAATTTTTCTTCATAGGATGTCGTGGTGGCACCTAATCTCTAAGACTAGGAAAACCTAACATACATGCAAGAAATTAATTTAGAAATGATAAAATATTCAAATAACCAACAACTATCATATAAAGAACTCCGCTACTCAACAAGACACAACTCCCCAAAATCTGGTAATAGCAAGTCACAAGCTATACAAGAAACTACAGAACATCCTTATACAACAATGTCTTAAAAAGGGAAAAATGAAGTAGAACTAAATAGAGGGTGACTTCGAGGCCTACCGACGCCGGCATGTATACCTTGAAATCTCCAAGTTCAACTCAAGCTAATGGGTGACTGGGCTGGTAAAAGGTACCTGAATCTGCGCAAATGATGTACAGAAGCATAGCATGAGTACACCATAAAGGTATCCAGTAAGTGCCAAGGCCCTACATAAATATTAGAAAAGTAAATAGGTATATATAATCATGTAATATTAATAAACAATGGAAATGAGACAATGACAAGATATACTAAGAACAGATACATTGAACTAAGGCAAATAAGGCATCACATAAGAACACAAGGAATGATACGTCCAAGAAACAAAGAAAGCAAAACAAATCACTACAGAAGTACCCCCCCTCCTAGTCTCATATCACAAAACAATTGACAATCTTTCCCTATATTACCGTGGGAGCCTTATATGTAGCTTTGGAAATTATTTTTCTGAAATAGTTTCCTGCGTTTTAGCCCATCTTATCACACCACGTGGCTTCAAGTAATTTTTGTACTAGCAACACATGTACCAAACCCACCTTATCTCACCGCATGCGTTTTAACCCCTATCCTTACACCACCCTATGCATATCTATATTACAATGTATCAGGAATTGCACATTAATATCACAACTTGCCAAAGAAGTCAACAATAATAGTATTTTCACAATAAATAACTAATGGCTCGACTGTAATATACACAAATATCTCAACAACAGCAACCGAAACGAACAACTCAACAAGAATGGTATTTCATAAGTTCACAACTTTTCCTCAATATGAGTCACGACACTTATAACTCAATACCAATTTTAAAAATAAAATATCACAAGAAATAATTATTTCAAGTAAGGAACTAAACGGTTAAATAAGGAATACGGAATAGAGGAACAATAACTTTAAATACACATGTAAAGCCAACTAACAAGTAAGAAATAAGACAAGTAAAACATGTAAAAATAGGCTAATCATGATTAATATAACATATATTAGAATCTCAATTAGAGGCATGAAAGGAATATACATAGCTAGAATCGTCTTTCAAATTCCCAAACATTAGTCAAAAAAGATTCACAATTTTTTCCTCCAAATTTCTAACTCATATCACTAATTAAATAGTAAAAATAACAACCGATTTATGTAATATAGTCAAATCCTATTAGAATCAGTTACTCACGATGATTTCCTTAAAATCCCTTGAAACATTGCCACTATATGAGCTCTCTAAGTCCAAAACAAAAAATGAGATGAAACCCTAACATCCAAGAAACAACGAAAGCAAAACACATCACTACAGAGGTACCCCCTCCTAGTATCATATCACAAAACAATTGACAAACTTTCCCTATATTACCGTGGGAGCCTTATATTTAGTTTTGAAAATTATTTTTTCTGAAATAGTTTCCCGCGTTTTAGCCCATCTTATCACACCATGTGGCTTCAAGTAATTTCTTTACTAGCAACATGTGTATCAAACCCACCTTATCTTACCGCATGCGTTTTAATCCCTATACCACCGTATGTATATCTATATTACAATGTATCAGGAATTGCACGTTAATATCACAACTTGCCAAAGAAGTCAACAATAATAGTATTTTCACAATAATGGCTCGACTGTAATATATTCAAATATCTCAACAACAGCAATCGAAATGAACAACTCAACAAGAATGGTATTTCATAAGTTCACAACTTTGCCTCAATATGAGTCACGACACTAATAACTCAATACCAATTTTAAAAATAAAATATCGCAAGAAATAATTATTTCAAGTAAGGAACTAAACGGTTAAATAAGGAATATGGACTAGAGGAACAATAACTTTAAATACACATGTAAAGGCAACTAACAAGTAAGAAATAAGACAAGTAAAACATGTAAAAATAGGCTTGATTAATATAACATATATTAGTATCTCAATTAGAGGCATGAAAGGAATATACATAGCTAGAATCGTCTTTCAAATTCCCAAACATTAGTAAAAAAAGATTCACAATTTTTTCCTCCTAATTTCTAACTCAAATCACTAATTAAATAGTAAAAATAACAACCGATTTATGTAATATAGTCAAATCCGATTAGAATCAGTTACTCCGATAATTTCCTTAAAATCCCTTGAAACATTGCCACTAAATGAGCTCTCTAAGTTCCAAACTAAAAATGAGATGAAACCCTTGACCTAAGCCTTTTCTGCCCAGCTATTTGCGCATCTGCGGGCTTACTGCCGTACTTGCATATGATTCTTCATTCACAGTACGATGGTTGTATCTCATATTCCATACTTTTATTTCCTTACTTTCAAGGATCATCATCAGAAATATCAGCATATAGAATATTCCGAAAATCACAACTTTATGTTAATTAATAATGAATGCTTTAAATATAATAGATTCCTTTCCAAAGAATGGAGCAAAATTACTAGCAATTGCAACACGATTTAAAATCATAAATGAGGGATAAACCACTTATTCTTGGAATACATTTTTTCGAAAAGGCATTACACAATCTCAACTCATGAGTATGTAAGAACTCAAATCACACTGAAACATTTATAAAGGAGAGCATGGTGTACGAATACAAATAAAATGCACTAGTTACAAATATCATGGCCGAGGACCTACCCCGGGAAACCGCAGAAGCGATTCTGCTTAAGCGAGACTTAGACTGCAGAAGCAGCCCGGCCATATTGGGCCAGAACCGCAGAAGTGAGCCCAGATCCGCAGAAGCAGTTTTCGTAGAAGCGGCCATCGCACCGCACAAGCGGAAATCGATGGGCAGTGAGCTCATTTAGTTCCAACTCAAAGGCAATTTATTTCATTTCTACACCACACATGGTGATTTAGGGTTTCCAAAGAGAGGATTTTAGCATAACACTTCAAGGTAAGTTACTTCCATTCATTATTAGTTTAAATACATGTATATTAAGTTGATTAAACACTAAAAATTAGGAAAAATCAAAGGGTTAGGGCTAGACCTAGGGTTTTAATAAAACTAAGATTTAGTCATGAAATTTGTTATGAAATAAAACTAGAATTCTTATATAACACTAAGAATCCGGGCATGTGGGCCCGGGGTCTGAATTCAGAAATTCATGTAAATGGTTGGGGAATTGCTTAAATAGTTATGAATTGATCTTCTGGGCCTATGTTAATTAGTTCTCACTTCGTTTAACTAGTTTGGAATAGTTCGGCTTCGAAGTAAGGACTTGGGCTCGTTCTTGGTAACTAGAAGTGCATTTTGGAGTGAGGTGAGTCTCCTTTCTAACCTAGTAAGAGGGAATTATCCCCATAGGTGTCACACCTCCTTTTTACACACCTACCCAGAAGTATAATGTATAAGGGAGTTTTTCCATTTTAAGTGATATTATTCGACATGGGAATATTTATTTATTTTTTGAGTCGCCACTTAGGATAGAATTGGCTTTCGGTGTCCCAAGACACCGGTTTAACTTAAATCCCAAATCAAGGAAAATTTTTCGACTTCCCAATTAGAGTCTGCGAACCAGAAATTGTGAATAACGAATTCTGTTGACCCGAGGGAAGGTGTTAGGTACCCCTAGATCCCGTGGTTCTAGCACGGTCGCTTAAATTATTGTAAATGGCTAAAATCTGATTTTTTATACATGTTCCAATCTATAATGCAATTTTAAGAATATTCACCGCTTTTAGTTAATTTTTACGAAAGTGAACGTCGTTTAAAAATGCGTTTTCGGATCATGTCACATGAAATGCACTCGGATCCTCAGCACATTCTTATTCAACGTTTTGGGATTTGAATTTGGGTTGGATGAAATGAACACCCATATTTAAGGAGGTAAATTTATTAAAGGCATACCTAAAGCGACTAACGGGTTATTATATTTACCAGGGACCGTGAATTTCACTAAACGGTACGCCCCAAATTCTAAGTATTTTTATTAAAAATTTAATGAGGGCCCCGCAATTTATGCATTTTTGTTTGGCGAGGCTCATCTCATTTTACGTTTTAAAGGCCAACCTAAAGCAAACTATGATTTTCTATTTATTTTTTCTCTAAAAGGGCCAAATTAATTTACATTTATAAATTCGGGCCTCGAGTTCAAGTCCGAATTAAAACAAAAGGGAAGACCCACTTAATTTGAACACGCTACCTAACTCGAGAACCTAAATTTATATTGCAAATTAATCCCTAGATCCCTAATATAATTTTAAATGATTTTTGACTTCTAGCATTTTTGGGCCTTGAAGGTTTGGCCCAGGTCTCAGACTAACTGACTCAAAGAATAATTGGGCTTTCTGAATTGCTTTTGTCCAACCCAATCAACCCAGTGTTTATCAATCCAACAGGCTTGAGAAACACTGTCCTGTAGCTACATCACAGGCCCAATTAGAGCTGAAACTAACGAGTGACACTAACCTTTGAGAAATATGTTGAATCCTATTTAATTACTCAAGGTTTCAATAGTCGGAAGCACCATTTTTATACTGTAGCTATTTGTTTCTTTGCGTAAATCATCAATTAACATGAAACGCCATGTGAATAACGATCTGAGTTTTCCTTTTTGACTTAGGCTTATTACACAGATGGCCTAGTTGAGTTATATCAAAATGTGAAAAACTGAATAATATGGAATGCTGCCCAAGTCAAATTCATTTTCTCCACTTATATTTTCCAAGTCTAAGTCAACGGATTATTAATCATAAATGAAGATCTGGAATGCTGTTGCATAAAATCAAAGACTAAACTATTCACCAAACGAAATATACTAAGCTAATGACCAATCAACAATCCAATACCAATTAATAGCCTTTTGACAGACCAAATCAGTTTAAATCAGTCCTAATTATACAGTCCAAATAATCCATGGTAAGGTTAAACTGATTTCTACAATTACACACATCAACTCCTATTTAATTATAAAAAACAAAGATTCATCTAAATATGAAAGAGTAGGAATGCAGTAAGCTAATGGAGCATGAGAAATTGTGCATTGACTTGTATTCACTTGCAAATACATGCTATACAGCTGTGTAGAAGCAGAATGAGTACCTGGGAATTGAAATACAATAAGAAAGGAGGGATCAGCAGCAGTTCAAAGCACAGCAAAAGAATCAGCAGATCCCAGCAAGTCTGCTTAAAATCCAGCAGTGAAAAACCAGCAAAACAAGTCCAAAAATTGATTGAGCTGATAAATTTAGCTTGAAATCAGCCTTGGAGATGTTTCAATTAACCAACTAGGAACAACTTAAACAGGCTCAAATGAGTTAGAAAATGGATCCAGGAACACTTAATAACCTCAGCACTCCAATGTCCAACCCAAGGATGAAAATTAATGCCTAGTATTGATACCTAATTTTTTCCTATATATTTTTGCACCCAAAATACTTTTGAAATAGTATATGTATGCATATATATATATATAAGCATGCTTGTAAATTTTGGTATTTTTCCTTAATTTTTTAAGAGTTTTAAAATAAAGTTACTGACTTTTTTTTACAGTATAAATGTCAAAATTATTACTTTTAGTGAATAATATGTTTCACTCTCATATTTACAATAAGATATAATTTATGTAATTTTTGCACAATTTTTAAAAATTTATTTGGAATTTTTAAAGCTAGTTGCATAAAATTGCAATTATAGCCTACTTTTACAATTAATTATGATTTATAGTTATAAAATTATTTCTAATATTTTTAGATTAATACTTATATGTTATTAATTAGTTTGATGCTTTCAATTTGACATTTTAAACTATTTTAGCTGTTTTTATAAAATAAATTGCGAGAAATTGGCTATTTAAAAGTTAGCTAGATTTTATTTAAATTATAGCCTAAGTTGAACACCCAAGTCAGCCCTATTTTTGAACCCAATTAGACGAACCAGTTCATAAAATAACAGGCCCATACCCATCAATTTACCCGACCCATCTTTGATTCAATCTGAGCCGTTGATCAAATGAGATCAACGGCCCAGATTTAATTTCCTAAATTAAAACCTAATGAACCCCACCCCTCACCCTCATTTGCAAGAGACTGGTCTCTCTCTCTCTTGAACCCTTCGTCTCTATGTTCTCTCTAGAACCTTCTGGTTAACTCTCTAATTTCCGATGGTCTTCATCGCCGTTCCGGCCACCTCCACCCTCATTCCTCTCGACCACCATTCACCATGGAACCTCATCTCATTATATCTCTCTAAGGCTCAAAGTCCAGAAGCTTCCGCCATGGAAGATAGCCACTGAAGCTTCGCCTAAGTCTATGCAGGTCTTTCTCCGGTGGTTTATAGTCCGATGATGCCTTAAACTCCGTTATTGATGAGTTTCACGGCCAGATTCTTCCTTTCTCTAATTCGTTCGAAAACCCTAATTTTTCTACTCAAATCTCTTTAATATTTGTTCTTTTAAAATGATTTTTAGTTTAAGTTTTGTTTTCTACTCTATTTCTCACTCAATATCTCTGATTATCTCAAGTTTTTCGATGATTTTTCTCTTTTTCAAAATTAGGGTTTCTGACCCCTTTTCAAAATCGTATGTCTTCTGCTTTTCTTGAGTGTTATGTGTTTGTTCGTGCTTGTTTTTGTTACGAGTGTGTTTAGTTTCCTTGTTAACCTGAGTTCCATGCCTTAATTTCTTGCTATGGTTCCGACTCTTTGTTGCTCCCATGCTTTCTTGCTTAGGGTTCTCTGATTTTTATGTCTATTGTGCTTTATAGGCCTAAATGTTCATCATTCGTGTAATATTCTACTGATTTTGTACATCTCTGCGAATTTTTGATTTGTATGTGATTTTCCTTAGACGCTTTACACTGATTTCTTTTGAATTACTTCCTTACTTAGATAGGTTTTCCTTACTTAGATACCATTCCCTCTGATTTTTTTGTCTTGTCCGTGATTCTTTGATTAATTATCAAAATTAATTAGTATTCCCTTACCATATTTGTGCATGAGCAGTCGTTTGAATCTTTAACATATATTTTCCTTACTTGAATTAGTATGTATCTAACCCATATTGCATATTATATGCTCTACTACTTTTACTAGGGTAAATGCAGAGTCCGATTGATTCTTTTCCTTTTTAAACCCACTGCTTGTTACCGTTTGTCTTTGATTCCTTAGTTAAAGGGGAGTCCTTATATTAATTGGATTTTGATTGATGCCAGTTCCTTAATTATAGTTTGCTGCCTTGTTTGTTTACTAGTTTTAGGTCTATAAGTACCCTCTTCCATATTGCTGCCATATTACTAGTTTTGCTCCCTTAAAAAAATATTGCATATCTCTCACAAGTTCAAACTCTCGGAACTCTCTCTCAGTTTCTCTATTGTTTCTATACTCTCTCATTCTTCTATTTGAACACTCAATCGGCTGAAGGCCAAGATTGAGCAATCTTGCCTTTTCATTTCTACACTACTAGGGTTCCACAGCATTATTTTACTTGGGCTTGCTTGTTGCTTGCTTCTCTGCACTGGCGTTCTCACACTGCTACTCTCATTCTCTACACACTTTGCTCTCTTTCTGTGCATTATTGCTCATTGTTCTTATGTTCTATTTCCCTACAACTGGTATGCGATCTATTTAGTATAATTCCGAAACAATATGCTTTTGTTAGTTCTGCACTTCACCTTGTTCCTTGTGTGTTTTTACCTATGGTTCTGCTGCTCTTGTTATAACTAGCATGTGTTTATCAGTTTTCCTAGTTTAACTCAGCATGCTTCCCTTAGCCCATTCCTCATCTCAATGAATGTTTACTTTTCCTTGTGTACGACTACCATGTATCCTGGTCTGCTTTGCTACTTGATTAGCCTAAAACCTCTTCCTGAGGTTGATTGTATTAGAGTTTGGTGCAGTAAGAACTGAACTCTTGTTTTGCAACCATTTCTGATTACTTTACTCCAATGTGTTGACTGTGTGAGTAGTTTATTTTGCTTATTTGTTCCCTTCCCATTTGTCCTTGTTTGTGTGATGCTCTGTTTTTCTAAAACCTAGTCAGTCCAAATGATTTCAAAAGAACTCTTTCAACTGTTTTCAGAAACTGTCTCAACTGTTTTCAATTCTCTCAGTCCTACCACAATCTCACTACTCTTAGAACATTAGGTTCTACCCCCTTAGTGTGAGCATTGCTTTGAGAGACCTTGAGCACCCATTGAACTTTGATGTACAAGACTGGCACTTCCACACTTGCACTTGTCAAATAATGATATTTTGGGTGCTTGGTATTGCCCAGGGGTTCAAACGAACCCTTAGGGAACTTTGCCGCACCCAAACCTTGGTATTGGGTGTGAAATTGGAAATAAGGGAGGTTGGAGCTTTTTGGCTAGGCCAAATGCTCCCTATAGAATAACTTCTTGTTTTTTTTATCATTTGTATTTAATTATTTGGGTTGTAATAATTTGTAAAAAAGGATGGGGGTTTATAATGAATTGGGAGGGTTATACATGCTTAAGTTAAGGGAATGGGTTGACAACATGTCCATAGGTCTTTATTTATTGCTTGTGCAATGGATACCATGCTTTAGGACATGCATCTCTGCATATAGAAATCATGTTCCTAGGATTTTCACTCTCAGTTGTTACTCTGCACGTTCTCTTAATCACAATTAGGGGTGGCAAATGGGCGGGTTTGGCTGAATTTGGGCGGGTCAAGATGGGTTAGGTAATAAATGGGTCATTGCCCAACCCAGCCCAAAGTATATTTGGGCTAGGATGGGTTGGGTCAAGATGGGCTAAACAATGGGTCATAACTGAACCCGTCCAACTTGACCCATATTTTAGAACCATGCTAATCTTGCATAAAAAAAATATTTTACCTTAAAATATATAAATTGACAAATATTTTATAGATAGGGAGATGGGGTTGGGGTAGGTGGGTGATGCGTAAAAATAAAAAAACAAAAAATTAAAAATACAAAAAAAAGTACAAATTTTTTTTACAGGGTTCGTGCGGGTGGGGTGGGGGTGGGGTAGGGTGGATGTTCATAAAAATAAAAAAAAATGCAAAAAAAAAAAGTAAATTTTTTTGAGGGGGTTTGCGTCGGGGTGGGGTGGGGGTAGGGTGTGTGGTGCATAAAAATAAAAAAATAAAAATTGAAAATTGAAAATATAAAAAAAAGTGAATTTTTTTAGGGGTTTGGGGGGGAGGGGATTGGGGTGGGGGGGTTAAGGGGGAGGGTGGGTGGTGTAGAAATACAAAAAAATAAAAAAATGAAAATACAAAAAAAGTAAAACATTATTTGGGGGGTAAGGGGTAGGGCTAGGGTGAGCGGGTGGGTGGTGTAGAAAACAAAAGAATAGAAAATTTAAAATATATAAAAAAATTAGGACAACTAAGTAAATTTCTAGATAAGTTGGGTTGAGATCCTTTGTTGTGGGTGAGTTTCATTGGTTGTATTTGGGCTGTTAAATGTGTCATAATTGGCTATAAAAAATAATGGGTTAACTTGGGCTCAACCAAATTAACCCATGAGCTAAAATGTTGTAGCTCAACCCATTAATCTCTGAGTTAGTTGGGCGGGTTAAATGAAATTGTGATTAAATTGCCACCCCTAATCACAATGAATCAATAATCAACAAGTCATTAGCATCACATTTAGATACCATGTGTATATGACTTTTGTGCATTAGATATCCGGCCCTTTAGGATTTTTATTTGCAACTGTTTAAACACTTCACTAAATTGGTAAAATTGGTTAACGACTCTCATTTTAAAAGTGGAAGCAAATGTACATGCTCACAATCTTTAATAATGCCTAGGCAAGCCTTAGGCCGGATATAAACTGACTAATCACCTTAAAGCCGTGTTTAAATTAATACGCCTCTGTCTGAACTCGTTTATCTCTGAAGTCCTCTAATTTCATACAAACATCTGCCCTATTTTTATACTATCTATGCAAAAGGTTTTAACTGTATTTTTTCTCCAGAATTGGACTACTATTTCAACTATCAGAATACTGTAATTTTCAAAAGCTCAAAAGCTAGTATGTTTGCTGTCTCTCTTTACACTTATGCAATCTCAAAATATTTTCATATTTGTCCTTTCACTCTGCCTGTCTAAAAAACTGTTTTACCATATGTTCCACAAATGTTTTTTCTAAGTATTTTATGCAGATTACTAAAACTGCTACTGCCTTCTTAAAGTTCTAAATGCTTTTCTTACGACCTCTTTTCTTCAAAAACTCTCCTGCTTCTGTTTTTAACTTATACTCCAGCTTTGTAGAACTCTCACTCTTCCTTAAGACCATAAATCTGTCTGAGACGTGCTAATTACGTGTTTATTCTTAGGGGGTATTTGAGCCTTTTATATATTTATATGATCCCCTTATGTGCATGTCCTATTTATTCTTGTATGTCGTCTAGCATTTTAACCTTTAAACTTAAAGGTTCAGCCTAGTTCTTACCTTATAGGAATAGTGATCCTAAATGCCTTCTAGGATCTATAGGATGGGATGGATAATAACACACAGTAAGTATTCGTGACCAATCTACACGCTTAAATAACCTATACGGGGCGGGAAGGGTAGAATTTGGAGATGATGACGATGCGATAATATCATAAAGCAACCACTCTTTGGGAATATCTGCGGGATATTGTATCAAATGATCCATATTATAGTTAAACCTAGGAATCCCCCCCCCCCTCTTACTTTTGTCTGAGTACTTTCTCTAAAATATTCCCTTTTACTTATACTATTCTTCTTGCAAAACTGCCCATTAGTTTTTTGTATTCTTTATATGCACACTTACCTGTCTATTTCTATGCTCCTTAAAGTCATATCTAAGCAAGGCCGGGAACCACACCAGTGGATCTTGAGGATTGCCTAATACCTTCCCCTCGAGATAATTCAAGCCCTTACCCGAACTGTTGTTTTCATTCAAAATATTCTTCTTCTTAAAAGTGTCCTAACACTATAATCATTAGGTGGCGACTCTTCAAACTCCTTAACCCAATTCCCACAAAGGGAATAAGAGTTTTTTGCCCATAATGTCGTAAACCCAATTTCGGTTCTTTTAGGGGAGGGAAAAAAGGGGGCGTCGACAGCATGGCGACTCTGCTGGGGATTTTCGTTAAGGCTTTTACCATTACTTGCTTTTGTGACTTTATTTCTTACTTAATTGCATTTATTTTTCGTCTTTGATTATTCCATCACAATTACTAACTTGACTTTCCATGTTTTCTTTTTCCTTTAACTGCTTTCCTTACCGCTCTATTATATCAATATTGTTTTAATTTCGAGCAACTATTGTGATCATTTATCTTATGAACGTGAAAATACATGTAACTTGTTTCATTATTGTAATTGCATTTCTCAACATCATGTTCCACTCGTGCCCAAACAAATCCTATAGCAACACTTACAATGAGGGGTTGCGCTCTTCCAAAATTATAAATCCCATAAATGTGGCAAAGGTAAACTTGCGGTAAAACTAGTCGATCAACGGTGTAGTCGATGGTTCCGCGCCTTTCCCTCTTAAGTTGTCCGCTCAAAGGTACCTTTTCTTGCACTTCAAAAGTATAAACCTTATTCCTTTAAAATGTTCATGCATCAAGGTCAACCTTAGCCGAGTCAGGTATGTTGTACGCATAATGACTCATTAAGATAGCCAACACCAAAGTCCATCGGGTTTCCTGAAACCCAAGCTGACGCCTTCACGTTATGTGCATTTATTTGGAGAACTGAATGCTTTTTACTAATTATTGATTTAAATAGTCGAGTCTGGTGGGGTTAAGTGCCTAAGAGTTTGTTTTGCAAAAATGAGGCACGAGGTCCCCAGATTCGGTATGGTATCCAACATCCACCCAAGGTTGCTGAGCTGGCGGGAGGATCTTCATTGCAGTGATCAAACCCTCGTCCGTAAGCACCTAGGGAATTTTCCTTCGCTTTTGGAAATCCAACCCAATAATAAAATAATTGAGGCTGCCACTTTGTTTTGGGATGGTGATCGATCAGTATTCCGTTTTGGAGATGACCCCTTTGCTAGAAGAAATAGGGGGCCTAGCTGGCATCCCTTAGGAAATGCTGGGTTTACTCATGCCGGAGAATCGCAAAATTAGAGATTTCCTTAAAATGATGGGACTCAAGAAAAATCCCAACCTTTCTTTCTTGAAGGACTCTTACATACCATTCGACTTCCTATATGAGAGATACGATCACAGTAATTTTTATCACACCTACATGGATGAATTCGCGCTCACCTCTTTGGAGCACATACATAGAAGGGTGTTTGTGTTTATGTTTTGCTTCTTGGGCATGATAATATTTCCTATGAAGAAGGCTAAGATCCACACCAGACTAGTCATGGTTACTAAGACATTAATGGAAGGGATCGATGGACAATCATTCAGCATAGTACCTATAATCCTCGCGGAAGTCTATCGAGCCTTGGGGAAGTGCCAACAAGGGGCTCCACATTTCGAGGGTTGTAACTTATTACTTCAACTATGGCTCCTAGATAACCTTCAGAAAGGCGACTACAGACAGGAATCATACGAAGAGATTGGGATGACCATATCGCTTTTCATCATCCAAAGTGAATGAACTTCATGCCCAATATGTTCTCTCAGCCAGAGGATGCTAGTGGATAGGTAAAGTTATTGGAGAATCTTAAAGAAGAGCCAATTCAGTGGATGTTCGAGTGGTTCCCAACAGGGGAGTTTATTGTCCGTTCTCGAGATGCACAGTTCCTCATACTCATTGGCCTGAGGGGAACTCATCCTTACATGCCCCTATGAGTGATGAGGCAAGTCGGAAGGAAACAAATAATACCCAGGATGGAAAAAATGGGTCACTTGAAGGCCGACTTTCAAAATGATGATAGCCCACATAGGTGTCATGCTCAACATATGTGGCACTACAAGCTCGTTCTAGGGAAGGATTCTATTGAACCAGACATGTATCATGTCGGGTATGTGCCGCATTACACAGGTTTTTTGGAAGATGATCACATTGGTTTGGGTCGCCCAACGTTTGTCCATGGTCACATAATTATTCACGAGAAAGCTGAGGCACAAGTCAAATACAATCAACTGCGCAAGATGATGAGAGAATGTGAGAACAAACATCGGGAAATACAAGAAGCCCACAAAAAGCTGATCAACGAGTGGAAGGATATGGCTGTCAACGCCAACAATCATTTGGGGCATCTGGAGCAAGGTTTGGTAGAGTTGGAAGGAAAGTTCTTGCAAAGGATCAAAGACGGTCAGAATGCTGAGGGAAGCACAGGCGTACATTTGGCTCGAGCCTACCTACTGTTAGGGATGCGCGAGTTGATGCAGCTATGCGGTGGAGGCAAGAATACTGAATCTGGGGAAGTTCCTTCTGAGACAAAGTAGTTAGGAGTCTTTTCTTTTGCTTTAATTATGTAATAAGGCCAATGGCAATTAGTGACATTTTATTTAGTGTCGCTTTGGGATTCGTCTAATTTTTATCAATAAATAAGGCATTTAGCATTATAAGTCCTCCAAATTTTATTTTTCGCTAGGCCTACCTCGGGCATAACGAGGCACCAAAATTATGAAGCAATATATCTTCCCCCACAATGTGTTTAAATATTGCAATATAATTTATCGTAATCCGCACTACGTGTTTACCTTTTTATTTTTCTTTTATTTTTATTCCCCTCCCCATAGGTTAGTTCGTGCATTCTGGCATCATCAGCATACTCCACAAGATAAAAGGGTCCTCCACCTCCTCATTCTCCGAGTCCTCCCAGAAAAAGGAACAAGAACAAAATGGAAGATACCAATGCTAGAAAGGAAGTCGGAGAGGCTTCAATCACCAAAGAAACTGCTGCTCATCTTGAGCAATTTTAGCTGAAGTTTCGAGAAGAGTTGGAACAAGTCCAAAACTTGGCAAGTCTGTCGATCACTCTTGTTGCTGCTGATGCCAACAAATCACCACTGCCGCCACCACCCCAGCCTGCTTAGACCTAAGTCCGCAACACATGCAACAATGCTCCACTGCTTATCCCGGAGCCCCAAAACACCTCAGATAACCAAAACACTCCTATATTTGTGGATGTTGTATCACATTACGGTCAGCCAATCACCAATGTAGCTGAGTTAGATGACAAAAGCTCCCTCATTCAGAATTGGCTGCTGAGATTAATAAGTTGACAAACCGGGTTCAAGGTTTCGAAGGTAACAAGGGAGTTTAAAGGGTTGAATTACTAAGATCTCTGTGTTCAACCAGATGTTGAGCTCCCGGAGGGGTACAAACCTCCCAAGTTCGAATTGTTCGATGGTATCGGGGATCCCAGGGTTCTCTTGAGAATGTATTGTGACAAGCTAGTAGGATTCGGTAGGGATGAGAATACCTGTATGAAGCTATTCATGAGGAGCTTGAAGGGTGATGCCTTATCCTGGTATATTAGCCAGGATGCGAAAAAATGGACTAGTTGGGTAAACATGGCGTCTGATTTCATGGATCTATTTAGGTTCAACACTGAGAATGCACCAGATGTGTTCTATATTCAGAATCTCAAAAAGAAGCCCACAGAGACCTTTCGCGAGTATGCTACTCGTTGGAGGTCGGAAGCTTCTAAGGTAAGACCGGCCTTAGAGGAAAAACAAATTAGCAGATTCTTTGTATCTGCTCAAGATCCACAGTACTATGAAAGATTGATGCTAATTGAGGGTCAAAAGTTCTCTGATATCATCAAATTGGGGGAAAGGATTGAAGAAGGCATCAAGAATGGTATGGTCACTAACCTCGAGGCATTGCAAGCTACCAACAGGGCTTTGCAGTCTGGTAGCTCATCAAAGAAAAAGGATGTAAATTCTTAATGGCTGTGGAAAGAAACAACTATCCCAGGAAGTACCAAACCTATCTCTCAGCACCACTCACACATCAGCCTACCCTAAATTACCAAGCAGCATCACCCACTTACCAAATTCCACCACCTGCTTACCAATCACCACCACCACTTATATATCAACCCACTTCACCCAGATATTCTTAACCTGCACCCATATACCAAGCATATAACACCCAACCTTCTCATTATTCATCACCTCCTACTCGCCAAAATTTCTGTCGACCTAGGCCAAACTTTGACCGCAAACCTCGTAGGAAATACACCGCCATAGCCGAGCCGATTGACCAATTATATGAGAAACTCAAAGCACCAGGTTAGATTTCTCCTATCCCAGCCGTAACTCTAGAAAACTTTTCCTAGTTGATCAAACCAAACAATATTTGCACATACCATTCCGGGATGAATGGTCATACCATTGACGAGTGTCACTCGTTAAAAGACAAGATTCAAAATCTGATTTACAATAAGATTATTATAGCAAAGGAGCATGCTCCTAATGTGCACAATAACCCTCTGCCTGACAACAAGGGTGGAGGAATCCACATGATCGAGATCGAAGATGATTAGGACCCTAAGGGGTCAATAGGTTTGATAGCTGAAGGAGATGAGCCTAAGAAGCCAACGGTTACTCTCAATCCCATTGTCGTCCAGATTCAGCCCTCTGAGGGTGACATGGTAACTGTATCCATGCCATTCGAATTTGAAGTACCTTGTGCAACGATGCCAAAACCAATTGAGGTTGAGTTCGGAGTTCCAAAACAATCTCCACCATTTGAAATTGTTGTGTTTCCTCCCAAGGGACCTATTCCAGTCTCCATGTCAGACATGACCCCGTTCCAAACAAATGCTATACCGCGGGATTAAACTACTGAGGCTAGAAGAAAAGGAAAGACACATACTGGAGAAGCAATTACAATACAAGGCATGACCAGGACAGGCAGGGTATATACCACGGAACATTTGGCTGAGTCTAACAAGTAGGCCTCTGGGCGGGCTGTGGAAACTGGACCCGATGACCTCTGGAGAAAGGTACAGGCCAAAGAGTACTTGGTCATTGAGCAGTTGAACAAGACAAGGACGCAGATTTCTATTCTGGCCCTCCTACAAAGCTCTGAGGAACATAAAAACACCTTGATAAAGATGCTAAGTGAAGCCTATGTTCCCAGCAACATAACAGGAGGCGAAATGGAAAATATGGTGGGACAGATACTGAAATCCATAAGATCACCTTCCACGAAGATGAATTACCACCGGAACCGCTTGGTCACAACAAAGCGTTGCACATCACTGCGCAATACGAGGATCACTTTATCACCAGGATTCTAGTCGACGGGGGATCCAACTTCAATGTTTATCTGTTGGTCACTCTAAGGACATTGGGCAAGGACTGCACGAGATCAAGGACATGGCTATCAGTGTCAAGGTTTTTGACGGATCTTAGAGGTGCACCATTGAGGAAATTAGCTTATGCCTGCAGATGGGACCCACCTGGTTCGACGTCGAGTTCCAAGTCATTGACGTACCAGCATCCTAAAACTTATTACTAGGAAAACCCTGGTTCCACGCCGCTGGGGCTGTAGCATCAACGTTGCATCAAGCTATGAAATTTGTGTGGAATCAGCAAGAAGTAATAATTCATGGCGACGGTAGCAACCCTATATACAGTCGCCAGGCTATCCTGATGATCAGAGGAAGAAGAAGAATAAGTGGAGAAACATACCATCATATCGAGCGAGTCAATGCCATAGACAAGGATAAGTGTTGGGATAGAAAAATCAAGAGCATATTTAATTGGAGCAGATACGAAGCGGGAAAGGGTCTTGGCAAGAATATCCAGGGTATCACCAAGCCCATGCGTTAGAGAGGTCAAAAATTTTGAGAACAAACCTAAGTCCAATAGATGAAACCGAGTTCATTAATATGAGAGAGGCAAAAAATGTCAAGGAAACACGAATCATCGTACGCTTGTCACCATCACAAAAGGAAGAATACACAGAGTTTCAGAAAGAGTATGAGGACATATTCGCCTGGTCGTATGATGATATGACCGGCCTCAGCACATCTTTTGTGGCTCACAAGTTGCCGACAGATCCTACATGCCCATCGGTCAAGCAGAAACTCAAAATATTCAAGCCAGACATGAGTTTGAAAATCAAAGAAGAAGTCACAAAGCAAGTCAAAGCCAGGGTTCTCAGAGTGGTAGAGTGTCCAACATGGTTATCCAACGTTGTACCGGTGCCAAATAAGGACGGGAAGGTTAGAGTCTGTGTCGACTATCGGGATATCAACCGAGCCAATCCTAAAGACGACTTTCCTTTGCCAAATATACACATATTGATCAAAAACTGTGCCAAACATGAGCTGCAGTCGTTCGTCGATTGTTTTGCTAGGTACCGTCAGATATGGATGGACGAAGAGGATGCAGAAAAAACGGCATTCATCACGCCGTGGGGAATGTATTATTACAGAATGATGCCCTTCGTTTTGAAGAATGCTGGTGCTACCTACATGAGATCCATGACCACAATCTTTCATGATATGATACACAAGGAGATTGAGGTATATGTGGACGATGTCATCATTAAATCCAGAAAAGTTGCAGATCACATGGAAGATTTTAGAAAATTCTTCAATAGACTGCGGAGATACAACTTGAAACTGAACCGCGCCAAGTGTGCGTTTGGGGTCCCAGTCAGAAAATATTGGGTTTCATTATGAGTTGTCGAGGAATAGAACTGGATCCGTCAAAAGTCAAGGCCGTTCAAGAGTTGCCACCACCAAAGAACAAGAAAGAGGTAATGAGTTTTGTTGGGAGGCTCAACTATATAAGCCGATTCATAGCTCAATCCACTATCATTTGTGAACCCATCCTCATGATGCTAAAGAAATATGCCGCCACTAAGAGGACTGATGCTTGTCAAAAGGCTTTTGACAGAATCATGGAATACTTGTCAATGCCGCCAGTCTTAGTTCCACCTGAGCCAGGGAGACCTCTATTGCTTTATCTTGCAGTGTTGGATGGGGCATTTAGTTGTATTTTGGGACAACATGGCAAAATAGGGAGGAAGGAGGAGACCATCTACTACCTCAGCAAGAAGTTTACTCCTTACAAGAGGATCGGTATTCCTTATTAGAGCGCACTTGTTGTGCATTAACCTAGGTAGCTCAGAAATTGAGGCATTATTTCTGCGCTTACACCAGTCATCTTATATCCAGGATGGATCCATTGAAGTATATTTTCCAGAAACCCATGCGTGCTGGCAAGCTCACCAAGTGGCAGATTTTATTAAGTGAATTTGACATCATTTATATTACCCAGAAGGCGGTCAAAGGACAAGCCCTGGTGGTTCACCTCGATGAGAATCCTGTAGGAGGAGAATACGAACCCTTAAAGACATATTTTCCCCGATAAAGAGATAGCCTTCATAGGCTAAGATATTGCAGAATCCTATGACGGTTGGAGGATGTTTTTCGACGTAGCCGCAAACTTCAAAGGAGGGGTATAGGAGCGGTTTTGGTATCAGAAACTGATCATCTTTACACGGAGTCCGCCAAGCTCAGATTCCCCTGCACCAACAATATGGCCGAGTACGAAGCCTGCATCTTAGGGCTCAAGCTGGCTATTGATATGAACATTCAAGAACTATTAGTGATCGGAGAATCAGACATACTCTTACATTAGGTCCGAGAAGAATGGGCAACAAAAAATTCCAAAATACTCCCCTATCTACACCATGTGCAGGATTTGAGGAAAAGATTCAGAAAGACGGAATTCCAGCATGTTCCTAGAACACGGAACGAGTTCGCTTATGCTTTAGCCATTTTATCATCCATGTTCCAACATTCGGATACAAAATTTATTGGTCCCATCCCAGTCAAGATTCCCGACCAGCCAGCTTATTGTGCTCACGTCGAGGAAGAAGCCGACGGGAAACCATGGTTCCATTATATTAGGGAATATTTGACAACAGGAGAGTACCCAGAGCTTGCCAATGCTACTCTGAAACGAACACTTCGAAGATTGTCCAATAAATTCATTCACATTGGAGGAATCTTGTATAGGAGGACTCCTGAATTAGGATTATTAAGGTGTGTCGAGGAAAAAGAAGCAACCAGACTATTGGAGGAAATGCACGCGGGAACTTGTGGACCACATATGAATGGTTTTGTTTTGGCAAAGAAGATACTTCGAGCAGGTTATTTTTTGATGACTATGGAGACAGACTGCATTCAAAACATCCGAAAATGCCACCGATGTCAAGTACGTGTAGATGTGATAAAGGTGCTTTCAAACGAGCATACTGTGACAAGCTCACCATGGTCGTTCGTCGCTTGTGGTACGGACGTCACTGGATAAATCGATCCAGCCGCGTCAAATAGGCACAGGTTCATCCTAGTGGAAATCGATTAATTTACCAAATGGGTTGAAGCAACATCATACAAGGCAGTCACCAACAAGGTAGTTGCAGATTTCGTCCGAGATCATATGGTTTGTCGGTTCGGGGTTCCGGAATCAGTCATCACCGACAATGGTTCTAATCTCAACAGCGACCTGATAAAGGCAATGTGCGAAACATTCAAGATCAGACATAAGAACTCTACGTCTTACAGACCTTAGACGAATACAGTTGTGGAAGCAGCCAATAAGAACGGTAAGAAGATACTAAGGAAAATGATTGAAAAGTACCAGTACTGGTATCAAAAATTGTCGTTCGCTTTGGTGGCTTACCGTACCATAGTCCGCACATCGACCGGGCAACTCACTACATGCTATTTTATGGTACAAAGGCGGTCATCCCCGCTGAGGTAGAAATTCCATCCTTAAGGGTCATACAAGAAGTAGAATTAGATGATGCAGAATTTGTTAGAAGTCGCTACAAGCAGTTAGCGCTCATCAACGGGAAGAGAATGAATGTTGTTTATCACGGTCAATTATATCAGAATAGAAAACCCAGAGCCTTCAACAAGAAAGTCAAGCCAAGGAAGTTTACACATGAGCAACTGGTGTTAACGAAAATATTTCTACATCAAGATGAAACCAAAGGGAAATTCTCTCCCAACTGGCAGGGTCCATACATGATTCACCGGGTATTAACTGGAGGAGCCCATATTCTCGCAGAAATGGACGGAGAAATCTGGCCTAAGCCTATTAACTCAGACGCAGTGAAGAGATACTACATTTAATCACATGCTTTCTTTTATGATGTAATTTGAACTACACTTGACCTGATTCCTGTTTAAGAGGGGATACGTAGGCATCCCTATGGGTTCGGTCGCATTGTTAAAAAAAAAATCACTTTCCCCACTATTGGAACTGGGGCAAAATTTTTAGGAGGATCCTCAAATTTCCGAATTCAGTTTTTCAATCTCTTCATCAGCACCGACCCAGTAAACTGGGGCAAAAATTTGAGGGGGTCATCAAGCACAGCCGTCAGCAGTGCCGACCCGATACACTCGAGCAAAATTTTGAGGAGGACCCTCAAAATTCCGAAGCAAGCAAGGTCGTCGTGGCTTGAACCACGTTGCAGTCATTGGTTTATCCAAAATAAAAGCATTTTTTCTATATATATGTACTTGCTTCATATTTACTGAGTCATGCATAAACCCACTTACACCACCGTTGTTTAGCAATGCTACCCTCATTATACACGACGCCAAAATCTAGAAGAAATGAGCTAACCTTCCTCCTACATAACTGACGATTTTTCTTTGGATGCATGAATTCAGGTTACGGATCAAAGCACATTCATTTTTCGGGATCCAAACCCTCATATGGTCAATATCTGCACTCCCCAACAGTCTTAATCTCGCAAAGTCATCTACCAGCTAAGAAAACCTATTACTCTTCGCTCTTTTACATTCTTGCATTGCATAAGGATCTTATGTGCCTTTCGAGACTAAGCTCTGTCTCCATCTGCATTTTGCATAAGGCTATCTTCTGCCTTTCGAGGCTAGCCTCTACCTCCATATTGCATAATGCTCTTATCTGCCTTTCGAGACTAAGCTTTGTCTCCATCTGCATTTTGTATAAGGCTATTTTTTGCCTTCCAAGGCTAAGTTTTGCCTCCATATTGCATAAGGCTCTTATCTGCCTTTCGAGACTAAGCTCTGTTTCCATCTGCATTTTTGCATAAGGCTATTTTCTGCCTTCCAAGGCTATGCTCTGCCTCCACATTGCATAAAGCTATCATATGCATTTCGAGACTAAGCTCCGTCTCCATCGGTGTTCTTGATAAGGCTACTTTCTGCCTTCCGAGATTAAGCGCTAGCTCCATATTGCATAAGGCTATTATTTGCCTTTCAAGACTAAGCATTGTCTCTGCCTTGCATGGCTAATATATCGCCGCTTTATTCTTCGACTAGCTGAAACATCGCCACCTGCATTTGAAATTCTCATCTGGCTAAAATATCGCCATCTGTTTTAATTTCTCGCTAGGGCTGAAAGATCGCCACCCTTTGCATTTATTTGGCTGAATGATTGCCACTTTTCTCATGGGCTGAAAGATCACCAACTCGTTCAAAAGAGTCATAGTACGAAGGCACCATCTGTGTAGCCCTAGAACATCATTCCATGGTCTGCAAACCTTTAATTTTATGCTTTTCATGGCCCGGAACATTATAGTCTGAGGATATCATCCGACCATCCAAGGACAAATATTCAGGGTCCAATGGGAACTTGAATCATGTTTAAATTATGCAATATGTATGCGCATCGCCCATTTGCAGGTGTTCCGGTTATCATACGGCCGCCTTAGCAGCACCGATCCCGCTCTAGTTCTTCGCAGTTCGTCCAAGCTACATATCCCTTTCAAATCTAACCATCACGTCAGTTATTTCAAATTTCCATCGGCAATATTCCGCCTTTGGTTCCTGAACTACATATGGCCTGATTCCTATAAAACCATGGATATATAGGCAGCTCAGAAACTAGGGCGCGGTCAAAATCCTTCTACCTTCTTCGATTGCGGTCAAAATTGGCCATCTTATCTTCACTCGACAACTCTTTCATCCTCTGCTGCTAAAGAGGGGCAGTTGTTGACACCCGATTTTTTCCTATATATTTTTGTACCCAAAATACTTTCAAAACAGTATATGTATGCATATATAAGCATGCCTAGAAATTTTGGTATTTTCCCTTAATTGTCTAAGAGTTTTAAAATAAATTTACTACCTATTTTTGATAGTATGAAGGTCAAAATTATTTATTTTAGTAAATAGTGTGCTTCACTCTCACATTTACAACAAGATATAATTATATAATTTTTTCAGATTTTTTACTAATTTATTTGGAATTTTAAAAGCTAGTTGCATGAAATTACAATTATGGCCTACTTTTGCAATTAATTATGATTTATAGTTATAAAATTATTTCTAATATTTTTAGGTTAATATTTATATGTTAAAAATTAGATTAAACTATTTTAGCTATTTTATAAAATATATTGGGAGAAATTGGCTATTTAATAGTTAGCAGATTTTATTTAAATTATAGCCTAAATTGAACCCCCATGTAAGCCCGATTTTTAAACCCAATTAGACGACCCAGTTCATAAAATAACCCGTCCCATACCCATAAATTTACCCGACCCAGCCTTGATTCGATCTGAGTCGTTGATCAAATGAGATCAACGGTCCAGATTTAATTTCTAAATTAAAACCTAATGACCCCTACCCCCACCCTCATTTGAAAGAGACCGGTCTATCTCTCTTGAAACCTTCGTGTCTAAGTTCTCTCTCTAATCTCCGATGGTCTTCATCGCCGTTCTGGCCACCTCCACCCTAATTCCTCTCTACCAACATTCACCATGGAACCTCATCTCATTATCTCTCTCTAAGGTTTGAAGTTTAGAAGCTTCCGCCATGAAAGATAGCCACTGAAGCTTCGCCTAAGTTTGTGCCGGCCTTTCTCCGGTGGTTTTTTGTCCTATGATGCCATAAACCCCGTTATTGATGAATTTCACGGCCAGGTTCTTCCTTGCTCTAATTCGTTTGCAAACCATAATTTTTCTACTCAAATCTTTTTAATCTTTGTTCTTTTAAAATGATTTTTGTTTAAGTTTTTGTTCCTACTCTATTTCTCACTCAATATCTCTGAATATCTCAACTTTTCAGATGATTTTTCTCTTTTTCAAAATTAGGGTTCCCGACCCCTTTTCAAAATCGTATGTCTTCTGATTTTCTTGAGTGTTATGTGTTTGTTTATGTTACGAGTTTTTCTGATTTCCTTGTTACCCTGAGTTCCATGCCTTAATTTCTTGCTAGGGTTCCAACCCTTTGTTGCTCCTATGCTTTCTTCCTTACGGTTCTCTGATTTTCATGTCTATTGTGCTTTATAGGCCTAAATGTTTTCGTGTAATATTCTACTGATTTTGTACATCTCTATGAATCTTTGATTTGTATGTGATTTTCCTTAGATGTTTTACACTGATTTCTTTTGAATTACTTCCTTACTTACATAGGTTTTCCTTACTTAGAAACAATTCCCTCTGTTTTTTTGGTCTTGTCCGTGATTCTTTGACTAATTGTCAGAACTAATTTGTATTCCCTTACCATATTTTTGTGTGAGCAGCCGTTTGAATCTTCAGCATATATTTTCTGTACTTGAATTATTATGTGTCTAACCCCTATTGCATATTATATGCTCTACTACTCTTACTAGGGTAAATGCAGAGTCTGATTGATTCTTTTCCTTTTTAAACAAACTGCTTGTTACCGTTTGTCTTTGATTCCTTAGTTAAAAGGGAGTCCTTATACTGATTAGATTTTGATTGATTCCAGTTCCTTAATTATAGTTTGATGCCTTGTTTGTTTACTCATTTTAGTACTATAAGTACCCTATTCCATTCTCTTTGAGAGACACTAGCACACATAGCATATCTCTGACAAGTTCAAACTCTCTGAACTCGTTCAAATTCTCTGAACTCTCTCTCACTTTCTCTACTGTTTCTATACTCTCTCATTCTTCTATTTGAACACTCAATCTGCTGAATCTTGGCTGTTTATTTCTACACTACTAGGGTTCCACTGCATTATTTACTTGGGTTTGCCTGCTGCTTACTTCTCTGCACTGCTTTTCTCACACTACTGCTCTTATTCTCTGCACACTTTGCTCTCTTCTTGTACATTATTTCTCATTGCTCTTGTGTTCTATTTTCCTGCAAGTGGTATGTCATCTATTTGGTGTACAATTTCCAAAACAACATGTTTTTTGTAGTTGTTCACTTCATCTTTTTCCTTGTGTGTTTTTACCTACGGTTCTGTTTCTCTTAATGTCACTAGCATGTGTTTATCAGTCTGCGTAGTTTAACTCAGCATGCTCCCTTTACCCTATTCCCCGTCTCAATGAATGTTTACTTTTCCTTGTGTATTACTACCATGTATCCTGGTTTGCTTGGCTACTTGATTAGCCTAAAACCTCTTCCTGAGGTTGATTGTATTAGTGTTTGGTGCAGTAAGAAATGAACTCTTGTTTTGCAACAATGTCTGATTACTTTACTCCAATGTGTTGCCTGTGTGAGTAGTTTAATTTGCTTATTTGTTCCCTTCCCCTTTGCCCTTGTTTGTGTGATGCTCTGTTTTTCTAAAAATTAGTCAGTCCAAATGATTTCAAAAGAAATCTTTCAACTATTTTCTCAAACTGTCTCAACTGTTTTCGGCTCTCCCAGTCCTACCACAATCTCACTACTCTTAGAACATTAGGTTCTGCCCCCTTGGTGTACACATTGCCTTGGGAGACCTTGAGCACCCATTGCACTTTGATGCACAAGGCTGGCACTTCCACCCTTGCACTCGTCAAGTAATGATATTTTGGGTGATTGGTATTGGCCAGGGGTTCAAACGAACCCTTAGGGAACTTTGCCGCACCTAAACATTAGTACTGGCTGTGAAATTCGAAAGAAGTGAGGTTGGAGATGTTTGGCGTGGCTGAAGGCTCCCTATTGAATAACTTTTTATTTTCTTTTAATCACGGTTGTATTTAATTATTTGGGCTGTAATAATTAGTGAAGAATGACGGGGTTTATAGTGAATTGGGATGATTATGCATGCTTAAGTTAAGAAAATGGGTACACAACATGTCCTTGGGTATTTATTTCTTCATTGTGCAATAGATACCATGCTTTAGGACATGCATCTCTGCATATTGAAATCATGTTCCTAGGACTTTCACTCTCACTTGTTACTTTGCACGTTTTCTTAATCACAATCAATCGATAATCAACAAGTCATTAGCATCAAATTTGGATACCATGTGTATAGGACTTTTGTGCATTAGATATCCTGCCCTTTAGGATTTTATTTGCAACTTTCAAAACACTTCGCTAAATTGGTAAAATTGGTTAACGACTATCCTTTTAAAACATGAAGCAAATGTGCATGCTCACCATCTTTAATAACGCCTAGGCAAGCCATAGGCCGGATAAAAAATGACTAATCACCTTTAAGTCGTGTTCAAATTAACTCGCCTCTGTCTGTACTCGTTTGTCTCTGAAGTCCTCTAATTTTATACAAACTTCTGCCCTATTTTTAAACTATCTATGCAAAAGGTTTTTACTGTATTTCTGTCCAGAATTGGACTACTATTTCAACTATCTGAATACTGTAATTTTCAAAAGCTCAAAAGCTAGTATGTTTACTGACTCTCTTTACACTTCTGCAATCTCAAAATATTTTCATATTTGTCCTTCCACTCTGCCTGTCCGAAAAACTGTTTTACCATATGTTCCACAAATGTTTTTTCTTAGTAATTTCTGCAGATTACCAAAACTGCTACTGCCTTCATAAAGTTCTGAACGTTTTTCTTACGACCTCTTTTCTGCAAAAACTCTCCATCTTCTGGTTTTAACTTATACTCCAGCTTTCTAAAACTCTCTCTCTTCCTTAAGACTTTAAATGTGTCTGAGACGCGCTAATTACGTGTTTATTCTTAGGTGGTATTTGAGATTTTTATATGTTTATATGATCCCCTTATGTGCAAGTCCTATTTACTCTTATATGTCGTCTAGCATTTTAACCTTTAAACATAAGGGTTCAGCCTAGCTCCTACCTTATAGGAATAGTATTCCTAGCCCTCTAGGATCTATAGGATGGGACGGGTAATAGCACGCAGTAAGTATTCGTGACCAATCCACACGCTTAAATAACTTCTACGGGGCGAGAAGGGTAGAATATAGAGATGATGAGGATGCGATAATATCATAAAGCGACCCCTCTTTGGGAATATGTGCGGTATATTATATCGAATGATCCATATTATAGATAAACCTAGGACCCCTTACTTTTGTCGGAGTACTTTCTCTTAAAAATTTCCCTTTTACTTATGCTATTCTTCTTTCAATATTTCTCATTAGTTTTTTGTATTCCTTATATGAACATTTGCCTGTCTATTTCTGTGCTCCTTAAAGTCATATCTAAGCAAGGCCGGGAACCACACTAGTGGATCTTGAGGTGTTCCTAACACCTTCCCCTCGAGATAATTTCATGCCCTTACACGAACCCTGGTTTTCATTCAAAATCTTCTTCTTCTTAAAAGTGTCCTAATGCATTTTAATCATTAGGTGGCGGCTCTTCAAACTCCTTAATCTAATTCCTACAAAGGGAATAAGAGTTGTTTTGTCCATAATGTCGTAAATCCAATTTTACTTCTTTTAGGAGAGGGGAAAAGGGGGCGTCAACACCTAGAATTCAGGAATCAACCTCGAGAATTCAATTGAAACAATGTTTTTCGAGTTTTTTACTGTATTTTTGTTTGTTTTTTTTGTTTTTTCTTTGGAAGGAATGAAGATCTAAAGAAGTTTGAACTACAGAATTCAAATTTTTGAATTTCTTTGAATTTGAAATTCAAATTTGAGGATCAGATCTACAGGGAGGATTTTCGGGAGAAGTTAAGAGCTGGAAGGTTTTGGGGACTTTTCAGAGATGTGTAAACTTGTTAATTAAGGCACTAGGCATGCCATTTATAGGCAAGAAGAAGGACAAGAAGGTTCTAGAAGTTTTCACTCATTTTCCCCCCTTTTTATTTTCAGAAATTACTTACTAACTCTAATGTTCTGACTTGTTTCTCAAGTCACTGCCCTAAGAATACTGAAACTTACACTAAGACCCTCTTGTGTAAGGACCTAGGATGTTCTAGCTTTGTTTTCTACCTATGTAATACCTATATTACCCTCACTTTTATTTATAAATTACTGAGCCTTATCAAACTAACCCATAATAGGTTCCCAAGTTACCCTTTAATACCTCTGAAATTATTAACCAATCCCAACCCCTTTTATCTTAGTTAAAGTCCAACAATAGTTAACTAAGACTAAATTATTCAGCTATATCCAATCACCTAAGCCCAATTACTTTAAAAATGAGCACTGAATTATAGAACAATTAAAACTAAACTAATTAAACTAACAGAAAGATTAATTCAATCAAACCCAAAATCAAACATTGTTCAAAACAGGTTTGAAACAACAATTAAACTAAAATCCAAAACTACCAACCCAAGATTGAACAAAATGAAACAAAATTAACTATAAAGCACATACAGAAATCAACCCTAAGAATAAAAGAAAAAGCTACTGCATTTAAACCAAATATTAAACTTATTATCATAATCTGAATCGGTCAGTAAAATTCAAATAAGGCCAAAACAGGATCAATTAAATAGATTAACAAAGCCTTCAACTAATAATCAAACAAAAACCAAAGATCAAAACAAATAAAAATCTTAAAAGGAATGAACAAACAAGCAGAACTGAGTACAAAATCAGAACAGAGGTGACAAAAAATCAAAGCGAAAAATAATTACAACATCCATTCATTAAGCACAAACAGTCATATAATTGAATCAAACACATGAAAGAAGAAGAAAACAGAAATGAACTGTAAAAAACTTACTGTTATGACTCTAGGGTTCCGGTGCCTTATAAATCAACTCCAGTGATATTTGAATGTCACTGGTGGTGGATTCTTCATGAGGAGATTAAGGAGGCCAGGTGATATTGATTTGATGGGGATTGGTTGATTTAGGGTTTTGATGAAATCTGTGATTTAAGATTCAAGGATTTCGATGAGGATTTGAGTAAAAAGGTTTATGGATTTGAAGAGAAGAGGGTGAGGAGACTCTGTGGTGTTATTTTGGTGGTGAATGGAGCCGGTGCCGCTGGATACCGCAGAGACGATGACCATAGCTTTGATGATTCGAGGAGTTTGGGAATGAGATTGAGAGAAAATACTATAGGGGTTGGAAAGAGATCTTCTAGAGTTTTGGGAGGGATTGGAGCTTAGCCACCGGCGGAGACGATTTCCGGCCGGCGGTGACGGCGGAGGAACGCGGTGACATGGTACGAGGAAGAAGGGAAACGTTTTAAGGTTTGTTTTGATATTTAGGATAGTTTTATGTAATGTTGGATTTAAGCAAGGGCCGTTAGATTTGGGATGATGGACGACCTGAATTGCTTGACTAAAAACCGACGCTGTTTTGGGCGTCTCTAGACCGGACTATGTTGGGGTTTTGGGCTGGACCAGTGGGGACTGGGTTATGGGTTGATTGGGCTTGTGGCTTTGCATGAAAAAATGGCCCAAATTGGGCAGCCCATTTGTCTTTTATTTCAAATTCTTTTGTTGTTTATTTTCTACTTTTCTCTTTTTTTTATAAAGGCCCAAATGGACTCTAAAACTATACTAATTAAATTTTAAAATTAAACTAATTCAATTTTAAAAGAAAACTTAAGAAGAATTCTAAAAATTAAAAGTAAAAATGCGGAAGGATCATTTTTGATATTTTCTTTATTTTTGTATTATTAACATGCACATTATTTTATATATTTGGAATTATATCGATTAAAATGCACACAAAAATGTAAACAAGATACAAAATTATGTAATTAATTTCTAAAATTCAAATAATATAAAAGCAAAATATTAATTCTAAAGAATTTTATAGGAGTAATTTAAGCGTGGCAAAAATCACGTGCTCAAAATAGGTATAATAAATGAGTATTTGCTGCTAAATACGGGGCTACGTACGTACTAGGTGACAAGAGTCCGTGCATAGCTACTTATAATATTAATTACTTGGAGAGTGTAGGACCCACATCATGCCTAATTTGGAAATATCTTTTATTCAAATTGCCAACATGCTCATTTATGACATGCTAGAGACCTAAGAATAACAATAAGTGAACATCTAAACTTGTTGAACCCAGTAAAAGATTCCTTCTATATAAATGAGCTTTGTGTGCATTCTTAATGTTTCTTCATATTTATGGATCAGGTTGATTGCCTCGGTGAAATAGATGCATCTATGGTATGTGTCGTTCAACCCTCGGTAATGCACAATTTAATTTTCTGTTGGAGCGCGTCGTCGACCTCGGCATGAATGCGCACGATATATATAAATATGCTAAAGCTTAGGCATGACATGCTTACTTGATAAGTATTCTAACTGTAAATAACAGCTGAAATATGGTCAAAACATGATTATTGCTTTTCATTATTACTTGTTAAATATTGGAGATTTCCATGCTTAGCTTAGCACATTATTATGATATTATCTTGACCCTAGTAAGTATCAAGTCAAACTCTCGTCTCAACTTCTTTGAGATTAGACAGGATACTTACTGGGTACATATTATTTATGTACTCATACTACATTTTCGTACTTAATTGTACAGGATCTGAGGCAGATACATCTGGTTACCGGTCCGGTGCGCACCCTTGAGTTTGTGGAAAAGACTTCCACGTTAAGTTGCTTCCTTCCTATGTCGATCAGCATCCAGATTGAGTCTTCCTTTACTTTTTTTGTCTTTCTTTATCTCAGATAGTAGAACAGAGATATTCTTTTGTATATTCTACTAGATGCATGTACTTGTGACACCAGGTCTTGGCACACACACATCGGTAGACTTATTTTTGGGTTGTAATAATATGTTACTTACATATCTATCCCTTTGGCTTTCGAATCCCAAATTTGAATATTTCACTTAAATTCTGATTAAACTTAATATAACAAGTAAAAATATTCCGCATTGGCTTGTCTGGCAACGATGTCGGACGCCTTCATGACCTATTGAGAAAATGGGTCGTGACAGTTTTGAAAATCATTTTTCTCAAAATAGCTACCCGTGTTTTAGCCCACCTTATTACACCGCGTGGCTTTAAGTAGTTCCCCTACTAGCAACACGCATATCAAGCCCACATACCACCGTATGCATATTAATATCACAATATTTCACAAATCATACCTCATGCTCCCAAAAAAACAACTTTCGAAAGAAGTAATAATAGTAATGCTTCCACAATAAATATCTTATTGCGCAAAACCAATATGTACAAGAGTCTCAACAATAGCAACCGAAAGTGAATCTCAACAAGAATGGTATCTCAATAATTTACAACTTTGCCTCAATGTAAATAACAACCTTTATAACTTCAACACCATAATTCAACAATAAGATATTTCAAGAAATAACAACTTCAAGCAAGGTAACTCAACAGTTAAATAATTAAAAAGGAAATTAGAGGACAATAACTTCAACTAAGCATGTAAATATAAATAACAACTAAGAGATGAGACAAGTATTCAAAATGTCAAGTAAATCATGTACAAATATATTAACAATGATGAAGATAATATGTAATGACTATTCAATTGAAGGCATGAAAAGAATCTACATAACTTTAAACCGGTCAATTACCACATTTAGATAGTGTACCCATTTGTCACCTTGCGTACACGGCTTTCACGTACCACAAATGAAACAAAATAACTCCAATCATAAGGGGTAATTTCCGCACACAAAGTTAAGCAAAATATTTACCTCAAATAAGTCAAATCAATACTCTAAAATGACCTTCTTGTGGGAAGCATCTCTGGATGGCTTAAGTCAAAATAACTTAATATCATTAATAAAAACCATATATAACAATTTTGAAAAACAAAGCTTCGATCTTCAATAAAACTAAAAAGTTGACCCAAGACTTGCACCTCAGAACCTGACAAAACTCACAGAATCCGAACGCTTATTTCGATACAAGTCGAACCATATTAAAATCATCTAATACTGAGTCCAAATTGATGTTCACAACTATGACGATCCTTCCGGTTGTCTTTGGAATTTATGCCCCGTTTCCCCAATAACTTCTCTCCCTAAGTTCATTTCTACTATTTTGGTTTACCAGGACATTTGGTAATAGAATTCAGAGTGTTTTGGGACACTTAGTCACTAATTGAGAGCTTAAGTATTGGAAAATGGTCTGTAATTAGAATAGTGTGAAGACAACATATGAATAGAAATGTGATGGTTCTGTTAGCTCCGTTAGGTGATTTCGGGGTTGCGAGCGTGTTCGGAATGTATTTTGGATGTTCGTAGCTCATTTTAGGCTAGCAATGCCGAATATTAGAATTTTAAAGTTTCCGATCCGATAGTGAACTTATGATTCAAGGGTCGTAACAGGATTCCGGAAGTTTCTATAGCACTGTCATGTCATTTGGGACGTGCTTGCAAAATTTCAAGTCAATAGGACAAGTTTTGGTTAGGTTTTAAAGCAAAAGCGAGTTTGGTTGGAATTTGAAGTTTCTAAGTTCAAATCATTGATTATTCTAGTTTCTGGCATTCTTTTAGGCGGTTAAAGGATTGGTACAAGTTTGAATAATGTTATGGGATATGCTCATGGTTTGGTTGAGGTCCCGGGGGCATCGGGTGTGTTTCGGATGCCCAACGAGGCATTTTTGTTGTAAGAAGTTGCAGAATATCCTTCATATTTGTTGAAGAAAATCCTTCTCTGCGATCACATATTCTCTCTCGTGATAGCATCGTTAGAGGGACCCAAATTCCTTCATCGCGATCGCATGGGTCTGTTCGCGATCGCATACCTCTGTAATTTCCTCTTCCGTGTTTGCATGTCTTTATACGTGATCGCGTACTACCAGCTTCTCCTTGTACGCGATCGCATGCCTTTTCTCGCGATCCCGTAGGTCTTTTTCCGCAGCATCTATTTTTACTCTTCGTGATCGCGGACCTATCCTTGCGATGGCGATTCATTAATTATCTAGGCAGATATTAATATTTCAAAAACGAACCCTTCTTCCATTTTTACAAAAACTCAAGCTAGAGAGCTCGATTTTGGAATATTTTTCGAGGGCTTTTCAGAGGCAACTATTGGGTAATAATTTCTTACTCCTCTATGACTAAAACTCACTAATATAATCGTGATTGCAACCTTTAATTTCGATTTTTTAATGAGAATGGTGGTAAAGTTCTTAGACCTATTTTTGAGGATTTGAAGGGGTACTTGACCCCCGATTTGGGAGATTTATATATGGTTAGACTCATGAGAGTACGAGGTTTATGAAAATGTGAAAATTATTCGATTCCGAGATATTGACCTGAGGGGCATTTTGGTTATTTTACATATTTTCGCGCCTTAGCTTTCATATTAATTGTGGAATTAGTTACTTGCGATGTTATTTATGATATGTAATTGGTTTGAATACATTTGGGCCACTCGGAGTCGAATACTCGTGGCAAGGGCATTGTTTCTTAGCAATTTTTGAACTGTTTCGAGGTAAGTGGCTTGTCTAACTTTGTGTAGGGGACCTCTCCCCTTAGGATATCTTTACTGTTGTTTAAATGCCTTGTGCGCGAGGTGAAGGGCATGTACTTGTGCTAATTGTTGAAAATTTACCTTGACTTATTTAGACTGTGTTTCTTCACGTATTTAACTTTTAAAAATGAAAATTTCACTTGTTTCGGCTTAGGAAAAACATGTTAGTAACTTATTTGCTCTATTTGACTAAATTGCAATATCTGCCTTTTTGTGAAGCATGCTAGACTCTAGGTCTTACTTGTTGTCCGCACTTAGCTTCTTTCTGTTAAATATTAATTTGTTGTGATGTGTTTGCTATTGGTACTACGGGACATCATCCTGGAAGCTCCCTCTGTTCGTATTTTGTTCCGAGATTTAGAGGTGCGGGATACCAACAGATCCTAGGCATAGGATTGATAAACTGGAGGATAATAGGAGATCCTTGGGATACTTGGAGACCCCTCGTGATTAAATGGAGGATACTAGGAGATCCTCGGGATACTTGGAGATCCCTTGTATATATGGTGAGGATAATAGGAGATCCTCGGGATACCAGGAGATCCCCGATGATAAATAGCCTATAGTGATTGTTCTTGTATTCGTAGATTGTACTTGTAGTTGTAGCCTATTTCCATTCTACTTATTATTTTGATGGATACTCGAATTTATTGTATTTCCTACCGTCTATTCACATCATATTTACTTTTATATTTATCTCAGTAGAGCCTCGACCTTTCCTCGTCACTACTCCACCGAGGTTGGCTTGGCACTTACCGAGTACCGGTGTGGTGTACTCACACCTCTTTTGCGCGTATTTTTCATGTGCAGATCCAGGTACTTCTGAGCAGACATACCGCCAGTAGCTGTCATGGAGCATTATTGGAGACTCAAGGTATGCATATTCTATGCCCGCAGATCTGCAAAGTGTCCTTCCCGTTCCAACTATTCTGGTATTTGTATTAGACAATTCTGGTGACTAGCATGGTGTGGGACTCTTCATAGCCTATGTTGCCCGTGGGATTCTGGGTTTTGGGATGTTATTTTCAGAAGTTGTGTACTTAGTGTATGTTCCATGCGGCACCGTTATACATTTCTACTCTATTTAGTGTTTGTTTACTGTTTTATTTCAAACTGTTGAATTCCATAATGTGTTAGGCTTCCCTACTCGCAAAGACTAGGTGCCGTCAAGACAGGTTCACAATTCGTGAAATAGGGTCGTGACAAGTTGGTATTAGAGCTCTAGGTTCATAGGAGTCACGGGTCACAGACCGGTTTATTAGAGTCTCGCTGATCGGTACAGAGACGTCCGTACTTATCTACGAGAGGCTATGTAACTGTTTAGAAAAAAATCTTCATTTCAGTGAATTCTTTGTCGTGCTATGTTTTTTACATCAATTCTAAACTTCTGTCTTCTATTTTTCTCATAGATGGTGAGGACACGCATCACGCGGCACGATCAGGCAACTACACCCCCTCCTGCAGCCGCTCGAGGTAGGGGCCGGGGCAGGGGTCGTGGACGCGCGCGGGGTGCAACCAGGTCACCAACGCGAGCAGCCACCAAGGTATCACTAGCAGATCCAGCCAGGACTCAGGCACCTAACACGCCCACAACCACCACTATTGTAGCTGTTCAGGAGGCATTAGAATAGTATATGAGCATGTATACCACGCTGTCACAGACAGGGTTTCTTCCCTTTCTTGCAGCCACGTCCCAGGCCGGGGGAGGAGCCTAGACTCCCGCAGCCCTCACTCTAGAGCAGAGGGTGCATAGGGGACTGATTCGAGATATTATCCCTGTCCAGCCTGCACTACCGGTTCAGCCCGAGGATGGGCACCTGCTTCAGAGGATGAGTAGCGTAGATTGGAGAGGTTCAAGAAGTATGACCCTCCTATTTTCAGCGGACTATCTACATGTGATGCATTGGGGGTTTTTGGAGGACTATCACCGCATCTTTCGCACCATGGGTATTAGTGCCTCGAGTGGGGTTTCCTTTGCAGCTTTCCAGATTCGGGGAGCCGCCTATGACTGGTGGCGCATATTTTAGTTGGACAGTCCGGACAAGGCTACCTCCCTGACTTGGACTATGTTTTTAGATATGTTTCAAAGGGAGTTTGTTCCCCAGAGCCTCTGATATGCATGCGCACGGACTTTGAGTATTTGCGCCAGGGCCCCATGACTGTGTCATCGTATGCCATCTGTTATACTAGGTTGGCAAGGCATGCGCCTGCTTCGGTGGCTACTGCTCATGAGAGGGTTCGCTGGTTTATCGAGGGTCTATTCCTTCCATTAGGTCTGGCATGGCGCGAGAGTTGGAGATGGATGTACCCTATCAGTAGGTATTGAGCATAGCCAGGCGGATAGAGGGTATGCATGCTAGAGAGCGAGAGAAGAGATAGGCCAAGATGTCTCGAGAGTCGGGTCATTTCTCTTGTACCCGTACTTGAGGAACAGGATGTCATGGTAGGGGATATACGGGTCAACTAGTTCACTCAACTCTTCCTTCACCCAACAGTACTCTAGCTCCTCCTAGATCTCAGGAGCCTTATTATGCACCTCTGGGTAATTATTTGTGTTTGCCTGTAAATGTTTATTTTTTGTTTGGTTAATTAAAAGTACAAAAAATACATATTGCATGCATATGTAGGATTTAATTGTGAATTTTGGGATTAATTAAACCATGTTATTTTTAAAGAATGAAAAATAACAAAAAATGTGCATTTATTCTATTTTTTTTCATTTAAATGTGCCATTGTGTGATTTTGTTTTTAATTAAATGTTTTAACTTGTGTGTTAGTTGTTAAGGGCTAATTAATATTGTGTAGGTTAATTTTGATTTTTACAAATTAATTTAGGAATTTTTGTTAATTAGGAAATGAAAGGAAAAAGAAGAAGAATAAAAAAATGTGAGCTAAATCAGATTGGGCTGAAATTTGAAAACAAAAAATCATGCCCAAAACATTCATATGACCCAGTCCAAGTCCCCTGATCCTTTAGACCAACCAAATGACGCCGTTTCTGCATCTCAGGTCTGGCCCGTTGATTTGTTTCAATCAAACGGTCCAGTTCAGCCCCGACTAAGTTGAAACGACGCCGCTTTAGGCAAGTTGATCTAAGTCGTCCTTTTCCCTAGATCTAATGGTCTCCAGCATCCCCCATAATCCGACCTATTCCCATCTAAGAACGACCCTGTCTAGCAACTTTGACCAAACGTCGTCGTTCCCTTAAGTGAATTGATCCAGGCCGTTGATCCTGGTTGATCCAATGGCCAAGATCAACCACCCCCAACTATATAAACCTAATCTCCTACCCAGCCCCCCCAAAACAAAAACCCTATTCACCATCATCTCTCTCAGAGACGAGGTTATCCACCAGAAACCCTAGCCGCCCATAGGTTCCTCCACCTGAAATCTGGCGCAACACCGCTGATCACCAAACCAACACCCTAAGACCTTCTAACCACCCTGAACACGATTCCACAACTCGTTTTGTTCGAATCTTCCCCATTATCGAATCTTCATTTGATGATTCGAGCCAAATGGAAACATATCCCAATCCACTTCAAACTCACAACAAACACTCCCTTGACCTCCCTCATTACCAAACTACACTTGGTTTGGTTCGAATCTGCCTAGAAATATTCGAACCCCAAATTAGAACGCATGAACCCTAGAAACCTTAAACCATGGAATATCTCTTAACTAAGCGAAGATTTGGGATCTAATAGACCGTAATCGAATAGTTCTCAGTTGAGAACACTTCGAATAGGGTTAGTTGGACCTCAAATGTGTCGAAGTTTAAGTTCGAACCTCGGTCTATCTAGTTCTGAGGTACTTTTGTTTTTCCCTTGTTCTATGTTCATGTTCTTACCTATTTACCATTTTAGTTTGGTTTTTATTTTGTTTTTCAACTTCTTTCAGTCTATTCTGTCTGTCTTCATAGACCCTTTATTTGGTTGTTTTTTTCATTTGCTAAGTAAGTATATGATAGACTATATTTTGATTAATTCTGGCGAGTTAGTTAGTTCAAGTAGGTTCCATGTTTCGGTCCAAACATGAATCACCCTGTTTATATGTTTCATTATGTTTGATTATTACCAATTGTGTTTGTATAATCATTTAAATAAATGTTGTCAAAAGATTTGGGGTCGAATGTTGTATATGCTGATTTTAGGAAATTAGCTTCAGGCATCGTCAATACTGACAATGATCCTGCATTCTGTATTGGATTCGACTTAGAATTGTGTTAGGTTTAATCAATATATCCATGTGATTTTGATTCAGTTTCAGTTTTAATGATTCTGTTAAGTTTTGTGTTGCATTAACTTTGATTTTTGATTTAAATTCAGTTCTTTTCTTTCAATTAATTTAACCTCAGTCATTCAGTTGTCAGGAAGATTTGTTATAGCTGTTAATTTGAATTAAGTTTTAGGTAATTTTCTTTAGGAATGAACATATTGGATTAGAGAAGTAGCATTAAGGGGTTTCAGGGGTGATTTGGGAATAAAACAGTTAGGATAATATTCTAATGCTAGTGTCTTGTTAGTGGGGTATTAATTGTCAATAATTTAGTGAGTTAATGGGGAACAAGGATGGATTTAATGCTGAAAGTAAGAAATTTTTTTGCTAGTGGGTTTTAAGTGGGAAATAATGCAGATTTTGGCATTGGTGGTGGGGTCTGACTCTTTTGTAGTAAGAGGGCAGGTCTGTTTTGTTTGGATATAAATAGAGGTAGTTGAGGATTAATAAAGAAAGGGATTTTAAGGACTAAAAGTTGAGAGTTGAGTTTAAAAACTGTTAGCTTTCAAATAAAAAAAATTGAGTGATTTTAGAGTTGAAATTGGCTAATTTTCAATTATAAAGAGTGAGTAGTTTGATAGTTTAGAAACTAAAGTGATGTTTCTTTTGTGATCAAAATCAGTGCTAGCTTGCCACTATTTCATTGAAGCTTCAGGCTGCTTTTCTTTGAGTGTTCGGAAAATAAAAAAAATACTGTTTTCTTGCATCTGTCTGTGATTGCTTTTGGTTCTGTTAGGTTGCAAATTGGTTTTCCTAGGTTACCATTTGGACTATCTGTATTGTTTCATTGGATATTGGGTTTTCAATATACCTGAGTTTTCTGCTAATGTTTACTGGGCTCTTATGTGTGTTCTTGAGTTGTTGTTGTTGTTGTGTTTGCTACTGCCATTCCACTGATCACTCCTCTTCTTCTTTTGCCTTCCTATACTATGTACACAACTGATACACTAGTTATTGTAAGCTGATTATATGAAGCATGAATACAAAATGAAGAGTTGAAGTCCTGAATTTATTTTAGTTGTATACTGAATCTTAGTTGTACATATATCAGTTGGTTTTCCTTCACTACAATCATGTAGGTGTTTGATATGTATAACTGAATATTTTTATAGTAAATTAGTTAAGTGAACTTCCCATGTACGCATAATTGAAAAGGATTAATTGTGTAGGAAACCATCTTCTGTTATTTCAATTTGTTTGATGAATAGCATATCTCAAAAGCATGTTAGGCCGTTTAGACATATTTAAATACCTAAAAGTTACCTCATTAAAAAAATGGCCTGTTTTGAAACTTGTAGTAATATTGTTTAATTAGATACTACTATTTTACATTTCAGCCCATGTAGATTTCAAACATGTGTAGAATAAATTAACTAGGCCCATATTTTATTAAGGATGGCCGAGGTCCTGTGTTACGCTATATGCATTGGACCTGGGCCCATGATTTGCGACTGTACTGCCCACGTACACATGCACTTTCAAATTTAACGAATCATGCTCGAAACTCAACTATAACAACTAGTAAGCTCGAAAAGAAGCAGTTAGTGCAAAGCCGGCGGTTCAACAAAAGAGATAAAAGATAAGCCCGTGGTGGTAATGGGGAAAAGGCCATCGTTGCTACAAAGAAGCCAAAACCAGTCAAGTTAGTAATAACGTGGTCATCATCTGTGCCCGTGGTTGTTGTGAAGGGAGCCTGCATAGAACCGATTATCATAAGATTGGTAGTACAAATACCTGGGATTGATAGCAAAGTCGTGCCATAGAAGTATGAAAAGGTAGTGGTGACATACAAAGGAAAGGAAGTGGGGGAAGAAACTTGTGAGGCACAGGGAATAACTCGATTGGGACATTATTTTGCTCCCGTAGAATTGAGAAAGGCCAGGGTTACTAAAAACAATCCAGCACTGGTTAAGAAGGCTGTTACAGAGGAGGAAGCGGAGGAATTTCTAAAAAAGATGAAAGTACAGGATTACTCCATTATTGAACAATTGAGGAAAACACCGGCCCAAATCTCGTTGTTATCACTACTGATCCACTCAGACGCAGCATCGTCGAGCCTTGATGAAGATATTGAATGAAGCTGATGTGCCCGACAAATTTCTATAAACCATCTGGAGACAATTGCCAACAAGATCTTTGAGGTAAATAGGGTAACGTTTTCTGATGATGAATTACCCGTGGAGGGCACAGAACATAATAAGGCTCTCTACTTGACGGTCAAGTGTGAGGATTCATCGGTTACTCAGCATGGGTCGATAACGGGTCTAGTGCAAATATTTGTCCGTTGTCTACGCTGAACAAGTTAAAAATTGAATATTATAGAATCCACAAGAATAGTGTTTGCGTCCGAGGATTTGACATTGGTGGAACAGAAACAATGGGGGATATTATACTCGAATTACCATTGGACCAGTCGAGTTCACTATGGAATTTCACGTGTTGGACGATGTAGTATCTTAAAATCTTTTGTTGGGTCGACCATGGATACACGCGGCCAAAGCAGTGCCTTCCATACTGCATCAAATGGTCAAGTTCAGATGGGACAGACAAGAGGTCGTGCTACACGGGGAAGATCCCACATGCGTTGTAGGAGATACCATCATGCCCTTCGTAGAAGCTGATGATGATAAGGGCTGTGGGTTTATCAGGTCTTCGACACGATCCCGATGAACAAAGTGCCAGAGGGTAAAAACATTCCACTCCCCAGGTAGCAACAGCAACCGTCATGGTAGTTTCAGAGATGTTGAGCAATGGGTTCGTGCCAGGGAAGGGTCTGGGAGCTGAGATTCAGGGTATTATTCAACCTGTCTCTTTGCCCATGAATTTAGATACCTTCAGGCTGGGCTTCAAGCTAACGACAACAGATGTTAGAAGGGCTCGTAAAATGAAGAAGAAATCTTGGGTTCTTCATAAACCAATTCCACGCCTGTCCGGGTCATTCGTCCGGTCAGGTGCTAGAAAGCAGTCATTGACAAAGTTATCGGGTCCACTAATTGCTATATAGGGGAACTTGAACAAGGTGTTTGAAAGGATGTTTGCCAAAATGAACGTAGTTGATGTTGGTGAAGGTTCAAGCAATACATACATTCTGTACATTCGGCCTAGGGCCAATATCAATAATTGGACGACCACTCCTATTCCTACCCGGAGGGAGTCTTGGTAGTAGGCTCTGGATTTTTATTTCTTGAATCCTGGATTACTCTAGAGTTGTAGTCCATTTTTTGGTTTATTTGTATTAAGTAAAAGTGTGAAACTCTGTTATCCCGCATTTTAATAAAAGTAAAAGTTTTCTCCTTTTATTTTGTTTTAATTATGTTTTCTTCTTTTCTCTTTCTGAACAGTTCTCTTTATACTGGTTCTAATGACATGACATGCACAATGGATCTTCAACTCAGTCTAATTAATCAGTTTGATTCCAAATTAATTGTACAAGAGGTCGATTTGGATGATGCATTGGAATACGATGAGGATGAAGCCTTTGAAGAGATAAACAGAGAATTAAGCCAGTTCGAAGAGAAACATAAGACCAATTTGAATGACACTGAAGGTGTCAATTTAGGGGATGCTGACAATGTCAGGGAAACCAAAATAATCATCCCCATTAAGCCGAACATCAAGGAGGAATTAATAAAAGCACTCATTGAATTCAAAGATGTTTTTTGCATGGTCGTATGATGACATGCCGGGCTTAAGCACCGATCTAGTGGTTCATAAATAGCCCACTTATTCGGCATGCCCTCCCGTCAAGTAGAAACTGAGGAAATTTAAAATAGATATGAGTGTGAAGATTAAAGAAGACGTAACCAAGCAACTGCAGGCAAAGAATATTCGGGTCACTTGATATCTTGATTGGTTGGCTAATGTGGTGTCAGTGCCGAAGAAAGATGGGAAGATCAGGGCATGCATTGGCTACTGCAATATGAATAGCGCGAGCCCTAAGGATAACTTTCCATTACCCAACATCCATATATTGATCGACAATTGTGGCGGGTGAGAGATTGGTTCTTTCGTGGATTGTTATGCTGGGTATTATCAGATCCTGATGGATGAAAAGGATGCAGAAAAGATGACTTTCATTACGCCGTAGGGGACTTATTGCTACTGGGTAATGCTGTTTGGTTTGAAACATGATGGGGCAACATACATGAGAGTAATGACTACTGTGTTTCATGACATGTTACACAAAGAGATTGAGGTATACGTAGATGATTTTATCATAAAGTCCAAGAGTCATGAAGACCATGTAGAAGACATAAGGAAGTTTTACCAAAGACTTTAATGGTACGATATTAAGCTCAACTCGGCCAAATGTGCATTGGGTGTTCCATCTGGAAGGCTGTTGGGATTCATTGTCAGTCGGCGAGCCATTGAGTTAGACCCGTCATAGATCAAGTCCATCCAAGAATTGCCATCGCAAAGAATAAAACAGAAGTAATGAGTCTGTTGGGAAGGTTGAACTATATCAGCAGGTTCATCACTCAACTCACAGCGAATTGCAAACAATTTTTCGACTACCGAAGAAAGATGTCAAGCCTTCGACCAAATCAAGAGGTATCTGTCAAAACCACCTGTGTTGGTCCCACCAGAACTAGGGAGACCGCTGATTCTCTATCTAAAAGTCCTGGAAAACTCGTTTGGTTGCATACTGGGGCAACATAATATCACAGCAAGGAAGGAGCAATCCATTTATTATCTCATTAAGATATTTACAATATATGAAGTTAAATAAACTCAACTTTTGAAGACATGTTGCGCTCTAACTTGGGTGGCACAAAAGTTGAAACATTATTTGTCCTCATATACTACTTATCTCATTTCATGCTTAGATCCACTGAAGTATATTTTCTAGAAGCCTATGCCCTCAGGGAGATTAGCAAAATGGCAGATATTATTCACAGAATTTGACATCTTCTATGTGACGAGGATGGCTATGGAAGCCCAAGCATTGGCTGATCACTTGGCTGAGAATCTTGTTGATGAAGAATACGAGCCATTGAGGACGTATTTTCCGAATGAAGAAGTGATGCATATAGATGAGTTGGAATTATATGAGGAACCAGATTGTAAGCTCTTCTTTGATGGAGCTTTAAATGCAAAGGGACTTGGAATAGGAGCGGTACTTATTTCTGAAACAGGACATCATTATCCTGTTACGGCTTAGCTACGCTTCTATTGTACCAACAACATGGCTGAATATGAGGCATGCATTTTGGGGTTATGGTTAGCTGCAGACATGGTTGTCCAGGACGTCTTGGTCTTGGGAAACTTGGACCTCGTGGTGCATCAAATCTAAGGAGAATGGGAAACACGGGATTTGAAGCTTATACCATATCGACAATGTTTGCACCATCTAAGCAAGAGATTTCGATCAGTGGAGTTCAGACACATCCCAAGAGTTAATAATGAGATTGCCGATGCGTTTTCCACCTTAGCATCAATGTTGCACCATCCAAACAAGATTCATGTCGACCCGTTGCATTTCAGGTTCGTGACCAGCACGCCTATTGCAACATGATAGAGGAAGAAATGGATGGTGATTCATGGTTCTATGACGTTAAAGAATATCTCAGGATGGTGATATACCCGGAGCAGGCCACCAAAGATCAAAAGAGAGCCATTCGGCGATTGGCAAATGGATTTTTCCTAAGTGGAGGAGTTCTGTACAAAAGAACCCCGATCTAGGATTGTTGAGATGTATAGATGTTGGTCAAGCCACGATAATGATGACAGAGGTACATGCTGGAGTTTGTGGCCACATGTGAGTTCATATGTGTTAGCGAAGAAGATTCTTCGAGCAGGATATTATTGGCTCAGTATGGAGAGTGATTGTATCAGCTTCGTATGGAAATGCCATCAGTGTCAGATACATGGAGATCTGATTCATTCTCCACCAACAGAATTGCATACAATGTCAGCACCTTGGCCATTTATTTCATGGGGCATGGATTTCATTGGACCTATCCATTGGTCATAGGTCCATCCTGGTAACCATTGATTATTTCACTAAGTCGATCGAAGCTAAAACTTTCTAGTCAGTAACCAAGAAGGCAGTGGTATATTTTGTCCATTCCCATATCATCTACAGGTTTGGGGTCCTAAAAGTGATCATCACTGACACTGGTGCTAATCTTAACAATGGTTTGATGAAAGAAGTATGTCAACAGTTCAAGATTACACACCCCAATTCCACCCCATATTGGCTCAAGGCGAATAGAGCAGTGGAGGCAGCCAACAAAAACATAAAGAAGATGTTGAGGAAGATGGTAGAAGAGTCCAGATAGTGGCATGAAATGCTACCATTTGCATCGTTGGATTATCGCACTACTGCTCGTACTTCAGTAGGTGAAACTCCATATCCGTTGGTATACGAAACGGAAGTAGTGATACCAGCAAAGGAAGACATTTCGTCCCTCCGGATTATCGCAGGGGCTAGGATTGATTATGACTAATGGGTTAAAGCCCGGCTGGAGCGGCTAAGCTTAATTGACGAAAAGAGATTGGCAACACTGTGTCATGGCCAGTTGTATCAAAAGAGAATGGAAAGAGCATACAACAAAAAGGTACGTCCCAGGAAATTTGAAGTGGGACAGCAAGTGCTGAAAGGAATCCTACCACATCAACCCGAGGCAAAAGGCAAGTTCGCCCCAAATTTCCAAGGGATATTTATTGTGACCAGAGTCTTATCCAATGGCGCTTTATGCCATACAGAAAAGAGAAGAAAAGAAGAAAAGAAAAGAAGAAAAATAATAACAAGAACAAAAAGAAAAGTCACATAAAACAAAGAAATCGAGTGAACTACGTTCGACCTGATTCCACAAAGAGGATGTGTAGGCACCTCACGGCTCGGTCGTAGTGTAACAAAAATAAAAAATCCCCCAAGTAAGATTACTGGGGCAGAAGTTATGTTTTAAAATTTTGGAAAAAGATTGATTACAAGAGTTGTAATGTTTTACCCATCAAAGTTAATTGAGTACCCTTTTTCTTAGACTCACACAAAAAAAACATGTGATGTCCAAAAAAGACCTCCCCATCAGTATCTGAGAGGTGCCAAGTCAGGGAAATGAAAGCCAAGAATTATACACTGATCCCCGACTTAATGAGGATCATGAGCTGAAGGAATTGATATCCCAAAAGAATCCCCAAAAGAGAGAATATTATCCGTAATACTCCAATCCCTAGCTGAGAAAGAAAAATAAAATGAGAGAGCCTTATCGGTGAACACCTTCACAGGCACCATAAGGCGACGAAACCTAAGAGAAACAAAATGAGAGAGTCTCATGGTGAAAACCTTCATGGGCACCATAAGGCGATGGGAGTTGAGAGAAATGAGAGAGTCTTATTAGTGAAAACCTCTTGAAGGGCACTATGATGCGACAAGATAAGATTGGCGAAAAGGATCCGCATTTGGCAAAGAGTTGGGCACCTATTTATCCCCAGCAAATGAGGACATCAGAAAGATTGATTGCTACAAAAAGACTGGGTTGATTAATCCAGAATGCATGACATGATCATTGGGATTGGTTATACCACCCAGCTAAGTTCTTTTTCTTTTGTTTTCCCCATCATTTGCTCAGAAAGACTTCTTTTCTATCTTTTTAAAGTCATTACTTTTTCTTCGTTTAAAGACTTTTTCTCTAGCAGTTTTCATTTAGAAGTATTCTTCTAAGCTTACTACCAGTCACCAAGACGGTGCAAAGCAAAATGTGCAAAAGATAGGCCAACGATAAGGCGATAAAACAAAAAGAAGTTTGTTGCAAGACCAAGTGGTGAATTGGTCTAGAATTTCATGGAAGTATGGAGAAAAACAAGAAAACAACATTTGAGAAGATTGTGGACTAAATTCCAAGAGGGTCCTCAACAGATCATCGAGATGCAGGAGCATCCCCGACATATTTTCGACCAAGTTCTAAAAGGGTTGGACAACACAAAGTGGGGAAGAAATAAAAGGAAAATTCATTCCCAGCAAAATAATCCCCAACAAGTTTTGATAGTGTAATGAAACACAGAGCGGGGAACGGAGAAAAGGAAAAACCACCCCCAATGAAAATATCGTCCCCAACAAATAATATCAACCCCAACAAGTTTTTGGAACGCATAGTAGGAAAAAGGAAAAAGGGAAAAAACAATCCCTAGCAGGAGCGGTACGACCGGTCAACACGTTTTAAACTAACAAAATTTTCTTCGATTTGAAACAAGAAAATGAAATGTTGTTAATGGCAGAAAGACATGCCACAAGGAAGATCACCAAAACCGGGGCAGAAAATTTTCTGCCATTGTTGAAACTTTTCTTGGAGGAACGAGGAAATCAATTCAAGTTGTAAGGATAAAGTAATATAACACAAGTTTGATGGAAGTTGAACTCAGGAGCCCGCCTGGAGAATGGAGGCTGAATTACCTTTATATTGTTGAAGAAGTCAGCAGCCCGCCTGTAGAATGAAGGTTGATATATAAATTGTTGAAGAAGTCAGGAGCCCTCCTGTAGAATGGAAGTTGTTATATTTTAATTTGTTGAAGAAGTCCTGAGCACTCCAGTAGAACAGAGGTTGTTATATTTTAAAAAATTGAAGAAGCTAGGAGCCCGCCCGTAGAATGGATGTTGTTATATTTAAAAAGATTGAAGAAGTCAGAGCCCGCTTGTAGAACGGAGGTTGTTATATTTTAAATTGTTGAAGAAGTCAGGAGCCCGCCAATGGAACAGAGGTTGTTATATTTTAAATTGTTGAAGAAGTCAGGAGCCCGCCTGTAGAACAGAGGTTGTTAAAATTGTAAGTTTAAGAAGTTAGGAGCCCGCCTGGAGAATGGAGGTGTTAAATTTTAAAATTGAAATTGAAGTCAGGAGCCCGCCTGTAGAACGGAGATTTGCTACATTTTAAATTGGAGAAGTCAGGTGTGACGACCCAATGGGCCATCACCATAATTCTCCCTTGATTTGTTCTTCTGAGGCCTTGAAAACCTCTTAATTCGTTGCCTCGATTTACGTGTGCAGTTCTGTAAAATTTTATGTGGAAATATTTGAATTCTTTGTTAAAAACTATGAATTTTGATAATAATATTGCTATTGTAGACTTTGGTCAACGTTTTAGGTAAATGGACCCGGACCCATGATATGATGGTCCCAGAGGGTCCTTAAGGAAATTTGGGACCCGGGCGTATACCTGGAATCGAAATCCGAGGTCCTAGGCCCGACTACGAAACTTTTCTGTGAAATTATTTTTTAAAATGCTTAATGAAAATGAAAATTTAATCAAAAGTGATAATATCGAGCTTGTATTTTGGTTCCGACACCCGGTACAAGTTTTATATGAGCGTTAAGTGCTATCCGTAAAGTTTGGTTGAAAATGGGCGTCATTTGACGTCTTTCCGACTAAAAGTGTAAAGTTTGAAAGTTTTGAACTTTGAAAAGAAAATCATGAGTCTTGGAGGGTGATTATTTGATTTTGATGTTATTTTGGCGATTTGGTCACACGAGTAAGTCCGTAGGATGTTTTGAGGTGGGGTGCATGTTAGGGTTGGAGCCGCGAGGGCTCGGGTGAGTTTTGGATAGGTTTTAGGATCATTGGAAACATTTTTAATGGTTAGTGTCTGCAGTCTTTGCATTTGCGAAGACATATTCGCAAATGCGAACTCCCCCATTTGGCCTGCATCTTCGCAAATGCGAGGAATAATCTTGCAAATACAAACCTCCCTTGCTTGGACAGACGTCGCAAATGTGATATTTTTCTCGTAAATGTGATCGTCCCCCTTGCCATCCAGACTTCGCAAATGTGAAGTCGATAATGCGACCTCCCGTGCCTAAGCCATGGGTTCGCAAATGTGAACCCTTTTCTCGCAAATGCGAGTTCCTCCGTTCCCTGCCCAGTTTGCATTTGCGAACAACCTCTCGCAAATACGAGATTCCCTTTTATTTTTCCCAGTTTGCAAATGCAAAGTCAATATCGTATTTGCGACGCTTGCAATGGTGCAACTTATAGTTAACCGATTTTAAACTTCATATTTTCAAAACCCAAAACCTCCATAGGCAATTTCTCTCGAGCTCTTTCATCCCCAGACCACTTATAAGTCAACTTTTACTGGTTTTCTTCAATGTTTAACATCTTCTAACATGATTTCATCCTTCACTCAAAGCTTTCATGGTAAAAAATGGGGATTTTGTTAGAATTTAGGTTTTTCAATAATTTGGGCTTTTGGACCTCGATTTGAGGTCCGATTTCAAATCTAATCATAGATATGATATCCTGAGGGAATGGGTAACCCGGTTTTGGTTCGAACCTCGAGTTTTGACCACGTGGGCTCGGGGGTATTTTGGGAATTTTTGGGTTAAGTTTGGGAATTACAGCTTTATGCGTTCAAATTGTTTTAACTAGCATTTGTTGATACATTTGAGTAAATTGTAGTTAGATTTGACCAGTATTGAGGCAAATTCTAGGGGTAAAGCTATTCTAGAGGTGTAAATTGAGTTGGAAGCTTTCGAGGTAAGTGTTTGATCTAACTTTGGCTTGAGGGAATAGGATTAGGTTGATATTTGTTATGTGCTACGTGGAATCGGTGTATAGGCATGGTGACGATTACCTATGAGCCCGAGTCAAGATTGACCGTGATGTCATATTTGCCATTAAAATTGTGAAAGAAATGAACAGTGGTGATAATTTACTTGATATAAGAGCTATGAACTAAAAGTTGAGAAGTAAATGAACTAAAGAAGAATTGTTGGTACTTGTCCCTTGCCGGGACCAATTGTTGAGTTGTATCCCCTTGCCGGGTGTGACGACACGACCCGACCCGTCGTCTTATGTGTTACTGCTTCGTTTTCCCCTTATTGTGTTGCTTCATGTTTCAATATCAGTAATTGAGTCAATCGGGCGTAATTGAATTTTGTTTTGGGTTGAAAATAAGGCACATGGCCTCTTAGGAGGAAGCTTGTTCTGAAAAAGTCAACCAAAAGTTGACTTGTGAGTTAGAAGGCCCGGATGTGATTTTCGATGATTCAATTAGCTTTGGGAGATAATTTGTGACTTCGGAGAGAAAACAGAATTGAATTTGGAGGTCCGGTGTAGAATTAGACTTGAATTGGCTAAGTTGAATTTCGGTGAATTCCGGTTGATAGGTGAGGTTTTGATCCGAAGGGTCAGAATGGAATTCCGAGAGTTGCAGTAGCTTCGTTAGGTGATTTTGGATATGTCTGCAAATTTTCAGGTTATTCGAACGTCGTTTGGTTAGGTTTTTTATTGTATGCGTATTTCAGAAGTTCTTAAGAATTTAGGCTTGGATTTGAGGAATTTGGTGATTTTTTATGTTAATGATAGAGTTCTTATGGCTCGAGCAAGTTTGAATAAAGTAATAGGTCATGTTGGTGCTTTTGGTTGAGGTCCCGGGGGCCTCGGGGTGTTTCCGGATGGTTGATCATAGGTTTGGGAGTTTATTGCATGAAAACGTATCTGGCTTCTGGTATTTTTGCTTCTGCGGAACGAGAGCCGCTTAAGCGGTTACCGCAGAAGCGGCGCGTGAGCCGCGAAGGCATAAATGGAGGAATAGGCGAGGATCGCGTATGCGGAAGTTGGACCACGTAGGTGGTTACCGCTGAGGCAGAAGTTTGACCGCACAAGCGGTCTCTGGGAGTTAAGTTCGACCGCGTAGGTGGTCTTGTGGCCGCAAAAGCGGAGATCACAGGATCGGTCAGTGACCGCGTAAGCAGAAATCGAGCTGGGCAGAAGGGTTAAGTTATCATTTTTCATCCACGAGTTTTAGTCATCTTTCCACCACTGTTGAGGATTTTGAGAGCTTTTGGGAGCAAATGAATAGGGTTTCGAAGGGAATCAAAGGGAGGTAAGTTCCTTGGCCTAATTATTCAAGATTATGGAAGAATTAACACGGAAACTTGGTTGAATTCATTAAAAAGGGGCTAAAGTTAGGGCTTGAGTTTTGATCTTTCAAATTGGAATTTGATAGGTCATTTGAGCTTGGATTTGAGAGTTCTTTGTATGTATGAACTCGTGGCAACACAAGGATTCTTGAAATGTAAGTTGTGTAATTATTCGAGAAGCGGGCCCAGATCTCGGGTTTTGCTAGTTTTAAGGTTCTTGTTATTATTCGATTGGGTATTTCCCCATTTGCATATTGTGATGTACTTTCTCTGTTTTTGTGTAGACTCGACGTGCGTTGAGACCGATTTGAGGGGCAAAGGCGTCGCGCGGTCAAGATTTCTCCGGTTCAAGGTGAGTAATACTTGGAAATGAATCTTGAGGAGTTGAAACCCCGGATTTGCACATCCTAGTGCTGTATTGTGGTGACTTGCACGCTGGACCTGAGCGTGGGGTAGAGCACCGTTGGGGATGGTGACTTGGTCCGTCCCGGTTGTTGGTTTTTACCGCTAAATTGTAAAAGTTTTGCTGTTATCATTATGTTTGTTGTTATCATTATGACTTGGGCTCATTTCCATACTTCGGGCTTATTGTCGATTATTTGAAACCTTGGTATATCTCATTGTGACGCTCTATGAGGAGAGACACGCACTCCATGGCTAGTGCGGGATCATATGTGGGAAATCGTGACTCGGTTCAATCCGAGGGATGAATTATACTATATTGGCTATTGCTTCGCACCCTATATTGATATTATCTGGGCTTGATGCCATGTTTGGGGCCTTGTGCCGACTTGTAGAATCCTTTAGGGATTGATATTTCTGCTTTAGCATGATTTGCATATTATGTGGTTTCACTCCAAGGTTTTAAATATTGTTTTGCAAACTTAGCCATAATTCTATATTTTGAAAACATAAATGATTCTTAAATGATATTTCGGACTAACGATCATTATTTTACTATTTTCAGGACTGTATATTATTTAATAGAAACGGTGGTAACTATTGGCACCGTGAATATTAACGGAAACGGTGGTAACTATTTGCACAGTGTATTGTAATGGAAATAGTGGTAACTATTGGCACTGTATGATATTCCGCTTGGGCTGAAGGAGCCTCTCTGGAGTCTGAACCCCCACAGTGAGCACCGTCAATGTTAAATCATATGCATGGTTGGCTCGGGCTGCACGCCGCAGCGTATTCATGTGCATTGCATTGCATTCATGCATTTACTCCTGTTTTTACTATGTGGCACGACATTTAGCACTCATATATCACTTTCCTTGTTGACCCGATACCCTGGTGTTATATGTTAAGGAGTGTTGAGCCCGAGAGAGTCTGCTGAATAATAGATGAGTTGTCGAGTGTTCGACTCCTAATGTGATTTTATGTGTAGTCCGAGTTATGGATGCGTGAAGAATATTTCATGTCTCTTAGTTGGCAAGTAAAGTACATTCCATTGGGCAGTATGAGTATAGACCCATAAAGACTAAATGGCTGTGTATTACGTATATGATGGTGGAAGGTATGTGTTGTATTTTGAAGTATTGGGACGCTTAAGAAAGTTAAATCAGCAGATGTGGAAATGAATGCGAGGGTCGCAGAAAATATCAGTGCTAGATGTTCTATGTATTCACAAAATTGTAAATAACTAGAGTTTAATTCTCTCTATAATGTGTCCTGGTATATCGCTTCGAGCCAAGCTGGGAAGGTTGCTATGGATTAGATGATTGCATTATTATATGCTATGATTGGTTTTGTTTCAAGGTATGTTGGCGGATCAGGTCTAGTCGTAGGAATTGAGCCGAGAATGGCGCATATGAAGGAAAATTTTGATAAGGGATATATGGTTCTTCGTAGATGTGAGGAAATAATAGGATGTTTGGAACTATTGTTGATAAAGAATGCTCAGTATATAGGGAAGGAAAATGATTGTTTATATCTGTATGAGATCATGTTCTGCAGTGTTAGAGTACTGATAAGGCACGAGTGGTTCTGTCCGTTAAGGCAGGTAAATTTTAGTAGTTCAAGAGTGGATGACTCTCGAGATTGCTTTTATTGTGTCCAAGATTTTGCATGTAACAATCAGGTGTCTTAAGTTTATGTATGTGGCTAGAGACAGTGTTTTCATTAGAAAATATCAAGACTTATGTTATTTTATGTTAATCATGGGATTCTACGTATCCGTATTTGGAAGATAACGGTAACGAATTCAGATTCGCAGGAAGTTCTTCAAGGTAAAGCATTCTGGAATATCGTATTTCTGGGAAGCATTCGAGAGGGCATTCAGTGGCCTAGGAGTCTTATGCACGAGTCTTGTGTGATAAGCTGAGTTGAGGTATTGTGGTGCTACAGCAAGGGAGAATATCAAATTAACGATGAATCAGCAAGAAAATTAGATAAATGGAATAACTTTATAATACCGAATCGGTATGGTAAGAGTATGATTAATTCTTGTATGTGTTTGAGGAAATGAGACTTACGGGTACTGTGCAGCAAAGCTTTAAGTGCTGGCAGTTTGCTTAACTTGGTTTGGGTAAAAGGATTCAGTCCTGGCAGTTTAGCTTGTGCAATGGAATTGGGAGAAAGAGTTCTTGATGTGTTTTACCATGGTTTGAAAATGGGCATGTTATCCTAGTGTGGAATAGTCTGGGTGTTATGATATGGAGAATCGGAATTGTGTGTTCAAGGCTTTGGTTCAGTTCCTAATGGGAAATCAAGAAATTCTTGAGCAACATGGACAACTTTAGGTGAGTAAAGAATTGATCTTCAGAGGATTAAGGTGATGTAAATTGATGATACGTTAGTAGTATTGTGACATTTTCTTTTTGGATTGACTTCGGATATTTGAGTTTGTTGACGGCACAGGAAATTTTGAATTTCTTTCGTGGTATGAACGGATAATTGGGGTGTGCTATGTATTCGTACAGCGGAGTGTGGGATCAAGCGTAGTGATTCATACGTTATATATGTTGGAGACTAGAAGTTCTCGTGATCTGACCATGCGGTGGTTGTGGGTTGTGTGTTCGACATCGCCTTGCAGCTGTGGGAACTGGAGGTCCGAGTGGATTATTTTTGTTTGGTATGTTAATTTTTGGTGGTGATATTAGATTGCAGACTGGTTGTCCAATGTCAGGTTGGTCTAGACTAATGTGTTTTGGGCTATGTCAGAAAAAGTGCCACAGGTTGTGTGGTAAGGTGCATGGAATTATTATTCTAGCAGAGTAGTTATATTCTAAGGACCGGTGGACGGTTGGCAAGTATTGCTTTGTAAATTGGGCCTTCATGTTGGATGTCAGTGCAGAGGTTTCTACCATGGATTCAGTTCCGGTGTTGAGGGAATTTTAGGATGCATTTCTTGTGGCCGACATGATGCTATATGTGTTTATTGTAATGAACAGATTGGGCTCGATGTGCATCTCCTTTGTGAAATATATATGTGGATCGGGTTGCGTGCCGCAATATTGTGATGTAGAGAATAGTTTTATATATGTTACCTTATAGGCATTACTTCCTAGTTTTTGAGGAAAATCCGTATTGGGTGTTGCTCGGCGAATAACGTATCGGTTATGTCCTTTCAGGATTGAATAATGTATAATACTTGCTTCACCGTGGGTGTGATGGATTGCTTGGCTTCAGACCTCAATATGTGTGCGGCTGTCTGTGTCGAGCATGGTGACTTGAGGTGCTTCATGGGTAATAGTGATTGGACAGAATCGCGCGATGTGGCAGGGCCACGTGATGTTATGACCTTTCGAGGAGGATTCAGGAACTCTATTTTTATGATATGAGATGGGATCTCAGTTTTGTGTTGTGATCGCATGAAGGAATTTGAATTATAGCTCTTACGTTTGAGGCAGTTGTCATGGTTCGAGTGTGTTCAGATCATATCTTATCGGTGCCTGTGCTGAGCACGTTACGGCTTAGGCAAGAGTTGAGGTGTCGTATCACCAGAGTGGCGTGATGTAGTTGAGATAATCCTCGGGGTCATTAGTGAGGATGAGCATATTTGATCTCAGCTTGTTAGAAAGGTAATATCGAGGTTTGGCTCCGAAATCTTTTGTCGTATCAGTCAGAAAGGGAATGGACTCATGAATGGGTGGTCTGAGATATGGGTTCATTTTATCGCGTGTTTCAGTTGTCATTGGCAGCATACGAAAGTGCTAGAATAAAACTTTATCTAAATAAGAGGTTCTCTATAGGTATTGAGTATTGTGGGCAACTACTGTGGATAGAGACTATCGTTCCGAGTTTTAGAATGTGTGGTATATTGTATGAATTAACTGAGGTTGTAGGTGTGGGTTATTACATCTGGTTCGGGTTAATTCTAAGTATAAACGTGAGGTTATGCTATGGTGCACGATTTCGGGAAGTGCGATGTGGTTTATGGTTTAGATGGATAGTGAAATTCCAGCTGTGTTGTGTTATCGGACCTATGTGAGTTAGGGTGACGTGGGATCACCCTGGGTATGTGCCTGGTAAGGTCATTTGGCTATTGGGCTACTTCTAGTACAACTCTTGGTACGCTTGAGGACGAGCGTTTGTTTAAGTGGGGAGGATGTGACGACCCGATCAATCGTCTTATGTGTTACTGCTCCGTTTTCCCCTTATTATGTTTCTTAATGCTTCAATATCAGGAATTGAGTCGATCGGGCATAATTGAATTTGGTTTTTGGTTGAAAATAAGGCACATGGCCTCTTAGGAGGAAACTTGTTTTGGAAAAGTCAAACTTGTGAGTTTGAAGGCTCGGATGTGATTTCCCATGATTCGGTTAGCTTCGGGAGATGATTTGTGACTTGAAAGAGAAAACAAAATAGAATTTGGAGGTCCATTGTAGAATTAGACTTGAATTGGCTAAGTTGAATTCCGTTTGATAGGTGATATTTTGATCCCAGGGTTGGAATGGAATTCCGAGAGTTGCAGTAGCTTCATTAGGTGATTTTGAATATGTCTGCAACTTTTCAGGTCATTCGGACATTGTTTGGTTGGGTTTTTGATTGTATGTGCATTTCGGAAGTTTTTAAGGAATTTAGGCGTGGATTTGAGGAATTTTGTGATTTTTGATGTTAATTTTCTTATGGCTCGAGCAAGTTTGAATAAGGTAATAGGTCATGTTGGTGCTTTTGGTTGAGGTCCTGGGGGCCTCGGGGTTTTTCCGGATGGTTGATAGGAGGTTTTGGAGTTTATTGCATGAAAACATATATGGCTTCCTGTATTTTCGCTTCTGCGAAAGGAGAGCCGCTTAAGCGGTGACCGTAGAAGCGGCGGGTGAGCCACGAAGGCGGAAATGGAGGAATAGGTGTGGATCGTAGAAGCGGAAGTTGGACCGTGTAGGCGGAAGTTTGATAGCAGAAGCAGGCTCTAGGAGTTATGTTTGACTGCGTAAGCGGTCTTGTGGCCGCAAAAGCGGATGACCGTGTAAGCGGTAATAGAGTTGGGCAGAAGGGTTAAGTTATGATTTTTCATCCGCAAGTTTTAGTCATCGTTCCACCATTGTTGAGGATTTTGAGAGATTTTTGGAGCAAATGAAGAGTGTTTGGAAGGGAATCAAAGGGAGGTAATTTCCTTGGCCTAATTATTCAAGATTATGGAAGGATTAACATGGAAACATGGTTGAATTCATTAAAAAGGGGCTAAAGTTAGGGCTTGAGTTTTGATATTTCAAATTGGAATTTGATAGCTCATTTGAGTTTGGATTAGGGAGTTCTTGGTATGTATGAACTAGTTCTGAGATTTGGATTACGGAAATCTAAGTTTCGTAACTTTTCAAGAAGCGGGCCCGGGGCTCGGGTTTTTCTAGTTTCGAGGTTCTTGCTATTATTTGATTGTTTTCGATTGGGTATTGCCCCATTTGCATATTGTGATGAATTGGCTCTGTGTTTGCAAGATCCGACGCACGTGGAGGCCGATTTGAGGTGCAAAGGCGTCCCGAGCTCGAGATTTTGCCGATTCGAGGTGAGTAATACTTGGGAATGATATCCTGAGGGTTTGAAACCCCGGATATTCATATCCTAGTGGTGTGTTGTGGTGACTTGCGCGCTGGACCTGAGCGTGGGGTAGAGCACCATTGGGGATTGTGAGTTGGTCCGTCCCGGTTGTTGGTTTTCACCTCTAAATTGTAAATGTTTTGTTGTTATCATTATGTTTGTTGTTATCATTATGACTTGGGCTCATTGCCATACTTGGGGATTATTTCCGATTATTTGAAACCTTGGTATATCGCATTGTGACACTATATGAGGCGAGACATGCACTCCATGGCTAGTGCAAGGTCATATATGTGGGAAATCACGACTCAGTTCACTCTAAAGGATGAATTATACTATATTGGCAATTGCTTCGCACCCTATATTGATGTTATCTAGGCTTGATGCCATGTTTGGGGCCTTGTGCCGACCTGTAGAATCCTTTAGGGATTGATATTTCTGCTTTAGCATGATTTGCATATCATTTGGTTTCAGTCCAATGTTTTAAATACTGTTTTGCAAACTCATCCATAATTCAATGTTTTGAAAACACAAATGATTCTTAAATGATATTTCGGACTGACGATCATTATCTTACTATTTTCTGGATTGTATGTTATTTAATGGAAACGGTGGTAACTATTGGCGCCGTTTATATTAATGTAAACGGTTGTAACTATTGGTACTGTGTATTGTAATGGAAACATGGTAACTATTGGCACTGTATGATATTGCACTTGGGCTGAAGGAGCCCCTCCGGAGTGTGAAACCCCACAGTGAGCGCCGTCGACGTTAAATCATATGCATGGTTGGCTCGGGCTGCAGGCCACAGCATATTCATGTGCATTGCGTTGCATTCATGCATTTACTCCTGTTTTTTCTACGTGGCACGACATTTAGCACTCAAATATCATTGGCATACATACCGTTACTTGCCTTGTTGACCAGATACACTGGCATTATATGTTAAGGTGTGGTGAGCCCGAAATACTGATGTTTGATATTGTATGTTGATATTGAGCCCGAGGGCATGTTTCTGACTATTTCCTACTTGTTGAAATTACCTTTGCAAATGTCGAAAAACCATATTTTCAAAAGAGATTTTTGAACTGCACTTGGGATTTTCTGGAGAGATCTTTCACAGTATTTCGGTTTTCTCAAAAAGGGTTGTTCTGTCTTTATAGCAGTTTGGTGTGCTCATTATGTGTTTTCTTATCGCTCAGATCTTATTCTCTCTTATTTCCACTGAGTTGGAAGTACTCACTTTACTCCCTGCACCTTGCGTGCAGTCGCAGGTATTGTTTACTCGATAGAGGGTCATTAGCAGGATCAAAGGCCACAATCTGGTAATTGAGCAGGGTGACCGCAAACATTCGCGGTATTGCACTCCATCCTTGTATTCCAGATTTACCTTGCATTTTTATACATTGTTGGTCCAGTAGTAGTGTCCCTACTCTTTAGATGCTCGTGACTTGTGACACCCCGGTCAGACTGTATTGGTATTCATATTAATTAATGTCATAAATTTTGGATTCATCAGTTATAACTGATTAATTGCTTTTGGTGGTGTAATTGAAACGGTCTGGATGGCCATGTCTTTACGAGAGGCGCCATCACGACCGGGTTTTGGAATTGGGTCGTGACACCGGGATTCATTGTTAAATTATTCTCCCTTGCCTGGGTGTTTTGTTTGATTTATACTTCCTTTTTCTCGTTTGGTTGTGACCATTGATTTGGTGAGGAAGAGAGAGTAAAAGCACGAAGGGCGATGTCGTGCACTATGCATATGAGAGTAAAAGCACAAAGGTTGATTTTGTTCACTGTTTATCGAGAGTAAAAGTACGAAAACGTGCCTTGTATTTAATGTTCTTGGTGAGAAATGAGAGTAGAAGTACGAAGGGTGATGCCGTGCATTATATTTGACCGTTTTGTGGTTGAATGAGAGTAAAAGCGCGAAGGGTGATGACGTGCAGTTGTTGATTCATTGGCTTTCTCATTTAATTATTATTTATTAAGTTCCATCTCTTGATTGTAGAAGTTATGATTGAACTGCTACTCCCCCAGCATGTTCTATTTCACTTTTATTTGTTTAAATTCTTGTTCTCTTTCTGTTATTGCATATATCTGTACAGGTTGGTTGTGATAGGTCCGGTTTAGCCTCGTCACTACCTCGCCGAGGTTAGGCCGGGCACTTACCAGCACATGGGGTCGGTTGTGCTGATACTACGCTTTTGTGCCTTTTTGTGCACAGGTCAGGGTACAGCTTACGAACCGCAGCTATAGTTCGGGAGTGATCCTTCAATACAGAGACTCTGAGGTAGTTCGTTGGTGTTCGCGGGCCCCGAGTTTCCTCTATCTGTTTCTCTCAGTTTGTTTAATTGAATCAAACAGACATGATATGAATTTCTTTCAGATTGTTGTTTTAGAACTCCTTAGTCGTCCGTGAGTAGTGACACCAGATACTGGGTGGAGACATGTTGTTAGTTTCTTTATTTTGTTTTTGCTATTGTTGATAAAAGACTTCCGCATGTTTTAATTAATTATTAGTATTTAACTTGTTTAGATCTAAGATTGGTGAAATTGATTAAAAAGGTTGGCTTGCCTAGCTTCGACAGTAAGCGCTATCACGACTCCTCATGGTGGGAAAAATCTGGGTCGTGACAAGTTAGTATCAGAGCACTAGGTTACTTGGGTCTCACAACTCACACAAAAGCTCGGTAGAGTCCGAGGGACCGGTACAGAGATTTCTGTATTTATCCCTCAAAGGCTACAGAGTTAGGAAAAGATTCACTTTGTTCAATTTTGTCGTGCGATTCTGTTTCTCAAATATTGATTGTCGTTCTACTCTATTCTTTCGCAGATGGCGAGAACACATGCGTCTTCTTCTTTCGCGCAGCAGCCCGAGCCCCCAGCAGCAGCTCTTGCGAGGGGTAGGAGCCGAGGCCGTGCCAGAGGCCGTGGCAGGGGCAGAGCTCAGCCCCAAGCTACAGTTCCAGAGGTGGAGCCTCATATTGACATTGATGAGGAGGTTCTAGCTCCACAAGCTCTAGTTGGCCCAGCTCAGGTCCCAGGAGGAGTGATGTTTTCTTGGGATCTTCAGGATGCTCTTGTCCGCATAGGAGACTTCATGGACAATGTGGCTAGAGCGGGATTGCTGCCAGTAGCACCAGCCACTTCTCAGGCTGGAGGAGGGGTTCAAACTCCTGCTACACGTACTCTAGAGCAAGTAGCTCCACAAACTCAGGTTCCATTGGTTCAGCCCGTAATGGCAGCTCAGACAGGCATTACAGCTCAAACCGGAGATGGGACGGCCATTTCTTCGGATGACTTGTGGAGACTTGACCGGTTTTCAATACTATTCTCTAATTCATTCAGTGGTTCTTCATCAAAGGATCCCCAGTATTTGTTACACAATTGTCATGAGATCCTCAAGACAATAGGGATAGTAGAGACCAATGGGGTTGTTTTTTGCACTTTAAGCTTGTAGGGTCCGCCAAGACTTGGTGGAGGGGTTTTTGCTTATCTAGACCAGCAGGGTCACCAGCTTTGACATGGGATCAATTCGCAGAGATATTTTTTGAGAAGTTTATCCCCGTCACTCAGCGGGAGGCACTTCGCAGACAGTTTGAGCACCTTCAGCAAGACTCTATGACAGTTACACAATGTGAGACCAGATTTGTTGATTTGACTAGCCATGCAGTAGCGATGCTCCCTACAGATCGGGAGAGGGTCCGGAGGTTCATTAATGGATTGATTCAGCCCATTTGCCTACAGATGACTATGGGAGTTGGCAGTGATATTACATTTCAGAAAGCGACCAACGCGCCGCGCCGAGTAGAGATGTCATTAGCTCGAGGTGGTAGTCAGGGTTCAGACAAGAGGCTTCGACATTCTGCCAGATTTTCCCCGACTTGAGTGGAGAGTGACCCCAGGTCATGCCACCTGTAGTGTTATTTCGTATGTCAAGGCTCGACGTATGGTCGAGAAGGGGTGTCTAGCATATTTGGCGTATGTTCGCGACTCCAGCGCAGAGGTTCCATCTATCGATTATGTCCCTATTGTTTGGGAGCTCTCCGAGGTATTCCATGCAGACCTGCCAGGTATGCCCCCCGACAGGGATATTGACTTCTGTATTGATTTGGATCCTGGTATATAGCCTATTTCTATTTCTCCATATCGCATGGCCCCACCAGAGTTGAAACAGTTGAAGGAGCAGCTTCAGGATTTGCTTGATAAAGGTTTCATTAGACCTAGTGCGTCACCTTGGGGTGTACCGGTGTTGTTTGTGAAGAAAAAGGACGGGTCGATGAGGATGTGCGTTGATTATCGGCAGTTGAACAAGGTGACAATAAAGAACAAGTATCCACTGTCGAGGATTGATGACTTGTTTGATCCGCTTCAGGGTGATAATGTGTTCTCGAGGATAGATTTGAGGTCCGGTTATCATCAGCTGAGGATTAGGGCGTATGATGTCCCTAAGACAGCTTTTCGTGCTCGGTATGGGCATTATGAGTTTTTGGTCATGTCATTTTGGTTGACCAATGCCCCGGCAAAATTCATGGAGTCGATGAACCGAGTGCTCAAGCCTTACTTGGATTCATTTGTGATTGTATTCATTGATGATATCTTGGTATACTCCCGCAGTTAGTAGGAGCATGAGTAGCACCTCAGAGTGGTTCTTCAGACTCTAAAGGATAGCGTATGCCAAGTTTTCAAAGTGCGAATCGCATTCCTAGGTCATGTCGTACCAGAAAAGGGTATTCAGGTGGACCCGAAGAAGATAGAGGCAGTCAAGAACTAGCCTCGACCAGCTTTAGCTACAGAGATTAGGAGCTTGTTGGGGTTAGCTGGTTACTACAGACATTTTGTGGGGGGGGGGGGTTTGTCAATCGCAGCCGCGGTGGCTAGGCTGACTCAAAAGGGTGCCTAATTCAGGAGGTCAGATGAGTGCAAGGCGAGCTTCCAATAGCTCAAGACAGATCTGACTACGGTACTGGTATTGATCTTACCCACGGGGTCAGGGCCTTATACTGTATATTGTGATGTTTCCCGCATTGGACTAGGCGCAGTGTTGATGCAGAACGGCAAGGTCATAGCATATGCTTCGAAGCAGTTGAAGATCCACGAGAAGAATTATCCAGTCCATGACCTAGAGTTGGCAGCCAATGTTCATGCCTTGAAGATCTTGAGGCACTATTTGTATGGTGTGACGTGTGAGGTGTACGCGAATCACAAGAGCCTTTAGTACTTTTTCAAGCAGAAGGAGTTGAATTTGAGACAGCGGAGGTGCTTGGAGTTGTTAAAAGATTATGGTGTTTCTATGTTATACCACCTAGGGAAGGCAAATGTTGTGGCCGATGCATTAAGTAGAAAGTCCGCCAGGTAGTCTTGCATATATTCCGATCAGCCAAAGACCGCTTGCCTTGGATGTTCAGGCCTTGGCCAATAGATTTGTGATATTGGATATTTTTTAGCCAAGCAGGATGTTAGCTTGCACGGTTACTCACTCGTCATTGATGGAGCGTATCCGGGAGTGGCAGTTTGATGATCCCCATTTGTGTGTCCTGAGAGACACGGTGCAGAAGGGAGGTTCCAAGGAGATGAATTTGGGAGATGATGGCATATTGAGGTTGCAGGGGCGAGTTTGTGTGCCCAATGTTTATGGTATTCGAGAGTCGATCTCAGTGGAGGCCCACAGTTCTCGGTATTCTATTCACCCGGTTGCCGCGATGTTGTATCAGGATTTGAAACAACATTATATGTGGCATAGAATGAAGAAAGACAATGTTGCATATGTGGCTCGTTGTCTAAATTATCATCAGGTTAGGTACGAGCATCAGAGGCCTGATGGGTTATTTCAGAGGATTGAACTTCCCGAGTAGAAGTGGAGAGAATCACTATGGATTTTGTTACTGGCCTTCCAATGACTTGGAAAAAGTTTGATGCTATGTAGGTTACTTTTGATAGTCTGACTAAGTCAGCGCATTTTATCCCAGTTGCCACCACCTATTCATCCGAGAGGTACGCTGAGATTTATATCAGGGAGATCGTTCGCCTTCATAGGGTGCCCATATCTATTATTTTGGATCGAGGTCTGCAGTTTACCTTGCATTTTTGGAGAGCGGAGCAGCATGAGTTGGGCACCCAGGTCCAGTTGAATACAGCATTTCACCCCCAGATAGACGATCAGTCCGAGAGGACTATTCAGATTCTTGAGGATATGCTACGATCATGCGTTATTGAATTTGGACGCTTGTTGGGCCAGTTCTTTCCTTTAGCAGAGTTTGCCGACAACAACATCTACCAGTCCGACATTCAGATGGCCCCGTATGAGGCGTTGTATGGTAGGCGGTGTCAGTCCCCAGTCGGATGGTTTGAGCCCGGAGAGGCTTAGTTATTTGGTACAGTTTTTGTACAGGAGGCCTTGGATAAGGTCAGGATCATTTAGGACAGACTTTGGTCAGCTCAGTCTAGGCAAAAGAGTTTTGCAGATCGTAAGGTCAGAGATGTTGCATTCATGGTTGGTGAGCGGGTATTGCTCCGTGTATCGCCTATGAAGGGCGTGATGAGGTTCGGGAAGAAGGGCAAGATTTGCCCTAGGTATATTGGCCCATTTGAGATTCTTGTTCGTGTGGGGAATGTGGCTTATAGGCTTCCTTTGCCTCTAGCTTGTCAGTTGTGCACCCGGTTTTTCATCTATCCATGGTTCGGAAGTATAATGGTGATCCCACCCACGTGTTAGATTTTAGTACTTTCCAATTTGACAAGGATCTGTCATATGAAGAGGAGTCGGTGGCTATATTAAACCGGCAGGTTCGACAATTGAGGTCGCAGAGTTTTCCTTCAGTGCGTGTTCATGCAGAGGTCAGCTTCCAGAGGCATCGTCTTGGGTGTCCGAGTCTGATATGTGAAGTCGTTATCCCCATCTATTCCTCGACTCAGGTACTTCTTTCTTTTGTCCAATCGAGGAGGAACGATTGTATTAGAGGTGGAGGATGTGACGACCCAAAAGGTCATCACCGTAATTATCCATTTCTTTGCGCTTCTGAGGCCTTAAAACCCTATTAATTGGTTGCCTCGATTTGTGTGGGCAGTCTGGGCGCGAAGTCGGAAAATTTTTAGGTGGAAATATTTGAATTCTGTGTTAAAAACTATAAATTTTGATAATAATATTGGTATAGTTGACTTTGGTCAACGTTTTGGTTAAATGGTCCCGGACCCGTGATGTGACGGATCTGGAGGGGGCGTAAGGAAATTTGGGACACAGGCGTATTCCTGGAATCAAAATACGAGGACCCAAGCCCGACTATGGAACTTTTCTGTGAAATTGTTTTTGAATATGCTTAAGGAAAAATAAAAATAAAGATTTGATCAAAAGTGATCGTATCGGTCTCGTATTTTGGTTCCGACGCTCGGTACAAGGGTTAAATGTGTGTTAAGCGCTATATGTAAAGTTTGGTTGAAAACGATTGCCATTTGACGGGTTTTGGACTAAAAGTGAAAAGTTTGAAAGTTTTGAACTTTGAAATGAAAATCATGAGTTTTGGAGGGTGTTCTTTGATTTTGATGTTATTTTGGCAATTTGATCGCTCGAGTAAGTCAGTAGGATGTTTTTGCGGTGAAGTTTGGGTTGGAGCCCCGTGGGTTCGGGTGAGTTTCGAATAGGTGTTAGGCTCATTTGAAACATTTTTAACTGTTTTTGTCTACAGTCTTCGCATTTGCAAAGACATATTCTCAAATGCAAACTCCCCCCTTTTGCCTGCTTCTTCGCAAATGCGAGGAATAATCTCGCAAATGTGAACCTCCCTTGCTTGGCCAGACATCGCAAATGCGATGTTTTTCTCACAAATGCGATCGTCCCCCTTGGCATCCAGACTTCGCTAGTGCGAAGTCGATCTCGCAAATGCGACCTCCCCCGCCTAAGCCATGGGCTCGAAAATGCGAACCCTTTTCTCGCAAATGTGAGTTCCTCTGTTCCCGGTCCAGTTTGCATTTGCGAACAACCTCTCGCAAATACGAGTTTCTCTTTTATTTTGCCAAGTTGGCAAATGCGAAGTCAATATCGCATTTGCGAGACCTGCAACTGTGCAACTTATACTTAACCAATTTTAAACTTCATATTTCATATTTTCAAAACCCAAAACCTCCATAGGCGTTTCTTTTGAGCTCCTTCGTCCCCAAACCACTTGTAAGTCAATTTTTACTGGCTTTCTTCAATTTTAACATCTTCTAACATGATTTCATTCTTAAATCAAAGCTTTCATGGTTAAAAATGGGGATTTGGGTAGAATTAGGTTTTTCAATAATTTGGGCTTTTTGACCTCGATTTGAGGTCCAATTTCAAATCTAATCATAGATATGATTTCATGACGGAAAGGGTAATCCGATTTTTATTCGAACCTCGAGTTTTGAACACGTGGGCCCGTGGGTATTTTGGGAATTTTTTGGTAAAATTTTGGGAATTTCATTTTTATGCATTCAAATTATTTTAACTAGCATTTGTTGATAAATTTGAGTAAATTATGGTGAGATTCGACCGGTTTTGAGGAAAATTCGAGGGGTAATGCTATTCTAGAGGAATGAGTTGAGTTGGAATCTTTCGAGTTAAGTGTTTGATATAACTTTGTCTTGAGGGAATATGAATAGGTTGTTATTTGTTATGTGCTATGTGGAGTCGGTGTATAGGTATGGTGACCGTTACCTATGTGCCCCAGTCAAGCATGACCGTGATGTCATTTTTGCTATTAAAATTGCGAAAGAAGTGAACAATGGTGATAATTTACTTGTTATAAGAACTATGAAGTGAAAGTTGAGAAGTAAATGAACTAAAGTGGAATTGTTGGTACTTTTCCCTTGCCGGGACCTATTGTTTAGTTGTATCCCCATGCCGGGATTCATTGTTGAATTATTTTCCCTTGCCGGGGTGTTTTGTTTGATTTATACTTACTTTTCCCGTTTGGTTGTGACCATTGATTTGGTGAGGAAGAGAGAGTAAAAACACGAAGGGTGATGCCGTGCACTATGTTTATCGAGAGTAAAAGCACGAAGGGTGATGCCGGGCCTTGTATTTGATATTCTTGGTGATAAATGAGAGTAAAATAACGAATGGTGATGCCGTGCATTATATTTGACCGTTTTGGCGAGGAATGAGAGTAAAATCACGAAGGGTGATGCCGTGCAGTTGTTGATTCATTGGCATTCTCATTTAATTATTATTTATTCAGTTCCATCTCTTGATTGTAGAAGTTATAATTGATTTCTACTCCCCCAGCATGTCCCCTTTCCCTTTTATTTGTTTAAATTCTTGTTCTCTTTCTGTTATTGCATATATTAGTACAGGTTGGTTGTGGTAGGTCCGATTTAGCCTCGTCACTACCTCGTCGAGGTTAGGTCGTCCATTTACCAGCACATGGGGTCGGTTGTGCTGATACTACGCTTCTGTACCTTTTTTTGCACAGGTCAGGACACAGCTTACGGACCGTAGCTATAGTTCGGGAGTGATCCTTCAGTCCGGAGACACTGAGGTAGTTCGCTGGCGTTCGCGCGCCCCGAGTCTCCTATATTTGTTTCTCTCATTTTGTTTAATTGTATCGAACAGACATGTTATGTATTTCTTTCAGATTGTTGTTTTAGTACTCCTTAGTCGTCTGTGAGTAATGACACCAGATACTGGGTAGAGATATGCTTTCGTTTCTTCTTTTTGTTTTCGCTATTGTTGTTAAAAGACTTTCGTATGTTTTAATTAATTATTTTAGTATTAACTTGTTTAGATCTAAGTTTGGTGCAAATGATTAAGAAAGTTGGCTTGCCTAGCTTCGACAGTAGGCACCATCGCGACTCCCGATGGTGGGAAAAATCCGGGTCCTGACATAAGAAGCCCGCCTGGATAACAGAGGCTGAATTATCTTTAAGTTGCTGTTTGGAGTCAGGAGCCCGCCTGGAGAATGGAGACTGAATTACCTTTAAAGTTATGATGGAGTCAGGAGCCTGCCTGGAGAATTGAGGCAAATTTATCATTATGATGCTGATGAAGTCAGGAGCCCGATTGCAAAATAGAGGAATACATTTCGAGATCAAATCAGATGTCAGTAATGCGAAGGGTTACAACAAAAAATCCCCATCATAACAAGATTAAAAGAAGGAAGCAATATCCTTAGCAGACAGAACGAACTGATGAAACTTGTGTTCAGAAAAGCAAAAGGCCAGTGTCATCCCCAAAAGTTTTCAGAAGAAAGAAGCACTGGAGAAAACACAAGCCGACAAGAAAGCAAGGCAACAAGAGCAATTTGAAGATATATAAGATCTTGTAATCCTTAGTATAGCCTAGCTTTTCGTTTACTTTTTAGCACGGTGTAATAAGGAGATCGATAAAGCAGTAGTAACAGCACTCATCAACAGTAACATGCAAAACCATAGCTCCAAGGTAGTCCCACCTACAAAAACTTCTCGAACTACATTAACCTGATTTCCTTTTAGCCAGGGATATGTAGGAAACCTTTTCAAAAAATGATTCACACTGACAAAAATCGCTCTTATCCGCTCATTTTATCTTTGCACGAAAACTCTTTGTGTTTTCGGACAAAGAGGGGAAGCTGTGAGCCATGATTTTTGCTTCACCAAAAACAACTCCAAAAGAAAAACAAATTTCCTTTGTATACAATTTTGAGAATTTACGTGGCATTTTGTGGGTAATTATTTGTAGTTGCCCGTAAAAGTTTATTTTTTGTTTAATTATTTAAAAGTACAAAAAATACATATTGCATGCATATGTAGGATTTAATTTTGCATTTTGGGAATAATTAAACCATGTTTTTTTAAAAGAACGAAAAATCTTAAAAATATACATGTATTCTATTTTTGTCATTAAAATGTGCCATTGTGTTATTTTACTTATAATTAAATGTTTTGACTTATGTGTAAGTTGTTTAGGGCTAATTAATATTATGTAGGTTAATTTTGATTTTTAAAATTAATTTAGGAATTTTGGTTAATTAGGAAATGAAAGGAAAAAGAAGAAGAATGAAAAAATATGAGCTAAATCGGATAAGGCTGAAATTTAAAACCAAAAATCAATCCCAAAATATTCAAATGACCCAGTCCAGGTCCCCTGATCCTTTAGACCAACCAAACAACGCCATTTCTGCATCTCAGGTCTGGGCCATGATGGCTGTATATGTATCAGAGGCATGATGGCTGTATATGTATTTAGCATGAGCAACTAAATACATATACTGTCCGGAGCTCAATACTTTTGCAAATCTTAGTATAGTTATTTTGATGATATCTCATAACTTGATTAAATTATTTCTAAGTAATAAATCTTTTATCTTGTTTCATATCTGATCTATTTTGTGTGAGGTACTTATTTCTCTCTAAGTGTGTGAGGTATCCGATTAATATCCGGAGAGTACGTTGGCAAGCCTGTCCTTGTGGTCCTTGTTAGCCGCGGTAGGCGTTTATTGTGACCCTTAGGTGTTCCCGTAGCCAAGATAACTCTAGAGAGAAAAGAGGTAAAACCAAGAGAACGATTAGATCTTTATGAACCTAGATATTTAGATTTAGGACTTTCTATAATTTGATCTTTGTTATTTGCTTTTATCTTAATATCTTATACTTGTGATTTTGCACCTGTATTAGTTCCAGGACAGTATTTTAATTTTGACATGAATCAAAATATTTTGAATACTGTTAACTTATCTTCTAGATCTACTCAGATTGCTTTAACTGAGTCTAATTTGGATAACTGGAGTATCCCTGCTGAACCTTTTCATAAGATCTACCAGATAGGTCACTTTACTTTCATTAAGAAGCATAATATTAAAACATGTGAATCAACTGTTGCTATTAATAATTCTTTAGAAGTTATAAAATTGTTACATGAGCATGATATAATTAGATATAAATCTAGTTTTAATTATTTGCATATTGGCCTTGTGCAAGTTGCGGTTAAGCCTTTGTTTAGAAAAGGACTTAATATCCCTGTTTGTGCACTTTTACGTGATGCACGTTTTCTTAACTTTGATGATTCTTTGTTAGGAGCACTTGAAAGTAATTTAGCAGGTGGCCCTGTTTATTTCAATTGTTATCCTAATTTCTCTGTTGATATTAATGATCCTAATGTGTTAGATACTTTAACGCTTAATATCAAAACTCTTAATATGAACAGCAAATACGAAACTCGTGAAATAGCTGTTATATACCGTGTTTATTATCGGTTGATGTCTACTACCCTTGCTCCGAAAGCAAGGATAGAGAGTACCAAAGGTGCGACTATGTTAATGGAAGCTAACCATGAACATAGTACCATCTTTGTTCCTCGCCTTCTTCAGTGGAATGACCTTTTAGCCAATACTGATTGGCACTTTGAAGCCATTACCCAACCTGTATCCTCTCATACAGAGAATCGCCATATAGAACGAATCATCCAAAACTCCGATGGTTCAGTTGACCTTAAATTCCTGAACTCTCGACCTCGTAGAAGTTTCACCGTAGGTTCTACTTCTTCAAACCCCCGGGAAGAAGTATTTACTCGTTCTTGCTCCTTTAGATCTGCTATTAATAAATCTGTTATTAATAGTCAAGTTGATGGTGTAGATTTTTCGGGAGAAATCCCAAGTCTTTTATAAAACTCAAGTCCATGAACCTATTCAGGAACCCTCTAGTCCCACAGAGTCTGATATGGCGCCTCCAAGGCAAAATTCAGACCCTGGTCTTCATGTCATTAAAATCGAGGAAGATTATACCCCTAATCTTACCGCTTTGAAAAGACTCTGGCTTGACCCTAAAAACGCTTTAAGGGTCAAATGGTACACTGCTACCCATTCGAAGAGTCAGCAAGCGATTTTTGGAAAACAATGGATTTCCGATATGAAGCGCTTGAAGTGTGATATTGAATATTTTAAGTGGTTTGAAATCACTGGAAAATTAGATGACCAGAATGAGTCTTTACAAGTTCTGGTAAATAAGTGGTATACTCAAACCAACAAGGTTGTTGAGTCTGTCACTCCTCCTCTTGAAGGAATTAAAATTCCTCATTCCAACACCATTGTTTCTGCTTCTCCTTTTAAACTCAAAAGCAGTAATCCTACGAGTACACCCTCTAATGCGGACATAGACAAAATTGTCGAACAAAACAATTACACTAACAAGTTGTTGCACACTGTTTCCCTTCAAATTGAAGAAACAAATCCTAGACTAACTCCTAGTCTAAGTATCCCTAGGCCTAGTACAAATAGTACTATAGAGCCTAATCCCATATTCAAGCCTCCTGAATTTCGCCGGGAATTGTTTCCTAAACTTAGCGAAAATATCTCTGTCTCTGGTAAACTGGTTGAACAGATTACCGAAAAACTAGCCAACTTTCATGTTTCAAGTGAGAGTAAGGTAAAAGAAGTTTCTAATGCTTCAAAAGCAAAAGAGACTTCTAATCAAACATCCAGTTCTCGACCAACTAAAGAGAACAGCACCAACAATTCTGAGAGTGTTAGAACCCTTTCTGATAACTCTCTTCTCAAACTTTCCGATAGATACCCCCATAGGCAAAACTATTATAGTCGTCCCTCTTTTCCTGATACTCAGTATGAGGAAGATGGTTTCCAGTCTCAATCATCTCATGATGGTAGAGGCATCGTTGAATGGAATATTGATGGTCTTGCCGAACATCAAATCTATCGTGTCCTTCACGAAATGGGTGTGTGTATTACCAGTTATAAGCTGCGAAATTCTTCTGATAAAGAAGCAGCTGCCATGATCACTGCTGGTTTTACTGGTATGCTTAGGTATTGGTGGGATAATTATGTCACTGAAGAACTTAAGCTTCAAATCCTCAACGCAACCACCATTATTACTACTGTTAAAACAGTTAGTGATATGGAAACCTCTGAATCTGAAACTAGAGAGGATGCTTGCGCCACTCTGCTCTACCACATTGCCAAACACTTTGTAGGTGAGCCAAAACTCTTCCAAGACAGGAGTCTTGAAATCCTTAACAATCTTCGTTGCCCTCGACTAAGTGACTTTAGGTGGTATAAAGACCAGTTTATGGTCAAAATTATGACTAGACCTGACTGCAATAGCGATTTCTGGAAAGACAGATTTATTAGCGGTCTTCCCCCTTTATTTTCCGAAAAGGTTAGATAAAAAATAAGAGATAGGTGTGGCGGTAAGGTACCCTATGATCTTATGACTTATGGAGACATTATTAGTCTTATTAATACCACAGCTCTAGAACTATGTACGGACCTAAAACTTAAGAGTCACCTTAAGAAAGATAGATTGACCTCCAAAGCAGAATTAGGTAGTTTCTGTAGAGACTTTGGTTATGGCAATATAGACTATCCTCCTTCTAAGCATGCTAAGAAGAAATCTAAGTCTAAGTCCTCTTATAAATCTAGAAAGCCTAGAAAAAACAATTCTAAGGATAGGTCGTATGAACCTAAGAAGAACAAATTTAGGAAGAAAAGACCTTCCTATAAAGAAGATGTCTGTTGGACTTGTGGTAAGTCTGGTCATAGAGCTAACAAGTGTAAATCTTCTAAAAAGAAGAAGAAGATAAACCTTTTAGGACTAGATGAGGATACTAAAGAAAAACTCTTTTCTATCCTTCAGGAAAGCGAGTCTGGTTCTAGCAATTCCTCTTCCGAAGAGTACAGTGACGAAGAGAATATCAACGTCGCTTATAAAACTGATGACAGTCAGTCAGAATCTGATGATTCTTGCGAAGAATCATGTGAAGGTGTTTTTTGCGGATGTCCTTCCAATACCCTTAGTATGATCACATCGGACTCCAAGGAAGTCCTTTTTGATATTATTGATCACATCAAGGATGATGAATCTCGTGCCAAGTATTTGATTGAACTCAAGAAAATTATCCTGGGGTCTGACCAAAAGAAACCTTCTTCGTCAATGGCCATAGAACCTTTTAGTATGAAACAAGTTTTCAATAGGTTTGATAAACCTGCTGAGCCATCAATGTCTGACTTGCGTCAAGAGATGAATTCTCTTAAGCAAGAAGTTAGACAGTTAAAATCTCGTCTTGACAAAATCGAGACGGAATCCCTTACTTCTCAAGTCCTTCATGACACTTTTGAGAAGATTGACTCTTTTCCTGAAAAAGGGTCTGATTTTCCTGGAGATCAACCTGTTGATCCAGGTCTTCTGAATACTACTGCTTCCACTAATCCCGGTCCTTCTGTGTCCACTATTAAATCTATTAGTGAACATATTCCTGTCAAAATAGTAATTGCAAAAAATTTTGTTCTTAACAAAGTTGCTTTATTTGACAGTGGAGCTGACCGTAACTGTATAGTGAAAGGTCTTATTCCTCTTAAGTACCTTGAAAAAAGTACAACTCGTTTATACTCCGCCACTGGTGAGCGAATGAAAATTGATTACAAATTGTCTAAAGCCCATATTTGTAATAACAATATTTGCTTTACAAATGATTTTGTAATCACTGAAAATATCAATGAAGATATTATTTTGGGTATGCCATTCATTAGCCAGCTTAAACCTTATACTAATGATATAGATGGCATTCATGCTTGTATCCTCGGTCAAGAGGTATTTTTCCCTTTTGTTCAAACTCTTTCACCTAAAGAAAGTATGTTTTTAAAAGAAAAAACTATTTTTAAAATTAATTGTCTTTCTAATCATATTTCTTTTTTAAAGGAAGAGATTACTATAGAAAGAATTAAACAAACTCTAAAAACGCCGGGAATGATGTCTAAGATAGATTCCCTTCAAAAGAAGTTTGAAAATGAAGTTTGTTCAAATCTTCCTACTGCTTTTTGGAATATAAAAAAGCATTCTGTTGCATTACCTTACATTGATGGTTTTGATGAACAAAACATACCTACTAAGGCTAGGCCTATTCAAATGAACCATGAAATGGTTGAAATTTGTAAAACTGAGATTAACCATTTACTTGATAATGGTATTATTAGGCTCTCTAACTCTCCTTGGAGTTGTTCTGCTTTTTATGTTAATAATAGTGCAGAAAAGGAAAGAGGTGCACCAAGGCTTGTTATTAATTATAAGCCTTTGAATTCGGTCCTTAAATGGATCCGACATCCAATCCCTAACAAAAGGGATCTCCTTAAACGAACTTATAAAGCAAACCTTTACAGTAAGTTCGATATGAAATCTGGATTTTGGCAAATTCAGATTAAAGAGAATGATCGTTATAAAACTGCATTCAATGTACCTTTTGGTCATTATGAGTGGAATGTTATGCCTTTTGGGTTAAAAAATGCCCCTTCTGAATTTCAGAATATTATGAATAATATTTTCAATCCTTATTCTTATATGTCAATTGTTTATATTGATGATGTGCTAATATTTTCTGAGGACATTGATTCTCATTTTAAGCATCTTTCCACATTCTTTAAAGTTGTGAAAAATAATGGTTTGGTTGTTAGTGCTAAAAAGATTAAGCTCTTTCAAACCTCTATTAGGTTTTTAGGCCATGACCTATACCAAGGTACCTACAAACCTATTTGTAGAGCCATTGAATTCTCGTCCAAATTTCCTGATGAAATTAAGGATAAGACCCAGCTTCAGAGATTCTTAGGAAGTCTTAATTATGTTGCTGACTTTATCCCTAAAGTTAGACAAACTTGTGAGCCTTTATATCTTAGGCTTAGAAAGAATCCTATACCTTGGGGAGATGAACAAACCCAAAGTGTTAAGAAGATTAAGAGATTAGTCCAAAATCTTCCTTGTTTAGGGATACCCAATCCCGATGCTTTTATGATAGTTGAAACTGATGCATCTGATATAGGATACGGAGGTATTCTAAAACAACAAATAGACCAAAATAGTTGCGAGCAACTGGTGAGGTTTACTTCTGGTATCTGGAATAATACCCAGAAAAATTATAGTACTGTTAAAAAAGAAGTTTTATCTATAGTACTATGTATTACTAAATTCCAGGACGATTTGGTAAACAAAGAATTTTTACTTCGGGTTGATTGCAAATCGGCCAAAGAAATTTTACAAAAAGATGTTAAAAATCTTGTTTCAAAACAAATATTTGCTAGATGGCAAGCTCTACTATCTAGTTTTGATTTCAAAATTGATTTTATAAAAGGGGAAAATAATTCTCTTCCAGACTTTCTAACCCGAGAATTTCTTCAGGGCCATGAAGCCATCAAAAACTAGCCCATTCAAGAATGTCAAGACTGAAAGGCAGCTATCAACAGCTAGACCTTTCATTCCCGCTAATTTGGCCCAATTAAGGCCTTCCTTTCCTCCTCTTCCTAGTCCGGCCCAAAGCCAAAACAAGTTTACCGTTTTAGGAGAACTCCCAAAACTTCCAGGCCCAAAGCCTGAATCCTCCTCTGGATCCACTTCTAAGGTCCAGAACAAATCTAGTTACGAAATGAAGACCCCCGAGTCTTTTGCCCAAGCTGTGGACCCTAAAGTCCAAATTCAAAATCCTTCTTCTCAGCCCATTGAGACTTTTGAATTCTTAACCATTAAGGTTTCTCCCATCTTAGCCCTCGATAAAGAGTTTGAATCAGGTCGAGTCCAAGACCTTGTAAAGCCTTGTTACAATTCGTCCAACTACGTTGATAGTTCTGACCCTCTTCACACTCGCCTTTATTTTGAGGCCATTTTAGTTGACACAGATTCCATTGAAGTGGAACATGTTTATTCTGATAGAAATCCTGATTTTATCTTATATTCTCAATTTACAATCAGAAAGATTTTATCTCCTTTTGAATGGCATGTTGACCATCTTCTTACTCCCATACGTCTTAGTATGAACCATAAACCACAGACATACAACTGGTATACATACCAACAAGCTTGGTATAATTTCATGTATCTTAGACCAGGTCATACTTGGTTTATTAAATACAGTCCTAAAGTTATTAAGGCTATTATTCCCAGATGGTTCTATGACTGGTGGAAGACTTTCGGAGGAAAGTTAGAAAACCTCCCACAACAATTTCTTAAGAAATTCGAAAATTTCCAAACTACACAAGAGATCACTACTCTTCCTTCCCACATTAAAATGTGTAAGTATTATATCCAAAAGAGGATTTCTTTTATTATTAGCTGGGATTTCAAAGTTGCGGAATTCGATAGGATTAGATACCTATCCAAAGAAGTAAAAGTTAAAGGTTGCATTCCAAAACCTAAGGCATCAACTCCTGATAAAGGAAAAATTGTCGTGGGAAAGACATCTCCACAGTCCAAGTCATCCAAAGCAGAAATCAGGAAGAAGCTCCAGAAGGCTCTTCAAGATATTGACAACCAGGATGAAGAAACTATTATGCAGCTTCTTGAAGAAGCTACATCGTCTGCTGAGTCAGGTAACGATGATATGTGTAATCCTAAAGATATTGCTCAAGCATATCTAGAAGGATTTTATGATTAGGATTTACTTTTCCGAAGAGTCAAGTTACTATTCGGTGGGAATGCCCACTTTGTGTCCTGTGAATACCCACTTTATCACTACCTTCCAAAAGAAGGAAAAACCGAGGGGTATGCGTCTTATTATTGTCCACTAAGGTCAAGTCTAATTATTGTCCACAAAGGTCAAAAAGTTGGGTCCCATAATGGTCCCCGGGTCATAAGGAATCTTATCCTTATCTTTTTTCACACGGGTTCACGTTTCTTTAATAATTAAAGAACCCCACGGTATTGTCGGCAAGATCTAAGCCGTCCACTTGTATCTAAAGAGATAAACTCTTTTGGTGTCAGAGGTCTATATAAAGACTCTCGTCTTGTAATATGAGTAGGTCCAATTTTCGACTTAGAAAATTTTAGGCACTTCCTCTTGCAAGCGGAAGTTTGATAGCAGAAGCAGGCTCTAGGAGTTATGTTTGACTGCGTAAGCGGTCTTGTGGCCGCAAAAGCGGATGACCGTGTAAGCGGTAATAGAGTTGGGCAGAAGGGTTAAGTTATGATTTTTCATCCGCAAGTTTTAGTCATCGTTCCACCACTGTTGAGGATTTTGAGAGATTTTTGGAGCAAATGAAGAGTGTTTGGAAGGGAATCAAAGGGAGGTAATTTCCTTGGCCTAATTATTCAAGATTATGGAAGGATTAACATGGAAACATGGTTGAATTCATTAAAAAGGGGCTAAAGTTAGGGCTTGAGTTTTGATATTTCAAATTGGAATTTGATAGCTCATTTGAGTTTGGATTAGGGAGTTCTTGGTATGTATGAACTAGTTCTGAGATTTGGATTACGGAAATCTAAGTTTCGTAACTTTTCAAGAAGCGGGCCCGGGGCTCGGGTTTTTCTAGTTTCGAGGTTCTTGCTATTATTTGATTGTTTTCGATTGGGTATTGCCCCATTTGCATATTGTGATAAATTGGCTCTGTGTTTGCAAGATCCGACGCACGTGGAGGCCGATTTGAGGTGCAAAGGCGTCCCGAGCTCGAGATTTTGCCGATTCGAGGTGAGTAATACTTGGGAATGATATCTTGAGGGTTTGAAACCCCGGATATTCATATCCTAGTGGTGTGTTGTGGTGACTTGCGCGCTGGACCTGGGCGTGGGGTAGAGCACCATTGGGGATTGTGAGTTGGTCCGTCCCGGTTGTTGGTTTTCACCTCTAAATTGTAAATGTTTTGTTGTTATCATTATGTTTGTTGTTATCATTATGACTTGGGCTCATTGCCAAAATTGGGGATTATTTCCGATTATTTGAAACCTTGGTATATCGCATTGTGACACTATATGAGGCGAGACATGCACTCCATGGCTAGTGCAAGGTCATATATGTGGGAAATCGCGACTCAGTTCACTCTAAAGGATGAATTATACTATATTGGCAATTGCTTCGCACCCTATATTGATGTTATCTGGGCTTGATGCCATGTTTGGGGCCTTGTGCCGACCTGTAGAATCCTTTAGGGATTGATATTTCTGCTTTAGCATGATTTGCATATCATTTGGTTTCAGTCCAATGTTTTAAATACTGTTTTGCAAACTCATCCATAATTCAATATTTTGAAAACACAAATGATTCTTAAATGATATTTCGGACTGACGATCATTATCTTACTATTTTCTGGATTGTATGTTATTTAATGGAAACGGTGGTAGCTATTGGCGCCGTTTATATTAATGTAAACGGTTGTAACTATTGGTACTGTGTATTATAATGGAAACATGGTAACTATTGGCACTGTATGATATTGCACTTGGGCTGAAGGAGCCCCTCCGGAGTGTGAAACCCCACAGTGAGCGCCGTCGACGTTAAATCATATGCATGGTTGGCTCGGGCTGCAGGCCACAGCATATTCATGTGCATTGCGTTGCATTCATGCATTTACTCCAGTTTTTTCTACGTGGCACGACATTTAGCACTCAAATATCATTGGCATACATACCGTTACTTGCCTTGTTGACCAGATACACTGGCATTATATGTTAAGGTGTGGTGAGCCCGAAATACTGATGTTTGATATTGTATGTTGATATTGAGCCCGAGGGCATGTTTCTGACTATTTCCTACTTGTTGAAATTACCTTTGCAAATGTCGAAAAACCATATTTTCAAAAGAGATTTTTGAACTGCACTTGGGATTTTCTGGAGAGATCTTTCACAGTATTTCGGTTTTCTCAAAAAGGGTTGTTCTGTCTTTATAGCAGTTTGGTGTGCTCATTATGTGTTTTCTTATCGCTCAGATCTTTTTCTCTCTTATTTCCACTGAGTTGGAAGTACTCACTTTACTCCCTGCACCTTGCGTGCAGTCGCAGGTATTGTTTACTCGATAGAGGGTCATTAGCAGGATCAAAGGCCATAATCTGGTAATTGAGCAGGGTGACCGCAAACATTCGCGGTATTGCACTCCATCCTTGTATTCCAGATTTACCTTGCATTTTTATACATTGTTGGTCCAGTAGTAGTGTCCCTACTCTTTAGATGCTCGTGACTTGTGACACCCCGGTCAGACTGTATTGGTATTCATATTAATTAATGTCATAAATTTTGGATTCATCAGTTATAACTGATTAATTGCTTTTGGTGGTGTAATTGAAACGGTCTGGATGGCCATGTCTTTACGAGAGGCGCCATCACGACCGGGTTTTGGAATTGGGTCGTGACACCAGGATTCATTGTTAAATTATTCTCCCTTGCCTGGGTGTTTTGTTTGATTTATACTTCCTTTTTCTCGTTTGGTTGTGACCATTGATTTGGTGAGGAAGAGAGAGTAAAAGCACGAAGGGCGATGTCGTGCACTATGCATATGAGAGTAAAAGCACAAAGGTTGATTTCGTTCACTGTTTATCGAGAGTAAAAGTACGAAAACGTGCCTTGTATTTAATGTTCTTGGTGAGAAATGAGAGTAGAAGTACGAAGGGTGATGCCGTGCATTATATTTGACCGTTTTTTGGTTGAATGAGAGTAAAAGCGCGAAGGGTGATGACGTGCAGTTGTTGATTCATTGGCTTTCTCATTTAATTATTATTTATTAAGTTCCATCTCTTGATTGTAGAAGTTATGATTGAACTACTACTCCCCCAGCATGTTCTATTTCACTTTTATTTGTTTAAATTCTTGTTCTCTTTCTGTTATTGCATATATCTGTACAGGTTGGTTGTGATAGGTCCGGTTTAGCCTCGTCACTACCTCGCCGAGGTTAGGCCGGGCACTTACCAGCACATGGGGTCGGTTGTGCTGATACTACGCTTTTGTGCCTTTTTGTGCACAGGTCAGGGTACAGCTTACGAACCGCAGCTATAGTTCGGTAGTGATCCTTCAATACAGAGACTCTGAGGTAGTTCGTTGGTGTTCGCGGGTCCCGAGTTTCCTCTATCTGTTTCTCTCAGTTTGTTTAATTGAATCAAACAGACATGATATGAATTTCTTTCAGATTGTTGTTTTAGAACTCCTTAGTCGTCCGTGAGTAGTGACACCAGATACTGGGTGGAGACATGTTGTTAGTTTCATTATTTTGTTTTTGCTATTGTTGTTAAAAGACTTCCGCATGTTTTAATTAATTATTAGTATTTAACTTGTTTAGATCTAAGATTGGTGAAATTGATTAAAAAGGTTGGCTTGCCTAGCTTCGACAGTAAGCGCTATCACGACTCCTCATGGTGGGAAAAATCTGGGTCGTGACAAGTTAGTATCAGAGCACTAGGTTACTTGGGTCTCACAACTCACACAAAAGCTCGGTAGAGTCCGAGGGATTGGTACAGAGATTTCTGTATTTATCCCTCAAAGGCTACAGAGTTAGGAAAAGATTCACTTTGTTCAATTTTGTCGTGCGATTCTGTTTCTCAAATATTGATTGTCGTTCTACTCTATTCTTTCGCAGATGGCGAGAACACATGCGTCTTCTTCTTTCGCGCAGCAGCCCGAGCCCCCAGCAGCAGCTCTTGCGAGGGGTAGGAGCCGAGGCCATGCCAGAGGCCGTGGCAGGGGCAGAGCTCAGCCCCAAGCTACAGTTCCAGAGGTGGAACCTCATATTGACATTGATGAGGAGGTTCTAGCTCCACAAGCTCTAGTTGTCCCAGCTCAGGTCCCAGGAGGAGTGATGTTTTCTTGGGATCTTCAGGATGCTCTTGTCCGCATAGGAGACTTCATGGACAATGTGGTTAGAGCGGGATTGCTGCCAGTAGCACCAGCCACTTCTCAGGCTGGAGGAGGGGTTCAAACTCCTGCTACACGTACTCTAGAGCAAGTAGCTCCACAAACTCAGGTTCCATTGGTTCAGCCCGTAATGGCAGCTCAGACAGGCATTACAGCTCAAACCGGAGATGGGACGGCCATGTCTTCGGATGACTTGTGGAGACTTGACTGGTTTTCAATACTATTCTCTAATTCATTCAGTGGTTCTTCATCGAAGGATCCCCAGTATTTGTTACACAATTGTCATGAGATCCTCAAGACAATAGGGATAGTAGAGACCAATGGGGTTGTTTTTTGCACTTTAAGCTTGTAGGGTCCGCCAAGACTTGGTGGAGGGGTTTTTGCTTATCTAGACCAGCAGGGTCACCAGCTTTGACATGGGATCAATTCGCAGAGATATTTTTTGAGAAGTTTATCCCCGTCACTCAGCGGGAGGCACTTCGCAGACAGTTTGAGCACCTTCAGCAAGACTCTATGACAGTTACACAGTGTGAGACCAGATTTGTTGATTTGGCTAGCCATGCAGTAGCGATGCTCCCTACAGATCGGGAGAGGGTCCGGAGGTTCATTAATGGATTGATTCAGCCCATTTGCCTACAGATGACTATGGGAGTTGGCAGTGATATTACATTTCAGAAAGCGACCAACGCGCCGCGCCGAGTAGAGATGTCATTAGCTCGAGGTGGTAGTCAGGGTTCAGACAAGAGGCCTCGACATTCTGCCAGATTTGCCCCGACTTGAGTGGAGAGTGACCCAAGGTCATGCCACCTGTAGTGTTATTTCATATGTCAAGGCTCGACGTATGGTCGAGAAGGGGTGTCTAGCATATTTGGCGTATGTTCGCGACTCCAGCGCAGAGGTTCCATCTATCGATTATGTCCCTATTGTTTGGGAGCTCCCCGAGGTATTCCATGCAGACCTGCCAGGTATGCCCCCCGACAGGGATATTGACTTCTGTATTGATTTGGATCCTGGTATATAGCCTATTTCTATTTCTCCATATCGCATGGCCCCACCAGAGTTGAAACAGTTGAAGGAGCAGCTTCAGGATTTGCTTGATAAAGGTTTCATTAGACCTAGTGCGTCACCTTGGGGTGTACCAGTGTTGTTTGTGAAGAAAAAGGACGGGTCGATGAGGATGTGCGTTGATTACCGGCAGTTGAACAAGGTGACAATAAAGAACAAGTATCCACTGTCGAGGATTGATGACTTGTTTGATCCGCTTCAGGGTGATAATGTGTTCTCGAGGATAGATTTGAGGTCCGGTTATCATCAGCTGAGGATTAGGGCGTATGATGTCCCTAAGACAGCTTTTCGTACTCGGTTTGGGCATTATGAGTTTTTGGTCATGTCATTTTGGTTGACCAATGCCCCGGAAAAATTCATGGAGTCGATGAACCGAGTGCTCAAGCCTTACTTGGATTCATTTGTGATTGTATTCATTGATGATATCTTGGTATACTCCCGCAGTCAGTAGGAGCATGAGTAGCACCTCAGAGTGATTCTTCAGACTCTGAAGGATAGCGTATGCCAAGTTTTCAAAGTGCGAATCGCATTCCTAGGTCATGTCGTACCAGAAAAGGGTATTCAGGTGGACCCGAAGAAGATAGAGGCAGTCAAGAACTAGCCTCGACCAGCTTTAGCTACAGAGATTAGGAGCTTGTTGGGGTTAGCTGGTTACTACAGACGTTTTGTGGGGGGGGGTTTTGTCAATCGCAGCCGCGGTGGCTAGACTGACTCAAAAGGGTGCCTAATTCAGGAGGTCAGATGAGTGCAAGGCGAGCTTCCAATAGCTCAAGACAGATCTGACTACGGTACTGGTATTGATCTTACCCACGGGGTCAGGGCCTTATACTGTATATTGTGATGTTTCCCGCATTGGACTAGGCGCAGTGTTGATGCAGAACGGCAAGGTCATAGCATATGCTTCGAAGCAGTTGAAGATCCACGAGAAGAATTATCCAGTCCATGACCTAGAGTTGGCAGCCAATGTTCATGCATTGAAGATCTTGAGGCACTATTTGTATGGTGTGACGTGTGAGGTGTAACCGGATCACAAGAGCCTTTAGTACTTTTTCAAGCAGAAGGAGTTGAATTTGAGACAGCGGAGGTGCTTGGAGTTGTTAAAAGATTATGGTGTTTCTATGTTATACCACCTAGGGAAGGCAAATGTTGTGGCCGATGCATTAAGTAGAAAGTCCGCCAGTATGGGTAGTCTTGCATATATTCCGATCAGCCAAAGACCGCTTGCCTTGGATGTTCAGGCCTTGGCCAATAGATTTGTGATATTGGATATTTTTTAGCCAAGCAGGATGTTAGCTTGCACGGTTACTCACTCGTCATTGATGGAGCGTATCCGGGAGTGGCAGTTTGATGATCCCCATTTGTGTGTCCTGAGAGACACGGTGCAGAAGGGAGGTTCCAAGGAGATGAATTTGGGAGATGATGGCATATTGAGGTTGTAGGGGCGAGTTTGTGTGCCCAATGTTTATGGTATTCGAGAGTCGATCTCAGTGGAGGCCCACAGTTCTCGGTATTCTATTCACCCGGTTGCCGCGATGTTGTATCAGGATTTGAAACAGCATTATAGGTGGCATAGAATGAAGAAAGACAATGTTGCATATGTGGCTCGTTGTCTAAATTATCATCAGGTTAGGTACGAGCATCAGAGGCCTGATGGGTTATTTCAGAGGATTGAACTTCCCGAGTAGAAGTGGAGAGAATCACTATGGATTTTGTTACTGGCCTTCCAATGACTTGGAAAAAGTTTGATGCTATGTGGGTTACTTTTGATAGTCTGACTAAGTCAGCGCATTTTATCCCAGTTGCCACCACCTATTCATCCGAGAGGTACGCTGAGATTTATATCAGGGAGATCGTTCGCCTTCATAGGGTGCCCATATCTATTATTTTGGATCGAGGTCTGCAGTTTACCTTGCATTTTTGGAGAGCGGAGCAGCATGAGTTGGGCACCCAGGTCCAGTTGAATACAGCATTTCACCCCCAGATAGACGGTCAGTCCGAGAGGACTATTCAGATTCTTGAGGATATGCTACGATCATGCGTTATTGATTTTGGACGCTTGTTGGGCCAGTTCTTTCCTTTAGCAGAGTTTGCCTACAACAACATCTACCAGTCCGACATTCAGATGGCCCCGTATGAGGCGTTGTATGGTAGGCGGTGTCAGTCCCCAGTCGGATGGTTTGAGCCCGGAGAGGCTTAGTTATTTGGTACAGATTTGGTACAGGAGGCCTTGGATAAGGTCAGGATCATTTAGGACAGACTTTGGTCAGCTCAGTCTAGGCAAAAGAGTTTTGCAGATCGTAAGGTCAGAGATGTTGCATTCATGGTTGGTGAGCGGGTATTGCTCCGTGTATCGCCTATGAAGGGCGTGATGAGGTTCGGGAAGAAGGGCAAGATTTGCCCTAGGTATATTGGCCCATTTGAGATTCTTGATCATGTGGGGAATGTGGCTTATAGGCTTCCTTTGCCTCTAGCTTGTCAGTTGTGCACCCGGTTTTTCATCTATCCATGGTTCGGAAGTATAATGGTGATCCCACCCACGTGTTAGATTTTAGTACTTTCCAATTTGACAAGGATCTGTCATACGAAGAGGAGTCGGTGGCTATATTAAACCGGCAGGTTCGACAATTGAGGTCGCAGAGTTTTCCTTCAGTGCGTGTTCATGCAGAGGTCAGCTTCCTGAGGCATCGTCTTGGGTGTCCGAGTCTGATATGTGAAGTCGTTATCCCCATCTATTCCTCGACTCAGGTACTTCTTTCTTTTGTCCAATCGAGGAGGAACGATTGTATTAGAGGTGGAGGATGTGACGACCCAAAAGGTCATCACCGTAATTATCCCTTTCTTTGCGCTTCTGAGGCCTTAAAACCCTATTAATTGGTTGCCTCGATTTGTGTGGGCAGTCTGGGCGCGAAGTTCGGAAAATTTTTAGGTGGAAATATTTGAATTCTGTGTTAAAAACTATAAATTTTGATAATAATATTGGTATAGTTGACTTTGGTCAACGTTTTGGATAAATGGTCCCGGACCCGTGATGTGACGGACCTGGAGGGGGCGTAAGGAAATTTGGGACACAGGCGTATTCCTGGAATCAAAATACGAGGACCCAAGCCCGACTATGGAACTTTTCTGTGAAATTGTTTTTGAATATGCTTAAGGAAAAATAAAAATAAAGATTTGATCAAAAGTGATCGTATCGGTCTCGTATTTTGGTTCCGACGCTTGGTACAAGGGTTAAATGTGTGTTAAGCGCTATATGTAAAGTTTGGTTGAAAACGATTGCCATTTGACGGGTTTTGGACTAAAAGTGGAAAGTTTGAAAGTTTTGAACTTTGAAATGAAAATCATGAGTTTTGGAGGGTGATTCTTTGATTTTGATGTTATTTTGGCAATTTGATCGCTCGAGTAAGTCAGTAGGATGTTTTTGCGGTGAAGTGCATTTTTGGGTTGGAGCCCCGTAGGTTCGGATGAGTTTCGAATAGGTGTTAGGCTCATTTGAAACATTTTTAACTGTTTTTGTCTACAGTCTTCGCATTTGCAAAGACATATTCTCAAATGCAAACTCCCCCCTTTTGCCTGGTTCTTTGCAAATGCGAGGAATAATCTCGCAAATGTGAACCTCCCTTGCTTGGCCAGACATCGCAAATGCGATGTTTTTCTCACAAATGCGATCGTCCCCCTTGGCATCCAGACTTCGCTAGTGCGAAGTCGATCTCGCAAATGCGACCTCCCCTGCCTAAGCCATGGGCTCGAAAATGCGAACCCTTTTCTCGCAAATGCGAGTTCCTCTGTTCCCGGTCCAGTTTGCATTTGCGAACAACCTCTCGCAAATACGAGTTTCTCTTTTATTTTGCCAAGTTGGCAAATGCGAAGTCAATATCGCATTTGCGAGACCTGCAACTGTGCAACTTATACTTAACCAATTTTAAACTTCATATTTCATATTTTCAAAACCCAAAACCTCCATAGGCGTTTCTCTCGAGCTCCTTCGTGCCCAAACCACTTGTAAGTCAATGTTTACTGGCTTTCTTCAATTTTAACATCTTCTTACATGATTTCATCCTTAAATCAAAGCTTTCATGGTTAAAAATGGGGATTTGGGTAGAATTAGGTTTTTCAATAATTTGGGCTTTTTGACCTCGATTTGAGGTCCAATTTCAAATCTAATCATAGATATGATTTCATGACAGAAAGGGTAATCCGATTTTTATTCGAACCTCGAGTTTTGAACACGTGGGCCCGTAGGTATTTTGGGAATTTTTTGGTAAAATTTTGGGAATTTCATTTTTATGCATTCAAATTGTTTTAACTAGCATTTGTTGATAAATTTGAGTAAATTATGGTTAGATTCGACCGGTTTTGAGGAAAATTCGAGGGGTAATGCTATTCTAGAGGAATGAGTTGAGTTGGAATCTTTCGAGTTAAGTGTTTGATATAACTTTATCTTGAGGGAATATGAATAGGTTGTTATTTGTTATGTGCTATGTGGAGTCGGTGTATAGGTATGGTGACCGTTACCTATGTGCCCCAGTCAAGCATGACCGTGATGTCATTTTTGCTATTAAAATTGCGAAAGAAGTGAACAATGGTGATAATTTACTTGTTATAAGAACTATGAAGTGAAAGTTGAGAAGTAAATGAACTAAAGTGGAATTGTTGGTACTTTTCCCTTGCCGGGACCTATTGTTGAGTTGTATACCCTTGCCGGGATTCATTGTTGAATTATTTTCCCTTGCCGGGGTGTTTTGTTTGATTTATACTTACTTTTCCCGTTTGGTTGTGACCATTGATTTGGTGAGGAAGAGAGAGTAAAAACACGAAGGGTGATGCCGTGCACTATGTTTATCGAGAGTAAAAGCACGAAGGGTGATGCCGGGCCTTGTATTTGATATTCTTGGTGATAAATGAGAGTAAAATTACGAATGGTGATGCCGTGCATTATATTTGACCGTTTTGGCGAGGAATGAGAGTAAAATCACGAAGGGTGATGCCGTGCAGTTGTTGATTCATTGGCATTCTCATTTAATTATTATTTATTCAGTTCCATCTCTTGATTGTAGAAGTTATAATTGATTTCTACTCCCCCAGCATGTCCCCTTTCCCTCTTATTTGTTTAAATTCTTGTTCTCTTTCTGTTATTGCATATATTAGTACAGGTTGGTTGTGGTAGGTCCGATTTAGCCTCGTCACTACCTCGTCGAGGTTAGGTCGTCCATTTACCAGCACATGGGGTCGGTTGTGCTGATACTACGCTTCTGTACCTTTTTTTGCACAGGTCAGGACACAGCTTACGGACCGTAGCTATAGTTCGGGAGTGATCCTTCAGTCCGGAGACACTGAGGTAGTTCGCTGGCGTTCGCGCGCCCCGAGTCTCCTATATTTGTTTCTCTCATTTTGTTTAATTGTATCGAACAGACATGTTACGTATTTCTTTCAGATTGTTGTTTTAGTACTCCTTAGTCGTCTGTGAGTAATGACACCAGATACTGGGTAGAGACATGCTTTCGTTTCTTCTTTTTGTTTTCGCTATTGTTGTTAAAAGACTTTCGTATGTTTTAATTAATTATTTTAGTATTAACTTGTTTAGATCTAAGTTTGGTGCAAATGATTGAGAAAGTTGGCTTGCCTAGCTTCGACAGTAGGCACCATCGCGACTCCCGATGGTGGGAAAAATCCAGGTCCTGACATAAGAAGCCCGCCTGGATAACAGAGGCTGAATTATCTTTAAGTTGCTGTTTGGAGTCAGGAGCCCGCCTGGAGAATGGAGACTGAATTACCTTTAAAGTTATGATGGAGTCAGGAGCCTGCCTGGAGAATTGAGGCAAATTTATCATTATGATGCTGATGAAGTCAGGAGCCCGATTGCAAAATAGAGGAATACATTTCGAGATCAAATCAGATGTCAGTAATGCGAAGGGTTACAACAAAAAATCCCCAGCATAACAAGATTAAATGAAGGAAGCAATATCCTTAGCAGACAGAACGAACTGATGAAACTTGTGTTCAGAAAAGCAAAAGGCCAGTGTCATCCCCAAAAGTTTTCAGAAGAAAGAAGCACTGGAGAAAACACAAGCCGACAAGAAAGCAAGGCAACAAGAGCAATTTGAAGATATATAAGATCTTGTAATCCTTAGTATAGCCTAGCTTTTCGTTTACTTTTTAGCACGGTGTAATAAGGAGATCGATAAAGCAGTAGTAACAGCACGCAGCAACAGTAACATGCAAAACCATAGCTCCAAGGTAGTCCCACCTACAAAAACTTCTCGAACTACATTAACCTGATTTCCTTTTAGCCAGGGATATGTAGGAAACCTTTTCAAAAAATGATTCACACTGACAAAAATCGCTCTTATCCGCTCATTTTATCTTTGCACGAAAACTCTTTGTGTTTTCGGACAAAGAGGGGAAGCTGTGAGCCATGATTTTTGCTTCACCAAAAACAACTCCAAAAGAAAAACAAATTTCCTTTGTACACAATTTTGAGAGTTTACGTGGCATTCTGTGGGTAATTATTTGTAGTTGCTCGTAAAAGTTTATTTTTTGTTTAATTATTTTAAAGTACAAAAAATACATATTGCATGCATATGTAGGATTTAATTTTGCATTTTGGGAATAATTAAACCATGTTTTTTTTAAAAGAACGAAAAATCACAAAAATATACATGTATTCTATTTTTGTCATTAAAATGTGCCATTGTGTTATTTTACTTATAATTAAATGTTTTGACTTATGTGTAAGTTGTTTAGGGCTAATTAATATTATGTAGGTTAATTTTGATTTTTAAAATTAATTTAGGAATTTTGGTTAATTAGGAAATGAAAGGAAAAAGAAGAAGAATGAAAAAATATGAGCTAAATCGGATAAGGCTGAAATTTAAAACCAAAAATCAATCCCAAAATATTCAAATGACCCAGTCCAGGTCCCCTGATCCTTTAGACCAACCAAACAATGCCATTTCTGCATCTCATGTTTGGGCCGTTGATTTGTTTCAATCAAACGGTCCAGTTCAGCCCCGACTAAGTTGAAACGACACCGTCTTAGGCAAGTTGATCTTATCCGTCCTTTTCCCTAGATCTAACGGTCTCCAGCATCCCTCACAACCCGACCCATTCTAGTCTAAGACCGACCCTGTCTAGCAATTTTGACCAAATGTCATCGTTCCATTAAGTGAATTGATCCAGGCTGTTGATCGTGGTTGATCCAACGGCCAAGATCAAACCACCCCCAACTATATAAACCTAATCCCCTAGCGAGCCTCCCCCCCCACAAAACCAAAACCCTATTCACCATCGTCACTCTCAGGGACGAGTTTCTCCAATAGAAATCCTAGTCGCCCTTAGGTTCCTCCACTAGAAACCTGGCGGAAACAATGCCGCCGGTCACCAAACCAACATCCTAGGACCTTCTAACCACCCTGAACACAATTCCACCACCCGTTTTGTTCGAATCTTCCCCCATCGTCTCGAATCTTCATTTGAAGATTCGAGCCAGACAGAAACATATCCCAATCCACTTAAACCTCACACGAGACACTCCCTTGACCTCCCTCGTAACCAAACCACACTTGGTTTGGTTCGAATCTTCCTAGAAATATTCGAACCCCAAATCAGAATGCATGAACCCTAGAAACCTCAAACCATGGAATCTGTCCGACTTAAGAGAAGATTTGGGGTATAATAGACCTTAATCGAAGAGTTCATAGTTGAGAACACTTCAACTAAGGTCCGTTCGACCTCAAATTGGTCGAAGTATGAGTTTGAACCGGGTCTGTATAGTTCTTGAGTTTTGAGGTACTTTTATTTTTACCTTGTTCTATGTTTATGTTCTTATCTGTTTATCGTTTTAGTTTGGTTTTTATTTTGTTTTTCAACTACTTTCAGTATATTCTGTCCATCTTCATAGACCCTTTATTTGGTCGATTTTTTTCATTTCCTGAGTAAGTATATTATAGACTCTATGTATTAGATTTGATTAATTCCGACAAGTTAGTTAGTTCAAGTAGGTTCCCTGTTTCTGCCCAAACATGAATCACCCTATTTGTATATAAAATTCTGTTTGATTGTTACCAATTGTGTTTGTATAATCGATTAAATAAACGTCATCAAAAGATTTAGGGTTAATTGTTGTATATACTGATTTAGGAAATTTGCTTCATGGAATTGTCAATACTGACAATGATCATGCATTCTGTATAAGATTCGACTTAGAATTGTGTTAAGTTGAATCCCTATATCCATGTGATTTTGATTCAGTTTCACTTTAAGTTTTAATGATTCTTTTAAGTTTTGGGTTGCATTAAGTTTGGTTTCTTGATTTTAATTCAGTTCTTTTGTTTCAATTAATTTAACCTCAGTCATTCAGTTTTCAGAAAGATTGGTTATAGCTTATAATTAGAATTAAGTTTTAGGTAATTTTCTTTAGGAATGAACAGATTGGATTAGGGCAGTAGTATTAAGGAGTTTCAGGGGTGATTTGGGAATAAAACAGTCACGATAATATTTTAATGATAGTGTCTTGTTAATGGGTATTAATTATTAATAATTTAATGAGTTAACGGGGAACAAAGAGGGATTTAAGGCTGAAAGTAAGAAAACGTTTTGCTAGTGGGTTTTAAGTGGGAAATATGCAGATTTTGGCATTGGTGGTGGGGTTTGAGTCTTGTGTAATAAGAGGGCAGGTTTGTTTTGTTGGGATATAAATAGAGGGAGTTGAGGATTAATAAAGAAAAGGATTTTAAGGACTAAAAATTGAGAGTTAAGTTTAAAAACTATTAGCTTTCTAATAAAAAGAATTCAGTGAATTTAGAGTTCAAATAGGCTAATTTTCAATTTGAAAGAGTGAGTAGTTTGAGAGTTCAGAAACTAAAGTGAGGTTTCTTTTGTGATTAAAATCAATGCTAGCTTGCCACTGTTTCATTGAAGCTTTGGGCTGCTTTTCTTTGTGTGTTTGAAAAATCAGAAAACTACTATTTCTTGCATCTGTCTGTGATTGCTTTTGGTACTGTTAGGTTACAAATTGGTTTTCTTGGGTTGTCATTTGGACTATCTATACTATTTTAGTTTTTATTGGGTTTTCTGCTTGGTATTCAATTTTTACCTGGGTTTTCTGCTACTATTTGTTACTGGGCTGTTCTATGTGTTTCTAAGTTGTTGTTGTGTTGCATTTGCTACTGCCATTCCACTTATCACTCATCTTCTTCTTTTGCCTTCCTATGCGAGGTACACAACTGATACACTAGCTATTGTAAGCTGATAATATGAAGCATGAATACAATATGAAGAGTTAAAGTCCGTAATTTATTTTAGTTGTATACTAAATCTTAATTGTACATATATCAATTGGTTTTCCTTTACTAGAATCATGTAGGTGTTTGCTATGTATAACTGAACATTTTTATAGTAATTTAGTTAAGTGAACTTCCCATGTACGCTTAGTTGAAAAGGATTAATGGTGTAGGAAACCATATTCTGTTATTTCAATTTGTTTGATGAATAGCATATCTCAAAAACATGTAAGGCCGTTAAGACTATTTTTAAATACCTAACAGTTACCTCATTGAACAAATGACCTATTTTGAAACTTGTAGTAATATTGCTTAATTAGATACTATTATTTCACATTTCAGCCTTTGTAGATTTCAAACATGTGTAGAATAAATAAATTAGGCCCATATTGGATTACGGATGGCCCAGGTCCTGTTTTACACTATATACGCTGGACCTGGGCCCATGATTTGCGACTGTACTGCCCACGTACACGTTCACTTTCAGATTTAACAAATCATGCTCGAATCTCATCTATAACAACTCGTGAGCATGAAAAAATTTAAGACCTTTTCTTCTCCAATTTTAGAGACAGACAATAAAAAAAAAAGTCACTATAGGACGATCCTTTAAAATAAAATGAGGCGTGCCTCACTAAATAAATCAGAAATTGCGAGGCCCTCAATAAATGAACATAATAAGTGGATAGACTTCGGGATCGGCCGCTTAGTGAACTTCACGGATTTTTCCCAAAAAAATGCAATACGTTAGTCTCTTTAGGCACGTACTTTAAATACCTTCTTAAGCTCCGGTGCGCACTGATGTGACCCTATTCCAAATCTCAACGGAGTCAAAAATGTGTCGACGACCACGAGTACATTGATTGTGACGTGGTTCGAGATACATTTTCATAACGTTGCAATTCTATAATAATAATAATAATAATAATAATAATAATAATAATAATAATAATAATAATAACAATAATTCAATAATAATAATAATTCTATAATAATAATAATAATAATAATAATAATAATAATAATAATAATAATAATAATAATTAGTTTAGGCCTCTCTCTCTAGTTTCTCTCTAAGTTTCTAGTATATATCCCTTTCTTTTGTAATTATTTTGAAGAGTAATACAAGTCCATCTGTTCGACTAAAAGGGTCATTGGCTTAAAGGTATTTGTTTCTTTTTCTCTGTTTACTTTCGTCTCCTCTCTCTAAGCTGTGACGATGTCCAACTGAGATAATTTATGTTTATGAAGGATTTCTAACTTCTTTTACTTATTAACTATGATAGATCTAGACTTATCAAAATAAAAAGAAATTTTATAATGGTTTTTTGGCTTGGTTCCAAGATGGTGGTACAGGTATATTCGGTACTTTTCTTATTGGCTTTGCCTTAGTGGCTCCGTGTAACAATCTATAACATTCAGCCCGCTTAGCTATGTGCATTAAGGGCATCTCAGTCATGGTCAGAACCGTTAGACACATGGGTTTAATAACGATAAGTATTAAATATTGACAGACCCCTTGCTTGGGTAAAAGGTTACTATACATTCATTAAACTTCTACAAAATTCCTCTATATTTCGACTATAAGTTCTTACTGATTGTGCGGATTACCGCTAGTCTTTAAGCAACGTTATTATTTGTTGAATGAAAGCATGAGCACACACAGAGAGTAATAACTTTTTTTATTTTCATAAGTAGCATTAAAACCTTTTGCATCTATATTAGTAAAAGGATAGACAACATTAATAAAAAGAGTCCCTAATATTATAGGAGGATATAACTAATTTTTTACCAGAAAAAAGAAGTGAGGAATGCATACATGATTTTGGGAAATACGCAAATTAGGCAATTTATACTTTATATCAAAAGCATGACTTGAGGAAGATTTAACAATATGAGTAGTTTTTTAAAAATATTTAGTTGGAATTAATACTTCTTGGATGCAACTAACATCATCACCACTATCAATCATTGATAATGAGCATAGTACATTTAATATACCACTTATGTGCCGTAACAATTTGCAGCATGCCTAAAACATATCGTTCGTAAGGACTGGATAGTACTAATATCAAGGGATTTATCATTATTACATATCGTGTTGTCGTTATCTGGAGTACTACCATTTCTTTTATCAATAGTCATTATGTGATTCCAGAAGGTTAAAAGTACTACCAGTACTAAAAGTACTAGACTCGAAGAGGTATATGTACCTCAAAATTTAGATTTATTAAATAAATGGACTATTCCAAAAGTTTCTATTAAAACTATTTGGTTTGATAAATTCTCTTCTAAACAATTGATAAAAACGATAGAATAATCTTTAGCATTATATTCTAATGAACAGACTATTCGTTTGTTAAACAAGAATGATATTGATTTATATAAACATCATTTTCATTATCTGCATATTGGAATGGTTAAAATTGCTTTTAAACCATTAACCCTTAAAGGGTTACTAGAGACATTTTTGGCAACTCTCCGAGATGCTTGAAATCTAAATTTTAGACAGTCTCTGATGGGTTCAATTGAATCTACTGTCGCTTATGGCCCAGTATATTTCAATCCTCAACCCAATTTACAATTATCTCTTTCTGATGTAAATATCCTTGATGCTTTGACATTAAATATCAAGACCCACGGTTATAATTATGCACCTGATTCTAAACTTATATGTTTATCTTATGGGATTTATTTTAAATTATTATCTACTTTAAATCCTAGATGTAAGTTATACGATACTATGGATCCGACCATTCTAGTGGAAACAAATTTTGCGAGGTCAAAGGCCACCACTAGGAGACCCATTAAGTGGGAAGAAATTAATTTCCCAACGACCTGGACTTTGCATTCGGTTATATTGTCAAGACAAATTACTAATGGTTTGTCAAATACTGAGCCTTCTCACGTTACTCAAAATCCTGATGGTAGGATATGCATCCTGTTCAATGACAAGTCTATTACCTATAATAAACATTCTCTTTCCAGTTATAGACATATGCCGGCTATTCAACACATTTCTCCAGTTGAAGCAGTTTATGGGCCAGCCAGGAAGCATCCTGCTTTGTTACACACTATCCCCAGTAGTAATAACCATAACTTTGTGGAAAAAGTTGTTGAAAGGGTTAAAATTAACCCCTAAACAAATATTATTCAAGATAGTAATAATGTTTCTGATAAGGATGTTCCTTCTCGGTCTGAAATGGACTATGACCCCAATAGTACTTAATGATTCCACACCAAATTGATTTTAGTCCAGGATCCCTGGCACGCAGATTTATTCAAAAAGAATTTTATGACAAAAAATAGAACCAGTTTAAAACTTGGTTTTTTTATACTTATAGTATAAACGATTTAAATAATATTTATCAAGAGTTTTATGAAAATTGTGCTTTACATCATCAAATTATGTATTTTGTTCTATGGTTTATAATAACTTACTTATCTCTTTATATTAATATCTTAACTAGATCATATCAAGATAGTAATGGTAATATTACTGAAGCTGTATATCCTCATCTAGCTCTATTTATTTTACCCAATAATACTGGTATTACTTTTTCAGCTTTCCAAAAATTTATTGACAATTATGTAGGTCATTCTAGTATTAAAGAGATTAATAATCTTATATCTCAAAACAATTATTTGAGTTTATACGTTAAAGTTTTAGGAGAACATGTCAGTTCTCTTGATAGTAAGATTGATGAGTTCATTATTTTGATAAAGGAAATATGTATGAAAATTAATAGTATTTCCGCTCCAAAAAATCATATTGTTACCCCTACTTCTAATATTGACTCCACTAGTCATACTGTCCCTACTCATATTCAGAGACATCTGGAGATTCAGGATTTCCGGGTGAGTCATAAAAAATCCGTCCTTATAATGAAAACATCCTTATAAGTACAGGAAGTGCAAAATTTTAGCACTTCTCAAGAAACAACACTAGTGAGAACGTTTATTACTTCTCCAAGATTATTATTAAACAGATTATATATGCTGAAGAATGGGGAATACCGAAAATGAAAGAAAGGCAGATAAGCAATAATAAATCTCTGATGAATTTTACTTATTGGGATTATATCCAGTCCTTTGATAGAGTCCTCTACTATAACAATGATAGACATAAACATACTTGGTTTATTAAAGTATGTGCGAAGATATTCGTAAACCCAATTCCTAATTGGTTTACCAAATGGTGGTTATATCACTGCCTAACAGTTAAAATTCTTCCAGACCCTTTTTTCAGATTGTATTTATATAATTCGGATCACATTTGCTATCTTGAAAAGATCGATCAATTATATTTTTATATTGAATTTTCCATCCCGTGGATTCAAAAGTGGATTCCAGAGCTTGGTTTCACCGATGAACAAATATCGTGTTTATATAGAGTATTTTACAATAATTTTTGGGACAAGTTATTAAAAACATATCCAAAAACCCAAATGTTATACGGACAAGAACTCCTGGACTCTATCAAAGCAAAAATTCAGGAATATTGTAATACTCCTCAGAGCAAATTGATAATAGATGATAAAACCGTGAAACATGCGGCAAGGAGGATTTCTATACAGGAAGGAGATAAAACATATTTGATAAATCAATACCTAGAAGAGGTAAAGAAAAATTTGTTGCAAAGTATATCTCAATTGGATAAATCCGACACTTCAATGAAGAGTGAAACAATCGGAGATATTGCTAGCATCGAAGATATCGAAGATGAATCTCATCCTATAGAAACTGACAGAATTTTATCCGTAAAGGAAGAAGGACAGGTGAAAGATTTTCTCCGACAATTAAAAGGAAAAGATTAACATTAAGCAGCCAGGCCCACTCAACAGTGGAGTCGCCAGGACCCACTCAATAGCAGATACACTCTATAAGGGACCCACATAGAAGTCCCGGTAACAGTACATATACTGTGTAAGGGACCAACATTACTGTGCATATATTCCTTTTCTTCTTTATAAATGAGTCGCCCCTCATTCTGAAGATGCATCAGAAGTTTAGGCCCCTTTCTCTCTAGTCTCTCTCTAGTCTCTCTATTAGTTTCTAGTATATATACCTTTCTTTTGTAATTATTTAGAAGATTAATACAAGTCCATCAGTTTGACTGAAAGGGCCGTTGGTCTAAAGGTATTTTTTTCTTTTGTCTTTGCTTTAATCTCCTCTATCTAAGCCATGACGATGTCCGACTGAGATAATTCATGTCTATGAAGGATTTCTAACTTCTTTTACTTATTAACTATGAAAGATCTAGACTTATAAAAATATAAAGAAATTTTATAAAGGTTTTTTGGCTTGGTTCCAAGATGGTGGTACAGGTAGATTCGATACTTTTCTTATTGGCTTTGCCTTAGTGGCTCCGGCTAACAAGCTGTGACATTCAGCCCGCTTAGCTGTGTGCGTTAAGGGCATCTCAGTCATGGTCAGAACCGTTAGACACATGGGTTCAATAAAGATAAGTATTAAATCTTGACAGGCCTCTTGCTTGAGTAAAAGGTTACAATACAGTCATTAAACTTCTATAAAATTCATCTATATTTTAACTATAAGTCCTTATTGATTGTGCGGATTACCGCCAGTCTTTAAGCAACGTTATTATTTGTTGAGTCAAAGCGTGAGCACACGCAGAGATCCTACAAATGGTATCAGAGCCTTGGCTTTTTCATCGTAAATAATGTAATAGGAAGGATCTCTGCGTGTGCTCACGCTTTGATTCAACAAATAATAACGTTGCTTAAAGACTGGTGGTAATTCGCACAATCAGTAAGTACTTATAGTCGAAATATGGAGGAATTTTATAGAAGTTTTATGACTCTATGGTAACCTTTTTCCCAAGCAAGGGGCCTGTCATGATTTAATACATATCTTTATTGAGCCCATATGTCTAACGGTTCTGACCATGACTAAGATGCCCTTAACGCACAGCTAAGTGGGCTGAATGCCACAACTTGTTAGACGAAGCTACTAAGGCAAAGCCAATAAGAAAAGTATCGAATCTGCCAGTACCACCATCTTGGAACCAAGCCAAAAAAACATTTATAAAATTTCTTTATATTTTGATAAGTCTAGATATTAGATACAAATGATACTCCTTCTTGTAATACTTGCAATAATAATGCTTGTACTTGTGATAGTGAAGAATTTTAACGAATGAAGGCTATGTTTCATTACTTGAACGTTAGAACTATTTCTTCTGATAATGTTATTGAACTATTAAAGGAAGTTAGTGATAATGAAATCCGTAAAAAGTTAAAGATTTTGCGCCAAGTTCTAAATCTACTTCAAGTTATAATTCTACAAAGAATTTTGATAAAGAAAAAACTGACGATGACTCTTATTCTTTAGATGAAGTTTATAAATGACTAGAAAATAGAGTCAATTCGACTCGTGATACTTCTTTTGACGACTTGAAAGTCGAAGTAGAAAAATTGAAAAGGGAAATTAAATCCCTTAAACAAAACCAAATGATCAAAGATCATGGAATAACTCAATTAGAGAATTATAATTCTCTAACCGGGTCATCCCCTGATAAAGGAAAGAATATTTTTCCTAATAAGGAATACTTAGTCCCTGATAAGGAAAGACCCCTTGATGTTAGTTCTATTAAATTTAATCCTACTAACAATATGTTTTTAGGTATGATGCAGATAGTAACTGCGCATAAATGGTACATTAAATGTACTATACTTATTGATAATGAACTAACCATCACTGGTGTGGCAATGATTGATAGCAGTGCTGATGTTAGTTGCATTCAAGAAGGGTTAATTCCCACCAAGTATTTTAAAAAAAAACTACTCAGGTTGTTAAATCTGCATTAGGACGTGATTTAGATATAAAGTATAAATTGTCTAATGCGCATATTTGCGAAAATCATATTTGTGTTCCGCATTTCTTTTTCTTAGTAAAAAATCAGTTATACCCTCCTATAATTCTTGGAACCCCTTTTATAAATGCTATTTATCCCTTTACTAAAATTGATGCGAAAGGATTCAGTGCAACTTATGAAAATAACAATATTCATTATTCTATAGTTACAGATCCCGTAACTAGAGACATTAATGCCTTGATTAATATGATACAAAATCATATTGATTTTCTTCAATTAGAAATGTTTAGCATGAACATTTTTGATACAATAAAATCTGCTAATGTACAAGAAAAAATCAAATTGATTTATGAACAAATAACTGTTGAAAATTTGTGCTGATCATCCTAGTGCTTTTTGGAATCGCAAAAAGCATATTGTTACTCTCCCTTATGAGGAAACATTTTCTGAGGATAATATTCCTACCAAATCTGGGCCCTGCCAGATGAATGCTGAATTAGTCGATTTCTGCAAAAAGGAAATTGATAATTTGTTACAAAAGGGTTTGATTAAACCCTAAAAATCCCCTTGGTCTTGTTCTGCATTTTATGTTAATAATGCTTCAGAAAACGAACGTGGTGTTCCTAGACTTGTTATAAATTATAAGCCTCTTAATAAGTGTTTAAAATGGATTAGATATCTTATTCCTAACAAAAGAGATTTGCTTTCTAGATTATATGATGCCAATATATTTTCAAAATTTGATTTAAAATCTGGATATTGGCAAATCCAAATCTTTAAAGAGCATACTTATAGAACTGCTTTTAACGTTTCAGTTGGTCAATATGAATGGAATGTTATACCATTTGGTTTGAGAAATGCACCCTCTGAATTTCAAAAAATAGTGAATGATATTTTCAACCCTTATCTAGATTTTATCATTGTTTATATTGATGACATACTGGTATTTTCAAAAATACTAGAAGCGCACTTTAAGCATCTTGATATTTTTAAGAAAATTGTTATACAAAATGGTTTGGTAATTTCTAAGCCAAAAATGAGTTTATTCCAAACAGAAGTCCGTTTTTAGTACATAATATTTGCCGAGGAAAAATTACACCTATACAAAGATCAATTGATTTTGCGTCCAAATTCCCTGATATTATTACTGATAAAATGCAATTGCAAAGATTTTTGGGAAGTGTAAATGATATTGCTCCCTTTTATAAAGGTTTATCTCCTGATTTAGCCCCACTTTATGATAGGATAAAAAATAATTATAGGCAACGTTGGACGGACCAGCACACTTTGTTAGTCAAAAGTATTAAGCAACGGGTAAAATCGTTACACTGCTTAACTCTTGCCAATCCTACCAGGCAAAAACTTATTGAAACTGACACATCCAACATAGGATATGGATGGATTCTGAAACAAATTAATTCCATCGATAAAAGTGAATATCTTATAAGATTTAACTCGGGCAAGTGGACGGAAGCCCAAAAGAAGAATGCCACTGTGGCACACGAAATGTTGACTATTGTCAAATGTATTTTAAAATTTTCAAGATGATTTTGTACAATAAAAAGTTTTTAATAAAAACTTATGTGCAATCCGCAAAATTTATGTTTAATAAAGATTTTAAACATGATGCTTCTAAACTAATGTTAGCTAGATGGCAAGCTCAACTAGAACCTTTTGATTTTGATATTGTTTATAAAAAGAGAATTGATAATTCTCTTCCAGATTTCGTATCTCGCGAATATTTAGATTCCTAATGAGTTTTTACAATTTCTTTTTCGATAATGACTTTTTAATTACCTTTTTAAAGGTAATCCCTCTTAACAAAGATATTCAGAACCCTTATTCTTGATAAGATAATATATGAAATTATGAGTGAAAATCGTACATTTTCAATCCATGATTATACTGACAAAACCAGAGATGATATGCTCGATGGTTATTTCTCTGAATAACATGGGTCGTCATATATGCAGTATGGAACCCACCTGGGCCCACGCCAGAGGAAGAGGCAGAGGAAGAAAATCATTTACTTCGGGAATTTCTCAAGGATCGTCATATGGATCGTCATATGGATCCTCATGTAGTTCACCAGTAATACAGCTGGGAAATCGTAAATGCATAAACTCAAAGGTTTCCTATAAAGAAGAATCTTCATCATCGTCTTCCCAATCTATTCATTTAAAAGACATTACGGAAGACAGTCCATTATACGGACACCTGCAGGTATATCTGACGGCCCAGAAACAAAGTGATACTTCTGCTTCTATAGCTAAAGAAGAAGACTCTGATGATATCAAGTCTTATGAAAAACTTGAGAACAAAGAAATAATATTTCTTCTAGAAAACTCTGAGATTCAGAGAAAGGATGAGCCATGGAAAATATTCCAAAGGTATTTAATAAGTGGATTATACTACCCGAGGGAGTCATACAAAACCCGCTCTTATTACGAAAATATTCTCACCAGTACAGGAAGTGCAGAATTTCAACACTTCTCAGGTTATAATACAAATGAGAATGTTTATAACTTCTCCAAGATAATTATTAAACATATTATATCTGTTGAAGAATGGGGAATTTCCACAATGAACGAGAGACAGATAACTCTTAATAAATCCCTCATGAATTATACGTATTGGGATTATATTCAGGCATTTGATAAAGTCCTCTACTATAACAACGACAAGCATAAACACACATGGTTTATAAAGGTATGTGCAAAGACATTTGCGAACGCAATTCCTAATTGATTCATAAATTGGTTATTATATCACGCTCCCATGAGAAAACTCTTCCAGAATCCTTTCTCCAATTATATAAAGAATGGGCAAGCGTCTCCCCCAAATTGTATGATTTATATAACTCTGATCATATTTGTTACCTTGAAAAAATTGATCAGATATATTTTTATATCGAAGTCTCTATCCCTTGGATTCACAAATGGACACCAGAACTAGGGTTCACCAATGAACATATACCATGTTTATACAGAACCTTTTATAATAATTTTTGGGACAAGTTGATGAAAGTAGATCCCAAAACCCAAGTCTTATATGGACAAGAGCATCTGGATACCATTAAAGCAACAATCCAGAAATATTGCAATACTTCCCAAAATAGATTGATCATTGATGATAAAACGGTAAAACATGCTGTGAGGAGAATGTCCATTCAAGAAGGATACAAGGAAGATTTGATAAATCAATACCTAGAGGAGGTAAAAAGAAATTCACTACAAAATATCTCTCAGATAGATAACAATTTGGATAAATCTTACACCTCAATGGAGAGTGAAACAAGCGGAGATAGCGCCAGGATCCAAGATATTGATAATAACTCTCAACCACTACAGTGTGAAGAAAATTTATCAGGAAAACAAGTAGCCCAGGTGGAATATTTCCTCTAACAACTAAAAGAAAAAGGTCAACAGTAAAAGACGCAGAACCCGCTGAACAGTAAAGCAGCCATGAACAGTAGATACACTATGTAAGAGACCCTTATATGGGACCCACTTTACTATTTAGTTGCAGTAGATACATTGTGTAAGGAACCCACTTTACTATCCATAGATTCCTTCTAATTTTTATAAATAGAAGGACCTTCTATCTTGAAGAAGGCACCGGCTATTAGACTCTCTCTCTCTCTAGTCTTTCTCTAGATCTCTTATATAAAAACTCTCTCTTGTAATAATTTTGAAGATTAATACAAGTCCACCAGTTCGACTGATAGGGCCATTGGCCTTAAGGTATTTACTTTCTTTCCTGTCTTTCTTTTATTCTCCTCTCTCTAAGTCGTGACTATGTCCAGCTGAGAATATTCATGTCTGTGAAAGATTTCTAACTTCGTTTACTTATTAACTATGAAAGATCTAGACTTATCAAAATGAAAAGAAATTTTATAAAGGGTTTTTGGCTAGGTTCCCAGATGGTGGTACAGGCAGGTTCAATACTTTTCTTATTGTCTTTGCCTTAGTGGCTCTGTCTAACGAGCTATGACATCCAGGCCGCTTAGTTGTGTGCGTTAAGTGCATTTTTAGTCATAGTCAGAATAGTTAGACGCATGGGTTCAGTAAGAATAAGTATTAAATCTTGACAGGCCCCTTTCTTGGGTAAAAGCTTACCATACAACCATTAAAACTCTATAAAATTCCTCTATTTTTCGACTTATAATGTTTTTATTTGTTGAATCAAGGCGTGAGTCATGTGGACTACCGCCAGCACATGCAGAGATCCTGCAAATGGTGTAACATTTTAGTTGTAGATTTACAAATCAACACCAAACCATCCGCGTTATGTTGAATGGGCTAAAATGTAAAACCCTCAATCATTTTAGATGGTACAAAGATAACTTTATGAATCGGCTTATGGAACTACCCGAAAATGGGCATGAACATTGGAAAGCCAAATTCATAGATGGTCTTCCTCCTCTTTTTGCAGAAAGAGTCCGAAAGGTTCTACAAAAAACCAAACAGTCATACACTATCAAGATTTCACTTATGGAAAATTGATCGGAGTACGTACGCAAGAAAGGTTAAACCTGTGCAATGAGCTGCAGTTAGCTCGACATCTTAAGAATACTAATTGACAAGAAAACTCTCAATTAGGAGATTTTTGCACTGTGAAGAATCTAACATAGACACGAAAAATTGGATACGGATCTGGGAGAAACCAGTACTAAGAGTACTAGACTAGAAGAGGTAGATATACCTCAAAATCTCAATTTATTAAATAAATGGACGATTCCAAACCTTAATTATTCATAAGATAATATATGAAATTATGAGTGAAAATCTTACATTTTCAATCCATGATTATACAAACGAAACCAGAGATGATATGCTCGATTGTTATTTCTCTGAATAATATGGGTCATTATATATGCAGTATGGAACCCCCTGGGTCCATGCCATAGGAAGAGGCAGAGGAAGAACATATATATAATAGTAATAATAATAATAGTAATAGTAATAATATATATATATATATATATATATATATATATATAGTAATAACAATAATAGTAATAGTAATAATAATAATAATAATAATAGTAATAATAATAATAATAATAATAATAATAATAATAATAATAATAATAATAATAATAACAATAATAGTAGTAAAAGAGTTGTAACTTGCATATAAGTGCATATTTGTTAAAATTAGATAATTAATCCAAATATAATAGTTGAGCGACTGTGCTAGAACCACAGAATTCAGGAATGCCTAACACCTTTTCCCGGATTAACAGAATTCCTTATCTGGATTTCTGGTTCGTGGATTGTTAAACATAGTTATTCTTTTCCTTGATTTGGGATTAAACCAGTGAGTTGGGACACCATAAATCTCCCAAGTGTCGACTTTGAATAAAATAAACAAATCTCGTTCGATTGTCCTTTAATTGGAAAAAACTCCTTCACCCTGCGGGTGTAGTGAAAAAGGAGGTGTGACGGTAGATTGTAGTTGTTGTTCTAGCATATTTCCGTTCTACTTATTATTTTGCTAGATACTCGAATTTACTGTATTTTTGCTACTGTCTATTCATTTCATATTTATTTATATATTTATCTCAGTAGGGCCTTGACCTTTCCTCGTCACTACTCCACTGAGGTTAGGCTTGGCACTTACTGAGTACCACTGTGGTGTACTCACGCCTCTTCTGCGCATGTTTTTCATGTGCATATCCTGGTACTTCTGAGCAGGCATACCTCCAGTAGTTGTCGTGGAGCATTATTTGAAACTTGAGATATACATCTGCTATGTCCGCAGATCCGCAAAGTCTCCTTCCCATTCAAACTCTAGTTATTAGTTGTTATTTCGATTCCCCTCTTTGTATTAGACAATTCTGGGGACTAGCGCGGTGTAGGACTCTTCATATCTTGTGTTGCTCGTGGGATTCCGGGTTTTGGGATGTTATTTTCAGAAGTTATGTCTTAGTGTATGTTCCAAGCGGCACCGTTATACATTTCTTACTCTATTTTGTATTTGTTTACTGTTTTATTTCAAACTGTTGAATTCAGCAATGTGTTAGGATTACCTAGTCGCGAAAACTGGGTGCCGTCATGACAGGCTCACAATTGGTGAACTAGGGTCGTGACAACAACTCAAGCATACATTTTAGAAAACATTTAGACAATAAACCCTTATTTTGCTTTTTAATTCAAATGTTTGATGTTAAATCTAGTTAAGGATCCATGTAAATCTCATAGATATATATTACAATCATTTATCCCAATCTTGTAGATGAAGTTCTGGGTTGAAACTCTTCAAACTCGAGATATCATGTCTCTAAAGGGTGGAGAATAAATAAGAGTAGCCCATTATGAATCTGACGGCTCTATTAAATCAAATTCTAAAAGTTCTCGCATTATTTCTTCGCAAACTAATAATGATCTGGATCCATGCCTTAATGAATGGCTTTTGTTAGATTGATATTTTCATTTTTCTTGAAAGGGAGCAAGATATGATCTCCATAGTGCTTACAACACATTTTTGTGTGGTCCGCACTTCCCAGTTCTGCGGCCGCAATCCGAATTGTGCGGCCGCACTCCTACAGTAGTTGCTCTACCAGTATCTAATAAATTGACCATAACTTTCTATACATTTATCCAAATCATGAACAGTTAATTTTCCAGAAACTAGACTTAAAGATCCATAACTTTGTTTTTGGATCATCCCCTATTCTTCATAGATTGCGAGATATACGCTCCAAAAGTCATACCAACGAACCTTCATATTCCATGTTGCGGCCCTCAGTATGGTCTGCACTTTAACCAATGCCTCTCCACTTGGAGTTTTACGGTCGAACACGAGCCTTTACTTCAGCACTTCAAAAGTTTCCTCAGCACTCCAAAAAGTGCCATCCTTACTTCAACTGCTCCAGAACATCATCAAAGTGTTGAAATGCCCAATGTTGCTCAAAACTCACCCGAGGTCCCCGGAACACCATCCAAACATACCAATAAGTCCTAACACAGAATACCAACTTACTCGAAGTCTCAAATCATATCAAACAACACCAAAACTATCAAATCTCACATCAATTCAAGCCTTATAAACTAATGAACATTCAACTTCTGAACCTCATGTTGAACCATCTCAAATCAACTCAAAATTACCTCAAATTATGCATGCAAGTACCAAATGACACAACACAGCTATTCTAACTCCCAGATTTGCAATTTCAACCTGTATCAACCAAGTTAACTACCGCTCAAACCTCTTAATCTTCCAAACCTTTAACTTTCCAACTTTCACCAAAATGCATCAAATCAACCTACGGACTTCCAAATCTAAATTCGAACACGCTCCTAAGTCAAACTTTATCATAAGAGCTATCGAAACCATAAAAACTTCATTCCAAAGTCATTTTTCAAAAAATTTAAATGGTGGTCAACTCTTTTAGCATATGCTCAAACTTTGGGACCAAGCGTCTCAATTTATTGTGAAACTCACCTGAAATCGAACCAACCAACCTGGAAAGTCACAAAACAATAATATTACACAGAGGAGACAATAAATAAAGGAACGAGGCTAAAATGTTCGGTCAGGCCGTTACACCTTTATATTTATAAGCATCTATTTTATAAAACAAAAATTAACTTGTATAATTATCGATGTGGAGGAAAATATAATAAAAATTATAAAGCTTGTTTCATAATGTAACGTTATAGCCTATTCCCTTGAATGTGTTTGATTGGGTACGAAGTTTAACAAAGGAAAAAATAATCGGGATGCATGAAAGGCTTCTGCCAAACACGCAAGTACACAATGGCCAAGCGTGGAAGCGAAAGTCTTGCATTCTTCAATTGATTAATAAGAATAAATATACAAGTCAAGTAATAAACCTTAGCCCTAGCATATATGTAAAACTACTCCTAAAAAAAATTGAAAAGAAAAGCTCTCCTTGTCATAAACAACAATATTTCTACTATCCATATATACCCATACACACACGCACACATGCTTTAATACCACCCACCCACGCGCCTTCCCCTGTAATGACCTGACACGTCGTCTCGTGTATTTCCACCCTGTTTTCCCCTTTTTATGATGTTATATGTTTCAATATACGTATTTCGATAGTTTGGAGTAATTCGAATGAAGTATGGATAGAAATGCGACAATTAGTCTCTTTAAGAGAAAGTTAGTTTGGAAACGTCAACCGAATGTTGACTTATGAGTTAGAGGGCTCGTAATGAATTTTCGATGATTCAACTAATTTCGTTTGGTGATTTGTGACTTAGGAGCGAAATCAGAACTGAATTTGGCAGTTCGGTGTAGAATTAGGCTTGAATTGGCTAAGTTAGAATTTTGGCAAAGTCCGGTTTATAAGTGATATTTTGATCTGGGAGTCGGAACAAAATTCCGATAGTTGCAGTAGCTCCTTTAGGTGATTTTTGCTATGTGTGAAAATATTTAGATCTTTCGTAGGTGTTTAGGTCGGATTTTGTTTCAAATGCAAGTTTCGAAAGTTATTGTTTAACTTAGGCTTGAATTCGTGGTAATTTGAGGATTTTGATTTTATGATAGTGTTTTTATGTTACAAGCAAGTTTGAATTAAGTATAGCGCATATCTTTGCATTTGGTTAAGGTCCCGAGGGCCTGGGGGTGATTTCAGATGGCTAACGGAGATTTTTGAAGTGAAAAAGTGCAGCAGAAATTGCAGAGTAGAAATTGCTCTATGCGATCGCGAAAAGGGGGATGCGATCGCATAGGTCTGGGTTATTGGGCAGTGCAATCGCGTGAGGTACTTTGCGATCACGTAACGTTCAGGGGCAGTTCTCTACGGTCGCGTGATGTTGTTTGCGATCGCGTAGGAGCGGAAGTCAACGTTCTGCGATCGCGTAAGAGGAAAATTTAGTGACTGCAATGTGTACTCCGTGATCGCGTGCATTGGGCTGCGATCGCATAGAAGAAAAGTACTGGGCTGGGAAGGGTTTTTAATAACATCTCATCCGTGAACCAATCATATTTCCCTCCACTGTTAAGTAACCCAAGGAGCTTCGTTGAGCGATTTGAAGTGTGTTATCAGCGGGTATCGATTGGAGGTAAGTCTCTTGGCTTAAAAATATCACTTTTAGGAAGAATCAACCCCTAAATCCATAAAATTGTGTAAACATTATGAAGAACTAGAGGCTTAGCTTTTAGAAACGAATTTTGGGGATTTGAAGGTCAAACGGACTCTGTTTTTGTTGAACTTTATACGCATGGACTTGTGGCGAGACGAGGAATCCAATGATGTAATTTTCAGATTTATCGAGAAGTGGGCCCAGGGCTCGGGTTTTACCAACTTCGTGATTTTAATGTTTTTCGAATAATTTCAATTGGGTTATGTTTATTTAGCCTATAATAACCTATTCGTTGTGGTTTTGAATAGATTCGACGTTCGGAGGAGAATATTCAAAGGGAAAAGGCATTACAGACCAGGCTATGACCGGTTAGAGGTGAGTAGTTTGTATAGATTATGGTCTGAGGGTTTGAAACCCCCGTTTATCACATCGTGATGCTATGTTAGGGCGTGACTCACACCCCATGGTAGGTGCGAGGTTGTAAATGATTGGGAATTGTGACTTCGTCAATCTCGAGAGCTGAATAAATTATTGTCGTATGATATGTACGTTGTATTGTCGATAATTGGGCTTAATGCTATGTTTGGGGCTTGTGCCGATCTGTAGTACCTTTCTAGGGTGAAACTCTGTACAATAACATAATTTTCATAATCATTGATCTCAGTCCTATGTTTAATCACCGATATGAAATGCTAAGTCATTTTTCCTTCAATTAAATTATATTTTCCTTAATAATCGGAAAAATGGGAAATTAGATTGAATATATTATGTGGCTCATATGCATATTGTGGACTGAGCATGGGTCGGGTTGCACGTCGCAGCGGTGATATGATAATTGCTTGGGCTGAAGGAGCCCCTCCGGAGTCTGTACACATCCCCAATGAGAGCCATCGACATTAAATCGATCGTGCTTCATGCCTTAGCGTATTCATGTGCATTGCATTGCATCTTTATCTGATACTTGGTTGTTGTTGTGATACTGTTATGCTGTTAGTCTGTAGCTAAGTTATAGGATTATTAGTTATAGCTTTGAGTTGTGGTCTTTCGTGGATTTCTTACTTTCAGTTAGTTTCTATACTTATTATTCACTGAGTCGGTAGTACTCACCCCTACTCCCTGCACCTTGTGTGCAGATTCAGGTACACCGGAGGCTTAGCTGATTCTCGTAGTCTCCAGAGATATTTTAGAGTCGTTGAGGTAGCTGCATGACGTTCGCAGGACCTGGCTGCTCTTAATTATTTCTTCATTTAATCATTATTATATACGTTTCCAGATTTTGGTTTATGTATTCAGATATTATTATTATTACTCAGTTTTGCTTATAGGCTCTAGACTCGTGATCCTCAGATCATATGGGTGTGTTTTTGATTTTTCGTATTTTCCCGATATCACATTATTAATATTCTTGGATTAGTAATTTGTTAAATTCTCGGTTTGAGACTTAAATGTCATGTTAGAAGCGATTGTTATTCAGGATTACTTAGCTTTAGGGCTGGGTGCCATCACGACCGGGTTAGGGTCGTGACAAGTTGGTATTAGAGCCAAGTTACTAGGCCTCACGAGTTATGAGACGATTTAGTAAAGTCTTATTTATGGGTGTGTCGTGCACCACACTTATAAGCATGAGGCTACAGAACTTTTAGGAAACATCTCACTTTCTTGAAATTCATATCGTGCGGTTTGATAACGTGAAAACTAAAAATTTTGTATTTTATTCTCGCATGTGGTGAGAACTCGCGCTAATGGACGTGGAGGACGGCCACCAGTACCACATGCTAGAAGCCGTGTATGCGGTCGTGTTGCAGGATGAGGCGGACCAGCAGAGACCGCACCTGTAGACGCACCAACTGCCCAGGTCCAGGATCAGCCTCCAGCTGTTGATGCTCCAGCTGCACTTATTCAGGAACCGGCAGTGCCCATCGTGATTCCTGGTCTCCAGGAAGCTTTGGCTTAGATTTTGTCCGTCTGCACTGGCTTGGCTCAGGTGGTTTCAGCCACTATAGTAGTGGCTCCTTCTCAGACATGGGGTGGTCATCTGACCCCCAATGCTCGCACTCCAATGCCGCTTGCTCAGGGCTTAGAGACACCTGATGTAGCTCCAGATCAGCCAGTTCAGGTAGTTTAACCAGTTCAGCCAGTTCCCCAGTACAGCTAGTTGCACCGGTTGTTCCTGTTGCACCAGTCGCACCTGTTCCAGCTCGTGTAACCCCAGTTATACCAGATGATGAGCAACGACAGTTGGAGAGGCTTGGTAGGCTCCGGCATTTAGTGGTGCTGAGGGCGAGGATTCTTAGAATTTTCTGGATAAATGCTAGCGTATGCTTCGCACGATTGGTATTCTGGAGTCGAATGGAGTAGATTTTACCACTTTTCAGTTCACAGGAGCTGCATTTACTTGGTGGAAAGAGTTCGATAGGCGTAGGCCCATTGGGGCAGCGCCCCTTACTTGGCAGCAATTCTCCACTGTATTTTTGGAGAAGTGTGTGCCCCAGTCTCATAGGGAGGATTTGCATCGTTAGTTGGAGTGGTTGACTCAGGGTGATATGTCAGTGACTCAGTATGATTTACGGTTTACTCAGCTGGCTAGGCATGCTATGTGGATGATCCCGACAGATAGAGAGAGGATCAGGAGGTTTATAGATGGCCTCAACTATCTGATCCGTATATTGATCACTAGAGAGAGAGCTACATTAGCTACTTTTGAGGAGGTTGTTGATATGGCTCGTCTGATTGAGATAGATCACTGCCGGGAGCGTGTAGATAGAGAGAGGCCAAGAGGCCTCGAGGTTCAGGTAATTTCAGCGGTGCTCCATCTAAGGTACATTTCCAATAGGGTAGAGGTCGTTCCTTCAGGCCTCCTCAGTCCGGACGCACAGAGTCCAGTGGAGCCTCTTCACGCCGGGCCATCAGCAGAGTCAGCCTGCATTGAGTGCTCTACCAGCTCAAAGCTCTACTTTTGCTCTTTCAGCTAAGGGTTCGTCTACAGCGAGGGGTTCTCATCAGTCCCCTTCTCTGACTTCAGTTCATTGCTATGATTGTGGGGAGTTGGGTCACATAAGGAGGCAGTGTCCTCTACCCTGCAGTAGGAAGCCTCAGTAGAGGGATCAGCACTCGTCTTCTGCACAGGTTTCTTTAGCTTCCAGTGAGTCAGCCAGGGGTGGAGGTCAGACATCCACAGGTCGTCCCAGGGTGAGGACCATTCTGGCGGTGGCCAGGCCCATTTCTATGCCCTTCAAGATCGAAGCGACGCAATTACCTCGGATGCAGTTATCACATGTATTATCTCAGTCTGCCACAGGAATGCTTCTATTTTATTTGATCCCACCTACTCATATGTATACTCTTATTTTGCTCATCATTTGGGTACGACCCGTGGTTGTCTTGCCTTGCCCGTGCATGTATCAACCCCAATGGGTGATATTATTATTATGGATCATGTCTATCGATCCTGTCTGGTAACTATTGGGGGTCTGGAGAATCGATTGATTTATTACTATAGGGCATGGTGGATTTTTATGTAATTTTGGGTATGGATTGGCTATCTTCGTACCATGCTATTCTGAACTGTCATGCTAAAATAGTTACACTAGCTATTCCGGGTATTCTGAGGATCGACTGGCGAGGCGTGACTGACTATGTACCTAGCAGGGTGATTTCTTTCTTGAAAGCCCAATGGACGGTTTGCAAGGGGTGTTTATCATATTTGGCTTTTGTGAGAGATATGGAATCTGAGGCTCCTAGCCTTGATTCAGTTCCCGTTGTTAGGGATTTCCCAAATGTATTTCCAGCGGACTTGCCGGGCATGCCGCCGGACAGGGACATTATCTTCGGTATTGATCTGGTGCCGGGCACTCTTCCCATCTCTATTCCTCCCTGTAGTATGGCACCATCAGAGTTAAAGGAGTTGAAAGAGCAGCTTCAGGAACTCCTGGATAAGGGGTTTATTCGCCCGAGTGTGTCACCTTGGGGTGCACCGGTATTATTTGTATAGAAGGAAGATGGCACAATGAGAATGCGCATTGACTACAGGCAACTAAATAAGGTGATAGTGAAGAACAAGTACCCACTACCCCGTATTGAGGATTTATTTTATCAGCTCCATGGAGCGAGGGTATTCTCTAAGATTGACCTTCGATCAGGCTATCACCAGCTAAAGATTAGGGAGTCAGACATTATAAAGACGGCTTTCAGGACAAGATATGGGCACTACGAGTTTCTAGTGATGTCTTTCGGGCTGATTAATGCCCCAGCCGCGTTAATGTACTTGATGAATAGTCTATTTAGACCTTATCTGGATTCTTTCGTGATTGTGTTTATTGATGATATTCTGGTGTATTCGCGTAGTCAGGAGGAGCACGCACAACACCTGAGGGTGGTCTTGCTTGAGAGAGGAGAAGCTTTATGCAAAATTCTCTAAGTGTGAATTCTAGCTTAATACTGTGACTTTTCTGGGACACGTGGTGTCTAGTGATGATATTCAGGTCGACCCAAAGAAGATTGAGGCGGTGCAGAGTTGGCGCAGACCGTCTTCAGCTACTGAGATTTAGAGTTTCCTCGGTTTGGCGGGTTATTACCGCAGATTCGTTCAGGGGTTCTCGTCTATTGCTTCGCCTTTGAAAAAGTTAACTCAGAAGAATGCTCCATTTGTGTTGTTAGATGAATGCGAGGAGAGCTTTCAGAAGCTCAAGTCGGCTTTGACCACAGCTCTGGCATTAGTATTACCATCAGCTTCAGGCTCTTACATGGTGCATTGTGATGATTCGAGAGTTGGGATCGGTTGTGTGTTAATGCAGGACGGTAGAGTTATTGTGTATGCTTCTCGTCAGCTAAAGCACCATGAGAAGAACAACCGCGTTCATGACTTAAAGTTAGCTGCAATTATGCATGCCTTAAAAATTTGGATACATTATCTTTATGGTGTATCTTGTGAAGTATATGCGGACCATCGCAGTCTTCAGCACTTATTTAAATAGAAATATCTTAATTTGAGACAACGGAGATGGCTGGAGTTACTCAAAGACTATGATATCACCATTTTGTATCATCCCGAGAGGGCTAATGTGGTGGCCGATGTCTTGAGCCGGAAGTCTATCAGCATGGGTAGTCTGGTGTACATTCCAGGTGGGGAGAGACCCATTGCGGTTGATGTTCAGGCCTTGGCCAATCAAATGGTGAGGTTAGATATTTCTGAGCCCAGTCGAGTGTTGGCGAGTGTGATTTCCCGCATCAGAGAGAGACAGTATGATGACCCAACTTTTCTTGTCCTGAAGGACAGGGTCCAGCATGATGATGCCAGAGATGTGACCATTGGAGATGATGGCGTATTGCGGATGCAGGGCCGAATTTGCGTGCCCAATGTGGACAGTCTCCGGTAGGTTATTTTAGAGGAGGCTCATAGCTCGCGATATTCGATTCATCCAGGTGCAGCGAAGATGAACCACAATTTGAGATAGCATTACTGGTGGAGGAGAATGAAAAAGGACATTGTGGATTATGTGGCTTGGTGTCTCAACTAACAGCAAGTCAAATACGAGAACCAGAGACCCGGTGGTGCACTCCAACGGATTGATATCCCGGAGTGGAAATGGGAAAACATTACTATGGATTTTGTGAGTGGTCTTCCTCGTATCTCGAAGAAGTTTGATTCGGTTTGGGTGATTGTGAATAGGCTGACTAAGTCCGCGCACTTCATTCCATTAAGTACTATCTATTCGGCGGAGAAGTTAGCAGAGATTTTCATACGGGAGATTGTACGGTTGTATGGGGTCCCAGTTTCCGTTGTATTAGATAGGGGTACCATGTTTACTTCCCAGTTCTGGAGAACTTTACATTGCAAGTTGGACACACAGGTACGGTTGAGAATAGCATTTCATCCACAGACGGACGAACAGCCCAAGCGTAGGATCCAGATATTGGAGGACATGTTACGTGCATGTGCTAATGACTTTGGAGGTTCTTGGGCTGAATTCTTGCCACTTGCGGAGTTTGCGTATAATAACAGCTATCAATCCAGCATTCAGATGGCGCCATATGAGGCCTTATATGGGAGACAGTGTAGATCTCCGATTGGTTGGTTTGAGCTTGGCGAGGCAAGATTATTGGGTAAAGAGTTAGTTCAGGATGCCTTAGAGATGGTGAAAGTAATTCAGGAGAGACTTCGTACGGCTCAGTCGCGTCAGAAGAGTTATGCGGACCGAAATGCTCGAGATATATCTTATGCCGTGGGCGAGAAGGTCTTGATAAAGGTTTCGCCTATGAAAGGCGTCATGAGGTTTGGAAAGAAAGGGAAGCTGAGTCCAAGGTTCATTGGGCTTTTTGAAATACATAGGAGAATTAGGGAGGTGGCCTATATGCTTGCCTTGCCACCTAGATTATGGAGAGTTCACCCGGTGTTTCCTGTTTCTATGCTCCGCAAGTATGTTGGGGACCCGTCTCATGCGTTAGACTTCAGCACGATCCAATTAGATGAAGATTTGACCTATGATGTGGAGCCGGTGGCTATTTTGGGTCGTCAGTTTCGAAATTTGAGATCAAAGGACATAGCTTCGGTGAAGATGCCGTGGAGAGGTCAGCCCGTGGAGGAAGCCACTTAGGAGACCTGACTGGTTTGATGCAGAGCAAATATCCTAACGTGTTTGATATTCCAGGTATATTTCTTGACCCGCTCGAGGACGAGCATTTGTTTAAGTTGGGGAGGATGTAACGACCTGACCCGTCATCCCGTATATTTCTGCCCCGTTTTCCCCTTTTTATGCTTTTATATGTTTCAATATATGTATTTGAAGAGTTTGGAGTAATTCGGATGGAGTTTGGATAGAAATGAGACAATTAGACTCTTTAAGAGAAAGTCTATTTGGAATAGTCAACCGAACGTTGACTTATGAGTTAGAGGGCTCAAAATGGATTTTTGATGATTTGACTAGTTTAGGATGGTAATTTGTGACTTAAGAGCGAAATCAGAACTGAATTTGGAGGTCCGGTGTATAATTAGACTTGAATTGGCTAAGTTAGAATTTTGGCAAAGTCCGGTTGATAGGTGATATTTTGATTTGGGAGTCTGAATGAAATTCCGACAGTTGCAGTAGCTCTGTTGGGTGATTTTTGATATGTGTGCAAATTTTCAGATCATTCGACGTGTTTAGGTCGGGTTTTGGGTCAAATGCAAATTTTGGAAGTTTCAGTTTAACTTAGGCTTGAATCCGTGGTAATTTGAGGATTCTGATATTTATGATAGTGTTTTTATGTTACGAGCGAGTATGAATGAAGTAATAGAGCATATTTGCGCTTTTGGATGAGGTCCCGAGGGCCTCGGGGTGATTTCAGATGGCTAACGGGGATTTTTGAAGTAAAAAAGTGAAGTAGAAATTGCAGAGCATAAATTGCTCTATGCAATCGCGAAAAGGGGGATGCGATCGCATAGGTCTTGGTTATTGGCCAGTGCGATCGAGTGAGATAGTTTGCGATCGCGTAAGGTCCAGGGGCAGTTCTCTGCGGTCGCGTGATGTTGTTTGCGATCGCGTAGGAGCGGAAGTCAACGTTCCGCGATCGCGTGGGGTTTCCTGCGATCTCGTAAGAGGAAAATTTAGTGACTGGAATTTGTTCCCCGCGATCGTGTGCATTGGGCCGCGATTGCATAGAAGAAAAGTTCTGGCAGAGAAGGGTTTTTATTAACATCTCATCCGCGAACCAAACATATTTTTCTCCTTTGTTGAGCAACCCAAGGAGCTTTTTGAGCAATTTGAAGTGGGTTTTCGGCGGGTATCGATTGGAGATAAGTCTCTTGGCTTAAAAACATCTTTTTTAGGAAGAATCCACCCCTAAATCCATCAAATTGTGTAGAAATTGTGAAGAACTAGGGCTTAGTTTTTAGAAATGAATGTTGGGTATTTGAAGGGTCAAACAGACTCCGTTTTTGGTGAACTTTATATGTACGGACTCGTGGCGAGACGAGAAATCCAAAGATGTAATTTTCAAAATTTTTCGAGAAGTGATCCCGGGGCTCGGGTTTTACCAACTTTGTGATTTTTAACGTTTTTCGAATAATTTTAATTGAGTTATGTTTATTTAGCCTATAATAACCTATTTGTTGTGGTTTTGAATAGATTCGACGCTCATAGGAGAAGATTCGAAGGGAAAAGGCATTGCAGACTAGGCTACGATCGGTTAGAGGTGAGTAGTTTGTATAGATGATGGCCTGAGGGTTTGAAACCCTGATTTATCACATCTTGACGCAATGTTAAGGCGTGACTCGCACCCCATGGCAGGTGCAAGGTTGTTAATGATTAGGGAGTGTGACTTGGTCAATCTCGAGAGCTGAATAAATTATTGTCGTCTGATACGTACTTTGTGTTGTTGATAATTGGGCTTAATGCCATGTTTGGGGCCTTATGCCGATCTGTAGTACCCGTCTAGGGTGAAAATCTGTGTAATAACATGATTTGCATAATCATTGATCTCAGTCCATTGTAACCGAAATAAAATGCTAAGTGACTTTTTCTGAAATTAAATAATTAAATTATATTTACCTTAATATTCGGAAAAATGGGAAATTAGATTGAATTTGTTATGTGAATCATATGCATTTTGTGGACTGAGCATGGGTCGGGTTGCACGCCGCTGCGGTGATATGATAATATTGTGCTTGAGCTAAATGAGCCCCTCCGGAGTCTGTACACACCCCCAGTGAGCGTCATCGACGTTAAATGGATTGCGCTGCACGCCGCAGCGTATTCATGTGCATTGCGTTGCATCTTTATCTTATACTTGGTTGATGTTGTGATACTGTTATGTTGTTAGTCTGTAGCTAAGTTATAGGATTGTTAGTTATAGCTTTGCGTTGTGGTCTTTCGTGGATTTCTTACTTTCAGATATTTTCAATATTTATTATTCACTGAGTCGGTAGTACTCACCCCTACTCCTGCACCTTGTGTGCAGATTCAGGTACACCGGAGAGACTTAGCTGATTCTCGTAGTCTCCCGAGATATTTCAGAGTCGTTGAGGTAGCTTCATGACGTTCGCAGGACCTGGCTACTCTTCATTATTTCTTCATTTTATCATTATTATATATGTTCCCAGATTTTGGTTTTGGTATTTGGATACTATTATTACTACTCAATTTTGATTAGAGGCTCTAGACTCGTGACCTCTAGATCATATGGGTGTGTTTTTAATTTTTTGTATTTTTCCTATATGACATTATTAATATTCTTGGATTATTAATTTGTTAAATTCTCGATTTGAGACTTAAATGTCACATTAGAAGCGATTGTTGGTCAGGCTTACCTAGCTTTAGGACTGAGTGCCATCACGATCGGGTTTGGATCGTGACACCCCCAAGTTGGCACATTCAGATTATAAATGCCCAACTTGAACTAGAGAGTAACATAATGAGATTTTCTTAATGTCTTTGTAAATATATCCGCCAGTTGCTCACATGAAGGCACAAAGCTAGTATGAATATTCCCATTATCAATATTATCACGAAAAAAATGACAATCTACTTCAATATGTTTGGTTCTTTCATAAAATACTAAATTCTTTGCTATGTTCAAAGCTGCTTGATCGGCACAATAAAGATGAAAGAAAATTTAAGTCACTCCCAAACTAGACAAAAATTTCTTCAACCATTTCACCTAACAGATTTTCATTGCCATATAATGATATTTAGCCTCTGCAGTTGATCGAGAGATAGCATATTCTTAGTGAGTCACCCAACAAGATAAACCAACCTTTCAGAGTGCATCGAGTCAAAGGACAACCAGCCCAATCAGAGTCACATCATCCATATAAACGTAGATCATATTTGCTTTTTAACAAAATACGTTGTTAGATATTCTCTTTCAGGTAGCGAACAACTCGTAAAGTTGCATCCTAATGCTCCTTTTTAGGTTGTTGCGTGAACTGAGATAAATATAAAAATTTTACGATAGTTCTGACCAAGTGAAACACAGATAAATACGTCGATCTATCAAACGAAGATAACACGCAGGGTCATCAAGCACATGTCCACCCGCCAATACTGGACAATGATTATGTTCTAATGGCATTCCCACAGCTTTAGCACCTAATAATCCAACCTCTATAATAATATCTGAGGCATATTTTCATTAGCTCAAGAAGATGCCTTCTAAAACTTTGGAGACATCCACTCCTAAAATATATTTCAGTGTACCCAAATCTTTTATTTGAAAGCATTTTCCATGATAGGTTTTGAACTCGTGGATATCCTTAAGCTCATTGCTACGGATAATGTAGCGATCTGGCCAGTCGTTTTGATTATTGTAGCCTCATTTTTCCATTTATTTCTTATACTATGCGAAATTGTTGTTACGTGACTTGTCGGATTGTCATTTCGGTTTCATAAATATTTCGGAATGAGTTGAGACACTTAGTCTAAAGGTTGGAAGCTTAAGTTCAAAAGGTTGACTAGATGTTGACTTATGTGTAATGGGTCTAAAATTATGTTTTGATGGTTTCGATAACTATTGGGTAATTTTAGACTTAGGTTCTTGTTCGGATGGTGATTTGGAGGTCTGTAATGAATTTAGTATTGAAATGGGAAAAATTGAAAAAATGAAGTTTTGAAAATTGAGAAGTTTGACCGAGACATGACTTTGTGGTTACCGGTCTTAGATATTTGTTTCGGGATTTGGAGTAGGTCCATTGTATCATTTATCACTTATGTGTAAAATTGGAGGTCAATCAGACGTGATTTGATAGGTTTCGGCATCTATCACACCTTCTTTTTGCACCCCGAGAGCATATATAAGGGAGATTTTTCCAATTAAAATGACATTAATCTATATGAGATTATTAATGCATTAGAGTTGCCACTTTGGAAAGTTTATTTGGTGTCCCAAGTAACCCATTTATTTTAAATTTCAAATCGAGGAAATTTCGACTTTATTTTAAGAGTCCACAAACTAGAAATACTAAGTAAGGAATTTTGTTAACCCGAGAGAAGGTGTTAGGCATTACTGGGTTCCGTGGATCTAGCACCGTCGCATAAAGGGATAATGCATATAATCCACCCCATCCTATGACCAAATTTCCAACTACACACCTTTCCTTTGCGGGGGTCCTATTACCCCCCTACACTATTTTAAAGTGTAATAAACACCACATTGAGTGCTGACGTGGCATAGAGAGCATGCACACTCTCTCAAAGGCAAGTGGAAAGTCAAGAACCCAACTACTTTTTCTACACCAGTGACACTTCCTTGTATTTACTCTACTTAAATTCTTCCCATTCTTAGCAAATAGCATGGTCTAATCACGAAAAAGGCACCCCACATTCATTACAACAGTTATGTGAATTTTCTAGTTCAAAGTGTTAGAAAATTGAAAATTAATCCAAAAAATCATAGTAAATTTTCGTAGTTTTAATCATAATCCATCGAAAACTAATGGCTGTTAAACTATGAAAATTTATACGGAGTAAATTACTTATGTATCAACGTCATTTAACCTTGAAATGACTGAAAAATAGTTTAAAATCCGCCAGAAATGGATGTTCTCAAAACTCTAGGCGCGTGTATTTCACCACCTTGCAAGCATTTGTTGGTTGATTTTTAAGGGGTAAATAATTACACTTTAAAATAGTTCAGGGGGATAATAGGACTCCTGCAAAGGAAAGGCGTGTAGTTGGCAATTTGGTCATAGGATGGGGTGGTTTTTATGCATTATCCTTCGCTTAAACTATTAATAATTGGCACATTATGTGATTTACTACGTACTTTAAACCTATTGTGCATTTTTAACTTTATAACCGCTTTTTTAATTATTTTATGAAATTATTCTGGAACAAGTTACGATTGTCGTACCCTTGTTTGTTTGATACCCAGTGCAAACCATGTCACGGGAACCGTACCCATGAATTTACAACATGTTTAATTTATTAAAACTTAAATTGTGGCCAGGTCACATAAAAATACCCCAGGATTTTATTAATTAAGCGTCACAACTACGTCATGGAAACCGTACTCGTAGTTATGGTAATTATTTAATTAACGCGCCTAAAACAAATTACGAAAGTTCAGGTATTTTCTATACTAATTTTGTATTTATGTTAGGGCCATAGATTATAGGATTCATGTATGAATGATACACCTCAATTTATATTTTAAAAGGATTAGCTCTTGATCTAATGTTGTGAGGGCCATGCATTATAGGTTTTGTTTTGGGCTTGGCACACCTAAAATTTTAATAAGAAAAAGGTATATATATATATATATATATATATATTAAAGGTGCTCATATTTTTATCTAATGTAAAATTAGGTTTCACAATATTGTCACTGGAACCATATCCATAGTTATAATAAATTATTTACGCGCCTAAAGGAACCTATGATGTTCACAATTATTTTCCTAAGTTACTTGGAGATTCCTATGGAGTTCATGATTTACGGATTGAACTACAGTATGCCAGCTCTTTTACATTGTAACAAAACTAAGAAATTTCAGCATTACCTAGCCGAGGCTCGCAGCAAGAAAGAACAATGGAAGAGTCTGTAGTATCAGTACAGTCAAATAATTAATTGGATAATTACAACCAAAAATATAGTATAGAACTCAATTAGATACAAAGACGGGATAGGCTATTCTTGTAAAATCAAATGGGCTACACAATAATCAAACGGCAAAACGGCACATTAAAACAAGCTCGCTACTGTTTCCACCACGTTAGGCATGCTTATCATTTGGTCATCATATGAATTGTCATCAACAATAAATAAACTTAATCAACAGTAACTTGCTAACACCAGAAGTTAATTATAGAAAGAAATTTTAGGCCAATTTGACACTTTTCATGCTAATTTCATGGAGTTTCAAAATCAGCTTTTATAATAAAGATGTTGCATTTTACTGTTATCTAGACTACTCTAAGCCTGTCAAATAGAACCCTAGATTCCGTTTTCCTTTTGGAAACTAATGACTACTGACCATACCCAATTTTTGGTCCCTAATCTCACCTTTACTATAAACAGGAGCAACATCAAGAAATCTTAACAGCTTTTTATTACATATAAGACCAACAATAATCAGGAAATGGAGCAGATCCTCAAACTTAGACAGCAACTCATTTGTTTGATCATTTACCAGGAAACATAATACAGAAAAGTTTCAAACTAACCCGGTTGCACAAGGAAAAACTTGAATAAACCGATTAAAACAGGAGCAAACTCGAATGGAAGCTCAGCAATTCCAGAAAAAACAGCAAAATCGGCGGAAATCAAACGGCAAATCCACAGCTTTGAGAACCAGAAATCACTTCAATCCAACTCCATCCTTGAGAACCCAGAATCAAAAAATGCTGAAAATATTTTTTGTTTTTTTTCTTTCTTTTTAAATTAAACTAGAATGAAGAACACAAACTCAGACCATTTTTATTTCTTTCTTTTTTTTTCATTTTCTGAAGAGAGCAGACTCGAGCTTTAGGAATAAAAGAAAAAGCTCGAGAACTCTAGAAATTTTACTTAAATCTTCTGCCAATTTTTTCCTTCCTCATCAAGAAACGAACTTATTTATATATAACCTTAAAAAGAATTCTCGAAGCTTCTGCCTAGGATCCGAAAAATTTCCTTATTTGTGAACGACTTTAGGAACAAATGGAAGGCATGGATTGATTTCCATCCATCCACGGCTCCCATTTATAAAGTAAATCTCCCAAGAGCACAGAAATCGTGCAAATTCGGAGGTAATATTCCTTTTTTCCTGTTAGAAATCTGTTGGATTAAAATAACATTGAGGGAAGAGTCCCGTTTGAGTGAACTCGCATGAATTTCAGGCGAGTTTCACTAGAAAAAAATTTTGATTTATTGCAACGACATCTAAACTATTTTTATCGAAAGCAATAAAATCAAGATTGTATATCCTTAGGAAAAGGATATAAGGGAGTGAAGCCTACAGTAGAAAAAAAAACTTGATTTAGCTACGAATGTCGTCGCCAATCTGTCACTAAAATGCTCGTTGCTAGCAGAATCTTCTGATAATCCGTCGCTAATCTAGCGACGGGTTTTTTTGTTTAGCTACAGATTTTGTCCATCTCTAAACCTTGATTTTTTTAGTAGTGTTATAGCTACAATTAAATAAACGAGGGATCATGGGCCCTAAGTTAGAAAAATTGTCAGGTTATGCTGGAAAAATAATTGGGTTATGCGGGAAAGAGAAAGGTCCTCAGGTTATGCCGGGGAGGTCCACAGGTTATGCTGGGAAAGGTTATTGGCTATGCCAGAAAATAAAAAGGTCCTCGAGATATGCCGAAAAAGTCATCGGGTTATACCGGAAAGAAAAAGGTCCTCGGATTATGCCGGGAAAGGTCATCGGGTTATGCCGGAAAAAGAAAATGGTCCTCAGGTTTTGTCCGGGAGGTCTATTGGTTATGCCGGAAAAGAAAAAGGTCCTCGAGTTATGCCGGGGAGGTTCACGGATTATGCCGGAAAAGGTCATCATGTTATGCCAGAAAAGGTCCTCGGGTTATGCCGGGGAGGTCCACGGGTTATGCCAGAAAAGTCATCGGGTTATGCTAAAAATGAGAAAAGGTCCACGGGTTATACCGGGGAGGTCAATGATTTATGTCGGGGATGGTCATCGGGTTATGCCAGAAGTGAGAGAATATCTTTGGGTTATGCCGGGGAGGTCCACGGGCTATGCTGGGGAAGTCCACGGGTTATGCCGGGGATCAATTAGGGAATGGAACCCTGTAATGAAAAATACTACCAGGTTATGCTGCGAGCAACCAGCGAATGGAACCATATGTTGGAAAAATATAGCTAGAGATTGGGGGCCCTATGCTACCATGGTTTTGAACTTTCTTTTTCTTCCTTTTCGATCTTTTTTTATTTTTTATTTCACTTTTCTTATTTAAAAAAATGAGTAAAAATGCAGGAAAGAATTTGGAGGAGACTTCCCTTTTGGATTAATTATTGTTGCAAAGTTGTTTCTAGTCCTTGTGCAGTTTCTATATGGTTGCCCCTGCATCTTGTAAGGTGTAATGCTCCGACCGATCGTTTTGAAAAATTAAGCTATGTTCAGCGGTATAAGGTCTAGAACAGCTTCGGAATATGAGTATCGACTTTCGTACATAGTAAAATTCAGCTTTCGGGTGGTTTAGAGTCAAATTGAAAGAAGGAATCTAATTTTGGAAGTTTGAATGGTAAAAAGTTGACCGGAATTGGACTTTTGGTAAACGACCCAGGAATGGGTCATGGAGGATCTCAACATCTTCGTATGGTGATTTTTTACTTGGGAGCGTGTTTGAAATATATTTTGAAATCCATAGATAATTTAAGCTTGAAATGCCGAAGTTTGAATTTTTGAAGTTTCTGGTCCGATAGTGAGATTTTGATCCGAGGTTCGGAATCAAACTCTGGAAGTTGTAATAGATCCATCATGTCATTTGGGATATGTGTACAAAATTTCAGGTCATCGAACGTGTTTTGGCGAGGTTTTTTATCGAAAGCGTATTTTTTGAATTTTGAAGTTCTAAGGCTCAAATCCTTGTTTTTGTTTTAGGTGGTTATAGGATTGGTACCAGTTATGATGATGTTATGGGACATGTCTGTAAGTTTGGTTGGGGTCCCGGAGGGGCGCGGGTATGTTTCGGATGGTTGACGGAAAGATCGGAGAAATATTGCAATAGCTGAAGCATTTCTGCTATTGGTATTTTTGCTTCTCCGACTTGGGAACTGCAGAAGAGGAGCTGCAGAAGCAGCCTGCTCATCCCAGAAGAAACTTTGGTCTTTTCCTTCAGAAACCACAGAAGCAGTATGGTGCCCGCAGAAGCGAAAACCGCAGAAGTGATTGCTTGTTCGCAGAAGCAGAATCTAGGCACTTAAAAGTAAGCCGCAGAAGCGGCTCTTTATCTGCAGAAGCAGGACCGCAGGTGCAGTCCCTTGACCGCAGAAGTGGAAATCCCCGTCCAGTAATAGAGGTTTCAGGGGTTAGTTTCCAAAGTTAGAAAAAATCAAATTTGAACTCGGGAGAGGGCAATTTTTAGAGGGTTTTGAAGAGAAGAGCACTGGGTAATGATTCTATACTCTCTTATGCTTAAATCCCACCAATCTATTCATGATTTCATTCTTAATTCCGGATTTTGGGATGAAAAATCGTTAAAACTTCATACACCAAATTATTTAATTTTGAGTTGGTATTTAACCTTTGATTTGAGATATTTTTATATAGTTACACTCGTAAGAGTGCAAGGGTTCTGAAAATATAAAATTTATCCGATTTTGGGACGTGGGCCCGAGGGCCATTTTGGTCATTTCACATAATGTTTTTCCCTTAGCTTTATTTTTAATAGTAGAATTAGTTTCTTGAGATGTTATTTACAATGTGTGATATAATTGAATAGATTCGGGCCATTTGGGATTGAGTACTCATGGCAAGAACATGATTGCTAGTTAACTTAAGCCGGTTCGAGGTAAGTATCTTGCCTAATCTTGTGTGGGGGACCTTCCCTTAGGATTGAGTCTTCTTTGTTGATTGTATTCCTTGTACTTGAGGTGGCGAGTGCGTGGTCAAATTTATTTCTGGAAAATTGGCCCTTTTAGGTTCTTAGATCCTTGAAATCACTGAATATGAAGTTGTTCTTAATTTGATTGAGTTCCCTATTATTCGTTTCACCTCTACATGTCTTACTTGGAATTATTTGCCCTTTTTGGTGTATTCTTGTGCCAAATTGATTTTACTTGTTTAACTATAGACATCTACCCTTCTTTAGTACATTATTATTCCTGATTGCTTGTCTTTATTTGGAAAATATTATTTTTATCCCTCGTGCAACTAATTGGTCTTAATTTGAAAGAAGTTAGATATCCTGTGTTTAGGCAATATTTTCGTCAATTTTAATTATTCGTATCATGTTAATTTCATTGTTATCAAACTGAGTATTATGGAATCGTTGTTTTATGTTATTTCTTCCTTATTGAGTTGTTCTTATTGCGCTTAATATTTCTCTGTTATGGTTATTTTGTGTGGGTTAGTTGTTCCATCTTTTGATGAACGGAAATACCTGAGTTGATTCCTTTGCTTTGTTCCTATATATATTGTCCTTTATTGAGTTGTACTTGAGATTGTGATGCACGAGGTTTCTACCGTGTAGTTGTTGATACTGTGATGCACGAGGTTTCTGTTGTATGGCTATTGGTACTGCGATGCACGAGGTCTTTGCCGTGCGGTTGATGTTTAGGGTTGCACGAGGTCTTTGCCGTGCTACTGTTGTTATTGATGTTTTGCACATGCGGTGTAAAAAGGCGGGATATGTTGTATGCTTATATCTGGGTTGCGCATGTGGCGGAATAAGGTGGGAACATTGTGATTGCACGCGTGGCGCAATAAGGCGGTGCTTATTATATTGTTATTTGCACACATGGTGTAATAAGATAGGCTATATCGGGGATTTATTGTAAAGAATTGAGACGACATATGGAGGAATTCCTATCTTGTTTGGTATTGTAATTGTGGGTTGCTTTTCTTTGCGAGCTTTATCGCTTGGAAGTTGTGAGGAAACATTGTTTGTGCAATCCATTCTCCTTGTTATGTTTAATAGTTGGTTGAATTCTTGTTAAAACTACTTGCACAAGCATACACGTAGTTGGACATCCCCATTAGAAGTGAATTCCTTCCGATTTTACTAAGAGTGAAGATACACCTTTGTTATCAATTGTATGTGTGAGAGTGACCCTAGTTAACAAGTTAGTTGTCATTATGACCGTGAAATTGATGGGGCACATGATGCCAAGTGTTAGATTTTAGATGTTGGGTTTTCATGAGTTGTGGTTGTCTGAGATTTTTGGGAAAATTGTAGAAAGAGTTGAATAAGACCCTATGTGATCATCATTGTAGGATATGAGTTATTGACTAGTGTTCCCATTAGCCATGCTGTGACCTTACGATTTGGATTATGGTTCTATCAAAAATTCATATCATCATTTATTATAGTCTTGATATTACTTGTTGTCATTTTCTTTTATTATGAATTATAGCATTTTTAGTCATTCATGCAGTCCCTGCATGTTTATGTATCGTTCCATTATTTCTATGATTATACTGTATATTTGACCCGTAGGTGCCTTGACTGTTCCTCGTCAATACTCCACCGAGGTTAGTCTTGATACTTACTGGGTACCGTCGTGGTGTGCTCATGCTACTCTTCTGCATATTTTTGTTATGCAGATACATGTACTCCCACTCAGTTATGTCATCCTTGAAAGGAGGCGTATCGGTAGAGACTTTGAGGTATATCTGCTATGTCTGTAGACCAAGGAGTCTCTTTCCAATTTTTCTGTAATTAGTATAGCTCTTTTAGTATTTCTCCTCTGAATAGATTCTTGAGTCAGAGCCTCTTATGTATCCCTTAGCTTGTTATTTGTGAGATTTTGGGTTTTGGAAATTTTTGTTAGCTCCGAGAGTTGTTATTGTATGTGCCGAGCGGCCTTTAAATACATGTTTATCTTACTAAACCTGTTTTAATTATTCTTCTGCAATTTATAGTTTATATTCCGCATTTGTTAGGCTTACCTAGTCGTAGGGACTAGGTGCCATCACGACATATTCAGGAAGGTCCAACGAGGGTCGTGACAAGTTAGTATCAGAGCTCTAGGTTCATAGATCACAAGCCGATTTATTTGAGTTTCGTGGATCAGTACGAAGATGTTTGTACTTATCTGCGAAAGGCTATGTAACCGTTAGAAACATTTCTACTTCATTTGATTTCTTTGTCGTGCGAGATTTGACATTCACAATCCTAAATCTTTATCTTCTACTCTCTCATTGATGGTGAGGACATGTACTACCCAAGGTAATCAGGTACCCGCGCCCCTTACTGCAGTCGTAGAAGATATGGGACGGGGGAGAGTTCGAAGACGCGCATGTGGTACAAAAAGAGCACATGCGCTAGCGGCCGCCGAGGTACCACCAACAGATCTAACCAAAGTCTAGGCATTTGACACACCTACAGCTACTGCTACTCCTGCCCTGCAGGAGACTTTGGCACAGTTCACGAGTATGTACACCACTTTGGCTTAGGCAGGATTGCTTCCCCTTACTGCAGCCACATCCTAGGTCGGGGGAGGAGCACAGACTCCCACCCGCCGCACTCATGATAAGCGAGCACATGTTGAGCAAGTCCCTGAGATTATTCATGCACTGCCTGCAGCACCAGTTCAACCCGAGGGCATGGCAACGGCTTCCGAGCAGAAGCAAATGAGACCTGAGAGGTTTAAGAGGTATAAGCCTCCTGACTTTAGTGGGTTAGAATCGGAGAATGCCCTGGATTTCTTGATGAGTGCTATCGCCATTCTCCGTACTATGGGTATCTCTGGAACAAGCGGGGTTTCGTTCACTACTCTCCAGCTTCAAGGAGCCGCGTATGATTGGCGGCACACCTATGAGTTAGACAACACAGACGAGTCAGCTTCACTGCCGTGGACCCAGTTTTCAGATATGTTTATGCGAGAGTTTGTTCCTCCGAGCATAAGGGATGCATCGCGTGCGGAGTTTGTGCATTTGCGTTAGGGTGCTATGACCGTCTCGGAGTATGATGTCTGTTACACCAATTTGGCTAGACATGTCTCAGCCTTGGTTTCTACTGTTCGTGAGAAGGTTCACCGGTTTATTGAGGGATTTATTCCCAGCATCAGGTCCAATATAGCTCACGAGTTACAGATGGATATCCTATATCAGCAAGTGGTGAGCATTGCTAGGAGGATAGAGGGTATGCATACTAGAAAGAGTGAGAGAGGAAAGGTAAGGTCGTGAGAGAGAGAGAGAGAGCAGACGAGATCAGGAGAGAGATTTTAAGGAGGCGAGGAGGCCTAGTATACCGGTGAGATATACTAGTCCTTATTTTGGAGGCAGGGTGCGTTATGGTAGAGGTTTTGCGGGTCGGCCAGTTCAATTCACGCTTCAGGCTTTGCATGGTGACTCAGGCGTTCATGGGTCTCGGAGTACCCATACCGCATAGTTTCCACCACCTCGTCAGTAGAGAGGGTGCTTTGAGTGTGGAGATACTAGCCACATGGTGAGATATTGTCCCAGACTTCGGACAGATGTGTCACAGCGAGGTACTCAGGCAGGTAGAGGGTACCCAAGAGGGGAAGGCCCGGCTCGTTGATGTGTTTCATATAGTAGGTTTGAGGCAGGTGCGCCAGCAAATGTCATTTAGGTACGAATTCAGTTTGTTATAGAGGGGCACTATCTGTAGTTCATCACAGTTCTGCTTATCGGGGCGGGTCTCCATGTTTGGTTTCCCTTTATGGGAGCGTTTCACGATTTGTACTCTGTTATGTGATTATTCTGTTAGGGGGTTTTATGAGGGATAGCCGTGTCTATTGTCTGTTTCTAGCTGTTGCCGAGAAAGGCTAGTAGTAAATTTATGTTGTCTGTTTCGGTAGGTTTGATGTGATCTCTGAGTATTCTTGGTTACGAGTTGTGATTCGTATGATCCACTGGTGTGGGAGCCAGGCTGTGTTGTAATTTGTAGGCGGAACTTATCTAGTGAGAGTCTCTAGATGGGTTGATGTGTACCCTATTTTTGATTCAGTGTTGAGGGCAGGACCTTCGTGATATTAGGTGATTTGATATGTTGAGATCAGGCTGTGTACTGCGATGAGAGTTATATCGGTATAAGATCCTTGTGAATCTTTTATATGCTTTCATTCCTTCTTCCTAGATGTCTTTGTAGATTTGTATTTTAGAAGAATTATTGCTAGTTTGATTTGTTTGATAGTTTCCTTATATGATTTCCTTGCCATATTCATTCATTTTCGTTCTATGCTTCTTAAGTTTTAGTTTGTGGGGGTTTGTACCAAATGGTGCTGGCTGAGATTTTGTTATTCGGGTATTTTGTTATGTGGATTTAGTGGTTATTGTATCATCATTAGTGTTGTAGAGGTTTGAAAGGAGTTCCTATTGAATATGAGGCTTATGGCCGGTACAAATTTGATCTCAGGCAAGTATTACTATCAGAAATGTTATTGTGGGCCAATGTATGATGTGTCATGTTGTGTGGTTGTACTCTGTGTGTGTTGACATGAATTGAAGTAGCTGGTTGAGACTGATACCGTACATGGATTTAGAATCGGGACTTTTAGAAACGAATGGAAGGTGAAAAAAGAATTCTAGCTTGAAGGCTTATTGGTATTACTAGAAAGGCTAAATTTCAGTTAAGATAGTGTCGTCATGCTTATGTGGACAAGGGTGACGTGGGATCACCCGCGGGGTCTATGTTGGAAGTGAGCACTTAGTGACTTGAGGACATTTGGGCAAATCTTAGCACGTTCTAGGACGAACGTTGGTTTTAAAAGGGGGAGGATGTAACGACCGGACCGGTCGTTATATGAAATTAAGCTATGTTCAGCGGCATAACGTCTGGAACAGCTTCGGAGTATGAGTATCAACTTGCGAGCGTGGTAGAATTAGGCTTTCAGATGGTTTATAGTCAAATTGGAAGAATGAATCTAGTTTAGGATGTTTGAACGATGAAAAGTTTACCGAAATTGGACTTTTGGGTAAACGACCCCGAAATGGGTCGTTGAGGATCTCAACAGCATTGTATGGTGATTTTCGACTTGGGAGCATGTTCGGAATGTATTTTAGAACTCCGTAGCTAATTTAAGCTTGAAATTTCGAAGTTTGAAATTTTGAAGTTCGGTCTGATAGTAAGATTTTGATCTGCGGGTCGTAATGGAATTCTAGAAGTTTTTGTAGCTCAGTCATGTCATTTGGAATGTGTGTGAAAAATTTTAGGTCATTCGGACGTGTTTTGGCTAGGTTTTTTGTATCGAAAGCGTGTTTTGTTGAATTTCCAAGTTCTTAGGCTCAAATCCTTGTTTAATTCCAGTTTCAGGCATTGTTTTAGGTGGTTAAAGGACTCGTACCAGTTTGGATGATGTTATGGGACATGTCTGTAACTTTGGTTGAGGTTCCGGGGGGCCTCGGGTGTGTTTCAGATGGTTGACGGGAAGATCGGAGAAGTGTTGCAGCAACAGAAGCATTTTTGCTTCTGGAATTTCGCTTATGCGACATGGAAACCGCATAAACGGCCTGGTCATAGAAGAAGAGACTTTGGTTGTTTCCTTCAGAAATCGCAGAAGCGGGACTGCACCTTGACCGCAGAAGCGGAAATCCCTAGCCAGAAATAGAGTTTCGGGGTTACCTTCCAATGTTAGAAAAAATCGAATTTGAGCTCAGGAGAGGGCGATTTTTAGAGGGTTTTGAAGATAAGATTACTGGGTAGCCATTTTATACTCTCTTATGCATAAATCCTACTAATCGAATCATGATTTCCTTCTTAATTTTGGATTTTGGGATGAAAATTTGTTAAAACTTCATACACCAAATTATTGAATTGTTAATTGGTATTTGACCTCCGATTTGAGAGATTTTTCTATGGTTAGACTCGTGAGAGTGCGAGGGTGCTGAAAATGTAATATTTATCCGATTCAGGGACATGGGAACGAGGGGCATTTTGGTTATTTCACATAATTTTGCGCCTTAACTTTGAATTTAATAGTAGAATCAGTTGCTTGAGATGTTATTTACAACGTGTGATTTAATTGAATAGATTTGGGTCATTTTGAGTCGAGTACTCGTTGCAAGAACGTGATTGCTAGTTGACTTTAGCCGGTTCGAGGTAAGTATCTTGCCTAACCTTGTGTGGGGGACCTCGCCTTAGGATTGAGTCTTCTTTGTTGATTGTATTCCTTGTATGCGAGGTGACGAGTGCCTGCTCAGATTTATTTGTTGAAAATTATCCCTTATAGGTTCTTAGATCCTTTGAATAACCGAATATGAAATTGTTCTTAATAAGATAGAGTTCCCTGTTATTCTTTTCACCTATTCATGTCTTACGTGGAATTATTTGACCTTTTTGGTGTATTCTTGTGACTAATTGATTTTACTTGTTTAACTGTGGACATTTACTCATCTATAGTCACCTTATCATACCTATCTGCTTGTCTTTATTTGGAAAATATTATTTCTATCTCTCGTGCAACTAATTGGTCTTAATTGGAAAAAAGTTAGATATCATGTGCTTAGGCAATATTTTCCTTATTTCTAATTATTCGTTTCATATTTATTTCCTTGTTGTCAAACTAAGTATTATGGAATCATTGTTTCGTATTATTTCTTCCTTGTTGAGTTGTTCTTATTGCGCTTAGTATTTCTCTGTTATGGTTATTCCATGTGAGTTAGTTGTACCATGTTTTGATGAACGGAAATACCTGAGTTGATTCCATTGCTTTGTTCCTGTATATATTGTCATTTATTGTGTTGCACGAGACTGTGATGCACGAGGTTTCTGCCATGCGGTTGTTGATATTGCATTGCACGAGGTTTCTGTCGTGCGGCTGTCGGTATTGTGATGCACGAGGTCTCTATCGTACGGTTGATGTTGAGGGGTTGCACGAGGTCTTTGCCGTGCTATTATTGTTATTGATGTTTTGCACATGCGGCGTAGTAAGGCGGGATATGCTGTATGCTTATATGTGGGTTGCGCATGTGGTGGAATAAGGTGGGAACATTATGATGCACGTGTGGCGAAATAAGGCGGTGCTTATTATATTATTATTTGCACATGTTGCGTAATAAGGTGGGCTATGTCGGGGATTGATTGTAAAGAATTTAGATGGCCTATGGAGGCATTCCTATCTTTTTTGGTAATGTGATTGTGGGTTGCTTAACTGTACGAGCTTTATCGTTTGGAAGTTGTGAGGAAACATCGTACGTGCAGTCCGTTCTCCTTCTTATGTTTACTAGCTGGTAGAATTCATGTTAAAACAACTTGCACAAGCATACACATAGTTGGACATCCACAATAGAAGTGAATTCCTCTCGATTTTGCTAAGACCGGAGATACGCCTTCGTTATCCATTGTATATGTGAGAGTGCCCCTAGTTAGCCAGTTAGTTGTCAGTATGACCGTGATATTGATGGAGCACATGATGCCAAGTATTAAATTTCAGATGCTGGATTTTCGTGAGTTGTGGTTGTCCGAAATTTTTGATAAAATTGTAGAAAGAGTTAAATAAGACCTTATGGGATCATCATGGTAGGATATAATTTATTGACTTGTGTTCCCCTCTGCCGGCTGTGACCTTAAGATTTGGATTATGGTTAACTATGCCCGAAAACTTATCGCACAAGTATTATAGTCAACTTGTGTAGAGTTTGTTGACGTTATGCTACACGTATTATATCAATTACTGGAAACTTCATTAAGGTTCGCCAAATAGAAATATGGCAATAATTAGCTTTCACACCACCAGGCGGCTTACACACTTCACTTCATGATAATCCAATCATTTTTCATATTTCAATTAAGTTAAAAAATTATAGCCAAGCTGCAATACAATACTCTGCTTGAGCAACGACCACTGCTTAAGTGAACAGAAAGATAAGCATGGAGAAAGAAGGATTTTTCAACAACATTTTCTTTCGGTGAAACTTCCAAAGACATATTTCCTTTTTCCCTATAAACGTGTGACAGCTTTTATTCTTTCAAAGATCTCATCGATCAGTATATCCTAAGACATTTCAAGAAGGCTTTAAGCTTATCAGATTCTCAAACTTAGAATCTTATTTAGAAAACAATCATCATTTTAACTTACTTTTAGTAATTTTTTTTGCTTGAATTTTTTTCTTTATTTCTATATGTGATAAATGTAATCGCACAAATAGCATTATGATACAATTTAATGAGAACTTGACATACCTCCATTGGGAGAAATCTCGCACGCATCCATGTTTATTTTTTACTTTTTATTTTATGTTGGGTTGAGGATAAAATTTTTGTTAACGTTAGAAATATCATATATATTCTTTTTTTGCATTTATAATATCAAAATTTTCAGCATTTGTCCACCCCTCAATTTATTTATTTACTTCTGCACCCATATCTTCATCTCTTAATAGAAGAAACTAGTGTGACATACACAAATAAGAAAACATGAAAAAAGATATTATAATATCACGACTCAAAATCCACCTAATCGTGATGGCACATAACCCAAATCCCTAGGTAAACCAAATATCAGTCAACAACATTATAATGAGATTACTAAGAACCAATAAGTGAAATAACTCACTTTCTATACAATAACCCAAAGATTGATAGTACGAGTCATGAGCGTAGGCTTAGATTTACAAAGCAGGTATGAAAATAATACGACATATGTTTGAAGTATACATATAAAGAATTTAAGTCCTAAACTACCAAGAACAAGAAGTAGCTTGAATCTGGAACATTGGAACGTCTTCAGTGCCAAGCTTCATGTGACGACCCGGCTGGTTGTCTTAAGAATTTACGTCTCGATCCTCTATTAACTGCTTCCCCTTCTACGCGTTTGCACCGTCCTCCACGCATTCGCGTAGAGTAATTCTTGAGGAGGACCAGTTTCTTCATCGCGTTCACGTTTAGTCCTTCGCGTTCGCGAAGCTTCACGTCTCCCTTCATCGTGTTTGCTTTCTGTCTATGGCATTCACGTAGCTTTGTCGTTCCAGGCCTTCGCGGTCCCTTCTTAGCGTTGACGAATGGCATTTTGGGCAGCATTCATTTTTCTTCTTCGCGAACGCGAGACTTCCTCCGCGTCCACTATGCTTTAAATACCTGGACAAATATAAACATTTCAAAATTCGAGGGTTAGCCATTTTTATCAAAACATAAGCTTGGGAGCTCGGATTTGGGAGTAATTTCAAAGGTTTTTCGAGGACAACTACTGGGTAACGATTGTCTACTCGCTTATGCTTAACACTCACTAATCTAATAGCGAATTCCTCCTTAATTTCGGATTTTTGAATGAAAAATGGTAAAACTTCTAAGACTAAACTATTGGGTTTTGAGTAGGTGTTTGACTTCCGCTTTGGGAGATTTTTATATTGTTAGACTTCTGAGAGTACGAGGGTTCTGAAAATGTAAAAATTATCCGATTTCGAGATGCTGGCATGAGGGGGATTTTGGTCATTTTACCTAGTTTTGCGCTTTAGCTTTGAATTAAATAGTAGAATCAGTTGATTGCGATGTTATTTATGATATGTAATTAAATTGAATATATTCGGGTTATTAGGAGTCAGATACCGATGGAAAAGGCGTGGGTTCTAGTTGATTTTTGTGCCGGTTCGAGGTAAGTGGCTTATCTAACCTTATGTGGGGGACCTTTCCCCTTAGGACACAATATTTGATATTTGAATTCCTCGTACATGAGGTGACGAGCGCGTACTTGAGCTAATTGTTGAAAATTCGTTTTTACTTGAAGTATTCAAATTGAGTTTTCTTGCATACTGCTTATTGAAATTGCAAGTTTACCCTGTATTAGTTTAGGTAAGCATGTTTAGTTGATTTACTTGCCTATTTGCTTAAACTATCTTGTTTGCACTCCGTGAAACATGTTAAGCTATGATTTACTATTACTTGTTGTAACGATCCGGCCGGTCATTTTGAGTACTAGCACTCCATTCAGCTGTCGGAGGTCGTGAATAGCTTCATTTTGGGTATTATGACTTGTTCGCATGGTCGGAATCTAAATTCAGGACGTTTAGAGTCAAATGTAAATGAAAATTCTCATTTCAGAAGCCTTAAGTTGAAGAAAATGGCTATGATTGGATTTTTGAGAAAGTGACCTCGGAATCAGGATATGAAGGGTCCAACAGGTTTGTATAATTATATAGGACTTGGGCGTATGGCCGGTTTGGCTTTTGGATAACCCGAGAGCATTTTGGCACCTATTGTGGAAGTTAGCATTTTGGAAGAAATTTCTTAAGTTTGGCTTGAAGTGCATTTCAGCATTATCGATGTCCATTTGAAATTTCGAGACTGGGCGTAGCTCCGTATAGTGATTGTGGATTTGGGAGCACGATCGGAAGTGAATTCGGAAGTTCGCAGGTTGTTTTGGAGTCGTTTTGCTAAAGGTAGAAATTTGAAGGTTTTTAAGAAGCTTGACCGGAAGTGGAAAGTTTGATATCGGGCTCGAAATGGGAATTTTATGGTTCGGATAGCTTCTTTAGGTGATTTGGGAGTTAGGAGTGTGTCCGAAACATTTTTGTGATGACTGGTGTAGAATGAAGCTTGAATTGGCAAAGTTAGTATTTTGGCGAATTCCGGTTGATAGGTGAGATTTTGATCCAAGGGTCGGAATGGAATTCCGAAAGTTTCTGTAGTTTCATTATGTCATTTTGGACTTGTGCGCAAAATTTGAAGTCAATCGGACGTGATTTGATAGGTTTGGGTATCAAAATAGAAGTTGGAAAATTCAAAGTTCATCAAGCTTGGATTGGAGGTTGATTCATGATTTTAGTACTGTTTGATGTGATTTGAGGCCTCGAGCAAGTCCGTAATGTGTTTTGGGACTGGTTGGTATGATTGGTTGGGGTTCTGGGGGCCTCGGGTGTGTTTCGGGTTGGGATCACGCTCTTATTTGACATTTCAACGCCGTATTGTTGAGCTTAAACAGGTACCACATTAATTAAATGAGCTTCAAATTCAGTTTATATGAACCATTAGATTCGTATCAAAATTTTGGATCCATAGGAAAAAGAATCGTCGAATTTGGACATCGTGTGAGGGAGTTATTCTCATTTCTGTTCGGGAGAATCTGCTATCTGTCAGAATCGCAAAAGCGGAATTTGACCGCGGATGCGGAACCGCAAAAGCGAAATATAACCGCAAAAGCGGTCCCGCATATGCGAAAATTGTCCGCAAAAGCGGAAAATTGGTCTGGACAGTGTTTAAAACCGAGAAGTTCAGTATTTTGGGCATATCTTGAGTTCTAGAGCTCCGATTGAGGTGATATTCACGGTGTTGTTCTCGTATCAACAAGGAGGTAAATATCTGACCTTTATTTTGATGTTTTATCATGATTATTTCTGTTGGTTTCTATTTTTATCCGTGTTTGGATGGTATAAATTGGGATTTTGAGCACCAAAGTTGAAAATTAGTAAATCCTTGATTTGAGGGTCGATTCATTGACGAAATTGGATGATTTTCTGGATATATACCATATGAGTTATGGGTAATACTTATTTTCAATAATTTTAAGAATCCGGGCACGTGGGCCTGAGGGCATTCTGGTTATTTCACGAAGTAGATTTGGGAAATTGTATAATTTGAATTGCTAGCGAGTATTTGAGTATATTATCATTAGTTTGCCGTTATTTGGATAGTTTTGGAACATTTTTGCATTGGTTCAAGCTTTCGGAAAAATGCGGAGCGATGGTTATGAGTCTTCGGAGCGAGGTGAGTCCCTTTCTAATTCTGTGAGGGGGAATTACCCCATAGGTGAGTTAAGCTGATTATGTGCTCCTATTTGTGGGGGCTATGTACGCACGAGGTGACAAGAGTCTGTGCGTAGCTACTATTATGTTATTAGCCGGGTAGTCTACAACCCAAAAGCATGTTATACTTGGATCATTTATAAATCATTGATGGCTTGAAATGCTTTAATCATATTAAATTAATAAGCGAATTTCCAAAAAATACTAGAGCTATGTTTTCCTCAAATTATTAAAAGGAAATGGACCTTACTTGGATATTTTCTCCACAATGGCTGTTTGACTGATTATCTGTCTGTGTGTGTTTATATTTCTGTTGGAACGGGCCGATTGCCTCGGTGAAATGGATGCATATATGGTATGGGCCGCTCGACCCTCGGCAGTGCACACTTTATATTTCTGTTGGAGCGGGCCGTCAACCTCGGCATGATTTGCACATGTTTGTGCTGTTATCTTGAACTCATTTGAGTTGTTTTTTGCCACCTTATGGCTTAAGATAATTTATTCAAAAATAACAAGAAAACTAAGGAAATTTTCTATGAAAGAATTGTATTGCTACCTGTTTTCCCATATCTAGATTATAATTTTGTTTATAAAACAAATTAACGTGCGGTTCAATTCCTTTGAGGCTTATGCCTTTGATTCCTTTCCTCAGTCTTTTGTGAGGCGAGCGGTTGATAGAAATCGAGAATTCGAAGACTTGAATTGGCACTACAAATGTGGTGTGGGATGATTTTTCCCGGTATAATTATTAGACTATTATAGTCGCTTTATGGAAGGATATGCTATTATTCAGCTCAGTAACAGAACTTCTAAAAGCCTTGAGGCTAGGCACAGTTTCCATGATGCTTATAAGAAACTATTTTCGCAGTGTTGTTTTGATGGTAGGATGTTTGCCCACGTGTCGGGGCAGTGGATGAATTGAATGGAGGTTTACTCAGAGGGTAATCAAAGGATTCAATCTTTTATTCCCGGCAAGGGAAATGAAGTCGGACTAAGGATGGTCAGATTTGGGCTGGTGAAAGTAATGAGAGCTGGTATTTGGAAGTGTGGTGGAACTTTCTTCTATGATGGGGTGTCGTGGTACTAATGGAAGGTACTAATTTTGTCGATATTATAATCCGCATGGCGATACAGCTGTCAGATATCGCATGGCGCGGTGGGTTAAGATCGAAGCAGAATTGTTTTTTAATGTTGATGGATCGATAAATATGGAATTTGGAAAGGTTCTAAAGTTAGCAGCAATGGTGGATTCAAGTGCCATAACGATAGATTTCATTTAAGGCAACATTTGAGCAGTGAAGTACGAGGAAGGACATGTGGGAAATGTCAGGCGGTGTTTAAAATTTCTTGAAGGCCAAGTATGAGAAGCAGGGTGGTCGATTAAAGAGATGAGTTCTGCCAAAGTGGGATAGTGGCGGGTGTTGCATATGGGCTTGGTAGTAGGATGACTACACGCCTTAAGGAGAGTTTGGAATGATTTGAGAATCTCAGAGATGAAGTGATTGGGGCCTACAGAGCTAACTTGAAGTTTGGTCCATTATGCGGCAAGAGATTTGTATAGCAAAAAGGAGCTTCCTGGAATGAAGAAGAATGCAGCATAATTTGAATTGGAAGGATATTGCCGCATATTTAATTTATTTCCACGAGAATAAATGGACTGATGCACTCAGCGAGTGAGCTTGGACTCACGATAGGTTATTGGAGCCATGGTGATTATACCCCATGCACCAGTGTTAAAGGATGTCGGAAGTGGCTTCTACAAGTGGATTATTCCCTGTGAGCAGGTTAGCGGTCGCGTGATTGGCAAAGCTTCTGCAAGGAATTTTAATAGGTTTTTCAACAAAGAGATCGGTCACGCGAATGAGGTTGATGATTCAGAGTTTCTACCGCATGGTTCCGAGAATTTTGGCGGTTGATTGCACAAGGTTATGTCAATGAGAGATAAAGAATTCTAGTTAACTCAAGAATTATTAAATGATGGCTTCAAGCTAAGTGGGAGAGTCCCACCGCTTATGATTGGGCTGTATGATTAGCTACTTGTGTGATTTCTGGTTATTAGCATATTGATGGGTTATTTCAGCTATGAGAAATGACAATAAGTGGTAATTTGAGCAAATGAATTGTTATAAGCATGCGATGGTTGGCTTAATAGGCTCATTTTCGGATTTGGAAAAAGATTCAAGATTTATGTCTCGTATAGATGCAGGTTTCAGAGGAAGTGATTTTGCCGAGTGCTTCGCCGAGAGAGTATTCATAAGTATTAAGAGCTATGGAGTGAGTTATATTTAGGACCAAGACAGAGTGGGTGGCTCTCAATAATAGTCCTAGTGAATTCAGGAGTTCAAGTGTGGACCATAGTAATTTTGAGCCTACGGGTACAGTTAAGAATCAAGCTTTGTAGCAGCTTATGAGAAGGTGTCCAGAATATTCTATGATATTTTGACTTGCGGGTAGCATTGAGAAATACGAAATGGTTTGTCGGATTCGAGACAACATGGTCTCGTGATTCAAGGTCACTCGGGGTAAGTGCAGTTGAACTATACTATGTGTTGACTGAAGAAGCATTATTTCTAAGGCAAACAAGTATTTACTAGAAGGAAGTAGATTGATTAGCCATGGTTAACTTGGCATATTGGTAGTGGCGATCAGTTCATCCATCATGATCAAGTCATGCATGTGAAGTGTGGCGATGTGTGTGATGCTTGTTGGCTGCACTGATTGATGTTATTCAGAAGCAGCCTGTTATAAGTAGGCGGATCCTTGAAGGGTTATGATGTCTTGGACAACTACGTAGAGATTGGCATATTTGATGGTTATGAGAATCCACCTGTATGTTTCTATAGTTCTCCTGAAGTGGGTTATGTGAAAAGTTTTATACGATCAAGTGTTAGTCTATCAGTGGTTCCAACGTAGAGATGGAAATTGTGTTCTATCGTTGGTTGGCACATTGAGTGTAGCGAGTATCATGGAAATTCGAAGTAAAGATCAATGTTGCAGCTTGGGCTGGCAAGGATATCATGGGCTAAGGTGAGCAAGGAAGTGGTTGAATGATCAAGGTAAATTGGTATTGTCTTCAGTGTCATCACTTTTCAGCGTTAGTGTATTTGAAGCTTTAAAGGTACGGACTCGATACTTATTTTTGAAGATTGTTGGAGCGTGTTCCGAGGGAAGATTGTGTAAGTGTGACATGTAGTTGCTTGATTGACTAAAGAATTAACCAAGTACGGGATTTTGGTAATATCATTGATTTGAGAAATTAGGCCTGGAGGACACTTTTCTTATTGGGATATGAACGTAGGAGGTTGCTCCGGTTGTAATGGTTTTTCATATATGTTATGAAGAAGAATGAGTTACTATGAACGTTGAAAGGTTATTAGCCAAGTTGGTGCAATTAAAAATCGGCTTGAGATTAGTGGATTGATTTATTTGTGGACATGGCTTTATATCCGGCCAGTTGTGTTCGTTTCAGCGAACGTTCCCTATAGAGGAACAGCCAGGGTGTTATTTTATCATCAGCTATTCCAGTTAGTAAAATAGTGCGCCGTATGGGTTGTGAAATGTCTTGGTAAATTTCTTATGTGTTGAGGTTCCGCATAGCAGTGCTGTTATATGAGCAGGATGGCTATTGAGATTTATATCATGTATTGCACCTCAATTGTGCTTGCGTTTTGTAGCCTATAGCGCTAAATGGTTCTTCAGGGATGGTATTATACACCTTAGCATGTCTACAACCAATATTCGGTATTTTGAAGGGATGAGCTATTTAGCTTAATGACTATCTCCTTATGTGATCCTATATGTGGATCGGGTGGCACGCCGGTATGGTTATGCTGTTTGGATCGGGTTGCACGCCGCAATAGTATGATGTTCAGTACAATTCTCCATAGTTTTTTTTTTCCTATTTTTCGGAGGAAAATATGTATAAGTTGTTAGCCTACTTCGCGCGTATGTTTCGCGGGAGGGGTAATTAGATGTCCATTTCAGAGTTCGAATTCTTCTTGTATCATATCCTAATCGGTAGCCTATTGGCACAAGGTGGCATCATATGGGTCTCTTGATAGTGTCCGAGGTGGCTTATTGCCTGAGCAGTTCGTACTGGGTGGGATGAGATTATGAAATTTAGGATCAGTACAATCTGAGCACATGAAGTACATTAAGGAGCAGAGATCCTCATTTGGTTCAGAATGTTATAATGGTTCCGTTAGAGGTATGGACCCAATGACTTGTTGATTCAGAAGTTGGTTATGAATTTCGGCGCGTCTCTTTCGTCGTGTCAGTGTTGTAAAAGCTAGAACAAGACCTATGTAGGCCATGAGGTGCAATGGGAGCATCTGATTCGTTGAATTTGGCTAAGTTGATCATAAAATACTATCGTGGTCCTGTGGATTTTGTGTTGCAAGGTAAGAATCCAGCAAAGTTATGTAGTCAAATTTGAGGATAGCATGTGGTGAATAATGAGGTGATCTCTTGATGAAAAAAGACTAGACATAGAATTCCGGATGTTTGAATTGGGCTCTAAGACTTATTTGTTTGAATAAAAGGTAATATATTCAAAATATATCAGGCTAATGTGCTCAGCTGAGTTGTGGCAGCCCGGGAAGGTGCATAAGATGCTAAACAATGGTTTCAGACTACTCCAGCATAGTTCTCAGCACGTTCGAGGACGAACGTGTGTTTAAGTGGGAGAGAATGTAACGACCCGACCGGTTGTTTTGAGTACCAGCGCTCCTTTTAGCAGTTGGAGGTCGTGAACAGCTTCATTTCGGGTATTATTACTTGTTCGCATGGTCGGAATCTAAATTCAGGATGTTTAGAGTCAAATTTAAATGAAATATCTCATTTCAAAAGCCTTAAGTTGGAGAAAATGGCTAGGATTAGATTTTTGAGTAAATGACCTCGGAATCGGGATATGAAGGGTCCAGCAGGTTTGAATAATGATATAGGACTTGGGTATATGCCCAGTTCGGGTTATGGATAACCCAGGAGCATTTTGGCTCCTATTGTGGAAGTTAGCATTTAGGAAGAATTTTTATTAGTTTGGCTTGAAGTGCATTTCAGTGTTATTGATGTCCGTTTGGGATTCCGAGACTGGGCGTAGCTTCGTGTAATGATTCTGGTTTTGGGAGCGCGATCGGAAATGAATTCGGAGGTTCGTAGGTCATTTATTAGTCGTTTGGCTAAAGCTAGGAATTTGAAGGTTTTTAAGAAGCTTGACCGGAAGTGGAAATTTTGATATCGGGCTCGAAATGTAAATTTTATGGTTCGGATAGCTTCATTAGGTTATTTGGTAAATAGGAGTGTATTCGGAATATTTTTGTGATGACCAGTGTAGAACTAAAGTTGAATTGGCAAAGTTAGTATTTTGGAGAATTTCGATTGATAGGTGAGATTTTGATCCGAGGGTCGGAATTGAATTCCGAAAGTTTCTGTAGCTTCGTTATATCATTTTAGACTTGTGTGCAAAATTTGAAGTCAATCGGATGTGATTTGATAGGTTTCAGAATCGAAAATAGAAGTTGGAAACTTCAAAGTTCATCAAGCTTGGATTGGAGGTTGATTCATGATTTTTGCGTTGTTGGATGTGATTTGAGGCCTCGAGCAAGTCCGTAATGTGTTTTGGGACTGGTTGGTATGATTAGTTAGGGTCCACAGGGCCTCAGGTGTGTTTCGAGTTGTGATCACTCTCTTATTTGACATTTCAACGCCGTATTTTTGGGATTAAAGGGGTACCATATTAAGTGAATGAGCTCCAAATTCAATTTTGTTTAAACTATTAGATCCGTATCGAAATTTCGGAGCCATAGGAAAAAGAATCGTCGAATTTGGACATCGTATGAGGGAGTTATGCTCATTTCTGTGTCGGGAGAAACTGGTGTTTGTCAGAACCGCAAAAGAGGAATTTGAGCACGGATGAGGAACCACAAAAGCGATTCTGCATATGCAAAATTCTCCGCAAAAGCAGAAAATGGGTCTGGACAGTGTTTAAAACCAAGAAATTTAGTATTTCGGGCATATCTTGAGCTCTAGAGCTCTGACTGAGGTGATTTTTGCGGCGTTGTTCTCGTCTCAGCAAGGAGGTAAATATCTGACCTTTATTTTGATGTTTATGCATGATTATTTCGTTGGTTTCTATTTTTGTCCATATTTGGATGGTATAAATTGGAATTTTGAGCCCCAAAGTTGAAAAATGATAAAACCTTGATTTGAGGGTCGATTCATGGACAAAATTGGATGATTTTCTGGATATACACCATATGAGTTATGGGAAATACTTATTTTCAATAATTTTTAGAATCTGGGCACGTGAGCCAGAGGGCATTTTGGTCATTTCACAAAGTGGAGTTGTATAATTTGAATTGTTAGCGAGTATTTGAGTATATTCTCATTAGTTTGCTTTTGTTTGGATAGTTTTGGAACATTTTTGTGTTGGTTCAAGCTTTCGGAAAGATGTGAAGCGACAGTTATGAGTGTTCGGAGCGAGGTGAGTCTCCTTTCTAATCCCGTGAGGGGGAACTACTCCATAGGTGAGTTAAGCTGATTATGTGCTCCTATTTGTGGGGGCTACGTATGCACGAGGAGACAACAGTCCGTGCGTAGCTACTATTATGCTATTATCCATGTAGTCTAGGACCCAACAACATGTTATACTTGGATCATTTATAAATAATTGATGGCTTGAAATGCTTTAATCATATTAAAAATAAGCGGATTTCAAAAAAAAGACAAGAGATATGTTTTCCTCAAATTATTAAAAGGAAATGGACCTTACTTGGATATTTTCTCCACGCTGGCTGTTTGACTGATTATCTGTCTGCGTGTGTTATATTTCTGATGGAACGGGCCAATCGCCTCGGTAAAATGGATGCATCTATTGTACGGGCCGCTCGACCCTCGGCAGTGCACACTTTATATTTCTGTTGGAGCGGGCCGTCGACCTCGGCATGATTTGTGCATGTTTGTGTTGTTATCTTGAACTCATTTGAGTTGTTTTATGCCACATTATGGCTAAAAATCATTTATTTAATAATAACAAGAAATTTAAGGAAATTTTCCATGAAAGAATTGTATGACTACCTGTTTTCCCATATCTAGATTAGAATCTTGTATATAAAACAAATTCACTGCTTGGATATTTTTTTAAGGATAAATAGTCATTGGACTGCTAGTGAGTATCAGGATTGACCATCTCGTCTCTACTCCTAAGGGATTAGGCGGGAAAATCATTGGGTACACGTTGTTTTTGTACTCATACTACACTTGTTGTGCATTTTATTACACATGTATATGTGGCTCCAGTGGTCTACGGGCGTAGCAGCACGGATGATTTGGGGACTAGATGAGATGCATCAAAGGCGGCCGCAACTAGGGCAGTCCATTTCCAGTACTGTATTTATTTTTCGTCCATTGTATTCCGGACAAATAATGTATTTTTATTTCTCTTATCAGTAGATGCTCATGCACTTATGACTCCGGGCTCTGGGATGGTTTGAAATATTGTATTAATTGCTTAACTTTAAAAGAATTTGATTAGAAAATGGCATTCTTTAGAATTTTTATATATGGAAGAAAAATCATGCATTTCCAAAAGTGTTAAAACATGATTTGATTAAGTAATACGGTTGGCTTGCCTGACAGCAGTGTCTGGCACCATCACGACCCTTAAAGGATTTTTGGGTCGTGACACTTGTTCTGAGTTTAGCATTTATCATAATGTTTGAGCTGTTATTGTTTGTTTTAAATTTGGGACTACAGGACGGCATCCCAGGAGAATCCTCTATACTTGATATGTCCTGGATTGAGCGTGCGGGAAACCAAGAGATCCTTGGCACATGTATTTATATATATTGAGGATACCAAGATATCATCGAGATACCAAGAGATCCACGGCTTACCTATTGAGGATACCAAGAGATCCCTCGCGTATATGATGAGGATACCAAGAGATCCTCGGGATAACAAGATATCATAGGTTGTTATTCCTTTTGCGAGCAGTATTTCCTTATGTTATTATGTTTATGCTTTCTAGTACTGTTTTTCCTTATTTATAATATTTAGACTCTCGCTGTAGACATTATCTCTACTATTCTCTTTACTTTATCATTTATTATGTTTATCTCAGTAGGGCCCTAGCCTTCTTTGTCACTACCCGACCGAGGTTAGCCTTGACACTTGCTGAGTACCGCTGTGGTATACTCATGCCCCTTCTGCGCATGTTTGTCATGTGCAGATCCAGGTACATCCACCCAATGTACCACTCTTGAGGCGGAGAAATATAGCTGAGACTTCGAGGTACTTCTGCCGCGTCCGCAGACCAAGAGTCTCCATCTTATTCCAACTTTAGTAGATAGTCTTTCCTTTCTTTCAGTTGTTTAGACATTCGAAAGTTAGAGCAGTGTATTACTCTTCTATTAGCCTATGTTTCCCGCGAGTTTTCGGGTCTTCAAATGTTGTTATACATTCTCGTGATGTTGAGTTGTGTATGCAAGGCGGCACATACATATAATTTCTCTTATTGTTGTTCACGCTTACTTGTTTATTATTCCGCAAGTTTAAATTGTCTTTCTGCATTATTAGGCTTACCTAGTCGTAGGGATTAGGTGTCGTCATGACAGGTTCATGAGGGGTGAACTAGGGTCGTGGCACTTTGTCTACCACAGCTACGTAACTCGAAGATCTGAACGCTAGGTGCAGAAGTGTGACGGCCCAAAGGGTCATCACTTGCATAATTGAATTATGTGCCTCTAAGGCCTTGATAACCTCATTTTTAATCACCTCGATTTGCATGCACAGTCAAGGTGTGTAGCCAAAAAGCTTAAATATGAAAATTTGTGAAAAATGCTATGTTTTCATCATAAAATGAGTAAATTTGACTTCGGTCAACTTTTTCGGTAAACGAGTCCGGGCATGTGCTTTGACGGTCTCGAAGGATCCGTGAGAAAATATGGGACTTGGGAGTATACCCAGAATCAAATTTTGAGGTCCCAAGCTCGAGAATTGAATTTTAAGTAAAAACTATTTTCTGAAATTGTTGAAGGAAATTTGTAATGAAATTTGCTTAGAAAGTGATGGTATCAGGCCCCTATTTTGGTTCTGGTGCTCGATACAAGTTTTATATATATGATTTAAGTCAATCTTGTAAAATTTGGCGAAAAACAGACATCGTTTGACGTAATTCGGACTTGAATATTTCGAAATTTGAAACTTGAAGATGTTTGAGATATATTCTTTATTTTGAGGTTTAATTCATTTTTAGGTTATTTTTGAGATTTTACCGCATGGCTAAGTTTGTATGATGTTTTTGAGTTAGTACATGTGTTCGATTAGGAGCTCCGAGGGATCAGGTGTGTTTCGGATGTGTTTCTCAAGGTTTTGAACTTAAGAAAAATTGCACAAAAAGATGTTCAGGTGTTCTGGTATTTCCTTCATCGCATTCGCGGTATGGCCCTCGCGAACGTGATGTGTATTATTGTTGAAGGAATTTCCTTCTACGCGGACGCGTAGACCAGGTCGCAAACATGAGTCAGCGGGGGGCTATGCCTTTGCGAACGCGTTCCTGGCCACGCGAATGTGAAGACCAAGTGGCCTGGGCAGGGGGAGGGGTAGTTACCTTACGCGAACACGACCTGTTTTACGTGAACGTGAGGGCTCGAGAAGCTAAAGCATCTTGAAAGTGATCTCATTAATGGGAAGGACTAACAGCCTACCCACCGCGAACGCAAGGGGTTTGTCGCGAAAGTGTGGAGTAAAATCACCCAGTGATTTATTAAAAACCCAAAATAGATCACTTATGGGATTTCTACAAATTTCACAAAACCTCTTCTTCTCCAAAGCTCTTAGGCGATCCTTGAAGCAGTTTTGCACCATAATCTCTTGGGTAATAATCTTGAACTTATTTTCTTCCATTTAACATCAACAACTATTAGATTTTTAGGCCTAAAACATGTGCTTAAGGGTAGAAAATTAAGGATTTGGGTAGAGTCAGAGCTTTTTGATTAATGGTGATTTACACCTCATTTTGGTGTCAAATTCTGGAAATAATTATATATTTGGGCTCGTGGGTGAATGGGTAATTTTTATTTTGGTCCGAACCTCGTGTTTTGACTAAGGGGGCCCGAGATCAAATTTTTGGGTTTTGGGGACAAATGATTGGAAAGCTATAATTAGGCATTGGATTCGAATTGTTTAGCATTTATTGATGTTATGAAGTCATTTATTTATAGATACATTTGATTTAGAGCCATATTCGAGAGAAAAAATGGTAATTGAGAATTGAGTTGGCCGTGGAAGTTTGAGGTAAGTGTTCGGTCTAACCTTAGCTTGAGCGATTAGGAGTTAAGTCATATTTGCAACTTGTTTCTTGTTGAGTACGACATATAGGCATGGTGACTAGTATCTATACGGTGGTTTCGAGCATGACCGTGAGTCTTAAGTTGATACTTATTGTATTCTTGTATAATTCTATGGTTGCAACAGTGAGTAAATATGTGGTATTGAGCAAAGGCTAAGTTTTTTTTCGTGGAAGTTACTTATGATTTAGAAATGATGATAATTGAGATGATTCGGAGTTGAGTTGAGATTGGTTATAACTGTTCTCCCTTGCCGGGATGTATATACTTGTATTGTTGAGTTCCATTGACGGGATAGTATGGTTTATTTTGATCCCTTGCCGGGACTGTTGTTATAATCATTGTAAGTTGTATAATTGGAATAGGTTGCGCGCTGCAACATTTATATATATATATATATATATATATATATATATATATATATATATATATATATATATATATATATATATATATGGATCGGGTTGCATGCCGCAACATATATTATATCTCATCGGGTTACTTGCCGCAACAGATAATATATTGGATCGGGTTGCAATTATTATATTGGATCGGGTTATACGCAGCAACATATATATATGGATCAGGATTCATGCCACAACAGTGTTAATCGATAAGGGATCGGGTTGCCCGCTGCAACAGTAATATTATTAAGTTGTTGTAGATTCTGTACTATTCTTTTATATATCTATTCGGTTTCAGTTATATTGATACATTTCCCTGAAGCATGTACCCTCTCCCTTTAAAATTGTTATCTCATGTTTTTTTTCTCCACCATATATTATATAACTACACAGGTTTTTATCTGGTGTCTTGTCCTAGCCTAGTCACTATCTCGCCGAGGTTGGGCCATACACTTACCAGCACATGGGGTTAGGTGTACTGATGCTACACTCTGCACTTATATACATATACCGGAGTCGCGTTTGGTCAGCAGCAGTAGCTCGGGAGCCAGCCTTCAGTCCACCGAGACATCGAGGTAGCCTTGCAGGCATCTGCAGACCCGATGTCTCCTCTATCTTATTTTATATTCTATTATTTCATGTATTCGAGAGAAATAGTGTTATTTTTCCTTCAAACAGATGTATGTAGTATTCTTAGTAGTCCGTGGATGTTGTGACACTAGGCTCTGGGTAGAGACGTATTGGTTTCTAGATATTTTTCTTTCATATTTATTTAAGACTTCCGCTGCATTTTATTTTTCGCTGTCATTTAAATGCTTAATCATTGTTAAATTAATTGGTTAAAAAGGAATTAAAATGTAAGAGTTAATGGTTTCAAAGTACATGGCTTGCCTATCTTCTACGAGTAGGCACCATCACGACTCTCGATGGTAGAAATTTCAGGTCATGACAAGCTGGTATTAGAGCTCTAGGTTAAATAAGTTTCACAACTCATGGACAAGCTCAGTAGAGTTTGAGGGATTGATTGAGAGACGTCTGTATTTATCCTCAGAGGCTATGGAGTTAGGAAAACTTTACATTTGTTCTTTCTTGCCGTGCGGTTTTGTTTCTCAAATGCTAATTGAATTTCTACTCTGTTCTTTCGCAGGTGGAAAGAACACGTGCTTTCTCCTATATCGCTCAGCAGACCGAGCCCCCAGTAGCAGCTCCCATGAGAGGCACAGTGCAAGGCCAAGGCCGCGATAGAGGCCAAGGTAGGGGCAGAGCTCAGCCCCGAGCGGCAGGGCAAGGTCGAGGCCATGCCAATGGCAGAGGTAGGGGCAGAGCTCAGCCCCGAGTGGAAGGGCGAGGCCGAAGGGTTTATAGATATCCTAGTTCTTCAGGACACTCTGGTCCGATAAGTGGGCCTCATGGAGAGTGTCACCCGAGCAGATTTGCTTCGTGTAGCACCAACCATCTCTCAGGGTGGAGGAGGGTCTTAGACTCCTAGTACTCGCACTGTAGAGCAGGTAGCTCCCCAGATTCTGACTCCACCGGTCCAACCAATTTGAGTAGTTCAGCCGGTTGTACTAGCTCAGACCGGTGATGGAGCAGCCATGTCTGCCAATTCTTTGTGGAGGTTGGATAGGTTCACCAAGCTCTTCACTTCAACATTCGGTGGCGCATCTACTGAGGATCCCCAGGATTATCTAGACAGTTGCCACGAAGTTCTCAGGAACATGGGTATTGTTGAGACCTATGGGATCGATTTTTCCACATTTTGCTTGTCTGGATCTGCCAAAACTTGGTGAAGGGATTATTTCTAAGCTAGGCCAGTCAGGTCGCAATTTTTAACTTTGGAGTAGTTTACAGTGTTGTTTCTAGAGAAGTTTCACCCCATTACTCAGAGAGAGGCCTATTGGAGGTAGTTTGAGTGCCTCCAGCAGGGTTCCATGATGGTCGCCCAATATGAGATCAGGTTCATCAACTTAGCTCACCATGCTCTTTTCTACTTACTACCGAGAGAGAGACGGGGTTAGGAAGTTTATTAATAGTCTTATCCAGCCGATTCGTCTTCAGATGGCTAGGGAGGCTAGGAGAGAGATCACTTTTTAGGAGGCGGCCAATGTGGACCACAGAGTTGAGATGGTTCTGTCGTAGGGAGGTGGTCATGGGTCGAATAAGAGGCCCTGCCATTTAGGTAGATTCAGCGGTACCTCATATGGAAGAAGAGATTCATATGGTAGAGGCTACCCTTCTAAGTCCTTTCAGTCAGCTCTTTAGGTTTCTCACAGTGCTTCAGGTTGATGTGGTTCTCGTATGCAGTATTCTGATTAGCAGCCCTTCAGTGCATCGCCAACTCCTATCAATGCATCATCATTCGTGAGTTTTCTGAGGTTATTCCTTCAGACTTGTCGGGATGCCACCCGACAGGATTATTGACTTCTGCATTGATTTAGATTCAGGCACTCAGCCCATTTCTATCCCACCATATTGTATGGCCCCGCCAAAATTGAAAAGTTAAAGGAGCAGTTGCAAGACTTGCTTGATAAGGGATTCATTAGACCTAACATTTAGCCTTAGGCTGCGTCATTGTTGTTCGTTAAGAAAATGGATAGTTCAATCAGAATGTGCATATATTACCGGTAGTTGAACAAGATTACAATCAATAATAAGTATCCACTGCCAAAGATTGATGGTTTTTTCAATCAGCTTGAGGGTGCCAAGGTATTTTCAAAGATTAATTTGAGATATGGCTACCATCAGTTGAGGATTAGGGCATCTGATGTACTTAAGATAGCTTTCTGCACTCGATACGGGAATTATGAGTTCTTGGTTATGTCATTTGGGTTGACAAATGCCCCAGCAGCTTTTATGGACTTGATGAACAGCGTGTTCATATCTTATTTGGAATCGCTCATGATCGTCTTCATTGATGATATTTTGATATATTCTCGTAGCCAGGAGGAGCACGAGCAGCATATCAGAGTGGTTCTTCAGACTTTGGAGGATAGTCAGCTATGCTAAGTTCTCGAAGTGTGAGTTCTGATTGAGTTCTATTACATTCCTGGGTCATTTTGTTTCAGCAGATAGTATTCAGGTTTATCCGAAGAAGATTGAGGCAGTCAAGAACTGGCCTAGACCAGCATCAGCTACAGAGATTTGGAATTTCTTGGGATTGACATGTTACTATCATCGGTTCGTTGAGTTGTTTTCATGTATTGCAGCCCCGATGACCAGGTTGACCCAGAAGGATGCCCAGTTCAGATGATCGGATGAGTGTGAGGTAAGCTTTCAAAATCCCAACACAGCTTTGACTACGACGCCGGTGTTAGTTTTGCCCACATGTTCAGGTCCTTATACAGTTTATTGTGATGCTTCTCGCATTGGGCTTGGCGCAGTGTTAATGTAGGATAGCAAGGTTATTGCCTATGCTTCACGGCAGTTAAAGATTCCTGAGAAGAACTATCCGGTTCATGATTTGGAGTTGGCATCCATTGTTCACCCGTTTAAGATTTGGAGAAATTATCTGTATGGCATGGCATGTGAGATGTTCATAGATCATAAGAGTCATCGGTACTTGTTCAAGCAAAAAGAGTTGAATTTGATGCAGAGGAGGTGGTTGGAGTTATTGGAGCATGATGATATCACTATCTTATATCACTCGGAAAAAGCCAATGTAGCGGACGTTGCCTTGACTAGAAAGTCATCCAGTATGGGCAGTCTTGCTTATATTCTGATCGGTGAGAGGCCACTTGGTTTGGAAGTTCAGGCTTTGGCCAATCAGTTTGTGAGGTTGGATGTTTTTTAGCCTAGTCGAGTATTAGCTTGCACAGTCGCTCGTTCTTCTTTATTGGACGTATCTGTGATCAGCAGCTTGATGATCCCCATTTGCGTGTCCAAAGAGACACGGTGCAGTGTGGAGGTGCCAAACAGGTTACCTTGGATGATGATGATGTAGTTTTGAGATTGCAGGGGCGAGTTTGTGTACCTAATGTGGATGGGATCTGAGAGTTTATTTTAGAGGAGGCCTATAGCTCCCGGTACTCTATTCATCCGGGCACCGCGAAGATGTATCAGGATTTGCAGCAGCTTTATTGGTGGTGTAGAATAAAGAATGATATCTTTGCTTATATGGCTTAGTGTTTTGAATTATCAGCGGGTTAAGTATGAGGATTAGACGCCTGATGGGTTATTTCAGAGTATTAGCTTCCCGATTGGAAGTGGGAGCGAATCATTATGGATTTTGTTGTTTGCCTTCCGCAGACTCGGAGGAAATTCGATGAAGTATGGGTCATTATTGATCGGCTAACCAAGTCAGCACATTTCATTCCTGTGGCAATTTCCTATTCATCCGAAAGGGTAGCTAAGATCTATATCCAGGATATTGTTCGTCTTCATGGTGTGCCCATGTCTACCATTTCGGACCGAGGTATGTAGTTTACCTCGAATTTATGGAGAGCAGTTCAGCAAGTTTGGGCACTCAGATTGAGTTGAGTACTACATTTCATCCTCAGACGGACGAGCAACCCGAGCAGACTATTAGAATTCTGGAGGACATGCTTCGAGCTTGTTTATTGACTTTGGAGGCTCGTGGGATCAGTTTTTTCCTTTAGCAGAGTTTTCCTACAACAAAAGCTACCAATCGAGTATCCCGATGGCTCCGTACGAGGTTTTATATGGTAGGCAATGTCGGTCTCCGGTTGGATGGTTTGAGCCGTGAGAGGTTTAGTTGTTGGGTACAGATCTGGTTCATGAGGCCTCGACAAGGTCTGGATCATTCAGGATAGGCTTCGTACAGCTCAATCCAGGCAAAAGGGTTACTCATACTGCATGGTTTGAGATGTGGTTTTTATGGTTGGTGAGCAGGTATTTCTCTGAGTATCGCCTATGAAGCGCGTGATGAGATTTTGGAAGAAGGACAAGCTTAGCCCTCGGTTCATTGGTCCGTTTGAGATTATTGATCGAGTGGTAGTAGTGGATTACAGACTTGCATTGCTTCCTAGCTTATCAGTCGTGCATGTAGTGTTTCATGTGTCCATGCTTTTGAAGTATCACACCGACCCATTCCATGTATTAGATTTCAGCACTGTCTAGTTGGACAAGGGCTATTCGTACGAGGAGGAGCCTGTAGCCATTCTAGACCGGCAGATTCGTCAGTTGATATCGAAGAATTTTCCTTCTGTTCGTGTTCAGTGGAGAGTTCATCCCCCACGGGCATCGACCTGGGAGTCCGAGTCCGATATACGGCGCCGTTATCCTCATCATAGTCTTGACATAGGTACTTCCTTCTTCTGTCCGTTCGAGAACGAACGGTTGTTTTAGAGGTGAAGAATGTGACGACCCAAAAGGTTATCACTTGCTTAATTGAATTTTGTGTCTTCGAGAACTTGAAAACCTCATTGTTCATAACCTTGATTTGCGTGCGCAGTTCGGGCGCGTAGCCAGAAAGCTTAAATGTGGAAATTTGTAAAAAAATGCTAGGTTTTGATTATAAAATGGGTAAATTTGACTTCAGTCAACTTTTTAGGTAAATGGACCCGGGCCCATGATTCGGTGGTCCTGGAGTGTCCGTAGGAAAATATGGGACTTGGGCGTATACGCAGAATTAAATTCCGAGGTCCCAAGCCCGAGAAATAAATTTTTAGGATCATTTTCAAGATATTGTTAAAGGAAATTTGAAATGAAATCTAATTAGAAAGCGATGGTACCGGGCCTGTAATTCTGTCCCTGTACAAGTCTTATATGTGGTTTTTATCATTCTTGTAAAATTTGGCTAAATACGAACGTCATTGGACATGATTTGGACTTGAATTTCTAAATGTGAAACTTGAAGAAGTTTGAGAAAAATTCGTGATTTTGAGGTTTAATTCATTGTTTTTGAGGTTATTTTGGTGATTTGATCGCACGGATAAGTTTGTACGATGTTGTAGAGTTAGTATATTGTTTGGTTATGAGCTCGTAGTGCTCAGGTGAGTTTCAGATGTGTTTCGAGAGGTTTTGAACTTAAGAACAATTGCAGAAAAAGTTGTTCAGGTGTTCAGGTATTTCCTTCTTCGCGTTCCCGGGAGCCTTCGAGAGCGCGATGTGTAATTGTTGTTGAAGGAATTTCCTTCAATGCGAATGCATAGACCAGGTCGCAAAGGCGACGCAACAGGGGGTTATACCTTCACAAACATGAAGGCCAAGTGGCCTGGGCATGGGGAGGTGTAGTTACCTTACGCGAACGCGACCCATTTGACACGAATGCGAGGGCTCTAGAAGAGAAAGCTTCGTGAATACGAGCCTATAAATGCGAATAGGAAGAACTAACAACCTGACCCATCGCGAACGTGAGGGGTTTGTTGCGAAAGCATAGAGTAAAATCGTGATTTTTTGAAAACCCAAAATAGAACACTTACGGGATTTCTTAAAATTTCACAAAACCTCTTCTGCTCCAAAGCTCTTAGGTGATCCTTGAAGTAATTATTCACCATAATCTCTTAGGTAAGTAATCTTTATCTTATTTTCTTCCATTTTTATTAACAACTATTAGATATCTTGGCCTAAAATATGTGACTAAGGGTAGAAAATTAGAGACTTGGGTAGAGTTAGGGCTTTTTGATTAATGGTTAGTTAGACCTCTTTTTGTGGTCGAATTCTGAAAATAATTATATATTTGGGTTCATGGGTGAATGGGTTAATTAATGGATATAATATTCTTAGTAGTCCAAGGATGTTGTGACACTAGGTTCTGGGTAGAGACGTGTATTCGATTCTAGATATTTTGGTTTCATATTTATTTAAGACTTGTACTGAATTTTTATTTTCCATTGTCATTTAAATGCTTAATCATTGTTAATTTAATCGGCTAAAAAAATTAAAACGAAAGAGTCAATGGTCTCAAAGTTCATGGCTTGCCTAGCTTCCACGAGTAGGCGCCATCACGACTCTCGAGGGTGAGAATTTCGAGTCGTGACAAGAAGTATAGTATAAGTACAACTGATCTCATATACTCAATAAGTATCTTGACTAACCTAGGTGATTTAACGACAAGGTTTAAGTTAAAAGATATTCTCTCAATATGATACATATGCAGATGATAAGCAGATAGAACAATACAAAAAAGAGCTACCAATAATAATGTAGTGAACCAAATGAGCATACAAATAACAGAGGGCCCAAGAATAACATGTCTTAATCTAACAATACAATATGATAATAGAAAATAATTGACAAGAATAACTATAATACGTCTTTTTTGTTGCGGCACGCAACCCTAATATATATATATATAGCAAACACTGTTGCGGCATGCAATTCGATCCCAAACAGCAAAACCAATATATGTTGTAGCTTATAACCCGATCCCACATAATAATACCAATATATATTGCGGTATGCGACCCGAACCCACCCAATAATATCTTCTTTGTTTCAGCGTGTGACCCGATCCAATATATCAATATAGATCATATGAAACTATCCATTAATAACAAGCACTGGAAATTCACAACGTAAAAGCAAGGAAACTAACACACAAAATTCAACAAGGAATACGAACTCAAAAAAGTAAGGTGAGCAACAAGCACCCCAGAGCAAATCTCCCAAATTTTCATAAACTACAACAACAACAACCCAGTTTGATCCTAACAAGTGGGGTCTGGGAAGGTAGTCTGTACGCAGACTTTACCCCTATCCAATTCTGGTAGGGAGGTTGTTTTCAATAGACCCTCAACTCAAGAAGGTCCAAATTATAATAAATAAAGAGCATAAACACACACAAACCCAATTCGGCTAAGTAAGGAAGTCTAGAGCATGAAGTGAGGAAGGATGTATGTCAAAGAAAACAAGTATCAAGCAAAGGTGTGTGAGGAGTGAAATTGTGTAAACATGTACGGGCACGTAGCAAATAAAGACATATATTGTGTGAAGGCAAGTAGTAAGTGATGGCATGTAACAGGTCAAGACAAATACTAACTAAATCACGTAACAAATAGAGGAAAGAACCATGTACGGGCAAAAAGTATATAGTAAAATCATGAATTCGAAGAGAACAGTTTCAAATAAGGTAGAAACATGGATATAAATTATCAGACAAAACATGAAACACATATGTAACCACATAAGGAATACGAAAATGGAAGTAACCTACAAGATAGTAAACATTAATATTAACAAGATTCTATCTCCCATTCCTCTAATATGGCAACAACCAACTGGACAATCTTAATTGACAATGCAGGAAAACATTTATCAATTCAACATCATATCAATCGCACGAAAATACCCATCGTACCAAATTTAGACCTAAGACACCAATCATAGTCTCTTATTACGAATAATAAACTCAAGTAACATGACAATAGAAATTATAAATGGGTGTTCTTGATGCTATGGTCAATCGAGTATGTGAACGGTCTCGAAGAATAACACATTAAATCATTTTTAAGATATTATATATTCTAGCATGATTTCAAACAAAAATAATGGGGTTTATTAGTCTTGGAATTAAATAAAGCATAAGTCAATATATCGCAATGTTTAACAAAGAATAGAGAAGCATATAAGTTCTCCCTCCCGAGAATGTAACCCTCGAACATGCCTATACGCTCATCGCCTCATATATGCATCACCCCCGTATGAAGCAAACAATATCATTTAGAAGAAAATTTTCTCCAACAAAGTTAGGGAAAAACACTTAACTCAAACAAGCTAAATCGATATACTAGAAGTGTTATCCCGCAAAATTGACTTCTGAACGTCTCAAAACTAAATAAAAGCAACTCAGAACCATCAAATAATTCCATAGAAAGCAAACTCAAATGATAAAGGCCGAATATTTAATTAAATATACAAACTCAACCAAAAATTCATCCCGATCCTGAACCCCCGAATTCGATTAAACTCACAAATTACCCATTCGAATACGAGGTCAGTGATAATAATCTCACTCAAATTCAACTCTGTATAGATGTACAAATCTCAAATATTCACTTGTGAAAAGTTTAGAGAAAAACCCCTCGTTTCTCCTTTAGATTCATCAAATTAAAGGCCAAAATCGAGGATGCAATCATGTACAATAATCAAACCAGAGTCAAAATATCCTTCAAAATTGCCTAAAGCTGAGATCTATAACTCAAAATGTGACAAAATAACCAAAACCTTCAAAATAGAGAACGTATATATCTGCTGCAGGTAAACACTTCGTGATCGGGAAGCACAAACTTCATTGCCCACATAAATACCCTTCACGTTCACAACACTTACCTAGTTCACGCGATGCACAGTTAAACCAAACCTATGTGAATGTGGCGTAGACCACACAAAGAAGATACCATCAGCTCCTATATCCTCATACGCGAACGCGACACCTTACCGCGAACATGATGACCAAGCCTCACAAAGCTATGCGAACGTGAGCCACCCGTCACGAACGTAAAGAAGAGAAATACCTAGCTCCAATTATACACTATGAGATCACGATCAGTCCTTTGTGATTGAGGAGGTCATCAACAACAATAGAAACCAGTAACACAAAATGAAGGAAAATGGCCTGGAATTAAATCAAAAACACACTAGAGCCTTGTGGGACAGAGCCGGACAAGCCAACAAGTACCAAAACATAACACAATCCTACCCAAGGCCTCAAATCACGTATAACAATGTCAAAATCATGAATCCTACCCCAAATCAAGCTTAATAAACAATTTCAAAATTCTAAACTTGCGTCGAACACGTCTAAGCAACTGGAAATCACCGCAAATCTTGCACACAAGATCTAAATGACACAACGATCATATTCCAACTTTCAAAATAACAATCCAAACCCAATAATATTGATTTCAACTCGCAGTCAAACCTATAAACTTTCCAAACCTTTAAATTGTTAACTTTCTCCAAATAGTGCCAAAACATTGTAGAAAAATCCAATAACAAATTAGGCCATACGCCCATGTCAAAAATTACCATACGGACCTAACATAATTATTAAAACTCCGATCTGTGGTCAAGTTTATAAAAGTCAAACTTGGTCAATTCTTCAACCTTAAATATTTTAAAATGAGAATCATTTTCCAAACCAATACTGAACCACTCGAAAACCAACACCGATGATACATAAAAGTCATAATACACCACATGAAGCTACTCATGATCTTAAAATATCAAACTGAATGTTAGGTCTTAAATGACTAGTTGGGTCACTACATTATCACTCACTAAAACACATGCTTGTCCTCAATCATGCCAAGAGTAGCTCCAAAGCCATCCAATCACTGTATGAACTCACGATGCATATACCCATGAGTGATCCCAGATCACTCAAATCCATACAAGCCTAGCAACACAACCTAACTGGGGATTCATATTTCAGCTTAGTCGATAAACCTTAGAATCCAGTCTCCAACATCCGAAATCCATCATAAGATCTAATCATTGTACATATACAATGTATCCACCCCAACAAGCTCTAGCTAGCCAATAATACATTGCCCCACACAATGCGCCACATAACTCAAGTACTCACAACAATAACTTCTGACCATAATAGAAGCTTATAACAAAATTTGGTACTGGTAATATACTTTATATCAAATGAAACCTTATTCTCGACTTTCGTAACGCTGCTAATGATAAAAGAAACATATAGAAACTCATGTGTCATGACCCAAAATCCATCTAGTCATGATGGTACCTAACTCAACCCATTAGGTAAGCCAAGTAATAGCCAACACAACACAAATGAGAATAATAAAGTAAATGAGTAAAATAACTAATCTTTTGTACAATCTCCAAACGATTTTAGTACAAGTCATGAGCTTCTAAGACATAGAATTTACAAGTCTGATATGAGATAAATACATACTCTAATAAAGAAATACATGAATAGATTTGCAAATTTTAATCTACCAAGGACAAGTGGAAGCTATAACTGAAACGCGGGTACATTTTCATTGCCAGCTCCCGCCATATACAACACATCAATTCCAAGATCTGCATGTTGAAGTGTAGTATGAATACAAACGATCCCATCTAATCAACAAGTATCAAACCTAACCTCTGGTTGAAAGTAGTGACGAGCTAAAAAATGGTCAGAGTCGAACACCAACAGCAAAATAACTCATAATAATATAATGAAGGCAGTAAAAGCAATAACTCAGAAGATATTATGCTCAGCTCGCTCACAATTATGGAAAATTAGACATGCTTTTCAAGTATAACAATCAAGTCCAAATCTTACCACTGAAAATCAACTAAACATTAGTTTATCAAAAGAACTGTATTCCCAATTCACAACACTAAACTATAATTTTTGTTTACCAATTATCATGAGGAAAGTACAGCTATATGCCGACATATCAATATAAATGTCAAGTCATCAATTATCATATACCATCTAGCATGAGGAAAATGCATCTCTATGCCAACATGTTAAGTATGTGTGTCAAATGAATGATTTCACGGTGATCCTCGGGTACGCTCACTCTTAACATACTCAAGTTGTCTGTCTCAAATGCCCAATTCATCACACATACACACAATCACTCAGCACTATATAAGTGCCTGGCATTAATTCCCCTCACCATAGCATGAGTATGCATATAACCGTCCCTTTTCTCAATACTGGTATGTCAGACCTCGGAGGGGAAAATCCTACCCAAGCACTAATCAAAAGCCAATAAGGCCTTCTCTAGCGTGCATCTAGATCCACATAACAATAAAATAAATATGGCTTGTTGCGGCATGTAGCCCGAACCACAACAACATTCTCAATATAGCTCGAAGGAACACCATAGTCATCAACCTCTCGAGTCTCAAGGGCTCTCAAATCTCATATCACTCAGCCAACAGCTCCACATATGGAAATATAATGATAACATGTGATGCAATAATGAATGATAAACAGATACTATGATATAATACACAAATGAAGAATCATGATTGAGTGTATAATCAAGGTTAAATCATATAACTCAAACTAACAAAAATAGCCTCATTGATCTCATCCAAACAAGCATATAGCTTAAACATGATTTCTGACATGGATCATAGCTCATGTAATCAAACAAGTAGGGGAAAACACGGATATAATAGGATATGTTGCCGAACAAGTATGGTATTAGTCTAAAATCAAATTGAATCTGATTACCCCAGGGCAGGCCCAAACGCCCATCACCTAGCATGTGTGTCACCTCAATACAGTACAAATAACATGGTTCCCATGAATAATTACCCTCAATTCCATGTTTTGAAACGTTACTTTCCTTGAACAAGACAAATCTAATATCAAGAAACCAAACAATACTCTAGAATGACAACCTGCATGAATCCACCTCCAAACAGCTCGAAACTAGACAAAAGTAACTCAAAAACCTCAAATAATTCCCGAGGAAACCAACCAAAATGATAAAGATCGAATAATTACTAAAAACTCAAAGTCACCCCAAGCCCACACCTCGAAGCCCAAAGAAATTCACAAATTCTGACATCTCACTCAATTACGAGTCCAACCACACTAATTTCACTCGAATCCGACTCTGAATCGTTATTTAATTCTTAAATATTCACTTTAGAAAAATTTAGTCAATAGCTCCATTATCTATTCTAAAATCATCAATCAAATGCCAAAATAGAAGATGGAATCATGAAACATAACCACAAGCGAGTTAAAAATACATACCCCAATCCAAGCGGTAAAAATCTCCTCCAAAATCTCCCAAAACCGAGCTCTAAAACCTTGTGAGTAAAAGTAACTAAATTCTGAAATAGGAAGAAAAAATGCAGTAGTTGTCTCAGCTCGAATCAGGCCATAGATGATCCTGAATCTCACATTTGATAAGCCCAACATGATCCTTGAGAGATTAATCCCAAGATAGCCTTTTCATTACCCAATTTTGTCTTAAAATGAGGGAGATGTGATGTTTTCAAGTTTTATAAGAAATCAAAAAAATTCAGTGACATAAATGGCATTTCATAAGTATTTACACCAGAAAAAAAACATCAATACGAAAATCTTCGTTTTATCACCAAGAACACATTGGAAACCTCCCGGACACAAGCCATATATGCATTTCAACCATAATATATGTTACGAACCTGCTCGCGCACTCAAAACACCAAACAGAGGTAATGTTGATGCAATATTGATTATGGTCAAACTTCAAATCCTTTAACTTAATTCTCAATCAATGATCCAACATGCAATCGAGGCCCTCATGACTCCATCCAATCATGACAACAAGTAAAAATACATCATCCAAAGTCTCAATATACCAACGGGAACTTCACAATAATGATCGAGGCTCGACCCGTATAGAATTTCTCTTAAGCTGTTAAATATTAATTGTTTTAAAATAGTGTGTGCATCACATATAAATGTCAAGGGTCACCAATTTCAGTATAATAAAATCAAACACAACTCTTGGTCAAACTTATGAACTGTTAAGTTCTTCAAAATACCAACTTTCAAAAAATACTGCAAAGTTTTTATAGGAACCTCCGAAACCAAATCAGAACATACGTACAAGTCCAAAATCATCATAAAAGCATATTGGAATAATCAAAACCTGATTCCAAATCGACTAATCCAAAAGCCAAACCTCGATTAACTCTTCAAACTTAAAACTTTTAAAGCAAGAATCATTATTCCAAATCAATCTCGAACCACTCGAAAACTAAAACCAATCATACATATAAGTTATAATACATAATATGAAGCTACTCAAAGTCACAAACCACCAAATGGAATACCAAAGCTCAAAACGGTAGGTGGGTTCATTATATTCTCCCCCCCTCCCCCCTTAAAATACGTTCGTCCTCAAACGTGCCAAGATTCATTTCAAAGCAATCAAATCTCTGTATAAACTTTCCAAACACATACCCATGAATATCCCATATCACCTCTACCTATATAAGTCCAAAAATCAACCATACAACACCCTAAGAGCCACCTCACTCGAAGTCCTCCACAGGGCCCAAAAAATATTGCATCATGTGTGGAAATAGTCAATAGTCTCACAACTCATCATAGCATAGGAGACTAAGATATGTAACACATAAAAATGCAAATAAGTTCAATTCTAATTGATGACACCACCATTAACATCAGTTGTGCCGGATAAACAAATTTGACCCAATGTAGAAAGCACATTCTCATTAGGCCTACCAGTTGCGTCCAAATCAATTTTGATCTTTCTGAAAAAGGTAGATAGCCTTCAAAAAATTCCCACAATAACATATTTATAGCACATAAAATATGTCACCAAACTCTTATCATACCATCACCGTCCGCAACCATGGAATAAGTTGCCTCTGAGAAGCTTCTTAATTTTTTTGAAATCCTTAGAATAAAATAATCGACATATTTGATCCATACTACAGTACTCAAATGACTGAAACATTCATCATACAGGACCAGTCCACAAAAGATACTTCTATAATTCCTTCGTGCCACATAGAAAAATTTGGACATTGACGGTTGATCAACCAAGCAATTACGGTAATACTAGTCAGACATCTGCAAGTTGAAACACAATGAACCTTCTAATGAGCGCGCCCTCCTCAGGTGGTATCAAATAATTCTAGTATCCTTCTAAGCATATGAAATCGTCGCTGCTATCTAGAACTTGTGTCCCCATATATGAGAAAAAATCATAACACGTAACATGTTCCTTACGCCATTAGCAGACATCATGGAGGTACTTCATCTTGTCCTTATACAAGGACGAATTGAAGTAGGCATGGAATCTAAATTCGTTAAGTTCATGGAGTTGTTCAACACGAAGATTGGCTGCAACATCCCATTCAAAATTCAATTTCCTCAAAGCCCGCATGGCCTTGTGCTCTAACTCAACCAATAGATGGAAAGGTTTCCCAAACACCAACTGATACAGAGACATACCAATCGTATTCTTGTAAGTCGTTCTACAAGCCCATAGAGCATCATCCAACTTCTTTAGCCAATCTTTCCTATTAGCATTGACCGTCTTTGACAAGATACTCTTGATTTCCTTGTTGGAGACTTCCGCTTGACCACTAGCTTGAGGATGATAAGGGGTAGAGACTATGATTAACACCATATTTTGCAAGCAAATAATCAAAGGCCCTATTAAAAAAGTGAGACCCCTCATCACTGATAATTGCACGAGGAGTGCCAAACATTGTGAAAATACTCTTCTTAAGAAGTGCAACAACACTCTAGACTTCATTGTTAGGCAAAGCCATGGCTTCAACCCACTTTGAGACATAATCCACTTCCATAAGAATGTAAGTGTTCCCACAAGATCTAACAAATGGACCCATGAAATCGATGCCCCAAACATCAAAGACATCCACTTCAAGAATGGTATTGATGGAAATCTCATCCTTTTTAGAAATTCCACCCGTCTTTGGAACTCATCACACCTCTTCACAATATCACCCGCATCTTTGAACAAGGTTGGCCACTAAAAACAACAAATAAGAACTTTCAAGGCGGTCATCACCCCACCATGATGGCCATCTTAGGGTAAGGAATGGCAAGCCTCTAAGATACTCAATTGTTCTTCCTCCGGGACACATCTTCGAATGACACCATCCGTGCAAATCTTGAAAAAGTACGGTTCATCCCAATAGAAATCAAAACTATCCCGCTAGTGCTTCTTCCTTTGATTAGAATAGAGCATGCACGGGATTATTCTGGTCACAATGAAATTAGCAACATCAGAAAACTATGGCATATCACTCATCGACACCAAAAGAAGTTGTTCATTCGAAAATGAGTCATTTATCTCTAGGCCATCACAAAGCCTCCCCTCCTCCTCCAAGCGCGATAAGTGGTCCCCCACTTAGTTCTCACTACTCATCCGATCCACGATCTCCAAATCAAACTCTTGAAGTAACAAGATCCATCACATCAATCTAGCTTTGGAATCTTTCATCGTCATTAAGTACCGAAGCGCAGTATGGTCGATATGAATAATAACCTTTGCAACCATAAGATAAGCCCGAAATATTTCCATAGCAAACACAATGGACAAAAGTTCCTTATCGATCACCGTATAGTTCAATTGAGCATCATTCATTGTCTTGCTCCCATAGTACACCAGATGAAATATTTGGTTCACACGTTGACCCAAAACCGCCCCAACCGCAACATCACTAGTATCCTACATGAGCTCAAAGGGCAAGCTCCTATTTGGTACGGCAATGATAGGAGTGGTGGTCAACTTATGCTTGAGAAGTTCAAAGACCTCCATACATTTCTCATCAAACATGAACTTGGCATATTTCTCTAGCAACTTGCACAAGGTGGTTAACTACCTTCAAATAATCTTTAATGAGCCTCCGGTAGAACCCCGCATGCCTAAGAAAAAATCAGATTCCCTAGATGGTTGTAGGGGGGAGCCTTGAAATCACACCTATCTTTGCTTTATCCACCACAATACCTGCTTTGAGATTTTGTGCCCAAGTACAATTGCTTCTTCCACCATAAAGTGGCATTTCTCCCAATTGAGAACAAGATTGGTTTCTTCACACCGGGCCAACACTCTATCAAGGTTCTTCAAGAATGCAAATGAATCCTCCACAACACTAAAATAATCCATGAAAATCTCTATAACGTCTTCCACCCATGAATGAAAATGGCCATCCTACGCCGTTGAAATGTAGTCTGTGCATTGCACAACCCAAAAGGCATGCTAGAGAATGCAAATGTGCCATATGGATAAGTGAATGTGGTATTTTCTTGGTCTTCCGGAGCAATCAATATTTGGTTATCGCCCGAGTGCCCATCCAAGAAGCAATAAAAAGCACGTCCAGCAAGTCATTCTAATATCTTATCAAGGAATGGCAAGGGAAAGTGATCTTGCGGGTCACTTTGTTCAATTTTTTGTAGTCTATGCAAACCCGCCAGCCTGTGACTGTTCTTGTAGGAATAAACTCATCCTGAGAATTTGTCACCCTGGTCATGCCACCCTTATTCGGTACACATTGCATCGTAGAAGTCTAGAGCTGTCAGAAATGGTGTAGACCACCCCGGCATCCAACCACTAGATAACCTCTTTTTTTACTACTTCTTGCATTGTCTCGTTCAATCTTCTTTGATGCCCCAAGGATGGATTTCCATCATGCTCCAAGATAATTTTGTGCATACAAAATCCGGGCTTATTTCCAGAATGTTATCCAAAGTTCATACAATTGCCTTTTTTGCTTTTGAAGTACCGCCAATGTGACGTCAACCTACATGTTAGTTAGGCAATAAGAAAGAATAACTAGCAAAGTAGAATTTGAGCTCAAGAACTCATACCTGAGGTATGGATGAAGTGTTTTCAACTCCAACACCGGTGGCTTCTCAATTGCTGGCTTTGTTGGTAGAGGTTTCCTATTTTCAAGATCCAACGACATATTTCGAGGCTCAGAAGAATACGAGCACATACCATGTAAAGCATTCACGCAGTCCACTTTATTAGCATCATCATTGCCATCAAGAATTAATAGTACGGCCTTAAGGGGATCCTCCACATTAATTATAGAACTTGTGTCATCCACGATAACAGTTGTGACAATGTCCACAAATGAGCACACATCGGTGCTATTGGGTTGTTTCATGGATTTGCAAACATGGAAGACGTCCTTCTCATCCCCCATTCAAAAAGTTAGCTCACTCACTTCAACATCAACCAATGCATTCGCCGTTGCAAGGGTCTCCCTAGAATAATTGGAACTTCAAAGTCCACTTCACAATCCAAAATAACAAAGTTTCCAGCAATATGAATTTGTCCACCCAGAAAAGCACGTCATCAATTGTGCCCAAAGGTTGCTTTATCGATCGATCTGCCATTTGAAGTCTCATTGAGGTTGGCCTAGGTTGTCCATTTCCCAATATCTTGAAGACTGAGTATAACATCAAATTTATGCTAGACCCCAAATCACAAAGGGCCTTGGCGAAATCTGCTCTTTTGATAGTGCAAGGGATAGTAAAAGCTCCAGGGTCTTCAAGTTTTGGGGCCATAGAATACAATAGCGCTGACTTGATGAGTCATTTTTATTGTTTCTCAATCTATCGACCGCTTCTTCGTCACCAAATGCTTTATAAACTTGGCATATCCCGGCTTGCTCAAGTCCCTCCACCAAAGGCACATTGATAGTAAGGCTTTTCATCTTGTCAATGAACTTTTTTAATTTGTTGTCCCTCTTTTTCTTTGCGAGCCTTTGAGGATAAGGTAGGGGTGGCCTACGCAAAGGTGCCTTGTCTTGGGCACCACCGGCTTGGGCATGTCTATAACGTGGTCCCTAGACGGGTTCACGGCATCTTGGGTTTCTACCTTGGCCTCATCAATATCTATCCTCACTTCATTTTTCACATTGTTCTCAAACATATATTCAACTATCAAAGGACCCACATCATCTTACAACTCAACATCGTCATCCACAACTTGCTTTTCTCTCGAGGCATTCACACCACCGCCTCTTCCACTTCTTGTTGTAACCGTCATCACATAATTGTTCCTACCCTTTGAGTTTACTACAGTATCACTTTGCAGAGAACCCTTGGGGAGAGTGTTCAAAGATTAAGAGATTTGGCCTAATTGCACCTCCAAGTTCCGGATAGAGGTATTGTGGAAAGCCAACTGTGCATCGAAATCTTGGTTCTTCTTCATCATTTGCTCGAACATAATTTAAATTCATCCCATATCACTGCCCGAAGAACTAGACCCTTGAGATTGAAATGGAAGCGGATTGTTCGGTTGTTGGTACATTAGGGGCCTTTGAAAGCATTGCCCCCTCTTGCCTTGGTTACTATTGTTTTTCCACCAGCCTTGACTATTGTTGTTCCAATTATTGTTATTCACATTCCAATTGCCTTGGTTACCCTGATTTTTGTTCCCCCAATTACCGTTTTTGTTTCCATTGTTTTTCCAATTACGACCACCTTGCTATTGATTGCCCCAATTACCTTGGGGTCACCATTCTTGGTTTTTAACTAAAGATTTTGACGCATTTTGTACTCTTACTTGCTTTTATTATAATTTCATACAAAATAGTCCCAAAAGCCTCATAAGTTGTGCTTGATTGCAGGTTTGATCAACACAGTGACAATATGTCAAATATCAACTCAAAAGGAGTGAAACTTGCACAAGTACCAAAGACAAGACAAACTCAGGACGAGCAAGCCTAGTGCAGCCGCACTACACCTTGTGCGGTCGACACTAGAGAGGTTCAAAGACTTATCATTTAAGGATTTGAAGCAATGCGACTACAATACACTTTATGCAGTCCGTAGTGGACCTCTCCGGCTGCAATAACATTATGTGCAATCCCCAGAGGCAATGTTCAGAGAGATCACAACTGCCAGGATTCAAGCCTGTGCGGTTCGCGGTCGTGTTTGTACGGACCACACTAGATGCGTCCACGACCACAATCCATTTTGTGCAGTCCGTGGAGCTTTGGTTCAGAGAGTTGAATTTTCAGAGTCAAGAGCCTAGTGCGGCCGCACACCATTTTGTACGGTCCGCACTGACCCCCTAAGGGTGATTTTGTCCAATTTTTCCATATTAGTATAAGTAGAACCCTTTTCCATTTTTAGGGCATCTGATGTTAAAGGATAGTAGCTGCGCTCGTGAGAAGACCTTTTGTAGCCATTTTGGACATTTTTACTAAGATTTAATCATTGAATCTTTGTATTTGCTATAGTAATTAATTAATATGTCTTTATCTTCATCTATTTCTCTATTTTTCTCTTCAAGCATAAGTAGCCAAACCCATTAGCTAGGGTTTTGGCTCATCGCTAGTGTGGGTAATTGATGGGTGTTGCAATTTAGGGCTAGATTGACTATGAGTGTTTATTATTTGGGTCAATTTCATGGTTTAATTTATGAATTGGTGGTTGCAAACACTAGTTTGTGCTTAGTTGACTTGGGCTCTTCTTAAGAAAGAGAGCGTATGTCTTTGAAATTGATCTAACAAGAAATTGGGATGGACTCTAGAGAATTGATAGTCCCAATTAAAGGGTTAAACCTCGAGAGAGTAATTACCCAACTTGAACCCTAGTTGCTTGAGCAAATTTGCCTACCCAAGTGATCAGAGAAAGTCAATTGGGCAAAATCACTCTTTCTACTGAGAGGAGTACAATGTGTAGTGTTGAGCAATGATTATAGCATATTTTGCCAATTATGTCAATCAAACCTTAGATGTAATTACCCATCAATTGGCGACCTAGGTGAAAGTCACTACCCTAATGCCTTTTAATCCATTAGATACAACTTATAGCAATTCTTTCTTAGAATAATCTAGTTGTAATTATAATTTGTAGATTGATAATAGTAGATTCATAAAGAAAATCCAAAAAATTAATAGAAGTGATATTTGTAACCAATACACAATCCAAAACTAAATAGATACTCGACTCCAATCCTAGCTCTCTGTGGAAATCGATCCCGACCCACAATCGGGAAAAAGCTATTGCGACCCTCTCTCGCTACTTTTTAGTGGTGCAGAGTTGGCAGCAATCACTTTTTGGTGCCGTTGGTGGGGAGCTAATGGTATTGGCTATTTATTTAGTTAGTTTTGTGTATTGTTCTTCTTTCCTTCTATGTTACTAATTTGTTTGTGTCACAACTCAGGTATCAATGGCTAATAATGCTAATGACCCTCTTGGAAATGTGATCCCGGGATGATATTGAACAAGATGAGGTTCCTCTTGTACCTCAACATAGAGAAATCTAGGCCAATAAAAATGACAACAACTATATTCCATATCTCCCTCCGCTACCTCCAAGAGTGGTTCCAAGAGTGCTTTCGAATCAAGGTTATGCGAGTGCTATTGTCCCTCCCCGAATCCGGGCGGGGAAGTATTAGATAACAAAAATGATGTAGACCTTGCTCGAGCAACGAGGGTATTTCACGGGCGCTTCCGATCAAAATGCCTACAAGCATCTAAAGGGGTTTGTAGATACATGTTGGGGTAGCAAGCAGACGAATGTGTCCGAGGATGCTCTTAGGTTGAGACTTTTCATGTTCTCACTTTGGGGGAAAGGCATTGGATTGGTTAGAGAGGCTCCCCAATCATTCCATCACAACGTAGGATGAATTGGCGGACAAGTTTATTGCTAATTTCCTCTCACCCGGGAACATGGCGGCACTTCGAGATGAGATATTGGCCTTCAAGCAAGAGCCAACGGAACCTTTGCATGAAATTTTGGAGTAGCATATGACTATGGTGAAAGCATTCCCGAACAACGATATGACCGAGGTGATGACTCAACAAACCTTCTTTCGGGGCATCAACACCACTAATCAATGCACTGTGAACCAATTGGCCGGGGGCAACTTTATGGAGCTTCCTTACAATGAGGCTTGTGATATATTGGACGAGATGGCCAAAACTTCTTCGACGTGGCAAAGCAGAGTGAATGTGCTCCAAGGTGATCCCTCACTCATCCATTTTCAAAAGGAGTTGCACGATCATGGTCAAGCTACTACGGGGACTACTACTACTATGAACCAATTGGCAAAGGCGTAGTTGCAACAAGTCCAAAATCCTCGCCAAACGGGGAGAACAGGACCAAAAATAGATATGAAATATGATTAATACAATATCAGAGTACAAAATATCAAAGATGAAAACTTACTTAAAACTTTATACCAACGGGGAGAACAGGACCAAAAATAGATATGAAATATGATTAATACAATATCAGAGTACAAAATATCAAAGATGAAAACTTACTTAAAACATTATCTTTATTCCAATATAAACAGGAGAAGGTTTACAGTAACACTGGAAGTACAAGGCTTGGATGAATAGAAGGCTAAGGGAATTCTTAAGAATTTTTCTAAAATTTTCCGATGCCTTCCCAGTAAAATTGAGTGTCTCTTAATAGACCTCAAGAGATAAGGAAAGGAGTCTCTTTCCTACAAGTGGACGGCTCATAATCGACCGACAATATTAAATGGGAGATGGGGACCTCTAGACAATTTTGTCAAAAGATGTGGGTCCCTAGATAACTCGAAAAGTCCTCCGACACTATTAATTAGTGGCGCTTGCTTTTTGAAAAGAAAGGTCGCGTGCTGTGTACAATTATTGACAGCACTTACATAACATCAAGTGGGCATTCCCACCACTCACGGGTAATTAGAGCTGTACCCAAACTAGATTCTTTTTAGAATAGTATTCTCGTCCTTGGGGAAAATAATTCTGTTTCTTTGAAACTCTATTTTCCCACAGAGATAATATATCTTATTCATAATAAGCCTCAAGATAGGCCTGCGCTATACCCTGTGGATCACAAATATCTCCATTAGAAGATTCTCCTGATGATCCAGCTGCTTCAATGAGCTGTAGCAAAGCTGCTTCATCCTGCTTGTCGAGGTCAAGAATAGCTTGTTGAAGTTTTTTCTTGAGTTCGACTTTCGAGTGAACTGAAGATGATGATTGAACATGAGCTTTTCCTTTGCTTGGAGTAGGGGCCTTTGGCTTTGGCGTCCATCCTTTGACCATAATCTCTTTGGACAAATACTTTATCCGCTCAAATTCATCGACTTTAAAATCCCAACTGATAATATAAGAAACTCGCTTTTGAACATAATATTTACACATTTTAATATGCATCGACAAAGTTGAGATCTCTTGCTGAGTCTGGAATTCATCAAACTTATGTAAAAATCTCTGAGGGAGGTTTTCTAGTTTTCCTCCGAAGATCTTCCACCAATCGTAAAACCACCTAGGAATAGTGGCTTTCGCCAAATATGAACTGTACTTAACAAACCAGGTGTGAGTAGGTCTGAGATACATGAAATTATACCAGGCTTGTTTGTAGGTATACCAGTTAAAAGTTTGAGGTTTATGGCGCATACTCAAAGATATGGGAGTAAGAAGATGGTCTACTTGCCATTCAAAGGGGAAAAGAATTCGCCTAATGGTGAATTGGGAGTAGAGGATGAAATCTGGGTTCTTCTCAGAATATACATGCTCAATTTCAATCGAATCTGTATCTACTAGAATGGCCTCATAGTACAGACGGGTATGCAGGGGGTCAGAACTATCTACATAGTTCGAATTAAGGTAGCAAGGTTTGATTAGATCTTGAACCCTACCGGACTCGTATTCTTTGTCCAAGGCGAGGATAGGAAATACCTTGGAAGTTAGATACTCAAAAGACTCTGGGGTCGAAGATGAACCAGTTTGCTCTTTGTGTTGGACTTTCGGGTCAACCGCTTGGGCAAAAGACTCAGGAATATCATTTCATAGGAGGTTTTGGTTTGGACCTTAGAGGTAGATCCAGAAGATGCTACAGATTGTGGGCCTGGTAAGGCTTCAGGTTTAGGGCCTGGAGTTGGACTAGTATTTTTTGGAAGATTACCTAATACTGTAAATTTATTTGGGCTTTGGGCCGGACTAGGCAGAGGAGGAAAGAAAGGCTTCAATTGGGCCAAGGTAAGAGGAACGAAAGGTCTGACCGTATTGGCCTGCCTTTCAGGACGAACATTTTTGAAAGGTGAATTAGGTCTTGAGGGCTTCATGACCCTGCAGGAATTCACGGGTTAAGAAATCAAGAAGGGAGTTATTTTCTCCTTTAATATACTCTATTTCAAAATCAAAGCTAGATAGTAGAGCTTTCCATCTAGCAAATATTTGTTTTGAAACCAAATTCTTAACGTCTTTAAATAAAATTTCTTTTGCAGATTTGCAATCTACACGAAGTAAAAAAGGTTTGTTAATCAAATCATCTTGAAACTTTGTGATACATAGCACTATAGATAAAACTTCTTTTTTAACAGTGCTATTATTTTTTTGAGTAGAGTTCCAGACTCCAGAAGTAAATCGAACTAATTGTTCACCTTTTTCAGGACTAATACATTGCTTAAGAATACCACCATAACCAAGGTCAGAAGAATCAGTTTCAACAATCATGAAAGCTTCAGGGTTAGGGATACCAAGACAAGGAAGATTTTTAGCTATTTTTTTAATTTTTATAACAGCTTCAGTTTGCTCATCACTCCAAGGTGAGGGATTCTTCCAAAGTCGTTTATAAAGAGGTTCACAGACCTGTCTAGTATTAGGGATAAAATCAGCCACGTAATTAAGGCTTCCTAGAAACCGTTGAAGCTGGGTTTTATCTTTAATTTCATTAGGAAACTTGTAGGAGAACTCTATGGCTCAACATATAGGTTTATAACTACCCTGATATAAGTCATGGCCTAAAAATCTAATGGTAGTTTGAAAAAGCTTAATCTTTATAGCACTGACTACCAGACCATTATGCTTAACCACATTAAAAAATGTATTAAGATGCTTAAAATGAGAATCTATGTCCTCAGAGAAAATCAATATATCATCAATATAAACTATAGACATATAAGAGTAAGGATTGAAAATATTATTCATAATGTTCTGAAACTCAGAAGGAGCATTTTTCAATCCAAATGGCATGACATTCCATTCATAATGTCCGAAAGGGACATTGAATGCTGTCTTATACCTATCTTCATTTTTAATCTGGATTTGCCAGAACCCGATCAAATCGAACTTAATATAAAGGTTTGTTTTGTAAGTCCGTTTACGAAGATCCCTTTTGTTAGGGATCGGATGACGGATCCACTTTAGGACAGAGTTTAGAGGCTTATAATTTATTACAAGCCTTGGAGCACCCCTCTCCTTTTCTGCACTTTTATTTACATAAAAGGCAGAACAACTCCATGGAGAGTTAGAAGGACGGATTATACCATTTTCTAGTAAATGGTTAATCTCAGTTTTGCAAGTCTCCAACATTTCTTGGTTCATTTGAATAGGCCTTGCCTTTGTAGGGATGGACCTTTCATCAAAATCATCAATGTAAGGGAGTGCAAAAGAATGCCCTTTAATATTCCAAAAAGTAGTAGGCAAATTTGAACAAACTTCTCTTTCAAATTTTTGTTGAAGAGAATCGATTTTAGCCACCATTCCGGGGGTTTTTAAAGCTTGTTTAATTTTTTCAATCTTTATTTCTTCTTTAAGAAAAGAAATATGATTAGAGAGGCGATTAATTTTAAAAACAGTTTTATTTTTTACGAACAAACTTTCTTCAGGAGAAAGAGATTTAACAAATGGGAAAAATACCTTTTGACCAAGGATACAAGCATGAATTCCATCTAAATCATCAGTATAGGGTTTTAACTGATATATGAAAGGCAAACCAAGAATGATATCTTCATTAATATTTTCAGTAATAAAAAAATCATTTATAAAGCAAATGTTATTATTACAAATATGCGCTTTAGACAATTTGTATTCTATTTTCATCCGCTCTCCTGTCGCAGAATATAAGTGAGTAGTACCCTTTTCAAGGTACTTGAGAGGAATGAGGCCTTTGACGATACAGTTGCGATCGGCTCCACTATCAAATAATGCGGTTTTGTTAAGCACGAAGTCTTTAGCGATCACTAATTTAATAGGGATATGCTGACTGATAGATTTAATGGTAGATACCGAAGGACCGACAGGACTGGCTTCTTTTTGAAGACCGGGATCAACGAGGTCGGGATCAATTAATTCTCCAGGAAAGTTAGAGGTGGGTTCAAGAATAGAAACAGATTTTCCTTTATCTGTTGCAGGAACTTCTCTAAGAACTTGAGAAGTAAGGGCCTCAATCTCAATCTTATCAAGACGAGATTTCATATTTCTTACTTCCTGCTTAAGGGAATTCATTTCTACCCGTATGTCAGAAACAGAGGGCCCGACAGATTTATCGAACCTAGAGAAAACTTGTTTCATACTAAAAGGTTCTATGACCTTAGAATGAGAAGGTTTCTTTTGATCTGAACCAAGAACAATCTTCTTAAGTTCAGCAAGATATTTAGTTCTAGACTCATCATCCTTGATATGGTCAATAATATCAAAGAGAACCTCTTTAGAGTCTTCAGTAATTGTACTAATGGTATTAGAATTACAATCACAGAAAATACCTTCGCACGATTCTTCGCAGGAATCATCTTGTTCGGACTGACTTTCACCAGTCTCATATGCGACGTTGATGTTTTCTTCATCACTATAATCGTCTGAAGATGTATCATTAGAAGAAGAATCATCACTTTCTTGGAGGATGGAAAAGAGTTTTTCCTTAGTATCGTCATTTAATCCTAGGAGATTAATTTTCTTCTTCTTTTTAGAAGATTTACATTGGTTGGATCTATGTCCAGATTTTCCACAATTCCAACATACATCTTCTTATGGGAAGGCCTATGCTTCCTGAACTTCTTCTTGGGTTGGTATGGCCTATCCTTAGAAGTATTCTTTCTAGGTTTCTTAGACTTATACGAAGACTTCTTAGATTTCTTCTTAGCTAGCTTAGAAGGGGGAGAGTCTATATTACCATACCCAAAATCACGACAAAAACTGCCTAATTCGGCTCTAGATGTCATCCTATCTTTCTTAAGATGACTCTTGAGTTTTAAGTCGGTACAAAGCTCTAAGGCAGTGGTGTTAATGATACTAATAATATCTCCGTAAGTCATAAGTTCATAGGGCACTTTACCACCGCACCTATCTCTTAATTTTGACCTAACCTTTTCGGCAAAAAGAGGGGGTAGACCGCTAATGAATCTGTCTTTCCAGAAATCACTATTACAGTCGGGTCTGGTCATAATCTTAACCATAAACTGATCCTTATACCACCTAAAATCGCTCAATTTTGGGCAACGAAGGTTGTTAAGGATTTCAAGACTTCTATCTTGAAAGAGTTTTGGCTCACCTACAAAGTGTTTGGCAATGTGGTAGAGCAAAGTGGCACAAGCATCCTCTCTAATCTCAGATTCCTGAGTTTCCATATCACTACCCGTTTTAACAGTAGTAATTATAGTGGTTGCGTTGAGGATCTAAAGCTTAAGTTCTTCAGTGACATAATTATCCCACCAATACCTAAGCATTCTGGTAAAGCCAGCAGTGATCATAGCAGCTGCTTCTTTATCGGAGGAATTGCGCAGCTTATAGCTGGTAATGCAAACACCCATTTCGTGAAGGACACGATAGATTTGATGTTCGGCTAACCCATCAATATTCCATTCTACGATGCCCCTACCATCATGAGATGATTGGGACTGGAAACCGTCTTCCTCATACTGAGTATCAGGAAAAAAGGGACAACTATAATAGTTTCGTCGATGGGGGTATCTATCGGAGAGTCTAAGGAGAGAGTTATCGGAAAGGGTTCAGACACTCTCAAAATTAGTTGTTTTGTTCTCCTTAGTCGAGCGAGAACCAGAAGCGGGATTAGAAGCTTCTTTTGCTTTGGAAGAATCAGAAACTGCTGAATTTTTTGCCTTACTTTTGCTAGAGACATGAAAGTGGGCTAATTTTTCGGTAATCTGTTCGACTAATTTACCCGAGATAGAGATATTGTCACTGAGTTTAGGGAACAATTCCCGTCGAAATTTTGGAGGTTTGAATATAGGATTAGGCTCTATCGTACTGTTTGTACTAGGCCTAGGGATACTTAGACTAGGGGTTAGTTTAGGATTTGTTTCCTCAATTTGCAGGGAAATAGTGTGCAGCAACTTATTGGTGTAGTTGTTTTGTTCGACAATTTTGTCTATATCAGCATTTGAGGGTGCACTCGCAGGGTTACTGCTTTTGAGTTTGAAAGGAGAAGCAGGGATAATAGTATTGGAATGAGGAATTTTAATTCCCTCAAGCGGAGGAGTGACAGACTCAACGACCTTGCTGGACTGAGTATACCACTTATTAACAAGGACTTGTAATGACTAATTTTGGTCATCTAACTTTCCAGTGATCTCAAACCATCTGAAGAATTCGATATCACACTTTAAACGCTTCATGTTTGAAATCCACTGTTTTCCAAAAAGCGATTGCTGACTCTGAGAATAGGTAGCACTATACCATTTGACTTTCAACCTATTTTAGGGTCAAACTAGAGTTTTTTCAAAGAAGCCAGATCAGGGGTATAATCCTCATCTGTAGTAATAACTCCCAAACCAGGGTCTGAATATTGCCCTGGAGGCTCCATGTCAGACGCTGTGGGACTAGAAGGTTCCTGGACCTGAGGTTTATAAAACACTTTTGGGATTTCTCCCGAAAAATCTACACCATCAACTTGACTTTTATCAGCTGACCAAAAAGAATAAGAACGATTAAATACTCCTTACTGGATGGGCAAAGTTGCATTGGCCAAGGCAGTTCAGGGACCTGGTAAATCTCCCAAGCTTCTTGTTAAAAACTTTTTCTATGAAGGACCCCGGGACACAAACAAATTAGCAAAAACTATTCCCTCTCACCTTTTGGATACTGTTACTAAGGTTAATATTGCTAATATAAATCTCACTGATTTCCCAATCTTGAATATAGCGGAAAATGGCCATTTCAATAGTAACTCGGCTTGGCATTTAGTGAGAATGAAAAAGTAGAAAAATAATTTCATTAGTTAGGTTTGGCAAAAGTCTATACCTTTTAAAATTTCCTTCAAATCTGGAGGTTAATTAAAAGGAGATTTTCTTTTGATAATATTATTGAAATATTTGGCACTAATATTATTTCTAGATGTTCTTGTTGTTCTTTGCCGCTGCTTGAAACCTTGGAACATGTGTTCAATGGAAGCGATGCAGTAAAACTCACATGGAATATGATTGTCAAACCAGTAGGAATAAAGCATCAAACAAAACCGGTGATGGGCACCTTCAAAAGGTGGTGGAAACAAGTTCCAAGAACATGATCCTACAAATAGCTCCAATAACAATATGTTAGGAGATATGGAAATAATGAACATCGTGAAAATATGGTGATCATAAGAAGTTCCAACTCAACATAAGGGTTCATTAAGAAATCTTGAATAACAAAGGAACCATCTCAAAACTTATACCAACTTGGGACAACCAGCTTCCTTGGCCAGCTCTCTGTCAAAGGTTCGAAAGACTAAAACTAATTCAAAGTTTGAATCAAATGCTTTGTTTGACACCAAATCAAGGAAGTATCAAAGTTAATACCGATGGTAGCTACATTAGAGAAAGCAACAAAACTAGTATAGGAGGTGTCGTAAGAAATAGCAAAGGCGACCTAATCATGGCACTCTCGATAACAGTTCAGTGTGATAACAACAATACTGCCGAAGCTCTTGCTGCTGAGTTTGGAATGAAATGGTACAATCTACAAGGCTACACTAATTTTATTCTCGAACTCGACTCTATGGTTATTGAAAACATGCTGATAAATAGACATACCAACAATCTGAAATTCAAACAAGTGATTGATAAAATGTTGCATATCATACAACATGTCAATGTAAGGGTAAAGCATTGCTACAGAGAAGGCAATCAAGTTACAGAATGTCTCGCGAAATTGGCTTCTACCTCTGGCAACGGTATGACTATCAACTCATATCAACAGCTACCTAGATGCGCTAAACGCTACTTCCTTTTGGATAAATGGCAAATGCCCAGCATCAGAACTAAATACGATAAAGGTAGTTTTTTTGTTAGTTAAAGATGTAATCTTTGATGCCCAGAAGGAGAACCCCTCTATATCTATCTCCTTCTGTTTCTTTTTGGGTGATGGAATCACCAAGTTGTATTGTTTGAGGTAAGGCCTAGCCGCACCCCCCAACCCCCACCCTGCTGAACTTTTTTTGTAAATACAACTGCGCCCAGCATTGCAAATGGGTAATTATATTAAAAAAAATTAGGCAAACAACAATGAGGAAAAATTTAAAAAAAATTATAATAAAAAAAAGCTCTGAAGGAAATAAAATTATTCAAAAGTAAAAAGGTTTCTCACTCACTTGACAACGATATTGGGAGTTACTCGCCAACTGAAAACAACATATATAATCCAATTTCCTTGAAAAACAAATGACCACACCTCTCTGTTCACAGTTACTCACTTATTTTAGGTAACAACAAAGGTTCCAAATTAAATGAAGATAAATCACAATTACAATTGAAAATAATTAACGAAATTCTTAGCACACGCATGAATCTTGATTTTATCAGCATCATTACCCATATTTAGTTCACCTTCCTGCAATTGACACGAATTTGCCCCTGGTTTCCGGTCAATGGCTTGATATTTCCCATCTTAATCATGGACTCGGCAAAATCTTTAGAGAAAGTTCCAAGGTTGGTACTATATGTCTTAACAAGATCATCAGTTTCTCCTCCACTAAACAAAGCTTGATCAGAGTGTAAAAGCCCTTTCTTTGATACCAAGTTACTAAAATATTTAGAGTCGAAAAGAGCAGCTGTAGGATCAAGGGAAGCAAGATTAGAATCACCTCCACTACGTGGACAATTTGCTTGACGTTGACTTGCAAAGGTAGAATCAATGTTGTTAGTCTCATTGTAGATGCGATTTCTGAAGGTGAAACACTGAGCAAACCCTAATGTATGGCCACCGGAGAGCGCGACGAGGTCTTCCTTATCCAAGCCTTGATTCTTGAAGCTGTTGATAAGTGCAGGTAAGTCCATAAAGGGAGATGGAATATCATTGTTGGCTGTGGTTCTACTTGCTGTTGTGGAGTCCCTCCTTCCTAGTTTCACTTCCCATGTTGGTCCATGTAGCTGTTCATGAAAAAAAGTTTCACTTTAGTTATATAACTAAAGGTTCATAACATTTGCATCACACACATTTAGGTATAAGTAGATTCAGGATTTAAAATTTATGGACTCATATAGCGACCTCAGGTTAATTATATAATAGACATAGTAGGTTTATTATAGATATTTAGGATTTAGAAGTAATACACACAGCAACTACAGAGTCACGAGCAGCAACTGCCAAGATGTCCGCACAAGATACGACCTGACGTCCACAAACTTTATCAACCTCATATTTGATTTTATCAATCACCTCAAATCCTCTAGCTGAATTGTTATTAGCACGGGCAGTCTTTTCACTGTCAATAGTAGTTGTTTGGTCAAGAAGAACCGAAGCATCACACCCCTGCATTAACCAAAACAAATGACTTCATTCCTTACTTAAAGAATAGAATTCGGGTTGAAATGAAAAATATTAAGTGGAAGAAAAATATGAGCTTACATTAACGAAACAATCATGAAAATGTAGACGTAGCAGAGAAGCACCCATTCGTCTCTCTTTCTTAACTGCATCCTCAACAACCCGTTTAATAGTTGGTAAAGCTTCGGGACAAATATCCTCATAGAAATCATCTGATAAATCCGAAAATGCTATCACTGCTAAGGAAAAAATGATCAACACATGAAGAAATAGGAAGCTACGTGAAACCATTTTTGATAACTATAGTCTATGAAGTTCTACACTTCTATATAAGTGATGTTACTGATTTTGTGTGTTGATGAGAGTAAAATGTTGCTATATTTATAGGTTTGAAAAATGTTTACTATTATAACACGACAATAGTTTTAGGTTTTAGCAACTCTCCCAAGAAAAATGAGCCAGACTTTGACAATTTCTAAGAGGATGGTTTTTAAATGAATTGTTGTTCATGCACGAAATGTTCAGACTTGGAAATTTTCAATTATTGCAAATTTGAGTGGGTCGGAGTCTTTCGTTTTGTGATAATAAAAATCAAACCTACTACTTAGGAAACGACCAGATTAAAATCATATCAAGTTTGACTTGGCAAATAAATTGTAGGAGTACGTTGTAATCAATTAACTCCCTGTTTATATACCGGTTGCTTTTTGAATTTTTCTTTTCTACGAGGATATATGGCCAAAAGATTTACTTCACGAGAATGGTTTATATAGACTGCTATTTATTATATGAGGGAGTTGCTGATACATAAAATACATAAAAATATGTCATCTTTAACAATTTAAGCTTTCAAATGAAATAATCATACGCTTTAGCGTGTCATCTGTACAAATATAATTCTTGAATTCGAGTCTCACCATCACCTATTACAAAAAAGAATTTCCACGCTTTGCTCATGTACGAAAAATAGGGTTGCATGTGAGGGGGTATGGTGAAGACATAACTAACTAAATAAATATACTTGTGCTCTCTACATTTTAAGCTTCTAGATGAAATGGTCTCAAAATTCAATAGGGTTATTTAAAGAGATTTGCAAATTAATTAATATTCCCTACTTTAACTTTTACTTGTCCACAATGGACTTGGCACGTCCCTTGGAAAATGATAAATGAAATACGTATTTTACTATAACACCCATAATAAAGATAGCATTTTAAGACGTCTTGAAAAATAATTTGGGGAATGAGTAGTTATTGATAAGGCCTCGACAAGGTCTGGATCAGGTCAGCTCAATCCAGGCAAAAGGGTTATTCATACTGCATGGTTCGAGATGTGGTTTTTATGGTTGGTGAGCAGGTATTTCTCTGAGTATCGCCTATGAAGCGCCTGATGAGATTTGGGAAGAAGGACAAGCTTAGCCCTAGGTTCATTGGTCCGTTTGAGAATATGGATCGAGTGGTAGTAGTGGATGACAGACTTGCATTGCTTCCTAGCTTATCAGTCGTGCATGCAGTGTTTCATGTGTCCATGCTTTTGAAGTATCACAGCGACCCATTCCATGTATTAGATTTCAGCACTGTCTAGTTGGACAAGGGCTATTCGTACGAGGAGGAGCCTGTAGCCATTCTAGACCGGCAGATTCGTCAGTTGATATCGAAGAATTTTCCTTCTGTTCGTGTTCAGTGGAGAGTTCATCCCCCACAGGCATCGACCTGGGAGTCCGAGTCCGATATACGGCGCCGTTATCCTCATCATATTCTTTACATAGGTACTTCCTTCTTCTGTCCGTTCGAGAACGAACGGTTGTTTTAGAGGTGAAGAATGTGACGACCCAAAAGGTTATCACTTGCTTAATTGAATTTTGTGTCTCCGAGAACTTGAAAACCTCATTGTTCATAACCTTGATTTGCGTGCGCAGTTCGGGCGCGTATCCAGAAAGCTTAAATGTGGAAATTTGTTAAAAAATGCTAGGTTTTGATTATAAAATGGGTAAATTTGACTTCAGTTAACTTTTTAGGTAAATGGACCCGGGCCCATGATTCGGTGGTCCTGGAGTGTCCGTAGAAAAATATGGGACTTGGGCGTATACGCAGAATCAAATTTCGAGGTCCCAAACCCGAGAAATAAATTTTTAGGTAAGATCATTTTTAAGATATTGTTTAAGGAAATTTGAAATGAAATCTAATTAGAAAGCAATGGTACCGGTCCTGTAATTTGGTCCCTGTACAAGTCTTATATGTGGTTTTTATCATTCTTGTAAAATTTGGCTAAATAAGAACGTCGTTGGACGTGATTCGGACTTGAATTTCTAAATGTGAAACTTGAAGAAGTTTGAGAAAAATTCGTGATTTTGAGGTTTAATTCATTGTTTTTGAGGTTATTTTGGTGATTTGATCGCACGGATAAGTTTGTATGATGTTGTTGAGTTAGTATATGTGTTTGGTTATGAGCTCCGAGTGCTCAGGTGAGTTTCAGATGTGTTTCGAGAGGTTTTGAACTTAAGAACAATTGCAGAAAATGTTGTTCAGGTGTTCAGGTATTTCCTTCTTCGCGTTCTCGGGATAGCCTTCGAGAGCGCGATGTGTAATTGTTGTTGAAGGAATTTCCTTCAATGGGAACGCATAGACCAGGTCGCAAAGGCGACGCAACAGGGGGTTATACCCTCACAAACATGAAGGCCAAGTGGCCTGGGCAGGGGAAAGTGTAGTTACCTTACGCGAACGCGACCCATTTGACACGAATGCGAGGGCTCTAGAAGAGAAAGCTTCGTGAATACGAGCCTATAAATGCGAACAGGAAGAACTAACAACCTGACCCATCGCGAACGTGAGGGGTTTGTCGCGAAAGCATAGAGTAAAATCGTGATTTTTTGAAAACCCAAAGTAGAACACTTACGGGATTTCTTAAAATTTCACAAAACCTCTTTTACTCCAAAGCTCTTAGGTGATCCTTGAAGTAATTATTCACCATAATCTCTTAGGTAAGTAATCTTTATCTTATTTTCTTCCAGTTTTTATTAACAACTATTAGATATCTTGGCCTAAAACATGTGACTAAGGGTAGAAAATTAGAGATTTGGGTAGAGTTAGGGCTTTTTGATTAATGGTTAGTTAGACCTCTTTTTGTGGTCGAATTCTGAAAATAATTATATATTTGGGTTCATGGGTGAATGGGTTATTTTATTTTGGTCCGAACCATGTGTTTTGACATAGGAGACCCATGATTGATTTTTTGGTTTTTGGAAAGAATGATTGAAAAGCTATAATTAGACATTGGATACAAATATTTTATTATTTATTGATGTTGTGAAGTCATTTTTGTATAGATAAAATTGATTTGGAGTCAAATTTGAGGGAAAAAGCAGTAATTGAGGATTAAGCTGGCCGTAAAAGTTTGAGGTAAGTGTTCGGTCTAACCTTAGCTTGAGGGATTAGTAGTTGAGTCATATTTGCTACATATTTTTTGTTGATTACGACGTATATGCATGGTGACGAGTATCCATACGTTAGTGTCGAGCATGACCGTGAGTCTTAAATTGATACTTATTGTATTCTTGGATGATTCTATGACTGCAATAGTGAGTAAATTTGCGGTATTGAGCAAAGCCTTAGTTTATTTTCATGGAAGTTACTTTTGATTTAGAAATGATGAAAACTGAGATGATTAAGAGTTGAGTTGAGATTAGTTATAGCTGATTCTCCTTACTGGGACGTATATACTTGTACTGTTGAGTTCCCTTGCCAGGATGTATGGTTTATTTTTATCCCTTGCCGGGATTATTGTTATAATCATTGTAAGCTGTATATTTGGAAAGGGTTGCACGCCGCAACATTTTTATTGATATTAATATATATAAGGATCGGGTTTCACACCGCAATAGATATTATATTTGATCGGGTTGTACACCGCAACAGATAACATATTGGATCGGGTTGCAAGCCCGCAATAATTATTATATTGGATCAGTTCTACGCCGCAACCCGATTCATATATATATATATATATATATATATATATATATATATATATCGGGTTGCACGCCGTAATAGTGTTAAATGACAAGGGATCGGGTTGCGCACCGCAACAGTAGTATTATTACGTTGTTGTAGATTTTGTACTGTTGTTTCATATATCTGTTCGGTTTCTGTTAGGTTGATACAGATCCCCGAAGCATGTACCCCCTCCCTTTAAACTGTTATTTCCTGTTTATTTCTCCATTATATATTATATAACTGCACAGGTTTTTATCAGGAGTCTGGCCCTAGCCTCGTCACTACCACGCCGGGGTTAGGCCAGACACTTACCAGCACATGGGGTCGGTTGTACTGTTGCTAAACTCTACACATATGTGTAGATACTGGAGCTGTATTATATCGGTTGCTGTACCTCGGGAGCCAGCCTTCATTCCACCGAGACACCGAGGTAGCCTTGCAGGCATCCGCAAGCCCGCTGTCCTCTCTATCTTATTTTTATTCTGTTATCTCATGTATTTGAGACAAACAATGTTAATTTCCTTCAAACTAATGAATATAATATTCTTAGTAGTCCATGGATGTTGTGACACTAGGTTCTGGGTAGAGACGTGTATTCGTTTCTAGATATTTTGGTTTCATATTTATTTAAGACTTGTACTGAATTTTTATTTTCCATTGTCATTTAAATGCTTAATCATTGTTAATTTAATCGGCTAAAAAAATTAAAACGAAAGAGTCAGTGGTTTCAAAGTTCATGGCTTGCCTAGCTTCCACGAGTAGGCGCCATCACGACTCTCGAGAGTGAGAATTTCGAGTCGTGACAAGAAGTATAGTATAAGTACAACTGATCTCATATACTCAATAAGTATCTTGACTAACCTAGGTGATTTAACGACAAGGTTTAAGCTAAAAGATATTCTCTCAATATGATACATATGCAGATGATAAGCACATAGAACAATACAAAAAAGAGCTACCAATAATAATGTAGTGAACCAAATGAGCATATAAATAACAGAGGGCCCAAGAATAACATGTCTTAATCTAACAATACAATATGATAATAGAAAATAATAGACAAGAATAACTATAATACGTCTTTTTTGTTGCGGCACGCAACCCTTATATATATATATATAACAAACACTGTTGCGGCATGCAATTCGATCCCAAACAGCAAAACCAATATATATTGTAACTTATAACCCGATCCCACATAATAATACCAATATATATTGCGGTATGCGACCGGAACCCACCCAATAATATCTTCTTTGTTGCAGCGTGTGACCCGATCCAATATATCAATATAGATCATATGAAACTATCTATTAATAACAAGCACTGGAAATTCACAACGTAAAAGCAAGGAGACTAACACACAAAATTCAACAAGGAATACGAACTCAAAAAAGTAAGGTGAGCAACAAGCACCCTAGAGCAAATTTCCCAAATTTTCATAAACTACAACAACAACAACCCAGTTTGATCCTAACAAGTGGGGTCTGGGGAAGGTAGTCTGTACGCAGACTTTACCCCTACCCAATTCTGGTAGGGAGGTTGTTTTCAATAGACCCTCAACTCAAGAAGGTCCAAATTATAATAAATAAAGAGCATAAACACACAAAAAATCAAAAAGTCACCCAATTGGCTAAGTAAGGAAGTCTAGAGCATGAAGTGAGGAAGGATGTATGTCAAAGAAAACAAGTATCAAGCAAAGGTGTGTGAGGAGTGAAATTGTGTAAACATGTAGGGGCACGTAGCAAATAAAGACATATATTGTGTGAAGGCAAGTAGTAAGTGATGGCATGTAACAGGTCAAGACTAATACTAACTAAATCACGTAACAAATAGAGGAAAGAACCATGTACGGGCAAATAGTATATAGTAAAATCATGAATTCGAAGAGAACAGTTTCAAATAAGGTAGAAACATGGATATAAATTATCAGACAAAACATGAAACACTTATTTAACCACATAAGGAATACGAAAGTGGAAGTAACCTACAAGATAGTAAACATTAATATTAACAAGATTCTATCTCCCATTCCTCTAATATGGCAACAACCAACTGGACAATCTTAATTGACAATGCAGGAAAACATTTATCAATTCAACATCATATCAATCGCACGAAAATACCCATCGTACCAAATTTAGACCTAAGACACCAATCACAGTCTCTTATTACGAATAATAAACTCAAGTAACATGACAATAGAAATTATAAATGGGTGTTCTTGATGCTATGGTCAATCGAGTATGTGAACGGTCTCGAAGAATAACACATTAAATCATTTTTAAGATATTATATATTCTAGCATGATTTCAAACAAAAATAATTGGGTTTATTAGTCTTGGAATTAAATAAAGCATAAGTCAATATATCGCAATGTTTAACAAAGAATAGAGAAGCATATAAGTTCTCCCTCCGGAGAATGGAACCCTCGAACATGCCTATACGCTCATCGCCTCATATATGCATCACCCCCGTATGAAGCAAACAATATCATTTAGAAGAAATTTTCTCCAACAAAGTTAGGGAAAAACACTTAACTCAAACAAGCTAAATCGATATACCAGAAGTGTTATCCCGCAAAATTGACTTCTGAACGTCTCAAAACTAAATAAAAGCAACTCAGAACCATCAAATAATTCCATAGAAAGCAAACTCAAATGATAAAGGCCGAATTTTTAATTAAATACACAAACTCAACCAAAAATTCATCCCGATCCTGAACCCCCGAATTCGATAAAACTCACAAATTACCCATTCAAATACGAGGTCAGCGATAATAATCTCACTCAAATTCAACTCTGTATAGATGTACAAATCTCAAATATTCACTTGTGAAAAGTTTAGACAAAAACCCCTCGTTTCTCCTTTAGATTCATCAAATTAAAGGCCAAAATCGAGGATGCAATCATGTACAATAATCAAACCAGAGTCAAAATATCCTTCAAAATTTCCTAAAGCTGAGATCTATAACTCAAAATGTGACAAAATAACCAAAACCTTCAAAATAGAGAACGTATATATCTGCTGCAGGTAAACACTTCGTGATCGGGAAGCACAAACCTTCACGTTCACAACACTTGCCTAGTTCACGCGATGCACAGTTAAACCAAACCTATGTGAATGTGGCGTAGACCACACAAAGAAGATACCATCAGCTCCTATATCCTCATACGCGAACGCGACACCTTACCGCGAACATGATGACCAAGCCTCACAAAGCTATGCGAACGTGAGCCACCCGTCACGAACGTAAAGAAGAGAAATACCCAGCTCCAATTATACACTATGAGATCATGGTCTGTCCTTTGTGATCGTGGAGGTCATCAAAAACAATAGAAACCAGTAACACAAAATGAAGGAAAATGGCTTGGAATTAAATCAAAAACACACTAGAGCCTTGTGGGACAGAGCCGGACAAGCCAACAAGTACCAAAACATAACACAATCCTACCCAAGGCCTCAAATCACGTATAACAATGTCAAAATCATGAATCCTACCCCAAATCAAGCTTAATAAACAATTTCAAAATTCTAAACTTGCGTCGAACACGTCTAAGCAACTGGAAATCACCGCAAATCTTGCACACAAGATCTAAATGACACAACGATCATATTCCAACTTTCAAAATAACAATCCAAACCAATAATATTGATTTCAACTCGCAGTCAAACCTATAAACTTTCCAAACCTTTAAATTGTTAACTTTCTCCAAATAGTGCCAAAACCTTGTAGAAAAATCCAATAACAAATTCGGCCATACGCCCATGTCAAAAATTACCATACGGGCCTAACAGAATTATAAAAACTCCGATCTGTGGTCAAGTTTATAAAAGTCAAACTTGGTCAATTCTTCAACCTTAAATATTCTAAAATGACAATCATTTTGCCAACCAATACTGAACCACTCGAAAACCAACACCGATGATACATAAAGTCATAATACACCACATGAAGCTACTCGTGATCTTAAAATACCAAACTGAATGTTAGGTCTTAAATGACTAGTTGGGTCACTACATTATCACTCACTTAAACACATGGTTGTCCTCAATCGTGCCAAGAGTAGCTCCAAAGCCATCCAATCACTGTATGAACTCACGATGCATATACCCATGAGTGATCCCAGATCACTCCAATCCATACAAGCCTAGCAACACAACCTAACTGGGGATTCTTATTTCAGCTTAGTCGATAAACCTTAGAATCCAGTCTCCAACATCCGAAATCCATTATAAGATCTAATCATTGTACATATACATTGTATCCACCCCAACAAGCTCTAGCTAGCCAAAAATACATAGCCCCACACAATGCGCCACATAACTCAAGTACTCACAACAATTACTTCTGACAATAATAGAAGCTTATAACAAAATTTGGTACTGGTAATATACTTTATTTCAAATGAAACCTTATTCTCGACTTTCGTAACGCTGCTAATGATAAAAGAAACATATAGAAACTCATGTGTCATGACCCAAAATCCATCTAGTCATGATGGTACCTAACTCAACCCATTAGGTAAGCCAAGTAATAGCCAACACAACACAAATGAGAATAATAAAGTAAATGAGTAAAATAACTAATCTTTTGTACAATCTCCAAACGATTTTAGTACAAGTCATGAGCTTCTAAGACATAGAATTTACAAATCTGATATGAAATAAATACATACTCTAATAAAAAAATACATGAATAGATTTGCAAATTTTAATCTACCAAGGACAAGTGGAAGCTATAACTGAAACGCGGGTACATTTTCATTGCCAGCTCCCGCCATATACAACACATCAACTCCAAGATCTGCATGTTGAAGTGTAGTATGAACACAAACAATCCCGTCTAATCGAAAAGTATCAAACCTAACCTCAGGTTGAAAGTAGTGAGGAGCTCAAAAATGGTCAGAGTCGAACACCAACAGCAAAATAACTCATAATAATATAATGAAGACAGTAAAAGCAATAACTCAAAAGATATTATGCTCAGCTCGCTCATAATTATGGAAAATTAGAAATGCTTTTCAAGTATAACAATCAAGTCCAAATCTTACCACTGAAAATCAACTAAACATTAGTTTATCAAAAGAACTGTATTCCCAATTCACAACACTAAACTATAATTTTTGTTTACCAATTATCATGAGGAAAGTACAGCTATATGCCGACATATGAATATAAATGTCAAGTCTTCAATTATCATATACCATCTAGCATGAGGAAAATGCATCTCTATGCCAACATGTTAAGTATGTGTGTCAAATGAATGATTTCACGGGGATATCCTCGGGTACGCTCACTCTCAACATACTCAAGTTGTCTGTCTCAAATGCCCAATTCATCACACATACACACAATCACTCAGCACTGTATAAGTGCCTGGCATTAATACCCCTCACCATAGCATGAGTATGCATATAACCGTCCCTTTTCTCAATACTGGTATGTCAGACCCCGGAGGGGAAAATCCTACCCAAGCACTAATCAAAAGCCAATAAGGCCTTCTCTGGCGTGCATCTAGATCCACATAACAATAAAATAAATATGGCTTGTTGCGGCATGTAGCCCAAACCACAACAACATTCTCAACATAGCTCAAAGGAACACCACAGTCATCAACCTCTCGAGTCTCAAGGGCTCTCAAATCTCATATCACTCAGCCAACAGCTCCACATATGGAAAGATAATGATAACATGTGATGCAATAATGAATGATAAACAGATACTATGATATAATACACAAATGAAGAATCATGATTGAGTGTATAATCAAGGTTAAATCATATAACTCAAACTAACAAAAATAGCCTCATTGATCTCATCCAAACAAGCATATAGCTTAAACATGATTTCTGACATGGATCATAGCTCATGTAATCAAACAAGTAGGGGAAAACACGGATATAATAGGATATGTTGCCGAACAAGTATGGTATTAGTCTAAAATCAAATTGAATCATGATTACCCCAGGGCAGGCCCAAACGCCCATCACCTAGCATGTGTGTCACCTCAATACAGTACAAATAACATGGTTCCCATGAATAATTACCCTCAATTCCATGTTTTGAAACGTTACTTTCCTTGAACAAGACAAATCTAATATCAAGAAACCAAACAATACTCTAGAATGACAACCTGCATGAATCCACCTCCAAACGGCTCGAAACTAGACAAAAGTAACTCAAAAACCTCAAATAATTCCCGAGGAAACCAACCAAAATTATAAAGATCGAATAATTACAAAAAACTCAAAGTCAACCCAAGCCCACACCTCGAAGCCCAAAGAAATTCACAAATTCTGACATCTCACTCAATTACAAGTCCAACCACACTAATTTCACTCGAATCCGACTCTGAATCGTTATTTAAATCTTAAATATTCACTTTAGAAAAATTTAGACAATAGCTCCATTATCTCTTCTAAAATCATCAATCAAATGCCAAAATAGAAGATGGAATCATGAAACATAACCACAAGCGAGTTAAAAATACATACCCCAATCCAAGTGGTAAAAATCTCCTCCAAAATCTCCCAAAACCGAGCTCTAAAACCTTGTGAGTAAAAGTAACTAAATTCTGAAATAGGAAGAAAAAATGCAGTAGTTGTCTCAGCTCGAATCAGCCCATAGATGATCCTGAATCTCACATTTGATAAGCCCAACATGATCCTAGAGAGATTACTCCCAAGATAGCCTTTTCATTACCCAATTTTGTCTTAAGATGAGGGAGATGTGATGTTTTCAAGTTTTATAAGAAATCAAAAAAATTCAGTGACATAAATGGCATTTCATAAGTATTTACACCAGAAAAAAAACATCAATAAGAAAATCTTCGTTTTATCACCAAAAACACATTCGGAACCTCCCGGACACAAGCCATATATGCATTTCAACCATAATATATGTTACGAACCTGCTCGCGCACTCAAAACACCAAACAGAGGTAATGTTGATGCAATATTGATTATGGTCAAACTTCAAATCCTTTAACTTAACTACTTTCTCAATCAATGATCCAAAATGCAATCGAGGCCCTCATGACTCCATCCAATCATGCCAACAAGTAAAAATACATCATCCAAAGTCTCAATATACCAACGGAAACATCACAATAATGAATCGAGGCTCGACCCGTATAGAATTTCTCTTAAGGTGTTAAATATTCACTGTTTTAAAATAGTGTGTGAATCACATATAAATGTCAAGGGTACCAATTTCAGTACAATAAAATCAAACACAACTCTTGGTCAAACTTATGAACTGTTAAGTTCTTCAAAATACCAACTTTCAAAAAATACTGCAAAGTTTTTATAGGAACCTCCGAAACCAAATCAGAACATACGTACAAGTCCAAAATCATCATAAAAGCATATTGGAATAATCAAAACCTGATTCCAAATCGACTAATCCAAAAGCCAAACCTCGGTTAACTCTTCAAACTTAAAACTTTTAAAACAAGAATCATTATTCCAAAATCAATCTCGAACCACTCGAAAACTAAAACCAATCATACATATAAGTTATAATACATAATATGAAGCTACTCAAAGTCTCAAACCACCAAATGGAATACCAAAGCTCAAAACGGTAGGTGGGTTCATTATATTCTCCCCCCTCCCCCCCTTAAACATACGTTCGTCCTCAAACGTGCCAAGATTCATTTCAAAGCAATCAAATCACTGTATAAACTTTCCAAACACATACCCATGAACACCTCTACCTATATAAGTCCAAAAATCAACCATACAACACCCTAAGAGCCACATCACTTGAAGTCCTCCACGGGGCCCAAAAAATATTGCATCTTGTGTGGAAATAGTCAATAGTCTCACAACTCATCATAGCATAGGAGACTAAGATATGTAACACATAAAAATGCAAATAAGTTCAATTCTAATTGATGACACCACCATTAACATCAGTTGTGCCGGATAAACAAATTTGACCCAATGTAGAAAGCACATTCTCATTAGGCCTACCAGTTGCGTCCAAATCAGTTTTGATCTTTCTGAAAAAGGTAGATAGCCTTCAAAAAACTCCCACAATAACATATTTATAGCACATAAAATATGTCACCAAACTCTTATCATACCATCACCGTCCGCAACCATGGAATAAGTTGCCTCTGAGAATCTTCTTAGTTTTCAAATCCTTATAATAAAATAATCGCCATATTTGATCCATACTACTGTACTCAAATGACTGAAACATTCATCATACAGGACCAGTCCACAAAAGATACTTCTATAATTCCTTCGTGCCACATAGAAAAATTTGGACATTGACGGTTGATCAACCAAGCAATTACGGTAATACTAGTCAGACATCTGCAAGTTGAAACACAATGAACCTTCTAATGAGCGCACCCTCCTCAGGTGGTATCAAATAATTCTAGTATCCTTCTAAGCATATGAAATCGTCGCTGCTATCTAGAACTTGTGTCCCCATATATGAGAAAAAATCATAACACGTAACATATTCCTTACGCCATTAGCAGACATCTGGGTCAAGCAGTGGTCGACACTTATAACAACTTTTCGAAACTTATCCTCACATACCAAGAAGTCCTAAATGAATTTACCCAACTCAACCAAGTCATCAAATCCATCAAAGCTAATAGTGTTATTCCAAAACACTGATAATGCATTACCACATCATAAGAACCAAATGATCTAACCATTTCATTGCTACACTTATCCAAACCACTACAAGGCTGACCCATTTCTGCAAGTTCCTTCCAATTGCCTTCAAGTTAATACTTCTCCTTGCTAGTACACCACAATCAAAACCAAAACTCACCACAAGAGATCCTAGAATTATACCACGTCGTCCTAATGCGCGTAAGAAACCATATTCCCTCTTAAGCATTCAATAGTACTGCAACCAAAATACCTACTTTGAAGAGTCCTTCAGTGAACTTGAAACTGTTTATATATCCTCTCGAATGCTCAAATATAGAATTAATAACGATACAGAAATACCACAAGTCTCGATACCATCAAATGCAAATTTCATATCTTAGCTATTTAAAAATATGGAAATCCTCAAAAACGACATATCATTCATGCATTCATCAGAACCTTCTTGAAAGTCATCCACCCTATTCTAATCTCAAATGCACCATCCGAGCGAGCTGATCGACTTGTGCTCTATTAGCACATGAACATCCAAATAAGTAACCTCACATTAACGCAACTGAGTGACTCTATTTTCTTAGCACATTACATCCATCACGAATAACAAACCATAATCATTCCAGAATTTCCGTATGTATATAAAGACTAATATATCATGCATCCTGAAATTTCCTTTGCCAAGTCATCCTTAAGACCCACCTCTTCCAGTCATAACTGATCCAGAAACATGTCTCAGATCGAAACTAATACAACACATAACTGTGCAATCTGGTCATCGATTACAGGCTCCCCCACTTGGTTTAAAGCCATAGATCATATCATCTGATAACCCATAATACCATTACTTCATAAATGCCAAGATCTCGAACAATAATTCAGCCAAATCCTTCTTGAATTGAAGTAGCACTAATCATATAATACCTCAAATCATCTTTAAACTCACATTCATCCTCATAACAATTCAAGTCAATTTACTCAAGTGATAAAAACTCAAATTAAAATACGTATAACCCATTGGAAAAAGAAAACTCTTTGCAGAAATATCATAGAGATCACACATCTGTAAGCTACCCCATAGGTGATAACCTACCTGCTTAGCCTCAAACTGCCATCCCTCTACACCCTACCATAGCAATAATCACTGTGCAATCACTTAATCTTCTCAAGTCTAAACTTGTCAACAAAACATAAGAATCTACTTCATCCCATAAATGAACAACATGATTGATCCCTCTACACACTTATAACTCGAGACTGTACAATACATCCAGATAAAAATCAAAAACTCGATAGTCCTTTTCACATCCCAAGAAACCCTTCTTGTGACATTAAATCCATTCAAACATATCCCACAGTTACATCATATTTATCATATATCTATCCAACCACTCACTACCACATCAATCCACTCATCAAGATACTCCCAAAGAAACGAGTTGTAATGACCTTGAAGAATTAGCATCCCATTAGGCAGCTTAAGGTCAGAAGTAGCTTCGTATTATATATTGTGTCTTTTGTGTGTGGTCACATTTAGTTTTTGGATGATTTGGGATTGATTTAGAAAGATGATTCTTGTTTAAGAAGTTTAAGCGGTAAGAGTTGATCGAAGTTTGATCTTTGTATAGAAGACTCAAGAATGATGATTCGATGATTCCAATAGCTTTGTATTGTGAATTAGGACTTAGCTGTGTGTCCAGATTTAGATTTGGAGGTCCGTAGGTTGATTTGGTATATTTGACGAATATTGAAAAGTTGAAGGTTTGGAAGGTTAAGAGGTTCGACCGGGAGTTGGCATTGATAATATCGGGCTTGAACTGCAATTCCAAGAGTTGGCATCAATCCATTATCTTAATTCGGACTTGCATGAAATATTAGAGGTTATTACGCGTTGACTTGATATGATTCGGCACGATTTGTAGAATTTGAAAGTTTACAAGTTCATTAAGTTTTATTTGGGGTGCGATTTGCAGTTTTAATGTTGTTTAAATAATTGTAGGCCTTGGCGGGGACCACGTTATGATGTGGGATTGGTTAGTATGATGGAAGGGGGTCCTGGAGAATGTGTTTCAGACTTGCTGCATATCATTTTGAGCCTTGTGAAAGTTGCTGAAGAACATGTATGCTGGTGTCTTTGCACTTGCGGAAGAGAGACCACAGATGTAGTGCCACAGGAATGAATATTTAGAGCGCAAGTGCGTTGGAGGAGGCAGGGACCACTGGATTTTGGGTTATTTGGAAGGGTTCTTCACATTTTGGTTTTGGCGTAAGTATTCTTTATCCAGTTTAATTATATTGCTTGATTCGATCTTTGTTTTTAACACTAAATAATGATTTGAATGGACAATGAGAATTTTGTATAAATTTTAAAAAATGTAAAATGAGGATTTGAAGGACCATTCGATGTCAGAATTGGATAATTTTTGTATGGTTTGACTCGTATCGGAATGGGTATTCAAATTTTGGGAATTTTATTAGGTTCCGATTTATGGGCCCGAGGCTGACTTTTTTGGGTTGAATTTTGATTTTCATTAAAGATCAAAGTTTTATCATTCAAAATTTTTTTCCTATAGTTTTTAGTTATGATATTATGTTATTTTTGCTAGATTTGAGGCATCCGTAGATTGTTTACACGAGAAGGTCATTTTAGAGTATTGGTTGAGCCTCTTTAAGGTAGGTATCTTGCATAACATTGTGTGGGAAAACTACCCCTTAAGATTTTAGTCATTTGTGCTATATCTATGTCATGTGAATGTCGTGTATGCGAGGTGAATTACATACTCAGGATTATATATGGAAACTGATCGGCTTAGACTCTTAGGCCTCTTTCGTGTATTTATTTGGAATATGTTAGCACATGTTGTATCTTTTAGTCATCATGTATGCTATCACATGCTTTATTTTTAAGTTGTCATTATATGTGATATCCTATATTTTTAGAGTTTTCTCTTATATTCTTTATTTGATGTCGTTAACACGTTTACCATTATGTGATTTCTTTTATTGTTGAGTTACTATTAGTTGAAATCTCTATTACATGATATCCTTTTGTTGCCAGTTTATTCTCATGTGTTTGACGTAGTACTAATTCGTGCCATCTTTGTTATCCTAATTCACACACTAGATTCTGGAGTTTGCCATTTTGTGGAGATACTTTCACTATTGAGTTATTCCATAAACAATTAATCAGAATTGAGGTTATCGAAAGTCATTAATCTATTTTAATTGAAGCTATGTTAAAATGGGGTGTCGTTCCTTGTTGAGTTACTTTCCCATTCATTTTGTTGTTATTGAGATTTTATACATATTGTGCTTGAGCTATGGGCTATTTTTTTTTTTTTTGAAATATTGATATTGTTGGACCTTTGAAATGGTTGTGGCTTATGGACACTTGTGCTACGAGTTGATACGTCTTGTTGTAGTTATGTTAGCATTTGTTAGCTGTTGTGTGGTTTTGGTTGCTGTTATGTAGAGTATATGGGTGGCATCTCACTATTATTGAATGTATGGAGTTTTAAGGGTGGATATTGTGTTATTGTTCTGGCGGAGTGATCGGATGGCTATTATACAGGGTGATACGGGTGGCTATCAGAGAGACAAAGAGATACGAGTGGCAATGTCATGGATAATGTATTATGTATCGAGGACATTATGTTGATGATTTTTCATGTAGTGATGTGTTTTTCCTTGTGTATGACATATACCTTGTGTGACTTGTTTTGTTGCTTCGATGAACTACTCAATGTCTTTAATGTTACTTGTTGACTTGGGTTGCAGTAGTACACTCGTACAAGAATACATTGTAGCATGCCATATATACTAGCTCGGGAGTATGAAACTTGATATTCATTGATCATGCCCATGTGTTCTTGTATTATCCATTTACATGTTGCTATTGAGCAAGTGACCATACCGGGCAGATTGTGATTATGAGCTTGTGACTGTCACACCTCCTTTTCTTACCCCGAAAGGGCATAAATGAGTTTTTCCAATAAAAGGACAATCGAAACGGGATTTATTATTAACAATTTAGAGTCACCACTTGGGAGATTTATAGTGTCCCAAGTCACTGGTTGAATCCCGAATCGAGGAAAATATTAACTCTGTTTAACAGTCTGCGAACCAGAAATCTGAGTGAGGAATTTAGTTAACCCATAAGAAGGTGTCAGGCACTCCCGGGTTTTGTGGTTCTAGCACCGTCGCTCAACTGTTATATTTGGCTTATTTATCTGATTTTATCAATTATCAACCTATGTGCAAATTTTAGTTTTTAGCCGCTTTTATTAAATTTTTAAAAAAATTTGAACGTCGTTTCAAATGTGTCTTTGGATCGCGTCACATGAAATGCACCCATAATCTTGAACACATTTTATTCAATGTTTTGGGATTTGATTTAGGTCACATGAAATGTACACCCAAGTTTAAGAAGGTAATATTATTAAAATGCGCGCCAAAGAAACTAACGTGTTATTATTTTTGAGAAAGGCCGTGAAATTCGCTAAACGGACACTCCCGAATTCTAATTATTTTAATATAGACATATAAAGAGGGTCTCGCAATTTATGCATTTTTGTTCAGCCGGGCACACTTCATTTATTATTCGTAAAAGGGTCAGAACTGCCCCAATGTATTGACGCCAGTTTAAAAATGCCCTCCGTTAAACTATTTTGAAAAAAATGCCCCTACCTTTAAAGTTCTAGCATATTTGTGCCCCTAATGTATTGACTTCAGTTTATAAATGCCCCTACCGTTAACCTATTTTGAAAAAAATGCCCCTACCATTTTAAATATAAGTACAGTCAGTTGTTAGACTTAGGGGCACAAATATGCCACATTTTTCACGGTAGGGGCAGTTTCTTCAAAATAGGTTAACGGGGCATTTTTAACCTGGAGTCAATACGTTAGGGGCAGTTCTGACCTTTTTCCCTTTATTATTTAAAGGCCAACCTAAAGCAGACTACGATTTTCTACTTAATTTGTCTCTAAAAGGGCCTAATTGATTAATATTGTTTAAGAACTACTATATTTTAGATCCATGGCTTTCACATAATTCAGATCTTCAGTAGTAAAAAAAAACTTGTTGCAAGAAAACATTGACAATCTCGAAGGGCTGTTCACAAACGTTGGGCCTTGAGACTGCCTGATTTCATATTTAAAACTGGGTACAAACTATCTAAGGCATGGCCTGAAGGCAGGCCCCAATCAGTATCCTGCATGTCATGGGACTCAAGACCAAATTTCATGGACTTATGTGTTGTTGCAACTAGGTTGATGCTTGGCCCAGTTCCTCTCACAGCTCAAACAGGAATACAACTGCACCAATTTGAACAACAGAAATGATGGATTGTTAATATTAAGATATTTCCAATGGATCGAAATGTATATGTAAGATCAAGGATTTAATTGCTTATCCAAACTTTTACCACCAATTGAACCGTATTACAATTCTGAGCTTATCTTCAGTTTTTAATAAATAGTAAACGAGACAAACCAAAACGCAGAGGACTTGATATTTCCTGATTTTTGCTTATTTTCTATGATCTAAGTGAATGTGCTGAAAATGAATGAACATTATTAGCTTCCATAAGAGGAAGAACCTAACGTATACTACTCAATCCACATATTAGTTAACACTTAGCTTGATAGAGCTTAGACGGAATTGAAAGAAGATCTACCTAAATGAATCCACTAGAAATATACTAAAACGAAAATGTACTAGTTCACAGTCCATTGTTCATGTTATTACAAATCAAAACTAACTATTCTAGATAGAATACGAACTAGCTAACATATATCTAACTATTGACATACATCATCCACATAAACACATATTGTAAAGCAGAGAACATGAACGTGCTTTATTTTATTTCCACTTAAATAGTTACATCAAGGTAATTTGAGATGTGTACCTGGAATATGAATCAAATATAAAGAAGGAAGAGTCAGTAGCAGTAATCAGTTTTCAGCAGCAGCGAGACTAGAGTTGCAACCCAAAAGACAATATCACAGCAACCAAGAATGATTTGTAGAGAAATAAACAGCCATAAACCACTGAAAACATATCAACCAAAGCCCAAGTAAACCCGAAATTAATCCAAAATCCTTCTGAACTTGAACTAATGAACTCTGGAATCACTCAAACTATTTTTGGACCTTCCATGAACTTGAGAGTGTTATCTAAAGCTGAAACTCAAATTTATTCTAAGGAAGGCTTGAATAAAATGGTATTTTTTGGGAGTTTTTGCTATTTTCCTTTTGGCATCCTGAAGATTTAAGAACTGGAAGAATTTTCGAATTCTAAATCTTGTTGTAGGATCAGAAATCCAAATTTCAGCTGGTGGAGACTTGTGGAATTTTTTGGGGAAATTTTTAGATCTGCAACTTGTCTCTTAAGGCAGAAGGCAATGCCTTTTACATGCAAAAGTGAGGGGCAGCCCTCAGATTTTTTTATTTTCTTTCTAATCCTTTTTGGATTTTCATTTTTGCTTAAGTGTCCATAAAGGCTGACTTGTTTTCTAAGTTATCCTACTATATTTTCCAAAATTCTAAATTGAACCCTATTCTAGAGTGTTCTAGAGCTTCCAAATCAGTTAACATAAAGATTCCTTTTCTTGAATTACCCCAGTTACCATTTCTTTTAATCTGAAATTACTAAGAGTAGCTTGTCCCTTTTACCGTAGTTAGATTGCCCATAGTTAAACTCCAACAAAATACTAATTCAGCTATATCCAACCAAACTAATGCTAAAAGAAGAAAGTAAACAGAAAATAAGAAATTACTTAAAAATTAAAATAAGTGAAACAAAATGCATATAAACACAAAATTAAACTACGACCAGAAATCGCCAAACATAATTAACCAAAATATCAAACTAAAAATCAACAATCACTAGCACAAAACTGATCATGAACAAAATAAAATTGAAAACTCAAAACGAAACTTACTGAGTTTTAATTATTTCAGTGGTCTAACTAAATCAGAATCCCAAGTTCTAATTAATGAGAAAAACATGATAAGAGGAAATTAACACACTATTCATGCTCTTGACTACTTCGATTGAACAGATTTTATTGAAACGAACCACGGCTAACAATTCGAACGTATCAGACTTAAAATAACAAAAGTGAAGGGCAGAAGCCTGGCTAATCAAAATAACTGAAGAAAGATTGAACAAAAAAATAAACAGAAGAAAAATAAAAGGAAGAAAACTCACTACTTTGACACGAACACCTTTATCAAGGCATTGCACGATTTGCCCTGATATTCACGAAGCTAGGAGGTCATTGCATGGGTTAATTTAAACCTTGACTTCAAAAAGGGAACCCTAGATCTGAAATTGGTGGAGCTTCACTTGAATTTGAAGGATTTTGAATGGGACTCGGAATGAGGAGGTCCAGGAGACTGTGGGGTACGATTTTGGTCGGATTCGAAAGAGATGGACTTTTTGTCCGGATTTTCAAATGAGGATTCGAAGGATTTGGTTGATATTTTAGGGAAATGGTTTGGATATTTGGGATGAGAAGGTTGAGGCGAGGCTAGGATGTTAATTTGGGTTTTACCCGAGACCAGCGCCGCCATCAATGGCGATGAAGAGTAAGGGCAACGCTAGGGTTTTGAGGGTAGGGTCTTTGATGAATTGGGAATGATGGAGACGATGAGGGGGTAGGGAGTTTCGAATATTTAAATATTAAAGGGAAGGGGCTTCTCGACCGTCCGATTGATAACCATCGACGGTCGAGATTGAAACTCAACCGAACGACGTCGTTTTGACATACCAGGGCTGGACCGTGTATTTGGGTATTTGAGCTTGGACTAGGGGTGTGTATGAATTGGGCTGATGCCATTCAATTGTGAATTGGCTCAAATGAAAAATAACTACTTCAACTCTTTTTGGACTTCTTCATTTTATTAATTTCTTTTTACAATTTTTTTTCTAATTTTGTGAAAATGCAAAATTTTAGTAAAAACCTAATTTAATTTCCAAAACTGAACTAATTAAATCCTAAGATTTGTTATTTCCTATTTTTAAAAGTAAAATCATGATAAATTCAATAATTAACAGTTAAAAATGCAAAATGAACTATTTTTTAATTTTCTTCTTTGTAAAGTAACTTAATTACAAACAATCCTAAAATTATGAAATTAAACACTAAATGCAAATGTTAAATTGTAAATGCTAAATGCAACATATTTTATATTTCTTATTAATTAAAATGCACAATTAACATAAAATGTCATAAAATCCAAAAAAATTCAATATAATGAAAGAAATTATTTTGTTTGAAATTTTTATAATAACTCATATAGGGTAAAAATCATATGGTCACAGCTGCCCCTATTTGCTCGGAAACACAAAGAGTTTTCGAGCAAAGATAAGTGAGTGGAAACGAGAGATTTTGCTCGTTCGAATATTCCGTGTGAAGCATTTTTGAAAGATTTGACCGCATCCTGCTTCCAAGGTTGCCTACATATCCTTGGCTAAAAAGGAATCGGCACATTGTAGTTCGGGAATGTCTGGTAGTTGGGACTACCAGGAGCTGTGATTTCACTGTTGTTGCTGCTGCTACTGCTTGTTGATCTCCCTTATTACACCATGTCAAATAAAAGAAGCTAGACTAAGTTATGATCTATGAATTACAAAAGTCCTATCCATACTTTCAGTAGTGATCTTGTATTCCTTGTTGCCTTCTCGTCTTGTGTTCTCCCGATGAAATCCATTGTTTCCGCCTTGAATTGTAAACTGATATGTTTTTCCTTCTTCAAACTGCTGAACTTTAATGTATTCCTCTGACGGGCAAGCTCCCGACTTCAAAACTTGAATGTATTTCTATGTTATCCAGGAGGTCTCCTGACTTCATCAAGATAGACAAAAACAAGAAAATTTCTACCGTAGTTTGATAGCTGGGCACATATTACCAGACGTTAATAATAATTTTAAAACTAAAACTTGAATTGTAATACCTTTGTTCTCCAGGCAATCTCCTGACTGCTGAAACTTGAATTGTATGCCTCTGTTCTTTAGGCGAGCTCCTACTGTTGAAATATTAAATGTATGCCTCCGTTCTCCAAGCGGGCTCCTGACTTCAAAATAGACAAAGAAATCAATTGAAAACTAAAACTTGAATTTTAACACCTCTGTTCTTCAGGAGAGCTCCTGACTTCAAAACTTGAAAATGTATTCCTCTGTTATACGGGTGGGCTCCCGACTTCAAAACATGAAAATGTATTCCTCTGTTATATAGGCAGGCTCCCGACTTCAACAAAATAGACAAAAACATGGAAACTTTCTGACAAAGTTTGATAGCTGGGCACATATTACCATACGTAAATAAGAATTTAAAAAATAAAACTTGAATTGTAACACCTCTGTTCTTCAGGTGGGCTCCGGACTGCTAAAACATGAATTGTATGCCTCCGTTCTCCAAGCGAGCTCCTGACTGCTGAAATTTGAAATGTATGCCTTCGTTCTCCAAGTGGGCTCCTGACTTCAAAATTGAAAAGGAAATCAATTGAAAAATAAAACATGAATTGTAACACCTCTGTTCTTCAGGCGGGCTCCTAACTGCTGAAACTTGAAATGTATGCCTCTGTTCTCCAGGCGAGCTCCTGACTTCTGAAACTTGAAATGTATGCCTATGTTCTCCGGGAGGGCTCTTGACTTATACAAATTTAGACAAAATAAAGAAAATTCTCTTCCCCAGTTTGGAAGATTGGTACATGGGTGAGTGTTAACTGAATCATTATACAAACTATTACTAAGAGTTTGAAAGCTAGGTCCGATTATCCAGGAAGGTCCTGACAACTCCTAATTGAATCTTATCTTAGACATGCAAACTCTGACACTAACTTACATTCCCCTATACTATTCATGATTATCTTGTATTTCAATTAAACCACACTTTACGGTCAAACCAGATTAATTCTTGTTTTTCCCTTATGGAGAGTTCCTCTTTAACAACCAAAATTTCTGCCCATGTTTCAATCAAAGAAAATTTTATCAGTTTAAAATGATGGTTATTTGATGGCATTCTTGCTGAAAATCCTTCCACTAAATTGCTTTATTTTGACCGACTTCCCCGAACAAGCCCTAAGCCACTTGACTTTCTGTCTGACATTCAACCCCCTGACTTTTGACAACCCAAGTGTTCTATACCCATATTGTTGTTCCACCCCACTGATACCTTTATCTGAACATTTGCATTTCCCACGGCATTTCCCAATCATTCCACCGATGAAACTTCCGGTGATTCCCTATATTCCACCTTACATCATGTTGTCTTTGACATGCTCCACGATGTGCTTTGCAATTTCGGAAACAGGTAGTGAGTTTTTGAATTCCCTTTTTACTTGCTTTGAATAACACTATCATTGAAACATATTTAGACAATAAACCCCAAAATAAAATGAAATGCAGTGATTTTACAAGTTAAGGATACGTAGAATCCAAAATCGGATGACTACTAAAAAGAAGGAAAAGAAACTTATCTGACCGGAACACCTGGTACCAATTATCACGACATGCATTTCGGACTAATCGGCCCAATATATTAAAACAATCAACTTCCACTTGCCATACCTCATTGCCTCAGAATTTCCAGTGTTCGATTACTTTACCCAAACCTTGACCGTGTTTATCTTTTGGTGCCTTGAAGCAGCTTTTCACCAACAAACCTCTCTCATTTTGTTTGCTCTTAACTCACTTTCGCCTTAAGGTGCCCTTGAGGGTTTTCACCGATAAAACTCTCTCATTTCAATTTTTCTCAACTCACATCGCCTTACGGTGCCTGTGAAGGTTTTCACCAATAATACTCTTTATTTTTATTTCTCTCAGCTCCCGTCGCCTTACGGTGCCCGTGAGGGCTTTCACCAATAAGACGCCCTCATTTTTATCTTTCTTGCTTGATCCAGAGTCTTGACCCTGTCCTGAATTACCTTTTCCTGCTTTACTTGGCATTTCTCAAAGACTGATTAAAAGGTCTTTCTTTGGACCGTAACGTGGGCTTTTGGATGGGTTGGAAAGAAAGGGTATAAAAGGCTCAAAATAATTTCAAAATATGTTAAAATTACAACTTTCTGAATCAAATTTCTTACAACAACCACAACGTCTGTCCTAATTTCTTGCTTGGGGACTTTTGAATTTTTATTTTGGTATGATTAAACGTCAAATGGAGGCTGCCTACGTACCTTTTAGGGATCTAGTCAAACGTAGTTCATGTCATATGAATTACTTTGTTGTTGTGATTTTCTTTCTCTTCTTTTTTTCTGTTTTTTTTTTCTTCTTTTCCTTTCTTTTTCATTTTTCTTTTCTTGTCTTTTCTCTTTTCTTCTTCTTTTCTTTTCTTTTCTTTCTTTTCTTAACTTTTCATTTTCCTTCTTCTTTTCTTTTCTTTTTCTTCCATCCTTTTCTTTTCACTTGCTTATCTTTCGCACTTGCGTTTATAAATTACGCCATTGATTTTGAAAGAGGTTTATGAAAGAAAATAAACAAGGCTCAAAATGGATGACAAGGGATAAAGTGTTTAGATAGAAGAACAAAATGCCTTCGTCATTTCAATCTTCAAATATGCCAAATACAAAAAGTACAATCAAATAAAGAAATTATACGTAGCATCTCTTGACCGCATTGGAATTGATAGTCATTTCTATACATTTTCCTTTCACGTCTGTTGGAAATAGTGCACGTTAGACAACACTCTAGTTGTACAAATGGCCCCTGCCAGTTCGGGGCAAACTTTACTTTTGCTTCAGCCCAATGAGGCAAAATCCGCCTCAGCACTAACTGTCCCACTTCAAATTTCCTTGGCGCACTTTCTTATTTTACGCTCTTACCATTCTTTGTCGGTACAATTAGCCATGACACACTGATGCCAATCTTTTCTCATCGATCAAACTCAACTGTTCCAGGTGGGTTTTCACCCACTCATCATTGTCATGTTCCAATTCATCATCACGCACAATTTTTTATATTATTACTTTTGAATTAGACCAGCTTTTAAGACTGGGGCCGAGGATTCCTCATGCATTTCATGTCATTGATATCAACATAAAAAGAACTGTACAAAGAAGGAAAGTGTTGGAAACACGTTCTCAAGGCATTATACTAAACGTGTGTTCATATTTGTAGGTTTTGATGAATGACAAACTATGCGCAAATTGACATATGACGAGGTCCAAGCACAAGCGCAAAATTGATATATAACGAGATTCAAGCACAAGACAAAGATCGAGATTAAGTTTTATATGAGTCGGTATTTAATTGTGATCTTGATCCGACAACTTAAACTCAAGACTTGGCTTCTCTCGTAAAAATATTTTTAACAAATCATGCATATTTAATTTCGAGCAAAATGATTTTAAATAATGCATATTTACTTTAGTCAAAATGATTTTTAAACATGCCTCTAAAATCTAGACTAAGATAATCGATTATGTACTTATGATAATCGATTATGTTTAAGTCAACTGCTTAACAATCGATTGTGAACTTATGACAATCGATTGTGTTAAGGCAGTGAGCATCAGATTTTTCAAATCTGCATGACAATCGATTGTGAACCTTATGACAATCGATTGTGATGAGGCAGTGTCCATCAAAGTTTTTCAAAGCTCAAAACAATCGATTGTGAAGCTAATGACAATCGATTGTGAAAAGACAATGTCCATCAGATTTTTCAAAGTCACAAAATAATCGATTGTGAACATATGACAATCGATTGTGTTGAGGCAGTGTCTTCCAAACTTTTTCAAAGTTATTAAATAATCGATTGTGAACTTATGACAATCGATTGTCAAGAGGCAGTGTCTAAATTGATTTTTCAAGACTGATATATAATCGATTGTTAACTTAGTATAATCGATTGTATAACTGACCGTTGCCAAAATGTTTTCAAATACCGTCAGGTAATCGATTATTGATTTCTTATAATCGATTGTTTTAATTAAAATCTGGAAAGGATTTTTTGAACGTTGCTGAGTAATCGATTGTAGATTTCTGACAATCGATTGTTTTAAGTAAAATCTGGAAATGATTTTTTGAACGTTGCTAGTAATCCATTGTGAGTCTTAAACAATCTATTGTTATGCGTAAAATCTGGGATTGATTTTTGAAAAATCTGGCAAACAATCGATTGTGGTAATTTGACAATCGATTGTCACAGAGTAAAATCAGCAATTCTTAATTGGCAATTAGGCAACGGTAATACAAGGTTTTTCAACTATAAATACAGCTTCAATTCAGTCTTCTAGACACAACAACTGATCATACAATTGCTAAAGCTTGCATACTTTATTGCTTATCATTTTATATTCATTACATATGCTTTTGAGAGCCAAATTCTTGTCGAAAGTTGTTGCGATCTTGAGCGTATTCTTTTTACCCATATCTACTCTTAATGGAGTGTCTTGTTTGAGTGCTAAGTGTTTTTGTACACTTGAAGGGAAGTGTTAGTCCCTTGTGTTGTAAGAAGGAACTTGTGTTTCCTTGGTTGAAGTCTTGGAGTGTTGTATCTCCGAGCAAAGGTTGTTGAGGCTTGTGTCCTCAAGTTGTAACGGTTTGTTGAGCACCCGTAAGCTTACAAGTTAGTGAAAATCTCGAGAGAGTCTCTCGGGGACTGGACTAGCCACGGGTTGTGGTGAACCAGGATACATCGGTGCGTTTGTTCTAATTTATTTACTTATCGCACTTATTTATTTCCTGCAATTTTTAAATTCCGCAAGTTTACGCTAATTTTTATAATAACGCTATTCACCCCCCCCCCCCTCTAGCGTTAAGCGTATTATCTAACAATTGGTATCAAAGCCTAACTCTCTGAAGACTTAACCGTTTGAGAGAAACATCCATGGCTTCTACTCGTGATTCTTTTGCAGGAATAGGTGAAGGACAATGCTCCACCCGACCACCGCTATTCGATGGTACAAATTATACATACTGGAAGGAGAGGATGAGAATATTTGTACAATCAAATAGTTTTCATCTTTGGAAGGTCATAATGAATGGAGAACAAATTCCAACCAAGAAGGTTGAAAATGAATGGGTCCCAAAGTCCGAAGATGAATACGATGCGGATGATATCCGAAAAGTGCAAAATAATGCTAAAGCTATTAATTTATTATATTGTGCTGTAAATGGTGATGATTACAGGAAGATATCTTGTTGCACAACGGCGAAGCAAATGTGGGACAAGCTGGAAATTACGTACGAAGGTACGGACCAGGTAAGGGAAGCCAAAATTGATTTCCTAACCCATGCATATGAATTGTTTCACATGAAGGAAGGCGAAAAGGTCGATGAGATGTTTGAACGATTTTCAAAAATCGTAAATGATTTACATGCTCATAAGAAGACCTTCACGGATAAGGAACTTGTCCGAAAAATTCTCCGAAGTCTAACTCCGGAATGGCGATCCAAGGCCGACGCGATTCAAGAATCCATTGGCATTTCAAATATCACCATCGACGCATTAAGAGGTAATCTTAAAATTTATGAATCTACTATACTTAACCCTCTTGTTGATGATCAAAGGAAGCAAAGAATCGCTCTCAAGGCAAGCACTAGCCAACCTCAAAATGATGAGGACGGAGACAACGAGTTCGGACTCGTTATCAAGAGATTTCAAAAGTTCATGCGAAAAGAGTATGAACGAAAGGGCAAAAAGCAAGGAGATCAAATAAAGTGCTATGAGTGCGGAGAAACCGGGCACATTAAATCAAATTGCCCAAATGCTAAAAAGGAGAAGAAACCCTTCAAGAAGCAACGAGCATACATATCTTGGGGAGGCGACTCTGGTGACGAGTCAAGTGAGGAAGAAGAAGACGAAGCCGCAAATCTTTGTCTTATGGCACAAGAAGACAACAAAGAAGAGGTATGTCAAATTTCTTCCAAAAATTTCTTTTCCCTTGAAGAAATGCAAAATGCTTTTGATGAGTTGTATAGCGAATTTATTAAAGCTTCAAAAACTGTTAAGAGTATAAAAGAAAATGCTTCTTTAAAAGAAAAAGATTTTCAAAAACAACTCTCTTTTAAAGAAAAGGAATTGGAAAAACTGATTTTAGAAAATGAGAAGTTGAAAGAGGAATACAAATTTTTTGGCAAGAGAAGCGCCGACAAGCCCGAGGGTTCTAGAAATTGTACTTCTTGCATGCATCTCAAAAATGAAGTAGAAAGGCTTAAGGGCACCTTAGATAAGTTTAATTCCTCTCATAAAAATTTGAATGAAGTGCTTGTTAATTTGAAGTCGACCAAGCATGGCATAGGTTTTAGAAACGAGCCTAAAGAGAAAGTTGAAGCCAACCCCCAACCACCTAAGGCTCAACCTAGGATAAATAAAACAAATGTTCATCCTAGATACAACAAACCTAGAAATGGCTTTCATCAATCGCAACCTAGAAATAATCATGCTAGAAATAATGCACATTCTAGGCCAAACACTAGAAGGAATTTTGAACCTTTTAGAACACCTAGAAATGACTTCCAACCTAGAAACAACTATTCTAGAAATGATGCATATCCTAGAACAAATGGTAAGAGAAATGATTTGCGCAATAGTCATATTGTCAAGAATAGAGTAAATGAATTTCGTCCGTCCAATTACTATCAACCTAGAAGGATGCATAATCCTAACGTGACTTGTCATTATTGTAGACGAATTGGACATATTGCTCCTGCTTGGTTTACACGACATAGACATAACACTCAATCACATCACTATGATTTGCCTAACCGCCAAGGACCCAAAATGGCATGGGTACCTAAAACTCATTAATCTGTTTTGTAGATATGTTTGAAGGGATCAAGTGTACTATGGTATCTTGATAGTGGATGTTCCAAGCACATGACGGGAGACGAATCCAAATTCCTTCAACTAGAACACAAGGAAGGGGGAAGTGTTATTTTTGGTGATAACAACAAAGGAAAGATTATCGGCATCGGATCGGTCGGTAAGGATGAAATTTCTTCCATTAAGCATATATTACTTGTGAAAGGTTTAAAACATAATCTCTTGAGCATAAGTCAATTATGTGACAAGGGAAATCTTGTTTTATTTGATTCGGATGAATGCTTAGTTTTTAGACGTAGCGATTTTAAAATTATCCTTCGTGGTTTTAGAATGGATAACATTTATATGGTTGATCTTGCAAATTCTTCACCTGAATATGTGAATTGTTTAATGAGCAAAGAGGATGATTCTTGGTTATGGCATCGTAGAGTAGCTCACATCAACATGCATCTTTTGAACAAATTGGTCTCACAAAATTTAGTTGTTGGTCTTCCAAATTTGAAATTTGAATATGACTCTATTTGTGATTCTTGTCAAAAAAGGAAGCGAACAAAAGCATCTTTTAAGTCGAAAAATATTGTTTCAACTACTAGACCATTGCAATTGCTTCACATGGATTTGTTTGGACCATCTCGCATTGAAAGTCTTGGTAGAAATCGTTATGCCTTTGTTATTGTTGATGATTATTCCAGATTTACTTGGAGTTTATTTCTTGCCCATAAAAGTGATGCTTTTCAGAATTTTAAATATTTTCTTAAACGTGTTCAAAACGAAAAGGAAACAACCGTCACTTCAATTAGAAGTGATCATGGGGGAGAGTTTGATCACAATCTCTTTGCGGACTTTTGTGACGAACTCGGTATCGAGCATACCTTTTCCGCTCCACGAACACCACAACAAAATGGGGTGGTGGAAAGGAAAAATAGGTGTCCCGAAGAGATGGCTAGAACCATGCTCGAAGAGGCTAAGATTCCCAAACATTCTTGGGCGGATGCCGTGAGTACCGCATGCTACGTTTTAAATAGAGTAGTCATAAGGCCAATACTCATGAAAACCCCTTATGAACTCTACAAGGGAAGGAAACCAAATATCTCCCATTTTAGAGTATTCGGTTGTAAAGTTTTTATTCATAACAATGGAAAAGATCAATTGGGAAAATTTGATGCCAAATCCGATGAAGGAATTTTTATTGGGTATTCTTCACGTAGTAAAGCATATAGGGTATTTAATAATAGAACCCAAAATGTGGAGGAATACCCTTATATTGTGTTTTCGGAAAATAATGCTCGCTTGGCGAGAAAGGATTCTTGTTCTGATCTTGCAGGTATTTTGAACTCATTAAGTCCTCAAAACAAAGTACAAGAGGAAACTCCTAAGGAAATTCAAGATGAAATCTTGGAACAATCAACGGAGGAAGCGCCACAATTGGAGAAAGAAATGAAAATGCCTAACGAGTGGAGGACAATCAAAGATCACCCTCTCGAACAGGTAATTGGCGACGTCGGAGAAAAGGTAAGTACCCGAAACTCCCTTAAGAACACCTTAGGACATACTGATTTTGTTTCTCAAATTGAACCAACAACCATCTCCGAAGCAATTGGGGATGAATTTTGGACCTTGGCAATGCAAGAGGAGCTTAACCAATTCAAACGGAATGACGTTTGGGATTTGGTGCCAAGACCCGAAAATCATACCGTAATTGGTACGAAATGGGTTTTTCGAAACAAACTAGATGAAAATGGTGTAATCACTAGAAACAAAGCTAGGCTTGTAGCAAAAGGCTATAATCAAGAAGAGGGTATTGACTATGAAGAAACATATGCTCCCGTAGCTAGATTAGAAGCTATTCGTTTATTGCTTGCTTTTGCCTCTTCTATGAAATTCAATTTATATCAAATGGATGTGAAAAGTGCTTTTCTAAATGGTGTTATTCAAGAAGAAGTTTATGTTGAACAACCCCCCGGTTTTGAAGATTTTAAATCTCCCGATCATGTTTTCAAACTCAAAAAGGCTCTTTATGGTTTAAAACAAGCTCCCCGAGCTTGGTATGAAAGATTGAGTAAATTTCTATTGGAAAATGATTTCATTAGGGGGAAAGTTGACACCACTCTTTTTGCTAAGCATAAAAACAATGATATTTTTATTAGTTCAAATCTATGTGGATGATATTATATTTGGTGCTACTAACAATGTTTTGTGCAAGGAATTTTTCGATTTAATGACAAGCGAATTTGAGATGTCTATGATGGGTGAACATTCTTTTTGGGATTACAAGTAAAGCAAATGAAAGAAGGTACGTTCATTTGCCAAGCGAAATATTGCAAAGAATTGCTGAAACGATTTGAAATGACCAATGCAAAAGCAATGGCAACCCCCATGAGCACATCCGATCATCTAGACAAAGATGAGAAAGGTAAGGAAGTCGACATCAAAAAGTATCGAGGTATGATTGGCTCTCTCCTTTATCTTACTGCTAGTCGTCCGGACATCATGTTTAGCGTGTGCTTATGCGCTCGTTATCAATCGTGTCCGAAGGAGTCTCACCTAACTGCGGTGAAACGGATATTGAAGTATCTTGTTAGTACTGTAAATGTGGGTCTATGATACCCCAAAGGTTCTTCATGCCAACTTGTTGGCTATTCCGATTCCGATTTTGCTGGATGCAAATTGGACCGCAAGAGCACTAGTGGCACTTGCCATTTGCTCGGTAGCTCTCTCTTTTCTTGGTTTAGCAAGAAACAAGTAAGTGTTGCGTTGTCCACAACCGAGGCTGAATATGTAGCCGCGGGGAGTTGTTGCGCTCAAATCCTTTGGATGAAACAACAACTCTTGGACTATGGCCTAAGTCTTGATCATATCCCTCTTAGATGTGATAATACAAGTGCCATATGCTTGACGAAGAACCCCGTTCTTCATTCGCGAACAAAACACATTGAAATTAGACATCATATTATAAGAGATCACGTTCTCAAGGGCGATGTCGAAATTGAATTTGTTGAAACCAAAGATCAATTGGCCGACATCTTTACAAAGCCCTTAGAGAAAGAGTCCTTCTTGCGAATTCGTAGTGAACATGGGATCCTTGATTCCACGTTGATCTAAGTCATGCATTGCATTTTCCCTTTCACAAGTTTTCTAACTTGAGCGTCGGAGACGTCTAACGTATTTTTGCAAGTATCGCCCTAAAGGCAGGGGGAATTATAAAGCTTGACGCACAGAACAATCGATTTCTCTTTTATATAATCGATTATCCAGTATCAATAATCGATTGTCTTGACATTATTTGCGTTATTATGTCTGAAATTGCAGGTTTAATAAATAAACAAGTTTTTTTTTATTCTATATTTTTTTTGCTAATGGCAAAAGGGGGAAGATAACGGGTATGCACTCTCAATACTTATTGGCATAAATTGAGGGGGAATTCATATATTGAGGGGGAACAAATTTCATATCTTTACTTGTCTTAAATCGTCACTATGAATTGCCTAATATACATATCCCGCTTAAAGTTTGCCATTATCAAAAAGGGGGAAATTGTTGGAAACACGTTCTCAAGGCATTATACTAAACGTGTGTTCATATTTGTAGGTTTTGATGAATGACAAACTATGCGCAAATTGACATATGACAAGGTCCAAGCACAAGCGCAAAATTGATATATAACGAGATTCAAGCACAAGACAAAGATCGAGATTAAGTTTTATATGAGTCGGTATTTAATTGTGATCTTGATCCGACAACTTAAACTCAAGACTTAGCTTCTCTCGTAAAAATATTTTTAACAAATCATGCATAGTTAATTTAGAGCAAAATGATTTTAAATAATGCATATTTACTTTAGTCAAAATGATTTTTAAACATGCCTCTAAAATCTAGACTAAGATAATCGATTATGTACTTATGATAATCGATTATGTTTAAGTCAGTTGCTTAACAATCGATTGTGAACTTATGACAATCGATTGTGTTAAGGCAGTGAGCATCAGATTTTTCAAATCTGCATGACAATCGATTGTGAACCTTATGACAATCGATTGTGATGAGTCAGTGTCTATCAAAGTTTTTCAAAGCTCAAAACGATCGATTGTGAAGCTAATGACAATCGATTGTGAAAAGACAATGTCCATCAGATTTTTCAAAGTCACAAAATAATCGATTGTTAACATATGACAATCGATTGTGTTGAGGCAGTGTCTTCCAAACTTTTTCAAAGTTATTAAATAATCGATTGTGAACTTATGACAATCGATTGTCAAGAGGCAGTGTCTAAATTGATTTTTCAAGACTGATATATAATCGATTGTTAATTTAGTATAATCGATTGTATAACTGACCGTTGCCAAAATGTTTTCAAATACCGTCAGGTAATCGATTATTGATTTCTTATAATCGATTGTTTTAATTAAAATCTTGAAAGGATTTTTTGAACGTTGCTGAGTAATAGATTGTAGATTTCTGACAATCGATTGTTTTAAGTAAAATCTGGAAATGATTTTTTGAATGTTGCCAGTAATCGATTGTGAGTCTTAAACAATCGATTGTTATGCGTAAAATCTGGGATTGATTTTTGGAAGATCTGGCAAACAATCGATTGTGGTAATTTGACAATCGATTGTCACAGAGAAAAATCGCAGTTCTTAATTGGCAATTAGGCAACGGTAATACAAGGTTTTTCAACTATAAATACAGCTTCAATTCAATCTTCTAAATACAACAACTGATCATACAATTGCTAAAGCTTGCATACTTTATTGCTTATCATTTTATATTCATTACATAAGCTTTTGAGAGCCAAATTCTTGTCGAAAGTTGTTGCGATCTTGAGCGTAATTTTTTTACTCAAATCTACTCTTAAAGGAGTGTCTTGTTTGAGTGCTAAGTGTTTTTGTACACTTGAAGGGAAGTGTTAGTCCCTTGTGTTGTAAGAAGGAACTTGTGTTTCCTTGGTTGAAGTCTTGGAGTGTTGTATCTCCGAGCAAAGGTTGTTGAGGCTTGTGTCCTCAAGTTGTAACGGTTTGTTGAGCACCCGTAAGCTTAACAAGTTAGTGGTAATCGCGAGAGAGTCTCTCGGGGACTGGACTAGCCACGGGTTGTGGTGAACCAGGATACATCGGTGCATTTGTTCTAATTTATTTACTTATCGCACTTATTTATTTCCTGCAATTTTTAAATTCCGCAAGTTTACGCTAATTTTTATTATAACGCTATTCCCCCCCCCCCCCTCTAGCGTTAAGCGTATTATCTAACAGAAAGAAAATTAAACAGAATTAGGAATGAAGCAAGAAAGACAATTGCATTTCAATGAAGATAACAGGCTTTAACGCATCCAATTAGACGGAACATAATAACTGAATTACAAACCCTAGAATAATCTAGACAATAAGAGAAAACAAAGCCCACTACCAAGACTCCCTCTGAGTAGGAAGAGGAGTAGCTTCCTGGTTGTTGACTTTTTCACGTGGTCCGAAGATCTACACATTTGCCTTGCCTGACCCTTCCCCTGCTTCAACAATGTTTACCTCGGCAAATAATATTTCTTTGACTTCCTTTCCCTTATATACCACCACCACCTGTTCGTAATTCCAAGGAAGGGTTTTGTTGTTGATCATCAGCATATGAGTTACTTGCTTGATGATAACAGGCTCTATGAGAGCTTCCTTCACAACCACCATGGTTTTGTTTGCCACCCCTTGTACCACCACTTTGACCGGCTCTAGTTTTACGGCAACACTGCTCGATGACCCTTTCTCGGCTACCATAGTTGGCTTACCATCCACCCTTTGCAATTGAACCACTGCCTTCCCACTAATTGATTTTTCCTTCAAACTGGTTTCACTAGCACGGATTATCATTACTGTTTGCAAGGATTTCTTAGGCTCTACTCCCTTTTGTATCAATTCAATCATGTGAGCTTCATGGTGAGCCGGCAACAAATTCTAGTTAATGTTTGTGCCTTTTGGGCCTTAATCGCGATACGGTGAGTGTCAATGAGCTCTTACACAGCAGTCTTCAGCTTCCAACACTTCTCTGTATCTTTTCAGGGAGCCCCTGAACAGTACTCGCAGCTTACTGAATGGTCCAGATTTCTAGGAATAGGATTTGGCATGTTGCGCCAAATAAGATTCAACAGGCCTAACTGCCTCAATTTTATTAAAAAGGACTGGTGTATTATTCTCCCAGTGGAGTGAATGTCTTTTGTTTCTATTCCCTCTCATTATTCAAAGATTGGTTTGGCCGAAAACCTATTCCTAGGGGATTTCTGTAGGGTCTTGGGGGTGGATATGTGTTTTGTGGAGCTGGGTATGAATCTTGCGGAGTCGATGCATGCCATTGCGCGTGAGCTGGAGGCTGGGTATAAGTTTGAGCATGGTAGACGGAGAAATGTGGATCTAGTTGTGGTTAATAGTGTTGTGGAGGGATATATGGAGTGTAGGTATAATTTGGATGGTGGGGTCGGGGTTTGTAGTAGGGGGAAGGGCCTCTAGAACTGGACCAAGCTCCGGACTCAACAATTGCAACCTCTTCCTTCTTCGTTTTCCCGAGCACACTCCTAGTGCCACTTTGGATAGCCTGAGTGGTGGCTTTTATAACTAAATAGCTCATGATTTTATTGGTTTTAAGTCCTTCCTCGACCATTCCTCCCATCATTACAACTTTACTAAAAGACTAGTCAATTGATGTTACCAAGTGCCCAAAATAAGTCGGCTCCAAAGCCTGCAAAAAGTAGTCGACCATCTCGCTTTCTTTCATCGGAGAATCGACCCTCGCAACCTGTTCTCTCCAGCGGAACCCATACTCCCTGAAACTTTCCCTAGTCCTCTCCTCAAGTTTTATCAGTGACAGGTGATCTGGAACAATTACTAGATTTTGTAAAAATTCAGGTGAACGTTTGTGCCAAGTCATCCCAAGAATACAACCTACCATGGTCCTATCGTGTATACCATTCCAAAGCAGACCCACTCAGACTAGCAGAAATACGCCATCAGTAACTCATCTTTCCCACCGCTCCTCTCATTTTGCTGCAGACACCCCTTAGGTGGGCTTCTGGGTCGCCATTCCTGTTGTACAGATCGAACTTTGGCATTTTGAACCCTTCTGGTAACTGCACATCCGGGAATAGACACAAATCCTTATAGGCCACACTGACTTCGCCACCTAACCCTTGCATGTTCCTGAAGGGCTGCTCCAGGCTTTTGACTTCTCGAAACATCTCTTCCTGCTTCGGGTTCTTAAGTGGCTTTTCAGTTTCCATCAAGAGCTTAAAGTGAGGGGTGTAAGAATATGGCTCGGGAACTTTATAGGTAGGCACAGTAGGACACCACTGGCTATCATGAGTTTGAAATAGTGGCTCATTGGAGGATCTTTGCAATGTGGCAGGTGGAGGCACCACAAAAAACAGAGTGATTGATGGAGGAGGATTTTGTTTGGGTGGTGGAGCTTGGGGGTATGAGGTGGTGCCATAGCTCCGTTGATAGAAAGGAAAAGTTGGATATAAATTCACAGTATTAGGCTCCTGAGACTGAGCCAGAGGTGGGATGCAAGCTAGATTGGTGGGATAAACTGGCGTTGGTTGACCCTTCGACCAAGACGGGTGCATTTTAGCCATTTGCTGCCTCAACTTATACATTTCTTCCCTCATTGCATTAACATCCATCTCCTCCACCTCTTTTGCCGAGTCCACAATACTATTATCGGATTCCTGGCCTGTTATTTTCAGCATGTCGTTTGATCGGGTATTGTAGGAATGGATTGCTAGAATGCAAAACAGCTAACCACCTACCTGGAATCAACATAAAAAATAGCTTGGTTAATGGTTAGGGCATTAGCTGATTTGATAATTGCACGTTAGGGAATGAATGTACCTAAGCAGTATAACGGATTCTATTATGCATTTTCTCGACTGCTTACGTCATACCTTCTTTTATTTCTAATGGAAACTTTCTTTCTTTCTTTCTTTCTTTTTTGTTTTTTTCTTCTTTCTTTCTTTTTCTTTCTTTTATCTGAACCTTTTCAATTCTTACTTTTGTTTTCTCTTTGTTTCGGTTCTCTCATTCCCTCGATTTCTTATTTTCTCTCTTTTCTTTCTTGTTTTTCCACTCTCTTTTTTTCTTACTCTCTTGTTTTTCTTCCTATTTTCTTTTACTTTTTCATTTGGTTACGGTCAAATCCTATGAAGATTGCCTACGTATCATGACACCCGCATGAATCAAACTGGGCGTAGTTCGTGCAAACGAATGCAAAAATAAGGAAACAATATGGGATTTTTAAATTTTCATTAATAAAACTCTGGTTATACTACTAAAACCATAATTACAAAGATACTACACTATTTGTTTTCTTAAAAGGAAAATTACAAAAAAGACTCGAAATAACAAAATGCAGACTCGATAACTAGAACTAGATCAAAAGTACATTAAAGCTTCAAATCCTGGGGCCTGCGGGGCATCATTCGGCATTGCCATGGGCATACGTGCAAGACCCCTTTGTAACTGCTCCAGATCATTCATAACCTGACAAACAAATATCATCACTGTAGCAAAAAATGTGGTATGCCCCATTCGTTCACCAGCCCGACATTTCATGAAAATAGAATATGAAATGCCTCTGATTCTTTCCCCGGTCCGGCCCTTTTCTTGGAGTAGTCGGCTTATATGCTGGTTACGAGCCTCTAACACCCAGGAGTCATGAATGTGCTGGTCTTGTAAGAGTTTATTTTCCTTCTCCATTTTGACGATTAGCCCATAGCATTGTTCCCTCTCAGCCTAAAATTCTTTGTCCTGCCGGGCTGCTTCAGTTTCAGAGGCTTTCATTTTCCTTTTCATATTAGCAATGGCTCCCACATAATTTCTTTTCATTTGCTGTACAAACTGAGCTCTTTCCTATGTCTTCTTTGCCCACAGTGCCCGAAGTATTGCCATGTTCCCTTCAGATTTCTCCAATTCTTCCTGGAATTCTATGACTTGTTTCTTCAGCCCTTTTATCAACCTCTCATCAGACCGACTTCTTTCTTTATTTTTGCTGGCTATTTTCATTTGTTTAATTTGAGCCTTGAGAACTTCATTCTCTTGGGCCAGTTTCCTTTTATCACCTTCATCAGCTGCGGCTTGCACACTCTTTTCAAATTGAAGATCTCAAAATTATTGCTCGAACTTTCCTATTTTCACTCGGTATTCCTTTTCTTTGGCTAGCCAATCCCACTGCACCTGGGCCCCGTCTGTGAATGTTGTACATGTGGCCTTTTGGCAGGTTTCTCACGGATTTGAAATCTTTTGCCAAGCCAGGTCAAATATTTGGCGTCTACTTCGCCTCTATCCAAATCCTATACCATAGTCTTAAGCTCAAGGTATTTTCACTCATTCCATATTTGTCGGACTTTATCAATCAGAAATACAGATTTTGAACCTAACTCAATGATTTGTCCGCTTAAGTCTTCATCATCGTGGACGGTTTGGAATCTTCCAAGTTGCCTCAAGCCCCGCTAGGGAGTGCAAGGTTGGATGCTTCAAACTCCCATGAAAAGAATATAAGGAACCTTTGCCGATGCATACACAGCCTTTTCAATGGGAAGCCATCCGAAATCCCATTCAACTTTATCCACAGTCAGAGATCTCAAGCAAGACAATCAAGCCTCAGTGCCCTCGGGGAACTCAATACCTGTTACCCTGGTTCCGAACTCCGCAATACAACTTAGCCCAGTTAGACCATAGTTCATATACCCCGTGCCATGACAAAGGTGCTCTTGTATCCATAGCTGTAATAACATATTGCAACCTGGAAGAATTTCATACCCTCTCGGCACATGGTTAAGGCTCGATACATTTTCGCCACAATCGAGGGAACAACTCTTCTAGTAGGCTTTTTTACGGCGATATCCAACATTCTCACAAAGCCCATGTCAAACCGATGTTGGGTTCCTCTAAATGTTTCGTGTTTCCATAATGATGGTATAAGAAATGAAGCGTGCAACACCCCTCTGATAGATGCTTATCTTGAATGTCCCAACGAATGCTCAACCAATCCAAGAACCTATGGACGGTTACCGGTCTCGGTGCCAATGGATATCCACTCTTGAGGTTCCCGTTGAGACCCGTATATCCTGCAATCTCCTCTAGTGTAGGTGTATGTTCAAAATCTAAGAACCGGAATACATTACGAGTTGGGTCCCATAATGGTATCAGTGCCTCAATTATATCCGTTCTTGGTTTGATGTCCAACAATCTAACGAGACCACCCAAAATCTTGACCACAGTTTCTCTGCTACCTTTTTCCAAGTCATTCCACCACATGTGGAGCTTCAAAGGGATCTCATCCAGGACTGAGAAGGGTTCAATGTTGGTGGTATTCATTCAACAAATTTATTTAAAGGGTATTTAATGATTTATTTTGTCCTAAAAGAGAAAAATGGCAATTTTTGCAAATATTTTCTTCTGCGAAGAAGATTTTAAGGTTGTGCCCGAAAACTATTTTAAAATGACTCAGGGTAGTTGTTCTTGCAAAAACAGTATTTCGGCGCCCTTTTGGGGACATTTGGCTTATTTTGACAAGAATGGCATCACCCAACTTATTTATGATAAAAATTAAAATTTTGACACTTTTTGGTTATTTTTGCAAAGGGAGGTTGGACCCGATAAGGGTTACCTACGTATCTCACATCCGGTATGAATCAAACCAGCGTAGTTTGGGCAATTTTGCAAAATCAAATATATAATATTTGAAGAACAATCTTCCCTTTTTCAAATATTTTCCCTTTTTATTTATTTTTTCAAAACTCCGGTAACATTTCGGTACTATTTGGGCATTGGCTTTTTCAAAACAAGTGGTTACCCTCACTTAGCCCCAACACTGCTGTTTTTCTCAATTTTCTCTCATTATACACAAGCCGGTCAACATGCAAAGCCGAGCAAATAGATGTGCAAGTAGCACGTAAGATGCATCGGGATGGTCTTTCATTTTCGGTTAACTATCCTAGACGGATCCAACCCCTGTGTTGAGTCGCCTAAGTCAAAAAGCACATGATGCAAACAAACATTCCAACTAGGGATCTGACATGAGGCTTTGTTGTACTATGTTTAAGTCCTGGGTTTATTGTTCTAGACCTGGCTTACCCGAGCGGACAACTCGAGCCGATGGGGGGTAGCGTACAAGGGATACAGAAGCTCCGCCGGCTTACGAACTTATCCGAACCTCATTCTAAATGGTAAAAGACTCTAAACAGAAGAGAAGCTACACGAAGTACACCCTTCTCCATGATGTAGAAGAATCAGAGAGAGGAAGGGATTCGTAACAGTTTATATCTACAATTTAACAAATATCAAAGTGGTAAAATATTTAGCACGTATATTATGGAACATGTAGGAAAGTCAGATAAATCCAAATACAACAATTATACTAATCTTGAATTCTTAAACCCTGAATTGAAGTTCTGGTTTGTTTTCCCAGTAGAGTTGTCATAACTGTCACACCTCCTTTTCTTACCCCGAAAGGGCATAAAGGAGTTTTTCCATTTAAAGGACAGTCAAAACAAGATTTGTTATTAAAGATTCAGAGTCTCCACTTGGCAGATTTATGGTTTCCCAAGTCACCGGTTAAATCTTGAATCGAGAAAAATATTGGCTCTATTTAAGAGTCCGCGAACCAGAAATCCGAGTAAGGACTTCTGTTAACACGATAGAAAGTGATAGGCATTCCCGGGTTCCGTGGTTCTACCACAGTCGCTCAACTCTTATATTTGGCTTATTTATCTGATTTTATCAATTGTGAACCTATGTGCAAATTTTAGCTTTTAACCACTTTTATTCAATTTTTAAAGAAATTTGAACATCGTTTAAAATGTGTCTTTGGATCGCGTCACGTGAAATGCACCCGCAATACTGAACACATTTTATACAACATTTTGGGATTTAATTTTGGTAACATGAAATGCACACCCGAGTTTAAGAAGGTAATGTTATTTAAATGCGCACCTAAGCAACTAACGCGTTACTATCTTTGAGGAGGCCATGCAATTCGCTAAACAGCCTGTCTCCAATTCTAAGTATTTTAATATAGACATTTAAAGAGGGCCATGCAATTTATACATTATTGTTCAGCGGGGTGCACCTCATTTATTAATTAAAGGCAAACCTAAAGTAAACTACTATTTTCTACTTAATTTGTCTCTAAAAGGGCCTAATTAATTAATATTGTTTATAAACTACTATATTTTAAATCCATGGCTTTCACTTAATTTAGATCTTCAGTAGTAAAAACACCTTGTAATCAGCCAAATAATAAGAAAGCATTGCCTATTTCTAAGGGTTGTTCACAAACGTTGGGCCTTGAGACTGCCTGATTTCATATTTAAAACTGGGCACAAACTATCTAAGGCATGGGCTTGAAGGCAGGACCGAATCAGTATCCTGCAAGTCATGAGAATCTAGACCAAATTTCATGGACATATGTGTTGTTGCAACTGGGCTGATGCTTGGCCAGTTCCTCCCACAGCTCAAACAGGAAAACAACGGCAGAAATTTGAACATCAGAGATAATGGATTGTTGATATTAAGCTATTACCAATCGATTGAAACATATATGTGAGATCAAGGATTTAATTGTTTGTCCAAACTTTAACCACCAATTGAACCGCGTAACAATTCTGAGCTTATCTTCAGCTTTTAACAACTAGTAAACGAGACAAACCAAAATTCAAAGGATTGGATATTTCCTAGTTTTTGTATATTTTCTATGATCTAAGTGAATGTGCTGAAAACAAACGAACATTATTAGCTTCCATAAAAGGCAGAACCTAACATGTACTACTCAATTCATATATATTAGTTAACACTTAGCTTGATAGAGCTCAGGCAGAATTGAAAGAAGATCGACCTAAATGAATCCACTAGAAATATACTAAAACGAAAATGTACTAGTTCACAGTCCATTGTTCATGTTATTACAAATCAAAACCAACTATTCTAGACAAAATATGAACTAGCTAACATATATCTAACTATTGACATACATCATCCACATGAACACATATTGTGAAGCAGAGAACATGAACGTGCTTTATTTCATTTCCATTTCAACAGCTACATCGAGGTAATTTGAGATGTGTACCTGGAGTATTAATCAAATAGAAAGAAGGAAGAGTCAGCAGCACCAATCGTTTTTCAGCAGCAGTCAGGCTAGAGTTTCAACCCAAAAAACAATATCACAGCAACTAGGAATGATTTGTAGAGGAATAAATAGCAATAAACCACTGAAAACAGATCAACCAAAGCCCAAGTAAACCCAAAACTAACCTAGAATCCTTCTGAACTTGAACTAATGAACTATGGAATCAATCAAACTATTTTTGGACCTTCCATGAACTTGAGAGTGTTTTTTAAAGCTGAAACTCAAATTTATCTAAGTAAGGCTTGAATGAAGTAGTATTCTTTTGGGAGTTTTTGCTATTTTCCTTTTGGTATCCTGGAGATTTAAGAACTGAAAAATTTTCGAATTCCAAATATGGTTGTCGGATCTGAAATTCAAATTTCAGCTAGTGGAGACTTGTGGAATTTGGGGGGGGGGGGGGGGATTTTTAGATCTGAAACTTGTTTCTTAAGGCACAAGGCACTGCCTTTTATAGGCAGAAGTGAGGGGCAGCCCTCAAATTTTTATATTTTCTTTCTAATCCTTTTCAAATTTTTATTTTTTATTAAGTGTCCCTAAAGACTGACTTGTTTTGCAAGTTATCCTACTATATTTCCTGAAATTCTAAATTGAACCCTATTCTAGAGTGTTGTAGAGCTTCCAAATCAGTTAACCAAAAGATTCCTTTCCTTGAATTACCCCAATTACCCTTTCTTTTAATCCAAAAATACTAAGACTAGCCTTCCTTTTTACCCTAGTTAGATTACCTATAGTTAAACTCAAATAAATACTAATTCAGCTATATCCAACCAAACTAAAGCTAAAAAAAGCTAGTCAACAGAAAATAAGCAATTGCTAAAAAATTAAAATAAGTGAAACAAAGTGCATATCTACACAAAATTAAACTATGACCAGAAATCACCAAACAGGATTAACCAAAATATCAAACCAAAAATCAACAATCACCAGAGTACTGATCATGAACAAAATATACTCGAAAACCCAAAAAGAAACTTATTGAGTTTTAACTATTTCTATGGTCTAACTAAATCAGAATCCCAAGGTCTAATTAATGAGAAAATGTGATAAGAGGAAATTAACACACTATTCATGATCTTGACTACAATTCGATTGAACAGATTTCATTGAAATGAACCACGGCTAACAATTCGAACGTATAAGACTAAAAAGAGCAAAGGTGAAGGGCAGAAACCTGGCTAATCAAAAGAACAGAAGAAAGATTGAACAGAAAAATAAACAGAAGAAAAATAAAAGGAAGAAAACTCACTATTTTGACTCGAACACTTTTATTAGGGCATGGCAAACGATGTGCCCTGATATTCACGAAGGTAGGAGGCCATTGCATGGGTTAATTTAAACCTTGACTTCAAAAGTGGAATCCTAAATCTGAAATTGGTGGAGTTTCACTTGAATTTGAAGGTTTTAGGCTTGGGATTTGGAATGAGAAGGTCCAGGAGACTGTGGGGTACGATTTGTCGGATTCGGAAGAGCTGGAGTTTTTGTCCAGATTTACAAATGAAGATTCAAAGGATCTGGTTGATATTTGAGGGAAATGGTTTGGATATTTGGGATGAGGAGGTTGAGGCGAGTCTTGGGTGTTAATTTGGGTGGGAATGTAGACCGGCGCCGCCATCAATGGCGATGGAGAGTTAGGGCGGCGCTAGGGTTTTGGGGTTGGGTCTCTGATGAATTGGGAATGAGAGAGACGATGAGGGGGTAGGGGGTTTCGGACACTTAAATATTACGGGGAAGGGGCTTCTCGACCATTCAATTGATAAACATCGATGGTCGAGATCGAAACTCAACCGAACAACGTCGTTTTGACATACCAAAATTGGACCGGGTATTGGGGTATTTGGGCTTGGATTGGGAGTATGTATGAATTGGGATGATGCCATTCAATTGTGAATTGGCCCAAATGAAACATAGCTACTTAAACTCTTTTTGGACTTCTCTTTTTTATTTATTTTTTGTAATTTTGTAAAAATGCAAAATTAAAGTAAACCCCTAATTTAATTCCCAAAACTGAACTAATTAATTCCTAAAAATTTATTAAGTCCTGATTTTAAAAGTAAACTCATGACAAATTCAACAATTAACAGTTTAAAAATTCAAAATAAACTATTTTTGTTATTTTCTTTTTTGTAAAGTAACTTAATTACTAACCAATCCTAAAATTGTGAAATTAAACCCTAAGTGTGATTGTTAAATTCTAAATGTTTAATGCAACGTACTTTGTATTTTTCATTAATTAAAAAGCAAACAATTAACATAAATTATCATAAAAATCCACAAAATTGCAAAATAATAAAAGAAATTATTTTGTTTGAATTTTTGGGAATAACTCATATAGGGAAAAATCACGTGCTCACAGTGACCATGATGGGCGGATTGTGATTGTGAGCTTGTGATTATTCCAGACGGATTGAGACATTGACCCGTGAGTTGTCCGTGCGGTTGTGATTCAAGATGTGGTCAAAAGGCGCCGTGAGTATCTGATGGTGGGTTGAGACACGTGACTTGTGATTATGAAATGAAGTATTGTGGGGGGTCATTTCATTGTGAAACTTGTGTAGAACGGCTTGATTACTTGGTTTTCCTTTGAATTCCTTAATTTGTTTCGATGATACTTCACAGTGTCTTTATTGATTTATTGTCTATAGCACATGGTGGTTTCGTTGCCATTTACTGATTTCTATTTTTTATTATTAGCTTTATACTTCTACACTACACGGGTTATTTTATATAGTGAGTGTCTTGACTTGTACCTCGTCACTATTCCACCGAGGTTAGTGTTGATACTTACTAGGTACCAACCGTGGTGTACTCATACTATACCTCTGCACATTTTTGTGCATAGCCAGGTATTAGAGATATTGGGCTCGGGCAGAGTCTTCTTGTTGATCTTGAGGATTCAAGGTATATCTTCTTCGTCATCATAGTCCCGTTGAATCATTTCCCTATACTGTACTGTCAGCTTGCTATTAAACAGTATTGTATTTAGATCCTTGAGATTATTCCATGTACTTAGCTAGAGTTCATGACTCTGTATTATCAAATCTTGGGAGATTGTTATGATTATTGTCGCGTAGTTTTATTTCATTTTGTTTCAGTGTTTATTTCAAACTATGTTTCAAATTGTCACTATTAAAATCTAGCTTAATCAGTGTTAGTAATCGACGTACCTAGTCTTAAAGTCTAAGTGCCATCACTACTCCTGTAATGGGTTTTTGGATTGTGACAAGTTAGTACTAGAGCTCAAGATTCATAGCTTTTACGAGTCAAGAGCAAGGTTAGTAGAGTCTTGTGGATTGGTACGGAGACATTTGTACTTATCTTCTATAGGCTAAAGAATTGATAGGAAAAATCCACTTCATTCACTCATGTTGTGCAGAATTTTGATTTCAATGTTTGAGCATTTGTATCTCTATTCTCTTATAGATGGCGAGGACACGCACTACCAGATCGGCTAAGCAGTTGAGGAGCGTTGGTAGCTTCGGTTACATGACAGGCACCAAAGGCGCTTGTTTTATCCCCAAACTATACAAGACTTAGCGCAGTTCCTAAGCAAGTTTGGTATATTGGCTCGGGCGGTATTGATCTTCGTTGTACTAGCTACTTTTCATATTAGCGGGAGAGCTTAGACTTTTACCACCCGTACTCCAGAGCAACAAGCACACATTGGTTAGGTTCCAGCTGTGGTCCCGGTAAAACATGTTATTCTGGTTCAACCTGAAGTAAGACTAGGGTCATTATATTAGGAGCAGAAGAGGATTGAGAGGTTCAAGAGATACAATCCACCTACCTTTAGTGGCATGGCTACCAAGGATGCAAAAGGATTTCTAGAGAAATATCAATGTATTCTCCATGCGATGGCTATTGTGGATATGATAGGGTTACTTTTACTATATCAGTTTTTGAGAGCAGCGTATCAGTGGTGCCAAGTATATGAGAAGGGAATACTATTCAATGTAGCACCACCCATTTGGGCTCAGTTTTCAGAGAAGTTTTTGAGGGAGTTTATTCCCAGACCCTCCGGGATATGTAGAATACAGAGTTTGAGCAGTTGCGTCGGGGCACTATGATGGTGTTAGAGTATTCCATTAGGTTCAATGATTTATCCCATCATGCATCTACTTTGGTTCCTACATTTAGAGAGTGAGTCCGCAGATTCATTTAGGGGCTCAATTATGATCTTAGATTCTCCATGGCTCGGGTGTTGTAGATTTATACTCCATTTTAAGAGGTGGCTGATATTGTCAGGATGTTAGAGCGTATTCGTGTTGAGGAGAGAGAGAATAAGGAGACCAAAGGTCTTGAGGTTCAGGAGGGTTCAGTGGATTCTACTCTTTAGTTATGACCTCGGGCAGTCACCTAGTCTAGTCTGCATTTTAGACTGCTCGTGGTGCTCCAGTTAGTCAGGGTACTTATGTGGGGCAGTCATCTTTTAGTACACCACCAGCATGGGGTTCCTACTTTGGCTATTCTATTTGTCTAGCACAGACTCTGTATGAGCAACCACGCCCACTTAGGGGTTTTTATGAGTATAGTAATACTAGACACATCATGAGAGATTGTCCTAGTCTCGGTAGGGGCGGATTTCATTAGAGCACTCAGGTTGCGGACTCCATTCCATTTTCTACTCCATCTGCACAGCCAGTTAGGGGTGGAGGACAAGCGAGAAGAGGGCGCCCTAGAGGGGGAGGCCCGACCCGTTGATATGATTGCACCAGATGGTGTCGTACTGGTATGGTTTCAATTTGTTATAAAGAACCACAACTCCAATTTTGATTTGGTTCTTCGCATCGGGGTGACTCCTCCTATCTTGTTTCACATATGGGTGAATTTCATGATTTTATACTTTACTTATGTGTGTACCCTTGTCAAAAGATTCTATAGTGGTAGCCCGTGTTTATCATTTTATTTTATTTTTTATTAGTGAGAGCTATGAGACTACAGTTGACTTTTTGCTACTCATTGAGATAGGATTTGATGTGATTTCTGGATTGTTTGGTTACAATTTATGATTTAGATTCTCTATGGGTATGAGGAGTTCATTACGTGCTACAATTTTGTCTCTCAAAGTTGAATTAGTGGAAGGTTTCGATTGGCATGATGTGTATTCTACTTGAGATTTAGAGTTGAGGGTGAGACCCTCGCGTTTTCATGCATTTTGATATGTTTGAATCGGGTTGCATTCTGCGGTGGAGTTGTATTAGGATGAGATCATTGTGGTTAGTTCATATGTTTTGATACTTCCTTATGGAATTGATTCGTACTATGGTACTAATAGGGAATTGTGCCTATCGGGCTTGTTTGATAATTATTTGTGTGTTTCTCTATGCATATTTGGCCATATTCACATTGTGCTTATTTGGTGTTAGATTGCGAGGTGTGCGCCCAAATGGCGTTAGATTTGACTTGTTGATTTGAACGAAAAACCATGGGATCATCATGTTTCTTACATCGTTGTTAGTATTGTGAAGGTTTGGAACAGGGTTCTAGTTTATATGAGGTTAATTGTCGGTACTGTACTTGCTTATGGTCCAGCCATATGTGTGATGTGTTATGTCATGTGATTTTACCTTGTGAGGGTAGGCATGGGTAGTTGCAGCTGGTTTAGGCTGATACCGTGTATTAATGTGGGAATCGGGCCTTTGGAAAATGATCAGATGGTGAAGAATTTGCTTTTAAGGTTTATTAGTGTGGGTGGAAGGAATAATCTTCACTTGAGAGGGTGTTGTCGGGCTTATGTGGATTGGTGTGATGTTGGATCACCCATGAGTAAATGTATGGTGAGTACATCAAGTGATTTGATGACTTCGGAATGGTTCTTAGCACGTTCAAGGATGAATATTTGTTTAAGAGAAGGAGAATGTAATGACCCAGCCGATCCTTTTGAGAATTAGCATCATGTTCGATGGATTAAGGTCCTGATTAGCTTTGTGTTATGCATTATGACTTGCATGTCTGGTTGAGTCCGGTTTTTAGATGATTTGGGATTTATTTAGAAGGATGATTCTTGTCTTAGATGTTTAAGCGGTAAAAGCTTACCGGAGTATTACTTTTGGTGTAGACGATTTCGAAATGGTATTTTGATGATTCTAATAGCTTTGTATGGTGATTTTAGACTTAGGAGCATCCCCGAATTTGGGTTTGGAGGTCTGTAGGTTGATTTGATGTATTTTGCCGAAACATTGGAAAGTTGAAGATTTGGAAGATTGAAAGGTTTGGTTGGGAGTTGACTTTTTTAGTATCGTGCTCGGATTGCAATTTCGAGAGGCAAAATAGCGCATTTATGTTATTTGGGACTTGCATGAAAAATTTGAGGTTATTCCAGTTTGATTTGGTATGATTCAGTTGGAATAATAGAAGTTGAAAGTTTATAAGTTTATTAGGCTTGATTTTGGGTGCGATTTGTTGTTTTGATGTTGTTTGATGTAATTTGAGGCCTTGAGTGGGAGAGTGTTATGATTTGGTATTGGTTGGTATGATTGAACTGGGTCCCAGGGGCCTTGAATGTGTTGCGGACGTGTTGCGCATCATTTTAAGCCTTGTGGAAGTTGCCGAAAACCTATATGCTAATGTCTTCACATCTGCGGATGAGGAACTACAGAAGAGGTTATTCGATCGTAGAAGCGTAAACGCAGAAGCCGCAAGGTTGGTCACAAGTACGAGGGTAGCAGAGGCTAGAGTGAGCGCAGATTCGATGATCTTTCCACATCTTCGATACCATTTATGCGGTGCATGGAGCGCAGATGTGAATGGTCCTTTGTTCAATTGTTGTCGCATGTGCGAGATCGTCCCACAGAAGCGATTGTCACAGGTACGCGTTTTTGTTCGCAAAAGTGGAAGAGCTGGGAAGAATGGTTATAATTCGATCGTTTTCCCATTTTCATCATATCTTGAGTTGTATACCTCGGCTTTGGGAGATTTTGGAGGGGTTCTTCATGTGATGGTTTGGGGTAGCTTTGTTTTTAACCCAGAATAGTGATTTGAATAGGAGAAAATTAAAATTTTTGCATAAACTTTTAAAAATTCAAAATGAGGATTTGAAGGACGATTCGATGTCGGAGTTGGATAATTTTGGAATGGTTGGACTCGTATTAGAATGGGTGATAGCATTTTGTAAATCTTGTCGGGTTCCAAAGTGTAGGCGCGAGACTTGATTTTTGATTTTCATTGAAGACTGAGGCTATATTGCCCTGAATTGTTTCTAATGGTTTTTATTTATGATATTAAGTTATTTTTGCTAGATTTGTGCCATCCGGAGATTGTTTCACACTCATTATAGAGTATTGGTTTAGCTTCTTTGATGTACCTATCTTGCCTAACTTTGTATGGGAGGACTACCCCTTAGGATTTGAGTCGTTTATGCTTGCGTCATGTGAAAGCCGTACACGTGAAGTGACGAGTACATACTCAGGCTTATATGTGGAAATTGAGCGGTTTAGATTCTTAGGCTTCTTTCATGTATTTATTTTGAATTTGGTAGCACATGTTTTATCTTTTATTCGTCGTGTATGCTATTACAGGCTTTATTTGAAGTTTTCATTATATGTCACATCCTTTACTTGCCAAGTTTTCTCTTATATGCTTTATTTGAAGCCCTTACTACTTTTACTGGTGTGTGATTTCTTTTATTGTTGAGTTACTCTTAGTAGAAATCATTGTCACATGATATCCCTTTGTTGCCGATTTATTCTCATGTATTTAGACGTAGTAATAGTTTGTGCCATCCCTTTCATTATTAGCCTAATTCATACACTAGAATCTGGAGTTTGTCATTTCATGGAGGTACTTTCACAATTGAGTTTATCCTTAAACAATTAATTGGAATTGGGGTTATTGAAAGTTATTAATCTATTTTAATTGAATTAGCGTTAAAAGGGGGCGTTGTTCCTTGTGGAGTTACTTTCCCATTCATTTATTGCTATTGAGAATTTATATACATTTTGTTTGAGCCATGGGATGTTTATAGTAGAAATATTGATAGTGTTGGACCTTTGGAAAGGTTGTGGTCTATGGGCACTTGTGTTACGAGTCAATACGTCGTATTGTGGTCATGTTAGCATTTGTGAATTATTGAGTGGTTTTGGTTGTTGTTATGCAGAGCATAAGGGTGGCATTTCACCGTTGTTGTGCGAGGCGTAAGAGTGGCATCTCGCTTTTGGTGAATGTATGGAGTGATATGGGTTGCTATTCTGTTACTGTTTGGGTGAAGTGATCAAGGTGGATATTATATGAAGTGATACGGGTTGATATTGAAGATATAAGGGTGGCTAATGATATTATCAGGGCGGAGTGATAAAGTGGCGATCAGAGAGATAAGGGTGGCAATGTCAGGGATGATGTTCCATGGCCCGGGGACATTATGTTGGTGATTTTTGTGTGATGGTGTGTTTTTCCTTGTGTATGACATATACCTTGCATGACTTGTTTTGTTGCTTCGATGAACTACTCAATATCTTTGATATTACTTGTTGACTTAGGTTGTACTAGTACACTCGCACAAGCACACACCGTAGCATGCCACTTATATTAGCTCAGGAGTATGAAACTTGACATTCATTGATCATTCCATGTGCTTTTGTATTAGCCGTTTTCATCTATCTATTGAGCATGTGACCATTTCCAGTAGATTGTGATTGTGAGCCTATGACGACACTAGGTGGATTGTAAATGTGAGCATATGATCATGTCGGGAGGAGTGAGACATTGTCACATGAGTTGTCCGTACGGGTGTGATTACAGATGTGGGCACGAGGTGCCGTGAGTATGTGATGGTAGGTTGAGACCCCTGACTTGCAACTATGCTCAGCTCATTCACAATTACGGAAAAGTAAATATGCTTTTCAAGTATAACAGTCAAGTTCAAATCTTACCATTAGAAATCAACTAAACATGAGTTTATCAAATGAACTGTATTCCAAACTTACAACACATGGACAAGAAGTTTCGTTTACCAATTAGCACGAGGAAAGTATATCCCTATGCCTATATGTCAATATACATGTCAAGTCATCAATTATCATATACCATCTAGCATGAAAAAAATGTATCTTTGTGCCTACATGTTAATTATGCATGTGAAATAAATGATTTCATGGTGATATCCTCAAGTACATTCACTCTCAACTTACTCATGTTGTCCGTCTCAAATGCCAACTTTATCACACACGCAATCACTTAGAATTGTACAGGTGCCTAACATTTATGCCCCTCATTAAAGCACGTGTATGTATAACACCATGACAGCGCTCATTGCTGCTATGTCGGACTTTGGAGAGGCGGATCTTGCCCAAGCGCTTATCAAAAGCCAATAATGTCTGCTATGGCATGTAGTCCGATCCACAAAATAATCTAAAGCCAATAATGCCTGTTGCGGCATGGAGCCCGATCCACAAAATAATAAACCCAATATGGCCTATTGTGGTGTGCAGCACGATCCACAAAAAAACCGAAATATACCCGAGCCCCTCGGGACCCTATCCAAATATGACAACAAGTCCCAAAATATAACACGATCCTACTCGAGGCCTCAAATCATAAATAATTATACTAAACACGAATCATACACAAATCAAGCTTAATGAACTTTTTCAAATTTTCGAAATTCAAACTTACGTTGAACACGTCTAAACAATTCGAAATCACCTCAAATCTTGCACACAAGTTCCAAATGACACAACGAACATATTCCTACTCTCAGGGCAACAATCTACACCCAATAACATCAAATTTAACTCCCGATCAAACCTATGAACTTTCCAAACCTTCAAATTGTCAATGTTCGCCAAATAGAACCAAAACCTTTTAGAAACATCTAAATGCAAATCCGCGCATAAGCCCCAGTCCAAAATCACCGTTCGGACGTAATGGAACCATAAAAACTCGGATCCAAGGTCAAATTCACAAAAGTCAAACTTGGTCAACTCTTCAAACTTAAAGCTTCTATAAAAATTATTCTTCTGAATCAATCCCAAACCACTCAAAAACCAACACCGATGATACATTTAAGTCATGATACACCACATAAAACTACTCATGACCTCAAACCAACGAGCTGAATGCCAATGCTCAAAAAGACCCATCGGGCCGTTACAAATAATAAGATACTACTAAAATAGGGAGAAAATCAAAAGTTATAATCTCTGGCATAAAAGCAACAAAGAAATAAATAAAACTATTGATAAGAGGTAATAAGATATCTGATACAGGGATTCACAAATCACACTCCAATTATCCAATCATATGCGTATGTCTTCAGTTTATACACGCGTATCCCCTACTTGCAACCAATGAGCAGAATACAACATCCCCAAAGATTGGAACAAATGTTTATTTCCAATTTTAATCATTTTCGTCCGTCACAACCTCCATTTTTACATAGCAGAAATTTTGATCAGACATCAGTTCCAAATGGAAGAATTCTATTTGTGGATTCATTTGTATTCCTTTTTAATGCTAAAGTTTAGGAGTGGCAAACGGATGGGTCGGGTAGAATATGATTCGGGTCGAAACGGATAGTGAAAACCGGATAAATTATCAGACCCGAGCCATATTAAATATGGATAAAAGACGGGTTAACCGGCGAATAATATGGATAACCACATTATTCATGACTTTTTGAATATAATCACTTTTGGTAAAATTCCTAATCTCCCATCCCCAATTTGAAGCTTTACAAATATAAAAGTAAAACCCATTCGTTATCCATTTGTTACACGTTGATTATTCATTTTCTAAATGGATAATATGGTTCTTATCCCTATTTAACCCGTTTTTAAAAAGTTCATTATCCAACACGTTTTTAGTGAATAATAAAGGTGGTTAACTGTTTTATTAATCATTTTGCCACCACTACTGGAATCTATGTTGATGCAATTTGGTCACGTTTCTCGAAACCATTGTTTGACCAAGCTGAAGTCTTGGAGAAAAATACACTAAGAAGCAGATAAATTATGCAGGAGTGGCAAACGGCCGGGTCGGGTCAGATATGGTTAGGGTGGAAAACGAGTAATAAAAACAGATAAATTATTCGACCGGACTCGTATTGATAAGGATAAAAAATGAATTAATCGGCGAATAATAAGGATAACCGTATTATCCATGATTTCTTGCATATGATCACTTTTGGGAGAATTCTTAGTCTCCCTAACTTGAGGAAACCCCCAATTTGTGGCTTTACAAATGTAAAAGTTAGATCCATTGGTTATCCAGTTGGTTAATCAATTTTTAAATGAATAATGGTTCTTTTCGATATTTGACATGTTTTTAAAAAATTCATTATCTAATCCATTTTTAGTGGATATTATGAGTGATTAATTATTTTCTTTTAACCATTTCACCATCCTTTAGGCTATATGTAGTATATCAATAAGTTAGGTGCACCGATATTATAATATATTTATACAATAAGATCATTTAAAGTAATTAGAAGCAAATTTCTATAATAAATATTAGTAAATTAAATATCTATATGTAAAAAAAAGTAACTTGCTATTTTTACTGTTAATATAAAAATACTACATCGCTAATTATCAATTATGGGAACTTCGTTAACTACATACATGTTTTCATGATAATTCATTCATTTCCAATTTCTGATATAATACAATTATTGCTAAGCCGGTATCCAATACTGTAGTTAGCTTTAAACAAAGACCACTGCTCAAGTCATGAACAAAAAGACAAGCATGCAAAAACAAAGATCTTTAGTGACCTTAACTTTCATTGCAACTTCCAAAAGTATATCACTCCTCACTCAGCATCCTGTCTGTTCGATACACGGTGCACCCACGGTTTAAGTTTTACTATGAACTTTGTACTATATAATCGATATTCGATGCAGTAAAAGAATCCATTTTTTTCTCTTCAAAAATAAGAATATTTTGATCTCACCAGATTCTCAAACTAGAAACAAAATCTTGGGTCACCCATTTGGATATTATACAAAAATCATGTGTGACATCTTGCAAGTGCAGTTAACGGTGCCTACTTTACGCTCCCCCGCCAGGAAGAGATGGCACCGGGCCTTTAAAATTCTGTATACTGCCAGAGCATTGCTATCTTCTGCCAAGAAGATTGTTGCTGAAAACAAGACTGAGCTCTTGAGCAAATTTTCACGCTCTCCATCTTATACAGTAGTTGATATCGAACCAGAATGTTTTTCGAGCATCAACAAGCCGACCTTGGCAAAACTTGTTCGATTGAGAGATATTGAAAAGCTTGATCAGCTTGATGGGGTGGAAGGATTGCTTTCTACTCTGAAAGCAAATCCTGAAAAGGGAATACTAGGTGATGGTAAGGACATTGCTTCCCGACGCAAACATTTTGGGACCAACACATTTAAGAAGCCACCAATAAATCTATTGCAAATGCTGTTGAAGAGCCTCAAAGATCCCAATATCATCATTGTACTACTATATGCTGTTCTATCCCTTGGTTTTGGCGTCAAAAAGCAGGGGTTGAAAGGATGCTTTGATGGGGGCAGCATATTAGTTGCCTTGTTTCTTGTCATCAGTCTCTCAGCTTCTTGTAACTATTGGCATAAATGGCAACTTTATGAACGTTGCAAGCCTATTGAAGCTGTCCCCATTCTTGTGATTAGAAACGGGAAGGACACGCGTATCTCATTATCTGCAGCAGTTGTTGGAGATGTCATTCGTTTGAGAGCTGGAGATCTGGTGCCTGCTGATGGGCTCTACATAGATCAGAATTCCCTGCAAATTGATGAATCAACTATAACAAGGAAAATTGACCATGTGGAGGTTAACAATAGCAGCAACCTGTTCTTGCTATCCGGTAGTAAAGTCTTGAGGGGTAATGGTCAAATGCTTGTCACAGCAGTAGGCATGAATACAGCTTTGGCAGAAATCATAACACCAACTTGCTTCAATCATGATCATAAAACACCTTTGCAAAAGAAACTGCACAAATTGACTTCACAGATAGCAAAGGTTGGTCTGGCAATCAGTTCATTTGTTCTCATAGTGCTGTTTATCCGTTATTTCTCAGGGAATATGCGAAACAATGGAAAAAAATTGTTCGTCGGAGGTAAGACCAGCATACAAGATGTATGGAAAGCCGTTATTGGAATTCTAGCAACTCCAGTTGCAATTTTATCGGGAGCCATTCCAGAAGGTCTGACACTAGCTTGTGCGTTAAATATAGCTTACTCGACCAAGAAGATGATCGCTGATCAGGCACTTGTCAGAAGTCTTTCAGCTTTTGAAGCAATGGCTTCCGTAACAGTGATTTGTACGAATAAGGAAGGTATACTGACTGAAAGCTCTCTGCAGGTCAGCCAATTTTGGCTAGGCCAAAAATATATTGGAAGAGGTACTTTCTCCTCATTTGCACCAGAAATTCTTGATCTGCTTCATGAGGGAATGGCTCTAAATAATACCAAGAGCCAACCAGGAACTTCATTTGAACACATTGAGGAGCAAATTCAAAATGCAATTTTGGCCTGGGGCATCAAAAGCATGAAGATGGATGTAGAACAACTGAAAAACAGCCGTACAGTTGTCTACGGCGAAAGCTTCTCCTCAGAATACCAAGGGCATGTTTTGATCAGGAGGAATGCTGACAGCAGAGTCCATATGCACCACAAAGGAACTCCAGAGGCAATACTGAGCATGTGTTCACGCTGCCATACGGAGACAGGGGATATCAAAGATATAAATGATGATGCTAGAGCAGCTTTGCTACGAACAGTTACAACGATGAAAAGGGATGGTCTACACTGTATTGCTTTTGCATATAGAAGTGTGCCAGAAGAACATCCGATTGATTGTGAAGGGCATTTCCAGCCGAAGATCAAAGAAGATGATTGGATCTTATTAGCATTTATAGGTCTGAAAGGTCCATGTAGAGAACAAGCAAGGAAAGCTGTGATGAACTGCCAAAATGCTGGTGTGAACATCAAAATCATTACAAAGGATGATATCCACACAGCTCGTGCATCAGCTATCGATTGTGGTATACTTGAGCCTAATCATGACATGTCCACTGGAGAAGTCATAGAAGGAACAGAATTCCAAGAATATGCAGAAGATGAAAGATTGGAGAGAGTTGAAAAAATTCGGGTGATCGCAAGAGCCTCAACATTGGACAAGCATCAGATAGTGCGATGCTTGCAAAAGAATGGTCATGTTGTTGCACTTACTGGAGAAAGTGTGGGTGATGCAGAAGCACTTAGAGAAGCCAATGTGGGGATTTCACTCGGTAATCAAGGAACTGATACCGCGAGGGACAGCTCAGATATTGTCATCATGGATGATAACTTTGCTTCCGTAGCCAGAGTTCTAAGTTGGGGAAGAACCACATATAACAATGTTCAGGTATTCACACAATTCCAACTAACAGCAACTATCGCTGCTTTGGTAATAGACTTTGTGACAGCAATTTCAGCTAGCGAGCCCGTGACCATCAACATTGTCACAGTAATTTCAGCAGGCAAAGTTCCCTATGCAACGCTTCAGGTACTTTGGGTAAAGCTGATGGTGGGCACATTAGCAGCTCTGGCTCTCACTATAGATAAGCCTGGAATAAAGCTCATGCAACAGCCACCAACTTACCAAAATGAGCCATTTATAACCAATATTATGTGGAAGAATATAGTGGGCCAAGCTCTGTACCTGATCTCGGTTTTGCTGACCATCCAATTCATAGGTGAATCAACATACCAATTAAGTGACAAGGAAAAAGACACCATGATATTCAACATCTTTGTGCTCTGTCAACTCTTCAACATATTCAACATGAGAAAGTATGAAGGAGATCTCCTGGAGGAGCTAAGAACAAAGAGGTTATTTTGGGGGATAGTGGGAATGATAGTGCTTATCCAGGTTGCAATGGTAGAAATGCTGAAGAAGTTTGCATGTACAGAGAGGTTGAATTGGCAGCAGTGGAAAGTGTGCATTGGGATGGCTGCTCTGTCATGCCCAGTTAGTTGGCTCATAAAATGCGTACCTGTTCCAGGAAAGCCTTTGTTTAGCTGTAGGAAAAATCAAAACTTTAGTTATTCCAGATTTGGATCAAGTGCTAGGTTATAGACAAGTTTGCATTGTCATTCCTAGCATATCTGCTTGTATATTCTATGACACTTGAATCTGCTTGTACATTGTAATTTATTTATTATTGGCAATTTCCTTTTATCAACAACAACACCAACAAGATAACAAGAAACCGGAGCGAAAGAAATAACAGGTAGTAATAGAAATCTAAAAAAATAAGAAAGTACAAGGCTAACACAAGTACTACTGGCATGGACAAGAAAAACGCATGACTACTTACCTTCTATCCTAGCTCTCGATCTTCACACCCTCCTATCAAGGGTTAATGTCCTCGGTAAGCTGAACGAGCGCCATGGCCTACCTAATCACCTCTCCACAATATCTCTTTGGCCTACCTCTACCTCTCCTCGGACCCATCAAAGCCAACCTTCCACACCTCCAATGGGACATTTCTGCCTCTCCTCTTCACATGCCCAAACCAACTAAGCTTCGCTTCCTGTATCTTGTCTTCCATGGTGGCCATGCTTACCTTGTCCCCAATATTTTAATTCCTAGTCTTATTTATCCTGTTATGCCCGCACATCTCAACATTTTTATTTTTGCTTCTTGACTTACCAGCACTCCGCTCATGCAAAATGAAGGAAGAGATTAGCCTTAACATACTTGGAGTAGGGGAAAATCCGTATGATACTCTTGGAAAAGGTTGCACGGTACTCACTTAGAATCAGAAAATCTCACTTAGCTAATTGTGCGAAAACCTCGTTGGATTTTGGTTGAACAAATCACGTTATCAATTCAATGTTTAGAATTTGATTGAAGTGTTTTGAGAATGAAACGTATTGAAAGCTCATAAGGATTGAATGATAGAAGCTTGATAGCATCTCGTCAGCTAAAGCAGAACTTGATCGAATATCCACCTATAACATGGTCGGATGTGCACAATCGGTATCCGTCAAAAAATTAGGGTCAAGGACGGCCAGTTGGGAGCCCCCTCGGGCTCAGTTCACCCTAACAGATTCGCAACCAAGCCCCTGAGGGATACATATCGGGGATCAAGATTCAACAAAGAATGTTATCAACCATATGATCGAAGAAATAACGGCCCGAACCACAATACCTCTCGGAGCGGTCCAAGAAGTGACCAAGGTCCAGGTTCTCGAGGGCTCATGAGCAAGAACGGGTTCGATAAGCACGTCTACCCCATCGAAGCATCCCGATTATCAGAGTAGAACTTCTGGGTAGACGCATCAGGGATCGTCTGGGCTATTGGGATAATCAAATATACTAGATGGCTAAGCTCATATAGATAGATCCTTCTCAGAGAAACCCCGACGTAATGTGTAAGTACCATAGCACTCACGGGCATAAGACCGATGATTGCAAACAGCTTAGAGATAGCACTCACGGGCATAAGACCGAGGACTGCAAACAGCTTAGAGATGAGGTAGCTCGACTATTCAACGAAGGATACCTTCGTGAATTTCTTAGTGACCGGGCCAAAAACCATTTCCGAGAAAGAGATACAAACAGGAAGAATGAACCCGAAAAACCTCAACATTCATTCACATGATCACCGGCGGAGCCAACGTCTCACGGGGACCTACATTTAAACATACTAAAGTGTCTATCACAAAGGAAAAAGGGACTCGGACCTATGTGCCTGAGGACGCTCTATCATTTTGCGACAAGGAAGCAGAAAACGTATCTCGGACTCACAACGAACCCTAGTAATATCTATCTTTTTGAATAAAATTTAGATTAAATATGTTTTAGTGGATCCAGGTAGCTACTACCTCGGCGAACATAATCAGATCGAGGGTCGTGAAGCAGCTCCCCCTGCAAGATCAGATTGTACCTGCATCTCGGGTGCTAAATGGCTTCAACAGGGCAAGTGAAACAATAAGGGGAGAAATTATCTTGCCTATAAACGTAGCCGGGACCATACAAGACACAAGGCTCCATGTCATCAAAGATGACATAAGGTATAATGCACTCCTCGGAAGGTCTGAAAGCTCCATTGAGAGAACAAGCAAGGAAAGCTGTGATGAACTGCCAAAATGCTGCTGTGAACATCAAAATCATTACAAAGGATGATATCCACTCAACTCGTGCATCAACTGTCGATTGTGGTATACTTGAGCCTAATCATGACATGTCCACTGGAGAAGTCAAAGAAGGATCAGAATTCAAAGAATATGCAGAAGATGAAAGATTGGAGAGAGTTGAAAACATTCGGGTGATTGCAAAAGCCTCAACATTGAACAAGCTTCTGATAGTGCGATGCTTGCAAAAGAATGATCACGTTGTTGCAGTTACTCGAGAAAGCGTGGGTGATGCAGAAGCACTTAGAGAAGCCAATGTGGGGATTTCACTGGGTAATCAAGGAACTGATACCGTGAGGGACAGCTCAGATATTGTCATCATGGATGATAACTTTGCTTCCGTAGCCAGAGTTCTAAGTTGGGGAAGACCACATATAACAATGTTCAGGTATTCACACAATTCCAACTAACAGCAACTATTGCTTCTTTGGTAACAGACTTTGTGACAGCAATTTCAGCTAGCGAGCCCGTGACCATCAACATTGTCACAGTAATTTCAGTAGGCAAAGTTCCCTATGCAATGCTTCAGGTACTTTGGGTAAAGCTGATGGTGGGCACATTAGCAGCTCTGGCTCTCACTATAGATAAGCCTGGAACAAAGCTCATGCAACAGCCACCAACTTACCAAAATGAGCCATTTATAACCAATTTTATGTGGAAGAATATAGCGGGCCAGGCTCTGCACCTGATCTCCGGTTTTGCTGACCATCCAATTCACAGGTGAATCAACATACCAATTAAGTGACAAGAAAAAAGACACCATGATATTCAACATCTTTGTGCTCTGTCAACTCTTTAACATATTCAACATGAGAAAGTATGAAGGAGACCTCCTGGGGGAGCTAAGAACAAAGAGGTTATTCTGGGGGATAGAGGAATGATAGTCCTTATCCAGGTTGCAATGGTAGAAATGCTGAAGAAGTTTGCATGTACAGAGAGGTTGAAATGGCAGCAGGAAGTGTGCATTGTGATGGCTGCTCTGTCATGCCCAGTTAGTTGGCTCATAAAATGCGTATCTGTTCCAGGAAAGCCTTTGTTTAGCTGTAGGAAAAACCAAAACTTTAGTTATTCCAGATTTGGATCAAGTGCTAGGTTATAGACAAGTTTGCATTGTCAATTCCTAGCATATCTGCTTCTATATTCTATGACACTTGAATCTGCTTGTACATTCTAATTCATTTATTATTGGCGGTTTCCTTTTATAAACAACAACACTAGCAAGATAACAAGAAACTGAGCGAAAGAAACAACAGGAAGTAATAGAAATCTAAAAAAATAAGAAAGTACAAGACTAATACTAGTACTACTGGTATGGACAAGGAAAACGCACGACTACTTACTTGCCTTTTATCCCAGCTCTCGATCTTCACACCCTCCTATCAAGGGTGAATGAAGCAGAGTCATGTCCTACCTAATCACCTCTCCACAATACCTCTTTGTTTTACCTCTACCTCTCCTCAGACCCACCAAAGACAACCTCCCACACCTCCTTAATGGGGCATTTGTACCTCTCCTCTTCACATGCCCGAACCATCTAAGCTTCACTTCCCGAATCTTGTCTTCCATGGGAGTCATGCTTACCTTCAACAACAACAACAACAACTACCCAGTATACTCCCACCAGGTGGGGTCTGGGGAGGGTAATATGTAGACAAGCCTTACCCCTACCCGAAAGGGCAGAGAGGCTGTTTCCAATGGAGTCATGCTTACCTTGTCTTACATATTTTAATTCCTAGTCTTATTTATCTCGTTATGCCTGCACATCTATCTCAACATTCTCATTTTTCCTTCTTGACAGGCCAGCACTCCGCCCCATGCAACATAGTCGGTCTAACTACCGACCATAGAATTTACCTTTAAGTTTTGGTGGTACATTCTTACCACATAGAACACCAGATGTGAGCCTCCATTTCATCCACCCCGCTCAAATACGATATGCGACATCCCCATCAACCTCTCCATTTCCTTGGATTACTGACCGAAGGTACTTGAAACTTCCTCTCTTAGGGATGACTTGAGTATATCAAGCCTCACATCTACATTTGCTTCATGAATCACGTCACTAAACTTGCACTCTAAGTATTACGTCTTGGTTAACTTAAAGGCTTTAGACTTTAGGGTGTATCTCTAGATAGGGAGCATCCAAAAAACATATATTGCACAATCATTTCCTATATTAAGCCACAGACAGACCGACAAGCATGACTAAAGAACTAATCCTGCTACACTATAATACAACATTTTGGAAACACCAATCCACAATTGCAAATAAGCACATAGGATGATCTGAAGATAATCACTCAACCATCTGGGTCATAAAAAAAAAGGAAAAAAACGGTAACTGATCCTACCATTGCGGCTTTAACCTGGTAGGAATTAGCAAATGGCACGATGCTTTTTTGAACCTGAAGACAACAGTAGAGAAAACCACAGAAAAGTGAGACTGGAATCATGCAGTTAGTTTCTTTAGAAAAATAGAGCGCATTCTATGGCAATTGGTGAAAGAATATAAGATTAAACATAATTCAAAAAGGAAATCCCGCCTACGGGTGTAAGTCTTATGCCATGAAATATAGAGGTAACATAAGTAAAAGTAAGAGATTTCGACGCAAAAATGAAGTTAAACTTGAATAGCAATGGACAAAAGTATTCCCAATCGATAGAATTTATCTAAAGTTAGACATAGAAAATGACAACAGTAAAGTTCCCTTGAAGTTAACTTGATAACTTTACGCATTATATTCTTAGAGCTTGCAAAGAAAAATGGTTCTTGCAGAAGTACCATGTTCATTGTTTTTCAATAGCATTCCCAATAGTATGCTGATTTCTCTTCAATAAAGAGAAATCTGACTGCTTCACAATTAGCAATATACATTACTCTTTTAGTTGTGTTTCTCTTTAGAATAAAACCAACTTAACCATCTTCAGCTCTACTTGCCCTTTCCCAACTGATTTCAACAATTGTCTAGTGAAGAGCTTATTTTTAGGAACTTACAACTCCAATTAACTTGACATTTCATCTCACTCAAAAAGTGACTCCTTCCTACCAAAATATCAATCTTACAAAATCCAAATACTTATTTCCTCAATCCAATTTGATTATTAGTCTCTGCATTTCCTATTAGACAAAAGTTTTAATTGCTACAACCATTGAGCCTAGGTTTAACAGTATCTCGATAATAAATTACTCCTTTTATCCAAACTGCATAATGATCCTTTGAGTATCATCTGCTACAAGGATAAAAAGGAACAAAATCAAAGTAGCAAATCTCAGCTAACTGCTTATCCAAAATATCAAGAGAAAATACATAAATACATACAAACAAACATCAGTGACGGATCTAGCAATGGCCTCGTGGATTCAGAAGAATCAGTGCTTCAACTACAAGAAAAGTAAAAATAGAGTTGGTTATGCATTTTCAAAATTCACTAGTTCAACTCAGAATCCACATATTATAAATTATAGACACAGACACAGAAGTAAATAGTTATTGTTATAAAATAGAAGTCTATTTAGAGAATATGTAAGAGTTTTAGGTTGAAGCCAAGTCATTCCTGTTCCTATAGATAGAGGGGTGTTACACCCATTGTAAATAAGAATATTTCTCTCTCTCCCTATTCTCTCTATATTGTTCTTATTATTGCATTATTGTTCTTGTCTTTATATTATTTCATAACACTTATTATAATTTCATATACATGATAAAAGCTGCAAGTGTTGGCCAAGGGTCAGCTTACAGTGTGAGTCGGGTATATCCGTATATATCAATTAGAGATTTTCTTTTTCTTTTCTCCAATAACTTTTTGTTTAAAAAAATCTTTTAATGGACAACCACCTGCTTCAACCTCTCGGTTGAAACAGAAAGCTTGATACAACACGTGCTTCAGCAGCTATGATATTTATGACTTGCAATTTTGCATTAGTTTGAAAACAGAAAACCCATCAAAGGTAGTGTATTCGGTCAAAATCGAGGAGCACGATTTTAAAGTCTTAAATCGGGCTATAGGTTCGAGTCCGGGAGACTCGAAGTGCGTGTTACATCCGGCTAAGGAATACCTACCTCGAGGAAGCTGATAGAATGCTTGGCACGGACCGCAACGAGGACAACATAATCTCAAACTCAATCAAGAAAGAGCGGAAATTTCTGAGAAACACACGTAGACTAGGAGATTAATTAAAGGATAAGATTTGTACGAGATGATACATATCCGTACAAGGCGGTTATAAACCTGTACCAATAGAATTCTTTACTTTTATGAGGATTGTACTCTATTGGGATTTTCCCCTCCTGTATAAAGGGGACCTAATCATTTTGTAAGGCATCGGATTATTCACAACAATAGAACATTCTATTGTTTTCTTTTAACATGCTCAATAATTATTCTTTAATTTTATTGCGTGTATTTTATTATCCAATACTTTATTGGTCATACCTGACCTCGAGGTCCCTGGATAGTCGAGCTCGAGGCCTCTACTGTTTCAACAACATTGAGTTGGTTTAATTTCTTCTTACATAAGCTCAACATTACTTGTATATCACTAGTATTAGAATATATCTTTTCTTCTAAACCACTAAATATCTTTAATTGTTAAACCCATTTTTCGAGGTAAATAGTTTGGCGTTCACCGTGGGGCTAAAGATAATAGCGATTATGTTAGTGCTACTTTTCTGATATACACGTTATTCTTCATACTTTTTCTTGTCAAATGTTCTATAATTTTAGGCTTAATCATGTCCAGCACACATAATGCATCCATTCAGGAGGACGAAAGAAAACAGCGGCATAGGGCTCGGTGTACCACCCGTAAACCCTGAGGGAGTGCCAAACGTGGAACCAGTTGATATCAGCTCCCACAACGCTCTTAACATGGAAGCAGACACAAACCCGTAAGGAATTTACACAGGGAAGCCCAGGTCGGAGGCCAGAAAAGATGAGGACTGGAGAAGGAGGAGTCAGCCTCCAGGTGATATTCGAGATGCTGCAAGCTCAGCAAGTCGCCATCGCTCAGCTCCAAAGTAATAACGGAACTCCTAACACCGTCGAATCAGTAAACACACAGCACGAATCAGTGCTTAAGAGGCCTGATGAAAATGGCTCGGGGACTAACCTCATAATTATTAAAATGCTCGAGGAACTGACTAAAAGAATCGAGTCAAGAGAAAAGAGGATAGAAGACAACGATAAAAAGGTGGAAACTTACAACTTCTGAGTGGACCAAATACTGGGAGCACCTCCAGTTTTTAATGGTCTAGATGCCAAAAAATTCATACAAAAACCATTCCCCCCAAGTGCGGCTCCGATGCCCATTCCCAAGAAGTTTCGCATTCCCGATATACTAAAGTACAATGGAACAACTGATCCTAACGAACATATTACATCATACACTTGAGGAATCAAAGGAAATGACTTGAACGATGATGAATCGAGTTGGTATTGTTAATGAAATTGGGGAAACATTACCAGAATGAGCTATGATCTAGTATCCCATCTTAGCTCCTAGCTCCATTGACTCATTTGTGCTGTTGGCAGATGCCTTCGTAAAAGCACACGTCGGAGCCATAAAGGTGGCCACAAGAAAATTGGACACCTTCAAAATAAAACAAAGGGATGATGAGATGGTAAGGGAGTTCGTGTCCCGGTTTCAGATGGAAAGGATAGAATTACCACTGGTTTGCGACAATTGGGCAGTTCAGGCCTTTATGCAAGGTTTGAATGAAAGAAGCTCGATAGCATCTCGATTGCTAAAGTAGAACTTGATCGAATATCCAGCTATAATATGGTCGGATGTGCACAATCGGTATCAATCAAAAATTAGGGTCGAGGACGACCAGTTATTCAGGCTCAGTTTACCCTAAGATTCACAGCCAATCCCCCGACGGATACAGTTCGGAGATCAAGATTCAACAAAGAATGATATAAACTATATGATCAAAGAAACAATGGCCCAAACCACAATACCTCTCGGAGCGGTCGAAAAAGTGACCAATGTACAGGTTCTCAGGGGCAACCAAGAACAGGTTCGATAAGCACTTCTACCCCGTCGAACCCCCCCCCCCCCCGATTATTAGAGTACAACTTCAGCGTAAACGCATCAGGAATCGTCTCGACTGTTGGGGAATCAAAGATACTAGATGGCTTAAGCTCATACTGATAGATCCTTCTCAAAGAAACTTTGACGTAGTGTGTAAATACAATGGTACTCACGGGCATAAGACCATGGATTGCAAACAGCTTAGAGATGAGGTAGCCCGACTATTCAACAAAGTATACCTTCGTGAATTTCTTAGTGACCGGGCCAAAAAACATTTCCGAGAAAGTGATACAAATAGGAAGAATGAACTCGAAAAACCTCAACATGTCATTCACATGATCATCGGTGGAGCCGACGTCCCATAGGGACCTATATTCAAACGTACATAAGTGTTCATCACAAAGGAAAAACGGACTCGAAGCTATGTGCCTGAGGATGCTCTATCATTTTGCGATAAGGAAGTAGAAGAAGTATCTTAGACTTACAACAACCTCCTGGTAATATCTTTCTTTTTGAATAAAATTCAGGTTAAATATGCTTTAGTGGATCCAGGTAGATCGGCGAACATAATCAGATCGAGAGTTATGAAGCATCTCGGCCTGCAAGATCAGATTGTACCTGCATCTCAGGTGTTTAATGGCTTCAATGTGGCAAGTGAAACATTGAGGGGAGAAATTATTTTTCACAACCCCAAATACCGGTTGTGATGGCGCCTATCACAGTCCTAGGAAAGCTGACAACTCCTATTCCATAACTCATTTATCAGTAATAGTAAGCCGTCTTTCTAAAATCAGTTATAGAAACAAAATTCTTTATATGCGTGATAATATCGAAATATGCGGAAAAAAAATAACAAATACGACACAGCCCCAGCAATCTAGTATCACGGGTCTAGAGCCTCTAATACATAATAGAATATCTAGTACATCAAGTCTAGGAATGCGAAAAAAAGTAATAAAATAGAAGGGAAGAATCAGCACGGCGGACGTCACGCAGCTACCTCAAAACTCCTGGCAAGAACTGGATAACAGCTGAAGCTCTCACTCTGCCCCTTGGGCACCTGGATTTGCACACAAGGTGCAGGGGATAACGTGACTACGCCAACTCAGTAAGTAACTAAAGTAAATAAAGACTGAAGATAGTAACGTGCAGATAAAAACATCTTAACGTAAAATAATCAACATGATAGAAGCTCAACTTTGCAGTATTAACCCAGGTTTCGTCATAAAATATGCGTTGTCACCTTAAAGTTTGAAATCATATACTTAACAGTATTTTCCAATAGAGGTGCTTGTTTGAAAGAAGAGTGAAACAGTGAAAAATAGCATAACAAGGCCTCTCGGGCGAAGAATCACTCAAAATATGGACCCTTGGGCAGCCTTTCAGTTATTCGAGACTAATCTCTCGTCACTTAGTACTTATTCTCACCACTCAACTCATATATGTATCTCAAAGCTACAGAATTAAAAGTAACCGTTGCAGCATGCAGCCTGATCCATATATCTAGTCGATTGCGCTCATTAGGGGTGTGCAAACTCCGAAGGGGCTCCTACAGCCCAAGCGCTATATCGCTGCGGCGTGCAAACTGATCCAATATATATATATATATATATATATATATATATATATATATATATATATATATATATATATATATATATATATCGTTGCGACGTACAGTCCGATCCATATAAGTTTTGATGCGGCTTGCAGCCTGATCCATAATATATATTATAGATTCTCAACCTCTCTCAGTCATTATCCTCATAGCCTCTCGAGCAAAATAATAGAAGGCAAGGATCTTTACCCAAAAAATCCTTCCATTTAGGAATAGAGTGATAAAACTAACTTAAATGTTTAAAACAGATAAAGACATGATTGAGGATATGAGTTTTAACGAGTAAAGTGAGGAAAATCAATCAAAATTCACCTAAGGGTTCTACAGGTCGACACAAGGCCCCAAACATGGCATACAGCCCAAATCACAGTATAAATGACTGAAACATAGAAATAATATAGATTTCCAAGCCAAATATGCGGCTTAATAGTCGCTATGGGATGGACCAAGTCACAATTCCTACTGATGCACGCCCATACGCTCGTCACCTAGCATGTGTGTTGCTGCATTTGTCAAATACCAGAGTTTTTGTACCCTCAGCTCCAGATTTACAATGGTTTCTAACCTCAAACCGGTGAAAATACTACTTCGCGATACCTTTGCCTCTCGAATCGACCTCCACTTGCGTCGAATCTAACCAAAATCAAAACGAATACGTCACAACATGCTAAGGAAGCAAAGCCCAAGCGAAATATATCAAAATTCCAAAATTAGCATAACCCGAGCCCCGGGCCCACTTCTCAAAACTCAGAAAACTCAACGGGTTTCTTATCCTCCCACGAGTTCATACATATCAAAATTTCTCAAATACGACCTCAATTAGTCCTTCAAATCTCAATTCAAAAGTTCAAAATCCCAAGCCCTAGTTCTTCCATTTTTAGCTTAAGTTCCATGATTTTCTAGGTTGATTTCACAATAGAATCACGTTTTAGGTTAAACAATATTACTTAAAATCAGATCTCCTTGAATTCCTCTTTAATCCCCTTCAAAAAGCACTCAAAATGATCAATCATGGAAGAAACATGCACCAAAATCGCACATGATATGACTTTAAAACATTCTGCCCAGGCCTGCTTTCCTTCTTCGCGAATGTGGTCAAACCCCTCGCATTCGCGAAGCCCAAACTTACCTTGACCAAATTTCCTTCTAGCGATCGCGACCCATAACACGCGAACACGAACCTCACCCAGGCGACCCTTCGCGAACACGAACCCACTCCTGTGAACGCATAGCATAGGTTGACTTCTAATCCACCAGACCCAATTCTTCTAATGAACACAACAAAACTCACTCCATTTCACGAACGTGTGACCTGCCTCGCGAAGGCGAAGGCCAAATTCTCACCTTTCTCAGTTTACTCTTCGCGAACACAAAAACCATTATGCAAACGCGAAGAGTTAAATTACTGCAACTACTGACTTCAATTTCTGTAACTTTTCAAACTGGAAAATGGTCCGATCGACCACCGGAAACTCCCCCTGAGGCCTCCAGGACCTCAACCAAAAGCACCAACACAACCTAGAACCTCATTCAAATTTGTTCCAATCATGAAAACACCTCAAATAACATCAAATCCACCAATTCACATTGAATTCAAGCCTAGGTTTTCTAAAAACTTCCGGAACACGCTTTTGATCAAAAACCCAACCAAAACATGTCCGAATGACCGAAAATTTTGCACATACATCTCCAATGACATATCAAAGCTACTGCAATGCTCGCAATTCCATTCTGACCCGGATTAAAAATCTCACCTAACAACCGAAAATCGCCAAAATACCAACTTCACCAATTCAATCCTAATTCTATTCCGGACCTCTAAAACTAACTGTGATCACGCTTATAAGTCATAAATCACCTTCCAAAGCTAACCGAACCATCAGAACTCATATCTGATCCTTCTAACACATAAGTAAACTTCCGATTGACTTTTCAAACTTAACCCTTCTTAAAAGAGACTAAGTGTTTTATTTCTTACCAAATCCACTCCAAACGCAAACTAATCAAATTGATCACACAAAGCACAAATAACGAAGCATAAAGAAGCAGAAATGGGGAAACGGAGCGGTAACTCATGAGACGACTGGTCGGGTCGTCACATCCTTCCCAACTTAAATAAAAGTTCATCCTCGAAAGAGTCAAGAAACATACCTGAAGCCTCAAATAGGCGAGGATATATGCTCTGCATCTCCTGATCGGTCCCCAAGTAGCCTCTTCCACGGGCCAACCTCTAAACCTGCACTTTCACGGAAGCTACATCCTTTGACCTCAACTTATGAACCTTACGACCCAAAATAGCCACTGTCTCGACATCAAAGGTCAAATCAACATCCAACTGAACCGTGTTGAAGTCCAAAACATGAGATGGATATCTAATATACTTCCGGAGCATAGAAACATGAAATACCTGATGCACACTAGACAATCTGGGTCGCAAAGCAAGCTCATAAGCCACCTCCCCACTCCTCTGAAGTACGTCAAAAGGCCCAACGAACCGAGGACTCAACTTCCCTTTCTTACCAAATCTCATAACACCCTTCATGGGTGAAACCTTCAATAGAACCTTCTCACCAACCATGTAGGATACATCTCGAACCTTCCTATCAGCATAACTCTTTTGTCTCAATTGCGTTGTACGAAGCCTCTCCTAAATCATCTTTACCTTTTCCAAGCCATCCTGTACCAAATAAGTCCCCATTAGCCTAGCCTCATTGGGATCAAACCAACCAACTGGATACCTACACTACCTCCCATACAAAGCCTCATATGGAGTCATCTGAATATTCAAGTGGTAGTGGCTGTTGTAAGCAAACTCTGCAAGCGGTAGAAACGCATCCCATGAACCTCTAAAATCAATAACACAACCGTGCAACATGTCCTCCAATATCTAAATAGTACGCTCGAACTGCTCGTTCATCTGAGGATGAAACGTTGTGCTCAACTCTACCTGAGTACCCAAATCTCTCTGCACGCCTTTCCAAAATTGCGAAGTATACTGAGTACCTCTATCTGAAATGATGGAAACCTAAACACCATGCAAACGAATGATCTCCCAAATATAAATTCATGTCGATCGCTCTGAAGCATAGGTAGTATACACAGGAATGAAGTATGCGGACTTGGTCAGCCGATCCATAACCACCTAATAGCATCGAACTTCTTCAAAGTCCATGGAAGTACAACAACAAAGTCCATAGTGATTCTCTCCCACTTCCACTCAGGTATAAACATTCGCTGAAGTAAGCCACCTAGCCTTTGATGCGCATATTTCAACTGCTTAGACACCGAGCTATGTATCCCACAATATCTTTTTTCATTCTCCTCCACCAGTAATGCTGCCTTAAATCCTGAAACATCTTCGCAGTACCCGGATGAATGGAATACCGCGAGATATGGGCCTCCTCCAAAATCAACTCTCTAGTCTTATCCGCATTGGGCACACAAATCTGGTCTGGCAGCCTCTATACACCATCATCACCGATGGTCACATCTATGGAATCGTTATGCCGAACCCTCTCCTTAAGGACAAGCAAATGTAAATCATCATACTGTCACTCTCTAACGAGATCATATAAAGAAGACCGAGTAACCACACAAGCCAACACCCGACTGGGCTCCAAAATATCCAAACTCATGAACCAATTGTCCAAGGCCTGAACATCAACTAAAAGAGGTCTCTCCTCAACTAGAATATATGCTAAACTCTGCATACTCACTGCCTTTCGGCTCAAAGCAATGGCAGCTATATTGGCCTTTCCCGGATGAGACAATATGGTGATATCATAATCCTTAAGCAACTCCAACCATCTCCGCTGCCTCAAATTAAGATCCTTTTGCTTGAAAAAATGTTGAAGACTACGATGATCAATGAACACCTCACAAGATACTCCATACAAGTAATGCCTCCAAATCTTCAATACATGAACTATGGCAGCCAACTCCAAATCATGAACGGGGTAGTTCTTCTCATGAGGCTACAACTGACGAGAAGCATAAGCAATAACTCTACCCTCCTACATCAATACACAACTAATCCCAACTCTCGAAGCTTCACAATACATGGTATATAATCCTGAAGATGATTGAAAAACCAACAATAGAGTTGCGGTCAAAGCTATCTTGAGCTTCTGGAATCTCTCCTCACACTCGTCCAACCATACAGATGGAGCACCCTTCTGAGTCAATTTGGTCAAGGGAGATGCAATAGATGAGAATCCCTGAACAAACCGGCGATAATAGCCTATCAAACCAAGAAATATACGATTCTCTGTGGCTAAGGACAGTCTAGGCCAACTCTGAACCGCTTCTATCTTCATTGGATCAAGCTGAATACCCTCGTTGGACACCACATGGCCCAAGAAAGCCACTGAACCCAACCAAAACTCACACTTGGAGAATTTTGCATAAAGCTTCTCCTCCCTCATTCTCTGCAATACCACTCTCAAATGCTCCACGTGATCTTCCTGACTACGAGAGTACGCCAGAATATCATCAATGAAGACTATAACGTATGAATTAAGATAAGGTCGGAACATGTGTTTCTTCAAATGCATGAACGCTGCTGTGGCATTGGTCATCCGGAAAGACATAACAAGGAATTCATAATGATCATATCTAGTCCTGAAGGCAGTCTTAGGAATATTTGAATCCATGTTCTTCAACTGGTGATAGCCCGAAGCGAGATCAATCTTGGAGAGCACTCTCGCTCCCTGAAGCTGGTCAAATAAATCATCAATGCGAGGCAAGGGATACTTGTTCTTAATTGTTACCTTGTTCAATTATCTGTAATCAATGCACATTCTCATTGTGCCATCCTTCTTCTACACAAACAGAATCGACGCACCCCAAGGTGACACACTAGGCCGAATGAACCCCTTATTTGGGAGTCCTTGAAGCTGATCTTTCAATTTTTTCAGCTTAGATGGTGCCATACAATACGGCGGAATAGAATTGGGCTGAGTGCCCGACACCAAGTCAATAACAAAATCAATATCTATGTCTGGTGGCATGCTCGGCAGGTCTGTCGGAAATACATTGGGAAAATCCCTCACAACTGGAACAGAATCAATATTAGGAGCCTCAGCTCTAACATCTCTCACAAATGCTAGATATGAAAGGAAACCTTCCCAACCATACATTAGGCCTTTAAGGAAGATATCACTATACTAGGGACATTATTAGTCACACCACGCCACTCGATCCACGGTACACCCGGCATAGCCAAAGTGACTGTCTTAGCATAATAGTCTGGAATAGCACGACATGGAGATAGCCAATCCATTTCAAAATGACATCAAAATCCACCATGCTCAATAGAAATAGATCCACTCAGGCCTCCAGACCCCCAATAGTCACCACACATGATCGGTGCACACGGCCTACAATAACAATATCACCCGCTGAGGTAGACATATGAACAGGTAAAGTAAGAAACTCACGTGGCATACCTAAATAATGAGCAAAATACGAAGACATATAAGAAAAGGTGGAACCGGGATACAATAATACAGATGCACCTTTATGGTAGACTGAAACAATACCAGAAATCACGACATATGAAACAACATCATTTGATCTACATGGGATGGCATATAAACGAGCCTGACTACCGCCTGATCTACCTCCCCGTCTAGGGTTACCCCTGGCTGCCTGACCTCCACCCCTAGCTGGATGGGCCGGTGGTAAAGTAACTGGGGTAGAAGTCGAGGGCACAACCTCCTCATATATCCAAACTCTCTGCACGCAAAACAACTCCTCGGTGCTGGAAATAGGGACTAAAGGGAACCCCTAGCACCGGAATGGCTAGTAGAAGGACCTCGCATGGAAGAACTCTAGACTGATAGGGCACGTGAAGAGCTCTAGTCTGGTAGGGCACTAAGTTATGGCTGGCCCCGCTGAGATCCATGATAACCAAAACCCGAAGATGCCCCACGATAATCTGGCCGAGATGAATGGGAATGTCTCAAAGAGCAGCCTCTGCCATGCTGGAACTGACCCATTGAAGGAGCACTGCTAAAACTGCCATATCCCTGAGGCATCTTGGCCTCCCGCTTCTCTCAATACTGCCGGCAAACTGTCTCAATCTCATAGCGATATCAACAACCTCATCGAAGATGGCGTCCGTCTCCCTCTCTCTAGTCTTGATAATCCATAGGTGGTGCACGAGGCCATCAACAAACCTCCTAATCCGTTCCTGATCTATGGGAACCATCCAAACCGCATGTCGGGCCAACTTAGAAAACTACATCTCGTATTGCATCACTAACATCTCCCCCTGACGAAGCTGCCCAAACTGCATGTGCAATTCCTTTTGCCGTGACTGAGGTACATACTTCTCTAGCAAGAGAAGAGAGAACTGCTGCCAAGTAAGGGGCGCTGCACCAACATGCCATCAACAAACCTCCTAATCCATTACCGATCTGTGGGAACCATCCAAACCGCATGTCGGGCCAGCTCAGAAAATTGCATCTCATATTGCATCACTGACATCTCCCCATGACGCATCTGCCCAAACTTCCTGTGCAACTTCTCTTGACGTGAATTAGGTACATACTTCCCTCGGAAGAAAAGAGAGAACTGCTGCCAAGTAAGGGGCGCTGCTCTATTAGGCCTACTCCTCTCATACACCTCCCAATAAGTGAAGGCAGCTCCAGTAAACTGAAAGGTGGTAAATGTCACACCACTAGTCTCAAGAATCCCTATTGTTCGAAGCATCCACTAGCACTTATCTAGTAAACCATGGGCATCCTCGCCCTCTTCACCATTGAATGACGGAGGCTGGAGTCTGCTAAACCTCTCAAGTCAATGCTCTCATCATCTGACATAATGGGTGTCGACACCCCCTTTTTCAAAAAAAATGAAATCTGGTTTTACGACATTAAGGGAAAAAAAACTCTCGTTCCCGTTTGGGAATTGGGTTATGGAATTTGAAGAGTCGTCACCTAATGATTATAGTGCATTAGGACACTTTTATATATGGGGGAGTATTTTGAAAGAAATCCAGAGTTTGGGTAAGGACTTGAGATTATCTATAGGGGAAGGTGTTAGGCACCCCTCAAGATCTACTAGTGTGGTTCCTAGCCGTGTTAAGTGTGACTTTATAAAGAGATGAAGCAATTAAACAAATAGGGTTCACATATGTTGCATTCACACGACTTCAAATCTTTATAGAAGAAGGAAGGACATAAGTTTAAAATAAAAGAGAGGATTGATTTGGAAAAAGCATTACTATAGGAGAACATTTAAATAAAGCAAACAAAAGGGAGAAGGGTCCTAGGTGTGACTATAATATGGATCACATTGTCACAATACCTCGCACACACTCCTCAAAGAGGGGTCGCATGTGGTATTAGCGTATCGGTCATCGTCTCCATATTTTACCCTTCACACCCCTTTAAGGTATTTAAACGTGTTGGTATCGTTTACTTATTGCATGCTAATACCCGTCCCAACCTGTTAATCCTGGGGTATTAGGACTTCTAATCCTAATAAGGGGCGAGATAGATAGGGTATATATGGAGTTTCAAAGGTAAAAATACTATAACGACAGTCAAAACACGTAGTATATAAGTGGTATACAAATAGGACAATCAAAGGCTCAAATAAACCCCGTAACATAACAGCAACTAGTTTAGCATGACTTCAAATACTGATTTGGTCTTTAAAAGAAGTCAGAAGAGCAGACAGATTAGTTTAACCCATGAAACTTAGATAAAAAATATGCTTTGCGCCCTCCGGGCCCGTTATTAGGAATTGACAGGATTTAAAAAATCAGGAGGAAAATGTTAGTTTCAGACAAGAGGCTGTTAAAAGAGATTCAAAGTTGCAGACAAGTTTAGAAAAGGCTTACAAGTCAGCCGCACTGTTTGAACTAGAGAAAAGTTTTAAAGACCTTAATACATTAAACTTAGGAAGGCAAAATGTTTGAAACCACAAATTCAGCATTTAAAAGACGTTTACAGGTTCAGAGTATTATGAAAGGGACAAACCTAGGACCGATTTTAAAGTAATCAGATTCAAGACAAGTTGGACTGAAACGTTCTTAAGCACTGGGTGAGTTTGACCTTTATAACATGCACACTGATCCTTTTCGTTACTGTTTTTTACAAGTTTGGACAACCTACGGTTTTGCCTAGCGTTTATATAGTTCCTATAGGCATATTTTCTTGGTGAGATTGTGAGAGTTCAAACATATAAGCATGGTTTCTAGATGAGGCTGTAAGAATGCAAACCTATAGACAAGATTTCTATTATGAAATTGATGAAATAGCAAAAAGCCTTACAGACATGGTACCTACATGAGATTGTGCAAAAATGAAAGCCTATAGACATGATATCTATATGAGATGCAAGAAAGTAAACCCTTACATACATGGTGTCTACATGAGATTGTGCAATAATGAAAGCCAATAGACATGATATCTATATGAGATGCAAGAAAGTAAACCCTTACATACATGGTATCTAATTGATGCAAGAATGTAAACCCCTCCCATATTCCCTTTCACTATATCCCCAAGTTGTTTTATACAAATTACACACAAGAATCTGAAAAAAAATTAAAGGAAATAAGTAAATACATCAATACTACAACATACCCGAAGAAGCGCAAAGCAATTTTAATGTCCAACATATGCCTTTTACCAAATTCAGGCTCCAAAGTCCTAGGCTTTCTCTTTAGAGTGTATCAAAGTTCCAAGGAACCCAGGTAATGCCTACACTCTAATCAATTAGAATAGTGCAAGTGTGGAATTACCAGCCCTAGGGCATCCAAGTTCAGAGGAGACTCAAGGTCCCTAGGCATGGCTTACCAAAGGGGGGTAGAACATAAAGAACTAAGAATAAGTGCAAAAGTGAGGGATTAGAGGAAGACCATTGTAGGAGGTGGTGATACCTAGCCTATAGAGTGAGGCTGGCGCGCCCGTAACAACTTACAAAGGTAAACGAGCAAGATCAGACTTGTAAACAAGTCAGACTAGGGCCTGTATGGTGATTAGGACACCAACAGGCCTTTGTAAAGGCTCAAACACATAATATGGGGGTAGGGAATAGGATTACTATTAGCATAGGCTGTTAACAACCTTAGTTCTAAACTAGGAGTGGCAATGAGATGCCACCCTAATCCTGAACACACTTATATTCAAACAGGAATCAGGGAAGGGGAATCACATAAGTATACTTGAGAGAACAAGACTAAATTAAAGGGATTCTGGGGAAAGGAGTGTACAAGAACTTAAATCACAATAATGAACAATAAATAGAAAATAGAAGGGGCTAAGCATGATGAACTGAAAACTGAAATATAAACAGATAAGGGAAAAGGGAGAATTAAACATACTGCAATTGAAATACACAAACAGACAAAAGAAATGGGGGAAGGGGATTAAACCTGCTGAACTTAGACATAACAGACAAGGGAAGGGATTAAACATGCTAAAGCTTAAACTGAAATACATAAATAGACTAGGGGAAGGGAAATGGGTTAAACATGCTGAACTTAAACTGAAAGCACAAACAGACAAGGAACAGGGTTAAGTAAACAACTAGTTGGAGGTTGCTGATGTAAAATTAGGAGCCTGCCAGTTGCAAATTGAATGACAAAGCAAGTATAGATCCTTATAGTTAGCCTTGGGTTTCAGTCGGCTAATTCTTAGCAAAGAGAGCAAGTAACAGAGAAGAATATAGAAGAGAGTTTTCAGTGAGTCAACTTAGAGGGTACTCGAGTATCAGTGTTCGTTAAGTCAGAAAAGGTGAAGGCCCTTATAGTTTGAAAGAGGTGCAGCACTTAAGGCAAGAAAATATTCAACAGTACCAATCATAGACAATTAAGGAGAAACTCCCTTTAATTAAGGAATCGGCTGGAGGTAAATAAACCTTAGCCTAATTTTGGAAACAAAATTGAGTACTAATCATAGAATATAGAGTAAATACGTGTAAGAAATTTTGAAAATCACACGGGTAAACATATAAGGTAGGCTAATTACCTAGAAAATCAAGGAATCGAGATACTAGCTTATTCGAACTTAGTCAGAAAACAGACTTCAATTAGAGAATCAAAAAATTGTACAAAATCAATTTTCCAATTTAGAATAAAAGATGCATAGATTCGAGCATGCACAAACTGGAGGTAGTAGAATAAACATATAGCAACACACACACGAAAACAATTTGAGGCGGCTAGGGTTTCATCGAGAGACAATGGAAAAGCCCCCTTAAAGCTAGGGTTTCCAATGCATATTAGAGCATAAGGAATATCATAGATGAAGGGGAACAAAAATCAAAACAACACAAATGAAAGCATAGATCACATTAACTCAAAACCCTAGAAAATAATCAGTGAAGCAAAACGCCTCAGAGCCATAGAAGAAAATGCTCAAAAATCATAGGGAATAACACACAGTAGCAAATAAAACAATGAAATCAAAGAAATCAGAAAAGTCATGGAAAGACCTAATATTAAAAGACGAACAGTTTGAAAACAAAAAATAGGTGAAGAAGAGGCGAGAAATACTTTAAGATCTTTAGAAGATAACTAGGACTCAGAGAGTATCGTAAAAGTAAACACAGAGAAGAACCTCAAGAAATTAGGATTTTCAGAGAAATGTCTCGAAGTATCGAGAAAAGCCTGGAATGGACTCGTCGGTGTCGGCAAAGAACCCAGGGCCATAAGGCTTGCCAAAGAAGGCCGGACACAGCTGTAGATCTTCAAATCGGAGGACCTATGGCCCGGTAACCCTTGAGACGGGACTCCTATCTTCGAACCCAAGGACTAGGAGAGGTGAGGAGTGACGAATATAGACGTTTGAGGGCTTGAATGGCCATAGATGCCGGTAAAATAAAGCTGGGGGTGATTAGGGTTCAGAAGGGGCTAGAGAGCGTTTGAGGGTAAGGGGATACAAGGGAGGCTCGTTTGGTGTAAATGATTAGGGTTAGGGTGTATTGGGGTTTATTTATGGAAAGGGTGGTCTTGGGCCGTTTATCTGAGTGATCAACGGCCATGATTAAAGGGAACGGGGGCGGGTTAGTTTTATGTAGGTTTGGGTCGGGTAATTTTGAGATTGGTTCAGGTAATTGGGGTTCAATTTGGACTGAAATTTGGCTACAATTGAAATTAAAAGGGGCTATGATTTAAATGACTAATTACCCTAATTTAATTTTATAAAATAGTAAATATCATTATAAAAAATCCAATAAAAATACTGAGTTAATAAATATGTATAAGTATCGATTAAAATTAGGAATGATTTTGTAGTTAAAATACTTGTCAAATTGAGAAATGGGCTAAAACTGCAATTTAATGCGATTTTAATTTAGAAATACCTAATGCACTTGTAAAAATTATGTAAAATATGTTTTTATGTAAATGAGAGAATTAAATAGGTTACTTATCAAAATAACAAGATTTAGGACTAAATATTAGATTAAATAGTACAAAATAAGTTGTAAATTCGTTTTAAAATACTTGAAAAAATGTAGAAAAATATCAAAATTTTATGGATGCTTATATATGCTATTTTGGGAATATTTTGAGTATAGAAATACATGGGGGAAAATTGGGTATCAATAATGGGTACTACAAACTCCTGAGCTGGTGCAACCGGCTGGGCAGAAGGTGCCCCCGGTGTCGGTAATCCCTGACCACACCTAGCTGGATGGGCCAGTAGTGAAGTAACTGGGGCAGAAGTTGAGGGAACTACCTCCTTATATGTCTAAACTCTCCGCACTCATAACAACTTCCTAGTGCTGAAATTGGGGACTGAAGGGAACCCTTAGCACCAGAATGACTAGTAGAATGACCTCCCCCTCTGGGGCGACCCTGGCTGCCTGACCTCCACCCCTAGCTGGATGGGCCTGTAGTGAAGTAACTGGGGCAGAAGTTGAGGGCACTGCCTCCTCATATGTCCAAACTCTTTTCACTCATAACAGCTCCCCAATGCTTGAAATGGGGACTGAAGGGAACCCCTAGCACCGGAATGACTAGTAGAAGGACCAGGTATGGACGAACTCTGGACTGATGGGACATGTGATGATCTGTACGCTGGTAGGGTACTGAGTGATGGCTGGCCCCGCTGAGATCCATGATACCTATAACCCGAAGATGCCCCACGCTAGTCTGGGAGAGCTGAATGGGCATGTCTGAAAGAATGGCCTCTGCCTGCTGGAACTGACCCCTCGAAGGAGCACTGCAGAAGCTTCCATATCCCCAAGGTCTCTTGGCCTCCCGCATCTCTCAATCCTGTCGGCAAACTGTCTCAATCTCACGGTCGATATCAACAACCTCCTCGAAGGTGGCATACGTCACCCTTTCTCTAGTAATGAGAATCCATAGGTGGTACACAACGCCATCAAAAACCTCCAGATCCGTTCCCGATATGTGGGAACCATCCAAACCGCATGTCGGGCCAACTCAGCAAATCGCATCTCGTATTGCATACCTAACATCTCCCCCCGACGGAGTTGCCCAAACATGTTGTGAAACTCCTCTCGGTGTGAGTGAGGTATATACTTTTCTAGGAAGAGAAGAGAGAATTGCTTCCAAGTAAGGTACGCTGCACCAAACGGGACTACGCCTCTCAAACGCCTCTTAGCAAGTGATGGCACCTATAGTAAACTGAAAGGTAGTAAATGCCACACCACTAGTCTTAAGAATCCATGTTGTCCGAAGTATGCATTAGCACTTACCTAGTAAACCCCAGGCATCCTCTCCCTCTTCACCACTGACTGACGGAGACTGGAGTCTAGCAAACCTCTCAAGACAATTTTGCTCATCATCCGACATAACGCGTACAACAAACTCTTGAGCTGGATCAACCGGCTGGGCTGGAGGTGCTCCCGATGTCTGTAATACCTATACTACATGCTCAATTGTGTTAGCCACTGGAGTCCGGTTTCCTCCCACGGCCAGGGACGTAGTTGCACTCGTAGTAGCTGAAATCGCATGTGTCGATCATGTACACACTGATAAGATCTCAGCTAAACCCTCCTGAAGGCCTGGGATCACGATAGACACGGCTGGTGCTTGCACTGGTGCTGTTGCAGCATCTATATTTGGGACCTGATCGGGAAGTGGGGCAGCTGGTGGATCTGCCGGTGTTGTTGTTCCCCTACGACGTCCTCAACCGCGGCCTCGGCCTCTGGTGGCCCCTGCTGGTGGCACTGGTGGTTGTCCACTCTGTCTAGTGGCTCGTGTCATCAACATCTGTGAGAGAATAGAATAATAGAAGTTTAGTACCCGGATCAACAAGTTCGCACAACAAGAATTTCAAGAATGTGAGGTTTTCTTAAAGGTTCTGCTACCTCTCGAGGATAAATACAGACGTCTCCATACATATTCGCGACACTCTAATAAATCGGCTTATGACTCGTGAGACCTATGTAACCTAGGCTCTGATACCAACTTTTAACGACTCCAAATACTGGTCGTGATGGGGCCTATCGTAGTACTAGGCAAGCCGACAACCCTTATTCCACAACTCATTTATCAATAATAGTAATTCATCTTTCTAACATTAGTTTTAGAAACAGAATTCTTTATAAGTGTGATAATAATATAAATATGTGGAAAAATAAAATAACAAATACGTCACATCCCCAACAATCTGGTGTCACGAGTCTAGAGCCTCTAATACATGAAATAATATCTACTACATCAAGTCTAGGAATACGAAAAAAAGTATTAAAATAGAAGGGAAGAATCAGGGTTGCGGCCATCATGCAGCTACCTCTAAACTCCTGGCAAGAACTGGATAACAGCTGAAGCTCTCACTCCGCCCCTCAGGCACCTGGATCTACACACAAGATGCACGGAGTAATGTGAGTACACCAACTCAGTAAGTAACTAATGTAAATAACGATCGAAGATAGTGACGAGCATATAAAAACATCTTAACTGAAAATAATCAACATGATAGAAGCTCAACTTTGCAGTAAAAAATGAGTTTTCGACATAAAATATACGCTGTCATCTTAATATTTGAAATCATATACTTAGCAGTAGTTTCCAACAGAAGCTTTTTTTAAAGAAGAGTGAAACAATAAAAACAACATAACAAGGCCTCTCGGGCGAAGAATCACTAAAAATATGGCCCCTCGGACAGCCTCTCAATCACTCGGGACTCATCTCTTGTCACTTAGTGCATGCTCTCAACATTCAGCTCATATATGTATCTCATAGAAACAGAAATCATAGTAACTGCCGCGGCGTGCAGCCCGATCCATATATCTAGTTGACTGTGCTCACTGGGGGTGTGCAGACTCCGAAGGGGTTCCTACAGCCCAAGCGCTATATCGTTGGGGCATGCTGCCCGTTCCAATATATATATCATTGCAGCGTGCAGCCCGATCCATATAAGTATTGCTACAGTGTACAGCCCGATCCATAATATAATATTATCCTCACCATTGGGTTCTCAACCTCTCTCAGTCATTAACCTCACAGCCTTTCGGGCACAATAATCGAAGGTAGGAATATCAGCCCACAAAATCCTCTCATTGAGGAATAGAGTGATAAAACTAGCTTAAATAGTTTAAAACGGATAAAGACATGACTGAGGATATGAATTTTAACAAGTAAAGTGAGGAAAATCAATCAAAATGACCCTAAGGGTTCCACAGGTCGGCACAAGTCCCCAAACATGGCATACAACCCAAATCACAGCATAAATGGATGAATCTTAGAAATAATATATATTTCCAAGTCAATTACATGGAATAATAATCACTACAGGACATACCAAGTCACAATCCCTACCGGTGCACACCCACACAATCGTCACCTATCTTGTGTGTCACCGCATTTATCAAATCAAGTCAAATATCGGGGTTTTGTACCCTCAATTCTAGATTTAGAGTGGTTACTTACCTCAAACTGGTGAAAATACTACTCTCCGATTCCTTTGGCTCTCCAATCGGCCTCCACTCGCATCGAATCTAACCAAAATCAGAATGAATACATCACAATATGCTAAGGGAGCAAAGCCCCAGAGAAAATAATCGAAAATATGAAAAATCTCAAAATTAGCAAAACCCGAGCACCGGGCCCACTTCTCAAAACTCAAAATATTTTACATTAACGGGTTCCTTATCCTCCCACGAATTCATACATATCAAAAGTTCTCAAATTCGACCTCAATTAATCCTTCAAATCCCTATTCAAAAATACAAAATCCCAAGCTCAGTTCTTCCCTTTTTAGCTTAAGTTCCATGATTTTCTAGGTTGATTTCACAATAGAATAATGTTTTAGGTTCAAAAATCTTACCTCCAATCAATTCTCCTTAAATTCCTCTTTAATTCCCTTCAAAAAGCTCTAAAAATGATAAAATATGGAGTAAAAATGCCCCAAAATTGCGGATAATATGACTTAAAAACATTTTGCCTAGGCTTGCTTTCCTTCTTCGCGAACGCAGTCAAACCCCTCGCGTACGCGAAGCACAAACTTAGCTTGACCAAATTTTCTTCTATGCATCGCGACCCAGAACACGTGAACGCGATGCTCACCCAGGCAGACCTTCGCGAACCGAAGCACAATTTGACTTCCAATCCACCAGACCCAATTCTTCTGTGCAAACGCAACAATACTCCCCCGAACGCGATGAACTAAACTCACTCCCTTTCACGAATGCAAACATGCCTCGCGAATGTGAAGGCCAAATTCAGACCTTCCTCAGCTTACTCTTAGCGAACGCGAGAATCCTTATGCAAACGTGAAGAGTTAAATTACTGCAACTGCTGAACTCAATTTCTGCAACTTTACAAACTTAAAAAAGGTTCGATTGACCACCTGAAACTCCCCTCGAAACCCCTCGGGAGCCCAACCAAAAGCACCAACACAACCTAGAACCTCATTCAAAATTGTTCCAATTATCAAAACACCTCAAACAACATCAAATCCACCAATTCACATCGAATTCAAGCATAAGTTTTCCAAAAACTTTCGAAACACGTTTTTGATCAAAAACTCAATCAAACCACGTCCGAATGACCTAAAATTTTTCACACACATCCCAAATGACATAATGAAGCTATTGCAACTCTTAAAATTCTATTCCGACCCCGAGATTAAAAATCTCACCTAACAACGAAAATTGCCAAAATACCAACTTTGACAATTCAAGCCTATTTCTATTCCGGACCTCCAAAACCAATTCCGATCACGCTCCTAAGTCATAAATCATCCCCCAAAGCTAACCAAACCATCATAAATCACATCCAAGACTTCTAACACATAAGTCAACATTTGATTGACTTTTCCAACTTTAACCTTCTTAAAAGAGACTAAGTATCTCATTTCAATCAAATCCACTCTGAAGGCAAACTAATCCACTTGATCACATAAAAAATGGATAATGAAGCATAAAGAAGCAGAAATTAGGGAAATGGGTCAGTAACTCAAGATGGCTGGCCGGGTCATCACATTATCTTGCCTACAAATGTAGCGGGGACCATACAAGGCACCAGGTTCCATGTCATCGAATATGACATAAGGTATAATGCACTTCGCATGTCGCTGTGGATACACTATATAAGGGCAGTTCCTTCGACTCTCCATCAGATGATAATGTTCCCAACATAAGAAGGAGTTAAAATAGTCAACGGAGAACAACATGCTGCAAAAGAGATGTTCGCAATCGAGGCAGTAGTGACGATACTGGAATCCTTGACCTCGGAGACATCAACCTCCAAAGGTAAGCAGCTGGATAAGTAGTAGCAATAGCTTTAAGCATCAGCGAAAGCGGAATAACAGGTAACCGAAGGCGAAGAAAGGAATTTCCCATATCCTCGAACCCTCGTAAGCCCGATGCCATCAAGCCATCTGCTGAAAGAAAGGTACACCTGGTAACGGGATTAGTCCCCGTTCTCAGGAAAAAAACTCATTTAGTTTCTTGTTGATGATATATATCGCATTTCTTAAAAAATGACACGGATTCCCCTCGAAAGATAAATAGGTAAAACAATTCAAGGTTATATTAATGATATGACCGAATAAGTCCCTGTGCTTAGAGGACCACTTTAAATCATTTGCAGGAAATAATTAACATTTTCGGTCACTAAGTCACAAAGATGAACCTAGAGAAGTGTTCCCTCGGAGTTGGCACGGCTAAGTTTCTCGGCCTTCGTGGTATCAAATCAGGGCATCAACATCCTCCTCGACCATGCCAAGGCTTTAGAAGAGGTCATGGTCGCGGATAATAAGACCTCAGAGTCATTAATGAAGGATCTTACAGGCTCGGCACACCGGAAGATCTAAAAGGCTCTTGATCTCGGGAATACCCCTTCCTGCACAAAGGTCGTAGGTCGTAGAGCATGTGTTGCACTCTTTTTCCCTTAGCTCGAATTTTGTCACAAGTGGGTTTTATAGACAAGGTTTTTGACAAGGCAACACTTATATGCTACCCGAGAAACAATCAACAAGTATTCAAGGTTTATTTCAATCAACCTAGAATACTAGGGGGCATCACCCTCGAAGGTTAAATTTATGGGAAAGTTATTTCACGCTTAATAAGGCCTCGATAGGAGATCTTTGTAATGGGACAAACGGTCAAATGAACCGTGTCCATATAGAATAGTCGAACCCCGGCAGCAAAACATGTATGCATGTATCGACTATTTGAAAAAGCACTCAGGTTATATAAAAAAATTCTTTGTGTCTTGTACAATCTCTACACTTACAATCCTACAGGAAACGGCTTAAAAGCCAAAACATAGAAGCACCCTGAATACTCGGGGACTGCCATAAAAATTCAAATTAACAAGACCTCAAAGATGCACCCCTTCGAAACAAAGGCCTAGTCCAATATTCTCAGGGTTTAACTTCTCGAACAAGTTCGAAAAGATATCGGGAAATAAGTCCAAGAGGCATACCGAAAGGCTACAGTCATACTAAAGACTACGATCATATAAAGTCTACAGCCAAATAAAATACTACAATCATATAAAGGCTACATTTAAATAAAATACTACGATCATATAAAGGCTACGGTCAAATAATGCGGCTCGAAGACGTCCGAATTACGCTATTAATTAAAAGGCCTTCAAACACTTTGTATAAACCGGTTAAATCAGGCAACCTCGGCCAAAGCTAAATACTAATAGTTTCGATAAATTTAGCCATTTAAAATTCTAAGGCTTTCGATAATATTGGCCCTCAGAAAAACCTCAAGAGATGTTCGATTATGTATACACAAACAAATCAGTAATAAGGTTCCGATATATTGGACCTTCAAAAAAGTTACAAGTGCCAAATAACACATGCTAAGGCATAGTTAAATTTTCAATAAGTCTTTTAAGCTGAAATGAGGGAAAATTTATATAGCCATTCGATGAGGCCGAATCATCCCAACTTAAAGAGCCTAAGGGCCAATATGTAAGAGCCTAAGGGTTGATACGTAAGAGCCTAAGGGCAAACATCGAAAAGCTTAAGAGCCAAAAATTTATAGTTCGAGACTCCGCTCACGCTTTAATCCGAACTCAAGGTTCACAATATCCAGAGCTTATTTTGTATCGATTTAAGCTTAGCTCAAAGATTATTATATCTATCGATAAAGATCTAAGGATTTATGACACCCCGAGCCCTAAAACCAATCCTCGGATTGATCATTCAAACGAATTCTTCCATAAATAAATACAATATGTAATCCATCGCAAACCAAAGACAGGACAAAAGTTTCCCTCGTATTTCCAAAAGATGATTACAGGAAGTATTTACACAAGGGAGGTATACAAGAATACAAAGTAAAGTAACCTAAAACTACTTCGGGGTCATATCCTTAGGAGCTGCATCTTCAAGAACCTTACCCTCGGGGACTTTATCCTCGTCTCCTTTACTCTCAAAGGCACCAGCTGAATCATACTCATCGAAAATCGAAACGGCCGCCTCTTCTTCCAAAATCTTCTTCGCTTCAATATCGGCCGAAAGGTCGAAGTCGCAGGCATGTATCTCCTTGAGGTTCATCTTATGGGATCGTCTCCTAGCATGTATCTCCGTCGTAGAAGAGAACTCCCTTACCCGAGCATTAGAAATTTCGGCATCAGCTTGATACGAAGCCATAATTGTTGCAATATCACATTTAACCTTGGCCAGCTCAATGGCAGATTTGGATTTAATCCCCTCAATCTCGAGGCCCTAAGCTTGGCTCTCCTCCTTCACACTTCGAATTTGGCGTTCGAGTGAAGCTAACTGCATTCTTACAGTTTCCTTCTTAGAGGTGAGATTGTCCATACCTTGCCTCACCGCAGGGTCTCATTTTCTTTCATCTTAAGCTCCTCTCGAAGCTTCGACTCCAAGCCATCCTTCTACTGAAACTGCGAAATTAAAAATGTCAGTCGCTAAAACAAACAGGTATGTAGCGAACCTTCAAGAGTTGTGTTACCTTCTCCATATATTGGGCTTGACCTTGTCATGCTTACATTAACTCAACTCAGAGATTATAGATCTCCACCCCTTTCTTAGCATAGAGATTTTTTGACAACGTCCCTCTCTTCCAAAACCTTCTCAAGCTCAGCCTCGCATCCAGCAATTTCAGTTTGGGATTTGGAAAATGCCCTTAAATGGAGCACCACAGCCTTCATAAAGAGGGAGAACAGAAGATTCAGAACAACTTAAACAACAGTGCAAGCTTAATAAATATATAACTCACTTGTTCAAAAATGAAGAAAGCATATAGGTTGGGGCCATCTTCAAGCCCTACAAGATATTCTTGAAAGATGCCATGCCCTTCATGGTTTTCCTCCACTTTAGAAGATCTCAAATTATGAGCCTCATTGATATGTTAATCGGAGAACTCGGGGCCAGCAGGAGAATCATCGATGATGATTACCCCAAGTGATCTACTAGGGGTATTATCTTTTACTATAAGAGGCTCGGGGGTCAAGACGATTGACCTTGCCCTTCAAATGATCTCCCATGTGAGGTGCCTTCTTTCGGGACGTTGGTTTGGGGACTTTGTTTGAACTCCCTTCGCAGACTTCAGCTCTAGAATGAGCCACATCGAACACGGCCCCCCAGGAGCGAACACAAAGAATAAATCATCCCCAAAACCAAATCCTTCATCATGAGTGCGATGCTCCCCTCGCAAACACGATGAACACCATATATCAGCAAACTCCAAAAATGCTCTAGGTGATCCAAAACTGACCTGAGCCACCCTCGACCCCGTTCAATCATACCTACAAGTTCATGAACACTACCTGAACCTATCCAAAGCCTTAAAACACATACGATAATATCACATCAAGGAATCAAAGATCAAAACACAAGTTGAACTTTTTTTAATTTCAAGAACTTCTAAACTTCCAACCAAGTGTTTGATTCAAGCCTAACCAATCCGGATAATATCCAAGCTTTGCACAACATTTCCAAATGATACTATTTCAAGTTCTATCTGATATCATCAAAGTCAACTCTTGATCAAACTTATGAACTCTCCGAACCTTCAAATTGCAAACTTTCAGCAAATGATCCAAAATATCCTAGCAACCTCCAAAGCAAATACAAACATACACGTAAGTCCAAAATCGTTGTACAAACTTACTATTACTATCAAATCACCAATTCGGGGTTGTTTACATAAATGCCAAACACTAGTCAACTTTTACTACTTAAGCTTCCAACAATTGAACTAAGCATTCAAATTTATTGCCAAACTATTTTGAAACCAAGCCAAATCTCCACAAATCAGAAAATAAAAAACAAGCATACGAAAAACAACAAATATAAAATTGATTTCGAATGTATAATACAACTGGTTGGGTCATTAGATGCATTATGACTTTTGAGTATAATCAGTTTTGATATTCGACAGGTTCGGGAGTGGTTTGGAAGAGTAATTCTTGATTTGGAAGCTTTAAGTTAGAAGAGTTTAACGAGGTTCGACTTTTGAGTAGACAATCTCGGATCAGTGATTTCATAGTTCCAGTAGGCTCATATGAAAATTTTGAACCTGGACGTATGTTTAGATTTGGATTTGGAGGTTTCTGGAAGGTTTTAGATCTATTGTCGAAAGTTAGCAATTTAAGGACTGAGTTTATAGGTTTGACTGGACGTTATTTTGGTGTTATTGGACTCTGGTTATCGTTTTGATACCTTGGATAGTTCCTATTTATTTATATGAACTTGTGTTTAATTTTGGCTGCAACCCAGAATGTCTAAGTGTGATTCGAAGGCGTTTGGTGAAGTTAAAAAGATTAGAATTTAAGGAATAGATTTTGATCTTTGATTCTTAATTTTGATGTTAATTTTGGTGTGTTCGGATCTTTGAATATGTTTGGATAAGGTTTTCAGACTTGATGATGTGATTGGATGTGATCTGGGAGACCCGGGTGAGTTTCTAGGTGATTTCGTACCATTATAGGGTTGGCTTCAGCTGCTGGTTTTCTGGTGTATTTAGTGTGCGTCATGATTGGGGGAGGTGTGTCACAATTGCGAAGAATATTTTAGACTTAGGAGCCTTTGTGATTCGTGATTGCGGGAGGTAAACTGCATTCACTTAGGGCCCTTGTGGCATGGAGGTTTGGCATTCACGATCGTGATAGGTACATCGCATTCGCAGAGGTTGCTGATACGTGAGGGCTATGTCGTATTTGTGAAGAAGGTCTAGGTTGACGGTGGAAATTTTGTTTCACATTCGCGAAGGGTTGAAGACTTGAAGGCCGCGAACGCGGTGAAGGATAGCCTGTCATGGGTAGTTTAAATCCAGATTTTCAAGAAGAGGTTCATTTCTCTATTTTTGACATGGAGGGAACAAGAGGTGAAGGTTTAAGAGATATTTAGTTTTTACTTTGAGTATAAGTGATTTCTACCTAGATTTAATCATATATCTTGATTTTTCATGAACTTCTACATCAACCTTATGGAATTTTAAAGAAAATTTTGGAAGTTTTGACTGCAATTTAAGAGGCTGAAATTTTTGAGGGTTGGTTTAGACTTGAATTTGAAATCGAATGATTTATTTGTAATTGCATGATTATGTGATCTATAACTATGATCGATCTCATATTTCGGGCATGGGGCTTGAGGTTGAATTTTTTATTTGGGTTAAAAATTAATCTTTTTATATAAAATCAATTCCTAAGGAATGTATTGAATCAATTAAGTAATATTTGACAAGATTTGATTCATTTATAGGTGGATTTGAAAGAAAAATAATTTTGGAAGGTTGAAGGTGTTCTTTAGAGGTGATTTATTTGCTACCTGTTACTTGATTAGGTGCCACATATATGCGAGGTGACGCGCGTATATGCGTAACTAGGTTATGAAATTTGCTGGATAGAGTTAGGCTTATGAATTTTCTTATTTGTACTATGTAAATTTATATCCACGTTTCGTTGATTTATGATTACGTGATGAACTTAATCATGACTTGACACAATTCTAAGGTTATAAATTTTTTATTTTCATGACAAAATTCCTTCATCGTGTTGAGCTTCCTAATTTAGTCATAGTCATACAAATACCTTACTTGATTTATGATTTAATGACTATTGGCTTACTTTTTTCTTGTTGATATCATGATTAGACCTAAGAATGTTAAATAATCATATTGAATCGTTATAAAAAGTTAAAGTACATGATTAGCCATACCCATATCTTATTCATATGAATATTCTTTTATATTTTATTATTATGTTCTGGGGCGTCTTTACTATATCATTTCATATGCGTGCATGAATTGGAGAGTTAAATATTAGGAAAATTTAAGGATATTGGCACTCATGATATTGTGAGTATTGAATACTTATGGTATTATGATTGGATAAGATTGCATACCATAATGATATTATGATTGGACCGAATTGCATGCTACAATAATGCTAGGATATGAATCAGAGTCAGGGGATTATGTCACGCTCCGACGTAACATGGAACCCGGTGCCTGACTACATGTGACCAAGCGAACCAAATAGCTTTTTCAGTAGTGTTCAATCAATTACTATTAATCAATATTCAATTGATTAGTCTGAGGTTATCAACAAAAAAGATTTGTCTAAGCCACTTCGTTTTTTTGTCCAAGTTGTTTTTTTGTCTAACTCACTTCTTTTTTTTTCTATATGAGTTTCAGAGATATCCTCATTCATAGGTTCAAAATATACATCTATGAATTGAAAGGCCCGAATGATCAACTCTCCAATCAATTGTTAGAATCAATAGGTCTTCAAATTTTTTTGTTTGAAAAAACTTAAACCTTTCGTATTGGGCTGAATCAACATATGATATAGTAATATACTGAAATCGGAAGAAAAGCTAACATATGGTTATATACTAAAAGTCTGAATGATATAAATCAAAGTGCAAAAATACTAATATAAGTCTTAAACATATATGTGGCCAACATTGTTTAACATGAAAAGCATGCAACTATATCTATCTATTATTCTAGTCTATGAAGCCTCTAATGAAGTACTGACAATATTGATTGTCTGCAAATACTAAAAGATTATAAAGTAATGATAATGAACGAAAGAATTGTGGCTCACCAATAGCTAGTACGAGAATCCTAGCACTCGGAATCTTCAACCTGTAAATCTTTATGTGATATGCAGACCCGGACGAAAGGGACAATTGAATTGCACTAGTATGTAAAGTAACTAAAAGAAAGAACTATAAATAGTAAAATTAAACGGGTAACTGCAAACTGATAATTGATAACTAATAATTGATAATTGTTAACTGAATTGAACATGGAAGTAAATATATGAATACTCCATCTTCTAAATGATGAACCAACTATTTATCTGAATAAATAAACTGCGACCTTAGGCCCAATATATATGTGCACAAACTATGGTCTCGGGCCCAAGTATATGTATACATAACTATGGCCTCAAGTCCAATTATAGGTGTTCAACACTCATGAATTTAAAATAAGGAACTGAGAATCATACTGCAATACATGATGCTGAAATACAGAATCATACTAAGATACATGATACTAAAATGTTGAATAGGACTAGACCGAGACATGTATTCATAATAAATTGATTTGTCATAGTTGAGGCTTCAACTTTTTATGACATGCTATGAAATCTAGACAGAGGCTCATGGGCGTCAAACATAAGTCTATATTGATTACGCTCTGAGCTCACAATGTTCGGAATAAATTCATGAACTTATTACGAAGCAAGAGAATGGAAGTTCTGCAACTATTCAAGGAACTAAGTTTAACTATATTTCTGAGGTAATTAGTAACGTTGTAAAAGAAACATAGTGCAAGAAAAATCATTAATATTCTCAAACATAGAGAGTTAGCCTCACATAGCTTGACTTTGGCCTTTTTAAACGTATAACAATATTTGTCACCTCTTTCAACGATAATTTATGGCAATATACATATAAAGAGAAACCAATATTAGCGCTAATGATCATGTTTTAGTCACATAGGTATTTTCTCAAATACTTGGTGATATAAAGCTTCATAGACTTTATTAATAGTATTTCTACATCCCAACAAATAATTCTAAAATCTTAAATTGTTATAATAAATATCAATCTTCATCACCCATAAGATAAATAACACTCTTAATCAATAATCAATAATCAACAACCCAAATTTATAATCGTTCATATTTTTATATCAAACTCGTCTGCTTATATCTCATGAACTTAGAGTCTCTAATCATTAATCCAATGCTATAATAAATTAGAGGGTAAACATATTACCTTTTTAACGTTCAATCCTCTTGAATACGATTTTTAGTATTTCTTTTCTCAAGAATGATATCTCAATCGAATATCTAATAATTTAAATGGTTTACCCATGTTATGGTATTGGAGAATTGAAATTAACTGAGAATCGTTATTAGAACTTATCTTGAATGATGGAGGTACCTTGGAGGAAGTTAGGTACTTGAGAGCTTCCATTTCTAGAGTAAGTTTCTATGTTTTCGGGTTTGGGGGACGAGGTAGGGGTTTTAAAACAACCCTCTAGGTGCAAGCCCATGTGGCTGAAGGCTCAACCACACACCTGAACGTGCAAGGCGGTGGCACTACCACAAGTACGCTGCCACACACGGAAGCTTTACATTATCCAGTAAAATGTACATAACCTTTTCACAAATATCCATTAGGGCTATATAATATAACATTGGAAAGATATTTCAAAGCTCTACAACTTTCATATTTTAAAGTTTCTAAAACTCCTAACATAATTTCATGAAATCGGGCTGGAATACAGACTTTCCATCAACTTAGTCGATTTTATCGGATCTTATGGACCTCACTCTCTATTTTGATTCAAAAATAACTATTTTCACTCATACTCATCCTGATAGGACTTCACATGCTTAAGATGTTACGTTAATACTCATTTAACACATCCACACCTAATTTGAATTTACGAAGTGTTATAGATTACTTATATTATTTGGGCCCTTTGAGCTCTGGCACTTGCTTGGTTCGGACACTTGGCCAGCGTCAGGCATATGCATATGTGTTATGAGGTACTGAGAGTGGATCATGAGCATGCATTTTCATCCTAGACTCATGCAGTAGCTTCTATATGATTGTTGATTAGCTCATATCATATGAAAGAAATTGAGTAACTGATATTGTATTCTATCTGTTTGTTTGAAAAGCATGACCAAATTCTAGATTTATTGTGGTTCTATTTTTAGACTTGTTGATGATATCATGCCTTATCACATGTTCTAATTGTCTTTTCACTTGCTTATTGGACTTTTAGTAAGTGTTAGTGTCGATCTCTCGCCTCTGCTTCTTCGAGGCTAAACTTGATACACATTTTGTGCCCACATTTTCTTCGAGAATCTATACACATTTTGTATAGATTCTGAGGCAGGTACTAGTGGTTCCCATCTAGCTATTTAGGAGCTTATTTGGAGACTTCGCGGTGAGCTACTTTACTTGATCCAATCTGCAGCATGTGGAGTCCCCCTTTTCCATTAATTGATCTTTGTCTATGCATTTTCTTCTGCTGACTAATGTTGGTCAGTTGATATTTCTTACTCTTAATAAATGCTCGTGACAATATGACACTTGGTCTTAGGAGGGTTTGTAAGACAGTTGTGATCGTGTTTAGATCCTATCTTTGATTTATATATATTCATGATGTTGGTTTGAGACATATTTAGCTTTCATTTTTATAGTTGTAAATGACTTAATATTTGAAATCCAATATTGTTTTTGAGTTTTGTCCTGCGTTGCAAGCAAGTTAGCCATCATCACGATAATCGGTGGATTTTTTACCGTGACCCTCTCACCAAGTGAGTTAGCCTTTCAACTTTGCATCATAGCTTCATGATCTAATGCAATGTGATAATTTTAGGGAAACTTACAGAAATGTCCCATATAAGTTTCAAATTGTCAACCTCTAGTTAATATTTCAAAAATCGAAACAAAGAAGGAATTTTTTTAATGGGATAGTTAAAATTCGTTGAAAACATATAGATAAGTCAATATACAAAATTTGAGTAAGATTGGAGGTGATTTGGATTGGTTTTGTATCGAAATTCATAATTAAATTGACATCAAAAAATTCTTCTGTGACACATGTATCACGCATGTATCTCACACACAGATATACATGGATATACATGTGATACACAATCGATACATATATGATACATATGTGATACACGTATCATTTTTTTTCATATTCAGTTTTACTTTGAATTTTCAATTTAAACCACCTCAAAACTTCACCAAATCATCCCAAAACCGAGATTCAAGCTCCTTAAGATACACTCAATCTATTCTAATAGCACCCACTCAAAAGAAAGTAAAACTTATATGTTTTTGCTACAAATAGCTAATTTGCCATTTTGGCTAATATTAGTAATATTTATCAATTGACCAATTTTTGTAATTAGCTACTTCTAAATGGACATAGCTGGTAATTTTCCATAATTTTATGATCTCCACAAATTGTCAAGCTAACAAGAGTCAATCCATTATCCCTAGGTGGATAAGCAACTTACATTTACCCATATCAACAAAAACAAGACATGTGGGTCGCAATTGGCGAATTCTTCTTACTTAGAGACGAGGGCGTTTAACTAAAGCTACCCGTGATCTCAGTCGAATTATAGGTAACGAGTTGTATAAGTATATTGAAATTTCTAATATGTTCACTAATCCGAGACGTTTAGAAAATAGGACAAAGAAGTTGACAGTTGCAATGACCTAAAAGTTGCATCGTTAAGCTCTCACCTTTTCCTTTTCCTTTTTTTGTAGAATCAATTGACGAGCAATTCAGAGCTAGGTCAAAATGAATTTACCCTTGCCTTATCTCCACTAAAATGCCAAACTTCTAGTTAGAGACAACATTCAAACTCATGACATGCATATTAAAAAACTTTTAGTTAGAGGCATAACTCAAAATCATGATGTGCACATCAAGTTTACTGATCTTACATTCCCACTCTTATGGCAAATGAAAATTACAGGTGAAGGAAGAATCTTTCAATGTCCGGATTACTATAATGGAAATCTTAACCCTTCTTTAATAAGTGAGAATTCAGGCAGGGCGCCGGTGGCACCCAATTTGAAACTTATGGCACTATAGAATATAGAGGAACCCAGTTAGACTTCAGTTTTGAATTTAATCTCCAGCGTGATTAGCCAACTGAACTAACTTGGTAAACATTGGCGTAGAGTAGAATTTAATAGGCAAGGTCGAGCTAAATTTGCTTGTCCTAATGAAAGAATTGAAAGCAGGCCTGCTACATTATTCATTTTCTTGAACCAATACTCTGATATAATAACAGAAAACCTTAAATCCATATTCATGACAGCACAACCTATGATACAACTGCAAACAAATGTGTCGACAAAGTTAAGGTGCCATGTTTGGCACTAATAATTTACAAGATGGAGACAACTTTTCTCACACAATACCAGTGCCTCACTATTATTATTGTTTTGTCCTTTGAGAGAAATGTGCACCAAATCAGGAGCCATATTACATTTTAAGGTTTCCCCCAAACACATTGGGGTACACCTTGATAGTGATGATACTTTCAAACTGGGACAGGTTCGGGAACTCTGTCGTTCCCGGCTGGAGTCAAACTATCATAGTATTCCACCAAAACCTTCCAACCACCAGGGCACATAAAACCATCTGGAGGGCTCTCTTTATTCTTTGCAAGTGATCGCATCTGGAAAAACCAAAACTTAGTTGTGCCTTAAAATTGAACAAGGCATAGCTAGTGACTTTTTTTTTAATAAGCAGCATATATCGTTGTGATCTGTGTAGCTTCTTTTCTACAGCATACTACATTCATCTCAAACTTTAATCAAAAAGTGGATGCCAAACACTTCTTTTTTTCTTCCTATTGCGTGGAAATGGAGAACTTCCCTTTTCTCCGGGAGTATAGTGGAGTGGGGGTGGGGAAGTAGGTAGAATAGAGAAAGCCAATGAACAGAATATACCTTGGTGCCTGATATGAAGAGAAAGTCTTGAGGCCTAGAGGGATCAAAGAATGCCATTCTATTCTGAGTCTTATCATATGCAGCCACCTGTCCAAAAATTAAAGGTTCACATTAGCGTTCGAAAAGCTAAATGAGAAATGAAGCACTTCACATTACAGGTCATTGTTGTCATACCTTGAAAGGCAAGATATTCAGCCGCTCTAACCCAGGGGCCATACTGAGTACCTTCTTTCCATGATCTGCATCATACAGATCTCTCTTCTCCAATGGATGGCCAATCCCAGCTGGATCCCGGCCCACAATGTAAAAGTTAGCTCCCGCATTGATGCGCGCCTTTGCGTGCCATTGCACCTCAGTTGGACCAGCATAGTGCATAGGAGATGGGAATATAGAGACCACAGTTGTCTCTGGGTCAAGCACCCCATCTTCAAGTACCTGAAAAGTGTTCATTGTACGAAACAGTTAAGAAGCAGCACTATACTACTCCATCAATCAGAAGGATGGCAAGTACTACCACTACACCTCAATCCCAAATTCGTTGGGCTTAGCTTTAATGGAGAAGTAACTTAAACAATAACACATTTTAGTTTAGGAAGGACTTCAACAAAAATGGATGCAGGAGAGTGTTAAGTGTGTTCTCTTTTAGCAAAAAAAGGTTGCAGAACAAAGCATCTGAATGTCCAAGATCACATGCCTTCTCATGTTGCCTCATTCGCCACTGAAGTGGAACATCATCTGCCTTTGTGTAACCTCCCAGAGGATGAAGCAAAAGGACAGGGTTCTTGTATCCCATCTCAAGAAGTCGACGACGTGTGTCTGTCATCAATAATGCGTGGCCATTATGCACTGGATTTCTGAGTTGAAAAGCAAACACTGCATCTGCATTGCGTCTCGTAAACTCATCTCGAAGTTCAGCAGGGGAAAGCCGGAACCTGTCAAGACCATCATCGTACTTGATTGGTTCTATAACTTCCAGATCACCACCAATTAGCCAGTTTCCAGCATGAGTTATTGCTTCATCTGCGTAAGGTAGACCTGGGGCAGTTGTTCCCCAAGTTCTGGCTATCCTTTCTTCTTTATTATGCTTGTAGATCTCAACACTAGAATTATCAAATAAAGAAAGTGAGTATCATAAGTGCTCATCTTACAATTGCAGGCAGGCAAACAAGCACAATAATTTTTTTGTACAGACAAGGGAGAGGTAAATCAATTTGCTAAACAAGCAATTGAGAATCTCCTAACATCAATGCTATGATACGATTCAAAAATGCACACAGCTCTCACTAAGTAAGTCATAGAGTAGGAAAAGCTTTGGAACACTTGCAGATTACGCACAGTACATCATAAATTAAGAACCAAGATTCAAGAAAATTATGGCATATAGAGAAATTTTAAAAACATGGAGTAAAAAAAAGGTGCCTCCTAGCTCTACCACCAGGTCCACCAAAGAATGATCAACATGATAATTTGTAGAATAACCAGTGTAGACCAACCAAAAACTCGGGTGGGTTTACAAATTCAATATTGGGATTGTTATGCCAAAACTATCACAAAACAATCATCGGGAGCTTTCTATATGAGCAATTTCCTGACTTTAATTCAATGATTAGAAAGGTCATTGTTCCTTTTAGCATCTCGACCCTCAAATTGAGATAACCTTATAAATTACATACTGTTATGTTAGTTTTGTGAAGATTCTGACAGATGAACGCTTACCTGGTTGATACTCTTTTTTTTTTGAGATGGTAACGGATCCAATATTTTAATAAATCAGCACAAATTTTGTACTGGAACCAAGATTACATCAAGAAGAGCTAGTTTGAGATGGTTGATACTCTTTTTCATATTTACAGAATTGTTTTTACAACAATGGTTGACCCGAAAGAGTACAAGATTACTTTTCCTCCTATGCAAGTAGAACTGCACGGTACAAGCATATTTTTTTTCCATGCAAGTAGTCACACATAAGTACTCATCCCTTTGATGTGTGCATGAGTGCGTCCTTAATGTGGATATTGGTGGATGCTTGACCACAAAATTCAACTCCAAAGCATACAATTATAGATACAACAACAACAATAACCCAGTATAATCCCACTTAGTGGGGACTGGGGAGGGTAGTGTGTACGCAGACCTTACCCCTACCCTTGGGTAGAGAGGCTGTTTCCAAATAGACCCCCGGCATCCTTCCCTCCAAGAACTTCCCACCTTGCTCTTGGGGAGACTCGAACTCACAACCATACAATTATAGATATCAGGAAGAAATTCAAATTCAGATCAGTGTTGTCAAAGGCGCTTAAAGTGCGCTTAAGCCCTGAAGCGAGGCTCAAAACATGTTGAGTGCTTCGCCTCGCTTTGTGGGCGCTTTAGTGCCGCATCAAGTCTCTAAGACATACTATTCCTTGCCAATGAGTGTAATCATGAAAAGGCGACATTAAACAATTGATATTTCACTTTATCGTAATTTTGTTCCAATTTCTTTGTCCATATATTTTTTATTCATGCTTATAATTATTAATCCTGGACTATACATATATATTTTTACTTTTTCTCCGGGTGCGCCTTTTTTCATTAAAGCTCACGCTTTATTTGCGCTTTGCGCTTTAAACCCCAATGGACCTTAGAGGTTTTTTTGCGCTTTTCGCCTTTGATAACACTGATTCAGATAGGGACGTTGTCCAAATAAGTTTCGCTTTCCCTAGATAAACCAGGAGAACCATATTCATACCTAATATCCTATCCAAGAAACTGTCGTGGGGTAACACACCTGTCCTTGTTAAATTCATAGTGAAAGAACAAAGAAATGTGAACCGAACAGAGTAGGAGGTCACGTATAATATCATTAGTATAGCGTGGTGCAAACAAAGATTGAGCAAACATGAAACAGTTCTTTCCGGATGACAAAAGGCACAGATCGGGAGCAACAAATGTTACATGATGTCTATACCACCCATAAGGACCCAAAAAAAGACCTGTAGAGTCATCAGATTTCAGGTAAATTATATTATACATATGAGTGTATAAAACAAGAAGTTCTAACAACAGAAACAGTTTTAAATGCTTAAACAGTAGCAAGAAGGTCATCACATAACCCAAGTGACCCGGAAATACTCGCCTATTAACATAGTACAAAACAAAGCGTTCCAGTTTTCCTTAGCTATTACTATTATGTTTGTGACGTTTAATCTTTGTTTCAAATATTAAAGTGAGAATTATCATGGATCTTAATTCTGCAAACATAAAAACACTTATGCAACAAGATTCCACACTAATGAATTTTAATAAGTGCCAAGTTTAATTAAAAAAATTCATTCATCAAAAAAGTACATAACCAAAAAGACTCCACCTTTGTTACATATTAAGTGCCATGGTTATTAAAGGTATATGTTTATTCTCTGTGATTGAGAAAAAACCATCAAATTGAGTTGCTTGACCATCCGAAGCACACCTGAGGCTCCTGGACCTGTCCGGTCACACCAACCAGGAACCTACTTGAGGCCTCAAATCACACCAAACAACATCAAAACTATGAATCATATATCAATTCATCCTTAATGATAAATGAACTTTTAAACTTCTAAAACTCAAGCCAAACCATGCTACTCAGAATGACCTCAAATTTTACATGCATGATACAACGGACCTATAACAATTCCCGAAACTACAATCCAGGCCCGATATCAACATAGCCAACTTTCAGCCAACCTATCAACATTCCAAACCTTCAATCTTCCAACTTTCGCCAAAAAGCTTTTTATCATATTACCAATTATTTAGTAGAAATTTTTTTTATCGTTATCTAATAAATAATCTTGACTCTACAATTTTTTTTACACGTATTTAGAAGACATAGAGTTTCGGAGAAATAATTCTATTGAAAGGTTAAGTTTCTTTTAGCTACACCTAACATCCATATGGACACAGAACAGAAACACATAATGAAGTAAAGTTACGAAAATGCCCTTACTCGTTAAGAATGGCAATAAGCTTCTCCTTGTCATCAACAAGGGCAACACTGGTAGACCCACCGATCCTATTCTTATGAGAATCGTCGATGGCTAACACAATCGGCACCGACATGTTGACGAGGGAGCCGCCGTCACCGAGTCGGAGCGAGTTAAAATGAAGAGTTTGGAGGAACTCGGATTCTCTCATGAATCCTTTCAACGGGCTGGCCCAGCCCTCGCTGAGCACATGAACCCATTGGATATCAATCTTTGACAGCTTGATTTGCGGAAGAGGCAAAGCCTGTATCCTCTTCAAATCTCTCTGTGGATCCTCGACGACGAGGTCCACGAGCTTTCCGCCGTCGGGATCAATCAGCGGGCCGCATCGAATACGGGCCCCCGGTACGGCACGGAACTTGGAACGCCACGAATACGAAACAGGGAGATTGAGGGGTAACACGAAATGGGTTTTCTGGGTTTTGGATAAAGATTGAGATGGACCTGGAGTTTTGAGAAAAAGAGAAGCCATAGTTGCCATTGAAGCCTTAGGCTCTTCTCTCTTTCTTTTTGGGGGTTTGAAAAAATTAGATGGATTATTTGGAGGGAGAGAGAGTTTGGTGGAGCTTTTGGGAATTTAAAAATAATTTTCTCAGACTGATTTGTCTTTTATAATGTTGGGGTGATAGTGAAAGAAAGAGAGAGAAAATAAGGTAAAGTGTAAAATGACTCGTAACTTTTGTTGTTATATGTAGGGACTTATTTTGGGTGGGGAAAAGATTTAGGGGGATGAACTTGGACATAATTATCTTGGATTATTGTGATCTAATTTTTTCTTTGATTACAATAATAATAACCCATTAGAATTTTATTATCGGGATCTAAAGATGGTAGTATATATGGAACTTATTTTTGGAGACTCTCGCTTTAGAGATAAAAGATATGTATCAATAACGTGAGAGACAATCAATAAATGGAAGGGCAATAATACAAATAGTATTCAAAAGTGTGAAACACAACATAAATCGCTAGCAGTCCTAAACAAAACACTAGCAAACTAACTGGTACAAAGAGGAAAAATGCTCGACTACTCGCTAATGTACAACCCTAATTCTCGGCCTCTACACCTTCCCAATAAAAGTCATTTTCTCAAAAATCTGGATACGCGTCATGTCCTGCCTAATCACCTTGATACTTCTTATGCCGCCCTCTACCTCTTCTCGCACCTACTAAAGCCAACCGTTCACGCCTCCTAACTGGGGCATCTAGGCTTTTCCTCCGCATGTGCCCAAAACATCTAAGCGTCGCTTCCCGTATCTTTTCGTCCACCATAGCCACACCACTTTGTCACGCCCCAACCTTAAGAGGCGTAGATGGCACATGGTGTTGTACTGGCCCGAGCGAACCACGTTGTAACTCATGATCATTCGACCAAAACTAGAACATACAAAGGTTGAGTTAGCTGGACTCATTCCTTTTGTAATTATCATGGGTCCACATGACCACAATTCATAATGTACAACTATAAGTAGGAAAACACTGCATCACTAAATTATTTTTTCTTAAAACATGACTACATATGGGTTGTCAAGGCCTTTGACATACTGTACAAAATGAACTTATGTCTACAAAGCCTCTAAGATTATTCAACATCAAATGAGATAGAGTATCGGCATACCCATAAGTCTATAGCAAAACTCTGATACGATAACTCATAGACTCGACTGCACTCCGAATGAAGTGGAGTCATACCGGTCCTTCACTGAATGCCAATCTCATCTACTATGAGGGCTCGTCAAACTGATTATCTATACTTGCGGGCATGAATGCAACGTCCCCACCAAAAGAACGTTAGTATGAATAATATACTGAGTATGTAAGGAAGAACTAAAATATAACCATAATTCAACATTAGTTAAAGAAATATAAGAATCAACCTGAATCTTTAAAGTGCTACCGTATATAATTCTTATATTAATTAAAGAAATATAAGAAGTATTATATATATATATATATATATATATATATATATATATATATATATATATATATATAAAATACTTCTCTTTGAGACTATTATCCATATGTATGATGCATGACTGTCCAACTGATGTATGGTAACTGCTCGACCGGCTGTAGCCCGATGGTAAATGCATGTCTACCCAACTGGCCATAGCACGATGCTAAGTGAATATGCGTGATTGCCCAACTGATCTTAGCACAGTGATAAATATGTAACTGTCCGACCGGCCGTAGTTCGGTGGTAAATGCATATGTATGAAGATGCATGTATAACTATATTATGAACATTAACATGTTTATCAAATACCTCATTAGAGACTTAGGAACATACATAGACATTCTTGAATATAACTTTACAGGAATAAATAATATAGACATCCTTAACTGCTAAGAGTAGAACCACTTATGGAATAGTATTACGTTTACGTATCGTTAATTGGATCATGCCAAAGAAAGAAAGGATAGTGATGACCTGACCCATCGTCTCATGTGTCTCCATTTTGTATTCCCCGTTTATTGCTTTTTCATGTTTCATTATCTGCGTTTGAGGAGTTGGAGTTGACTCGGGTTGAGTTTGGTAGGAAATGAGACACATAGTCTCTTTAAGGAAGGCTTGGTTTGGAAAAGACAACCGGACACTGACTTGTGATTAAAGGCCTCGGATGTAATTTCCGGTGATTTGGGTAGCTTTGGGGGATGATTTAAGACCTAGGAGTGTGATCTGAATTGAATTTAGAGGCCCGGTGTAGAATTAGGCTTAAATTGGCAAAGTTAGCATTTTGACGATATCCGTTTGATAGGTGAGATTTTGATCCGAGAGTCGAAATGAGATTTCGAGAGTTGTAGTAGCTCTTTAGGTAATTCTGGATATGTGTGCAAAATTTCATGTTATTCGGAGGTTTTTAGATCGGGGTTTTGATCGAATGCGAGTTTCGGAAGTTTTGGTTGAACTTAGGCTTTGATATGATGAAATCTAAGGATTTTGATGTTAATGATAGTGTTTTGATGATTTGGGAAAGTTTGAATAAGGTAATAGAGCATTTCTGTGCTTTTAGTTGAGGCCCCGGGGGCCTCGGGGTGAGATCGGATGGTTAAACGAGAGTTTTGGAGTTTTGCGACAGGTTCATTTTGCTGTCATCTGGTATTTGCGCTTCTGCGGAAATGGACCGCAAAAGCGGTTCCACAGAAGCGGGTCAAGAAGCATAGAAGCAATATCATTTGTAATTGAGAAGTTCCACAGAAGAGGAACGTGGTCCGCATTAGCGGGTTCGCAGGAGCGAACATTTAGCCGTAGAAGTGGTCTCTGGTGATCCGCAGAAGCGGGATCCTAATCGCATAAGCGATCGTTGGGGATTTAAGTTAAACCATTATGTAAGATCCCCTCTTATTTGAGCCTTATTTGCTTATATGTTAGTTGCACCTCAATTCACAATAATTGTCTGGTCGGGAATCACACTAGTAGATTCTGAGGGGTGCCTAACACCTTTCCCTTAGAATAATTTGAAGCTCTTACCTTATCTCTAGTTATTCAAATCAAACTCTTTTGGTGTCCTAATGCACCATAATCATTAGGTGGAGACTCTTCAAAAATGCTAACCTAATTTTCAAAAGTAATGAGTTGTCCTTTCAAATGTCATAAACCCGATTTCGCGAGAAAAAAGGGGCACGACAGTATGGCGACTCTGCTGGGAATTTTTAGGCTTTTACCATTTCAGATTATTATTGCGAATTTATGCTTCTTTATGCACAATTATTCATTTATTTTTTTAAGCATTCAATTTCCTTTTCGATTGCAAAACTGACTTGTCTTTTTTGTTTCTTTCCTTTACTACTTTCCTTCATTACTGCTTTAAGTTATGAAATTGTTGTATTTATTTCTTTCTTAAATGTGCAAATACGTGAAAACATGTCTTTAATTGTTGCATAATCATGCTCAACATCGTATTCCACTCATGCCAAACAAATCCTATAGCAACGCTTATAATGAGTGGTTGCGCTCTTCCGATATTATCACCCCTTAAATCCAGAAAAGGCATATTTATGGTAAAACCAGTTGATCAACGGTCTAGTCAACGGTTCCGTGCCTTTTCCCTTTAGTTGTCCGCTCTAGGTTACCAGTCTAAAACCCCATAGAAACCTTACTATTTTTAACTGTGCATGCATCATGGTCAAACCTAGCCAAGTCAGTTATGTTATCCACATAATAACTCATTAAGATAGCCTTGTCCAAAGTCCACTGAGTTTCCCTATAATCCAAACTAACATAATCATGTTCTGTGCATTTTATTGGAGAACTAAATGTTTTTATGCCAATTATTAATATTAAATAGTCGAGTCCGGTAGGGGTTATGGCCTAACCCTTTTGTCTTGCAGAAATATAAGGCACGAAGTCCTCAGGTTCGGTATGATCACCAACATCCACCAAAAATTGCTAAGCTAGTGGGAGGATCTTCATTCCAGCAATCAGACTCTTGTCCGAAAATATCTGGGAAAACTACCTTCCCTTCTGGAAATCCAACCCAACAACAAAATTATAGAAGCTGATACTTTATTCTGGGATTGTGAGAGGTCTGTGGTCCGCTTCGGGGACATTGAAATAACACCCTTGCTAGAAGAAGTAGGAGGATTAGTTGGATATGGGTTTCCTCAAAATGATGGGTCTAAAGAAGAATCCTGACTTGACATGTTTGAAAGAATCCTACATCCCTTTTAATTATTTGTGCGAGAGGTACGGTCACAGCAAATTCTACCGTACCTATCATGACGAATTTGCCCTCACATCATTGGGCCATATTTTTCTTTGTCTTCATGTTTTTCTTCTAGGGGATGATAGTATTTCCGATGAAGAAAGTATGGATCCATACCATGATGGCTATGGTAACTAACACTCTAATTGAGGGAATTGTTGGACAACCATTTAGCATCGTGCCCATGATTATTTCAGAAATGTACAAAGCCTTGGAGAAGTGTCAACAAGGAGCCAAACACTTCGAGGGCGGCAATTTGCTATTCCAGCTTTGGCTTATGGAGCATTTCCAAAGGGGTGAATACCAACAAGAGATCTGGCGAAGGGACTGGGATTATCATATAGCCTTCCATCATCCAAGGCAAATGAATTACATGACCAACATGTTCGCTTAGTCAGAAGACGCCAAGTGATGGGTAGAGCTATTTGATATTCTGACTGAGGGTCAAGTACTATAGATGTTCGAGTGGTTCCCTACCGAGGACTTCATCGCCAGATCTAGGGATGCACCATTTTTATACTAATCAGTCTGAGAGGAACGTATCCTTATGTCCCTCTCCAGGTCATGAGGCAAGTTGATAGGAAGCAGGTTTTACCCAGGGTCGACAAGATAAGTCATTTTTGGGACGATTTCTAGGACCATGATAACCCTTACAAGTGCAAAGCTCAACATATGTGGCACTACAAGATCCTCATGGGAAGGGATGCCATACCATGTCGGTTGTGCTCTCTATTATTCAAGATGGTTGGAAGATAATCATAAATATTTGTTCGAAGTCACAGGATCATAGATGAAAAGGCCGAAGCACAAGTCAAATACAATCAACTGTGCAAGAGGATCCGTGAATGCGAAAGTGAGCATCATGAGATACAAGAAGCCAATTAAAAGCTGATCGAGGAATAGAAAGACATGGCTGTCAGTGCCAACAAGCGACTGGGATACTTGGAGCAAGGCATAGTAGAGCTGGAAAGGAAATTTTTCAAAAGAATCGAGGATTTCCAGAATGCTGAAGGAAATGAGGGAAGACACCTCACCATAGCCTAGCTATTGCTAGGACTTCGAGAGTTGGGGAATCTATTTGACGGAGCCAAAGATGCCGAGTATGGGGAAGGTTCATCTGGGACCAAATAGATAGGAGTTTCTTTTCTTTCTTGTTTTACAAAATGTAATAAGGCCAATGGCCATTAGTCACCTTTTTCCTGTTATCTAGTGTCAATTTGGGATCCGCCTACTTTTTGTCAATAAAATGAGGCATTTAGCATTCTAGGTTCTCCAAATTAATTTGTTGTTAGGCCTACCTCAAGCAAAAAGATGTTCCAAATTAGGACATGATATATATTCTGCACTATGTGTTTAAATATCGCAACATTTTTCTTATGATCATCACTGAATTGTTACCTTTTAATTTTATTTTTTTTGTTTTTTATTCCCCCTTCGCAAAGGTTAGTTCGTGCACTCTAGCAACATCATCTTATATTACAAGATCTAGGGGCCCTCCACCCACTCCTTCTCTATGTCCTGTCAAAAACAAGAACAGAGGGAAGATGGAAGATTTGAACAATGCCAGAAAGGAAAACTCAACTGAATGGGTAGAGGTCACTAATGGTCACAGTACTCTGGTTCCTAAGAAAAGTGCATCCCAGCTTGAACAAAAGCTGCTGAAATTCCAAGAAGAACTTGATCGAGTTTGGAATCTGGAGAATCTGTCATTTTCCCTCACCACTCCAGATGTCAATTTCCCAAATGCTCTGAACCCCACACCTCCACAAAATATCCCAAATCCACAAAACCATCCTGCTCCTCACCACCACGACAACACTTGCCATACTTCCAACAATACTCCACTACTTGTCCCAGAACACTCTAACTTCACAAATGACCACTTCCACACTCATATCTACGTGGAGGCCATGCCACACTCCACACAACCTATCTCGAGAACACCCTAGTATGATGATAAAGACTCGCTCATCAAGAACATGGCGGAAGAACTTAAGAAATTGATTAGCCAAATCCAAGAAGTCAAAGGAAGCAAGGGGATTGAGGGGCTAAATTTAGAAGATCTCTGTATACAGACCGACGTTGAACTACCTGAGGGGTACAAACCTCTGAAGTTTAAATATTTGATGGTACAGGAGATCCAAGAGTGCATTTGAGAATGTACTGTGACATGCTGGTCGAGGTAGGGAAGGATGAGAGAATAGACATGAAGCTTGTCATAAAGAGCCTAAAAGAAGATGCTCTATCTTGGTACATTAGCCAAGATCCGAAGAAATGGTCAAACTGGGTAAACATGGCGTTAGATATTATGGATAGGTTCAAGTTCAACACAGAGAATACGCCGGATGTGTTCTATATTCAAAATCTAAAGAAGAAGCCTATAAAAAAACTTCACGAGTATGCTACTCGTTGGAGGTCCAAAGCTGCTAAGGTTAGACCTGCCTTAGAGGAGGAATAAATGAACAAATTTTTTGTCCAGGCTCAGGACATGGAATATTCTGAAAGGCTGATGTTGATTGAGAGCCATAAATTTTCTGATATCATCAACTGGGTGAAAGAATCGAAGAATGCATCAAAAGCAGTATGATTACGAACTTTGAGGCCTTGTAAGCTACCAATAAGGCCTTACAGTCTGGTGGTGCATCCAAGAGAGGGATGTAGGGGACGTATGGTTGCATAGAGAACCAAATCTCCTATCAAATACCAAACCTATCCAATGCCCCACTCACATATTAGCCTACTCCAAACTACCAAGCACCCTCACCCTCTTACCAAACTCCATCACCTACTTATCAATCACCTCTACCTCCCACATATCAGCCTACGTCACCCAGATACTCCCAACTTGCACATGTTTACCAAGCCTACAATGCACAACCATTCCACTATCAATCAACTCCTACATGCAAAAACTTCCCTAGACCTCGGCCAAATTTTGACCATAGACCTCCAATATAGTATACAACCATTATTGAACCCATTGACCAACTGTACGAGAGACTCAAAGTTGCCGGTTATGTCACCCTTATCCCTACTATAACTCCTGAGAACCCTTCTCACTTGGTTAATCCAAACAAACCCTGTGCATACCATTCCGACATGAAGAGACACACCATCGACAAGTGTCATTCCTTGAAAAACAAGATCCAAGCTTTGATTGACAACAATATTTATTGTGGCAAAGGAACCCACTCTGAATGTTTGCAATAACGCTCTACTGGATCATAAGGGTGGGGGCATTCACATGATTGAAATATGGGATGATTGGTATCCCGAGGGATCAATCGGTTTGATCGCAGAAGGTGACGAACCAAAGAAGCCAATAGTTACCCTTAATCCGACCGTGGTCCAGATTCAGCCTTTTAGGGATGCTGAGGTAAATATGTCCGTGCCACTGGAGTTTGAAACAACGTCATCTGCAAAGACAACTGTACCAATTGAGGTCAAATTTGTGTCCCCAGCAAGTGCACCTCCACCATTCGATGTTGTCATTGTACCTCCCAAGGCACATACTCCGTTCAGAGTGAAGATAGCTGCGCCGATCCCAGTGGAAAGGTTGGCCTTGATGCCATTCCATACCAAGGCTATACCATGGGACTATACATCCAAGACGAAGAGGAAAGGCAAGGTTAGGTTCGAGGAAACTATTGTCGCACAGGGTAAGATGAGAACTGGTAGGGTTTATACCTCGGAACACCTAGTTGAGTCAATAAAGAAGGTCTCCAATCGATCACCCATCATTGAGACGGGGCTAGGCAATCTCTGGAGAAAGATAGAGGCCAAGGAATACTCGGTCATCGACCAGTTGAACAAAACACCAGACCAAATCTCCATCCTTCCTTTGTAACGAAATTCTGAGGCACACAAGAATGCTCTATTGATGGTATTGAGTGAAGCATATGTGCCAAGCAATACCATTGGCGAGGAAATGGCCAGCATGGTCAGACAGGTATTGGAAAGTCACAAAATTACTTTTCATGAGGATGAGCTACCGCCCGAAGGGTTAGGGCATAACAAAGTGATGCACATCACTGTGCAATACGAGGACTACTTCATCACCAGTATCCTGATCGATGGGGGTTCTAGTCTCAACATTCTTCCTCTAGTAACACTCAAAAAATTGGGCAAGGGACTGCACGAGATAAAGGATGAGCCATCAATGTGAAATATTTCGATGGTTCCCAAAGATCCACCATTGGGAGATTAGTATATGTTTGCAAATAGGGCCAACTTGGTCCGATGTTGATTTCCAAGTGATAGACGTACTGGAATCTTACAGCTGTTAGGAAAACCACGGATCCATGCCATTGGGGTCGTAGCATCAAAACTGCATCAGGAAGTAAAATTCATATGGAATTATCAAGAAGTAATCATTCATGGCGACGCTAGCAACCCTATATACAGTCGCCAGACCATTATATCAATTGAGGGGAGAAACAAGTTGGGAGGAGAGACTTACCATCACATCGAATGGGTGAATGCTATTGAAAAAGACAAATGGTGGGACAACAAGATCAAGAGTATACTGAATTGGTGTGGGGACAAACCTGGAAAAGGGCTCAGCAAGAACCTCTATGGAACATGGCACTACTTTCGATCAGGGATATGAGTATACCTGGGCAAAATTCAACAACTAGTTGCCACCATGGTGCGGTCCTTACTATCCGCTGGAGCAGGCAGTACCACACTTGAAGCAGACCTTCCAACCGGCCGAAGTTATCTATGGGTCAGAAGAAGAGGAAGCACTGGAAGCTATGAGAAACTTGTTCTTAGAGGACAATGAGAGGGATTGTTGTGTTATTCTCAAGGAGGAGGGGGAGGAAGGCCCTTCCATACAGACCGTAAGTAGAGGGGCCCGCCTCAATAATTGGACCATTGGGAAAATCAGAGCCTGACGAGCCTCGGGGAAGCAAGGCTAAAACAAGCACTGTTTTGATTTACTAAAAGATTTTTATTTTCTCGCATGTTTTCAATTCCTGCAATAAGATCTCCAATGTTCAAAACAATTAAGCAATTCATCAAAACATTCTGACTTTTCTGAATCAACACTCATTACTATTGTTATCTATTATTAATTTACTTATACAACATACTATTACTTATCTTGATTAACCAATAAATGTGACGTGCAACGATACAACACAACAAATGGACATAGATATAGAGGAAGATGGCATACCTGAAGAGATTGTTAAAGAAGTCAAAAGTTTTGAGAACAGACCTAAGTCCAACCCGGACGAGATCGAGATTGTTAACTTAGGAGATGCAGAAAATGTCAAAGAAACACGAATCAATGTCCTCTTATCGCCATCAGAAAAGAAGGATGCCGCTACCAAATGGACCGACGACTGCCAAAGGGCATTCGACAGAATCAATGAGTACCTGTCAATACCACCACTTTTGGTCCCACCCGAGCTAGGTAGACCTCTATTACTCTACCTTATAGTATTGGATGGAGCTTTCGGTTGTGTCCTAGGGCAGCATGATGAAACGGACAAGAAGGAGCAGGCCATCTATTACCTCAGCTAGAAGTTCACCCCGTACGAGGCCCAGTATTTTCTGTTGGAGCACACCTGTTGTGCTCTGACTTGGGTAGCCCAGAAGCTGATGCATTAATTTTGTGCCTACACTACATATCTCACATCAATGATGAATTCTTTGAAGTACATCTTCTAGAAGCCCATTCCCGTTGGCAAGTTAGCCATGTGGAAAATCATGTTTAGTGTTTGACATTGTCTACTTAATTAAGAAAGTGATCAAGGGACATGCACTAGTAGATCACCTAGCTAAAAATCCTGTGGATGGAGAATACAAACCCCTAAAAACGTATTTTCCCGACGAAGAGGTATCATTAATAAGAGAAGACATTGCAGAGTCCTATGATGGTTGGAGAATATTTTTCGGTAGAGCAGCAAATTTCGAAGGAGTTGGCATAGGAGCAGTCCTCGTATCAGAAATTGGGTAGAATTATCCGGTATCCACCAAACTCAGGTTCCCATGCACCAACACATGGTCGAGTACGAAGCCTACATCATAGGGCTCAAGATGGCCATTGACATGAACATCCAAGAGTTGCTAGAGATCGGAGATTCGGACCTACTCATACATCAGGTCCAAGAAGAATGGGCAACGAAGAACTCCAAGATACTATCGTATCTACATTACGTATAGGAATTAAGAAAGAGGTTCACAACGCCGGAACTCTAATATGTTCCCAGGGTTAAGAATCATACAAGAAGCTGAACTCGATGATGAAGAATGGGTGAAGAGTCGCTACAAGAAGCTGGCTTTTATCGATGGGAAAAGAATGAATGCAGTCTGCCATGGTCAACTTTATCAGAACAGAATGTCCAGAGCCTTCAAAATTCCGTAACAAGAGAGGTTGCAATGTCCTTAACCACGTCACAGTAATCGGTCCATCTAAAAGTTGTTTCTTCATCGTATACTTATGTCATATTTCCACAAAATCATGCATGATTATTACCAAAATTGCCTTGTTTAGAAAATGCTACCCCAATGATACAGTATCACAAGATTAAAGCCGAGCAAGAAAAGCTACGCCAGTTGGGATGCGAACTAACTTCCCCACTTCTACAAAGCTCACGATTTTTCTTAGGATTTAGCCATTTGAGTTGCAACGTCATCAAATATACAATACACTCACGAGACAAACATTTTTCAAGAATACTACTCTCAGAGTCGTTGCACTTACTCGCAGTTGCTATCTGCACACAACAGTGTCCCCAACAGTCACAATGTAGCAATCTGCTATCAGCTAAGAAAACTCTATTACCATTTGCCCTTTCTTATTTCTTGCATAAGGCTACCATTCTGCCTTCCGAGGTTAAGCTTTACCTCCATCTGCATTCTTGAATTGAATATGGCTACCATTCTGCCTTTCGAGGTTAAGCTCTACCTCCATCTGTATTTTCTGCATTACATAGGGCTACCATTATTCCTTCTGAGACTAAATGCTATGTCCATTTGCATTTCTGTATTGCATAAGGCTACCATTCTACCTTCTGAGGTTAAGCTCTATCTGCATCTGCATTTGCATGACTGAATGATCGCCACCTTATTTACATTTGGATGGTTGAAACATCGCCACATCTGCATTTGCATGGTTGAAAGATTACCACCTTATCCATATTTGCATGGATGAAAGATCGCCACATTAATTACACTTGCATGGCTGAAAGATCGCCACCTTATTAACATTTGCATGGCTGAAAGATCTCCACATTTTCACCTGCATGGCTAAAAGATTGCCACCTTATTTATATTTGCATGGTTGAAAGATCGCCACCTTTACATTTGCATGGCTGAAAGATCACCACATCTGCATTTTTCATGGCGAAAAGATTGTTACCTTATCTACATTTGCATGGCTGAAAGATCGCCACCTTATTTACATTTGCATGGCTAAAAAATCGCCACCTTATTTCCATTTGCATGACTGCAAGATGGCCACATTTGCACTTCCATGACTAAAATATCGCCACCTTATTTACATTTACACGACTGATTGCCACCTACTACATTGCATGGGCTGAAAGATCGCCAAACACTGCATCTCATGGGCTGAAAGATCGCTTAAAACTGAATCTTATGAGCTGAAAGATCTCCAAACCGTCCAAAGGCGTCATTGTTCGGAGACACCATTTTCATAGCCCGAGAACACCATGCCATGGCATGAGGACCCCTTTTTAACCTTTTCCATACCATTATTCAAAGGCATAATAGTTTAGACGCATCAATCTCATAGCCCTAGAGCATCATTTCATGGCCTGCAGATTCTTTATTATACGCTTCATGGCCCAGGACTTCATGGTCTAAAGACATCATCCTAACCGTCCGAAGACAAATATTCATGGTCCGACAAGAATTTACATTATGTTTAAATTTACGCACAATATATGCTTGTATTATTTATTTCCAGGTAAACTGGCAAGCAACGACCATCTTGGCAGGAGAAATCCCGCTCCAATTCCCGCAGCCCTATCCGACTTCAACCATTTACCTCGTCCTAAATATTGTGTCTGTTCTTGAAAGTCTCCATCGACATACTCCGCCGACGGATATTGAACTATATATGGCCTGATTCATTAAGAACAGGTATATGTAGGCAGCTTTCAGGAGCCAGAGCACGGCTAAATCTCTTCAAACCATTTCACTCAGTCAAAATTGGTCATCGTATCATTACTCGACAACTCTTTCATCCTTCCCTGGTAAAGAGGGCCAGCTGTTGATAACCAATTTTTTTCCTGTATATTTTAATATGCAAAATAACTTTAAAATAGCATGTATATGCATTTATAAGCATGTCCTAATATTTTATTTTTTTAGTTTTTAAAAGATTTTTAAATCAATTTATTGCCCTATTTTATCAAGAAAAACCCAATAACTATTCTCAAAATTATCATTTTGGTAATTCATTTATTGGATTCTCATACTTATACTAACATATATTTATCATAATTTTTGCATATATTTTTTAAATTTATTTAATATTTTTAATGCAAAATTGCACATAATTGCAATATTAGTCTCTTTTAAGACCTAATTGTGTTTATATTTATAAAATTAACTCCAGTATTTTTATTTTAATAGTTATGTATTTTTATTATTTTAGTACTTTTAATTTATTTCTAGAAATTATTTTACTATTTTTAATATAAAATAATTAAGGGAAAAGTGGCTATTTAAAATATAGCCCAATTGTGTTTCAATAGTGGCCTGATTTTAACCCCAATTTTTAAACTGAATTACCCAGCCCAATCCTAATCTATCCGACCCACGACCCAATTAAATAACCCGCCCGGATCCCCTTTTATTCCCGACTGTTGATCGCCTAGATCAACAGCTCACATCAGCCCCTTCCTTTTTTTAATTCCCAACTACCCTAAACCCTAATCATTTCACACCTGTATCTGCATTTGAATTTCCCCTCTCCCAATTCTCTCTCAAACTCTCTCTCACACCCTAGCTGCCACCTTCAATCGCTACCTGAAGATCTCCCAAATCCATGGCCTCCAAAGCCATTGAAGGCTTGTACCAGCCTCCTATGACTCGCACATGCTAATTACTATTGTTTCAAGACCAGACCTTGAAGAAGCTTGGCCCACACCTTGCTCGATCTCAGTTCTTATGGATGTCTCCGGTCATCTTTGACCTTGCTCAGGCCAGCCATGGCTATTCAAGCATGACTATTGACTTCTCCTCCTTAGATCGATGGTTTCCAAGACTTTCTCACCATCTCGGGTTATTCTGAAACCCTAACCTTCGAGGTTACTCCGATTTCTTTTAGATCTGTGTTTACACTACACATTCAATTGTTTTCTCGAGATTTCTTTCAAAACCCCTTTTTATCTTTTCCGATTTAGGGTTTTGTTAAGTCATTTCAAATCTTTCTCCGATAAAACGTGTTCTACTGTGTTCTATATGTTTCTCTTCTACTGGAGTGTGCATGTTAAAAGTCTTAGTTCCTTTTTGAGATTTCCGAATTTATTTTGTTAGTATTTTTACCTGATTTACTTATTTTTCATTTTTATACTCGATTGATGGTGAAAACCATAGATTTTGGGTTTCATTCGAGTTGTGAGATTATTTTCTATGTGATTCACTCGTTGGTCATGCTCTGAATTTGATGAGTTTTAAAACCCTAATTCCTTTATACCTATTTGAGTTTTTGAAGTTGCTTCATCTATTGCTCGACTGAATTTCGAAATCTTTTGTTTCTTTATGTGATTTTGATTTCCTACTAAACTCTTCTATAATATCTTTTCACTTTACACCTTTGCCTGCTATTCGATACTATCTCTTTTCTATATTACTAGGTTACTGAAATTGACCTATGAGACCATCATGTTTCGATAGTTCACTACTTACAAACTTTGTAATTGCATGACACTTCTCTTTGTCATAAGTTCAGCCTTGCATGCCTAGTATTTATACATTTTTTGATATGCTAAATTTCCCTCTAAAATGACCTTCAATTGTCGACTGATTTCAAACCTCCTTGTGTCATTCTGATTGATTTCTTGTTTTGCTGATTTCCCTGTTTCTCGGGCCAATTTTAACACTTTCCTCTGAACTTTTGATCCCTACATTTTCTACTCAATTTGATTAATTCCCTTACCTTGATTATATTGGTATTTGATTCTTACAGACCTTTCCATGATTAGATTCTGATGAACCTATTCTCTATTACCTATTGTGTACTTATACTGTGCTGAAGATACTTCCTTATTGGTCATATTCAGCTTTATATGATTGCCTTCATTATTTAGTATGTACAAGTTACCATTTAATTTTAACTCCTTAATTGAAGGGATTACTTATACTGATTTGATTTTAATTGGTACATAGTTCCATAATTATTTTCTTGCCTTATTTTCTACCTATTTTCAAACTATAAAAACCTTGGCTTATTTATAACAGAAGACACACGAATACTCTTAGTTTTTGAACTCATACTCAAACTATTCTCTCTTGCTACTAGTACTATGGACTGCATTCAAGTCCTGCCACCTACTTTTACAATATTTTGCTTCTTTTAACTGGTATGTTCTGATTAAGATTCCAACATCAAAACAATGTGTTTATTAATACATTTACTTTTTTGTCTGCCTATTGTTGGTGTTCAGTTCAATACTTATTTTAGCATGCTATAATTTCCTTCTGCTAGTTCTGAATTTATTATGAATCCTAAGCCCCCATCCCAATGTGTTCGATGCTATGATTTGTTTAAGGCATGACAGTACTGAATATTACTGCCCATGACTGAAAATTGATCCCCTGGGATCCTAACCTCTATATTTATCTAATATTATGTGTTCTGGTAGGCTTATAGGCATGCCAACATCTTCTATTGTTGTGCATGACCAAAAACTTACCTTTGCATAAGCATAGGCTCTTTCCAACTTCCCATCCCCCCTAAATCCCTTTTGTATGAAACTATCAACTTGTTTGTGGTTGTTTCCCTCTCTTTTATTCCTTCAGAACTCTATTTCTTCACTTGCACTCTCACTTAAACATAAGTTCTATCCCCTATTATGAGTCTTTCCTTGGGACCCATTGAGCTCCCTCTGAACTTGGACACTTGAGGGCTGGCCCTGCCACACTACATTTGTCCCTATTCTAGTAATACAATTTTTGTGTGACTCTGACACACCCAAATTGGAGAAAGACTTTGGATCAATGGTCTTTTGAGTCGGTATATCTCATAACCCAGAGAGGAAGTCAAGAATCAAGCTTCCTCTGGTTGTACTTTTCTTTATACTTTTCTGATATAATTCATTATTCTGGTTTGTAATAAGTTTTAATAAATATTTGGGGTTGGCTAGTGAAAAAGGGTGGGTAACTATGCATGCAAAGCGAAGAGATCAATCCTATATGACTGTTCTAATTCTGCATATTCAATTACATACAGAAATCATTTCCTATAGGACATCGCTAATTCAACATATTTAACTACATATAGAAATTATACCTATAGGACTGGTTTAATTCTGCATTTTCAATTACATATAGAAAGCCTATAGGACTATTCTAATTCAACATATTCAAGCTTCACCTAGAGACCATGCCTATAGGAATGTTTAATTCTGCATAAGGCTTAAAACAAGTTTTGCATTTTAGATGTCATGTCTATACGATTCAAAAGACATTTTGCATCTAGATACCATGTCTATAAGGTTTAAAACAACTTCTTCATTTAGATACTATGTCTATGGATTTAAAACAAGTTTTCTACATCTAGATACCATGTCTATAAGGTATAAAATAAGTTATGCATATAGATACTATGTCTATGGGTTTAAAAAAAGTTTTCTGCATCTAGATACCATATCTATAGGGCTTCTGTATTTAGATACCCTGTCTATAAGGTTTTCTGCATTTTGACACCATGTCTATATGGTTTTAAAATAAGTAATGCATAGAAAGCGTGCCAATAGGAGCTTCTAAATGAATTTGATTCGCTTCACTCAATGTTAGCTATAAAATTAGTAATATTAGATTATATTATCTGCAGAACCTATGACCAATTTATTTAACTTTGTATGCTCTGCTTCTCTTTTAATAATTTGAGTCCCTCATTGTATAAGTATGCATATAGAATAATTCATTTCTAGTTTTACTATCTTATCACCTTCTGCATCCAGTAGATACCATGCCTATAGGATCCTCGTCTGAACACTTAGTCAAGCCTTAGGGTAATAACTATCCACTTCTGTTAATTATTACAACCACCAGACATGTCTGATTCAGACTTCTTGTTTGAGTTATGTAATAAACCAATCTACCTCAATATTCAAACTGCCTCATCTTTGGTATTTAAAATCAGACCTAAAAAGTACGTGCAAGTCATGCTAATTATATGCTTTCCTTGTTTAAGTAGGTATATCTGAGCATTTGTTTGTTCATATGCTTCCCTCAAAATGTGCAATATGTGTTTTTGCATGTCGCCTTAGAATTTTTACCTTTGAAACATCACATATGCCTAATATCCCTCCCTTCTTAGGATTAATAGTCCTAAGTTCCTTCGGGACTAATATGAGTGGGACGGGTAATAGCATGCAATAAGTAATCGAGACCAATCCGTGCTTTAAATACCTTAACAAGGTGGGAAGTATATATATGGATAAGATGACCACGCGATAATATCACGTATAGACCCTCATTGAGGAGTGATTACCAGACATTGTGCGGGTGATCCATATTTTTTAATAAACCTAGGACCCCCTTGCCTTTATTGTTTATTTTTTTTCTTTTAGCATTTCAACCCTTCCTTTTAAAAATTAGCTTATCCTAATTGTTCTTTCAAACTTTGTTTACTTTCAAACCATTATGTGAAATCCCCTCTTATTTGAGCCTTATTTGCCTATATGTTGATTGCACCTCAATAATTGTCTGGACGGGAACCACACTAGTAGATTCTGAGGGGTGCCTAACACCTCCCCCTTATAATAATTTGAAGCCCCCTATTTCGGGTTATTCAAATCAAACTCTTTTTATGTCCTAATGCACCCTAATCATTAGGTGACGACACTTCAAAAAATTCTAACCTAATTCCCAAAAGTAATGAGTTTTCCTTCCAAATGTCATAAACCCCATTTGCGAGAAAAAGGAGGGCGTGACAGGAACTACCTGTTTACTCTTGGTCGGTCAAGAAAATTAAGAAGCCTTGTCTTTGTGAGAAACTGATTTAGAGATTTTAGCCATTGCAATGCGGAAAATCCAAAAAGACAAAGAGTGTTGATAGTAAAAAGAATGGAGAACTCAAGGAAATTGAAAAAGGCTATTGAGACTTTGAGAACAATATGAGAATATAGTTTGTAAGGTTGTGAAATTTATCTATTTATAGAGGTCATTTAAGTGTGCTAGGAAGGGTAAACGGTCGACCATCAATCGCCTCCAATTAATAACCTTGGGAATCGCACAAAATGCAACTTTTAGTCACTTCAGATGCTGATATCACGATATTGGCATCAGGATCAAGGTATCAGGGATTAATTTGTCAAAATTCATAAAAGGAATCCTATATGATGAGTTCGAGCAGAGTATCCACTCAATTACTAAGCCCAAGGGCTATCCAAGTTTGAGGAATTTCTCACTCGAGGACTATGAAAAGGCATAAGGTCCAACTTTGTTACAAGTTTAAGCAAATGCCCGCTCGACTGCTAAGCTCAAGAGCTATCGGAGCTGGAGAAAATTCTCACTCGGTGACTACAAAAAGATCTAAGGATTAACTTTATTTCGAGATTTTCCTCTCAGTCTGGAATCACAATGTTTGTAGTTCGCATTTAAGCTAATCTTGAGCATTAACGAGAACCTCAAAGGGTATTATATTGATCGATAAAAACCTAAGAGTTTACTATATCATACGACTCGGTATTTGGACTAGCCATTAAAATACAATCGAGTTTTACAAGTAAAGATAGAATAAAATTTAGCGCAGTCCGAGTACAAAAGGATCATTTTATATTTCCTAGAAATAATTACAAAGTATAACTATGATACCCACAAAGGATTCTTACACATGAACAAAGAAGCAAAAAACAAGAGCCAAAGAACCTAATCCACTTTTAAGGCCACGCCCTTGAGAGCATAGTCTTTGGAATCCTCCTACCTGGGGGCACCATTTTTGATCTTTGGAAAAAAGAGATTTAGGGCAGAAAGCCCTCGATAAATATAATTATATCTCCAGCAGCCGAGATTGAGCATTATGTTGAAGTTTTGGACCATAATACATTGAAAAAGAACAAGCTAAAGGAAAAGACCAGAAGGGAAGACCAAAATATGTAGATTCACATTTTGTCACAAGAAAAACCAAAAGGGGTTGTAAGATGCACGATCAACAATCCAAGAGTATTCGTCCTCGGAACATTGTTCTGGTGTGGGGTGAAGAAGTTAGTGTTGATATCCAATTTTTTCCTCATATATTTTAAATGTGCATACACACTTTCAAAATATGTACATGCATTTACAAACATGCACAAGTGTTTTCACAATTTATTTATAATTTTTAAAGGCCCAAAATAATTTATTTCTGTATTTTTATCATATGAATATTCAATAATTATCACTCATCTTACTTTATGATGGTTTAACAATCTAATTTCATCATTTCTGATCATATGAATGTTCAAATACTTTAAATTATATTTTTAAAATTACATTTATATTTTTTAGACTTTAATTTTATAATTTGCAATAATAGCCAATACATATGCATAACTACATTATCCATACAGATTTTTTTTATTTTTTTATAATACTAAGTAATTATTATAAATTACATTCATGCATGAAAATCATTTTTATCATTTAATTATCTATTTTTAAATTCTTTTATTTTGTAAAAATGGGTATTTAACAAAAAGCCCCTAATTTATACCCAAAAATCGGATATTCCCAATCCAATTTAATTAAACCCAAGCCCAATTCAAATCAAACCTAGCTCAATTAAATCCATCCTGACCCAGACCCATTATAGTCATAGTCGTTGATCTCTAATATCAATGGCTTTAATTCCCTCTTTCCTTTTTTTTTTAATTCTAAACGATCCCCTAATCCTAACCGTTTGTTACACCCCGCCATCCTTGAATCCCTTATCTCCTCTCTTCTATCTGAGAATAACCCTAACCTTAGCACCGCCACCTAAATCTACCCCAAATCCTTTTGATTCCAACCTATTCTATGAGATTCCCCAATAATTTGAGGCCTATACCGGCCTCTTATCTCTTCTGGTTGTTCAATTTTGTTGTTTCATGAAGTGATATCGAAGAGATCCAACCCAGATTTTGTTCAAAAACCGTTTAAGAGTCTACCTATGGTCATCTCCATTTGTGAGTACTATTATCTTGTTTTTATGGTTTAAATCTTTGGTTTAAAACCAGATTTCCTTATATCTCTGTCACTTTCTCAAAATCCTCATCTCATACACTATGAATCTGTTCAGATCCATGTAGATCTGAAACATTTTCGAGTTTATATGCCATCTTTCTTTAATAAATTTATGTTCTCTTTATCATCGACTGATTTTTATGTTTCTCCAAATTAGGGTTTTTGATTCTTTATTATTTTCTGAAGATTTGAAGTGGTTTCGAGTTTCTATCGCATTTCTTTAAAGGTTTTCTTCTTTCCTTACCATTAATTGATCATAAATGTTTCTCTAAAAGTAGGGTTCTCCTTCATCTTGTTTCTGCAAAAACCTAATAAAATATTCTAAGTGTTTGAAGCTGGTAATCTTTACTCTTATGTTCTAGTCCTTTGTTTTTTTATTTGTCTCACTGTTTGCTTTAATTTTTCCCGTTATTGTTTATTTTTATCAATCCAAAATAGATTGATTGATTTTACTCGGGGTTCGAATTATATTTTCCAGTTAAAATTAGTATTTCCCCGTGATTTTACTTATTTTTCTCATTTATAACTTTAATTGATACTTGCCTTATTTAGATTGATTAGTCCAATCTATTGTCTTTAGACTTATTGCTTACCTTATTTAACTTCAATCATGCCTGCCAGATTTCGTATGAGATTCTCACTAATTTAAATGATATTAATTTATTAGTTTTGGCCCTAATTGACTGGTTAATTGATTTGCATACTTTACCTATGTGTCGTAATTTTCGTTTCCTTATTTGCTTACTCTTCTCAATGCTATATACTTTCATTCTTTTCATTAACACATACAAACATAGTTCAACATACACACACAGACATAGAAAAATATACAAAGTTCTTGCTCTCTTCCTCTATCACAATCTTTTGCTCTTTGCTGTTACATTGTTGTCACGACCCAAACCTCGCTCTGGTCGTGATGGCGCCTCTCGTGAAGACAAGGCCAGAAAATCAACCCTTTTACCTTTTTAGAATAATTATAAGTAATTACTCAAATTTAATAAAGATTATATAACCACAATTTAAATAGAAGAGTTCTCATTTAAGTGTGAAAAACAACCCAAAACACAGCCCAACAAGCCACGAGCATCTATAAGAGTCTAACTACTTCTACAAGGCCTATAATATACAGAATAGTATTTGAAATCAAAATAAGAAATGTGGTGCTGCGAACACTGGCGGTCACCTTGTCCACTTTGATAACTAAATCTCCAATCATCTCGAAACCCGCTACCGGGTGATCAAATACATGCATTTGCGCACGAGGTGCAGGGAGTAAAGTGAGTAATCCAACTCATTGAGTAATAAAGGTAAATAATAACTTAGCAGTAAGAAATCACGTATAACATATCATCATGCTTTATAGAAGCAGTGAAAACCCTTTTTCAGGAAAAATTAGTGAAGTTGTAAAATCTTTATTGAACATTTTTAGCTCAGTTTAAAACCTCTTTTGAAAATGTTTTTTCAATAGTTAATCAAATGAATGCAAAAAAATAATAACGCGGATAAGCACAGAAGTACGCCCCTCGGGCACAACACTTAGGTGTCAGATAATGCGAGGCAATCAGGTAGATATTTCATGAACTAGCACAGACAACAGACAATGGCAGACAAATGAAACCAAGTAAACACATAGAACAGTACTAGTACCGCTGCAGCGTGCAGCCCGCTCCATGCTGCGGCGTGCAGCCCAATCCATTTATCGTCGATGCCGCTCACTGTGGGTGTGTACAAACTCCGGGAGGGGCTCTACAGCCCAAGCGCAATATTAAGCCATCTCGTGGCATCAACCAGGCTCTCAACCTCAATATTAATATGATACTGCTGCGGTGCGCAACCCGATACATGCCCAGTCCAGGAATTCACATATGCCTCTCGGGCAATATTAAAATAATAGCTCTCAGCTCAAAACATCATTAGAAATATTATTTAAGTTTTCAAGTCTTAGAAAAATTGTCGAATTAGCAAAATAGTATTTAAAACTTTGGACTGAGATCAGATAATATGTTAAATAATGTGGAAACATCGATAACAATCCATGAAGGATTCAAAGAATTGGCAGGAAGTCCAAATATAATAATTAAATCCAAGTAAGGATGATCTCAAATGAGTTCTAATCAAATATACGGTAAAACATCACTCGGGGCGGACCAAGTCACAATCCCCAATAGTAAGCGACCCCGCACTCGTTATAGAGCGCGTTTCTCGCCTCAATATAGCGTACGATGTGAAATTCTTGGGTTTCAAACTCTCAGGATATTATTTATAATCATTACTCACCTCGAACCGGTGAAATCTCTAGCTCGAGACGCCTTTTCCCCTCTAATCGGCCTCCACGCGCGTGGAATCTATCCAAAATCAGAATGAATACATCACAATATGCTAAGGTAACAAAGCCCAAGCGAAAACAATCGAAAAATATCAAAAATTCCAAAATTGGCAAAACCCGAACCCCGAGCGCATTTCTTGAAACTCTTGAAATTATTACATCAAAAGATTCCTTATCTCGCCACCAGTCTATACATATAAATATTACCAAAATGGTAGTTCAAATGGCCCCTCAAATCCCAAATTTTTTCTCTTAAGTTCAAGCCTTAAACCACCATTTTTGTCTATCATTTCCTTAAATTTTTAGTCCAAATCTATGTAATACCACCATAAAATCGTGTTTTGTGTCCAAGAATCCATACCTTATCTAAACCCCTTTGAAATCCCTCTTCAAAATTGCCAGCAATCCTCGAAGTCCGTGTTAAAAAATATGAACCCCATCAGAAATTCGCGAAATTGAATTAAATAGCTATGTCCAATCATGTTCCTTATCTCGCCACGAGTCTATACATTTAGAGTTTACCAAAATCGGAGTCCAATTGCTCCCTCAAATCCCAACTTCTCATTCAAAGACCTAGGCCCTAGTTCTTCCCTTTTAATCAATTTCCATGAATTTAGGTGTTGAAATCACAATTAAATGATGTTTTTAGGCCATAGGACTTACCTCTAATCGATTCCCAGTCAAAACCCTATTAATTTCTCGCCAAAATCTCCCAAGGTCGCTAAACAATGGTGGAAAATAACCCCAATTCACGGATAAATTTTTTTTAAACATTCTGCCCTAGGTGATGTTTCCTTCTTCGCGAACGCGATGGCCAAAATTCCACTGGGCCACTTTACTCTTTGCGAAGCTGGAGCCCATCCTGTGAACGCGATGCATCAGCTGCCTCCTCTATGCGAACACGTCCCTACAATCGCGAACGCGATCACCTTCAAGCTCCCCTTACACGAATGCGTACCCCCTAGTCACGAATGCGAAGCACAAGGACTAGGGACACTCCGACCTTCCTCTACGTGAATGCGGGATCCCCACCGTGAACACAAAGAACACGGACCACATACCTACGCGAACGCGGCCACGCCTCACGAATCAGAAGAACAAATTGGTCTGCAGTCGCTATGCAAAAATCTGCAACTGCTCAACTTCCCAAAACTCTCCGTTAGCTATACGAATTCACCCTGAGGCCCCCAGGACCTCAACCAAAAGCGTCAACACATCCTAAAACATCATACGGACCTGTTCCAATAAAAAAACACATTTAACAACACAAAAATAACCAATTCACAATGGATTCAAGCATAAGTTCAACCAAAACTTCTGAAACACGCATCCAATAAAAAACACGACCTATACACCTCCGAATCAACTGATATTTTGCAGACATGAGTACTCGACTCCAAATGGCCCAAATATATTCAAATCAATTGCATAATGTAAATATAGCTTCAAGTAACTAATTCTACTAATTAATTATAAGCCAATACGCAAAATTAGGAAAAATGATCAAAATTTCCCTCGGGCCCACATCTCGAAATCGGGTAAAATATATATTTTCAGATTCCACATACTCTCACGAGTTCATTCAAACCAAAAGTACTAAAATTGGACCTCAAATGGTCCCTCAAGTCACCACTCAAAGCTATCAAATTAATCAAGCCCTAACCGATAATTTACCACTGATTTTTCCTTTAAATTCCATGCTTAGGATGATAAAAATCACCATAATAACGAGCTTAGGAACCAAGGACCTTACCTCAAAGAATTCCTCTAAATATCTCCCTTGAAATGGCTCCCAAAAGCATCACTCCCAATGAAATATTGAGAAAAATAGCCAAAAATCACGAAGAGTGAAATATATACCTTCTGGCCTAGGGATTCTGCACTTGCGGTCATTTCCCGCTTCTGCGGTCTAACCAACCACACATGCGGTCACTCTCTCGCACCTGCGCCATTGCAGATGCGTCCATATGTCCGCTTCTGCGTCTTCGCCTGACTCACCTCTTGGCCACCTCTATAGCTTTCTTCCAAATTGCGAGAGTCGTACCTACGGCCTCCCAAATGCATATGCGACTATGACAGCAACCATGTAAGTTTAGCTCCCAAACTCAACTCCAAACCTCCCATTCACCACCCGAACTCATCCCGAGGCCCGCGGGACCTCAACTATAAGTACGAACAAGTTATATCCCACTATCAAAACTTATACCAATCCTCAAAACATCTAAAACAACATCAAACATCGTATTAACCATAGAATGAATCTTAAGAACTCCAAAAACTCTCAAATAATGCTTTTGAACAAAAAGTCTATCAAACCTTGTCCGAATTACCTGAAATTTTGCATACACGTCACAGTCAATGCTACAGAGCTACTCCAACTTCCGGAATTCCATTCCGATCATTAGATAAAATTCTCGCTATCGAACTGGAAACTTTATGGACCTCCAAAATACGATCTGAACATGCCCCTAAGCTTGAAATAGCCTAACGAAGCTAAAAGGAATTCCGTTCCGAGGTTGTCTTCACAGTGCTTTGAATATGTTCCAAATTCTAAAACATAAACTCTCATTTAGGGACTAAGTGTCCCGGAACTCTCTGAAACTCCAAATAAATTCTCCCGGCAATTCATAATAGTTGAAACAAACACGGGGATTGCAGTTAATAGGGGGATCGGGGCATCAATTCTTAAATCAACCGGCCATGTCGTACATCCTCCGACACTTAAACATTCATTCATATTCTAATGAGCATAGAGGAATATCTGAAGTAGTGAAAAAATGAGGGTACTAGCTGCACATATCGTGCTCGGTCACCCAGGTCGCCTTCTCGACCGGCTGACCACGCCACTGAACTTTTACTGATAAAATGTTCTTTTACCTCAGCTTCCGAACCTGCCTATCAATATCGCCCCGGGCTCCTCAACATAAGATAGATCCTTGTGCATTTGGACTAAACTGAGATCTAACACGTGCGATGGATCAATGTGATAGCTCCAGAGCATCAAGACATAAAATACCGAATGAACTCCTGCCAAGCTGGGAGGTAAGGCAAGCTCATAAGCAACCTCCCCAACACACTGCAATATCTCAAAGGGGCCAATAAACCTCAGACTCAACTTCCCTTTCTTTCCAAATCTCGTAATGCCCTTCATAGGCGGACCCGAAGCAGAACCTGCTCTCCAACCATAAAGGAAACATCACGAACCTTCCGGTCCGCGTAACTTTTCTATTTAGACTGGGATGTGCGAAGTCTATCTTGAAATACCTTAACCTTCTCCAAGGCATCCTGAACCAAGTCTGTGCCCAATAATCTAGCCTCACCTGGATCAAACCAACCTACCGGGGATCTACTCCGCCTACCATATAAAGCATCGTACAGTGCCATCTGAATGTTGTACTGATAGCTGTTGTTGTAGGCAAACTCCGCCAATGGAAAGAACTGATCCCACGACCCTCCAAATTCAATCACACACGCACAGAGCATATCCTCAAGAGTTTGAATGGTGCGTTCGGACTGTCCATCTATCTGAAGGTGAAATGCTATACTCAACTCCACCTAAGTACCCAGATCATGCTGTACAATACTCTGGAACCGTGATGTAAAATGAGTGCCTCTATCCAAAATGATGGAAACTGGAATACCATACAGGTGAACGATCTCCCGGATATAAATCTCTGCCAACCGCTTCAAAAAATAGGTGGTACACATAGGAATGAAGTGTGCGGACTTGGCCAGCCAATCCACAATCACCCAAATGGCATCAAACTTCCTCAAAGTCTGTGGGAGTCCAACCACGAAGTCCATGGTGATCCACTCCCACGTCCACTTTGGAATATCTATCTGCAAAAGCAACTCACCCACTTTCTGGTGCTCATACTTCACCTGCTGACAATTGAGGCACCGAGATACAAACCCAACTATATCTTTCTTCATCCACCTCCACCAATAGTGCTGCCTCAAAACCTGGTACATCTTCACGACACCCGGATGAATGGAATACCACGAACAATGGGCCTCCTCTAGAATAAACTCCCGAAGCCCATCAACATTGGGTACACAAATCCGGTCCTGCATCCTCAACACCCCATTATCACCAATAGTCAAATCTCTGGCATCACTGTGCTCAACCTTGTCCTTGAGGACAAGCAAATGAAGGTCATCAAACTGACGCCCTCTGATACGATCAAATACGGAAGGCCATAAAACCATGCAAGCTAGAACCCGACAGGCTCCGAAAGATCCAATATCATAAACTGCTGGCTAAGGCCTGAACATCCATCACCACAGGCCTATCCGCTGCTGGTAATTAAGGAAAACTCCCCAAAATCTTTGCCTGGTGACTCAAAGCATCATCCACTATGTTGGCCTTGCTAGGGTGATACAAAATAGTGATATTATACTCATTCAGTAGCTCTAACCACCTCTTTTGATGCAAATTAAAATCATTCTGCTTGAATAGATGCTGCAAACTTCGGCGGTCAGTATAAATTTCATAACGCACACCGTACAAATAATAACACCAGACCTTCAAGGCGTAGACAATAGAAGCTAAATTAAAATCATGCACATGATAATTTTCCTCATGTACCTTCAACTGTCTGGATGCGTACACAATCACCCTACCGTCCTGCATCAATACCGCTCCAAGGACAATCCTTTGAGGCATCATAATAGACTACATAAGACCCCGAACCTGTAGGCAATATTAAAACTAGGGCTGTAGTCAAAGCTGTCTTGAGCTTCAGAAAGCTCGCCTCACACTCTTGCGTCCACTGGAACGGAGCACCCTTCTAGGTCAGCATGGTCTGCACTAGATGAAAAACCCTCAACAAATCGAGTGTAATAACCGGCATGCTAAGAAAACTACAGATCTCTATAGTTGAGGATGGTCTGGGCCTACTCTGCACTCCTTCCACTTTATTTGGATCCACCTGAATAGCATCACTTGATAACACATGGCCTATGAATGCCGAGGAATCCAACCAAAACTCATATTTTGAGAAATTTGCATATAAATTCATTTGGCAGAATCCATAGACAAATACCTAAACTATCAACGAAAGTTCACTTGAAAACCTCAACTAAGATATTTTTCACTGAAACACTTTTACTGCGCCAGTTTAACACGTCAGACCAATTTAGCACGTCCGACCTTTAGGGAATATGTTGTTAATAATTACATCCATCTTTATGTTGTCGATAAAATAACCATATTGATAAAATAACCCTATTGTCTTAGTTGTCTTAGTACAACATAAATGTCGGACGTGTTAAACTAGTGCAGTAAAAGTATTGTAAAAGTGTTTTAGTGAAAAATGTCTTAGTTGAGTTGTTCAAGTGAACTTTTGTTGATAGTTTAAGTGTCTGTCTATGTATTCTGCCAAACACTGCAGATCTCTGTAGTTGTGGATGTCCTGGGCCTACTCTGCACTCCTTCCACTTTATTTGGATCCACCTGAATAGCATCACTCTATACCACATGGCCTAAGAATGCTACGGAATCCAATCAAAACTCATATTTTGAGAACTTTGCATATAAATCCTTTTCTTTGAAAGTTTGAAGCACTGTCCTTAGGTGCTGCTCATGATCTTCCCGGCTCCGGGAATACACAAGAATATATTCAATAAAGATAATGATGAACGAGTCAAGATATTGCCGGAACACACTGTGCATGAAATGCATAAAGGCTGCTGGTGCAAATGACATAACAAGTAACTTGTAATGACCATACCGAGTCTTGAAAGCAGTCTTTGGGATATCTGGCTCCCGAATCTTCAATTGAAGGTAACCTGAACACAAGTCAATCATAGAAAATATGCATACACCCTGTAGCTGGTCAAAACAAATCATCAATACGAGGCAAAAGATAGCGGTTCTTCACTGTAAATTTGTTTAACTGGCAATAATCAATGCAACCGGCGATAATCAATGCACATACACATAGAACGATCCTTTTTCTTCACAAACAAGACAGGAGCAACCCAAAGTGATACACATGACCGAATGAAACCGTTATCAAGCAATTTCTGTAACTGATTTTTCAACCCCTTCAATTCAGGAAGGGCCATACGATATGGAGGAACAGAAATGGGTTGAGTGCCCGACAATAGATCAACGAAATAATCAATATCTTTATTGGGCGGCATGCCTGGAAGGTTGGTTGGAAACATATCAGGATAATCCTGTACTACTAGGACTTGAATCAACTGTAAAGGTATCATTACTGACATATCTCACATAGGATAGATATGTGCCACACCCCTTCTCAACCATACTCTGAGCCAGAAGGAATGAAATAACTCTACTGGAAATATGATATAAGGTACACATCCAATCTACTCGCGTTATACCTGGCATAGCCAGCGTCACAGTTTTGGCGTGATAATCAAGAATAACATAATGGGGCGACAACCAGTTCATGCCCAAGATAACATAAAAAAATCTACCATGGTGAGCAATAATAAATAGATTATGGTCTCAAAACCACTAAGACAAACCACACACGAGCGATAAATGTGGTCCACAACAAGAGAATCTCCTAGAGAAGTAGAAATATAAATAATGGAACTCAAAGAATCTTGACATACACCCATATGTGGGAAAAGATAAGAAGTCATATAAGATTAGCTGAAGCCTGGATTGAATAAAACCGATGCATCTCGCTGACAAACCACGATAATACATGTGATGATAGAATCGGAGGTGACATCATCGGTACGGGCATATATGGCATAATATATGGCATAGACTCCCCCTCTAGGGTGACCTCTACCTCCCCGAACTCCACCTCTAATTGGCTGAGCAGGTGGGGTAGCAATTGGAACTGTAACCATAGCCTGAGAACTCTGCGGGGCACACTATGGCTGAGAAGTCTGTGGAGGTGCACCCCTCCTAAGTCTGGCGCAATCCATCACAATATGGCGTGTGACACCACACTTAAACAAACCTTTGAGAGGACATGGTGGTCGTGACTAGCTCAGGCCAAGTCTGATGGACTGACCACTGAAAGCACCCCGTGTAGGAGGCATGCTAGATACTAGAGGTGCATAATAAGGCTCTTGAGGCGTAGGAGGAGCTGGAATACCACTGGCTGCTGGAAGAGCTAAATGAATAGGGTGACTCATATAACCCCTACCATGATGAACTACAGCTAAAGCACAGGCACCAGAGAAATGGCCCGACTCTTGAGACCTCTTGGCCTCCATCTCCTCCCTATCCTTAGCATGCATACCCTTTATCCTCCTAGCAATGCTGACCACATTCTGATAACAAATATCCACATCTAACTCACAAGCCATAATAGACCTGATGTTTCGAATAAGCCCCTCAATAAACCGGCGAACCCTATCGCGAACTGTAGAAACCATGGTTGGGCCATGTCTAGCCAAGATAGTGTAACATACAGTATACTCCGAGACAATCATAGTACCCTAGCACAAATGCTCCAACTCTATGCGCTATGCGTCCCTAAGGCTCTGAGGAACATAATCTCTCAGGAACTTATCTGAAGACTGAGTCCAAGTTAGGGAAGCTGCCTCATCCGTACTTAACCACTAATAAGCGGCTCATCAAAGTTGTTAGGTAGTGAAGGAAATCCTGCTCGATCTTGATATGCGGTACGGAGAATACGGTGGCACACATCTAGAAATCCTAGAGCATTATCTGATGCTAGACCACTAAATACCGGAGGCTTGTACTTCTTGAACCACTCACGCCTTAGCTGCTTATCCTCAAAAGCTGTTGCCCTTCCCTCATGCTTATCTGGGACTGCAGGTTGTACAGGAATAATCTCTAGGACCTGATGAACATTCACTTTCTACTTAGGAGTGCGGGAAGCGGGAGTCTGCTCTCCTCCACAGGCCTGAGCTGTAAGTGCAGCAAGGGGAAGCAACCCTGCCTGAGCTAGAGTGGTGTACATGCTCATGAACTGTGCAAGAGTCTCTTGGAGAGCTGGAGTAGTAGTAGTAGTAGTAGGCATGTCGGGTTCCTGAACTCTGGTTGGAACGGTAGGTGGCAGCTCACGCGGGTGCTCTAGATGCAACACGTGTGCGTCCTGGGCCTCTACCCCGTCCCCGACCTCTGACGGCTCCAGCAGGGAGCGGGTGCCTGATCATCTCTGGTAGCATGTGTCCTCACCATCTGTGAGAGAATAGAAGACGAATGTTTAGAATAGAAATATCAAAATCTCGCACGACAAGGAAATCAAATGAAGTGGAATTTTCCTAACAGTTACATAGCCCCTTGTAGATAAGTACAGACATCTCTGTATCGATCCGCTAGACTCTAATAAATTGGCTTGTGATTCATGACTCCTATGAACCTAGAGCTCTGATACCAACTTGATACGACCCTAGTTCACCCTCCGTGAACTATCGTGATGGCACCTAGTCCCTACGACTAGGTAACCCAAACAAATTGCGGAAAAAAGAAAATAACAGAATAAAACTAGCCATAAACCACAGAAATAACATAATGAAGTTCTTAAGATACCGCTCGTCATATACAATAAAATCTCTTGAACTGAAACACATTTTCCGAAACCCTAAAACTCATGAAATCACAAGTTATTGGATAACTACAAGTGCCTAACTATGGAATGTCTAACCAAAAGTAAATGCAAAAAGGGCTAATACTATAAGGGATAATAGAAGGGGACCCCTCGGTATGAGGACACAGTAGATATACCTCGAAGTCTCTGGAGAATCACCTCACCTCAAGAGTAGTAGGCTGAGTCGAAGTACCTAGATCTGCACATGCAAAACATGTGCAGAAAGGGCATCAGTACACAACAGCGGTACACAGTAAGTGCCAAGCCTAACCTCGGTTAATGACGAGGAAATTCAGGGCCCTATTGAGTTTAAATGAAAAACAGGGTATAACAATATAGAATAAGACGGTATAATTAAGTGCAACAGCAAGAAGTAACACAGGATAAGAAGAAAAACTAACAACTACAATGGAGGCAAAGTAATCTCAGAAAGGAATACAACTCAACACAGAGATAACAATCGAGGATCTCCCAGGATACCGCTCCTGTAGTCCCAAATATAATTATCCAGTAGATCTCCTGGGATACTGTCCAGTAGTCCAATTCATACTGCTCGGGGTTATCCCAGAATATCGATCCGTAGTACCAAAATTTAAATATCCACTGCTAGGGGAATCTACCGGGTGCAGTCCCATAGTTCCAATATAAAAGTGCAGGGGGATATCCCGAAATACAAATTCGTAGTCCCAAAGAAAACATGTAGAGGGATCTCCCAAAATACCGTTCTGTAATCCCAAAGTAAATACACAACAACAACACGAAGAACACTCAATTCAATTCAAATTTCATACTAAGGTAAAGCAGGTATTTCTAACCTAGCATGCTGCATAGAATCAAAATAAGGCAGTTTGAGAAAATAAAGTAATTAAGTCAATTAGGCATACTTCCCTGAGCTAACAGTAAGGTTAAATTACAAGTAGTATAAACATGAAAACAAGCATAATTATAGTAAATTAATGAAAATTGAATTTTCAATAATTAGCACATATACACACTCGTCACCTCACATACAAGGCATTTGAAATATCAATAATACAAAATCCTAAGGGGAGTTTCCTCCACAAAAGGTTAGGCAAGCCACTTACCTTGAACCAGATCAAATTATCAACCCAAAATCATGCTCTTGCCGCGAGTACTCGACTCCAAATGGCCCAAATCTATACAAATTAATTTTATAATGTAAATATAGATCCAAGTAACTGATTCCACTAATTAATTTTAAACTAATACGCAAAATTAGGAAAAATAACCAAAATGTCCCTCGGGCCCACATCTCGGAATTGGGTAAAATTTATATTTTCAGAATCCTCATACTCTCACGAGTTCTGTCATAACAATACCAAAATTGGACCTAAAATGGTCCCTCAAATCACCACTCAAAGCCAATTAATCGAGCCCTAACCCCCAATTCACCACTGATTTTTCCTTCAAATTTCATGCTTAGGATGATAAAAATCACCATAATAACGAGCTTAGGAACCAAGGACCTTACCTCAATGAATCCCTCAGAATATCTCCCTTTAAATGGCTCCCAAAAGCTTCACCCCGAATGAAATATCAAGAAAAATGTCAAAAATTGCAAAGGGTGAAATATATACCTTCTGGCCCAAGGATTGCGCACCAGCGGTTTTCACTTAAAGGTCTGGGACCGCACCTGCGCCATCGTAGATGCGTCGATATGTACGCTTCTACGGCTCCGCCTGACTCACCTCTTTGCTGCTTCTGCGGCTTGCTTCTACATCTGCGGGAGTCACACCTGCAGCCTCCCAAATACAGATGCTGTTATAACAACAGCCACAAGATTTCAGGTTGCAAACTCAACTCCAAACCTCCCGTTAACCACCTGAAATCATTTTGATGTCTCCGAGACCTCAATCAAAAGTACGAACAAGTCATATACCACTATCCAAACTTATACCAATCCTCAAAATACCTAAAACAATACCGAAACATCGAATTGACCACAGATTCAAATGATACTTTCGATCAAGAAGTCTATCAAACTTTGTCTGAATGACCTAAAATTTGCGCACACGTCACATTCAACACTATGGAGCTACTCCAACTTCCGGAATTCCATTCCGACCCTTATATTAAAATCTCAATATCGAACCTAAAACATTAAAAATTCAAATTTAGGCATTTCAAGCCTTAAATAAGCTATGTACCTCCAAAACACAATTCAAACACGTCCCTAAGCCCAAAACCACCCAACGAAACTGAAGGAACCAATAAAATTCCGTTCCGAGGCTGTCTTCATACTGCTTCGACTATGGTCTAAATATTAAAACTTAAACTCTCATTTAGGGACTAAGTTCCAAAACTCTTTAAAACTCCAAATAAATTTTTCCAACATTTCACAATAGCATAAATAAACACGGGGAATACATTTAATAGGGAATCAGGGTGTCAATTTCTTAAAATGATCGGTCGGGTCGTTATACTATATGTGTATTTTTCACTCATCGCTCGCATTGGGTTGAATACAATAAGAAGCTTCTCGAATTTTAGGTGAAGTTCTCTTCCTTGAGAAACTAAATGATCTCTTTATGTACTACTAGTGTATGTGATAATGGGGTGACTTATTAAATTATTCTGTCATTATCTCCTGCCCATTTAACTAGTCCTCGAGATCTTTCTGCTGATAGGCCCTTGAATTATTGTAGGAGCAACCTCAATTGCCGTACCCAGGCAGGAGGGGGTTCCTGTGGTTAGACTAACTGATCGAAAAGGTTTGCGAGGTTCCTGCTATGGTGCGATTAGCGATAAGCTATAGTTTCCCTTTTGCCTCGAATGACAAGTCAATTGTGATAGAGCTCTTTGACAGGAGGTTAAGGCATTTGAATTAGGTTCCGGACTAAGGGACTGAATTGGCACCATTTTTCAGCTATGTCAAAGAGTCATTTCCATGCCAAATTTTGTTGGAGTTGTCGAAGCTTGTATATATTTTTTTGAAAAACTGAGGTACTTAAAGAATTTGTAAATTGGGAGCACTGAGTCTCATACTTTTAAGATTGACTAGCTGAAAATTTAATATTGTCCATGGTGGATGTTATGGTGGCAATGGTGGTGGAAGGAAATAAAATTTGGTGGTGAAAAAGTAGATAAAAGGGAAGGGTAAAATGTGTTAGGGGCATTGAGGTGGCATGCCAGATGGCATCCACCTCATCAAATGTCATGCTACGTATGATTGGATATCTATCTTGGACAAACTTAACAGACGAGATATGTATTTGAATCAATATTATTGCGGTAGTAGTCTATTTACATCCAAAATATAACGAGGGATATATTTAAGCATTTTCTTATAGTGTAGGGTTATATTTGATCCTTTTCTGTATTGAAATTCCATTGTTTTTTTAAACCAAATAACACAATTATTCTTACACTGATTAACAATCTATACAAGAAGTTACATCATTATAATCAGATTTTCAAAGATAAAATCAAACATTGCGAGACTTGTAATAACAATTATTTTTGGGAAAATTGCACTATGTCGTATGTTTTTTTTTTGGTAAACTGGACGATATTCATATGTATAAGTTAGCTAAGGAGAGACACCCATACGCTATCAGTGCAGTTTGCGGGGTATTTTAGAGCCCCTAATGATGCAATGTTTTGCATGATAGTGTTTAAATTACAACCAAAGAAGATCTAGGTAGCTCAGTTCCTAGGATGTCTGCCCAAAATACATCATTGGCAAACACCGGGGGAACTGCTAGTAATAAAGATTTACAGAAAAAGTCTTCTCTAGCTGCTTCCTTTGCGAGTGCATCGGCCACCCTATTTTGCTCCCTGAAGACATGCTTCACCACTACTCTTCCCATCTCCTGAATCAATAACCTGCATTCACAAATTAAGGGTCAAATGTTAGGTTACCATTTATGAGCATGTTGATAGTTTCAGCTGAGTCAATGTTAATCTCCAGTGGCAGTAAGTTATTCTTCTATGCCTATCAAAGACCTTTGACAATGGCCCTGATTTCTGCCCCTGTATTTATGGTAGGGGTGAGCATAATACCGACCGAACCGAAAGAATCGGCCGAACCATGTATTTCGATTTTTCGATTTTGATTTAATCGGTTTTTCGGTCAGTTCAAGGTTTTAAAATTAATAATTTTCAATTTTCGATACGGTTCACGGTTTATGTAGTTCGGTTTTCGGTTAAACCGAAAAATCGAAATTTAGCCCAGCCCAAACGAAAGAACATACTAGAGTCAATAAACTGAATAGGCAAGTATCTTAAGCAAACTTGTGCAGCATAGTGAACCACATAACATGTACTCACTTTTAGTATTGAGCATGGATATGTAGCAGAGAAGGTACATTCAAATTAGTACAGCTTTTCCATGTATTTTTAAGGATTGTTATGGACTCCCTACGCCCAGTTTAACATGGATGCATTGATACAGAGGAAATCCAGGTAAAAGGGCAGTCATAATCATCTATATGCAACTGCAATTCACTCTATTCCAGCTCTTAATCCAGTTTGCTTTGACTTGGTGTAATATAAGATCGCGACCAATTCGATTTTAAAAGCTTAATTTCCAGAATGCAAGTGCGTTAGTACTGATTGCATTCTGCTTTTACGAAGCCATCTTTATTCTGCTTATTTTTTCAACGTATACAACAAGATGTGTGTTTGTTAATTGTTTATGCCTGATGCGTAATTATAAAAGTTATACGTCTCTTGAAATCGCTTTCCTATGAGTCTACAACTGTTTGAAACCGAAAATATAAATCGAAAATAACCGAACCGAATTTTTAAAAAATTGCACCGAACCGTAAATACTTTGATTTGATTTGGTTATTAAAATCACAAACCTAAAATCGAATTAACCGAACCGAACTTTTATAAAACCGAGCCGAACCGACCAATGCTTACCCCTAATTTGTGGTGAAGGGAAAGTTTTTCATATAGCCCAAAATCTATTTCCCATTGTGGTCCCTAAAAATCCCTCCTATACCTTCTAGTCCTGAATTTTTTTTTGCTGCACCATCTGTGTTGAGCTTGACACTATGTCGTATGTTATATATGGTACTATCATTTAATGATGAGTTTTCTTGTATTGCATCTTGTCATTCTAGTGATTCCACTGACAAAAAAGCTCTCGGAAAAATGATTAAATTGGAGTGGAAGTGACTATTGTCGCTAGTAAAGGATAATAAAATCATATATTCTCTTCATTTACAAAATCAAATAATTTAAACATCAATTCTATTTAATCTCGTCTTATTTGAATATTAAACGACCCTTACGATGTTAGTTAGGCCATAATGGTTATTTTAGATATTGTTGGCTTATGCTTTATTTTAATGTTAATTAAAAATTTATATTACTAAGTTCCAAACAAAAAAAATGCATACGTGTATCCAAAACAACGGAATAAAAGGAAGAAGGCGAAACAAATTTCCATATATAATAAAGTATTACCCTAATTAGCTTCTTTATGTGATATTAAACAAATAAGCAAGTGGAAGTTTTGTCCTTACCTTGTCTCAGTTGTCTGTAATGTTTGTGCTTTGTTGCTTTCCAGTTTCCACGAACCCTTTCTGTTGCACAAATAAATACCAGTAGTACTTTTTAATAGCCTGTTGCACAAATAAATAGTAGTAGTAATGTTTCTATTTATCATCAAATGAACCTTGCTCAACATTACAGCCAGATCAAATGTGGTCCTACAGAGTAATGAAAGACAAACATTTATTCTTCAATAAGACACTTGTTGTCTTACAAAATAATATTTTAATGACCAAAACATCCCATTATGTTTGACACATATTGACCAGGTTAATACAATACTAGAGTAATTAATATTATAAGTCAACAAGTCAATTGTCCAATCAAGGTAGTCAATGGCCATCAAAACTAACTAATCATGCATATTCTAATTCATTTGTTTGGGTTGATCTTTTTGTTTTGGAAAACATCTTGATTGTTAGGGTCCAGAACCCCGATCACCACATCAATAATTGATCAATTTTTTACTTCTAATTGTTTTTTTTAATGACGAGCTGAGAAGTTATGCGAGTCTGATTTTGACGAAGAAAGAACCAAATAGGATCCTGATATAATCAGGTCCCTTGTGCTCACTAAAACATACTCTGTTGTCTAGCTTTATTCTTAAGGAAAACAGACAAGGGAACTGCACTGAAACAGATAGGATCAAGTCCTCAGATCGTCGCACAAGTCAACTCTATAGTTGTTAAAGCTGTTGCACTGTACTATGATGACACAAAAGGTTATCTCGTATTATAGAACCCAATTCGGGGTTCCGATGCCTTCAAGAACTCATTTTCTTTCTCCTCTATTTATGTGCACAGTTGGACGCATTGCGATAAAGCCTTTATGTAAACATTTGAGAAAATACTAACTTTTGCCTTTAAAACTCATTTAAGTTGAATTCGGTCAACATTTTAAGTAAATGGACCATGACCCATTTTTTGATGGTCCCGGAGGGTCCGTAGTAAAATATGAGACTTGGTTGTATGCCTGAAATTGAATTCCGAGGTCCCTAACCCGAGAAATGAATTTTTGAAAAAAATTATTAAAGTGAAAATATAATAATTTTAGAAATTGAGTAATGGTTGATCTTGTTGATATCGGACTCGTATTTTGATTCCGGCTCGGTACATGTTTAATATGATATTTAAGTCATGTCTGTGAAATTTATTGAAAAATGAAGTACCGTATTCGGACCTTTGGTTGAAATGATAGAAGTTTTGCAACTTTTGTGAAAATTCATGCAATCTAGTGCTAAATTCGTAGTTCTAGGTGTTATTTTGGTGATTTGATCGCGCTAGCAAGTTCGTATAACGTTTTAAGACTTGTGTGCATGTTTGATTTGGAATTCCGAGGGCTCGTGTGAGTTTTTGATAGGCTACAAAATGATTTGGAGTTAAGAAAAAATTGATAGTTTGCTTCAGGTCTGCAGACTTCGCATTTGCAAAGTCTTGCTCGTAAATGCGAGCATCGCATTTGCGATCAGTAGGGCTGGGAGGGGACCTTCGCAATTGCGAAGCTCAGCATCGCATTTGCGATAAGAGCAGCATCGCATTTGCAAACAAGTGTTCCCATTTGCGATAGTAGCAGGTCCTAGATATTCTTCACATTTGCGATGGCATGTTCGCATTTGTGGAGTTTGCATTTGCGAACCCCTGATCGCTAATGCGATATCTGTAACTGTTCAAAAATAATTTTGGATGGGATTTTTGATTCATTTCTCAAATTTTAAAACATTAAAGATCAAGAGGCGATTTTCCAAAGATCATTTCTTCCCCAAATCATAGGTAAATGATTCTTAACTTACTTCTTTCAAAATATTTCATCTTTTTACAAGATTTCATCTTAGAATATAGTATTTTTCATAATGGATTTGGGTGTTTTTCGGGAAAACATAGGAATTTAGAAATTTAGGGATTTAGACCTCAAATTGAGGTCTGATTCCAAAACTAATTGTATGTTCGGGCTCGGGATGAACGGGTAATCAGGTTTTGATACAAACTTCGAGTTTGAAGAAGTGAGCCCGTATTCAGTTAATTATGACTAAATACGGGTGGATTGGATGTGGAATCGAGAGGTAAAGGGTAATTGAGGCTTGATTTTGACCGTAAAATCGAGATAAGTGTTGCGGCTAACCTTAGCTTGAGGGATTAGGCATTGTTGCCTTATTTGCCACTTTTTTAGTTGTTGAGTACAACGTATAGGTGAAGTGACGAGTATTTATACATTGTTATTGGGTCATATCATGCGAGTGAGTCTTATACTTGTGACATTTGTGTTTCTTTATACGTATTGTTCATGCTTAAATTGGTTATTCATCATGTTAAACAAGTCTTATTATGTTTTCCTAGTATTGGATATTTGCTGTGTCTTGACTCATGTTGAGATTTATACTGTGAAGTTAAATGTTGAAACATGATTATTTATTGATGATTCCCTTGTTGAGTTGTTATTGTTTCTGTTGTTTGGGTGAGGAAGAGTGTAAAATATGAAGGGTGATGCCGTGCAATATTTTGTGAATGAATGATAAAACATAAAGGGTGGTGTTGTATCATATTCTGTCAGTGTTAATGATTAATGTGTTGTAACTGTATTTGTTGGATTGCCTAGCATTCTGTGAATTTTGAACCATCACGATCCCGGCGATGGAAAATTAGGGTCGTGACAAGTTGGTATCAGAGCACTAGGTTGCCTAGGTCTCACTATTCATGAACAAGCTAGGTAGAATATGAGAGATTGGTACGAAGACGTTTATGCTTATCCCCCAGAGGCAACAGAGTTTAGGAATAACTTCACATATATTCTTCTTTATCATGTGATTTGATTTCTCAATGCTAATTGAACTTCTACTCTATTCTTTTGAAGATGGCGATAACATGTGCCTCTTCATCAGCTAATCAACAGCCGAGCTCCCATTGGCAGCTCCTACGAGAGACAGGGGATGAGGTCGAGGCCGTGCCAAAGGTCGAGGCAGTAACAGGGCTCAACCTAGGGCTTGAGTAGCAGCACCAGCAGCAGAGCCTCAGGTAGAGTTCGATGATGAGGTTCCGGCGCAGACTGTTCCGAAAAGGCCAGCTCAGGTTCCCGAAGGGTTCATCGCTATATCGGTACTTCAAGATGTTTTTCTCCATCTAGTGGAACTTATGGAGAGCGTAGATCATATTGGCACATTACTTGTAGCACCAGCCGTCTCTCAGGCTGGGGGAGGAGCTCAGACTCGTGCTACCCACACTCCAGAGCAGATAGATCCTTAGTTTCAGACTCCAGCAGCTAAGAAATGAGAGTGGCTCAGGCAGTTATTGTGGCTCAGGCCGCTTGTGGATCATCTATGTCTTCTGAGGCTTTGTTAAGGTTGGACAAGTTTACGAAGCTTTTCCCAGTTCATTTAAGTAGGGCAGCTTCTGAGGACCCTCGGGGCTATGTTGATCGTTGCCATGAGGTGTTGCGGAATATAGGGATAGTAGAGACCAATGAGGTCGACTTTACTGTGTTCTAGATGATATGGTACGTCAAGAGATGGTGGAATGATTTTCTGTTAACAAGACCATCTGGGTTGGCTGCCTTGACATGGGACTAGTTCTCTCAGCTATTTCTTGAGAAGTTCCTATCACTCAGAGAGAGGACTAACACAGGCGGTTCGAGCATCTTCAGTATAGCTCTATGACTGTCACTTAGTACGAGACTAGGTTTGTTGATTTGGCTCGTCATGCTCTTTTTATGCTCCCCACCAAGAGAGAGAGGGAGGGAGAGAGGGAGAGAGAGAGAGAGAGAGAGAAAGAGAGAGGAAAAGAGATAGACAGAGAGAAAAAGAGAGAGAGAAAGAGTGATGAGGTTTATTGAGGGACTCGCTTAGCCTATCAGATTGCAGATGGCTAAGGAGACAGGGAGCAAGATTTCTCTCCAGGATGCAGCCAATGAGTCTAGGTGAGTTGAGATGGTTTTATCTCAGGGGAGTGGTCAGGGGTCTGACAAGAGGCCTCGTCATTCTGGTAAATTCAGTGGTGCATCGTCTAGAGGTAGAATTCTTTTGGTAGAGGCCATGCTCCCATGGCATTTCATTCATCACTTCAGGCAGCTCATGGTGCTTCAGGTAGTTGTGGATCCCATATGCATTATTCTGATCTCCCCTACAGTGCATCACCAGCTAATTTTAGTGCAGCTTCGCTTCAGAGTTTTCAGGATGGTTACTCAGGCTGTTAGGGCTAGTTTTAGGGTCAGCAATCTCAGCAGGTGAGGTCTTATTATACTTGTGGCGATTGGAGGCTCATTGGTAGATTTCACCATCGAGCATTGAGCAATTCTCAACATCAAGGTTCTCGTGCCATGGTTCCGGCACCGGGTGTTCCACTACCCGTTCAGCCAGCTAGAGGTAGGGACCATACAACAAGAGGTAGAGGTTGAGGTATTAGAGGTGGAGGCCAGCCAGTAGGAGGCCGTCCTAGGAATGTAATTCTGAGTGGTGGGGCCCAGCTGATGTTATGCTTTCCCAGCCAGGCCTGAGGCTGAGGCATCCGATGCCATTATTATAGGTACTATTTTAGTTTGCAGAGAGATGCTTCAGTTTTATTTGATCCAGGGTCTACATACTCCTATGTGTCATCTTATTTTGCTTCGTATTTGGTTGTGCCTCGTGATTTTTTGACTGCTCCTTTATATGTGTCCACACTAGTAGGTGATTCTATTATTGTAGATCGTGTCTATCGCTCGTGCATGGTTATTATTGGGGGTCTTGAGACCCGTGTAGATCTCATACTTCTCGATATTGTTGATTTTGATGTCATTTTGGGGATGGATTGGCTGTCACCTTATCATGCTATATTGGTATGTCACACCTAGCCTGTGACCTTAGCCTTGCCGGGGTTGCCTCGATTGGAGTGGAGAGGGACACCTGGTCATTCTATTCTAGTAGGGTCATTTCTTATATGAAGGCTCGGTGTATGGTCGAGAAGGGGTGTTTAGCTTATTTGGCTTATGCTCGCCATTCCACTAGGGAGGTTTCTTGGATTCCGTACCATTTGTTCGTGAGTTTCTAGAGGTATTTCGTACAGACCTGTTGGGGATGCCACCTGACATTGATAATGACCTTTACATTGATTTGGCTTTGAGCACTCAGCCTATTTCTATTTTGCTATACAGTATGGCCCCGCCCAGAGTTTAAAGAAATGAAGGAACAATTACAAGATTTACTTAATAAAGGCTTCATTAGGCCCATTGTCCTACCCAGGGGTGCGCCATTCTTATTTGAAAAGAAAAAGGATGGATCGGTGAGGATGTGCATAGATTATCAGCAGTTGAACAAATTCACCATCAAGAACAAATATCCATTGCCTCAGAGTGATGATTTATTTGATCAACTTCAGGGTTCCAAGGTGTTTTTAAAGATCGATTTGTGTTTTGGCTACCATCAGTTGAGGATTATGGCATCTGATGTCCCTAAGATAGCTTGTCAGACCCGGTATAGGCATTATAAATTTCTGGTAATGCCATTTGGGTTGTCAAATGCCCCAACAACATTAATGGATTTGGTGAACCGAGTGTTCGAGCCCTACATGGATTCCTTCGTGATTGTTTTTAATGATGATATCTTGATCTACTCCCGCAATCAAGAGGATCGTGAGAAGCATCTTCGGATCGTTCTTCAGAATCTGAGAGGTAGTCAGTTATATGCTAAGTTTTCAAAATGTGAATTTTAATTGAGCTCAGTTGCTTTCTTAGGTCACGTTGTATTGGCAAAGGGTATTAAGATGGATCCTAAGAAAATTTAGGCAGTCACAGACTGGCCTAGACCAACATCGGCTATAGAGATTCGAAGTTTCTTGGGCTTGGCAGGTTATTACCATCGGTTTGTAGAGGGGTTTTCATCCATAGCAGCCCTGATAACCAGGTTGACACAAAAAGGTGCCCAGTTCAGATGGTCGAACGAGTGCGAGGGAAACTTTCAGAAGCTCAAGACAACTTGACTACGACACCAATGTTGGTGTTGCCCAAAGATTCAGGGCCATATACCATATATTGTGACACATCTCGTATTGGACTTGGTGCGATGTTGATGCAGAATGGCAAGGTTATTGCATATTCTTCACGGAAATTGAAGATTCATGAGAAGAATTATCTAGTTCACGACTTGGAGCTAGCAGGCATTGTTAATGCACTGAAGATTTAGAGGCACTATCTATATGGCGTGTCGTGTGAGTTGTTCACGGATCACTACAGTTTGCAGTATTTGTTCAAGCAGAAGGAGGTCAATTTGAGGTAGAGAAGGTGGTTGGAGCTATTGAAAGTCTATAATATCACCATCTTATATCATCCCAAGAATGCCAATATGGTGGCCGATGCTTTGAGTAGGAAGTCAGCTACTATGTGTAGCCTTGCATATATTCCAGTCGGTGAGAGATTACTTGATTTAGATGTTCAGGCTTTGGCCAACCAGTTCGTGAGGCTAGATGTATCGGATCCCAGCTGTGTTCTAGCTTGTACAATCGCTCGGTCTTTATTATTTGAGCATATCAGAGATCGACAATATGATGAACCTCAATTACTTATCCTTAGGGACACAATGCAACACGGAGATGCCTAGTAGTTTACCACTGGAGATGATAGAGTTTTGAGGATGCAGAGTCGTATTTCTGTGCATAGAGTTTGTGAGTTGATTCTAGAAGAGGCCTATAGTTCCCGTTATTCTATTCATCTGGGTGACACTACGATGTATGAGGACTTGCGGCAATATTATTGGTAGAGGAGGATGAAGAAGGAAATTGTTGCATATGTTGCTTGAGGTTTGCATTGTCAGCAAGTAAATTACGAGCATCAGAGACCTGGTGGTTTGCTTCAAAAGATTTCGATTCCTGATTGTAAGTGGGAGCGTATTACCATGGACTTCGTTGTTGGACTCCCACGCACTCAGAGGAAGTTCGATGCAGTATGGGTCATTGTGGATAGGCTAACTAATGTTAGAAAATAAGCTTACGCTAGAGGGGGGGGTGAATAGCGTTATAATAAAAATTAGCGTAAAATTGCGGAATTTAAAAATTGCAGGAAAGAAATAAGTGCGATAAGTAAATAAATAAGAACGAACGCACCGATGTATCCTGGTTCACCACAACCTGTGGCTAGTCCAGTCCCCGAGAGACTCTCTCGAGATTTCCACTAACACTGTTAAGCTTACGGGTGCTCAACAAACCTTTACAAACTGAGGACACAAGCCTCAACAACCTTTGCTTGAAGATACAACACTCCAAGACTTCAACCAAATGAAACACAAGTTCCTTCTTACAATACAAGGGACTAACACTTCCCTTCAAGTGTATAAAACACTTAGCACTCACTTAAACAAGACTCTCTTAATAGAGTAGATATGAGTAAACAGATACGCTCAATAACGCAACAACTTTCGTCAAGAATTTTGGCTCTCAAAACTTATGTAATGAATAGAAAGTGATGAACAATAGAGTATGCAAGCTATAGCAATAATATGATCAGTTGTTGTATTTAGAAGACTGATTTGAAGCTGTATTTATAGTTGCAAAACCATGCATTACCGTTTCCTAATTGCCAATTAAGAATTGCTGATTTTACTCAGTGACAATCGATTGTCAAAATGCCACAATCGATTGTTTGCCAATCGTTCCAAAAATCATTCCCAGATTTTACGCTTAACAATCGATTATCTAAGATCAATAATAGATTACTGGCAACGTTCAAAAAATCATTTCTAGATTTTACTTAAAACAATCGATTGTCAGAAATCTACAATCGATTACTTGGCAACGTTCAAAAAATCTTTTCAGATTTTATTTAAAACAATCGATTATTAGAAATCTACAATCGATTACCTGACGGTGTTTGAAAATATTTTGGCACCGGTCAATTACACAATCGATTATGCTATGAGAACAATCGATTATATATCAGTCTTTGAAAAATCAATTAGACACTGCCTTAATGCACTCGATTGTCAAAGGTACACAATCGATTATTTTATGACTTTGAAAATGTCTGATAGACACTGCCTCAACACAATCGATTGTCATAAGTTCACAATCGATTATTTTGTAGCTTTGAAAAACTTTGATGTACACTGCCTCAACACAATCGATTGTCATAAGGTTCACAATCGATTGTCATGCAGATTTGAAAAATCTGATGCACACTGCCTTAACACAATCGATTGTCATAAGTTCACAATCGATTGTCATGCAGCTGACTTAACATAATCGATTATCATAAGTACATAATCGATTATCTTAGTCCAGATTTTAGAGGCATGTTTAAAAATCATTTTGACTAAAGTAAATATTCATGATTTAAAATCATCTTGCTTTAAATTACATATGCATGATTTGATAAAAATATTTTCTCGAGAGAAGCCAAGTCTTGAGTCAAGTTATCGGATCAAGATCACAATTAAAGAACGACTCATGTATAACTTTATATCTTTGCTTGATCTTGGTCTTGTGCTTGAATCTCGTTATATATCAATTGCGCGCTTGTGCTTGGACCTCGTCATATGTCCATTGCGCATAGTTTGTCATTCATCAAAACCTACAAATATGAACACACGTTTTAGTATAGTGCCTTGAGAACGTGTTTCAACAATTTCCCCCTTATTGATAATGGCAAACTTTAGTCGGGATATGCATATTTGATAATTCATAATGACGATTCAAGACAAGTAAAGATATGCAACAATATGCAACAAGTCTCTAGATGTGCAATTAGTTCCCCCTCAACATATGAATTCCCCCTCAATTTATGCCAATAAAAAGATAGTGCATATCCCTTATTCTTCCCCCTTTTGACATTAGCAAAAATGGAAAAGGTGAGTAACTTGTTTATTGATTAAGCGAAAGTTGCATAAGAAGACATAATAAAGCAAATAATACCAACATAATCGATTATTGATACTTGATAATCAATTATATACTAACGAGAAATCGGTTATCCTTAGGATAAATTGATTATTTTGCATCAATCTTTATAATTCCCCCTGCCTTTAGGGCGATACCTGCAAAAATTCGTTAGACGTCTCCGACGCTCAAGTTAGAAATCATGAGAAAGGGTTAATGCAATGCATGACTTAGATCAACGTGGAGTCAAGAATCCCGAGTTCACTACGAATTCGGAAGAAGGACTCTTTCTCTAAGGGTTTTGTAAAGATGTCGGCCAATTGATCTTTGGTTTCAACAAATTCAATTTCGACATCACCCTTGAGAACGTGATCTCTTATAAAATGATGCCTAATTTCAATGTGTTTTGTTCTTGAATGAAGAACGGGTTCTTCGTCAAGCATATGGCGCTAGTATTATCACATCTAAGAGGGATATTATCAAGACTTAGGCCATAGTCCAAGAGTTGTTGTTTCATCCAAAGGATTTGAGCGCAACAACTCCCCGCGGCTACATATTCAGCCTTGGTTGTGGACAACTCAACACTTACTTGTTTCTTGCTAAACCAAGAAACGAGAGAGCTACCGAGCAAATGGCAAGTGCCACTAGTGCTCTTGCGGTCCAATTTGCATCCAGCAAAATCGTAATCGGAATAGCCAACAAGTTGGCATGAAGAACCTTTGGGGTACCATAGACCCATATTTACAGTACCAACAAGATACTTCAATATCCGTTTCACCGCAGTTAGGTGAGACTCCTTCGGACACGATTGATAACGAGCGCATAAGCACACGCTAAACATGATGTCCGGTCTACTAGCAGTAGGATAAAGGAGAGATCCAATCATACCTCGATACTTTTTGGTGTCGACTTCCTTACCTTTCTCATCTTTGTCTAGATGATCGGATGTGCTCATGGGAGTGGCCATTGCTTTTGCGTTGGTCATTTCAAATCGTTTAAGCAATTCTTTGCAATATTTAGCTTGACAAATGAAAGTTCCTTCTTTCATTTGCTTTACTTGCAGCCCCAAAAAGAATGTTAGCTCACCCATCATAGACATCTCAAATTCGCTTGTCATTAAATCGGAAAATTCCTTGCACAAAAAATTGTTAGTAGCACCAAATATAATATCATCCACATAGATTTGAACTAATAAAATATCATTGTTTTTGTTGGAAACACGTTTCAAATGCAATATACTAAACGTGTGTTCTTTTGTAGGTTTTGATGAATGTCAAACAAAGCAAAAAGCGATATATAGCAGTGCTCAAGGACAAGCACAAAATGGATGCATTACAAGAAGCTCAAGACAAAGTTTAGAAATGTTATAATTGAGTCAATATTAATTGTGATCTTGATTCCTCAACTTGGCTCATAACATGGCTTCTCTACTAAAATTATTTTTCCAAAATCATGCATATTTAAATTAAGTGTCAAATGATTTTAAACTATGCATATTTACATTTGTTAAAATGTTTTCCAAGCATGCCTCAAAAATCTGGGCTAAGATAATCGATTATGTACTTATGATAATCGAGTATCTCTAAGCCAAGACTGCATGACAATCGATTGTGAATTAATGATAATCGATTGTGAGTAAGTCAGTTAACATCAGGTTTATGCAAACTACATAACAATCGATTGTGTACTTATGATAATCGATTGTTAACTGAGGCAAAGTTTTCAAAACTCATAAAAATCGATTATGAACTAATGGTAATCGATTAGAATGAGAAAAATGTCTCCCAGTGATTTTAAATAAAATGATAACCGATTGTGGCTTTTGATAATCGATTATATATGAGACAGAGAGTTTTGAAATTAATTAATAATCGATTATTCCATTTGATAATCGATTATATATGAGACAGAGAGTTTTGAAATTAATTAATAATCGATTATTCCATTTGATAATCGATTGTTGAAGCTGACCGTTGTCATATATTTTCAATTACCTTCAGGTAATCGATTGTTGATATTTAACAATCGATGTTTTGCGTAAAATCTGGAAAAGATTTTCTGAACGTTGTTAAAATAATCGATTGTTGATTTCCGGACAATCGATGTTTTATGCCAAAAATTGGAAAGGATTTCTTAACGTTATAAATAATCGATTAGTGATTTGAAGTAATCGATTGTTGACGTAAAATCTGGGATTGAATTTTTGATCTGATAGGCAAACAATCGATTGTTTAGTCTTGACAATCGATTGTCACTGAGTAATTTCAGCAATCCTTAATTGGCAATTAGGCAACGGTAAGACTGAGTTTCTCACCTATAAATACAGCTTCAACTCAGTGTTTTCACAACAACAACATATACAATTTGAGTATTTTCATTGCTAAAAGCTTTCTTACATTGATCATCATTTTCCATTCATCCATAAAGCTTTTTGAAGAGCCATTCTATTGAGCTAAGTTGTTGTGATCTTGAGCGTACTATTTCTACTCATATCTACTCATTAAGGAGTACTTTGTAAAGTGAGTGTGTTTTGTGTTTGTAAGAGAATTGCGATTCTCGTTTGTTGAGGAACTTGTGATTCCTCGGTTGAAGTCTTTGGGATTGTTATCCCCGAGCAATTGAAGTCTTTGGGATTGTTATCCCCGAGCAATTGAAGTCTTTGGGATTGTTATCCCCGAGCAATTGAAGTCTTTGGGATTGTTATCCCCGAGCAATTGAAGTCTTTGGGATTGTTATCCCCGAGCAGTTGAAGTCTTTGGGATTGTTATCCCCGAGCAATTGAAGTCTTTGGGATTGGTATCCCCGAGCAATTGAAGTCTTTGGGATTGTGATCCCCGAGCACCTAGGTGAGGCTTGTGTCCTCAACTGTAACGGTTTGTTAAGCACCCGTAAGCTTGACAAGTTTAGTGGAAATCTCGAGAGAGTCTCTCGGGGACTGGACTAACCACGTTTGTGGCCAACCAGGATACATCATTGTGTAAGTTCTTTTTACTACACTTGTTTTAATTTCTGCAAAGTTTTTAAATTCCGCACTAAAACGCTTAATAATTTTAAAACGCTATTCACCCCCCCCCCTCTAGCGTAAAGCGTATTGTGCAACAATTGGTATCAGAGCCATACTCTCTGAAAGACTTAACCGTTTGAGAGAATCTTTCCATGGCTTCTACTCTAGACTCTTTTGCAGGTATTGATGAAGGACAATGCCCCACAAGACCTCCTTTGTTTAACGGGACAAATTATTCATATTGGAAAGAAAGGATGCAGATATTCATCAGATCAAACAGCCCTTACTTGTGGAAGGTGTACACCAAAGGAAATGAGGTTCCTGTCAAACAGGTGGAAGGAGAATGGGTGCCAAAATCAGAAGAGGAATTCAATGCCGAGGATAATCGAATGGTCCAAAATAACTTTAAAGCTATTAATTTATTACTTTGTGCTGTTAATGCTAATGATTACAGGAAAATCTCCTGCTGCAAAACAGCGAAAGAAATGTGGGACAAGCTTGAGGTCACTTACGAAGGGACTGACCAGGTAAGAGAAGCTAAAATTGATTTTTTAACTCATGCTTACGAATTGTTCCATATGAAGGAAGGCGAAAAGGTAGACGAGATGTTTGAGCGGTTCTCATCAATAGTGAATGATCTCCACGCGCTCAAGAAGACGTTTACAGACAAAGAACTAGTTCGAAAAATCCTTAGGAGCCTAACACCGGCATGGCGATCAAAGGCCGATGCGATTCAAGAGTCAATTGGAATCACGAACGTCACCATAGACGCTCTTAGAGGTAATCTTAAGACTTATGAATCCACTATTCTTAACCCTGTTATTGATGAACAAAGAAGGCAAAAGATTGCTCTAAAGGCGAGCACAAGTCAATCACCAATTGAAGAGGATGGAGATAGCGAATTTGGACTCATCATCAAAAAGTTCCAAAAATTCATGCGAAAAGAATATGACCGCAAAGGGAAAAAGCAAGGTGAGCAAGTTAAATGTTATGAATGTGGTGAAACAGGGCATATCAAAACAAACTGCCCAAATCTTAAAAAGGAGAAGAAACCCTTCAAGAAGCAACGAGCATACATATCTTGGGGAGGAGATTCCGGAGACGAATCCAGTGAAGAAGAAAATGAAGAAGCGGCAAATCTCTGCCTCATGGCACAGGAAGAAAATCAAAGTGAGGTAAGTCAAATCTCTTCTCAAAATTTTTATACTCTTGATCACATGAGAAATGCCTTTGATGAATTGTATGCTGAATTTCTCAAAGTTACAAAAACCGTCACTAGCTTAAGAGAAAGTGCTTCTCTAAAAGAACAAGATTTTCAAAAACAGTTTTCATTAAAAGAAAAAGAATTAGAAAAATTGGTTTTGGAAAATGAGAAGCTACTAGAACAAAACAAGTTTTATGGGAAAAGAAGTTCTGACAAGCCCGAAAGTTCTACAAAAAATTGTGCTTCTTGTGTAGACCTTAAGAATGAAGTAGGTAGATTAAAAGGCACACTAGATAAATTCAACTCCTCTCATAAAAACTTGAATGTGGTGCTTGATAACTTGAAATCAACCAAGCATGGAATAGGCTTCATAAATGAAGAAGAGGTTGATGCAAAAACCCAACCACCTAGAGCTCAATCTAGGATTAATAACAAAAATGTCTTTCCTAAAACAAACATGCATGCTAGACAAAATATTAGGAGATCTAGACATGACCTTCCGCCTAGCAATCATCACCATAGACATGATGCATATTTTAGGCACAACAGTGATCATGCTAGAAGATCCCGAAATGTTCAACCTAGAAATGATTATGGTGCTCAAATCAGGAGAAATGAAAATAGAGTAAACAATGTGCATTATTCTAGCTACTATGAGCCTAGACGCATGCATAATCCAAATGTGACATGTCATTATTGTAGACGAATTGGTCATATTGCTCCCGCATGCTTTACTAGACATAGACATGCTACTCAAACATATCATTATAGTATGCATAACCCTCAAGGACCCAAAATGGCATGGGTACCAAAAGAGCATTGATTTGTTTTGCAGGTGTGCTTGAAGGAATCAAGTGTAGTAGATGCTCCAAACACTTGACGGGAGACGAATTCAAAATTCCTTCAATTAAAGCACAAAGAAGGAGGAAGAGACGGAAAAGTCGAGTTAGTTTTTATTAAAATCGGAAGTATTTTCGAAAAATTTAAAAGACAAAATACAAGGAAGACAAAGGCAAAATTGTGGAAGAAGCTTCTTAAATTGAAGAATGGGCCAAAAGACCAAAATGAACGGAAGATGTTCAAAATCAGGTAATTGGCAAAGTCGAAGGGAAGGTAAGTACCCTAAACCCTCTTAAGAACATCCTAGGACAAAATTCTTAAGAGTTCACGTTTTTCACCCGACTACACTAGTTTCAAAGTCCTTATTTCATTTATAGATTACTGACTTGAGCGTCGGAGATGTTTAATTCTATTTTGCAGGTATCCCCCAAAAGGTAAGAGGAAAGTATAAATTGTCCTGATACAAGAAAAATCGATCATAATCGATTATTTATGTTTACAATCGATTATCAGTATCAATAATCGATTATTAATTGATTCAATTTTTTTGAAATCTTATTGAATGTTTACATTGCTTGATAGAATTAAGTATCATCTTTTTTAGCATCCCCCTTCCAAACAATCGATTATTTGTTCTGCCAATCGATTATTTGCCAAAATCCAAACTCTCTGTGAGTGAAACAATCGATTACTATATATTGACAATCGATTATCTGTTTTAAACTTATGTTACCGTTTTGGCTCTACAATCGATTCCTGTCAGGTCATAAATATGAAAAACAATCGATTACCAAGTTTGACAATCGACTATCTTTTTCAAATTTTTTTTACCGTTCTGGCGTGTAATCGATTTGTCAGATCTTTTTCATTAATGATAATTGATTATTCTATTCAAACAATCGATTATGGAACGGTCAGTGAATTTATTTTTACCGTTTCAGACTTCAAATCTCTTCAAATCTTTTCCAATAGGTGTAAGATTCATTCCTTCTCTATATATAGGCTACACATATGCTCTTGTATACTCACTCAAGCCTCCCAAGCATCAAATTATCTTGTTATCTTTGAAAAATCCTAGCACATCTTCTTCAAAAATGTCAAGCCGCAACTCCAAACGTGCTCGTTCCAAACAAGGTGCTTCTTCTTCTCGCCATCCATATCAAGATGGATCGGTTCTATTCTTTGAATCCGATGAAGAGCTCACCCGTTTCTTAACCAAATTTGAGAAACGCCTTATTCTCCCTCCTCGCTTTTCAACAAACGCTCTTGTTGCACCATTCATTCCAGCCGCGAATATGCTAAGAGAATGCCAACTTTTCAATTTCCTACTCCTTACTCACCCCTACTACAACATTACTTTGGTTGAAGCTTTTTACTCCAACCTTCACAAAGATGATGAGGGTGAACTCGTTACCAATGTTAACGGCATTTCCATTCTAATTTCTGAAGATAACCTCCACCTCATTGCCGGCATTCCGCATGATGGTGAAGACATCTACCAGTACATAAATGATGCCGGGGACATGATTGATGAAGCTAATCTCTTCCGCCAAGCCGGAGTCGCCTATGATGAGTCTTCTTCCCGTCGTCCCACCATAAAGGGTATGGACCCGAACTATCGTTTCATTCTCTATTTCATCACTCGTGTTCTCAAACCCCGTAAACTCAATCACACCACCATTTCCCAAGAGGATGTCAAATTTCTTCATGCCATTGTCACCGGTGTTAAAATCAATTGGTGCAAGCTTATTCAATCTCATATGTTCAATGCCACCAGAGATGACATACCTCTCCCCTATGCCCTCTTAATAATGAAATTTCTTGAAGCTTCCGGGGTCAATATTGCTAATGGTCCTCTCAAAAAGAGCACCAAAATCTGGGAAATTTCGGAGTCTTCCTTTCATCATGATGGTGATCATGCTCCCGCTCCTCCTCAAAATCGACAAGCCTGTCGTGCTCATCCTCCTCAGGAGCCTACCCTCCGGACTATCTCTGACCAAATTACTCAATTAACCCGTGAGGTCCATGGTTACTTTGATCACGTGCATTATGCCTATGCTCAGGTGGTGCCATATCAAGCGCCTCCCAATGATGATGAAGGGGATGGGGGTGATGAATGATGATATTGTTGTTTTTGATGATGTGAAATTGTTGTTTTCGATTTGTTGGTTAGTTGTTGTTCGTTTTATTGTGTTTGGCTCCACCCATGTAATGCTATTTTCCAATAAATAAACTTGTGTTTATTTCATATTTTTTTATTCTTCCCTTGTATATATTTTTTTGCTAATGGCAAAAGGGGGAAGAAACGGGATATCAAGAAGTATGCTATATCACTCTCAACTTCATTCATGCTTAAAGTGAGGGGGAACATGAATTGAGAGGGAACATCAAATTGCATACTTTACACTTGCATACTTTACACTTGTCTTGGATTATCAAAATAATTATTGCATATATCCCGCTTATGTTTGCCATTATCAAAAAGGGGGAAATTGTTGGAAACACGTTTCAAATGCAATATACTAAACGTGTGTTCTTTTGTAGGTTTTGATGAATGTCAAACAAAGCAAAAAGCGATATATAGCAGTGCTCAAGGACAAGCACAAAATGGATGCATTACAAGAAGCTCAAGACAAAGTTTAGAAATGTTATAATTGAGTCAATATTAATTGTGATCTTGATTCCTCAACTTGGCTCATAACATGGCTTCTCTACTAAAATTATTTTTCCAAAATCATGCATATTTAAATTAAGTGTCAAATGATTTTAAACTATGCATATTTACATTTGTTAAAATGTTTTCCAAGCATGCCTCAAAAATCTGGGCTAAGATAATCGATTATGTACTTATGATAATCGAGTATCTCTAAGCCAAGACTGCATGACAATCGATTGTGAATTAATGATAATCGATTGTGAGTAAGTCAGTTAACATCAGGTTTATGCAAACTGCATAACAATCGATTGTGTACTTATGATAATCGATTGTTAACTGAGGCAAAGTTTTCAAAACTCATAAAAATCGATTATGAACTAATGGTAATCGATTAGAATGAGAAAAATGTCTCCCAGTGATTTTAAATAAAATGATAATCGATTGTGGCTTTTGATAATCGATTATATATGAGACAGAGAGTTTTGAAATTAATTAATAATCGATTATTCCATTTGATAATCGATTATATATGAGACAGAGAGTTTGAAATTAATTAATAATCGATTATTCCATTTGATAATCGATTGTTGAAGCTGACCGTTGTCATATATTTTCAATTACCTTCAGGTAATCGATTGTTGATATTTAACAATCGATGTTTTGCGTAAAATCTGGAAAAGATTTTCTGAACGTTGTTAAAATAATCGATTGTTGATTTCCGGACAATCGATGTTTTATGCCAAAAATTGGAAAGGATTTCTTAACGTTATAAATAATCGATTAGTGATTTGAAGTAATCGATTGTTGACGTAAAATCTGGGATTGAATTTTTGATCTGATAGGCAAACAATCGATTGTTTAGTCTTGACAATCGATTGTCACTGAGTAATTTCAGCAATCCTTAATTGGCAATTAGGCAACGGTAAGACTGAGTTTCTCACCTATAAATACAGCTTCAACTCAGTGTTTTCACAACAACAACATATACAATTTGAGTATTTTCATTGCTAAAAGCTTTCTTACATTGATCATCATTTTCCATTCATCCATAAAGCTTTTTGAAGAGCCATTCTATTGAGCTAAGTTGTTGTGATCTTGAGCGTACTATTTCTACTCATATCTACTCATTAAGGAGTACTTTGTAAAGTGAGTGTGTTTTGTGTTTGTAAGAGAATTGCGATTCTCGTTTGTTGAGGAACTTGTGATTCCTCGGTTGAAGTCTTTGGGATTGTTATCCCCGAGCAATTGAAGTCTTTGGGATTGTTATCCCCGAGCAATTGAAGTCTTTGGGATTGTTATCCCCGAGCAATTGAAGTCTTTGGGATTGTTATCCCCGAGCAGTTGAAGTCTTTGGGATTGTTATCCCCGAGCAATTGAAGTCTTTGGGATTGGTATCCCCGAGCAATTGAAGTCTTTGGGATTGGTATCCCCGAGCAATTGAAGTCTTTGGGATTGTGATCCCCGAGCACCTAGGTGAGGCTTGTGTCCTCAACTGTAACGGTTTGTTAAGCACCCGTAAGCTTGACAAGTTTAGTGGAAATCTCGAGAGAGTCTCTCGGGGACTGGACTAACCACGTTTGTGGCCAACCAGGATACATCATTGTGTAAGTTCTTTTTACTACACTTGTTTTAATTTCTGCAAAGTTTTTAAATTCCGCACTAAAACGCTTAATAATTTTAAAACGCTATTCACCCCCCCTCTAGCGTAAAGCGTATTGTCCAACAGTTTTTATGCTTAACGAAAAGAGTGGTGTCAACTTTCCCCCTAATGAAATCATTTTCCAAAAGAAATTTACTCAATCTTTCATACCAAGCTCGGGGAGCTTGTTTAAGACCATAAAGAGCCTTTTTAAGTTTGAAAACATGATTTGGAGATTTAAAATCTTCAAAACCCGGGGGTTGTTCAACATAAACTTCTTCTTGAATAACACCATTTAGAAAAGCACTTTTTACATCCATTTGATACAAATTGAAATTCATGGAAGATGCAAAGGCAAGTAATAAACGAATAGCTTCTAACCTTGCTACGGGAGCATATGTTTCTTCATAGTCAATACCCTCTTCTTGATTGTAGCCTTTTGCTACAAGCCTAGCTTTTTTTCTAGTGATTGCACCATTTTCATCTAATTTATTTCGAAAAACCCATTTCCTACCAATTATGGTATGATTTTTGGGTCTTGGCACCAAATCCCAAACGTCATTCCGTTTGAATTGGTTAAGCTCCTCTTGCATTGCCGAGGTCCAAAATTCATCCACAATTGCTTCGTAGATGGTTGTGGGTTCAATTTGAGAAACAAAAGCAGTATGTCCTAAGGTGTTCTTAAGAGAGTTTCGGGTACTTACCTTTTCTCCAACGTCGCCAATTTCCTGTTCGAGAGGGTGATCTTTGATTGTCCTCCATTCGTTAGGCATTTTCGTTTCTTTCTCCAATTGTGGCTCTTCCTCCGATAGTTGTTCCAAGATTTCATCTTGAATTTCCTTAGAAGTTTCCTCTTATACTTTGTCTTGAGGACTTAGTGAGTTTAAAATACCTGCAAGATCAAAACCAGAATCCTTTCTCGCCAAGCGAGCATTATTTTCGGAAAACACAATATGAGGGGATTCCTCCACAGTTCCGGTTCTATTATTGAATGCTCTATATGCTTTGCTACGTGAAGAATAACCAATAAAAATTCCTTCATCGGATTTGGCATCAAATTTTCCCAATTGATCTTTTCCATTGTTATGAATAAAGCATTTGCAACCGAATACTCTAAAATGGGAGATATTTGGTTTCCTTCCCTTATAGAGTTCATAGGGGGTTTTCATGAGTATTGGCCTTTTGACTACTCTATTTAGAACATAGCATGCGGTACTCACGGCATCCGCCCAAAAATATTTGGGAATCTTAGCCTCATCGAGCATGGTTCTAGCCATCTCTTCGAGACACCTATTTTTCCTTTCCACAACCCCATTTTGTTGTGGTGTATGTGGAGCAAAGAAGGTGTGCTCGATACCGAGTTCGTCACAAAAGTCCGCAAAGAGATTGTGATCAAACTCTCCCCCATGATCACTTCTTATTGAAGTGACGGTTGTGTCCTTTTCATTTTGAACACGTTTAAGAAAATATTTGAAATTATGAAAAGCTTCACTTTTATGAGCAAGAAATAGAGTCCATGTAAATCTAGAATAATCATCAACAATACAAAAGCATAACGATTTCTACCAAGACTTTCAATGCGAGATGGTCCAAATAATTCCATGTGAAGTAATTGCAAAGGTCTAGTAGTTGAAACAATATTTTTCGATTTAAAAGATGCTTTTGTTTGCTTCCCTTTTTGACAAGAATCACAAATAGAGTCTTTTTCAAATTTCAAGTTTGGAAGACCAATAACTAAACTTTATGAAACCAATTTGTTCAAAATATGCATGTTGATGTGAGCTACTCTACGGTGCCATAACCACGTATCATCTTCTTTGCTCGTAAGACAATCTACATATTCAGATGAAGAATTTTCGAGATCAACCATATAGATATTATCCATTCTAAATCCACGAAGAATAATTTTAAAATCGCTACGGCGAAAACTAAGCATTCATTTGAATCAAATAAAACAAGATTTCCCTTGTCACATAATTGACTTATGCTCAAGAGATTATGTTTTAGACCCTTAACTAGCAATATATGCTTAATGGAAGAGGAGTCATCCTTACCGACCGATCCAATGCCGATAATTTTTCCTTTGTTGTTATCACCAAAAATAACGCTTCCTCCTTCCTTGTGTTCTAGTTGAAGGAACTTGGATTCGTCTCCAGTCATGTGCTTGGAGCATCCGCTATCAAGGTACCAAAGTACACTTGACCCCTTCAAACACACCTACAAAACAGATTAATGAGTTTTAGGTACCCATGCCATTTTGGGTCCTTGGGGGTTAGGCAAATCATAGTGATGTGATTGAGTGTTATGTCTATGTCGTGTAAAACAAGCAGGAGCAATATGTCCAATTCGTCTACAATAATGACAAACAACATTAGGATTATGCATTCGTCTAGGTTGATAGTAATTGGAAGGACGAAATTCATTTACTCTATTCTTGACAATATGACTATTGCGCAATTCATGAAAATCATTTCTCCTACTATTTGTTCTAGGATATACAGCATTTCTAGGATAGTTGTTTCTAGGTTGAAAGCCATTTCTAGGTGTTCTACAAGGTTCAAAATTTCTTCTAGTGTTTGGCCTAGAGTATGCATTATTTTTAGAATAATTATTTCTAGGTTGCGATTGTTGAAAGCCATTTCTAGGTTTGTTATATCTAGGATGAGCGTTTGTTTTATTAATCCTAGGTTGAGCCTTAGGTTGTTGGGGATTGGCTTCAACCTTTTCTTTAGGCTCATTCTCAAAGCCTATGCCATGCTTGGTCGACTTCAAATTAACAAGAACTTCATTCAAATTTTTATGAGAAGAATTAAACTTATCAAGGGTGCCCTTAAGTCTTTCTACCTCATTTTTGAGATGCATGCAAGAAGTACAATTTTTACTAGAGCTCTCGGGTTTGTCGGCGCTTCTCTTGCCGAAAAATTTGTTTTCTTCTTTCAACTTCTCATTTTCCAAAATCAGTTTTTCCAAATCCTTTTTTTCAAAGAGAGTTGTTTTTCAAAATCTTTTTCTTTTAAAGAAGCATTTTCTTTTATGCTTTTAACAGTTTTGGAAGCTTTAATAAATTCACTATACAACTCATCAAAAGCATTTTGCATTTCCTCAAGAGAATAGAAATTTTTGGAAGAAATTTGACATACCTCTTCTTGATTGTTTTCGTGAGCCATGAGACAAAGATTTGCGGCTTCGTCTTCTTCTTCCTCACTCGACTCGTCACCGGAGTCGCTTCCCCAAGATATGTATGCTCGTTGTTTCTTGAAGGGTTTCTTCTCCTTTTTGGCATTTGGACAATTTGATTTAATGTGCCCGGTTTCTCCGCACTCATAGCACTTTATTTGATCTCCTTGCTTTTTGCCCTTTCGTTCATACTCTTTTCGCATGAACTTTTGAAATCTCTTAATAACGAGTCCGAACTCGTTGTCTCCGTCCTCATCATTTTGAGGTTGGCTTGTGCTTGCCTTGAAAGCGATCTTTTGTTTCCTTTGATCATCAACAAGAGGGTTAAGTATAGTAGATTCATAAGTTTTAAGATTACATCTTAATCCGTCGATGGTGACATTTGAAACGCCAATAGATTATTGAATCGCGTCGGCCTTGGATCGCCATGCCGGAGTGAGACTTCGGAGAATTTTTTGGACAAGTTCCTTATCCGTGAAGGTCTTCTTAAGAGCATGTAAATCATTAACGATTTTTGAAAATTGTTCGAACATCTCATCGACCTTTTCGCTTTCCTTCATGTGAAACAATTCATATGCATGGGTTAGGAAATCAATTTTAGCTTCCCTTACCTGGTCCGTACCTTCGTACGTAATTTCCAGCTTGTCCAACATTTGCTTCGCCATTGTGCAACATGATATTTTCCTGTAATCATCAGCATTTACAGCACAATATAATAAATTAATGGCATTTGCGTTGTTTTGCACCTTTCGGATATCATCCGCATCGTATTCATCTTCGGACTTTGGAACATCTTTATTTTCAACCTTTTTGGTTGGAATTTGTTCTCCCTTCATTATAACCTTCCAAAGATGAAAACTATTTGATTGAACAAATATTCTCATCCTCTCCTTCCAGTACGTATAGTTTGTACCGTTGAATAGTGGTGGTCGGGTGGAGCATTGTCCTTCACCTATTCCTGCAAAAGAATCACGAGTAGAAGCCATGAATTGTTTCTCTCAAACGGTTAAGTCTTCAGAGAGTTGGGCTTTGATACCAATTGTTAGAAAATACGCTTAACGCTAGAGGGGGGGGGTGAATAGCGTTATAATAAAAATTAGCGTAAAATTGTGGAATTTAAAAATTGCAGGAAAGAAATAAGTGCGATAAGTAAATAAATAAGAACGAACGCACTGATGTATCCTGGTTCACCACAACCCGTGGCTAGTGCAGTCCCCGAGAGACTCTCTCAAGATTTCCACTAACACTGTTAAGCTTACGGGTGCTCAACAAACCTTTACAAACTGAGGACACAAGCCTCAACAACCTTTGCTCGAAGATACAACACTCCAAGACTTCAACCAAATGAAACACAAGTTCCTTCTTACAATACAAGGGACTAACACTTCCCTTCAAGTGTATAAAACACTTAGCACTCACTTAAACAAGACTCTCTTAATAGAGTAGATATGAGTAAACAGATACGCTCAATAACGCAACAACTTTCGTCAAGAATTTTGGCTCTCAAAACTTATGTAATGAATAGTAAGTGATGAACAATAGAGTATGCAAGCTATAGCAATAATATGATCAGTTGTTGTATTTAGAAGACTGATTTGAAGCTGTATTTATAGTTGCAAAACCATGCATTACTGTTGCCTAATTGCCAATTAAGAATTGCTGATTTTACTCAGTGACAATCGATTGTCAAAATGCCACAATCGATTGTTTGCCAATCGTTCCAAAAATCATTCCCAGATTTTACGCTTAACAATCGATTATCTAAGATCAATAATCGATTACTGGCAACGTTCAAAATATCATTTCCAGATTTTACTTAAAACAATCGATTGTCAGAAATCTACAATCGATTACTTGGCAACGTTCAAAAAATCATATCCAGATTTTACTTAAGACAATCGATTCTCAGAAATCTACAATCGATTACTTGGCAACGTTCAAAAAATCTTTTTCAGATTTTATTTAAAGCAATTGATTATTAGAAATCTATAATCGATTACCTGACGGTGTTTGAAAATATTTTGGCACCGGTCAATTACACAATCGATTATGCTATGAGAACAATCGATTATATATCAGTCTTTGAAAAATCAATTAGACACTGCCTTAATGCACTCGATTGTCAAAGGTACACAATCGATTATTTTATGACTTTGAAAATGTCTGATAGACACTGCCTCAACACAATCGATTGTCATAAGTTCACAATCGATTATTTTGTAGCTTTGAAAAACTTTGATGTACACTGCCTCAACACAATCAATTGTCATAAGGTTCACAATCGATTGTCATGCAGATTTGAAAAATCTGATGCACACTGCCTTAACACAATCGATTGTCATAAGTTCACAATCGATTGTCATGCAGCTGACTTAACATAATCGATTATCATAAGTACATAATCGATTATCTTAGTCCAAATTTTAGAGGCATGTTTAAAAATCATTTTGACTAAACTAAATATGCATGATTTAAAATCATTTTGCTTTAAATTAAATATGCATGATTTGATAAAAATGTTTTTACGAGAGAAGCCAAGTCTTGAGTCAAGTTATCGGATCAAGATCACAATTAAAGAACGACTCATGTATAACTTTATATCTTTGCTTGATCTTGGTCTTGTGCTTGAATCTCGTTATATATCAATTGCGCGCTTGTGCTTGGACCTCGTCATATGTCCATTGCGCATAGTTTGTCATTCATCAAAACCTACAAATATGAACACACGTTTTAGTATAGTGCCTTGAGAACGTGTTTCAACAACTAAGTCAGCGCATTTCATTCTCGTGGCAAATTTCTATTCTTTGGAGCGATTGGCAGAGATCTATATCCGGGAGATCGTTCGTCTCCGTGGTGTGACCGTGTTTATCTTTTCTGATCGAGGTATGCAGTTTACCTCGCATTTCTAGAGGAAAGTTCAATGTCAGTTGGGTACGCGAGTCGAGTTCATCATAATATTTAATCCTCAGACAGACATACAATCGAGCATACTATTAAGATTTTGGAGGATATGCTTCGCGCCTGTGTTATTGACTTTGGAGGTTCTTGGTATCACTTCTTTCCATTACCGAAGTTTTCCTATAACAACAGTTATCAGTGGAGCATCCATATGGCTCCTTATGAGGCATTGAATGGTAGATGGTGTTGATCACCGATTGGGTGGTTTGATCTGGGGAAGGCTCAGTTGTTGTGTACAGATTTGGTGCAGGATGCCTTGGATAAGGTTAATATCATTCAGGATAGACTCCGTGCAGCTCAGTCTAGGAAGAAGAGTTATGCTGGCCGTAAGGTTCGTGATATAACATTCATGGTCAGAGAACGAGTTTTCTTCAGGTATCGCCCATGAAGGGCGTGATGAGATTTGGGAAGAAGGGTAAGTTAAGCCCTACATTTATCGGGCCTTTTGAGAAACTTGATCGATTGGGAGAGCTAGCTTACAGACTTTCGTTTCCACCAGGCTTATCAGTGGTACATCCAGTGTTTCATGTCTCCATGCTTCGGAAGTATCATGGCGATCCATCCCACGTATTAGATTTCAGCACTGTCCAGTTGGATAATGATTTGACCTACGAGGAGGAGCCGGTAGCCATTTTAGATAGGGAGGTTTGTCTATTGAGATCGAAGAGTTCTCCTACGGTTCGTGTGTAGTGGAGAGCTTAGCCTACTCAGACAGCTACTTGGGAGTCCAAGTCTGATGTGTGGAGCAGATATCCCTATCTTTTCACTAGCTCAGGTACTTTTCTATGTCCGTTAGAGGACGAACATCTGTTTTAGAGGTGGAGAATATGATGACCCAAAAAGTCATCCCGTGTTTTAGAACAAATTCGGGATTACGAGGCCTTTAAGGCCTCATTTTCTTTCTCCTCGATTTGCGTTTACAGTCCAGGTGCGTTTTCGAAAAGCCTTTATGTGAAAACTTGAGATACTTAGTTTTGCCTTTAAAATTTATTTACATTGACTTTGGTCAACATTTTGAGTAAATGGATACGGACCCGTATTTTTACGATTCCGGAGGATCCGTAGTAAAATATGAGTTTTGGGTGTATGCTCGAAATTAAATTCTTAGGTCCTAGCCCGAGAATAAATTTTTGAAGAAAATTATTAAACTGAAAATATAATAATTTTTAGAAATTGAAAAATGGTTGATCTTGTTGGTTTTGAGTCCGTACTTTGGTTCCAGAGCCAGCTACAAGTTTAATATGATATGTAAGTAATGTATGTGAAATTGGGTAAAAAATGGAGTTCATTTGACCTTATTCGGACCTTTGGTTGAAAAGTTAGAAGTTTTGAAACTTTCTTAAAATTCATGCAATAGTAGACTTCACATTTGGACTTAAGGAAAAATTGTTGGTATGCTTCAGGTCTGCACATTTCGTATTTGAAATGAAGCTTATCATTTGCGATCAGTAGGGCGAGGAGAGGACCTTTGTAATTGCGAAGCTCTTTGCGAACAAGTGTTTGCATTTGCGATAGTAGCAGGTCCTGGACATTCTTCGCATTTGCGATGGAATGTTCGCATTTGGGGAGTTCGCATTTGCGAACCCTTGATCGCAAATGCAATATCTACAACTATTCAAAAATGATTTTGGACGGGGTTTTGATTCATTTATCAAATTTTCAAACCCTTATCTCCAAGAGGCGATTTTCCAAAGACCATTTCTTCCCCAAATCATATGTAAATAATTTTTAACTTACTTCTTTCAATGTATTTCATCTTTTTTACAATATTTCATCTTAGAATCTAGGGTTTTGCATGGTGGATATGGGTGTTTTTCGGCAGAACATAGGAATTTCGAAATTTAGGGATTTAGACCTCAAATTGAGGTTGGATTCCAAAACCAATTGTATATTCGTGCTCGGGAAGGAATGGATAATCGAGTTTAGGTCAGAACTTCGAGTTTTGACAAAGCGGGTCCAGGGTCAGTTTTTGACATTTTGGGGAAAATGTTGGGAAACTTGTATTTATGCATTGGAATTGATTTCTTTAGCGATAATTAATATTATTAAGTTATTTATGACTAGATACAAGTGGAATGGAGGTGGAATCGAGAGGTAAAGCGGTAATTGAGGCTTGATTTTAGCCGTACAATCGAGGTAAGTGGTGTGACTAACCTTAGCTTGAGGGATTAGGTATTGTTGCCTTATTTGCTACGTGTTTAGTTGTTGAGTACGACGTATAGGTGAGATGGCGAGTATCTATATATTTTTTTGGCTCATAGCATGTGAGTGAGTCTTATACTTGTGATAGTTGTGCTTCTTCAATCGTATTGTTCATGCTTAAAATGGTTATTCCTCATGTTAAACAAGTCTTATTATGTTTTCTTGGTATTGGATATTTGTTGAGTATTGACTCAAGTTGAGATTTATATTGTGAAGTTAAATGTTGAAACAAGGTTGTTTATTGATGATTCCCTTGTTGAGTTGTTATTGTTTCTACTGTTTGGGTGAGGAAGAATGTCAAATACGAAGGGTAATGTCGTGCAATATTTTGTGAGTGAGTGATAAAACACGAAGGGTAATACTGTGTCATACTGTTAATGCACGAATGGTAATGCCGTACCGTCTTCCGATATTGATAATGCACGAAGGGTGATGCCGTTCCATGTTATGAGAGAGTTAATGCACGAAGGTTAATGTCGTGTCGTTTCTATTGTTTCTTATGGAAAGGATAAGAGTAAAAGCACGAAGGGTGATGTCGTTCACATGTTTTTATTTTATTATTTACGCCGCTTCAAGAATGATATTTACTATGTTTCTGTATTGTAGTATTTTGAATTTGACATTCTCCTCATCATGTTTTCCCCTTCCCATTATTATCTGCTAAATTCTTGTTATTATTATTTCTCATATATGATTTACCTGTACATGTTCATGTTTATTTCGTGTCCTAGGCTCGTCCCTACTTCGTCGAGGTTAGGATCAGCACTTACCAGTATATGGGGTCGGTTGTACTGATACAGCACTTTGCACTTTTTATGCAGATTTCGATGCCGAACCTTGTTGATTATAGTTGGCTTGCTGCCTTCAGTCCATATGAAGACCCACGGTAGATCTACTCGTGTTTGCAGACCTTGGAGTCCCCCTCCCTCTATCTTAGTTTTCTTGTCTTGTTTCGTTTCGAGAACGTATGCATTTTTTTTAAACCAGTATTTGTAGAAAAATTCTTAGAAGTTTATGGATTGTGACACCAGATCTTTTGGGTATTCGTGTATTAGTGTTTTAATTATAAAATTTTTCCACTTCTTATTTGTTTAGTTTAAATTATTGTTAATTACTATTTTGGTTAATGGTTAATGTATTAGAACTATATCTGTTGGCTTGCTAGCATATATGAGTTAGGTGTCATCACGATCCCGACAGTGAAAAATTCGGGTCGTGACATGTAGTTGCAGCAGTACAACAGCACAACTGCAATCGCTAGAGATCGGAAATGCTCTTGTAACTACTCCCATGATCTCTGATATATATACAACACATTACAAGGATTTGACCTAACACTTGTATTTACAATACATACATTCTCTTAAGTGTGCATCTGCTTATGTTTCCCTCAGGTGCATCGAATAACAAAGCAGCTACAAAATAAAGGACTATTTCCTAGCCTTGAATAAAGGACCATATCCTAGCATTGTTGAGTCTTTTTAGAAGCATTTAGTAGGACATTATTTAAATAGTATTGCTTTTGGTTGTTGACTAGAGTTAGCCAAGTATGGAGCTTTGTAATAGAGTTATTACAAAAGGCTTATAATAGAGTTATTGTAAGAGGTGAGATATTAATAATTTAATTGCTAGATTGCAATATGTTATAATTTGATGTTTTATCAGTTAGATAAGTGGAAATTCTACTAGGGTAGATTGTGGTTTTTACTCTCGTGAGTTGAGAAGTTTTCACGCAAGTATTGTGTATTCTTTATTTACTGTTATTTACTATGAAAATTGATAGAGAACTTGATTCTCTATACTGTTTGATGGACCCTTAATTTCTATTATGAGCCATCATACTTTTATCGCTTTATTCAACGGTGACTGCGAGGAGAAAATAGAAAGGAGGTAGTACATCCTTCATTGAACCAAGTATAGATATGTATAAAACCGCTAGCTCACTTGACTCTAGAGCTAGACCAAAAATAAATAAATACAAAATCCCTGTAACAATCAAATAGCTCCCCCTCTATTTCGTCCTATACATTTGCATGACAAACTTATATAGGGAAGCTTTTCAACCGTTGAAGAATAGTCTTCCATTTGCTTTCCTTTTGTCCTCTTAGAAGTAGTTGTAATATATTATGTCTCTAATCCTCGGAGCACATGTAGTCACTTGCCCCTAAAATCTGCGCAAGTTTATTTTAACCCAAATATGATATACTGCTGCTGGGAACAGGAATGTTAGTATACTTACTTGCTCGAGGTCTCTAGTTGTTGCTCCTCTTTACTAACCAGTCAATTTCATTGTCCCAGTTACCAATTTGATGTCATTCTTCCATCCATTGTACTAGTGTATATCATATAGTTTTGATGTCAGTCTGTTTTCATCAACAAACTCCATTGGACGCTAAAGAAGTTTTGACCTTTTATGTAGAAGCTATGTATCCATTGGACATATAGTGTGCGTTTCTTTGCCTTTATAGCCCATAACTGTTTGCACGATGCATCATCTCCCAGCTTTCCTTGGCAACAAAGTTAATTTATTCCAAGCAACTAAAGCTCTTCTGAAGGGTTCATTGCCTCTTGTGTACAGAAACGTCCTACAAGCAGTGGTAACCAACTTAATGATTTTCTTTGGTAGTAGAAAGGATACTTGTGCCAGTAAATCTGCATTTCAAAGATGACACTCTTGATCAACTGTAATCGACCATTGTAACAGAGAAATTTATTGGTCCAACATCTGATTCTTGCAGTAAATCTCTCTACCAATGTCATACTCTTTTTAATAGTGAGCTTCTTGGACAATAGTGGTACTCCTACATACTTGAAGGGAATCTCCTCCAATGTGACTTGCAATTCAGCAAGTAGTACCCCAAAGTTTTGTCTAACTCCTGTTATATATAGGAAACTCTTCTCCATGTTATCTTTAAGACCAGACACATCAGAGAAGTGATTAAATCTTTCTAGCAACAGTTGTATTGAGACCTTATATTCCCTATAACACAACAAGATTAATTCTTCAACAAAAAGAATATGTGCCAAGTTCTTCCTACCACATCTTAGGCGGTAGTAAAAATCTGGATTATACTATATAGTGTCTTCAAGGTTCTTTTTCAAGTACTCCATGTCCAATACAAAGAGGTAAGGAGACACAGGATATCCTTTTCGATGCCCCTTCTTGGCCTCAAATTTAGCGGACAAATCTCCATTGATTAGTGGACGACAACTAAGAGTAGTCACGCACTCCATTATCAATTGAATAAATTTTACTAATATGCCAAATTCTATGCCATGACCTAAATTCTGTTATATGGATCGTGATAACACCTAATCTCTAAGATTAAGTAAGCCTGTCATATAATGAAATCAATCAAAATATAGCAAGTTAAATTTTAACTAAAACTTTGAAATACATATATACATCCAAACATGGATAAAATATTCAACTTCCCAAAACCCGGTTGTACTGAGTCATAATCTTTACATGGAATACATATCAAGTCTCGAAGAGTAATATATTGTTTGGAATACATTAACAATACAAATAAAGTAAGGAGGGTGACTCTGAGGCCGGCAAACGGAACAATAGGGATATCGTAAAGTGTGCCTCTCTATCAATATGCTCGATTAAAAGTACCTGCATCTTCACAAAGAATGTAGAAGCGTAGTATGAGTACACCACAGTCGGTACCCAGTAAGTATCAAATCTAACCTGTGACGAGGTTTAAATGTGATGCTCACCAGTCAAAAACCTATGCAATTGTCATGAACCAAATCTCCTTCCATAAAATGTCGTGACAACACTTATTCTCTACAACTAGATAAGCCTAACAATTGTAGAATCGTTGAAAACATAACAGAAATAGCAACTAAACTTCAACATATAACTATATAGATGAAAAATGCTGCTCGGCATGTACAAGTAAACCAACAACTCGAGTAAAAACAATTTTCCTAAAGATCCGGTAGTCACAAGTCACAAGCTCTTAGGAATTGTTCTAACTGTCTCTATAGCCTCTAGAAAAAAAATAAAGAAGAACGACACAAAAAGATAGAGGGATACTCTGAGGTCTGCGGATACTGGCAGATATACCTTGAAGTCTCCATAGCAACAACACATACTCTCTACTAATAGCTGTAGAAAATCATTCTATCCATGATATGTGCGCTTTGGTTGTATTAGCATGATATTCAGGTATAGGTTTTGATGAATGACAAACAATGAAGTCAAGTGTCGAACAAAGTTATTATATGACAAACAATCAAGATTGAATGCCGAGAAGCATATTGATGAACGGATTGCATGGAAAAGCCAAAGACGAGCTCAAAAGTTCAAGACCGAAGACCCAAGGCGTAGGTCGTAAGGTAGAACCAATGTAAGAGCAACGCTTAAGTTATCTCGTCTTTTGGCTCAACATAGGTCATCATAAATATGCATAAAATCATTTTATCAAATCATATTTGTCATAAACATATTTCAAATACTTCAAACAAAATGATTTTAATGTTTTCATTTTAACCAAATCGGTTTTTGAAGTAAGTTGTCAATTCTGGACAGCATAATAGAATAATCGATTATGCAAAAGTGATAATCGATTATTCTGGGAAATTCCATTTATTGGAAATTTCCGCAAGAGTCAATAATCGATTATCCTCAAGAGCATAATCGATTATTCTCTATCCGTTGCCAGTTTTTGAACGTTGTAACAACATAATCGATTATCCTGCATAAAATCAGCTTCCGATTTTGTAACGGTAAGCTGATAATCTATTATCCAAATCTGATAATCGATTATCCTTGCATAAAATCAGCACAATTGATTGTCAATTAAGCAACGGACATACAACTTCTACCACCTATAAATAGAGGTCTTTTGAGCTGAATTGAAAGACACAATACCTCTCATTGTTCATATACATATTGATATCATTTGTGCATCATTATAGAGCTTTTGTTGAGCCATTTGAGAGACAACTTTGAGTTGTTCATAGAGCTTATTTTGTATCTCTTTATCAACTCTTATTAGAGAGTTCTTGTTGTAAAAGGAGAAAGGTGTTTGAGAAGACCATATCTTCTCATTGATTGTCGGGTTTGCTAAGTACCCTCAATCTTAGTGTGTGAAGTCTTGTGGTGCGGTATCCACGAGCAAGGTGAAGTCTTGAGGTGCGGTATCCTCGAGCAAGTTGAAGTCTTGTAGAGTGTACATCTACGAGCAAGTGTAACGGTTTGTTAGACACCCGAAAGCTTAATGGAGTTAGTGGAATCTCGAGAGAGTCTCTCGGGGACTGGACTAACCACATGTTGTGGTGAACCAGGATAAATTCGGTGTGCTCTTTCCTTACTATTTTAATTACCGCATTTACTTTACTCCTGCAATTTTTAATTCCGCAATATTTATCAATATTCTCATGCCGCACTATTCACCCCCCCTCTAGTGACGGGCATAAAACCTAACAATTGGTATCAGAGCCTAACTCTCTGAAAGCCTTAACCGGTTGAGAGAACGATATATATTGTTTTGTTGAGAATATTGAACGCATGAATGATGAGCGAAGGACACTCCACCTATAGGCCTCCACTATTTGACGGAACAAACTACACATATTGGAAAGAGGGGATGAGAATCTTCATCCAATCAAATAACTTTCGCTTGTGGAAAATCATCAAGAACGGTGAACATTTGCCAACAAAGAAAGTTGGGGAAACCACGGTTCCAAAGGAGGAAGATGAATATGATGCCGAGGACGTCAAGAAATTTGAAAATAACGCAAAGGTCGTCAACTTATTATATTGTGCGGTGAATCCGGATGACTATCAGAAGATTTCTTGCTGCACAACCGCCAAGGAGATGTGGGATAAACTCGAGATCACTTATGAAGGTACGCCTCAAGTCCGAGAATCTAAAGTTGATTTTCTAACACATGAATATGAACTCTTTAGAATGAGGGAGAATGAAAGCATCGATATTATGTTCGAACGGTTCTCAATGATCATCAACGATCTCCATGCTCTCGGAAAAGTATATTCGAACAAAGATCTAGTTCGAAAAATCTTGCGGAGTCTCACTCCCGAATGGCGATCCAAAGTCAATGCCATCCAAGAGTCGATAGGAATCACGGACGTCACAATTCATGGACTAAGAGGTAACCTCAAAACTTATGAAAGCACTATTCTTAATCATTATCTTGGAAATAAAGGTCCAGGTATTGCCTTCAAAGCCTCATTCTCTGAAAGAGAAGAGGTAAGTGATTCGGATAGCGATGATGATAATATTTCCAATGCCTTAATCGAAAAGTTTTATAAGTCTATGAAAAAGGAAATAAAGAAGGAAGAACCAAGTCCTTCATGCCAAAATTGTGGAAAACTTGGCCACACCAAATGACATTGTCCAAAATCCAAGGACAAGAAGAAGAACAAACACCAAAGGCGTGTGACATGGGATTCGGACAGCTCGGGCGATGAAACTGCCGCACTATGCCTCATGGCCAACGAGGAAGAAGAGGTAAGTACTCCTAACTCTTACTCTTATGAAGAATTACAAGAAGCTTTTCAAGAATTATATGATGAATTGAAAAAGGCTTCAAAAATCTCCAAAAAGGCCAAGGCTAAAATTAAAGTTTTAGAAGAGAAAAATAAATTTTTGGAAAATGACAATATTGATCTTAGAAATAAAATTAAGGAGATGAATGAAGCCTCTTCAATTGATCAAAGCTCCTATTGTTCTTCTTGTAGTTCTTTGAAAATAGAGAACATAGAACTTAGGAACACACTAGAAAAACGTAGTGTTGATGATCCTAAAACAATTGAAGAAATTAAGAAGATTATTAGAAAGGATGATAGAAATGAAGTTAGACCACCTAGAAACAACTCTAGGAATTTTGGTAATGAGTCTAAAATGAATCATTTTAGACCACCTAGAAATAACTCTAGGAATCGCAATACGTCTAGGAATAACGACTTCAGATCACCTAGAACGTTTTTGGCTCAACCAAGACATATGCACAACCCGAATGTTATATGTCATTATTCCAACCGGGTAGGACACATAGCACCCGTATGTTTTGCAAAACATAGAGATTTATCATTTGGCTATGATTATTATTTGCCTAACCCCCAAGGATCCAAAAGCAGTTGGGTACCGAAAACCTATTTTTAGGTACGTTTGCAGGTGTGCTTGAAGACTACAATATCGTAGTAGATGCACCAAGCACGAAACCTTATTGCATCGAGGGGGAACTTCGGTTAGTTATCACATTTTTTGATAAAAACGTAATAGTCGATATGTGTTAACGATTAATATATCTTTGTTAACAATTGGTATTAATTATTTTTGTTGATTCATGTTTTGATAACTTTTTTTTTTGAATAACAATTGGTATCAAAATTAATGATTGATTCATGTTTTGATGAATATTATTAACAGTTGGTATATTCTGAAAAATAAATGATTCATGTTTTTTTTAATACAACTGTTGGTGTGTTAAAAAAAATTAACAGTTGATATATGATTTGCTAAAAATAACCATTATTATGGTTGGTATGTTTTTACTAACATTTGGTATTATTTTATGTTGGTATGATTTTTAATCGTCAATATAAATTCCTCATTATATTTTCTATTTTTATTCTTGACACTAACAATTGGTATACCCAAAAGGGGGAAGTGTCGAAAGGGGAAAAGTAGCCTTTGTATACTCCTTTTTGCTAATGCCAAAAGGGGGAAGAAATTAGGCGATATGCATCAAATAAGGGGGAATGAATCGACGTTGTAGCATGCCTTATTTGAGGGGAAATTATCATTGAGGGGAATTGTTTGCATGAATTGTATGTTGAGATATAGCATGAATTTAGGGGGAATCCGATATGCATATCTCCTGTTGTTTGCCATTATCAAAAAAGGGGAAATTGTAGAAAATCATTCTATCCATGATATGTGCGCTTTGGTTGTATTAGCATGATTTTCAGGTATAGGTTTTGATGAATGACAAACAATGAAGTCAAGTGTCGAACAAAGTTATTATATGACAAACAATCAAGATTCAATGCCGAGAAGAATATTGATGAACGGATTGCATGGAAAAGCCAAAGACGAGCTCAAAAGTTCAAGACCGAAGACCCAAGGCGTAGGTCGTTAGGTAGAACCAATGTAAGAGCAACGCTTAAGTTATCTCGTCTTTTGGCTCAACATAGGTCATCATAAATATGCATAAAATCATTTTATCAAATCATATTTATCATTAACATATTTCAAATACTTCAAACAAAATGATTTTAATGTTTTCATTTTAACCAAAATGGTTTTTGAAGTAAGTTGTCAATTCTGGACAGCATAATAGAATAATCGATTATGCAAAAGTGATAATCGATTATTCTGGGAAATTCCATTTATTGGAAATTTCCGCAAGAGTCAATAATCGATTATCCTCAAGAGCATAATCGATTATTCTCTATCCGTTGCCAGTTTTTGAACGTTGTAACAACATAATCGATTATGCATATCACAATAATCGATTATCTTGCATAAAATCAGCTTCCGATTTTGTAACGGTAAGCTGATAATCGATTATCCAAATCTGATAATTGATTATCCTTGCATAAAATCAGCATAATCGATTGTCAATTAAGCAACGGACATACAACTTCTACCACCTATAAATAGAGGTCTTTTGAGCTGAATTGAAAGACACAACACCTCTCATTGTTCATATACATATTGATATCATTTGTGCATCATTATAGAGCTTTTGTTGAGCCATTTGAGAGACAACTTTGAGTTGTTCATAGAGCTTATTTTGTATCTCTTTATCTACTCTTATTAGAGAGTTCTTGTTGTAAAAGGAGAAAGGTGTTTGAGAAGACCATATCTTCTCATTGATTGTCGGGTTTGCTAAGTACCCTCAATCTTAGTGTGTGAAGTCTTGTGGTGCGGTATCCACGAGCAAGGTGAAGTTTTGAGGTGCGTTATCCTCGAGCAAGTTGAAGTCTTGTAGAGTGTACATCTACGAGCAAGTGTAACGGTTTGTTAGGCACCCGTAAGCTTAACGGAGTTAGTGGAATCTCGAGAGAGTCTCTCGGGGACTGGACTAACCACACGTTGTGGTGAACCAGGATAAATTCGGTGTGCTCTTTCCTTACTATTTTAATTACCGCATTTACTTTACTCCTGCAATTTTTAATTCCGCAATATTTATCAATATTCTCGTGCCGCACTATTCACCCCCCCTCTAGTGACGGGCATAAAACCTAACAATAGCGGGGCTGGTAGAAGGTACCTGGGTCTACATACAAAATATGTACAGAAGAGTAGTATGAGTAAACCATAATGGTACCCAGTAAGTAGCAAGCCTAATCTCGGTAGAGTAGTGACGAAGTCAGGTCAAGGCCCTACTGAAATATAATAACTTAAGGCAGAAAACATGGTAATATAATAAAATGCTGAGAACTCAACAAGAAGAAATTACAGAAAGGTAACAATTCAATACATAGGAATAAACAACGGGGGCGCTCCTGAGGTACCGCGTCGTAGTCCCAAAAATGTAAATACTCAACAAGGCAGCTCTCAAGGTACCGCCTCGTAGTCCCAAATGTAAATATATAATAGAAAATATCCCCAAGTATCGCCTCGTAGTCCCAAAAAAGTAAATATGCAATAGAGATCTCCTGAGGTACCGCGTCATAGTCCCAAAAGTAAATATGGATCTCTCGACGTATTGTCTCGTAGTACCAAAGGTAAATATACATCTCATAACTTGAGCAACAAATTTACAACAAGAAATCCTACAGTTAAAGACTGAATACAAATCAAGGAAGGAGGTAATTCAATTAATCATGTTGTACAAATTGCAAGTAAGAGTTTTAAACAAGTAGGCATGTGACATTAGGCTAAACATGATGACTACACAGGATAGAGCAACTTAGTTAAGTAATTAAAAGAAGACTATTAAGCAAGAACGAAAATTTTCAAAATTTAGTCCACGTATAGGCTCGTCACCTCGCACGACACTCAGATATCACAAACTGTTTCAACAGTATCAAATCCTAAGGATATTTTCCCACCACAAGGTTAGACAAGTCACTTACCTCGAACCAAGCTCAACCAATTAGTAAGAATAAATTTTCCTCTTCTTCCGACTCTGAAAGGTCCAAATCTAGCCAAAAGTAATTTCATACCATAAATATAACTATAAGAAACTAATCAAATTAATGAAATCAACACCTTAGCAAGAAATTATAAAATTCGCCCCAAAAGGTTGACCCAGGGCTACATCTCGAAATTGGATAAAAGTCATAAAATTATACCCGTTCAACAACGAGTTCACACATACAAAAATTACTCAAATCCAATACCGAAACCTCAATAAAAATCCCAAAATTCGATTTAAGAACTTTTAAACTTTATTCTAAATTTCTCAACCTAAATCCTTAATTAAATGATGAAATTAACGATGGATTAGTGGATATTAATCAATGAAAAATTAAGAATCATTACCCAAACATTTTCCCTGAAAATCCCTCAAAGTTTTGCCTCAAACCGAGCTATCAAAGTCTCAAAAATGCAAATGAGATTAAACCCTTGAACTTTCCCCTTTTCTGCACAGCGAATCCGCATCTACAGGGGCTTCACCTCATCTGCAGCTCCGCACTAGTGGAAAAATCAGCGCAGGTGCCGACTTCACTTAAGTCCACAGAGCCCTCTTATGCGAGCAAAAGGGATGCACCTGCGTTCCCCATTCTGCGGAGAACTTCCGCTTATGCGATCATTGGCCTCCCTGGTCGCGCTGCATCTGCATTCCTTCTTCCGCAGAATCAACTCTGCTTTTGTGATCTTCACATCTTACCTGCCATCACTGGTCATTTCCTTCCAGACAACACCTGTTCCCCATAGCTCGCTTCTATGAGCTTGTACATGCGATGTGGACTCTGCATGTGCAATTATACCAGTTGATGCCCACTTCACCAATTCACTTAACTCAAAAATTTGTTTGTTAACCACCCGTAATCCACCCAAGTCTCCCGGAACCTCAACCAAATATACCAATATGTTCTAAATTATTATACAACCTTGATCGAGCCTTCAAATCACATTAAGCAATGCTAAAAATATGAATCGCACTCCAATTCAAGCTTAATGAACTTTAAAACATTAAACTTCTACAACCGATGCTGAAACCTATCAAATCATGTCCGATTGACCTCAAATTTTGACATAAGTCATATTTGACATTAGACCTACTCAAACTTCCGGAATTGAAATCTGGCCCCAATATCAAAAAGTCCACTCTCGGTCAAACTTCCTAAGATCAAACTTTCGCCATTATAAGCGTAATTTAACTATGGACCTCCAAATTACGAACCGGATGCGCTCCTAAGTCCAAATTCACCCAACAAAACTAATGGAACCGACAAAACTCTATTTCGGAGTCATCTTTACACAATTCCAACTATGGTCAATTCCTAGAACTTAAACTTCCATTTTAGGGACTAAGTCCCATTTCACGCTGAAATCAAAAATAAATCCTCCCGGAAAGTCGCATAAGCATACAATAAAACAGAGGAAACGAAATGACCGACCTGGTCTTTATATGAATAATGTATATAAGGAAGAACATTTTTTATATATAAGGAAGAACAATATCAACCATCTCTTATAGTATGAGAACAACTCAACGTGGAATACACTTTTTAGTCAACAAATCATCAAAGAAGTGGGGCATGTAGTAGCATGTCAATTCAACTAACAACTCATTAATATACAAGACGAGAGCGTTAAAAAAATACGTAAGAAATTGAAATATCAATCGTTTCACATGTAAACAAAATAAACAAATGCACCCCTGAATTGTCACATAACATCATCACTAAGGTTACCCTTACTTCGCTACGTGTTACAATGAAATGTATCCCTTATGTTGCCGCATATGCATATCTCCACCTTTATACACCACACAACATAAATCATCCCCCACAACATGTCCACATATGCTACCTTATCACAAAATAATAATACCCAAATTTTCTATGCCACACTATAGAAATCTATTCTAATTAATAAAGCTTCGATCCATAAGAAAAGAAGTTCAACTTGGGCTCGCCTCTCGGTACTTGATAAAAGTCATAAATTTAAATATTTATTCAAATTTGACTCCAATCATACACGTTTCATCCAAATCAATTCTGAATCGGGGTAATTCTCATTTTTTTATTTTAGAAATATTTTGCCAAACTTTTGAGTTTCTTCACTCAGATTCATCATTAAAATACTAAAATGGAAACATGTATAATATCCAAATCTGAGCCAAGAATACTTACTCCAATCCAAATTGCAAACTTTTCCTCAAAAATCAACCAAAACGGAGCTCCCAATCTCAAAATATGAAAAAACACTCAAACCCTCGAAATAGAATTATTTATGTTGGCCCAAGGGTTCCCTTTGTGATTGCGGAACCTACTTCATGATCGAGAAGCACAAAAAAATAGCTACCTGAGAGTCTCCATGCAAACACGACCAACTGCCAACGATCGCACTATACCAACTCCTAAGCCTACGTGAAAACGATGCCTATCCGTGAACGTGAATGCTAAGCTAACCGATCTTCCTTCCTGAGATAAATCCTACCCGATCACGAATCACCATTGGAAACGTGAAGCTTCAGCTCTATATTTTCTGCGATCGTGACCTCCACAATGCGAATGCGAAGAACAAAAATGTTCCTGCCACAAAACGCACTATGCGATCTCGATACCAAATCAGTGATTGATATGAACATCACCACACAAAAAAATGAGCAACTTCGACATGAGTGAAATGGTTCGAAACCCATTCGAAACACACCCGAGTCCCCAAAACTTTGTCCAATCACACTAACCAATCCCAAAATATAACACAGACCTACTCGAAACCTCAAATCGTAAAAAATAGCATCAGAATCATGAATCGCACCTCGATTCAAGCATAATAAAATATTTTAAAATTCCAACTTTCAAATTTACGACAAATATGCCTAAACAACTTGTAATGACCCCAAATTTTACAAACAAATCATAGATCAATAAGGGTGTCAATGTTTCAATTCGGCCGGTTATTTTATAAAATTTGTACCATTCCATTTTTTCGGTAATTCTATTATGTATAACCAAAATTAGACTTTCTAAACCGTCACAATCATGTCAGTTTCTCTTTGGTATCGATATGTTTCAATTAATTTTCATTTATTAAATTTCATATAGAAGTCACTAGTAGAACTAGAATGCAATAACATACGTACTTTTATAGGACTTAGCAAAACTTTCTAAATATTTTTATTGTTTAAGGGGTAATGAATTAAGAAAATATGAAAGATTGCCATAATATAGAACCGTCAACTATTTTACAGCAGTATAAAAGAAACTAAGCAAAACTAAAATAAATATAAATCATTCGAGTGGAAAGATATTAACCAAGTTGGGACTCAAGAATAAAGTCTATATACGATTAAATATTCAAAAAGATATATCTAAATTATACGAAAGGAAATATATTAAATACATTGCATTTTACTACTCATAATTGGTAGAATACTTTGTGTCTTGCTAGTGAATATGCTGGAAATAATTTAGTTTCAATAGGAGTAACATTATAGATTTGACAATTAGGATTTTGAATTAATTACTTGTTGGCTTGTAACCGTTTTTATAATTCTAAGGCCCACGGAAAAAATTAATAACTTTATTATATTTAAACTCAATAAATAAATATACTTTTCACATGTATATTTATTCGGTATGATTCGGTATTTTATAGTATATTTTTATAAAATAAAAAACTGGCCTATTTATTGGTGCAATTATAGATTTATATAAAAACTTATTATATTATTAAAAGAAATCTAAAATTTGGTTCGGTGAGTTACAGTTCGGTCGGTTTAGTCGGGTTCTAAACATCCATTGACACCCCAATAAATCATCATACGAACCTATTCCAATGTTTGAATCCCAAACAGACATCGATCACCATAAAGTCAACTGTAGGTCAAACCTATGAACTTTTAAATCTCCAAAATTGCAAACTTTTGCCAATTAGAGTCATATCAACCTAGGAAACTCCAAATCCAAATCTGAACATACGCCTACGTCCAAAATCACCATCCTAACCTAATAGAATTATTAAACCATTAATTCAAGCTCAAATACAATAAAGTCAGATTTAGTCAATACTTGTAACTTAAGCTTCCAAGCTAGGAACTAAGTGTCCTAATTTAATCAAAAACCTTACATGAACCAAACCAACCATTCCCTCAAGTCAGATAACTACAAATACACATACGAGGATCGTCTAATAGGGGAACATGGTTGAAATATCCAATATAACCGACCGAGTCGTCACATTTTCCCCCTCTTAGATAAACTTTCATCCTCGAATGAGTTTAGAAACATACATGAAGTGCAAAACGATGAGCATATTGGCCATGCATGCCATGCTCGGTCTCCCAAATAGCCTCCTTGACCGGTTGACCTCTCCACTAGACCTTTATCAATAAACTATTCTTCGATCTCAACTTACGAACCTCCATATCCAAAATGGCTACCAGCTCCTTAATATAAGTCAAATCCTCGTCCAACTGCACCGAGCTAAAATCTAAAAAATGTGATCAATCCTCATACTACTTACGGAGCATGAAAACATGGAACGCCATATGAACTCCCTGTCACGACCCTATTTCTCCTATAGGTCGTGATGGCGCCCAACGTCTCTGCTAGGTAAGCCAACGTGTGAACTAGCCATGTAATTATTCTTTTTAAAAGTTTCAAAGTAGTTGATTGTATTTATTAAGCAATTGAGAAGTGGAAAAATTTAATAAATTAAGCGTAAGATCATAAAGGAGAAAGTGTAGTGATATAAATACCCAAAAATCATCTAATGTCTACTAGCATGTTTTCATGATCACAGGCGTATCAACAACTAGCAGAATATACAAAATACTAAGCTACTATAGAGAGTAGACAGAAAGTAAATGCAAAAGAGAGACTCCAGGTGATGCAGAACAGACTCAGAAAGCAGCTCACCACTAAGCATCGGGGTAATGCGGGTGCGCACTGGAATGACTGCCAGATGCACCTGCCTCAGGTCCTGCATGATTAGTGCAGAAGTGTAACGTAAGTACATATACATTATGTACCTAGTAAGTATCCAGTCTAACCTAAAAAAAAGTAGTGAAGAGGGGTCGACATCGACACTTACTATGGTCCAACAATAAATATAGGAATGCTATATAGGCATGGAATAAGTGAATAATAATAATAACACAATAGCAAGCAGTGATTAAATGATTCTTTAACTGATAGTAAATTCCAAAACTCAAAGTAAGTGAAATTCACATAAGTGAAATTCGGTCTTTGCGAATCTTACCAAGTTTCAATATAATTTAGGCGCTTAAATTAATAAGTATAATAATATAAGTATTTTATGATTTGGATTCTAAAACTTCCCAGACTTAAGCATAAATTGTAGCTACGTATGGGATCTTGTTACCTTGTGCGTGTGTAGCCCCAACAATTAGAAGAAAGTAATAATTTAAAACATTTATGGGATAAATTCCCTTTTACAAGGTTAGGCAAGAGAATTACCTCGTCTCAAAGCTCACTTTTCGGCCTACAAATTTGCTCTAAGGCCTCAACATGGTGCAGTACAATCCGTAGCTAGCTAAATATTATTTAAATTCATCAATATACACTCAAAATCTAATAATTTATCTATTAGAGTAATTACCCAAACCAAATTAGAAGATTCCTAAAATTCCCCCCCCCCCCCCCCAAAAAAAAATAATCGCTCAAGAGATGAAAGAAATGAGTCAAAATAGCCCAAGTCCCAACTTAAATGCACCCTTTTGTCTCCTAGTGGTTCCGCTTCTGCGTAAAACTAGTTGCTTCTGTAGCTCTGCATTTGCGTACAATGAATTGCATATGCGGTCCTCCCCAGCTGGCCTCTTTCTGCTTCGATGACACCTTCTTCGCATCTACGGGATCGCAGATGTGGTCGCGCCCTCACACTGGCGCCTTTGCTTTTTCAGCTCCAGGCCACTTCTGTGGACCACTAATCGAGTCTGCAGTCATGCACCTGTGGACTCAGCTCATCTTGCTAATTTTTACACTTGCTGCTAACCAGTCGCTTCTGTGGTGCCGCTCCTATGGCCAATTCTTTGCAGGTGCAGATTCCTGCTGCTTTAGCCATTCTTCCAATTTCAAAAATGTTCTGCACATTTAATGAATAACACCCTAGGCCCTCGGGGGACAGTCCAAATATACCAAATAGTTCAAAAATATACAATAGACTCGTTTGAATCCTTGGAATACGTAAAAAAATATTAAAAATAAGAATCGCACTCCAAACCAATCAAATCAATTTACAAATTTTATGCTTTTCCAACATACTCTGAATGCGCCGAATCATAGTTGGACTACTCAGAACAATACCAAGTTTTGCATGCTAGTCCTAATCACCATCTGGAACTGTTATCGGGCTCGGAATCCCAAATGGAGCTCAATAATACCAAAGCCTACCCCTAACCGAATTAAAGGAACTTGAAAAACCTTTCATGCACCAACTATCAAGAGTAAGCGCTGTTGGGTGATCCGATACCCAATTCGAATATGCGTGCAATTCCATATCATATACAAATCTATTGGAACCGTCAAATCCCAGTTCTAAGGTCGTTTATCAAAAATGTTGACACACGTCAAACTTAACCCCCCTTTAAGCCAATATTAAGGAACTAAGTGTTCCAATTTCAACCCGAACCCTTTCAAACCGAACTAACCATCCCTGTAACTCATAAAATAGTTAAATCACATATGGGAAGTCTTAATTAGGGGAACATGGATCTATAAAGTAAGATGATCGGTTAGATCGTTACACTTTCGAAACGCTAGGTGGCAAAGTAAGTCTGTAGGCCACCTCTCCAACTCTCTCTAAAACGTCGAAAAGAACAATATAAAAAGGGCTCAACTTTCCGTTCTTCCCAAGCCTCATCACACCCTTCATGGGAGAAACTTTTAGTAGAACCCTCTCACACGCCATGAATGCCACATCACCAGCTTTCCTATAAGCATAACTCTTCTGCCTGGATTGCACTGTACGAAGTCACTCCTAAATCAATTTCACCTTTTCCAAAGCATCGCGAACCAAATCAGTGCCCAAAAACTTGTGTAAGCATGTAATTTTTGTTCGTGCAACTTTTAAAACTTATTATTTTTACATATTTACTTGTTTTATTTTAATAGAATTCTTGTCTCGCTACTAGAAATCAGACAAAATCCACCACAAAAAGCGACCATAGTTAGTCGCTTATAGGCCTAAAAGTGACGAAAAAGCGACCAAACAGGCGGTAGCTATATCTATGGTCCCTTTATTTTAGGGACCAAAGTTGGTCGCTAATTAGCGATCAACTTTGGTCTATAAGCTAAAAGGACCAAATATTCCAGATTTTGACTATAGCGGCCAACTTTGGTCGCTTTATTAATTTAATAATATAATTTTGACGACTAAAGTTGGTCTCTAAATATAAAATATATTTTTATTTATTACTAATCATTAAAATCCGACCAACTTTGGTCTCTAATCGAAATATTATATTTTAAATCTGGAAAAAAGAAACCAAGGTTGGTCGCTTTTTTTGTTTTATTAAACTAGCAACCAAAGTTGGCCGCTAATTTCATGAATGTAATTTTATTTTTTAAAGATAAGCGATCAACTATGGTCGCTATATTTCAAGAAATTTTATGTTTTTAATGGAATATCGATCAAGTCTGGTTGCTTTAATTTTATAAATCTGGGTAAATAGCGATCAACGTTGGTCGTTATTTCGCAAAAAATTATTTTTTAAAGGAAAAGCGACCAAGAGATCAAAGTTGGTCGCTTATCTGTGTATTATTTTGGCAGAAACCACATGTTTTGACAGCTACACCTCCTGCCAGTCAGACCAAAACCCTATTACAAGCAACAACAACAACAATTCCAACAACAATACCAACAACAACACAACAACAACAACAAAAACAATGCAAAAATAACATTAAAACCAACATTTAAAAACAAAGTTTAAAGTTTAATAAAACTATCAAACTAAGTTAAAACTTATTACAAGCCCATTCGAAAACAAATTGTATTTGTCTAGTTCAAATTTTTTAAAAGTCAATGAATATTATGTACATCATTATCATCATCGTCTGATGAACTTTCATCACCATGACGAAATTAGAAGGCTCTACTTGTCGAGAACAGGAAGAACGATCACAGGGAGGACGCGAGGAACGAGCACTTAGATTATGGGAGGAATGAGCACGGGGAAGGAGAGCCTCTGGCGATGAATCACCATATGGAGGAATCAGAAAAGCTCCAGAAGCTAGGAGAGATTTGAGCTGCTCTTGCATTCCTGGTACTGAGCTTGCATGCCAATGTACTGAGCATCTCTAAGCTTTTCTCTTTCCTTGGCTGCTTCTAACTCGGATGTGAGCTTTGTCACAACCTCCCGCATAGCGGAGAGTCTCTCCCCATTAAGTTTCTCGACTTGCGAGGAAGTCCCTATTCCTTGCATTCCACACTTATAGCGATGAATTTTTTTTGTAGGAAGCCCGTATACCTTCCCCAAATTTGGACCGCCTACAGCCTCCATCCCCATTCTTTCAGCATCTTCGCTCGAAGGCTGGATTGGATCGCCCGACTCATTAGGTGGCTGACTGCGTATCAGTTTCTCCACTTCAGCTGTGAAGCGACCCTATCAGAAAATGTAAATTGAATTAGTATTTCAAAATTTATATAAATGTAAATGAAAATACTTAATTAAAAGTGAAAACTTACATGTACAATCGAGGCTCGTCCCTCGACCCACCTTTCTTAATTTGTCTCTTTATTCTTCTTCACAATATGAATCTCCTTGAATAGCTCATCTTGGTTCATCGGATGCCCCAACTTCTTATCCTTAAAACTCATAAATTTTAGTTAAAAAATAGAATAGATATACATCGAAAATTAAAATGAATAAAGCACTTATGTGTCATTCTTCCTTTTATTGTCCCTAGGCTGATCGCACCTCCGGTGTGCAAGGATCCTCCCTTCTCAGATGCGCAAGCTTTCTTTCCTTTTTCGCTCTTCTCTAAGAACTCTGCTGTAAGCCATTGCCTTTGCAAATCATCCCATAAATTCTGAAGCAACTAGTCAGGATTTTTGTTCAACTTTCTAGCTTTGGAGAAAGTACGTGACAACCGCTTGCGAGCTTTGAGATGTATTTTTACAGCCATGTTCGCGCTATAGCGGTGTTCTCATACACACTTGCCTTGTATTTTAGAAGTAAAATATTATATAGAAATATCATAAACATAAATAATTACACTACTTAGAAGAACATTTATACCTTAAATTCATTGAAAATTTTCTCCTTCAGCGAGAATGGGAATTCACACCAAGACACATAAGGGCCATCATAATGCTTTCTAGTTGCTTTGGTGATTATCCTCGTAGTAATATTACTCGGCATGAACATGAAATTTAAATAAAAAACAAAATAATATCTTAGTAAAAACTGTACGAATTATAAATATAAAAATAACAAATAACTCTTACCCATCACCCTTGGGGACTATGATGATCCTGCCATATTGATCATAATGCACCTCCTCGTCATCATTCGCAACACCATTCAAAACATGTATATTAGAGGCATGCGTGGAAGGTGTAGGGGGTCAGAGCTAGTATTTCGCAGGCAAAGTCCTCCGATAGATGGAGTCTGTGATGAAGATATATGCGATCCCTATGATTGTGACATAGCTGGATGGACCGGAAGTGGATGTGATACTGATTGTTGTGACACGAGTGGCTGTGACATTGGTGGATGTGATCCATGTGGATGTGACATGGATCGATGCGATCCATGTGATGCTGATGTGTGCGATTAATGTGGTAGTGAGGTAGGTAGACTGTATGTCGGACGTATAGTCATATAGCCTTGTGACGAAAGGCCTGGGGTCTGCACGAAGGTGTAGGGTGTGGGATGATGTGGTAGCTCAGGATAGCCCTGGGGTGGAGGCAAAGACATAGGCATAGACATCAGAAGAGGGTGGAAAAGATTGAGTATTATCTTCTAACCTCCTCTTTGATTTCCTAGCCTTTTCTCGACCCCTAGAACCACTAGGTTCACTGTTACCTCGATCCTTTCCTGTCATCTGCAAAATATAATACATATTTAGATTGAAACATATAATTAAACTAGCTATAAACGAGAGTTTTTAAAGAAACCAACTTTTTAAAGCCCATCGCCGTACAGTTCCTCGTCCGAGAATTCTTCTTCCTCATTAGTTTGAGCTTCATCAGTTGATTCTTCTTCCTTATTTTCTAAATTCTTACTTCATTTATATCAACTTCTTCCAATATGTGTTCATGATGTTCTAAATCATTTTCTAAACATCGTCCACTATTTGGTCAACACCGGAGACATAGTTTTGATATGCAATATCTAACACATTCTCGACTTCCACCCTACACACAAGATTAGTTTTTATTACAACCCAGCAATCGGACTATTCGGCCGCGATGGATAAGGAGCATAATAAACGTGCCTAACATTATATGCATTCATGAAAGGATCATAGCGATCATACTCCTTCGTATGATTAACCTCATGTTGTATTAATTGTGTACTCTTGTACCTCTTGTTGGATGTGGGTCAAACCACTTGCATCTAAAGAGTATCAATTTCTTATATGGCCAACCTATATACTCTAGTTCTATTATTTCTTTGATCACACCATAATAATCAACATCTCCATCTTGGTTTCTATCACCACCTTAAACCCACACCCCACTATAGTTTCTATTTTTATTTTCAGATCAAATCTCTGTATGAAACTTATAACTATTCACAACGTACTTAGACATTGTTGTGACCTCAATCCCAGTTCTCCAATATATATCTTTCAAAAAATGATTTACACTATTATTTGGATCATTTACCTACATATTGTTAAAAAAATTCATAAGTTAGCACAACTTCCAAATATTGTTTACCTACATAGTGTTAGAATATCTTAAGGAGAAACTTACAAATTGTTTGAACCACGTATCAAATATCTATATGCAGCATCATGGCCAAATTGACCCATGAGGTGAGTGTGACACATCAAATTTTTTTAGTAGTTGCATTGAGATGTAATCACGGTAATTTTATATTTTGATAACTACTAAATCAATACTTACTTAAGAATTGGTACAACTTCGAGACAATTTAGCAACACGTGAAGTGTAGCTGACTTGAACTCCATATCACTCAAACTTCTCTTTCTAACATCCTTAGAACATCTGCTTGGTTGATTGAATATGGACATAGGCGGGTATAATGGATCCTTCCTAAGGTCGAACGTGTGCCTGTTGGGCTATTCCTAGCACATGGCACATTACTCTCAAAATAATAAGAACAAAAATGAGCAATTTCCTTTGCAAGATAAGCTTCGCATATAGATTCTTCAATCCTAGTCCTCCGGTTAACAAATTATTTGCATTTGCCAATTGTCCTACATAATTTCAGGTTAGCCAAGAACATTCAAATAAAATAGAAAATTACATCAAACATATAATATTACCTCTCAAAGGGATACCTCCATCTGCATTGAACAAGCCCTCCAAGTCGTGCCTCGTGTACAAGGTGGATTGGAAGGTGTTCCATCACAGCAAAACCCTACATGGAAATATCTTTTCCATCTTAGAAGAAGTTACACGAATGTTCTGATCCATCCGGTGTAGGTTTCTTCCCTTAATATGAAAGAACACAAGTTTTTGAAAATCAAACAAATCTCTGTGATGGGTTTCTAGATTCATTTAGGCAAACCACAAAATGCAATGGGCACTAAGGTCTCCATGAGAACATGACAATCATGACTTTTCAAATGGCTAAACTTCCCTACCTCCATATCCATTTTTTCCCAAAATTCGACGCATAACCCTTAGGCATCTTCAATTTCATTACCGTTACCCAATCAAAAATCTGACGTATTTCCTCCAAAGTGAAATTGTACTTGCTTTGGGTTTTAATATCTTACCATTGTTTGCTATCTACATGTATACTTCAGGTTGCCTGCAATATTCTGGCAAGTCTATTCTAGCCTTCGGGTTATCCTTTATCTTACCTTTAACAACCATCACTGTGTTGAACAAATTATCAAAATAATTCTTCTCAATATGCATGACATCAAGGTTGTGACGAAGAGGATTGTCCTTCCAATAAGGCAAGTCCCAAATTTTATAAGGTGGAGCTTCAGTAACATTACTGAAGTTCTGGACCCTCTCCAATTTTCTCACCTTAAAGTATCATAGGTGGATAATCATATTCCACTTTATTCTTTTTGAATGCATTTTTCATCCTTCTAAACTCATGACCCTCAGGCAAGAATTGACGATAAAAATCATACCGTTATTGCTTTTAGCCATGTTTCAAAGTGAACTCTTTACTATTTTTCATGCAGTAAGGACAAGCTAGCTTCCCAACAGTCATCCACCCAGACAACATTCCATATGCAGGAAAACCGTTAATTGTCCATATTAAATTAACATGCAAATTGGAGTTCTGGTTGGTTGATACGACATATGTTTCAACACCATCAAACCACAATTATTTTAGCTCATCAATCACAAATTGCAAATATACATCTATCAAACGTTTTGGATTATGTGGATCGGGAATAATACAATTTAAGAATATATATGGACTAGTCATGCACAACTCGGGTGGTAGATTATAAGGTGTAAGAAAGACAGGCCAACATGAATATGGTGTCGCAGATATAGAAAAATGCGTGAAGTCATCCACACACAGACCTAACCAAATGTTCCTTGGTTCACTAGAAAAATCTGGATATGTCCTATCAAAGTTCTTCCAAGCTTCTCCATCTGAAGGATGACACATAACACCAGGTGGTCTTCTATTTTTAAAGTGCAATCTCATATGAGGAGCAGAACTCATCGACACATATAATCTCATTAGCCTTGGTATAAGAGGTAAATAATGCATTGCCTTGATAGCGACCATCTTCCCACTGAAAAGCCTCTTGAAATGAGGATTTTTGCAAAATTTACAACTGCTTAAATTTGCATCATCTTTATAATATAACATGCAACCATCTTCACAACAATCAATTCTCATTGACAAAAGTCCTAACTTAGAAACTAATCTGTTTGCCTTATAAAACCACCAAGTAATTCGATATCGGAGTCAACTACTTCACGCGTAAGGTTAATGACAAACTCCATGGATCCTTGAGAAATAATCCAATCAGATTGGATACTTGGTAATCTAACTGCAACAGACAACTCAGAGTGCAGACTTCCTTTACGTAGTGGACCTCTAGCTTCATCTTACTGTTCATAAAAATGTTTTGCTTCATCAATATGAGTTTTTTCATCATTTTCATTGGGCTCACCCCCTAAGTGCATTCCAAAAGCATCCGTAACCACATCATGTATTATAAAATCACGATTTGTATTCTCCACCGACCTTCTAATTTCACCAACAACCATGTTATGAAATATCCCATGGCTACCATCGATATCCCCATGATTAGTCCACACAAGTTAATTCACTATAAACCCCTTATTATAAGGATGAACCTTAACTTCCTCTGATTTTCAAACTTCATACAGTTGCACCTAACACAAAGGCACCTAATACACCTTCATTTATGTATAGAGGAAGTGACATTGCATGTCTAATAAAGTCATTTACCCTTTTTACAAAATCCTCCCGCAATCCCCGCCGATTAGGATAATTCCTATTGTACTTCCAAGTACGATGTTACATCTATATAAATAAAGCAAGAATAAATTAAATTAGTTAATTCATATCCTAATATTTTTTTAGTTATCTAAAAGTCCAATTCATATCGTAAAAGTCCAATTCATAACCTAAAGTTCAATTCATATTCTAAAAATCTAATTCATATCCTAAAAGTCCAATTCATATCCTAGAAGTTCATAATTTCTACCTAAGTTCATAATTTATTCGTTAATAATTTAAATGTATTAATTTGAGTCATATACCTCATTTTAAATCTAATGTAGTTCAAATCATAAATCACAATACTAAATAGACAAAAACTCTTAAAAATTACGTAAAATTATATAGCAAAAACTAAAAATTAAAAAGCTAATAAAGTAGATTACTAACCTTGGTAGATTAAAAAGAGGATTAAAAAGCAGTGGTGGTGCTGCAGCGGCTCCAGCGGATAGTGACAGCGGTAGCATCGACGGTCGTGGCACGAGGTCATACTGGTGGCGCGGGGGTGGGGGGACTGATTTGTGTGAGGGCAATAGAGAAGGGGTGGAGAATGTCTAGAAAGAAAATTTAGGGAAATTTGGGAAAGGAAATAAGAGAATGGGAGGGAAAAATTCATATTTGACTCTGGATTTACAAAAAGCGACAAACGTTGGTCGCTATTTTGGTAGCCAATTAAGTATTGTTTGATTGTTTGACCTAGATTGCGACTAACATTGGTCGCTATTTTTGACCGTTTGACCAAAATAGCGACCAAAGTTGGTCGCTATTTCTAAAATAAATAAAATAATATATATATATATATATAGATATATATATATATATATATATATATATATATATATATATATGTATATATATATATGTATATGTATATATATATATATGTGTGTGTGTGTGTGCGTGTGTGTGTGTGTATATATATATATACTTACTTACACTATACTATGCATTAAGTATCCGTGCATTAGCTAATATTATATCGAATATAGCTTTTATATATATATATATATATATATATATATATATATATATATATATATATAAATATATATATATATATATATATATATATATATATATATATACATACACTATTCTATGCACTAAGTATAAGTGTATCAGCTAATATTATATCGAATATAGCTTACATATAAGCGATCAACTCTGGTCTCTATTCCATTACGCGACCAGCTTTGGTCCCTAACTTTGAATTTTACTTATTTATATTTTATAAATTTTTTTAAAATAATAATATAATTATTAAAATTTTATTGGTGGGTCCCACTTTGGCAACCAACATTGGTCGCTAATATCAGTATACTTTTGACCAAGCAAGTCTGACCAGTTCAGTCAATATTTTGGCTAAATTAGCGACCAAGTAGCGACCAACCTTGGTCGCTTATTTTAAATATTTATTTTTTTATTTTCGTTACTTTAGCGATCAACTTTGGTCGCTTTTCGCGGCAGACCAACTTTGGTCGCTAAAGTTTGGTTATTTTTTTCCAGAATTCTAGTAGTATCTACTTTTATTTTTAATTTTAAAAATAAATTTGAAAGCACAAAAATAATTTCATGTTTATACCATTTCCCATCTTAATACAAAATTTAAGGTTAATTAGTATGTTTATAGTATTTTTATTTTAGGAAGAACTTTGATATGGATAATTTTTTTTTTTCAGGATAGATAGAGCTTATATTAGATAGCTAAACAAAAGGAACGGTTACAGTGAGGTAGTAGCAGTAAGACTGTTGTGTGTCATAGTTACATTTTTACTACATAATACTACTGTGGGAGTCCCATTGGGATCCCTACAAACTACAATAGGGTTATCCATAAGTGGATCAAAACTATACCTAACGCTAGTCATTGTTCGTGGTAAATTTACAGTGGTGAAAATAGTGGGGTGATACAAAAGAGAAGCATTGACTAGGCGTTTGGTAGCTACTCCTTGTAGGTCCGCTTAGTACACGTCCAATGCAAAAGGTGGAGATAAACCCAAGAGCAGCATTTTTGTATCTACGAGGATAGTTCCATATTATGCTAGTTTGTCGGCGATCATATTTGCTCCCTGTAAACATGTTGGAGTAGAGGCTCATGCAGCATGCTGAGGAAGTACCTGCAACCAGTAAGAAGAAAGGGGTTAGAGTGCACGTTTGAAATTAAAGACAGTACAGTTATAGCGTCTACATTAATTTTCAAAGGACAGAAATTATATTGGACCTCTAGCCGCAATCCCCTCAAGAGGACTAACAGTTCCATATCAATGCTTGATATGTGAAGTAGAGGCTCCATCAGTGTGTAGTTGAAAGACCCCTGATGGTGGTGGTTGCCACTTTACATACATCTGGATTTTGGATTTATGCTTCGGGGTTGGTTTTGTGAGACCGAAAAATTTCGATGCTCTAGCAATGATAGAGTGATACTTTGGGATTTGGCATAGATTGTGGAAAGAGTTAGTGTTACGAGTTGTCCATATGTTCCATTGGCAGAAGGGTATTAATGTGGTCGAAGGTAGAGATTTGGAGAGGTGGGAATTCTGTAAGTGAATTAAGGTGTAGAGCCACTGTATCCTACTCATTGTGTTACAAGTGTGGCTGTCCATCTCTTTTAAAAAGTTGAGTTGTGACCACAAGTTTTTAGCGTTGGTACAGTGAAGAAAAATGTGATTGAGGGACTCCACCACATGATAAATATGGCACAAATTATCTTGAGTATAATGCTGAGTTTGTATAGGTATGCTGCCACAAAAAGTGTGCAATTTTCAAATCCCGGTGAAATTGGCGTTGGTATGGGGTGGTAACAAGGCAAGATAGGAGGATGTGACTGAAAAGCGGTTATCATCCGTAAGGGAGTCCGAATTCGAAATGACAATAAAGTTGACTTAATTTTTTTAATATAAAAAAAAGTTACTTTTATACTTATTTCATAATATTTTACGGCGAATTAGGTTAACGGAATTTTTTCCGTTAAGGTAATTAACAGTAAAATACTGCGAATTCACAAAAAAATATTTTTTTAAATGTAATTCGCAGTAATTTACTGCGAATTACCTTTGAACGAGGCGTCTCCTTAAAATCTGGGCCAGGCTATTTTTAATTATGTATTTCACAATAAATTACTGCGAATTAACCTAATTCACAGTAATTTACTGCGAAATACATATTTAAAAATAGACCGGTCTTCTTCTTTAGACGTTATCCACCATTAAAATACTCAAGGTCCCCTCTCCCCTCCCCCCGGGTTCTGGTACCCCCTCCCCACGTCGTTTACTAAAATTTTTTTTTTGGCCCCACTCGTCCCATAAAGAGCAAGGAGTGTAGGTCCCACAACAAAAGAAGGTTTCGGCTCAGTATTTCGGGAGCAAAATTTCGAATTCTAAAAAATTTACATCGAGGTATTTCAATTTACTTTATGGAAAACTCGTATATTATTTCATATTAGCATTGTTTAGTATGTTTACATGTGAATTTATATTATGTTTGCGTTCTTTAATATACCCGGATTGATATATTTGATTCCCGAATTTATGTATTATATTTGATTTATACGCCCGAAAGTATGTTAATTTTTTGTGATAAATATAGAGCATTGTAGCGCAGTAAAATATAGTGACTTTTTGCGTAGTAAAATATAGTGGCTTTTAGTGTAGTAAAATATAGCCTTTTAGCGAAGTAAAATATAGTGTTTTAGTGTAGTAAAATATAGCCTTTTAGCGAAGTAAAATATAGTCTTTTAGCGTAGTAAAAATGTAGAATTATTTAAAGCCTTGTACCATAGTAAAATATAGAGCGTTGTAGCGTAATAAGGATAACTCGGTGCTACGGGGCCTAAAAATGAAGCCTTGAACCCATACATAATTATTCTCTCCAATTTAAAAATTTGTAATAAGGTAAAAAAATTATAAAAATATTTAAATTGAGAATTATAATAATTAACGATAACTCGGTGCAACTGGGCCTAAAAAATAAAGTCTGAAACCCATACATAATTATTCTCTCCAATTCAAGAATTTATAATTAGGTAAGAAAATTCAAAAAATATTAAAATTGAGTAGCATAATAATTAACGATAACTCGGTGCTACCGGCCTAAATAATCAAGCCGGGAACCCATATATAATTATTCTCTCTAATATTACATCAACATTTTATATTAGGTTTGGGCTTGGCAGCGGATCATGCCGTTGTAGCCACCAATACCAGCACTTTCGCCCGGTCAACATTATTTGTTTCTCCCTCTAGCTATTAGGCGGATTGAGCGGCATTGGCTATATCGAGGGAATGAGGCTCACCATAATCTGCCCCTCCTCAGGGATGTCTTAGATATGTTGATGGACAGACAAGTAAATATGTACCTACAATTGGTTTTTCCGAATTGAGTTGTGTTTTGCATTCTAACATTTATGTTATTATTCGGTAGTTGATCTAGATGTCATACAACATCGAGTAGCTTGCTGAGTTACCGGCTTGTTGCTCAGTCGACCGACTTATTTGGAGAACCTCCGTCCCGATGATATTCTGGGATTACGTTGAGTATTATGCCATGGAGCGTATCCTTCAACTGTTTGTCTGGCCCCAGACTATACCGAGGGAGCTATGGGTTGCCACTCAGTATCAGCGCGACGATCGTGGCAACATGGACGGGCAGTATACGGATTGTCTTTAGCAGCAGATAGTTGGTTGGGACGAGCGAGCTGAGCGTATTGCGCCACCACCTACCATATTCCAGGAGGGCACTATTCATCTGTATCCTGAGTGGTACTGCCGTCAAACACGACTGATGATCGGGAACCCTATGCATGTACTGGGCGAGCGTTACAAACCATACAACGTGAGACACGAGGCACTGGTATGTTTTTTGGCTAGTTAATATGTTATAATATTGATATAGCATTATTTAATTACTACTTCAAATGTTTCACAAGCTATTGGTCATCATCGCTTCTACCAGTTGGGACAGCAGATGTAGCAGCGTCCAGACAACCCTAAATTAGTTGACTTTGGCCGGTAAGTAGAACATATGGCTCGCTTGACACTGTTGCAGGTGAGAGATGCCGAGAGCTTGGACCACAACGCTTAGTATGCAGCGCCAGTGGCCTACCAGCGGGGTAGGCCAGTCCCATGAGGCAAGGGTGCCCCATGAGCCAGGGTGATAGGGTCGCGGGGGATGACGAGAAGGTGGTCAGCAAGGTATCGTTGAGGTACCTGTCGACCCACCTGCAGAGGGACATGACGAGGACCTTCGGCTTGAGGGGCTTGGAGATGATCAATAGGGTTGTATGCCTCATGCAGACGAGCCTTCCAGTAGCATGCCTTCATATAGCTGATAAGTTGGTATTTTACAAACTTATCTTGCCTTTAAACCTATACTTCTGCTATGATTAAAGCGATAAAATAATGTATTTAATCATTTATTTCTATATTACAGGGAGAATGTGATTTAGAAGTAATTGTGAAGAAACTAAGTAAAAGCAAGCCAAATTGGAGCTTAAATGGACAAAGTGCAACTACCCAGTTATTTAGACTATACGATCGCAATCAATACTATGCGATCGCATAGCAGCAGTAAACAAAGCTATGCAAACGCAATTACCCTGTGCAAACGCACAGAAGAAAAGAGGTCTGGTCGTCTGATGGTCAACAAGCTTATGCGAACGCAATATACCTTGTCCGATCGCATAGGTTAAGAAACTCTCTCTCTGCGATCGCAGCAGTCTTTGTGCGATCGCATAGAGTGTTTTCTGGGCAGTTCTGGGCAGAATTAGAATTTCACATTTGTAATCCCCAAATCAATTTTATACTCGTCCAAGATGACTTTTGGAACATCTTTGGCTTATCTTTTGGCTTATTTTCAGTTTGTATACACTAAAAAGAACAAGTTTGAAGCTAGGGTTTTGCACAAACACACTTGGGTTTTGAAGATTTAAGCTTGTGGTTAAGGTTTTCTTACCCATTTGTGTTTATTTCTTCATTTCCTTGATTTGTATTGTTTATCTAAGTGTATAGTATTTTATCCAACACTTAAATCTTGTTTATGGGAATATTCATAATTAAAGTGTGGATTTTATACCTTGTTGTGGTTATGTAGTGAATGATTTTATATATTTATGAAGTGAGTTATTGTTTCTTTAATTATTCTTGTTCTTTGATGTTTCCAAAGGGATTAACTAACCCAAGGACTCGCCCGTTAACTCCGAATTAATTTTGAAAAAAATAGTTTGAGGTTGGGAAAGATTAATTAACAAGAACTTGAGGCGTTAACCCTCATTTATAGATTCAACTTAGGGATAGGATTGAAGTACTTGTAGCCTTTCAGTTGTGCTTAATCTTCTAATTGTGATTAGGGATAATTCAATTAGTAAGTCTTGTTAGTCTTCGGAAGAAGCTATTTAAGAATTATTATCCATGGCTAATTAACATAAACTCGCTCATATTTGTAAAATTGGGAAATATTCTGGATCGTTACTTGAGTGTAATTTCCGATGCTTTCATACTTGTAGCCATTGATCATTTTACTTGCTTTTTAGGTTAATTTATATTTCCGTATTTTAGATATAAAAACAATTTTCAACAAAAAATTCTTAGTGCTTGGCACTACGCGACTAGCGATAATTTTCTTACATTCATAATCGTCTACACATTGTTCTCTGCGGGATTCAACCCTGACTCATAGTTGGGTAATTATATTGCTACGACCATATCTATTCCTTTCTGGCGGTGGATTTGGACGTCACCAAAGTTGGCGCCGTTGCAGGGGAACAATTTAGCGTAATTTAGGTTGTTTGAGAAGTAACTGAAAGTGCTTTAATCCAAACTTGTAAATATTTGTGTAATTGTTTTTCTTACCTTGGGTCTATTTTTCTTAATAGTTTCTTGTTTATATTCTTATTTTTTTTAAAAAATGGCATCATATAATGAAAATTGGTCGGATGGTAGTTTTTCATATTTTGACGACCCGTGTCCTTATTGCGGAGGACCACACTTGTGACAAAATTATATAAATTCTCCCGGGGGTGGATTGTGCGCACAATCTCATCCCCATGGTTGGAGTATTTGTGATAAGTGTGGTTGCCAAAATAGTCATTGGGATTATTGTGCATATTTGACCTTCCCTTCCCCAAGCCCCCATTATGATGGGTTTGCTTTTTCTTATGAGAACTATAGGGCTAGGGAAATGGAAGAAAGTGAACATGGCCAAAATGGAGAGTTCAAGCTCATGTTGGAATGTCTACTTCAAGAAGAAAACAAGGAGCAAAATACCTTGGAACACCTTTTGGAAACTAGTCTCCAAAATGATTTAGCACTTCAATGATTGCACTCACAAATGGATGAAATGATCGAAGCCTCAAGGGTTCAAAGAGCCTCTTTCTTGGCACTTGATAAAAACCAAGAAGAACTCCCAAATGCTTAAAATGAGAAAATAATGCTCATTTTGGAGGCCATTCTTGAAAATGAGGAGAAACACAACTTTGCACTCGAGGATTTGAAACAAGTCTTGAATTACAATGATGAACATATCCGCATATTGGAAGATCAAATGCAAAAATTGTTTGAGGCTCACTATGCCCACCAACTTGAGAGTGTGGAAGAAAGCCAAGAAGAGTCAAATTCCGAGGAAGAAAGTGATCTTTACTTTGAGGAATCAAGAATTGAACATCCGCCAACCGACTTAATGAGTGTTATTGATGCCGAAAAAAATGAAATTGGAGTCAACCGGTGTGAATGCAAATGTGGTTGACGTAGACTCTAATCCGGGGGAAAAAGAGGATGTCAAGGTAGAAAAATTTCAATGTCAAGGCTTGAAGTCACATTCCAAGAATTTTTCAACATTGGAATTATGAGGTGACACGGAAGTCGAACTACACGGATCAATGAAGGATTGTGAGGAAGAAAATCTCATGCCATTCATTTTACAGTTTGAGGAAACAAGAAAGCAAAACGACATTCCTCACTTGAGAGCCAAGAAGTGCAAAATGAAGATTTAATGCATTGGCTCGATCATCAACTTACCACCCCCATCGCTCGTGGTCACAAACTTGCTTCAAAGCTAGGTGCCCAATTATATCATCAAAGTGGCGAGAAAAGTGGTAATGTTGTTTGCGTCGTTCCACGACGTTAAATGCGGCGCTTGGTGGAAGGCAACCCATTGTTTTTCAAAAAATTTCATCATTTTTAAAATTTTATTTTTTAGAATAGCTTAGAATATTATTTTTGACTAATCTGCCAAGTTTCATATTTTTTTGAGTTGATTTGGGTAGTTTGGGATGACCCGGATGGCAAAATCCAGTAGCTGCTAGAAATCTGCCAGTGCAGCAGGAAAATGCTCTATGCGATCGCAGTTGGACTATGCGATCGCATATAATCAAGGCCAGTCTCCTCTATGCGTTTGGGAATTTTGACTAGTCAACCAAATAATTACACTATGCGATCACAATAGTGCTATGCGATCACATAGTGTCAGGTAATGTTAAAGGCCCAAAAATCTTCAGAAAAGTTACAACATTCATTTTTTCACTCAAAATAAATGAACCCCTCTGCCAAGACCCCAATTTTTGTGAATCTTCACCTCTTCAACTCTCTTAGTAATTTTTAATCCTCACTCTCAAGGTATGCCATCTTTAAGCTCTACTCCTTTCAAATTGCATTCTTGGTTTTCTTAAGGTATACAATTAATTGTGTTTCTTCTTCTTTCTCTCAACTGCATGTTTAGGGTTATAATGTTATGTTGTTTGGTTAAAAATAACTTGAATGTGTGCTTGCTTGCTCGGTATTGTTGGTTGAGAGAGTGTGGGTTAAATTGTTGAAACATTTGGGTGCAAATCTGTGGAAAATTGGTTGAAAATGGACATGAAAAATTGATGACCTTAAGGAGTTTGTAAAAATGTCCAACTGAAAATAAAATTCTGGGCAGAATGAAATTGCACTATGCGATCGCATAGGTGCAGTGCGATCGCATAGCACTGAAAACTGTAGCTTGAAAAATACTCTATGCAATCGCAATAGTGCATGCGATCACATTGCACTGGAATCCTGAAGTTCAAAATTGCTCTATGCAATCGCAACAGAGCAATGCGATCGCATATCATTGTGCTCAGCAGTGAAAAAATAGTAGCTTTGCAGATTTTTGCCCAAGCGCTTTCTAAATTTTTTCTTTGGCCTAGTTGCATCATAATAAAGTGTATAAAGTATGAGTTCATGTGTTTAACATTTGGATACTATTTGTAGGTACTTTGTGCACAAAATGGCATCAGAAAATGTTGAAAATGTGCAAGGATGTTTTCTCCCAGCTTCGGAAGAAGAGTATTTGATGTAACGAGATTCATGGCAGCTGAGTGTGAAAGAAACTATGACAAGCTCATGTCAAAGAGAATTGTCAAAGTGCGGGCATCCAATTGGACGCTATTGAAAACAAATTGCCAGAATTCTTTCAACGACTGAACAACATTAGGTGGATATGCTTTGATCCTGATCCAGTCCGGACGAACTACACAGTAGTTCGCAAATTTTATGCAAATGCCTTGAGGACTGACTTCCGAGGGAGGTATTCACTGTTGTTAGAGGCAAGCGGGTAAACTTTGGCCCCGAAGTGATAAATGCACATTGTGGGCTGCCAAATTCTGATGATGAGGTGTACCGGGACATCGGAAGAGAGAGGGGAACAAAATGGCTGGTAGAAAAACTTCATAATGGGGTGCAACCAACTTGGGTAAGAGTTAAAGAAGGGGTTGATTCGTATGATTTCACAGGAGAAGCCATGACTTGGCTATCCATTATCTGTGCAAGGGTTGTGCCATCAAGAAATGAGACTTAAGTGACGCCTGAAAAGGCATTGATGATTGCTGCTATTCTGGATTGCTTGCCTATAAATGTGGGCCAGCACATTGTGAATGAAATAGAGGAGGCTTGCAACAGAAGGACTAGAAGCTTATTCTTCCCTTCACTGATCACTCAATTGTGCTATGCTGCCGATGTGCCTACAGATCCCAATGATGTTGAGAAGGACCCCGCCATAGCAATTTATCCATTGCTTCGCCGAGGGGCATCTGGAAAGAAGAAGAAGCGAAGGATTAATGTGGTGTCTCCTTCTTTTGGGCAGTTTGACAGTTCGGCCACGGGATTCGGAGGTGACCCCACAGCTATAGTAGAATATCATGATCCCTCACATGACCCCATGGGACCACTCCAGTCAGGACCTTACACCATGCACCACATCTCTCACCAGATATATGGTGTGGAAACCCACATTCGGTAGCTTGTTGCATGTCTTCCCTCAGGTCCATCTGGTGAGGGCACTTCGACTAGGTCGGGTTCATCGAGCAAAAAGACACTGACCTTGGATGATGTAGTGCAAGTGCAAAAGGGAATCAAGACCAGGTTGGAAGATTTGAGTAGTAGACAAGGAAAGATTGAAAGGCGACAGGTAAAATTCAAAGAGCATGAAAAGAAGAAAAACAAGTTCATGTCGAGGATGATGCACAAGCTAAGCTCACTATGTGGTTCACAAGATTCCTCTGATGATGATGATGGAGATGCCGAGCTAAAGTTTCCTAGCACATCCGACTCGGAGTGATGCAGTATTCAGGAAGCACTTTCTACCATTTTTCTCTATTATGTTTTGTTGCATTGGGTACATTGCAACATCATTAGTTGGGGGTGGCTTCTTGTATAACTGTTGTTTTGGGAGATTAGTACTCTGACTGTTTTTCATTTTGTTATAAGTCTACTTCTATGTCATGTGTTATTTTAGTATGTTGATATTAGTATGTTTATTACTTGATGTTTTTTAGCTTCTTATTTTTATTTATTGTAGTATACTTTTTGTTAGTGGCGATATCCTTGGTTTTTTTATTCCATGGTTCTTTTTCAAGGATTCCAATTTTTCTTCTTGAACCAGGTAATAGTAGAAATTTTTTGTCGACTTTCCCAAATGATGGATGGATTGACAACTTTCTTAAGGGAATCAGTCTTGTAGTTAGGATTAATTTTTGTTACTTTAGGAAAAATAAATGGTTTGAGTTGGGATTTGTGCCTATTGGAAAAGTTGTGGATTGCTTGGTACCAACATGAGTTAAACCTCGGCATATGAATTGTAGATTGTTAAAAAAGAAAAAAAATTATAATAATAATTGAAGTAGAAATGTCATGACTTTTAAACTCAACTTTTGGCTCTTTGATTCAAAAATTAGTGTCATATGCTATATGCAACCTCTTTGAGTCATTGGTTTCAATTGGTTTTTGGATTGGTATTCCACTTGAGTTTTCATCTGCCATGTATGGTGAGTTATTTGCTAGTTCTTTTGCATTACTTGTAGTCTAGAACTTGCCCGAAATCTGCTTCAAGGCGAAATCATAGATTAACTTATTTTGAAAAATGATATTAGGCCTTCCTTGGATAGCTACTATGCCTAAAAATTTCCATCATTAAATATTTTCCCTAGTGAACCCATTTTGAGCCTTTAACCTTATTCTTTGGCAACTATATTACAAGCTTAAATCCTTTGTTCTCAATTGATATACCTTTTTGCACCCTACCTCCCGAAGTACTATTAAAGTGAAAACATAGTCTAAAAGCCTTATTTTTTAGGTGTGATGGTTGGAAGACTTGTGATATGGAAGTTGTTGAACAGGTGGAAGGCAGAAGAAATAAAAAGTGAAAAAAAAAAGAATGAAAGAAAATAAATAAAGTGGCAAAACGTTGTGAATAAAGGGAAGACTGGGTGTGGAAGGAAAAGTGAAAAAAAGGAGGAAAAATATGTTTGAAGGAAGTGGAATTTAATTGTAAATTGTGTAGTGCTTGGGGAGGTTTTGAGTCACTTTAACCAAAATTGTACCATACCTTATCCAAAATCCTAAACTACAACCCTTAAGTCCTAATTGATTTTGAACCAAGTTGTCTACATTAGTGGAGGAATACATGAAGAGCAAGCCTATGGTATTACTTGTATGCATTTGAACATCTTTTTGAGAGAGAGTTAATACTTCCCATTTGATATCCCATTGTTGTTTTGAATTAAGATTTATGAGTGTGGGATCCTCTCTTAATTGTGAGGGCACATGAAGTTTTAGTTGTGAATTTAATCCCATTTTCAATTGGAAAGGATGAGCAAAGAAAGTTGATTGTGATGGAGCGGCAAATTTTGAAGTTTTAGTGTCATGACTTGATTGCTACTTTGATTTGCATTAGTGTGTGAGCACTTGAAGTATAATGAAGTTCATGTCAAGTGCTTGATAATTCATATGCTTTGGAATAACTGTTGGTACCAATTAAAGTCATGTATTTGTACTGAAAGTAGACTTTCTTTTTGGCTTGGGATGATGTAGACATATTATTGTGTAGCCACTTGGGAAGAGATTTTGTTGCTTTCGTTGCTTGAGGACAAGCAATAGTTCAAGTTTGGGGGTGTGATAAGTTGGTATTTTACCGACTTATGTTGCCTTTAAACCTATACATTTTTTATGATTAAAGTCATAAAATCATGTATTTAATGTCAATTACTTCTATTTTACAGGGAGAATGTGATTTAGAAGCAATGGTGAAGAAACTAAGTGAAAACAGGCCAAATTGGAACTTAAATGGACAAAGTGCAACTGCCCAGTTATTTACACTATGCGATTGCAATCAATGCTACGCGATCGCATAGCACCAGGAAACAAAGCTATGCGAACGCAATTGCCATGTGCGAACGCACAAAAGAAAAGAGGGTCTGGTCGTTTGATGGTCAACAAGCTTATGCAGATGCAATATACCTTGTGTGATCGCATAGGTTAAGAAACTATCTCTCTGCGATCGCAATTGCCCTTGTGCGATCGCATAGAGTGTGTTCTGGGCAATTTTGGGCAGAATTAAAATTTCATATTTGTAATCCCCAAATCATTTTTATACTCGTCCAAGCAGACTATTGGAACATCTTTGGCTTATATTTTCGCTTATTTTCAATTTGTATAAACTAGAAAGAACAAGTTTGAAGCTAGGGTTTTGTACAAAGACACTTGGGTTTTGAAGATTAAGATTGTGGTTAAGGTTTTCTTACCCACTTATGTTTATTTCTTCATTTCCTTGGTTTGTATTGTTTATCTAAGTGTGTATTATTTTATCCAACACTTAAATCTTATTTATGGGAATATTTATAATTAAAGTGTGGATTTTATACCTTGTTGTGCTTATGTAGTGAATGATTTTTATATATTTATGAAGTGAGTTATTGTTTCATTAATTATTCTTGTTCTTAATGTTTCCAAAGGGATTAGCTAACCCTAGGACTCGCCTATTATCTCCGAATTAATTTTGGAAAAAATAGTTGGGGTTGGGAAAGATTAATTAACAAGAACTTGAGGAGATAATCTTCATTTTATAGATTTGACCATGGGATAGGATTGAACTACTTGTAGCCTTTTGAGTGTGCTTAATATTCTAATGTGATTAGGGATAATTTGATTAGGAAGTCTTATTAGTTTTTCGGAAGAAGCTAATTAAAAATTATTATCCATGGCTAATTAACATAAACTCGCTCATATTTGTAATATCGTGAAATATATTAGATCGTTACTTGAGAGTAATTCCCGATGCTTTCATACTTGTAGCCATTTATCATTTTACTTTCTTTCTAGGTTAGTTTATATTTCCGCATTTTAGATATAAAAACAATTTTCAACCAAAAATTCTTAGTGTTTGGCACTGTGCGACTAGCGATAATTTTCTTACATTCCTAATTGCCTACACATTGTTCTATGTGGGATTCGACCCCGGCTCATAGTTGGGTAATTATATTGCTACGACCGTATCTATTGCTTTTTAGAGGTGGATTTGGACGTCACCAATAGACTTCAGTTATCTTTGCCAGTCTCCCAGGTCACCCCATTAGGAGCGTTGTCGATCATGGGTACATTTGACTGGGATGTAGATCAGTACTTCACATGACCATCTTCTGCAGTTGACAATCGGCCGATCCAAGATGTCGATATTGCGCGCAGATTTAGTTATCCCCCTTTCCCGGCGGTTGAGGTGTATCTATCACAGGCGACAGTATGTTTGTTTTACTTTAAAACTTCAATTTGTTTTCTTTTCGTTAATATGGCATCAACGATTTACTTTTAATTTTCTTATGAAGTATTTGTCCCATGCCATCTTTGAGACAACTACAGTAGGTGATGAGCACATCACGGATGCATATACCCAGGAGGCCGAGGAGACCACAGTGAGAAAATAATTTATTAAATAACACAAATATCAAACAAATATTATTTTTATATGCTAATTTGTAACTTGTTTTGTAGGTTGTTGACGCCCCTATGACCTATTCGTCCAATCTTGCCAGTTGCGGTGTCGATGCGGCTGCACATCCTCCCTTAAAGAGGCGGCTAGATGACGATGATCCAGATAGTGTATCCCACCAACGGGGAATGCGACTCAGGCCAACAATGACACTAAAGCACACTGGCTGCGGAAAACCTCTTCGCGCTCTACTTGAATATCATGCACACCATGGAAGTGACAAGCAGTCCACGGGCAGATTTTAGCAAGTCGTTGAATGACTCCGACAAGTTTGTAGTCAGGGCTTCCCATCGTCTGCCGCCATCAGCATGCAATGTCCACATGTGAAGCTCATGCTCCATCAACCAAGTATAGGCTCTAAGTTCTATCTGTCGGATCGCTTCTATGCGCCTAGTGAATTTGCATTGCTGGTGCTCAGTTTTAGCAATCCACATTAAGTCATGCAAGGTCTTGTCAGGAACTTTCTTCTGAAAATTGTCCTTCAGGTGCTGCACACAGTAACGGTGGTATGCATATGGTTCCAGCCATGCATTCAAGTGATGCACTGAACTTAAAATACCACCATGCCGATAAGATATTAGACAAATACCTGAATGTTATTTGACAACGTGCTGCTTCAAGTGGTTCAAAAAAACGTCCAGGTTTCTTCGCATTCGTTAGCACTTATGGAAAAAGCTAATGGAAATATTTGCCTGTTGGCATCTACAGCAACTGTAATCAAAAGCTTAATATCATACTTTCCATAGACATGAGTACCGTCTATGAAAATACACAATGCACAAAACCATCAATTGCCGATTTAAATGACCAGAACACATAGTTGAAAATATATTCAGGTCTGTTCGGACTCCGATCATGTCTCCACTCAGCAACAGTGCCGGGGTTAAAGTGTTGTAATGCAGCCATGTACCTGGGCAGATTTGAAAAAGACTTATCCCTGTCGCCATAAGTAAGTTCAAAGGCACGTTTGCGACCGATCTATGCCTTTATTTCCGTTACAGTACAGCCATACTCCTGATGGACGGCTGTAATACACTCTTTAATCTTGTATCCTATGGACACTTCCAAATATGGAATCAAGACAAGAGAAATCAAGTTGACATCCAAGTTGAAATGATTCTCATTGTATGTGTCCATTTCACATCTGTGATCACTAATAAATTTACCCACTTTCCACAAAGCTGATTTCTTCTTGGTGGCACGCAACATCCAGTGACAACCCATAAAAAATGTATGGCATACAACCTTCCATTTGTTGGAAACACGTTCTCAAGGCTTTTTACTAAAACGTGTGTTCTTATGTGTAGGTTTTGATGAATGACAAACAAGCGCAAATTTATATATGCGAAGTTCAAGTACAAGCGCACAATTGGTGGATAACGAGATTCAAGCACAAGACAAAGTTTTATAGTTTAAATGAGTCGTTCTTAATTGTGATCTTGATCCGACAACTTGATGTTGGAAATAACGCTTTACGCTAGAGGGGGGGGTGAATAGCGTTTTAAAATTATTAAGCGTTTTAGTGCGGAATTTAAAAACTTTGCAGAAATTAAGACAAGTGCAGTAAAATAAACTTACACAAAGATGTATCCTGGTTGGCCACAAACGTGGTTAGTCCAGTCCCCGAGAGACTCTCTCGAGATTTCCACTAAACTTGTCAAGCTTACGGGTGCTTAACAAACCGTTACAGCTGAGGACACAAGCCTCACCTAGGTGCTCGGGGATCACAATCCCAAAGACTTCAATTGCTCGGGGATACCAATCCCAAAGACTTCAATTGCTCGGGGATAACAATCCCAAAGACTTCAATTGCTCGGGGATAACAATCCCAACGACTTCAATTGCTCGGGGATAACAATCCCAAAGACTTCAATTGCTCGGGGATAACAATCCCAAAGACTTCAACCGAGGAAACACAAGTTCCTCAACAAACGAGAATCGCAATTCTCTTACAAACACAAAGACACACTCACTTTACAAAGTACTCCTCAATGAGTAGATATGAGTAGAAATAGTACGCTCAAGATCACAACAACTTAGCTCAATAGAATGGCTCTTCAAAAAGCTTTATAGATGAATGAAAATGATGATCAATGTAAGAAAGCTTTTAGCAATGAAAATACTTAAATTGTATGTGTTGTTGTTATGAAAACACTGAGTTAAACCTGTATTTATAGGTGAAAAACTCAGTCTTACCGTTGTCTAATTGCCAATTAAGGATTGCTGAAATTACTCAGTGACAATCGATTGTCAGGACTAAACAATCGATTGTTTGCCTATCAGATCAAAAAATCAATCCCAGATTTTACGTTAACAATCGATTACTTCAAATCAATAATCGATTAATTATAACGTTAAAAAATCCTTTCCAATTTTTGGCATAAAACATCGATTATCAGGAAATCAATAATCGATTATTTTAACAACGTTCAGAAAATCTTTTCCAGATTTTACGCTAAAACATCGATTGTTAAATATCACAATCGATTACCTGAAGGTAATTTAAAAAAAAGTATGACAACGGTCAGCTTCAACAATCGATTATCAAATAGAACAATCGATTATTAATTAATTTCAAAACTTACTGTCTCATATATAATCGATTATCAAAAGCCACAATCGATTATTAATTAATTTCAAAACTTACTGTCTCATATATAATCGATTATCAAAAGCCACAATCGATTATCATTTTACTTAAAATCACTGGGAGACATTTTTCTCATTCCAATCGATTACCATTAGTTCATAATCGATTTTTATGAGTTTTGAAAACTTTGCCTCAGTTAACAATCGATTATCGAAAGTACACAATCGATTGTTATGCAGTTTGCAAAAACCTTATGTTAACTGGCTTACTCACAATCGATTATCATTAATTCATAATCGATTGTCATGCAGTCTTGGCTTAGAGATACTCGATTATCATAAGTACATAATCGATTATCTTAGCCCAGATTTTTGAGGCATGTTTGGAAAACATTTTAACAAATGTAAATATGCATAGTTTAAAATCATTTGACACTTACTTTAAATATGCATGATTTTGGAAAAAATAATTTTAGTAGAGAAGCCATGTTATGAGCCAAGATTGAGGAATCAAGATCACAATTAATATTGACTCAATTATAACATTTCCAAGCATTGTCTTGAGCTTCTTGTAATGCATCCATTATGTGCTTGTCCTTGAGCACTGCTATATATCGCTTATTGCTTTGTTTGACATTCATCAAAACCTACAAAAGAACACACGTTTAGTATATTGCATTTGAAACGTGTTTCCAACAATTTCCCCCTTTTTGATAATGGCAAACATAGGCGGGATATATGCAATAATTATTTTGATAAACCAAGACAAGTGTCATGTTCCCCCTCAATTCATGTTCCCCCTCACTTTAAGCATGAATGAAGTTGAGAGCATATAGCATAATATAGCATACTTCTTGATATCCCGTTTCTTCCCCCTTTTGCCATTAGCAAAAAAATGTACACAAGGGAAGAATAACAAATATGAAATAAACACAAGTTTATTTATTGGAAAAAAAATAACGGAAGTAATCGATTATTGATACAGTAATCGATTGTTTGACGGCGATTTTCCTGTAGAATACTTGAGTATCTTGCGTCATGCTTTTTATGATCCCCTTATCTTTAGGGTGATACCTGCAACAAAATGTTAGACGCCTCCGACGCTCAAGTTAGAAATTATGTAGGAAATAAAATGCAATGCATGACTTAGATCAACGTGGAGTCAAGGATCCCGAGTTCACTACGAATTCGGAAGAAGGACTCTTTATCTAAGGGCTTTGTAAAGATGTCTGCCAATTGGCTTTTTGTTTCAACAAATTCAATTTCGACATCGCCTTTTAGAACGTGATCTCTAATAAAATGATGTCTAATTTCAATGTGTTTTGTTCGCGAGTGAAGAATGGGGTTCTTCGTCAAGCATATGGCACTAGTGTTGTCACATCTAAGAGGAATGTGATCAAGACGTAGGCCATAGTCCAAGAGTTGTTGTTTCATCCATAGGATTTGAGCGCAACAACTCCCCGCGGCTACATATTCAGCCTCGGTTGTGGACAACGCAACACTAACTTGCTTCTTACTAAACCAAGAAACTAAAGCGCTACCGAGCAAGTGGCAAGTGCCGCTAGTGCTCTTGCGGTCCAATTTGCATCCAGCAAAATCGGAGTCGGAATAGCCAATAAGTTGGCATGAAGAACCTTTGGGGTACCATAGACCCACATTGGTAGTACCGACAAGATACCTTAGAATCCGCTTTACCGCAGTAAGGTGAGACTCTTTTGGACATGATTGATAACGGGCACAGACGCACACGCTAAACATGATGTCCGGACGACTAGCAGTAAGATAAAGAAGAGAGCCAATCATACCTCGGTACTTTTTGATGTCGACTTCCTTACCTTTTTCATCTTTGTCGAGATGATCGGATGTGCTTATGGGAGTTGCTATTTCCTTTGCATTGTTCATGTCAAAACGTTTAAGTAGATCTTTGCAATACTTGCTTTGACAAATGAATGTACCTTCCTTCATTTGTTTTACTTGTAATCCCAAAAAGAATTGTAACTCACCCATCATGGACATCTCAAATTCGCTAGTCATTAAGTTTGAAAATTCCTTGCATAGAGCATTGTTAGTAGCACCAAAAATGATATCATCTACATATATTTGAACTAGCAAGATATCATTGTTTTCATGCTTGACAAATAAAGTTGTGTCAACTTTTCCATGAATAAAATTATTTTCTAAAAGAAATTTACTCAACCTTTCATACCAAGCTCGAGGAGCTTGTTTTAAACCATAAAGGGCCTTTTTGAGTTTGAAAACATGATTGGGAAAATTAAAGTCTTCAAAACCGGGGGGTTGTTTTACAAAAACTTCTTCTTGGATAAAACCATTTAAAAAGGCACTTTTCACATCCATTTGATATACAAAGAAATTCATAGAAGATGCAAAAGCAAGCAACAGACGGATGGCCTCTAATCTAGCTACCGGAGCATATGTCTCATCATAATCAATCCCTTCTTCTTGATTATAGCCTTGAGCCACAAGCCTAGCTTTGTTTCTAGTGATTATGCCATTTTCATCTAATTTATTTCGAAAAACCCATTTCGTACCAATTATGGTATGACCTTCGGGTCTTGGCACCAAATCCCAAACGTTGTTACGTTTGAATTGGTTAAGCTCCTCTTGCATTGCCAAGGTCCAAAATTCATCCCCAATTGCTTCAGAGATGGTTTTGGGTTCAATTTGAGAAACAAAAGCAGTAAGATCTAAGGTATTTCTAAGAGAGCTCCGGGTACTTACCTTCCCTCCAACGTCGCCTATTACCTGATCGAGAGGATGATCTTTGACTGTCCTCCATTCTATTTGCTCTTTTGGTTCATTTTCTGGTTGAGGAGCTTTTTCAATTTGTGGTTCCACCGTTTTGTCAGTTTCTTTCCTTGGTGGTTCTTCTTGAATTTTGTCCTTTAGGCTTTCCAGAATACCTGAAAGATCAAGACCACAATCCTTTCTCGCCAAGCGAGTATTATCTTCGGAAAAAACAATATGAGGAGATTCCTCTACAACTTGGGTTCTTTTATTAAAAACCCTATAAGCTTTACTACGAGAAGAATAGCCAATGAAGATACCTTCATCCGACTTTGCATCAAATTTTCCTAATTGGTCCTTTCCATTGTTATGCACAAAACATTTACAACCAAAAACGCGTAGATGTGAAATGTTAGGTTTTCTACCTTTGTAGAGTTCATATGGGGTTTTTAAGAGTATCGGCCGAATTGCTACTCTATTCAAAACATAGCATGCGGTACTCACGGCGTCTGCCCAAAAGTGTTTGGGAATCTTAGCTTCGTCGAGCATGGTTCTAGCCATCTCTTCGAGGCTCCTATTTTTCCTTTCCACCACCCCGTTTTGTTGTGGTGTACGTGGAGCGGAAAAGGTATGCTCGATTCCGAGTTCATCACAAAAGTCCGCAAAGAGATTGTGATCAAACTCTCCCCCATGATCACTTCTAATGGAAGTGACAGTTGATTCCTTTTCATTTTGAACTCTTTTAAGAAAAAGCTTGAAGCTAATAAATGCATCACTTTTATGCGCAAGAAATAGTGTCCATGTAAATCTAGAGAAGTCATCAACAATTACAAAAGCATATCTATTTCTTCCTAGACTTTCGATACGGGATGGTCCGAATAAATCCATATGCAATAGTTGTAAAGGTCTAGATGTTGAAACAACATTTTTGGTTTTAAAAGATGCTCTTGTTTGCTTCCCCTTTTGACATGAATCACAAATAGTATCACTTTCAAATTTTAAGAAGGGAAGACCAATCACTAGATTTTGAGAAATCAATTTATTTAAAAGATGCATGTTCATATGAGCTACTCTACTATGCCACAACCACACATTTTCATCTTTGCTCAACAAACAATCAACATACTCGGATGAGGAGTTTTCAAGATCAACCATGTAAATATTGTCAATTCTAAAACCACGTAGAATAATCTTGAAGTCACTCCGTCTAAACACTAAACACTCATCCGAATCAAACAAAGCAAGATTTCCCTTGTCACATAATTGACTTATGCTCAAGAGATTATGCTTTAAACCTTTGACAAGTAATATATGCTTTATAGAGGATTTTTCATTCTTACCGACCGATCCGATGCCAATAATTTGTCCTTTATTGTTGTCACCGAATACAACGCTTCCTCCTTCTTTGTGCTCTAGTTGAAGGAATTTGGATTCGTCTCCTGTCATGTGTCTGGAGCATCCACTGTCAAGGTACCATAGTACACTTGATCCCTTCAAGCACACCTACAAGGCAAATTAATATTCTTTAGGTACCCATACCATTTTGGGTCCTTGGGGGTTAGGCAAGTAATGATAATAATATGAAGAATCTCTATGCTTTGTAAAACACATAGGTGCAATATGACCTATACGATTGCAGTAATGACATACTACGTTTGGGTTGTGTTGATGCCTAGGTTGAGCCAACAAGGTTCTAGGCGAATGAAAATGATTAACACAAGACATATTGTTCCCATTTCTAGTATAATATCTAGATGGTCTAAGGTTATTAGTGCTAGACTTGTTGAAGGACCTAGTGTCATGTCTAGGTGGTCTAAGCTCGTTCCTAGAGTAATTTCTTGGTTGCCGAAAATTACTATTTGTAGGCTTGTTTGCAAGAATAGAGTTATTTCTAGGTGGAGTAGTGGAGTTTTTGTTTTTATGCCGTTGATTTCTCTTAGGCGATTCTTTTTCACTAACTTTAAGAACTTTTTTACTACGAGTTTCTAAAGTTTTCCTAAGTTCTGTGTTTTCTAGTTTTAAGGACTCACAAGTAGTACAGGTAAGGCAATTTTCAACACAAGAGGCTTCATGCATGGTCTTGATGACTTGTCTAAGTTCTATACTATCATTTAACAAAAATTGATTTTCATTTGCAAGATTCTCGTTATCACGAGACAGATTTTCAACACCTTTTTGAGCTAAAGAAAGACGTTCTTCAAAGTCCTTGTCTTTTAAAAGGAGTTGTTTTTGAAAAACCTCTTCTTGTAGAGAAAGAGTTCTTTGTAAATCTTTAATAGTCTTAGAAGCATTTACCAGCTCATCATGCAGTTTGTTATAAGCAATTTGTATATCGTTAGATGTACTTACCTCGTCTTTTTCGTCTGCCATGAGGCACCGACCAGTTGATTCATCGTTTGTGCTGACCGCTTTTTGAGGCGTGTTTTCGTGCAATTCCTCAAGTTTGTCCCACATTTCCTTAGCAGTTTTATAGTGGGAGATTTTTCGCCAAAGTTCCTGATTCAAGGCGTTATGTAATATATTCATAGCTTTAGTGTTGTATTTACTTACCTTATCTTTCCCGACTTTTGTCGTCAGTTGATCACTGTGTTTAATAGCTTGCCATAGATACAAATCGTTTGCCATTGTAAAAATTTGCATCCGATATTTCCAGACTGAGTAGTCGTTTTCGTCTAATATTGGAGGCGACATGCTGCATTCTCCTTCACCTATTCCTGCAAAGAAATTTAGAGTAGAAGCCATCGATGGTTCTCTCAAACGGTTAAGTTTTTCAGAGAGTATGGCTCTGATACCAATTGTTGGAAATAACGCTTTACGCTAGAGGGGGGGGTGAATAGCGTTTTAAAATTATTAAGCGTTTTAGTGCGGAATTTAAAAACTTTGCAGAAATTAAGACAAGTGCAGTAAAATAAACTTACACAAAGATGTATCCTGGTTGGCCACAAACGTGGTTAGTCTAGTCCCCGAGAGACTCTCTCGAGATTTCCACTAAACTTGTCAAGCTTACGGGTGCTTAACAAACCGTTACAGCTGAGGACACAAGCCTCACCTAGGTGCTCGGGGATCACAATCCCAAAGACTTCAATTGCTCGGGGATACCAATCCCAAAGACTTCAATTGCTCGGGGATAACAATCCCAAAGACTTCAATTGCTCGGGGATAACAATCCCAACGACTTCAATTGCTCGGGGATAACAATCCCAAAGACTTCAATTGCTCGGGGATAACAATCCCAAAGACTTCAACCGAGGAAACACAAGTTCCTCAACAAACGAGAATCGCAATTCTCTTACAAACACAAAGACACACTCACTTTACAAAGTACTCCTCAATGAGTAGATATGAGTAGAAATAGTACGCTCAAGATCACAACAACTTAGCTCAATAGAATGGCTCTTCAAAAAGCTTTATAGATGAATGAAAATGATGATCAATGTAAGAAAGCTTTTAGCAATGAAAATACTTAAATTGTATGTGTTGTTGTTATGAAAACACTGAGTTAAACCTGTATTTATAGGTGAAAAACTCAGTCTTACCGTTGTCTAATTGCCAATTAAGGATTGCTGAAATTACTCAGTGACAATCGATTGTCAGGACTAAACAATCGATTGTTTGCCTATCAGATCAAAAAATCAATCCCAGATTTTACGTTAACAATCGATTACTTCAAATCAATAATCGATTAATTATAACGTTAAAAAATCCTTTCCAATTTTTGGCATAAAACATCGATTATCAGGAAATCAATAATCGATTATTTTAACAACGTTCAGAAAATCTTTTCCAGATTTTACGCTAAAACATCGATTGTTAAATATCACAATCGATTACCTGAAGGTAATTTAAAAAAAAGTATGACAACGGTCAGCTTCAACAATCGATTATCAAATAGAACAATCGATTATTAATTAATTTCAAAACTTACTGTCTCATATATAATCGATTATCAAAAGCCACAATCGATTATTAATTAATTTCAAAACTTACTGTCTCATATATAATCGATTATCAAAAGCCACAATCGATTATCATTTTACTTAAAATCACTGGGAGACATTTTTCTCATTCCAATCGATTACCATTAGTTCATAATCGATTTTTATGAGTTTTGAAAACTTTGCCTCAGTTAACAATCGATTATCGAAAGTACACAATCGATTGTTATGCAGTTTGCAAAAACCTTATGTTAACTGGCTTACTCACAATCGATTATCATTAATTCATAATCGATTGTCATGCAGTCTTGGCTTAGAGATACTCGATTATCATAAGTACATAATCGATTATCTTAGCCCAGATTTTTGAGGCATGTTTGGAAAACATTTTAACAAATGTAAATATGCATAGTTTAAAATCATTTGACACTTACTTTAAATATGCATGATTTTGGAAAAAATAATTTAGTAGAGAAGCCATGTTATGAGCCAAGATTGAGGAATCAAGATCACAATTAATATTGACTCAATTATAACATTTCCAAGCATTGTCTTGAGCTTCTTGTAATGCATCCATTATGTGCTTGTCCTTGAGCACTGCTATATATCGCTTATTGCTTTGTTTGACATTCATCAAAACCTACAAAAGAACACACGTTTAGTATATTGCATTTGAAACGTGTTTCCAACACTTGACTCATGACATGGCCTCTCTCGTAAAACTATTTTTACAAAATCATGCATATTTAATTTAATGCTAAATGATTTTAAATCATGCATATTTACTTTAGTCAAAATGATTTTTAAACATGCCTCTAAAATCTGGACTAAGATAATCGATTATGAACTTATGATAATCGATTATGTTAAGCCAAGACTGCATGATAATCGATTGTGAACTAAATGACAATCGATTGTGTTAAGGCAGTGAGCATCAGGTTTTTTTCAAATCTGCATGACAATCGATTGTGAACCTTATGACAATCGATTGTGATGAGGCAGTGTACATCAAAGTTTTTCAAAACTCAGAATAATCGATTGTGAAGTTAATGACAATCGATTGTGAAGAGACAGTGTCCAAATTTTTCAAAGTCACAAAATAATCGATTGTGAACTTATGACAATCGATTGTGTTGAGGCAGTGTCTTCCAGACTTTTTCAAATTTATTAAATAATCGATTGTGAGTATAAAACAATCTATTGGCAAGAGGCAGTGTCTAAAATGATTTTCAAAATCTGTTAAATAATCGATTGTTAACATTGCACAATCGATTGTGAAGCTGACCGTTGTCATAAAGTTTTCAAATACCGTCAGGTAATCGATTGTTGATTTTGTACAATCGATTGTTGATATTAAAATCTGGAAAAGATTTTTTGAACGTTGTTGAATAATCGATTGTTGATTTTGTACAATCGATTGCTGAAATTAAAATCTGGAAAGGATTTTTTGAACGTTGCTGAATAATCGATTATTGATTTGGTATAATCGATTGTTTTACGTAAAATCTGGAAATGATTTTTTGAACGTTACCAATAATCGACTGTTGATCTTGGACAATCGATTGTTAAGCGTAAAAGCTTGGATTGATTTCTGGAACGATTGGCAAACAATCGATTGTGGCTTCTTAACAATCGATTGTCACTCAGTAAAATCAGCAACTCTTAATTGACAATTAGACAACGGTAATGCCATGTTTTTCAACTATAAATACAGCTTCATTTCAGTGTTTTAAACACAACAACACACAACAACTGATCATTCTATTGCTATAAGCTTGCATACTATTGTTTATCATTTTATATTCATTTCATTAAGCTTTTGAGAGCCAAAGTCTTGTCCATAGTTGTTGTGATCTTGAGCTTACTTCTTTTACTCATATCTACTCATTAAGGAGTGTTTTGTTTGAGTGTTTAGTGTTTTGTACACTTGTAAGAGAATTGTGATTCTCTTGTTGTAAGGAACTTGTGTTTCCTTGGTTGAAGTCTTGGAGTGTTGTATCTCCGAGCAAAGGTGTTAAGGCGTGTGTCCTTAAGTTGTAAAGGTTTGTTGAGCACCCGTAAGCTTGACAAGTTAGTGGAAAATCTCGAGAGAGTCTCTCGGGGACTGGACTAGCCACGTGTTGTGGTAAACCAGAATACATCGGTGCGTTCTTTCCTTTTGTTTATTTAACGCACTTAATTATTTCCTGCAAATTTTAATTTCCGCAAGTTTACACTAAATTTTATTATAACGCTATTCACCCCCCCCCTCTAGTGTTAAGCGTATTATCTAACAATTGGTATCGGAGCCCAACTCTCTAAAGACTTAACAGTTTGAGAGAAACTTCCATGGCTTCTACTCGTGACTCTTTTGCAGGAATTGATGAAGGACAATGCTCCACACGACCACCTCTATTCAACGGTACAAACTATACGTACTGGAAGGAGAGGATAAAAATCTTCGTTCAAGCAAACAATTTTCATCTCTGGAAGGTGATAACAAAGGGAAATCAAATTCCAACCAAAAAGGTTGAAAACGAATGGGTTCCCAAGTCCGAAGAAGAAAAAAACGCGGATGATATCCAAAAGGTTCAAAATAATGCTAAAGCAATTAATTTATTATATTGTGCTGTAAATGCTGACGATTACAGGAAAATATCATGTTGCACAACGGCAAAAGAAATGTGGGACGAGCTGGAAATTACGTACGAAGGTACGGACCAGGTAAGGGAAGCTAAAATTGATTTCCTAACCCATGCTTATGAATTATTTCACATGAAGGAAGGTGAAAAGGTGGATGAAATGTTCGAACGATTTTCAATAATCGTAAATGACCTACATGCCCTCAAGAAGACATTCACGGATGGAGAACTTGTTCGAAAAATTCTTAGAAGTCTCACTCCGGCATGGCGATCAAAGGCCGACGCAATTCAAGAATCCATAGGCGTCTCAAATGTCACAATCGACGCATTAAGAGGTCACCTTAAAACTTATGAATCTACAATACTTAACCCTCTTGTTGATGATCAAAGGAGGCAAAGAATAGCGCTTAAGGCAAGCACAAGCCAACCTCAAGTTGATGAGGACGGAGACAACGAGTTTGGACTCGTTATCAAAAGATTTCAAAAGTTCAGGCGAAAGGAGTATGAACGAAAGGGCAAAAAGCAAGGCGAGCAAATAAAGTGCTATGAATGCGGTGAAACCGGGCACATCAAATCAAATTGCCCAAACATCAAAAAGGAGAAGAAACCTTTTAAGAAGCAACGTGCATACATTTCTTGGGGAGGAGACTCCGGAGATGAGTCAAGCGAAGAAGAAGAAGACGAAGCCGCAAACCTTTGTCTTATGGCGCAAGAAGACAAGCAAGATGAGGTATGTCAAATCTCTTCTAAAAACTTCTTTACTCTTGAAGAAATGCGAACTGCTTTTGATGAGCTATATACTGAATTTATTAAAGCTTCAAAAACTGTCAAGAGCATAAAAGAAAATGCTTCTCTAAAAGAAAAAGATTTTCAAAAACAGCTTTCTTTGAAAGAAAAGGAGTTAGAAAAACTGGTTTAAGAAAATGAGAAGCTGAAAAAGGAAAACAAGTTTTTCGGAAAAAGAAGCGCCGACAAGCCCGAAAGTTCTATTAAAAATTGCTCTTCTTGCATGCATCTCGAAAATGAGGTAGATAGACTTAAAGGTACCTTAGATAAGTTTAATTCTTCCCACAAAAATTTGAATAAGGTCCTTGTTAATTTGAAATCAACCAAGCATGGCATAGGCTTTAAGAATGAGCCTAAAGAAAAGGTTGACGCCAAACCCCAACCACCTAAGGCTCAACCTAGGATTAATAAAACAAATGCTTATCGTAGAAATAGCAATCCTAGAACAAATATGCATGCTAGACCAATTATTTAACATTTTAGAAGACCTAGAAATGACTTACCACCTAGAAATGACTACCCTAGAAATGATGCATATTCTAGGACAAACACTAGAAGGAGTTTTGAACCTCTTAGAACATCTAGACATGACCATTACTCTAGAAATGCTGCTCATTTTAGAACTAATAGTAGGAAAAATGGTTCTCATGAAATGCGCAATAGTCATATTGAAAATAGAGTAATTCATTTTCGTCCATCAAGTTACTATGAACCTAGAAGGATGCATAACCCCAACGTGACTTGTCATTATTGTAGACGCATTGGTCATATTGCCCCTGCATGCTTTACATGACATAGACATATCACTCAATCGCATCATTATAATATGCCTAACCCTCAAGGACCCAAAATGGCATGGGTACCTAAAGCGCATTAACTTGTTTTGTAGGTATGTTTGAAGGGATCAAGTGTACTATGGTACCTTGATAGTGGATGCTCCAAACATATGACGGGAGACGAATCCAAATTCCTTCAACTAGAACACAAAGAAGGAGGAAGTGTGATTTTTGGGGATAACAATAATGGAAAGATTATTGGCATCGGATCGGTCGGTAAGGATGAAAATTCCTCTATTAAGCATATATTACTTGTGAAAGGTTTAAAGCATAATCTCTTGAGCATAAGTCAATTATGTGACAAGGGAAATCTTGCCCTATTTGATTCGGATGAATGCTTAGTGTTTAGACGTAGTGATTTTAAAATTATCCTTCGTGGTTTTAGAGTGGATAATATTTATATGGTTGATCTTGCTAATTCCTCACCCGAATATGTTGATTGTCTTATGAGCAAAGAGGATGATACTTGGCTATGGCATCGTAGAGTTGCTCATATAAACATGCATCTTTTGAACAAATTGATTTCACAAAACTTAGTTATTGGCCTTCCCAATTTGAAATTTGAAAATGACTCTATTTGTGATTCTTGTCAAAAAGGGAAGCAAACAAAAGCATCTTTCAAATCGAAAAACATTGTTTCAACTACTAGACCATTGCAATTGCTTCACATGGATTTATTTGGACCATCTCGCATTGAAAGTCTAGGAAGAAATCGTTATGCTTTTGTGATTGTTGATGATTATTCTAGATTTACTTGGACTTTATTTCTTGTCAATAAAAGTGATGCTTTTCAGAATTTTAAATATTTCCTTAAACGTGTTCAAAACGAAAAGGAAACAACCGTCACTTCAATTAGAAGTGATCATGGGGGAGAGTTTGATCACAATCTCTTTGCGGAATTTTGTGACGAACTCGGCATCGAGCATACCTTTTCCACTCCACGAACACCACAACAAAATGGGGTGGTGGAAAGGAAAAATAGGTGTCTCGAAGAGATGGCTAGAACCATGCTCGAAGAGGCTAAGATTCCCAAACATTTTTGGGCGGATGCCGTGAGTACCGCATGCTACATCTTAAATAGAGTAGTCATAAGTCCTATACTCATGAAAACTCCCTATGAACTCTATAAGGGAAGGAAACCAAATATCTCCCATTTTAGAGTATTCGGTTGTAAATGTTTTATTCATAACAATGGCAAAGATCAATTGGGAAAATTTGATGCTAAGTCCGATGAGGGAATTTTCATTGGTTATTCTTCACGTAGCAAAGCATATAGGGTTTTTAATAAAAGAACCGAAACTGTGGAGGAATCCCCTCATGTTGTATTTGCCGAAAATAATGCTCGCTTGGCGAGAAAGGATTCCGGTTTTGATCTTACAGGTATTTTAGATAGCTTGAAAGACAAAATACAAGAGGAAACGCCTAAGGAAAATAAAGATGAAATCTTGGAACAACCAACGGAGGAAGCGCCACAATTGGAGAATGAAACGAAAACGCCTAACGAGTGGAGGACAATCAAAGATCACCCTCTCGAACAGGTAATTGGCGACGTCGGAGAAAAGGTAAGTACCCGAAACTCCCTTAAGAACTCCTTAGGACATACTGCTTTTGTGTCTCAAATTGAACCAACAACCATCTCCGAAGCAATTGGGGATGAATTTTGGACCTTGGCAATGCAAGAAGAGCTTAACCAATTCAAACGAAATGACGTTTGGGATTTGGTGCCAAGACCCGAAAATCATACCATAATTGGTACGAAATGGGTTTTTCGAAACAAACTAGATGAAAATGGTGTAATCACTAGAAACAAAGCTAGGCTTGTAGCAAAAGGCTATAACTATGAAGAAACATATGCTCCCGTAGCTAGATTAGAAGCTATTCGTCTATTGCTCGCTTTTGCCTCTTCAATGAATTTCAGTTTATATCAAATGGATGTGAAAATTGCTTTTCTAAATGGTGTTATACAAGAAGAAGTTTATGTTGAACAACCCCCCGGTTTTGAAGATTTTAAATCTCCCGATCATGTTTTCAAACTCAAAAAGGCTCTCTATGGTTTAAAACAAGCTCCCCGAGCTTGGTATGAAAGATTGAGTAAATTTCTATTGGAAAATGATTTCATTAGGGGGAAAGTTGACACCACCCTTTTTGTTAAGCATAAAAACAATGATATTTTATTAGTTCAAATATATGTGGATGATATCATATTTGGTGCTACTAACAATGTCTTATGCAAGGAATTTTCCGATTTAATGACAAGCGAATTTGAGATGTCTATGATGGGTGAGTTAACATTCTTTTTGGGATTACAAGTATAGCAAATGAAAGAAGGTACGTTCATTTGCCAAGCCAAATATTGCAAAGAATTGCTGAAACAATTTGAAATGAACAATGCAAAAGCAATGGCGACTCCCATGAGCACATCCGATCATCTAGACAAAGATGAGAAAGGTAAGAAAGTCGACACTAAGAAGTATCGAGGTATGATTGGCTCTCTTCTCTATCTTACTGCTAGTCGTCCGGACATCATGTATAGGTGTGCTTATGCGCCCGTTATCAATCATGTCCGAAGGAGTCTCACCTTACTGCGGTAAAATGGATTTTGAAGTACCTTGTTGGTACTACAAATGTGGGTCTATGGTACCCCAAAGGTTCTTCATGCCAACTCGTTGGCTATTCCGACTCCGATTTTGCTGGATGCAAATTGGATCGCAAGAGCACTAGTGGCACTTGCCATTTGCTCGGTAGCTCTCTCGTTTCTTGGTTTAGAAAGAAACAAGTAAGTGTTGCGTTGTCCACAACCGAGGCTGAATATGTAGCCGCGGGGAGTTGTTGCGCTCAAATCCTCTGGATGAAACAACAACTCTTGGACTATGGCCTAAGTCTTGATCATATCCCTCTTAAATGTGATAATACTAGTGCCATATGCTTGACGAAGAACCCCGTTCTTCATTCACGAACAAAACACATTGAAATTAGACATCATTTTATAAGAGATCACGTTCTCAAGGGCTATGTTGAAATTGAATTTGTTGAAACCAAAGACCAATTGGCCGACATCTTTACTAAGCCCTTAGAGAAAGAGTCCTTCTTCCGAATTCGTAGTGAACTCGGGATTCTTGACTCCACGTTGATCTAAGTCATGCAGTGCATCTTTTTATTTTACATGATTTCTAACTTGAGCGTCGGAGACGTCTAACGAATTTTTGCAGGTATCGCCCTAAAGGTAGGGGGAATTATAAAGCATGACGCGCAATAATCGAGTCTTCTTCAGAAAAAAAAAATCGGTTTCTGTCGTCTAATAATCAATTATCTCGTATCAATAATCGATTGTTCTGCTATTACTTGAGTTATTGTACTCTCTTTAAGTAATCACGTTTTCTTTCCAATAAATAAACAAGTTTTATTTACATCTTTGGCATCTTCTTATATTATTTTTGCTAATGGCAAAAGGGGGAAGATAACGGGTATGCACTCTCAATATTAATAAGCTTAAATTGAGGGGGAATTCATATATTGAGGGGGAACTAATCGCATACTTATTGCATATCTTTACTTGTCTTGAATCGTCATTATAAATTGTTTAAGTTGCATATCCCGCTTAAAGTTTGCCATTATCAAAAAGGGGGAAATTGTTGGAAACACGTTCTCAAGGCTTTATACTAAAACGTGTGTTCTTATGTGTAGGTTTTGATGAATGACAAACAAGCGCAAATTGATATATGCGAAGTTCAAGTACAAGCGCACAATTGGTGGATAACGAGATTCAAGCACAAGACAAAGTTTTATAGTTTAAATGAGTCGTTCTTAATTGTGATCTTGATCCGACAACTTGACTCATGACATGGCCTCTCTCGTAAAACTATTTTTACAAAATTATGCATATTTAATTTAATGCTAAATGATTTTAAATCATGCATATTTACTTTAGTCAAAATGATTTTTAAACATGCCTCTAAAATCTGGACTAAGATAATCGATTATGAACTTATGATAATCGATTATGTTAAGCCAAGACTGCATGACAATCGATTGTGAACTAAATGACAATCGATTGTGTTAAGGCAGTGAGCATCAGGTTTTTTTTCAAATCTGCATGACAATCGATTGTGAACCTTATGACAATCGATTGTGATGAGGCAGTGTACATCAAAGTTTTTCAAAACTCAGAATAATCGATTGTGAAGTTAATGACAATCGATTGTGAAGAGACAGTGTCCTTCAGATTTTTCAAAGTCACAAAATAATCGATTGTGAACTTATGACAATCGATTGTGTTGAGGCAGTGTCTTCCAGACTTCTTCAAAATTATTAAATAATCGATTGTGAGTATAAAACAATCGATTGGCAAGAGGCAGTGTCTAAAATGATTTTCAAAATCTGATAAATAATCGATTGTTAACATTGCACAATCGATTGTGAAGCTGACCGTTGTCGTAAAGTTTTCAAATACCGTCAGGTAATCGATTGTTGATTTTGTACAATCGATTGTTGATATTAAAATCTGGAAAAGATTTTTTGAACGTTGCTGAATAATCGATTGTTGATTTTGTACAATCGATTGTTGAAATTAAAATCTGGAAAGCATTTTTTGAATGTTGCTGAATAATCGATTATTGATTTGGTATAATCGATTGTTTTACATAAAATCTGGAAATGATTTTTTGAACGTTACCAATAATCGATTGTTGATCTTGGACAATCGATTGTTAAGCGTAAAATCTGGGATTGATTTCTGGAACGATTGGCAAACAATCGATTGTGGCTTCTTGACAATCGATTGTCCCTCAGTAAAATCAGCAACTCTTAATTGACAATTAGACAACGGTAATGCCAAGTTTTTCAACTATAAATACAGCTTCATTTCAGTGTTTTAAACACAACAACACACAACAACTGATCATTCTATTGCTATAAGCTTGCATACTATTGTTTATCATTTTATATTCATTTCATTAAGCTTTTGAGAGCCAAAGTCTTGTCCATAGTTGTTGTGATCTTGAGCTTACTTCTTTTACTCATATCTACTCATTAAGGAGTGTTTTGTTTGAGTGTTTAGTGTTTTGTAAACTTGTAAGAGAATTGTGATTCTCTTGTTGTAAGGAACTTGTGTTTCCTTGGTTGAAGTCTTGGAGTGTTGTATCTCCGAGCAAAGGTGTTAAGGCATGTGTCCTTAAGTTGTAAAGGTTTGTTGAGCACCCGTAAGCTTGACAAGTTAGTGGAAAATCTCGAGAGAGTCCCTTGGGGACTGGACTAGCCACGTGTTGTGGTGAACCAGAATACATCGGTGCGTTCTTTCCTTTTGTTTATTTAACGCACTTAATTATTTCCTGCAAATTTTAATTTCCGCAAGTTTACGCTAAATTTTATTATAACGCTATTCACCCCCCCCCTAGCGTTAAGCGTATTATCTAACACCATTTATCCATTGTTGACTCATGTACCATCATCTCACGACACTCTTATATGATGTAGATTTTTACAACCCTAATTAGGCAAGCTTTATCGAGGAAATACATGCCCTTAGTCAGAACATATGGCCTGGACTCATCCCAAATTTGTGACTGAAATTCATCATCATCCCTTGTGAGGGCTTTCTCGTTCGGCATTCTTGGCAAATTATCAAGGTACGGATATTCCACATGAAATGGCACGTGAGACTCATACACGCTAGGTCGCACGGGAGGTAGAGGAACATGCTCCCTCGCTGATTCAAGTTCAACATTCACTTCCTCCTCCTCATCACCAACCTCAAAAGGGAAGGGTGTGTCATCCCCAAACTCATCCACATTATTGTCGTAGTCACTATCATCTTTCTGACTCTGCACATTTACCAAATTACGAGTAAATACGTCGCCTATGGGAAGCTGTGTGAGGTCATGGGATTCAAGGAACAAGTTTTCACTGCTCAAAAAGAACAAAAAGATAAGTTACCTAATACTCCGAAAAAATACTTTAGATATAGCTATATCACTTTACTTACAAGTCGTATTGTCTTGACATTTCTTGTTGTTGATGACTCCCGGATGGACCACCGTGGTCCAATACACCACAACTATGCATATTCCAACTAGGGGTCGGCTCATAACACGTAAAATTTATATCCGGACGGTACCCCCTATGAAAAATATGACCGTTAATACAAATCCAATTCAAATGTAAAATAAACAGCGCTAAAGCGTAGCAAAATTGAAGTTTATCAGTCCTTTTGTTGATTATATAAAGTCGATAAATTATTTTGTGGCTGCTTATTCGCCGGCTTTGACAAGTTTAATTCAAGGCAAGCTATTTCTTCACCAACATGTCCAGCAAAATTTTCTCCAGAATAACCACCCGATCACTGGGGGTTATTCATGCTATGCACGCCCTCTTCCACCTTGACGTAAATTTCCAATAATTTTATTACAATAAGTACTTGTATTCATCCAAAATCCCAAAAAATCTCTAAGAGTATCATCATCCTCGATGTTAAACTCCGAGTGATAAGCAAACCCCATGCGGAGTCACTGAATACGAAAATCTACCGGTTACTTTGAAGTTAACTGAACGCCTCCTCTCACTCATTTATTACGTAACAACGATACCAATGTATCATACTCCATATTAAGCGACAATTTCACGTGAGGTGAGCTGTACCTCACAGAGTTATTCTCCAACACAACCTCACCACCCCAATATAGAGAAACCCTTATTTTTTGCACTTCAGACATTGTAAAAACGATTGATAAGAAGATTAGAGAAGTTTATTGAATGAATGTTCATTAAAATGAAACACCTACAAATAAGGCAAGTCCGAGCTCGGGGCATAGACTTTTTCAAATGAATCGCAATAAAATACTGCATTTTATATTCTTGAGTTGTTGTTGTTGTGTCTGTTAAAATAATTAGGCGGGGCCAAAAATAAAGAGGTAATTCACAGTAATTTTGCTGCAAATTAGTAACTCGCAGTAATTTACTGCGAATTGTCTCTCTTTTTTTGGCCTGACACAGGTCCTTAATAAAAATAATAATTAAAAGGTAATTCTCAGTAAATTACTGCGAATTAAATTTTTTAAAATATAATTTTTTATGTATTTGCAGTATTTTATTGCAATTTACGTTAACAGAAAAAATTCTGTTAACCTAATTCTCATTAAAATACTGCGAATTAGATATAAAAGTAACTTTTTTTTAACATTAAAAAAAAATTTGAGCCCACTTTATTATCATTTCGACTTCGAACTCATCTGTAAGGGCCCAAGCCATTTTGTCATTTTCTATAGTATGGTGGGGCAGATATATTCTACCAATTTGGGTAATTATGATTAGGGAGGTCGAACGAAAGGGTTGGTAAATTCCATGTTTTGTTTCAGATGAAGTTTGCAACTGAAAGAGCACTTTCTTGATCGGTGAGAGGGCACTAAAGAGAGATTGAATTGGGGGTGTTCGGTGCATACCAAGAGTCGTGCCAAAAATTGACGAAAGTACCATTGTAATTTTCCAAAGGGCTCCTTTTTTACAATGTAACTAGCCATTAGAGATGTTACACCATATAAATGAGGTATTTGGTGATCTTCTAATTCTTGATGTACATTATCTGGAAATGAGGATGGAAGCCCATAAAGCAGTGGTGGAACGGAATAGCCTCCATGCTAGCGATGCATGTAACGCATTACTTTTTAGGGACAATTTTGGATGCCAAGTCCCCTCAGCATTTTAGAGTAGCTACGGAATCCCATTTGAGGAGGTGAAACTTTTCTTTAATGATCCGTTGTGTTCCTTACAATTTTTCTGGTGACGATCAAAGTATTTGAGACTGTTGAGAGGTAGCTTAATCTATTGCATGACATGATTTGACAAAGCATTTATGGTAGTTCGAATGAGGGTGGTACAGCCCGCCCGAGTGAGAAAATTGGTTTTCCATCCTACTAAACGAAGTTTAAAATTATCAAGAATAAACTGTAAGTCTCTTTTTGCTAGCTTTTTTAGGAAAATAAAAAATCCTAGATATTTGCTAAAGGAGTTGCCTTCCAACATGTTGAATGACTGGAGGATTGAGAGCCTAAGATGTTGGGGGCAGTTATTATAGAAGAAGATTTTGGATTTTTTTCAAATTAATTTTGCTAAATGTGATATTGGGGAGCCACTTGGAGATAAGACAATAGGATTCCGGGAGATAGAATCTAGGGCACTATTGATACTGCGAGATAGCATTTCGATATAGGTGGAAAATAGGTATGGTGATAGAGGGTCGCGTTGTCGAATACCTTGTGAAGGCTGGAAAATAATTGTTGATTAATATTGAGGAGGTGGTGACACACAGACATAATCAGACGCACTGGGAGTCTAGGAAATTTGAAGTAGGTGAGGGTGCACTTGATAAAGATATTCAAGGCGATCAAATGCTTTTTCAAGGTCAAACTTGAGAAGCATGCTAGAATTTGCACCTTTCATAGTGCGAAATTTATTAATTACCTCATGAGCAATGATACCGTTGGCGGAAACACTTTTGTATTGCTGAAAGCAAGTTTGAATGGGATGCATGGGCGAAACTACATTCCCTTAAGGGTGATCACCCTTCGTCAAAAAATTACACTATATATATAGGTAAAATATTAAATTTTAGAGGTATAAAATATATATTGAACACCCTTTGTCGGTAATATTCTTTTTCACTTAGTTCAAGTTTGAACACACTTGAAGAAATTTCTGATTTCGCCACTGGTGAGATGTATCTGTTTCTCTAGGAAATGCTTGATACGGTTAATAATAATTTTTTATATAAGTATTAATCTTGATTAAATTGTCCAAATTTCAGCTCTGGATCCCAATTTAAAGAGAAAACTTCATTTGTAGCCCTCCGGAAAAAACTAATGACAATTGATAGCCATAAAATAAACCATATGTTATGAAATAATATAAGAACAAGAACAATAATACAAGAACAAGAACAATAGAGAGAAAAGTAGAGAGAGGAGTATTCTTATTAATACTTTTGGGATGATTTACAATGGGGTAAGACCCCTCTATTTATAGGAAGATAAAAGACTTAGCCTTGAAGTAAGACTCTTCTTATAAGATAGACATTCACCTTAAATAGAGTTCTATTTATAACACTCCCCCTTGAATGTATATTCAATGATGTGCCTCGTTAAAACCTTAACTAAAACAAAACCCAATGTGAAAAATTCTAGAAAAAGAAAAGAGTACATATGTTTAGAAATACGCCTATTTGTTGCCTCGTTAAAAACCTTGCAAGGAAAACCCAGTGGGACAAAACCTTGTAAGGAAAAAGAGTGCAACGCGCATTAACTCCCCCTAAAAAGAACATCAATTCACATCCTTGAACCTTCACATTCCAATCTTGTGCACTAGCTTCAAGAAATCGTTAGTAGATATTTGATAAATAAATCAACCATATTGACTTGAATGAATATTCCGTACCTTGAAATTATCATTCTTGATAGATATGAACATCTTCATGTAATGTCGTGGAATGACTCTTCAATACTTCCATAGGGATATCCTCGCCATCACATTATCATAGTAATAGCAAGATACATATGTACAAAAATTGCACTTAGGATGTGGTACTTCAGGACCAAGAATTGTATATGCTTTAAGCAACTTAAATCTTTCAAGTTAAGTCATATAAGCCATATAATAAACTTTAGATGCACATCAAGTTTTCATATCATGCTAAACAAATAAAATATCGAAAACTGATCACACATACCTTTGACCTTATACTTTCAAGTATTTGAACTACATGTCCAAAACTACATGTCTTTCATATGGAATCAATTCTTCTTGAATTGTATCTTTTCCATTTAGTCAATATTTTATTTGTATTCGACAAACATAAGATCCTCATCGATATTTAGCGCTATCATAGATGTCGTCGACGATCATTTTATATCGGTTCCAGTAAATTTCATAAAGACATAACATGGAGATCTCTTCATTCATACATTCAGGTACCTGAATCTCTCATGAGATTTTATGAAGTGTTATGTCGTGTGATCTTTTGGATCACTTGCCTCCTTATTATGATCACTTTGATCATTTGCTCATCTTCTTTATTTAGAAGTTATTTTGAAACCGATTTGTCTATACGTTTTAAGCGTATCCAAGACTTTGTCCTTCTAGGACTTAATATGAGCATTTGCAGTGAGAATATAGTTACTTTCTTTGGGTGTAGCATGCTTTGCAGTATGTTGCAATTGAATTATCCTTTTATGAACTTCATGTTCATATTATGATATTCGAGGATCTATATATACAAATGATAATTCATCTCATGTAACCTTTTCTCAAGTGTTCATCATGTCTCCCCCTCATGTTAGGAAAACTAACATGTTTCCTCACCTCTGGGAAATCATCTTTGTGCATTATCATGTCAATATACTCAGCACATTAATAATAATAAGATGAAATTATTTGGTTCCTGACCCTGAACCACTTATGAGGGGAGAATATAATATACTCTCGTATACAACGTATATCAAACTGATATATATAACTTTGTTCTCATAAGCAATAGTTTAGCTATTAAGTGGAGGCACTCAATAAATCATTTTGCTAAACCAACTATGATGTAAACCAACTTATCAAGATGAACTATCTTGAATAGACAATCTGGAAATTATGCTCGAAGTTAGATTACTGAGCAATTTACCTTGCAAGCACCGGCCAGGCTGCAGGTTAATAACAATCGCGCATGTCCATATCATTGATGCATCATATGCGGTATACATGGCAGGTGAATGGGCCCATATTCACCTTTGATATTTTCAGAATTTGTGGGATTCAACCCGAACTCTTTAGTTGGTCAATTAATTAATGAGAACAAGTAGTACAAATTGGAGAATGAAGCGGGTAGCTTTTCATACACAAATTATCCCGCTACAAGTTGTAGTAATAGAAGATATCAAATCTTTCCTTTATTTATAGTCTCAATATAATCAACCACTTTCACATATACTTTGGAAACTGAATAAGTTTCTTTGAGACTTACTACAACACAATACCTTATTGGTAATCAATTGTGTTTCTCCAACATAGTAGTAATTGGATTTTCTAGAGCTCTCAATTAATTTTGTACTACCACAAATTCATCAACATCCATGTGGTGAATATATCTTTTAAAGAGAAAGTTATACCATTATGGTCATGTCAAAAATTATATGCAAGATATGTTTCTTGAATTATTATTGTCCTTTGGTAATCACATTGACAAATTATTTTGGCGTACAATAGGTACGTGACCAATGACCATTCATGCCATAATAATGACATCATCTCAAACCTTCTTCTAGGGGTGAGTGTGGTATCATCTCAAACCTCCTTCTAGGGGTGAGTGTGGTATATTCAATACCAATTTCATGTTCATATTCTTCCAATAATGAATATGTATTCGTGAATCAGATGTTGTCACATTCACTGCGGGGATATGTGATTTTGTTATCCTTTTCAACTCTGTAAATGCGTCTGGCATTTGATTTGCTATTCTTTGCAAATGGATAATCTTTTGCACATCTTTTTCACGAATAGAGGTATTTGGATCAAGATGAGATAATGATGCATTTTTTCACAAAATTTCACCAACTTCTCCCCCTAATTTTGGGAAAAGTTGCTTTTCTGGTATCGTGTGTGTGGTACATGAATGTGATGCATAAATGAATGAACATATAGAAGTGGAAACTATATTGTGCAGTAGTTACAAAGGTGCACGCATGTATGTTACGGACATATATACAGGTAATACAGTGAATAGATGACAGCGTATCATAAAACTCGAGTAGTATATGTAATATGTAAAGAATGTGTAAAAGTTATGTGATGAATAATTTAGCACATTATCATGGACGATCACATAATTACAAATTTGGAACTAAGCAATTGACATGAATATGTGAATAGTATAGAAGTGTACATTTATAAGCCAATGCAGACATGTGACAGTACACTGTGTTAATAATATCTCTGTATAGGGTACAATGTTTCAAGTTGAAATGTCATGTAAGTACGTTAGTTGTTAAGTACATTACGAGTGTGTTTGCAAAAGTTGCTTAAATACGTTATGTAGATTAATTTTCTACAAATCAGTGTGGTAAACAAATTTAATCTGTTGCTTCTTAATTTAAACAATATTTTCAAAATCTGTTGAGGTTATTCGAATAACTGGATTGATAGTCGACTAACTTTAGGGAAGCAGTCATTAGGTTATTCGAATAACTAAACCTGATATTCGACTATCTTGCCTTGCGGAAAAATCCAGTTTTAATGCGAAATATTGGTTAGTCGAATAACTAGTTAGTTATTCGACTAACTTAGTAAACAGTCATCAGGTTATTCGAAAAACTAAATCAGGTTATTCGAATAACTAAATCAGGTTATTCGAATATCTAAATCAGATATTCGAATATCTTAGCTTGCGGAAATTCCAGTTTTAATACAAAATATTAGATAGTCGATTTTATTAGTTAATCGACTAACTTTGCTGGAAAATAAAAATACCATCGAAATTTAAGCATATTGAAACATTCTAAAGAACTAATACTAACATTATATCATAAACTAACTAATACAAGCTGATACTAATGACTAATAGTTTATCCACTAGCTAATACAAATAAGTAAAATAAAATCAAACAACTCCATCATCCTTAATCATGGATCCGTCAGCGATCAAGTGGTCTATTTTCCCCTCAGGGTGCTCAAAGAAGTCTGCCACATCCAAGTGGGTGTTTTCAAAATTGTTGTCAGAGACAAAATTGGTTTCAGGGTCTTTACTCTTTAGAGATGCTTGATAGAGCTCAACCAAATGTCTTGGTACACGGCAAATTTTTGCCCAGTGCCCTTCTCCGCCGCAACGATAACACATAGTTTCTGAACTATTTGCTTTTGGATCCTCATAATTCTGTTTCCGCTTTTGGTGGTTATCTCTCTTTGGGGGGTGACTAACACCAGGAAAATTTCTTCCTTGTCCACGTCCACGGCCATGACCCCGATCACGATCACGACCACGATTAAAGCCATAGCCTTTTCCACGCTTAGCATAATGGGAATACACCTTATCTACTTCAGGCAATGGTGTAGACCCAGTGAGTCGATTTTCGTGATTTCTCATGAGCAGGTCATTGTTTCGCTCAGCCACAAGGAGAAGAGAAATCAGTTCAGAGTACCTTTTAAAACCTTTCTCTCTGTACTGTTGTTGCAGTACCATATTGGAGGCATGAAACGTTGTAAACGTTTTCTCAAGCATATCATAATCAGTGATATTATCTCTACAGAGTTTCAATTTGGAGGTAATTCTGAACATTGCAGAATTATATTCAGAAACGGACTTAAAGTCCTGGAGCCTCAGATGAGTCCAATCATATCGTGCTTGTGGCAGAGTGACCATCTCCAGGTTGTCATATCTCTCCTTTAAGCCCTTCCACAAGATAAGTGGATCTTTGACTGTGAGATATTCAATTTTCAAACCTTCAGCAAGGTGATGGCGCAAGAAAATCAAGGCCTTAGCACAGTCTTGGGTGGATGCTTTATCTCTGTTTTTAATGGCGTCTCCAAGACCCATAGCATCTAAGTGGATTTCAGCATCCAACACCCATGTCATATAGTTCTTGCCCGAAATTTCAAGGGCAACGAACTGTCTTTTCATAATGTCAGAAATAATCGAAAAAATCAAATTAGGAAGAGAGAAATACCTTAAATTTTTCGAGAAGATTCTTGAGACGGTAGAGTCTCGTGCTGATAACGTGTTATTAAATAATATAAGAACAAGAATAATAATACAAGAACAAGAACAATAGAGAGAAAAGTAGAGAGAGGAGTATTCTTATTAATACTTTTGGGATGATTTACAATGGGGTAAGACCCCCCTCTATTTATAGGAAGATAAAAAACTTAGCCTTGAAGTAAGACTCTTCTTATAAGATAGACATTCACCTTAAATAAAATTCTATTTATAACACCATACAATTACTAGCCCAAAATTAATTATAAGGGATAGCCCAAAACCACTGCCACTCTACAACAAACCCCAGGTGCCATGTATTTGCACATATGCGCCAATGAAACTATTCACGGGGTTGAATTCAAATATTATCCGAAGCCCGGTAATGAAAATACCATCCCTGTTGCTGACATGTCATCCAGTTTTTGCTCAAAGCCAGTTGATGTTAGCAAATTTGGTGTTATTTACGCTGGTGCCCAGAAAAATGTTGGTCCATATGGGGTAACAATTGTAATTATAAGGAAAGATTTGATTGGAAATGCACAGGAAAGTACCTCTGTGATGTTAGATTACAAGATTCATGCCGAGAACAATATACTGTATAATACACCCCCTTCTTTAATTCTGCTGATTCAAATTCAGATAGAGTAGAATAAGGAATGGTAATTCCTCTGCTAAATAAGAAATACAGAAATTAAATGGGTGAATTTTAATTTTATTGATAGGAAACACTATCAATTTTTTTTACAAACTCTACTCTTATTTAAGTTCCTCTTAAATTTGATGTTAGCCAATTGTTGCAAGGCATGATAAATAACAAAAAACAAATAAGAATTTTGCAAAGAATTAGGAGAAAGTATTGAATATTCATACAAATGAAGGAAAAAGAGAAGTTTTTTATTTTATGGTATAACCTTGGGGAAGCAAAAGAAAATAAAACAAGAGAATGTATACAGAGGCGTTAGACGACGATAAAGAGAATTTTGGTTAAATGAGGTGAGGAAGAGCTATTAGTACTCTAAATGAAGCAGTGGTCATCTTCAAAGTAATATGTCCTTATTTTTATTTGTCACTATACAAAAATATATAAAATAAACTGTCATTGTATAATTTATATACAATAGACTATCACTATAGAAAAATTATATAAATTAGACCGTCACTATATAAAATATATATTAAATAGTCTGTCCCATATATAAAAAATAAACAAAAAAGACTGTCACTATACAATTTATGTACAAATAGATTGTCACTATACAATTTATATTCAAAAATAGAATGTCATTCTACAACAAATATACTAAATAGACTATAATTGTATAAAATATGTATAAAATAGTCTAACACTATATAAAAATATACTAAATAGACTTCTAGTATACAATTAGCTCTCAGTATTCAAAATAGATTGTCGCTATACAAAATAGACTGTTATTGTACAAAATATATACAATATATACAGTCAATATACAAAACGTATACAAAACAGACATTTAGGGCTACTAGATGCAATATGTTTGGACCGAAGGGCCATCTTTTGTAAGTGGGCCAAAACATGGGCTATACAAAAGGTAACTTACGAAAATGTTACATATAAGTTTCAACTTACCAACCTCTAGCCAATATTTCAAAAATCGAAACAAATAAGGAATTTTTTAATGGGTATAGTCGAAATTCATTGAAAATATATAGATAAGTTAATATAAAAATTTTGAGGAAGACTGAACGTGATTTGGACTGGTTTTGTATCAAAATTCATAATTAAATTGATGTCAAAAAATTCTTCTGTGACACATGTATTAAACATGTATCACGTATGTATCTCACACACAGATATACATGTGATACACAATCGAAACAAATATGACACATATATGATACACAGTGTGATATATGTATCATTTTTTTTCATATTCAGTTTTTACTTCGTATTATCAATTTAAACCACCTCAAAACTTCACCAAATCATCCCAAAACTCACATTCAAGCTCCTTAAGATATACCCAATCTATTCTAATAGCACTCACTCAAAAGAAAGTGAAAATTTAATATTTTTTTGGCTATAAATAGCTAATTAGCCATTATGGCTAATATTAGTAATATTTTATCAATTGGTTAATTTTTGTAATGAGCTACTTCTAAATGGACATAACTGATAATTTCCCTTAAGGCTATAGGTTTTCTCCAATTTAAACCCAACAAGACATGAGCCCAATATGAAACTGACCAAACAACACTTCGACCCGCCAAACCTATCAATCCGACCCGTCAAAAATGGAGTTTGCTTGAGGCTTTGTTGGTATTCGTGGTTTGGTTCAACTGACTGAAAGCTTATTAAACATTAGTGTTCTGATTTTAAATGGTTTCTTTTTTTCTTTACTGAATTTCTCTGGGTTTTAACACAAACCATACTTAAATTATTAGGTTAAATTTAATGGTGTTAATTTCATGCTTGACTTTCATGTGCTCTACATCGAAAAATCCATGACTCATGCTTTTAGTAGTCTTATGTTTTTATTATTAGTGTTACTTTTCATCAGGCATGTCAGTGTGTTTGAACTTCACGTGCTTAAATGATGAACGGAAGAAGTTAATCTTCGTAAAGTTAATCTTGAGCCTGGAACGAACAGTGATTAAACTTTGAAATGTTCTTTGGCGTATGTGCTTATGTTAATTTTAGAACATTTTCATTGTTTAGACTCATGCTATTCATTTCAAAGATATTAAGTCTTAAAGTTGGGTCTTACTTGAATTAAAAGGCCAATCCATTGGTAATAAATAATAATAATAATAAATTTTTAAAGAACATTACTTTTTGGAAAATATAAAGGTTTTTAGAAAATAATTGATGCATTTTCTTGATGGTATCGTGCCCGTAGTTTTGTTCCGAAGCGCGGTACAAGTTTAAAATAATAGTTAAGTTGAATTTGTGAAGTTTGGTAAGAATCGGAGTTCGTTTATTATAAATTAGATCTTTATTTGAAAAATGAAAATATTTATGTTCTTTAGCGATTTCATGAATTTGAGGTTTAATTCTTAGTTATTGATGTTATTTTGATTATTTAATTGCAAGAACAAATTCGTATGATGTTTTTGGACTTGCGTGCATGCTTGATTTGGAGCCCCGAGTACTCGGGGTGAGTTTTGGATAGGCCACCAAGTCAAATTGATCTTAGGAGCAATTGCTGGTATCTGATATTTTTGCCCAAGCCTGGGCAGGCCCTTTTCGCAAATGCGAGCACTGGGTGGGAATTGCGAAGCCCTCCCAATCACAAATGCAATGTTTACTTCGCAATTACGAAGGTGAGAGGATTTTCCCATGACCGCAAATGCCAAAGATTCTTCACAATTACGAAGACAACAGGTTCCAAAGGGGTTCGCAATTGTGAACCCTGCTCGCAATTGCAACATCTATACCTGTGTAAATCATAACTTACACAATTTTTTTATTTTTCTACCTCCTTCAAGCCCTAAACACTCTTGGGCGATTTTCTGAAGAAACGTTCTTTTCCAAATTAATTGTAAGTCATTTCTAACTCATTTTTTCATCCATTACATCTTTTCACATGATTTCAATTCAAAACCAAGGGTTTTTATGGGGGAAATTGGGTATTTTAGGTAGAACTTAGTATTTTTAAATTTTGAAGATTTAGACCTCGATTTGAGGTCTGATTTCAAAATAAATTATATATTTGACTTCGTGGGTGAATGGATAACCGGGTTTTGGTTCGAGCCTCGGGTTTTGACCATGTGGCTCGGCGTCGATTTTTGACTTTTTGCAGAAATATTTAGAAAATCTGTTATCATGCATTAGAATTGATTCATATAGTATTTATTAATATCGTTAAGTAAATTGTGGCTTGATACAAGCGAATCGATAGTGGAAATAAGAGGTAAAGTGGTAGTTGAGGCATGAATTGTGTATATGGCATTGAGATAAGTGTTTGGTCTAAGCTTAGCTTAAGAGATTAGGAGTTATGTCTTATTTGCTATTGTTAATTGTTGAGTATACCGTATAGGTGTGGTGACGAGTATTTATATACTGGTGTTAAGCATGCCTGTGAGTCTTATAGTTAGATTGATGTGACTATCTTTTGTATTTTTCATGCTTTATAGGATGATTTCTATTGTTGAATAAGGCTTGTGAAAGTATTATTGATAATTGAACCTTGTAGAGCATTGGCTCAAATTGAGAATTTAGTTGTGAAGTAATTGTGAAAAAGAGAAGAGGTTTATGATATTGTCTCCCTTGCAGGGATGTTAGTGCTTTTAATATTATCCCCCTTGCCAGGATGTTTATACTCATAATATTGTTTCACTTAGCAGCATATTGTTGTTATGCTATTGTTCCCTTGCCAGGATTCTACTGTGATTTTATTGATTCCTTTGACCATATTGCTTTGTGATTGTTGCTTGGGTATGGAAGAGTGTCAATGCATGAAGAGTGATGTCGTGCATGATATTTGTGAGAGAGTGTTAATCTGCGAAGGGAGATTTCGTGCATGATATTTGTGAGAGAGTGTTAATGCATGAAGGGTGCTGACGTGACACACGATGTACAATTCCGTACTGCACGAAGTAAAATGTCATGCCATGATATGAGTGATAATGCACGAAGGATAAATACGTGCCATGAGTATGTGAGGTAAAAACACGAAGGGTGATGCTCTGCCGATTATATTGATTCTTATGCTAAGCGTGAGAGTATAAGCATGAAGGGTGATGCCGTACACTTGTCATTGATTTCCACTTTCTTTGTTATAGTTGACTTTTCATGTTCCTTTCGCTTCTTTACTAAAATTTTGTTTGTAAATGATACTCCCCGCAGCATGTTTTCCCTTCAAATCTTTAACTGCTAGTTTTTATCTTTATTATTGTTGTATATGATATAATTGCGTAGGTCTATTTGGTATTTTTTTTCCTAGCGTTGTCACTACTTCGCCCATGTTAGGCTAGACACTTATAGCACATGGAGTCGGTTGTGCAGATTTTGGTGCTGCAACTTTTGGACCACAGTGAGGTTGTTGCCTTCAGTCCAGTAGCAAAGACCAGAGGTAGTCCCACAGGCGTCCGCAGGTCTTGGCGTCTCCTTCTATCTTTCAGTTATATTTCTTTTATATGTTTCACAAACAAATTTGTATTTATCTTTCATATCACTTTTTGTTGTACTCTTAGAAAGTCGGTGACATCATGACACCAAATTCTTGATAGAGTTCTATCTTGGATTCTGTACTAGTTATATGGTTAAACTATTAGTATTTGTGTTCTGCATTTCTTTTTATTATAATATTTTTGGTTTTGATCACCTATTATATTGAACTGTAAAAAAGGCTAAGTAAAAAGTTTAATGAATCTATAATACTCGTCTTTCCAAGCTTTCATGAGTAGGTGCCATCACGATTCCTAAGGATGAATAATACAGTTCATGACAAGTTGGTATCAGAGCTATAGGTTGCTTAGGTCTCACAACTCACGGACAAGCTTAGTAGAATCTGGGGGATCAGTATGGAGACGTCTATATTTATCCTTTAAGGCTACTGAGTTAGGAAAAAACTTCACATATATTCTTTTCTGCCGTGTAAGTTGATTTATCAATGCTAATTGAACTTCCACTCTATTCTTTGGTAGATGGTGAGAACACGTACCGCTTCGTCAACTGACCAGCAGCTCAATCCCCTAGTAGCAGCTCCTGTGAGGGTAGAGTCGAGGCTGTGCTAGGGCATGAGGCAGAGGCAGGGCTCAGCTTAGAGCTTGAGCAGTAGCACAAGTTGTGGAGCCTCAAGTTGAGTTTGATGATGAGGTTTCATCCCAGACAGTTCCAACAGGACCAACTCAGATCCTAGAGGGGTTCATCGCCATCCCGGTACTTCGTCTGTCTAGTGGTCCTTATGGAGAGTGTCGGCCTGGAAAGCTTGCTTCCTGTACCACCAGTTGTTTCTCAGGCTGGAGGAGAAGCCCGGACTACTGCTACTCGCACTCCAGAGCATATGGCTCCCCAATTTCAGACTCGGGCAACTTAGCCAGTTGGGGTAGTTCAGCCTGGTATTGTGGCACAGACCGGAGAGGGGCCAAATATGTCTGCTGATGCCTTGTGTAGATTGGACAAGTTCAGCAAGCTCTTCACTACTACTTTTGGTGGAACATCTTCTGAGGATCCCAAGGATTATTTGGATAGCTGTCATGAGGTTCTACGGAACATGGGGATAGTTGAGACCAATGGGGCTGACTTTACCATATTTTGATTGTCTGGACAACGAAGACTTGGTGGAGATATTATTATTTGGATAGACTAGCTGGGTCACAGGCTTTGACTTGGGATCAGCTCTCTTAGCTATTTCTAGAGAAGTTTCTTCCTACCACTCAGAGGGAGAACTATTGGAGGCAGTTTGAGCGTCTCCAACAGGGTTCTATGATTGTTACTTCGCATGAGATCAGATTCATTAATTTGACCTGTCATGCTCTTCTTATACTTCCCACTAAGAGAGAAAGAGTGAGGAGGTTCATTAACGGACTCGTTCAGCCTATTCGGTTGCAGATGGCTAAGAAAACGGGGAGCGAGATTTCTTTCCAGGATGTGGCCAATGTGGCCAGGAGAGTTGAAATGGTTCTATCACAAGGGACTAGTCAGGGGTTTGACAAGAGGCCTAGTCATTCAGGAAGGTTAAGTGGTGCCTCATCTGGAGGGAGAGATTTTTTTGGTAGGGGCAATTCTTTAAAGCGGTTTCATTTTGCACTTGGGCTGCTCACGGTGCTCCTGGTGGCCTTGGTTCTCATATGTAGTATTTTTATCAGCTGCCATACAGTGCACCATCAGCTCTTATCAGTGCATATCCGCTCCAGTGTTTTCAGAGTGGTAATTCAGGCCGTTAGAGTCAGCAGTCTCAGCAGACGAGGGCTTGTTATACTTGTGGCGATACGAGGTATATTGCTAGATTTTGGCTCGAGCACCGAGCAACTCTCAGCATCAGGGTTCCCGTGCCATGGTTTGGGCACCGAGTGTTCCACCGCCTGCTGATCCAGCTAGATGTGGTGGTAGAGATACTAGAGGTGGAGGTAAAAGTATTAGAGGTCGAGTTCAGGCCGCTCGTGGTGGAGGTTAGAAAGCAGGAGGCCGTCCCAAAGGTATAGTTCATAGTGGTGGGGCCGAGCCCTGATGTTAAGTTTTTCCAACTAGGCTGAAGGATAAGTCTTATTCAGTTATCACAGTTAAAATTTTTGTTTTTAGTAGAGATTCTTCAGTTCTATTTGATCAAGGATCTACATACTCCTATGTGTCATCTTATTTTGCACAGTATCTGGTCATGCCTAGTGATTCCTTGAATACTCCTGTATATGTGTCTACACCGGTGAGTGATTTTATTATGTTAAATTGTGTCTATCGTTCGTGTATAGTTGTGATTGGGAGTCTTGAGACTCGAGTAGATTTGTTACTTTTGGATATGGTTGATTTTGATGTCATATTAGGGATGGACTGGTTATCACCTTACAACGCTATCTTGGACTGTCATGAGAAGACTGTGACCTTAGCCTTGCCAGGTTTACTTCATTTAGAGAGGAGATGGACTTTTGGTCATTCTACCAGCAGGGTTATCTCATATATGAAAGCTCCGCGTATGGTTGATAAGAGGTGTTTGGCCTATTTGGGTATGTTCATGATTCTAGTGATGAGGTTCCTCATATAGATTCTGTGCCTGTTGTTCGTGAGTTCTTGAAGTTCCTTCAAACCTACCAGGTATTTCATCCGATAGGGATAGTGACTTATGCATTTATTTGGCTCTGGGAACTCAGCCTATTTCCATTCCGCTGTATTGTATGGACTTGTCAGAGTTGAAGGGATTGAAGGAGCAGTTGCAAGGCTTGCTTGATAAGAGATTTATTAGACCTAGTGTTTACTTGGGATGCGCTGGTGTTGTTTGTTAAGAAAAAGGACGGATAAATAAGTATGTGCATTGATTATCGATAGTTGAACAAGGTCATAGTCAAGAATAAGTATCCTTTACCAAGGATTGATGATTTGTTTGATACGTTTTAGGGTGCCAAGGTATTTTTAAAGATTAATTTGAGATCTGGCTACCATTAGTTGAGGATTAGGGCATCAGATGTCCCTAAGGCATTTTTTCACACTCGGTCTGGGCATTATGAGTTCTTGGCGATGTCATTCGAATTGACAAATGCTGCAGTAGATTTCATAGATTCGATGAACCGAGTGTTCAAGCCTTACTTGTATTCATTCGTGATAGTCTTCATTGATGATATATTTTGATCTTTTCCAGCGGCCGGGAGGAGCATGAGCAACATATAAGAGTTGTTCTTTAGAGTTTGAGAGATAGTCAGTTGTATGCTAAGTTTTCAAAGTGTAATTTTTGGTTGAGTTCAGTTGCATTATGGGGTCATGTTGTATCAGCAGAAGGTATCCAAGTGGATCCAAAGAAGATAGACGCAGTCAAGAATTGGCCTAGACTCGCATTAAATACAGAGATCCGGAGTTTCTTGGGTTTGGAATGCTATTGCCGTTGGTTTGTGGATGGGTTTTCATATATTGCAGCCCGATGACCAGGATGACCCATAAGAGTGCCTAGTTCAGGTTGTCAGACGAGTGTAAGGTGAGCTTTCAGAAGATCAAGACAACTTTCACTACAAAATCGGTGTTGGTATTGCCAGGGCCATATACAGTTTATTGTGACGCATCTCGTATTGGGCTTGGTGCGGTGTTGATGCAGGATATCAAGGTCATTGCATATGCTTCACGATTTTGAAGATTGATGAGAAGAATTATCCAGTTCATGATTTTGAGTTAGCAGCCATTGTTCACGTGCTGATGATTTAAAGATACTATTTGTATGGCGTGTCATATGAGATGTTTACGGATCACAAGAGTTTGCAGTATTTTTTCAAGCAGAATGAGCTAAAGTTTAGGCAGAGAAGTGGTTGGAGCTGTTGAAAGACTATGATATCACAATCTGGTATCATCCTGGGAAGGCTAATATGGTGACCGATGCTTTGTGCAGGAGGTCAGCCAGTATGGGCAGTCTTGCATATATTCTGGTCGGTAAAAGGCCGCTTGCCTTGTATGTTCAGGCTTTGGCCAATCAGTTCATTAGGTTTGATGTTTCTGAGCCCATCCATGTGTTAGCTTGTACAGTCAATCGTTCTCTATTATTTGAGGGTATCAGAGATTGGCCATATGATGATCTTTATTTATATGTCATTAGGGGCATGGTGCGGCACGGTAATGCTTAGCAGGTTACATTGGGAGATGATAGAGTTTTGAGGATGCAGAGTCAAGTTTTTGTGCCTAATGTGGATGAACTTCGAGAGTTGATTCTAGAGGAGGCACACAGTTCCCGGTATTCCATCCATCCAGGCACCGCTAAGATGTATCAGGACTTGTGACAGCATTACTGGTGGAGGAGGATGAAGAAGGATATTGTTGCATATGTGGCTCGGTGTTTGAATTATCAGTAGGTAAAAGTACGAGCATCAAAGCCCTGGTGGTTTGTTCCAAAAGATTGATATTCCTAAGTGGAAGTGGAAATGTATCACTATAGACATCGTTGTTTGACTCCCATGGACTCAGAGAAAGTTAGATGTAGTGTGGGTTATTGTTGATAGGCTGACCAAGTCAGCACATTTCATTCCTGTGGAAGTTTTCTATTCTTCTGAGCGGTTGGTAGAGATCTATATCTGGGAGATTGTTCGTCTTCATGCTGTGCCCATGTCTATCATTTCGTATCGAGGTACGCAGTTTACCTCGCATTTCTGGAATGCAGTTCAGTATGAGTTGGGCACACGGGTCGAGTTGAGCACAACATTTCATCATTAGACGGACGAGCAATCTGAGCGTACTATTCAGATTTTGGAAGATATGCTCCAAGCTTGTGTTACTGACTTCGGAGGCTTGTCAGATTAGTTCTTGCCTTTAGTGGAGTTTTCCTACAACAACAGCTACCGGTCGAGCATATAGACGACTCCTTGCTAGGCGTTATATTGTAGGTAGTGTCTGTCGTCGATTGGATGGTATTAGCCGGGAGAGGCTCAATGTTTTTGTACGGATCTAGTACAGTATGCCTTGGACAAGGTTAAGATTATTGAAGATAGGCTTCGTACACCTCAGTCCAAGCAAAAGAGATATGCCGACTGTAAGGTTCGTGATGTAGCATTCATGGTCGCCGAGCGGGTGTTGCTTCCGGTGTCCCCCATGAAGGACGTGATGAGATATGGGGAAAGGGGCAAGCTTTGACCTAGATTCATTGGCATGTTTGAGATTCTTAATTGAGTGGGAAAAGTGGCTAATAGACTTCCATTGTCGTCGAGTTTATGAGTTGTGCATCCAGTATTTCATATGTCCATGATTCAGAATTATCATAACGATCCATCCCACGTGTTAGACTTCAGCACTATCCAGTTGGAGAAGGACTTGTCCTATGAGGAGGAGCCGATACCTATTCTAGACCGGTAGGTTCGTCAAGTGAGATCAATGAGATTCCCTTCTGTTTGTGCTCAGTGGAGAGGTCAGCTTGCCGAGGCAGCTACCTTGGAGCCAAATCCGATATGCAGATCCGATATCCCCATCTTTTCTCCGACTCGGGAACTTTTCTCGTAGGTTTCGTAGTAAAATATGGGACTTTGGCGTATGCCCGCAATCAAATTCTGAGGTTCTAATCCCGATATATGAATTTTTAATGAACACTGTTTTCTGAAAAATATAAAGGTTTTTAGAAGTAAATTGCTGCATTAGCTTGATGGTGTCGGGCCCGTATCTTGGTTCTGAAACATGTTACAAGTTTAAAATAATAATTACGTTGAATCTTAGATGTTTGGTAAGAGTTAGAGTTCCTTTAGTATTAATCAGACTTTTATTTGAGAAAATGGAAATTTTGATGTTCTTTAGTGATTTCATGCATTTGAGGTTTAATTCATAGTTATTTATGCTATTTTAATGATTTGATTGCATGGACAAGTTCGTATGATATTTATTGGACTTGCGTGCATGTTTGGTTTGGAGCCCCGAGGGTTCGAGTGAGTTTTTGATAGGCCACCGAGTGAAATTGGACTTAGGAACAATTGTTGATATCTGGCATTTTTGTCCAAACCTCCGATCTCGAAATTGCAAGATCAGGTGTTTCGCAATTGCGAAGTGGACAGGCTTCGTAAATGTGAACCCAGTGTCACAAATACAAACCAAGCCTGGACAGGACCCTTTTTCCAATGCGAACACTGGGTGGGAATTGCGAAGCCCTCCTAGTCGCAAATGCAATGTTTCCTTCGCAATTACGAAGGTGACAGGATTTTCCCATGGTTACAAATGCAATAGATTCTTCGTATTTGTGAAGACTACTAGTTCCAAAAGGCAAACATTCGTCGCAATTGCGACATCTTCACCTGTATAAATCATAACTCAGACAAAAAATTCCATTTTTCAAACTCCCTCAAACCCTAAGCTCTCTTGGGCAATTTTCTAAAGAACAATTATTCTCCAAATTAATTGTATGTTGTTTCTAACTCATTTTCTCCAATCTATTACATCTTTTCACATGATTTCAATTCAAAACCAAGGGTTTTCATGGGGAAATTAGGTGTTTTGGGTAGAACTTAGGATTTTCATATTTTTGGGATTTGAACCTCAATTTGAGGTCCAATTTCAAAACAAATAATATGTATGCGTTCTTGGGTGAATGGGTAATCAGATTTTGGTTCCTTGGGTTATGAACATGTGGGCGTAGGGTCGATTTTTAACCATTTGGGGAAATCTTTAGAAAACCTATTTTCATGCATTGGAATTGTTTCATTTAGCATTTATTGATGCCGTTTAGTTAATTGTGGCTAGATACAAGCAAATTGGTGGTGGAAACAAGAGGTAAAATGGTAGTTGAGGCTTGAATTATGTTCGTGACATTGAGGTAAGTGTTTGGTCTAACCTTAGCTTGGAGGATTATGAGTTGTATCTTATTTGCTATTTGTTAATTTTTGAGTACGACGTATAGGTGTGGTGACGAGTATCTATACGTCGGTGTCAAGCATGCTTGTGAGTCTTATACTTTGATTGATGTGACTCTATTTCGTATTGTTTATGCTTTATATGATGATTTCTATAATGGAACAAGGCTTGTGAAAGTATTATTGGTAATTGAACATTGTAGAGCATTGGCTCAAGTTGAGAATTGAGTTGTGAAGTAATTGTGGAAAATAGAAGAGGTTTACGATTTTATCTCCCATGTCGGAATGTTATTGCTTTTGATATTATCTCTTTTGTCGGGATGTTATTAGTCATGATATTGTTTTCGTTCCAGGGAATTGATCTTATGCTTTCCCTTTCCAGGATTCTATTATGATTTTATTGATTCCTTTTCCCGTATTGCTTTGTGATTGTCGCTTGGGTATGGAAGAGTGTCAAAGCATGAAGGATAGTGTCGTGCATCATATTTGTGAGAGATTATTAATATACAAAGGGTGATGTAGTGCCGATATTGTAAGTTAAAAGCACGGAGGGTGATGCCGTGCCACAAGGCGTACAATGACGTTCCATGATATGAGTGATAATGCACGATAGATAATTATGTGCCATGATTATGTGTGGTAAAAGAACGAAGTGATACCGTGACGATTATATTGATTCTTATGGTGAGACGAGAGTAAAGGCGCGAAGGATGATACCGTATACTTGTCATTTATTTCCTCATTCTAATAGATGAATTTTCATGTTCCTTTCACTTCTTTACTGAAATTTTGTTTTTACATGATATATGCGTATCATGTTATCCCTTCCCATCTTTAACTTCTAGTTTCTTTCATTATTACTTGTTGTATATGATATAACTGCACAGGTTTATTTGGTACGATTGTCCTAGCCTCGTCACTACTTCACCGAGGTTAGGCTAGATACTTACCAGCACATGGGGTCGGTTGTGCTGATACTACAATCTGCACTATGTGCAGATCCCGATACTGGAGCTTTTGGACCACAGTGAGATTGCTGCCTTTAGTCTATTAGCAAAGACCCGAGGTAGTCCTGCAGGCGTCCGCAGGCCTTTGCGTCTCCTTCTATCTTTACATCATGTTTCTTTTACGTATTTCAGACACAACTTTGTTTTTATCTTTCAGACCACCGTTTGTAGTATTCTAGATAGTCGGTGACATTGTGACACCAAATTCTAGGTAGAGTTGTATGTTGGATTTTGTACTAGTATATGGTTAAATAAGTTTTCGTCTTCCACATTCATGTTTATTATAATATTTCCGCTGTTGATCACCTCTTATAGTGAACTGTTAAATTAGCTCATTAAAAAGGTTAATGAAACTATAATACTCTGCTTGCCTAACATTCATGAGTAGGCGCCATCATGAATCTCGAGGGTGAAAAATCCGGGTCGTGACAATAAATTAATTAATTTTCTTCATAATTCAATATCAGATCCGGAAGTTACCTCTTACCATCTAAAATCTATGAATCCTGCTTCAAAATCCTTTTTTAAATCACAGATTAAAATGTCGAAATTCTGAAACCTTATACTCAAGAATGTAACATCAAATATCCAGTTTTCCTTTGTGTTCCGTCAATTCGGAGCATCCATGGAGTCATCTTGGAGTTTTATATAAAGATTCGAAGTCCGGAGGTCAAACTCAGTGACCTATGGATATTAGGGCTTTAACCACTGGTCCAAAGCCTTCAACGATCAATCCCCTTTCTTTAGTAAAATCAACCTTGTTTTTCAATATATTACTTCCCCGATTTTTACTCGATTTGCTATCATCATCTACCATGCATCATCTTTTGTTGTCACTTTGAATCTTGTTGAACCCTAAAGGCATTGAATGCCACTATTAAAGAAGGCTTCAAAGGCATTGAATGTCACTATAAAAGGAGGCTTCAATTCTCTCACCTAACAAACACCAGAACAACCTAACACTGAACGCACACGGTCACAAACACTAAGAAAATCAGCATATTGATGTTAGGTATCTTACTGTTTTACTATATTTTGCCGAGTTCTTTTCTAGTTCAAGCATCAAGGTTTCTGGGATCTTTAACAACAAAATGATTCGTTTGGTGTGTTGCCCCTAAGAAGGTCAGCATCTTTCTCTCCCTCTTTTTTTCTTTCATATCTTTGAATGATTTAGATATATCTATGTTAAGGTCTATAGATTAATATTATTATAATGATCCCAAAGGTTATCTTGTATTTTAGAACTCAATGTAAGCCTTAAACATCTCTTTTCAATCCTTTTAGATTTACGTGCACAGTCCGCACGTGCTTCTAGAAAGCTTTTAACTTAAAAGTTGATAAAAATAAGGAATTTTGTCTAAAAACTCCCTTTGCATTGATTTTGGTCAATATTTTTGGTAAACCCAGCCGGATTTGTGATTTGATAGTTTTGGTGGATCCGCATCGTGATTTGGGGGTTGGGCGTATGCTCGGAATAGAATTCAAAAGTCCCTAGCCCGAGATATCGGACTTTATTGAAATTTGAAAGTTAAAGGCTTAATGAAATGGAAGTGTTTGATCAAAGTTAGGCCTTTTGGATATCGAGTCCGTATTATGGTTTCAGAATTCGGTATAGGTCAAATACACTAGTTATGACTTGTTTGTAAAATTTGGTGAGAAACGTAGTTGGTTTGTCGTGATTCGGACGTTCGATTGAGAAATTAGAAGTTTCAAAGATTTCTTGAAAATTTTATTTTATTTGGTGTTAAATTCGTAGTTTTAGGTGTTATTTTTGGTGATTTGATTGCACGAACTAATTCTTATGATGTTATAATACTTGTGTGCATGTTTGGTTTGGAACCCCGAGGGCTCGGGTGCGATTCGGTTAGGCTACAAAGTGAAATTGGACTTGGAGATGTTGCTGGTGGCTCTGATATTGTTCCAGGCCTCTGATTTTGCATTTTGCTAGATTAGGCATTGCAATTGCGACCTCTCAGGGGTTCGCATTTGCGATCTTCTCATCTCCAATGCGAAGAGAAGCTGGGCAAACAATTTTTTCATTTGCAAAGTAAACCTAGGAAGGGCCATTATCACAAATAAAATCCTAGAGTCATAATTGCAGAGGTTAGTATTTGCATTTGCGAAGAAACCTTCAAACAGAAGTATGAAGCAATTCACATTTGCGATGGTCCTTTTACATTTGCGGGCTTCGCATTTGCGAACCGCAGGTTGTATTTTGCGATATCTGCAACTGGTAAAAGAGAGAGACATGATTATTCTCCCATTCTTTAAATTTTGAAAACCTAAAACACAAGAGGCGATTTTCCAAAGAACGTTTCTTCCCTAAAGCATTGCTAAGTAATTCTAAATTAGTTTTTTTCAATCATTCACTTCATTTTACAAAATCTAATGTTTTCATGGTGGAATTTGAGATTTTTGGGTAGAAACTAAGGGTTTCAAAATTTGGAGATTTAGAACTCAAATTGAAGTCGGATTCCAAAACCCATTATATATCTGGGCTCGTGGGTGAATGGGTAATCAGGTTTTGGTTTGAATTTCGTGCTTAGGCCAAGCGGGCCCAGGTGATGACTTTTTCAATGATGACTTAAGTAAAAATTTTGTTATCGTGGGTGATTCCTATGGCTTATTTAGAACCGTTTGGTTGATAATTTGCTCGATATTATTGGTTCGGAGGCTAGGTTTTATGGCAAAGGCGTGGTTGAGCTTTGAGTGGTCTTTAGAGTGAGGTAAGTATTGTGTCTAACCTTGAATTGAGGGAATTAGGAACCCTTGGACTATTTGCTATGTTATGCTCATGTGAGCCGCATATATGCGAGCTCACGAGTGCTTTTACGAGGCCAAATTATCTATATTTCCCTAAATTATTGCTTTTCCTTAACTGTTACCTTCCATGTCCTAATTGTTGTATGCGCTAAATGCTTTCCATGCTTAAATGCTACGCGTTAGTCAATATCTTCTTCTGTTAACAATGTTAGCTCCTTTCATAGTTTTCCTAATCCCTATTATTGCTTAATTTGACGTTTTTGCACCTTCGAATTGTATCTTGCTCGGTTGGTCTTGCTGTGTAGTATTATTTGTGTAGATTCTAAATTGTTAAGGGGTTATATTGGTTCGATTTGTTATTTATTGATTGTAAAGGCCTTGTGATTTCGATTGTTGACATGATTGTGTACATTGAGTGTTTGGCACTGATATGGTGGGATCAGGATGCACGCTGCAGCAGGCGTAATACGGGACGATAAATATGGTCGAAGAAGGGTGAATTTATTTATACGGTGAGATCAGATTGCACGCCGCAATAGGTGGATTGACATGGTGAAATAAGGGTAAATTATTGTTATTGATATATAGTGGGATCAGATTTCATGCCACAATAAATATATATATATATATAATGTACGGTTATCCATATTGCTACGTTTGAATAAGAGAGGATTATGTGTGCTCTAGTGTGATCAATCTACACGCCGCAACAACTTTGATGTTTCCATTTCCCGGGCAATGTGTTTTTCAGTGTTGTTATTTGAATTGGTAAAGATTAGTAATTGTAAATGACACTAGTGTATTTTCAAGGCTGCAATTATCAATTTTTATTGGTTGTTTAAATTTCGTACTCTACTTCTATTATTTCGTCATTATATATTTCATATAGGTTGTATTGTAGGTGAGCCGTCTTAGCCTCGTCACTACTTCGTCGAGGTTAGTCTCGGAGCATACATGTATATAGGGTCAGTTCTACTAATACTACAGTCTACACACTCTTTAGATTTTTGAGTGGATCCCAGCGGCAGTTATTAGAGAAGCCGGATTGGACATCGGCGGAGACTTGAGGTATAGTTATTCATCGCCCGCAACACCTGGGGTCCCCATCCTCTTCTTTTTTTTGAAATACAACTTAATTCATACATCTTTGTACTTATTTCAATCCTTTAAGTGTATTACTTTAGAAGTTCGTGCACTTGTGACACTAGGTTCAAGGAATTGTAATGGTTGTTTGGCCATTTTATCCTCTGTATTAATATTTCGGTTATTCCGGTTGTCTTTTGATATTTAATTCAATTGTTAAAAATGCATAAAAATTGTTCTAACGTTGGCTTACCTAGCAAGTGAAATATCATGCACCATCACGGTCCTGACAATGAGAATTTTGGGTCATGACAAGTTGGTAATAGAGCAATAGATTACATAGGTCTCACAAGTCACAAGCAAACTTGGTAGTCTAAGGGATCGGTACAGAGACGTTTACACTTACCTTCCAGAGGCTATGAAGTTAGGAACAGTTTTACTTCTATTCTTCTCTACCATGTGATTTTATTCTATCATTTCTGATTGGACTCTTCTATTATGTTCTCTCGTACATGGAGAGAACGCGTAGCGCATCTTCACCCGAGCAACAGCTAGAACCCTAAGTGGCAACTCGTACGTGAGGTCAGAGGACGAGGCCGAGACCGTGCCAGAGGCCGAGGCAAGGTCAAGGCTCAACCCAGAGCACGAGTAGCAGCAGCATCAATGGAGTCTCAGGTGGAGTATGGTGAGGAGGCTCCAGCCCAGACCGTTCCAGCAGGACCAGTTCTGGTCCCGAAGGGGTTCATCGCCACTTCGATACTTTAGGATGCTTTGGTTCATCTATTGGGCCTTATGGAGTGTGTGGCACATGACGGCATATTCCTTGTAGCACCATCTGTCTCTCACGTTGAGGGAAGGGCACAATATTCCGCTACCCATACTCCGTAGATGATTGCTCCCCAGTTTCACACTCCAGCAGCTAAGCCAGTTGAAGTAGTTCAGTTGGGTGTTGCAGCACATATCGCTATTGGATTAGCTATATTTCTTAAGGATTTGTGGAGATTGGATAGGTTTACCAAACTTTTCCCAGTTCACTTCTGCGGTGCATCTTCAGATGAACCTCAGGACTATCTGGACAACTGTTATAAGGTGCTACAGAACATAGGAAAGTGGAGACCAATGGGATTGACTTTTCTGCATTTCATTTGTCGGGTTCCGCCAAGAAATGGTGGAGTGATTATATGTTGACCAGACCAACTGAGTCGCCTACTCTCACTTGGTACCATTCCTCAGCTATTTCCTGATAAATTCCTTCCTACACTTAGAGAGAGGACTATTGGAGGCAGTCCAAGCATCTGAAGCATGTTTCTATGGCTATCATTTAGTACGAGACTCGATTTGTGGATATTTCCTGTCATGATATTCTTTTACTTCCTACTGAGAGAGAAAGAGAGAGAGAGAGAGAGAGAGAGAGAGAGAGAGAGAGAGGGTGAGGTAGTTTATCGAGGGGCTTTTTCAACTTATTAGATTGTAGATAACTAAGGAAATTAGGAGTGAGATTGTTTTTTCAGGCGGCAGCTAATATTGCAAGACGACTCGAGATGGTACTAGCTTAAGGGAGTAGTCAGGGATCTAGCAAGAGACCTCGTCATTCTGGTGGATTCTGCTGGGGGTACTGTTGGTAGAGGCCATCCTCCCATGCCTTATTAGTTAGAATTTCATGCATGCTACAGTGCTTCATGGAGTCGTGGTCATTATGTTCCTCATTATGGGCAGCCAGCCTATGGTGCACCGCATATTCAGAGTTATTACCATGGTCATCCAGCCCGTCTAGGTCAGTCTTAGTTTCAACCACCACAACACCATGATAGATGTTTTGTGTATGGTGGTTTTGGGCATATCAGGTGTGATGACCCAACGCTAATTTTTGGAATTTATGTCCCATTGCCCCACTAACTGCTTCCCCTATTCTCATTTTTGCTATTTTTCTTTTGTCGGGACGTTCAGTGTTAGGATTCGGAGTGTTTTGGGACAATTAGTCCCTAAATGAGAGCTTAAGTGTTAGAAAGTAATCAGTAATTAGAACGGTGTGAAGACGGCCTTAGAATGGAAATTCGATAGTTCCGTTAGCTCCGTTATGTGATTTTGGGATTGGGAGCGTGTTCGGAGAGTATTTTGGGAGCCCGTAACTCATTTAGGCTTGAAATGCCAAAAGTTAGAATTTTGAATTTTTCGGTCTGATAGTGAATTTTTTATTTGAGGGCCATAACGGGATTCCAGAAGTTGTTGTAGCACCGTCATGTCATTTTGGATGTGCGTGTAAAATTTCAGGTCAATCGGACGAGTGTTGGTTTTGTTTTTTGATCGAAAGAGTATTTTGGATAAACTTGAAGTTCTTAGGCTTGAATCTTTGATTTAATTGGGTTTCCGGTGTTGTTTTAGATGTTTTAAGGATTGGTGCAGGTTTGAATAAGGTAGCAGGTTGTATTGGTGCTTTTGGTTGAGGTCCCGGGGACCTCGGGTGTGTTTCGGATGCTCAACGAAAAATTTTGGAGTTAGAAGAAAAATTGTAGCAGGTATTCTAGTATTTCCGCTTCTGCGGTTTGGGAACAGTAGAAGCGGAGCCGCATATGCTGCTATGGCTCCGCAGAAGTGATTTGGGGCAACCTCAGATGAAACCGTAGAAGCGGTAGATCGTCCGCAGAAGCAGATTCGCTCATGCGAGATGGGAACAACAGAAGCAAAAATTGGGGAGTTTAATGAAACCATAGAAGTGGCCTTGTTTCCGCATAGGCGGGACCGCAGAAGCAGTTATCACTGTTCAGATATAGAAAAAATCGAGGGTTAAGTTTTAAAAGTTGGAAAATCAATTGAGAGCTCGGGAGAAGGCAATTTTGTGTGGGTTTTGAAGAGAAGATAATTGGGTAACGTTGATTTGACCTTTTCTAGTTATATTTCACCATTATCTAGTTAAATACACCATTACAATTTAATTTCAAGGTCTAAAATTGGAAAAAATGGGTGAAACTTCTTAAACTTAATATTTTGATTTTGAGTGGGTATTTGATCTCTGATTTGGGATATATTTATATGGTTATACTCGTGAGAGTACAAGAGTTCTGAAAATATAAAAATTATTTGATTCTGAGTCGTTGGCCCGAGGGGCATTTTTGTTATTTTACCTATTTTCACGCCTTAGCTGTAATTTTAATAGTGAAATCAGTTGCTCGTGATATTATTTACGTTACGTAATTGGATTGAATAGATTTTGGTCATTCATAGTCGGATACTCGTGGCAAGGGCATTGTTTCGTAGTTGGTTTTGTACTGGTTCGGGGCAAATGGCTTGTCTAAGTTTGTGTGGGGGACCTCCCCCCTTAGGATATATTACTTGTTATTTAAATGCCTGGTACGTGAGGTGACGAGCGTGTACTTGAGCTAATTGTTGAAAATCTGTTCTACTTAGAGTATTTAACTCTGTTTTCTTGTGTATTTGCCTATTCCAAATGTAATTTAACCTGTGTTAGCTTAGAAAAAAGCATGTTTAGCTGTTTTACTTGCTTATTTGCCTAAACTGTATTATTTGTCCTCCATGAAGCATGCTAGACTACAAATTTCATTAATTGTTCTTACTGAGTATTACACATTATTTGAATTGTTGCGGTGTTTACAATATGGGACTACGTGAAGGTATCCTGAAAACTCCTTTTGTGCGTGTTACGTTCTGAGATTGAGAGTGCGGGATACCAATAGATTCCTGGCACAAATATAATTATAAAAATGGAAGATACCAGGAGATCCTCAGGATACTAATATAGCTCTCGTGTATGAATGGAGGATACCAGAAGATCATCGGGATATTCGGAGATCCCTCGTGTATATTATAAGTATACCAGGAGATTCTCGGGATACCAGGAGATCCCCGATAATAAATATCCAGTGGTGGTTTGTACTTCTAGTTATTTACTGTATTGGTTCCGGGTTACTGTTTTATTTATTATCTTGTTAGGTTCTCACAGTAGATTATATCCATGTTGTCTTTTCCTTATCATATTGATTATTATGTTTTACCTCAGTAGGTCCTCGACCTCCCTCATCACTAACCGACTGAGGTTAGTCATGGTACTTACTGAGTACCGCGATGGTGTTCTCACACCTTTTCTGCGCATGTATTTTGTGTGCATACCCAGATACTTCATCCCAGGCGTATCATCCTCATAGCAGAGAGTATTAGTGAAGACTTGGGGTATATCTGCTACGTTCACAGGCCCGAAGTCTCTATTCCATTCCAGCTGTAGTAGGTAGCTCATTCCCTTCTTTTCATGTTGTTTAGACACTCTAGTGTAGAGCATACTATGTTACTCTTTCAGCCTGTGTTTGCCCGTGAGATTTCGGGTTTTGGGATTGTTTCAGAATTGTAGTGTTAAAGTGTATGTGCCGGGCAACAACTTTATACATTTCTTATGATATTTTGCTTTAAGTTATTGTCCTTCATAAAAGTTATAAATTCCGCAATGTGATAGGCTTACCTAGTCATGAAGACTAGGCGCCATCATGACATACTCACAATTGGTGAACTAGGGTCGTGACATCATATGGACCTGTCCGAGATTATTTGGCTGCCATGATTCCGGCACCGGTTGCATCACCACCCACTCATCTAGCTTGAGGTATGGGTCAAGGACCTAGAGGTATATACAAACAAAATATACATAAAGCTCTAGACCCGACAACTCCGAACGGTATGGAGCTTACCGATCATTCTATACTTGGGAAACACTTAATGAGGAGGTCTACCCTCTATCTGTCTGAACCTAAAAGCATGAAATGCAGTGTCGCAGAGAAGGGACGTCAGTATGAAATAGTGTATCGAATATGTAAGGCAATATACCAAAAGCTGAAACTGAACTGATAATGTAATAACTGAAAGTAACTGGAAGTAAAAGATAATTTCAAACAAATGATAAGTTAATGCGCGAATGTGAGAAGGTAAGCGAATTGAAGAAAATAAGTTTCGTCGAAGATTTGTAATTTGAGAATAAAATAAGGTCCAATCTATAACACCCCGTATTTATGGACTAGTACTATAAAAGATACTACATGACTATATTTGTGAGGTGTTCAAAATATATTAAAAGTGAATAATATTTTAAATAGTTTAAGATAATTTTTAATTAAGTGGACAATTAAATAATTATAAATTTTTAGTGTGAGATTAACCATGTAATCAAGCATATTTGGATAAGAATTGATGGGCCTCAACGTGGCAGCTAGTTAAAGACCAAATTAGTAACTTTTAAGTCATGTAATTTGGTGTCACAATTAGAGGACTTGTGGCCAAAATCATCAAAAGTGTCGGGCCCACACCCACTATTACAAAAGACTTCATGCATACATAAAATGAAGATATTACATCTTCTAAGGTGACAGATGAACTTCAGCAAGGAAAAGTTACATGAGATTACGATCAAAATTAACAAAAAGGCTTCTTTATTATATAGATGAAGATGCTTATATTCGATCTCCAAGTAACTAGCCTTTAGAAAAAGAATTTATCCGAGGGTATTCTGCGAGACTTCTTAGAAAATTAGCAACGGCATTTCACGTTTATAAAGGAGTACGGTAAAATGTATCTCATAATATCATACAATTTTTTTTATTTCGATCCGCCATTACGTATATCGCAATTAAAGTTATTAGAGGGACTGTTAAGAGAATCGGCTCAAATATATTAAGGCTATACCTTCTTTCTTTTAAAATGATTCACACGATACAACAAAACGAGCAAATGCACAACTTTCATAAATAACTCTATTCATAAAAATACTAGAGATGCATATGTTCTTGATTCACCATATGTCATATTATTCTATCATTTGCTCATGGATCTCAGAAAATACGTTAGTTGAAAAAAAAGTTTACTTCATGATATTACTCAAAGACATAATGGTCTTATGACATTCCGAAAGATTTTATTGACGTACTTCTCATGTATTATATTAATTTATACATGTGCATTGATCCATGACCATATGGTATTATGTACACGCATATATGTATATTAATATTGGATATGAAAAAGGCTACGACGTTATATATGTACCACCACCTGATCAGTTGGTATACGTTAATTATTTTTCTCACAATGACCGAGATGATATGATGGGATATTCTCAGAGGGTTCATGATATTATGAACGCATATACCCATGCATGGTATGACATTTATATGCATATACATGATGTTATACTATTAAATGATTCATAGAGATATTTAGATATATATGTTGAGTCTTTTACTCCATATTTCTCTCATGTCTATTATTTATTGATGTCATTCCTTACATACTAGGTGTATTATTTGTACTGATATATCTTTTTACTGGGCATGCTGTTTTTCATGCCCGCAAGTCCAGAGACATAGGTTAAGAGTCCATCAAGTAGGCTATTAGCTCAGCGGAAGATGTTGGAGCGCTCCATTTGCTCCGGAATTGCTTATTTGGTTAGTATGATTTAAATATGTATTGATTGGTATGTCGGGGCCTTGTCGCGGCCTTGTGACATTTATGTACTCTTAGAGGCTTGTAGACATATATCATGTATATGAAAGATTAAATGGCCTTGTCGTCCTATGTTCAGTGTACGAGTTATTATTTTGGCCTTATAGGCCCGCACATCATATGTACAAGTCAGTATATCAGGTTGGGTCGTTTTATGCCGAGTGTTCCCTTATGTTTTATTGTTATTACTTCATATGGCCCGTTTGACCCATTTACCTATGTTGATGTAATAAGAAAGATATGTTACGTTGGTAGTCGGTTACGTAAGGCACCGGATACCCGTCGTGGCCCATCGATTTGAGTCGTGACATTCTGCGATTTATTGGCTTTCACCATCACGAGGATCAGACGCGATCGTGCTTTGCATTTTCCTGGGTAGAGTTCCCTTGAGCTTTGCGGTCGTGAAAGCTATTCCGCTATCGCAAAGGGTACATCTGGACAGTGTATTATAAGTTGTCCTTTTCGGGCGTTGAGCTTATTTTATTATATTTTGAGATTGGGAGCTCAGATGAGACGATGCTTAGGCTATTTTTACCCATTTGGATTGGGTAGGTCTTTTTTACATAGATTTGATTATTATTCATAATTCTATCTTTGGTTTTGACATTTGATTTATAAATCTAAAGAAGTAAATTTGAGATTTTTTTACTACATTTTAAGATATAGTATTTTTAGATTTTGACAATCATTTTCGACTTGGATTTAGAATAGAATAATATATTTGGACTCGGCAGGTTATAGGCCATAAGATTTTTATATTGGATTCGAATTTCGAGCACGCGGACCCGGAGTGACTTTTGGGGAATTCTTCAAAGATTAAAATTTTATGGGTTGTTATTGCTTCCTGTAGCATTTTTTGTCTTCCTTGGATGAAGTTTGGCTTGGGTTCTTGTTATTAGAGGGTTAGAGCATTGTTTTTATGTGATTTGTGGTTGGAGGTAGCCCAAAAAGAGGTAAATATCTTAACTAACCTTATGATAAGGGAAACCCTTATGATCTAACATGATTTCTATGCCTTAAGTTATTGGAGGTGGTGTATATGCATGGTGGCGAACTTATATGCACTTGCCAAGGTTATATCATGCCCCGGATGAATACGTGTTTGGTACTGAGAATTTTGGGACGAAGGGCGAGTGTGTTGATAAGATATAACTATGTTATTAGGTATGGTAAAATGGTTAAAAGAAAATAGCTAACTACCCATATTATCCACTAAAAAATGGGCTGGATAATGAACTATTTTAAAAATTGGTCAAATATGGATAGGAATCATATTATCGATTTAGAAAAATGGATAGCTAATGGATAACCAATGGGTCTAACTTTTGCATTTGTAAACCTTCAAATTGGGGGTTCTCAAGTTAGGGAGACTAAGAGTTCTCCCAAAAGTAATCATATGCAAGAAGTCATGGATAATATGGTTATCAGTATTATCCGCCTATTAACGCATTTTTTATCAGTAATAAACATTGATCGGGTCAGATAATTTATTCATTTTTTATTATTTATTTTTGATACAACCCGCCCGTTTGTCACTTCTATATGGTTCATTGGATATGATGATTGGTTATTGATTAATGAGGGATTGATATTATGCCCCTCTTTGCGCTTGGACTTTGTCTCGTCCCTCCGAAATTAGGTGATAACCCATTTGACTTTTAGTTCTATAAGCATGGTCGGCACATGGATTTTTACCGGGATGTTACAGGGATTTGTATCAGGTTGATGTGATACATAGATTTTGTATTGGGATACACGGATAATGTGTCGGACTACATGGATCTTTTTACGGTTTGAGCATGCATCACATTCTTGATTCATTTAGTGGCATTCATTTAAATGCTAACTGTTGCATGCCCTCTCCTACATATATATAGGTGTGTATATACACATACACACACACACACACACACACACACATATATATATATATATATATATATATATATATATATATATGTATGTATATATATATATATATGTATGTATATATATATGTATGTATATATGCTACTTGGGAGTCTCAACTCCATTCTCGACTATTTTATAGCTTAATATACATAGAATTTGTATTGGGATACACGGATAATGTATCGGGCTACATGGATCTTTTGAAGATTTGAGCATGCATCATATTCTTGATTCATTTAGTGACATTCATTTAAATGCTAACTGTTGCATGCCCCCTCTTACATATATATATGTTAGTTGGGTGTCTCGACTCTATTATTTGAAGCCTACCAACTTTACTTGCAATATTTGAGCAACGTTATTATTATTTGTTGAATTGAGAAAGCATGCTTTATATTTTTTGACTAATTTATAGCTTAATATCTGTTTATCATGGGGATATTTACTATTTCAACTGCTTGTATTATTTCTGTGTTGTAAGTATTTAAATGCATAAAGCCTCGCCACTACTTATTCGATATTATACTTGATGTTTACTGGATACCGATTGTTGCGTACTTATCCTATACTTTTACATATTTTTGTGCAGGTTCTAAGGCTAGTATTGTGGTAACCTTAGAGTCGAGTAAGAGTATGTTATCAGAGACTTAATGCTGTGTTATTATACTATTTCGATCCACAAAACATGAAGTCCCCCTCCTCATTTATTTTATATTTATTTTCTTTCCCACAGACAATTATGTTCGATCCACAAAATATGAAGTCCCCCTCCTCATTTATTTTATATTTATTTTCTTTCCCACAGACAATTATGTTTTTGTATTTAAACATGTACCTATGCAAATAGTTACTCGCGTACTTGTGCCACCTATTTCTTAGGGGTTATACTGTTTCGATCGCATTTAGATCATGTTATATTTGTATCAATTATCTCACTGCATTGAGATTATTCATATTTTTGTTGTGATATAATTCTGATAATTAAAGGGAACTATACTCTATTCTGCTTACTACGAATTGGCTTGTTTAGCAAGTACTGCTAGGCGCCATCACAAAATTTAGGTGGGATTTTAGGTCGTGACAACTATTACATGTACTTTCCTTGTACCTTTGTTTTTCTTCTTCTTTCTTTACCTCGTGGTAATTCCTTTTTTCTTCTTTTTGGTTTATCTCTAAGTTCTCGTCAAATTCTTATATCAAGTTCTGGGGGATGGAAATACTGTAGTAGTTCCTGGTTTTAAGTAAAGAAGAAGGCATATTCTTTGTAATTAACGGTAGGTAGCCAATCAATCCTTCAATAAACTTTTTACAATAAGGAGTGGAAGATAGTCAAATCAAAACTTTTAAGACCATGAACTACTACACATGATGAAAGAAAACAATGATGAACACATTATTTTCGTATCTTTATGCCTTAACCAGCAAAATGCCAAAGTTTAAAAAGGGACAAATGAATCAATGAATTCCCACACCTTTTCCCCCTTGACCAGCCTTTTCGTTTTTGGCTTTAAACAAGCAAAGGTTCTAACAGCTCTACAGGTAATGTTTAGCTTTCAGTCGAACTCCTATCATCTAACCTTTATTTCCATTTCTCCTCTAAAAGCTTTATTTAATGAGGTCAAATTGCATGTGACTAGCATGGTAAAGTGTTTTTATATATTATTTCAAAAATTTTATAATAATAAATTTTGAAATTCACGCAAACAAAAATTTATTAATCAAAACTATCTAATTGTATGATTTGAACATGTTGGACTATAGGCTTTATTCCTATATAGAGAAAATCCAACTTTCAACTCTAAGGCTCACACCACCAAGAGAATCACATATTTCTTAGTGTCATTTTATGAGAAATTAGCGCATCAAGTTCTTTCTGCATATGTGAAGTCTAGTAGCAGAAAATGTTTCGTCTTCTCGTAATTACAATGTTTATGACTTGACTATCGCTGTCCAAGGGGACGGGCCGGGCCGGCCCGGCCCGTCACGCGTCCCGTTCCCCTCCTGTCTTGTCCCCGCCCTGTCTCGTTCCGCATTCCGTCCTACGTCCCGTCAGGATCTTTTTTTTTTAAAAATAGCCGTTGGGCAACAACCAAAATTGAAAAAATAGCCGTTGCCAACAGTTTGGACAGCCCATATACCCCCCAAAACACCTCTTACACCCAAACTTTTAATTTAACCCCTAAGTTTATTAAATTATACTTTAGCCCTATTTTCTACTATAAGTATCTCCCATTCTTCTTTATTTTTTCTGCAAAAAGTCAATATTTCCTCTCAAATTTCTTACCCTTCCTAGAAGGTGGATGCGTAGATTAGGTGCTTTTCAAAAGAATTATATTTGTATTTGAAATTTGAAAGTTATTAATAAAATAAAAGGCTCTAAGTATTGAATTATTTTTCTGAATTGTCTTAAATAAATTATAACTCTATTATAAATTTATATTTACTAGAATATTTCATTACAAGTCGTTTGTTTTAATATTTTATAATTTTTTACTTAGTTTTGTAATTTTCTGTCACGATCCGGATTTTTCACCATCGGAATTCGTGATGGCGCCTACTAACGGAGCTAGACCAGCCAAACTTTAAATATTCTATGATAATTCTTAACAATATAAATATACGGAAAACAATTGAATAAAAGCTGAAGACATTAAGTTTAATAAAAATGAAATCAAAACGCAGAAGTTTAAAACATATCTCTACCCAAAATCTGGTGTCACTAACTCACGCACTACTAAAGAGTAATACAATCAAGTTTGAACAGAAGAAAGAAATACATAGTGTCTGTCTCGGTTACAGTGAAAACAAACTAAATATAGAAAAAGACTCCGGCCTGCGAACACCAGCTAGGCTACCTCGAAGTCCCTGGACTGAAGTCAGCTACCGGTCAATAAGCTACTGCTGCGGTCCAAAAGTTGCTCCGGTACCGTAATCTGTGCAAGAAGCACAAAAGTGTAGAATCAGCACAACCAACCCCATTTGCTGGTAAGTGCCTGGCCTAACCCCGGCGGAGTAGTGGAGATGCTAGACCGGACCTACCTAAAACAATATGTGCAGATATATATGTATACAGAAGCAACAGAATAACAACAGAAAATATCAACTAAAAGGGGAAGGGGCACGCTCGCGGAAGAATCAGCGAAAACAGATTAATGGATATAACTACTAAGCCGTCTTAACACCATAACTCATATATAAGTGGTCGGCGCGCCACACAATCCCATATCTCAATTCATAAGTGGATGGCGCGCCACACGATCCCATTTTATATATCACATGGTAGGTATACCGCTCGCTCCCATTTCATATATCTCGTGGTAGGCATACCACTCGCTCCCATTTAATCTTTATCACAATGCACAATATGTCACCAGCAACGGAGGCCGATAAAAAATAATCAATTTAATTTGTGGTAGGCGTACCACTGGATCCCATATCATATAATCATACGTGGACGGCATGCAAACGATCCCATAGTATATTTATTAAGTGGTCGGCGTGCCACACGATCCCAAAAAATAGTGAATAATACATATAATCTTTCTAAAAGAGGTCCTATTAGGGAAATTCAACAACATAATACTTTAACCCGATAAGGGTACAATTAGCATCCCAAATATCCCGGTAAGGGAGCAATAACAATCATAGACTACGTGTCCCGGAAAAAGAAAAGTCACAGCACTTCTCTTTTAATCACTTCTTTCACAATTATCAAATTCCAATCGAGACAACGCTCCAATAATATACCAATCACAATTCTTCCTTAATCATTCACAATATAGAAAACTTAGCTATTAAACAAGAAAGACGTTTCACAAAGTTCGAACTAAATACATTTAAGACCCACAGTCATGATAGACTCCGGTGTATAGATAACTGTTACCGTGCCTATACACCATACACATCATTTAGCAATTAGCAAATAATATCCTAATCCTATTTTCTCTAACCAAGGTTAGAACGAACACTTACCTCGAAAGCTCCAAACTCAACTCATGCCTCGAGTATAGCTTTTACCCTTCGAATTCACCACAAAAACCACTCAAATATGGTCACAAATTACTCAAATGTATCAACAAATGCTAGTTAAATTAATTTGAATGCATAAGAATGAACTTTCCAAAGTTTTGCCCAAAAATTCCTAAAACACCCCCGGGCCCACGTGGTCAAAACCCGATGTTCGAACCAAAACCCGGTTACCCATTCACCCATAAGTTCATATTTATGATTTTTTGTGAAATCGAACCTCAAATTGAGGTCCAAATCCCCAATTTAGTGAAAACTTAAGATCTACCCAAAATCCCCATTTTTACCCATAGAAAACCTTGATTTTAAGATGAAAACATGATAAATGATGTTAAAGATTGAAAAAATTGAGTAAAAGTTGACTTACAAGTGATTTGGAGAAGAGGGAGTTCGTGAGAAATCGTCAATGGGTATTTGGATTTTGAAAATATGAAAAATGAGCATTAGAATCGTCTAAGTATGGAATATGTAGGTGCAGGAATGGGAATTGTGAAACGGGGTTTACAATTGCGAACCCATCAGACTTGAGATTTACGAGAAAGCAGTTCGCATTTTTGAACAATGGTCAGCCCAGGGGTTTTCGCATTTGCGGCCCAATAGTTTGCACTTGCGAACAACCCCAATCCGCATTTGCGATCCTATGCCAGTTCCCCAGACTTTGCATTTGTGGCCAAAGCTTGCATTTGCGAGATACCCTTCGCAGTTGCAAAGATCACAGAAGCCCAAAAATACTAGATTTTCCCTAAGGCTAAAAGGCAACCCATCGCCTATCAAAAACTCATCCGAGCCCTCGAGGATCCAAACCAAACATACACAGAACCTCAAAAATATCCTACAGACTTACTTGTGCGATCAAATCACCAAAATAACATCAAAATCTATGAATCAAGCCTCAAAACACATAATTTTTCTTTAAGCTTTCATAACCTTTAAATTTCTCATTTTAGTCTGAAACACATCAAGTGACTTCTGGTTTCAACCAAACTTTACAGATAGAACTGAACTCATAATTAAGACATGTACCGGGCGTCGAAACCAAAATACGAGCCCGATATCTAAATTATCTAACTCATTTGCATTTCAAGTTTTTATATCATTTCCAGAAAATAATTTCTTTCAAATAATATTTTCTCGGGCTTGGGACCTCGGATTTCAATTCCGGAAATACGCCCGAGTCCCATATTTTCCTACGGACCCTTAGGGAATATTACATCACGGGTCCGGATCCATTTACCCAAAATATTGGCCGAAGTCAACTTTAATAATATTAACATCAAAATTCTTCAAATTTTTCATAGAACTCACATATTTCAACATAAATGTTTTTATTTTCCGGCTATGCACTTGGACTGGTGCACGCAAATTGAGGCAACTAAAAGTGAGATTTTCAAGGCCTCGAAAGCAAAAATAAGAAAGAATTACGGTGATGACCCTTTTAGGTTGTCATATCTGTTAGAAACACGTTCTCAATGCAATATACTAAACGTGTACTCTTTTGTAGGTTTTGATGAATGACAAACGAAGCAAAAATTGATATATGACGGAATTCAAGTACAATCGCACAATGGTTGCGAATAAGATTGAAGTTCAAGATATAGCTTTTAATTGTTATTGAGTTGTTCTAAATTGTAATCTCGATCCTATAACTTGACTCATAGTATGGCCTCTCTCATAAAACTATTTTCCAAAATCATGCATATTTAATTCTGTGTCAAAAAGATTTTAAATCATGCATATTTACATTAGACAAAATGTTTTCTAAACATGCCTCAAAAATCTGGGCTAAAATAATCGATTATGTACTTATGATAATCGATTGTTTCTGAGCCAAGACTGCATGACAATCGATTATGAATTAATGGTAATCAATTGTGAGTAAGACAGTGAACATCAGGTTTTTCCAAATCTGCATGATAATCGATTATGAACAAATGACAATCGATTGTTGTTGAGGTAAAGTTTTTCAATACTCAAAATAATCGATTATGAACTAATGGTGATCGATTGTGTTGAGTTGATGTCTTCCAGTGATTTTAAATTTAATTAAGTAATCGATAATGTCTTTAGATAATCGATTATCACTGAGACAGTAAGTTTTATGATTTTCAGAAAATAACAAGTAATCGATTGTTGCAAAGGACAATCGATTGTTGAAGCTGGCCGTTGTCAAATGGTTTTCAAATACCGTCAGGTAATCGATTATTGATTCTGTATAATCGATTGTTTTGATTAAAATCCGGAAAAGATTTTTTGAACGTTATTGGGTAATCGATTATTGATTCTGTATAATCGATTGTTTTGATTAAAATCCGGAAAAGATTTTTTGAACGTTGCTGAGTAATCGATTGTTGATTCTGGACAATCGATTGTTTGTGGTAAAATCTGGAAAGGATTTTTTGAACGTTGCCAGTAATCGATTATGGATTGTAAGTAATCGATTATCAAACGTAAAATCTGGGATTGAATTTTGGTCTGACTGGCAGACAATCGATTGTTGGGGTTTGACAATCGATTGTCAGTGAGTAAAATCAGCAACTCTTAATTGGCAATTAGACAACGGTCGAACCAATTTTTTCAACTATAAATACAGCTTCATTTCAGTGTTTTAAAAACAACAACATACACAAAACTGATCATTACATTGCTATACGCTTTCATTCAATTGTTCTTCATTTTCTACTCATTTCATAAAGCTTTTGAGAGCCATATTATTGCTTAAAGTTGTTGTGATCTTGAACATATTCTTTTACTCATATCTACTCAATAAGGAGTACTTTAGTTAAGTGAGTGTCCAAGTATTTGATATACTTGTAAGAGAATTGCGATTCTCTTGTTTCAAGGAACTTGCGTTTCCTTGGGTGAAGTCTTTGAGATTGCGATCTCCGAGCAACTGTTTGAGGCGTGTGTCCTCAAGTGTGTAACGGTTTGTTGAGCACCCTTAAGCTTAACAAGATAGTGAAAAATCTTGAGAGAGTCTCTCGGGGACTGTACTAACCACGTTGGTGGCCAACCAGTATACATCTTTGTGTAAGTTTATTTTTCTGCATTTATTTTACTTCCTACAAAGTTTAAATTCCGCAAGAAAACGCTAAATTCTATTAATACGCTATTCACCCCCCCTCTAGCGTAAAGCGTAGTTTCTATCAATTGGTATCAGAGCCCAACTCTCTGAAAACTTAACCGTTTGAGAGAACCATCCATGGCTTCTACTCTTGACGCTTTTGCAGGAATTGAAGAAGGACAATGCTCTACACGACCTCCTCTATTCAACGGCACAAACTACTCATACTGGAAGGAGAGGATGCAAATCTTTGTGCAATCAAATAGCTTTCATTTGTGGAAAGTATTCACCAATGGAAACCAAATCCCAACCAAGAAGGTGGAAGACGAATAGGTTCCAAAGACCGAAGAGGAATATACCGCGGAGGATATTCGTAAGGTTCAAAATAATGCCAAAGCTATAAATTTATTATATTGTGCTGTTAATGCTAACGACTACAGGAAGATATCATGTTGCAAAACAGCAAAAGAAATGTGGGATAAGCTTGAAGTGACATACGAAGGAACCGACCAGGTACGAGAAGCTAAAATTGATTTCTTAACTCACTCTTATGAACTATTCCACATGAAGGAAGGAGAGAAAGTAGACGAAATGTTTGAGCGATTCTCAATGATCGTGAATGATCTACACGCCCTCAAAAAGACGTTTACGGATAGAGAACTTGTCCGGAAGATCCTCAGAAGTCTCACTCCGGCATGGCGATCAAAGGCCGATGCAATCCAAGAATCCATTGGCATCACAAATGTCACAATTGACGCATTAAGAGGTAATCTCAAAACCTATGAATCAACTATACTTAACCCGTTTGTTGATGATCAAAGAAGGCAAAGGATTGCTCTAAAGGCTAGCCAACCACAAATTGATGAGGAAGGTGACAACGAGTTTGGACTCGTTATCAAAAGGTTTCAAAAATTCATGCGCAAAGAGTATGAACGCAAGAACAAAAAGCAAGGCGATCAACTAAAATGCTATGAATGCGGAGAAACCGGGCACATAAAATCAAATTGCCCTAACATCAAAAAGGAGAAGAAACCCTTCAAAAAGCAACGTGCATACATCTCTTGGGGAGGAGATTCCGGAGATGAAGCAAGCGAAGAAGAAGACGATGAAGCAGCAAATTTATGTCTCATGGCTCAAGAAGACGGCAAAGACGAGGTAAGTCAAATCTCTTCTCAAAATTTCTTTACTCTTGATGAAATGAGAAATGCTTTTGATGAACTATATGCTGAATTTATCAAAGCTTCAAAAACTGTCAAAAGTGTTAAAGAAAGCGCTTCTCTAAAAGAAAAAGATTTTCAAACACAGCTTTCATTAAAAGAAAAAGAATTAGAAAAACTGGTTTTCGAAAATGAGAAGCTAAAAGAGGAAAACAAGTTTTATGGAAAAAGAAGTGCTGATAAACCTGAAGGTTCTACTAGAAACTGTTCTTCTTGTGTGCTTCTTAAGAATGAAGTAGCTAGACTTAAAGGCACATTAGATAAGTTTAATTCTTCGCATAAAAACTTGAATGATGTGCTTGTTAATCTAAAATCAACTAAACATGGAATAGGATTCAAGAATGAAGAAAAGGTTGGTGCTAAACCACAACAACCTAGAGCTCAACCTAGGACTAATAACCAAAATGCTTATCCTAGAAGTAGAAATCCTAGAAATAACTTGCATGTTAGACCAAATAGTGAAAATGCTAGAAGACCTAGAAATGATGCATATTTTAGGCCAAACCTTGAACAATTTAGAAGACCAAGAAATGACCCTCCACCTAGAAATAGATATTCTAGAAATGATGCATATTTTAGACAAACTTGTGAACCTCCTAGAGCTCATAATAGGAGAAACAATGGTGTTCAACGTAGAGTAAGCAACCTTCATTCATCTAGTTACTATGTACCTAGAAAAATGCATAATCCCAACGTGACTTGTCATTATTGTAGACGTATTGGTCATATTGCTCCCGCTTGCTTTACTCGTCATAGACATATAAATCAATTGCATCATTATAACATGCCTAACCCTCAAGGACCCAAGATGGCATGGGTACCTAAAGAACATTAATTTGTTTGTAGGTGTGCTTGAAGGGATCAAGTGTACTATGGTACCTTGATAGTGGATGCTCCAAACACATGACGGGAGATGAATCCAAATTCCTTCAACTAGAGCACAAAGAAGGAGGAAGTGTCACATTTGGTGATAACAATAAAGGAAAAATCATCGGCATTGGTTCGGTCGGTAAGGACGAAAACTCCTCTATTAAACATATACTACTTGTGAAAGGTTTGAAACATAATCTCTTGAGCATAAGCCAATTATGTGACAAGGGAAATCTTGCTCTATTTAATTCGGATGAATGTCTTGTATTTAGACGTAGTGATTTCAAGATCATACTTCGTGGTTTTAGAATTGATAATATCTATATGGTTGATCTTGCAAACTCCTCACCCGAATATGTTGATTGTTTAGTAAGCAAAGAGGATAACTCTTGGCTATGGCATCGTAGAATAGCACACATGAACATGCATCTTTTGAACAAGCTTCTTTCTCAAAACTTAGTAGTTGGTCTTCCCAGTTTAAAGTTTGAAAATGATTCTATTTGCGATTCTTGTCAAAAAGGGAAGCAAACCAAAGCATCTTTTAAATCCAAGAATATTGTTTCAACGTCTAGACCTTTGCAATTACTTCACATGGATTTATTTGGTCCCTCTCGTATTGAAAGTCTTGGTAAAAATAAATATATTTTTGTAATTGTTGATGACTTTTCTAGATTTACTTGGACTCTATTTCTTGCAAATAAAAGTGATGCTTTTCAAAATTTCAAGTATTTCCTTAAGCGTGTTCAAAACGAAAAGGAATCGACCGTCACTTCGATTAGAAGTGATCATGGGGGAGAGTTTGATCACAATCTCTTTGCGGATTTTTGTGACGAACTCGGAATCGAACACACCTTTTCCGCTCCACGGACACCACAACAAAATGGGGTGGTGGAAAGGAAAAATAGGTGTCTCGAAGAGATGGCAAGAACCATGCTCGACGAAGCTAAGATTCCCAAATATTTTTGGGCGGACGCCGTGAGTACCGCTTGCTATGTGTTAAATAGAGTAGCAATTCGGCCGATACTCATGAAAACCCCATATGAACTTTATAAGGGTAGAAAACCCAACATTTCTCATTTACGTGTTTTTGGTTGTAAATGTTTTGTTCATCATAATGGGAAGGACCAATTGGGTAAGTTTGATGCTAAATCGGATGAAGGTATTTTCATTGGTTATTCCTCACGTAGCAAAGCATATAGGATCTTTAACAAAAGAACCCAAATTGTGGAGGAATCCCCTCATGTTGCGTTTTCCGAAGATAATACTCGCTTGGCGAGAAAGGAATCCGGTTTTGATCTTGCAGGTATCTTGGATAGCTTGAAATATAAAATCCAAGAAGAACCTTCAAAGGAAAACAAAAATGAAATTGGGGAACAACCAACGGAAGAAGCGCCACAATTAGAAAAAGGAATAAATACGCCTAACGAGTGGAGAACGATCAAGGATCATCCTCTCGAACAGGTAATCGGCGATGTTGGAGAAAAGGTAAGTACCCGAAACTCCCTCAAAAACACTTTAGAACTTACTGCTTTTGTTTCTCAAATTGAACCTAAAACCATCTCCGAAGCAATTGGGGATGAATTTTGGACCTTGGCAATGCAAGAGGAGCTTAACCAATTCGAACGCAATAACGTTTGGGATTTGGTGCCAAGACCCGAAGGTCATTCTATAATTGGTACGAAATGGGTTTTTCGCAATAAACTAGATGAAAATGGTATAATCACTAGAAACAAAGCTAGGCTTGTGGCAAAAGGCTATAGTCAAGAAGAAGGTATTGATTATGAGGAAACCTATGCTCCCGTAGCTAGATTAGAAGCTATTCGTCTATTACTTGCTTTCGCCTCTTCAATGAATTTTATTCTATATCAAATGGATGTGAAAAGTGCTTTTCTAAATGGTTTTATTGAAGAAGAAGTTTATGTCAAACAACCCCCCGGCTTTGAAGATTTTAAATATCCCGATCATGTTTTCAAACTCAAAAAGGCTCTTTATGGTTTAAAACAAGCTCCTCGAGCTTGGTATGAAAGGTTGAGTAAATTTCTTTTGGAAAATGATTTCATTAGGGGAAAAGTTGACACAACCCTCTTTGTCAAGCATAAAAACAATGATATTTTATTAGTTCAAATATATGTAGACGATATTATATTTGGTGCTACTAACAATGTTTTATGCAAGAAATTTTCCGATCTAATGACTAGCGAATTTGAAATGTCTATGATGGGCGAGTTAACATTCTTTTTGGGGTTACAAGTGAAACAAATGAAAGAAGGTACATTCATATGCCAAGCCAAATATTGCAAAGAACTACTAAAACGCTTTGAGATGAACAATGCAAAATAAATGGCTACTCCCATGAGCACATCCGATCATCTAGACAAAGATGAAAAAGGTAAGGAAGTCGACACTAAAAAGTATCGAGGTATTATTGGCTCTCTTCTTTATCTTACCGCTAGTCGTCCGGACATCATGTTTAGCGTGTGTTTATGTGCTCGCTATCAGTCATGTTCGAAGGAGTCTCACCTTACTGCGGTGAAACGGATATTAAGGTATCTCATTGGTACTACAAATGTGGGTCTATGGTACCCCAAAGGCTCTTCATGCCAACTTATTGGATATTCCGATTCCGATTTTGCTGGATGCAAATTGGACCGCAAGAGCACAAGTGGCACTTGCCATTTGCTCGGTAGCTCTCTTGTCTCTTGGTTTAGTAAGAAACAAGTAAGTGTTGCATTGTCTACCACCGAGGCTGAATATGTAGCCGCGGGGAGTTGCTGTGCTCAAATCCTATGGATGAAACAACAACTCTTGGACTATGGCCTAAGTCTTGATCACATTCCTCTTAGATGTGATAACACTAGTGCCATATGCTTGACGAAGAACCCCGTTCTTCATTCGCGAACAAAACACATCGAAATTAGACATCATTTTATTAGAGATCATGTACTCAAAGGCGATGTCGAAATTGAATTTGTTGAAACCAAAAGCCAATTGGCAGACATCTTTACCAAGCCTTTAGAGAAAGAGTCCTTCTTCCGAATTCGCAGTGAACTCGGGATCCTTGACTCCACTTTGATCTAAGTCATGCATTGCATTTTCTTTCCTACATGATTTCTAACTTGAGCGTCGGAGGCGTCTAACTTCTTTTTGCAGGTATCACCCTAGAGCTAAGAGCAATTCTTAAGCAAACCGCGAATCTGCAGCAATGTCCCTATAAAAATCGATTATCCCGTATCAATAATCGACTACCCTCTAATTTTTTTTTCCAATAAATAAACCTTGTTTATTTCATCTTTTTGCATCTTTCCTTACTATTTTTTTTTTGCTAATGGCAAAAGGGGGAAGAAAACGGGATATCGGGTATGCACCACCTCTTAATTCATTGATTGCTTATAAGCTAAAATTGACGGGGAACAAGAACAAAATTGCATAATTGTTACTTGTCTTGAATTGTCAATATCTTTTGCCTAAATTGCATATCCCGCTTAATGTTTGCCATTATCAAAAAGGGGAAAATTGTTAGAAACATGTTCTCAATGCAATATACTAAACGTGTACTCTTTTGTAGGTTTTGATGAATGACAAACGAAGCAAAAATTGATATATGACGGAATTCAAGTACAAGCGCACAATGGTTGCGAATAAGATTGAAGTTCAAGATATAGCTTTTAATTGTTATTGAGTTGTTCTAAATTGTAATCTCGATCCTATAACTTGACTCATAGTATGGCCTCTCTCATAAAACTATTTTCCAAAATCATGCATATTTAATTCTGTGTCAAAAAGATTTTAAATCATGCATATTTACATTAGACAAAATGTTTTCTAAACATGCCTCAAAAATCTGGGCTAAAATAATCGATTATGTACTTATGATAATCGATTGTTTCTGAGCCAAGACTGCATGACAATCGATTATGAATTAATGGTAATCGATTGTGAGTAAGACAGTGAACATCAGGTTTTTCCAAATCTGCATGATAATCGATTATGAACAAATGACAATCGATTGTTGTTGAGGTAAAGTTTTTCAATACTCAAAATAATCGATTATGAACTAATGGTGATCGATTGTGTTGAGTTGATGTCTTCCAGTGATTTTAAATTTAATTAAGTAATCGATAATGTCTTTAGATAATCGATTATCACTGAGACAGTAAGTTTTATGATTTTCAGAAAATAACAAGTAATCGATTGTTGCAAAGGACAATCGATTGTTGAAGCTGGCCGTTGTCAAATGGTTTTCAAATACCGTCAGGTAATCGATTATTGATTCTGTATAATCGATTGTTTTGATTAAAATCCGGAAAAGATTTTTTGAACGTTATTGGGTAATCGATTATTGATTCTGTATAATCGATTGTTTTGATTAAAATCCGGAAAAGATTTTTTGAACGTTGCTGAGTAATCGATTGTTGATTCTGGACAATCGATTGTTTGTGGTAAAATCTGGAAAGGATTTTTTGAACGTTGCCAGTAATCGATTATGGATTGTAAGTAATCGATTATCAAACGTAAAATCTGGGATTGAATTTTGGTCTGACTGGCAGACAATCGATTGTTGGGGTTTGACAATCGATTGTCAGTGAGTAAAATCAGCAACTCTTAATTGGCAATTAGACAACGGTTGAACCAATTTTTTCAACTATTAATACAGCTTCATTTCAGTGTTTTAAAAACAACAACATACACAAAACTGATCATTACATTGCTATAAGCTTTCATTCAATTGTTCTTCATTTTCTACTCATTTCATAAAGCTTTTGAGAGCCATATTATTGCTTAAAGTTGTTGTGATCTTGAACATATTCTTTTACTCATATCTACTCAATAAGGAGTACTTTAGTTAAGTGAGTGTCCAAGTATTTGATATACTTGTAAGAGAATTGCGATTCTCTTGTTTCAAGGAACTTGCGTTTCCTTGGGTGAAGTCTTTGAGATTGCGATCTCCGAGCAACTGTTTGAGGCTTGTGTCCTCAAGTGTGTAACGGTTTGTTGAGCACCCTTAAGCTTAACAAGATAGTGAAAAATCTTGAGAGAGTCTCTCGGGGACTGTACTAACCACGTTGGTGGCCAACCAGTATACATCTTTGTGTAAGTTTATTTTTCTGCATTTATTTTACTTCCTGCAAAGTTTAAATTCCGCAAGAAAACGCTAAATTCTATTAATACGCTATTCACCCCCCCTCTAGCGTAAAGCGTAGTTTCTAACAATATCCTCCACCTCTAAAATAACCGCTCGTCCTCGAACGGACAAAAGAAAGAAATACCTGAGTCAGGGAATAGATGAGGATAACGGCTCCGCATAGCAGATGCCTCTGGAGGCTGACCACTCCACTAAACAGACCACTAAAGGAAAACTCTTTGACCTCAACTGTCGAACCTGCCGATCTAAAATAGCAACTAGCTCCTCCTCATATGACAGATCCCTGTACAATTGGATAGTGCTGAAATTTAATACATTTGCTAGATCGCTGTGATACCTCCGAAGCATAGATACATGAAAAACGGGATCCACGGCCGACAAGCTAGGCGGCAAGGCAAGTCTATAAGCCACCCCTCCCACACGATCAAGAATCTCAAATGGGCCAATGAACCTAGGGCTAAGCTTGCCCTTCTTCCCGAATCTCATCACGCGCTTCATAAGCGATACACGGAGCAATACTCGCTCACCAACCATGAAAGCAACATCTCTAACCTTGCGATCAGCATAACTCTTTTGCCATGACCGAGCTGTCCAAAATATGTCCTGAATGATTTTGAACTTATCCAAGGCCTCCCGAACTAGATCTGTACCCACTAACCGAGCCTCTCCCGACTCAAACCATCCGACTGAGGACAGACACCGCCTACCATACAACGCCTCATACGGAGCCATTTCAATGTTGGACTGGTAGTTGTTGTTGTAGGCAAACTCTGCTAAAGGCAAGAACTGGTCCCACGAATCTCCAAAATCAATAACACAGGCTAGGAGCATATCCTCAAGAATCTGAGTAGTCCTCTCGGACTGACCGTCCATCTGGGGATGAAATATTGTACTTAACCGAACATAGGTTCCAACTCCTCCTGTACCGCTCTCCAAAATGTGAGGTAAACTGTAGACCTCGGTCCGAAATGATAGATATAGGAACAAAATTCGCTGACTTGGTAATCCTATCCACAATAACCCAAACTGCATCAAACTTCTTCCGAGTCATCGGAAGGCCAGAAACAAAATCCATGATAATCCTCTCACTTCCACTCGAGAAACTCAATCCTCAGGAGTAACCCACCGGGCCTCTGATGCTCGTACTTAACCTGATGACAGTTCAAACAACGAGCCACATATGCAACAATGTCTTTCTTCATTCTGCCCACCAATAATGCTGCATCAAATTCTGATACATCTTTGTAGTGCCCAGATGAATAGAATACCGAGACTTATGGGCCCCCGCTAAGATCAAGTCCCGAATAGGAACGCAAACCGTCGGTAGTAACCTGCTAACCCCAAGAAACTTCGGATCTCTATAGCTGACGCCGGCCGAGGCTAGTTCTTGAATGCCTCAATCTTCTTCGGGTCCACCTGAATACCCTTTACTGAAACAACGTGACCCAGGAATGCAACAGAACTCAACCAAAACTCGCACTTCGAGAACTTGGCATACAACTGACTATCCTTCAGAGTCTGAATAACCACTCTAAGGTGCTGCTCATGCTCCTCCTGACTGTGGAAGTATATCAGAATGTCGTCAAGGAAACCAATTACGAAAAAATCCAAATAGGGCCTGAACACTCGATTCATCAAATTTATAGATGCTGTTAGGGAATTGGTTAACCCAAATGACATGACCTAAAACTTATAATGCCCATATCGAGTGCGAAATGTTGTCTTAGGGACATCAGATGCCCTAATCCTCAGCTGATGATAACTAGATCTCAAATCTATCTTCGAAAACACCCTAGAACCCTGAAGCTTGTCGAATAAATTGTCAATCCTCAGCAGTAGACACTTGTTCTTTAGCATCACCTTGTTCAGCTGTCGATAATCAATGTTCATCCTCATCGACCCATCCTTTTTCTTCACAAATAACACCGGCACACCCCAAGGCGATACATCTCGGTCTAATGAAACACTTATGAAGCAAATTCTGAAGCTGCTCCTTTAATTCTTTCAACTCTGGCGGGGCTATCCATACGTCAGAATGGAAATAGGATGAGTGCCTAGAGTCAGCTCAATACAGAAATCAATATCCCTGTTGGGCGGTGTACCCGGCATATCTAAAGGGAAAACCTTGGGGAACTCCCGAACAATAGGAACAGAATCAATAAATGGGACATTTGCGCTGGATTCGCGAACATACACCAGATATTTAAGACACCCCTTCTCGACCATGCGTCGAGCCATAACATATGAAATAACACTGTGGGTGGCACGACCTGGGGTCCATCTCCACTTAAGTCAGGGCAAGTGTAGCAAGGCCAAGGTTAGGGTCTTAGCGTGACAATCAATAATAGCATGATACGGGGACAACCAATCCATCCCCAAAGTAACGTCAAAGTCCACCATATCTTAGAGCAATAAGTAAACACGGGTCTCAAGCCCCTCAAATACTACCACACATGAACGATGCACATGGTCGACTACAATAGAATCACCCACCGGTGTAGATACATAAATAGGAACACTCAAGGCATCGCTAGGCGTAACCAAGTAGGGTGAAAAATAGGACGAAACATATGAATACGTAGATCTAGGGTCAAATAGCACTGAAGAACCACTATCACAAACCAGAATAGTACCTGTAATGACATCATCAGAAGACTCAACCTCTAGCCTAGTTTGCAAAGCATTACAGCGGGGATGGGCCCCACCTCCCTAAACTATGTCTTTGGAAAGATAAGCTTATGGCTTACACCTGCCTCTAACACTCCGAGCTCCGCCTCTCTGATCCCTACCTCCACCTTAATGGCCTCTACCCCTACCTTTAGCTGGTTGGGCGGCCTGTGGATCACCTGCTGCCTGAATCATAGGGCGAGGTCCCGGCTGCTGAGAGCTGCTGAAAGCTCGAGGGCAATACCTAGAAATGTGCCTCACATCGCTGCAAGTAAAACAAGCCCTCGGCTGCTGAGAATAAGGATGTGGTTGTGCACTGATAGGTGCTGACGGGGAACTGAAAAGCTGCTAGTCAGAATACTGCGGCTGAGAACCACGACCACCTGGTGCACCATGGGAAGCCTGGAGAGCTTACTAAAAGGGCCTCGGAGGATGGCCTTTAACATAAGAATCCCTACCTCCAAACGAGGTACCACTTAATCTACCAGAATGGTGGGGCCTCTTATCAGACCCATGACCACCCCTTGAAAAAGTGCCTGCTCTATCCGGCAGGCACCATCTGCCACCTCCTAAAATGAAATCTCACTCCCATCACTCATGGCCATCTAAATACGGATCAGTTGAACCAACCCATCAAGAAACCTCCACACCCTCTCTCTGCAGGTGGGGAGTATCACAATAGCATGGCGTGCAAGATCAATAAACCAAGTCTCATATTGGGTGAATGATATAGAACCCTGCTTGAGACGCTCAAACTACCTACGAAGGGCATCCCGCTAAGTGACTGGAAGAAACTTCCCAGGAAATAACTCTAAAAACTATCCTAGGTCAATGATGGCGACCCTGCTGGCCTGGATAAACAGAAATCTCCCCACCAAGTCATGGCGGATCCCACTAGGCGAAAAGTGGTGAAGTCAACCCATTGGTCATCAAATACCCATAGTTCGAAGGACCTCATGACATCTGTATATGAAATCATGGGGGTCCTCTGTAGAAGAACCACTGAATGTGGTGCGGAAGAGCTTGTTGAACCTATCAAGCATTCACAAAGCATCCGCGGGCATCGCCGCACCGTAGTCAGTCAGAGCTGAAATACCCGGCTGGGCAGCCACAGCTTGCTGAACTGCTAGAACCTGAGCCTGAGGATCTACCTACTCCGGAGTACGTATAGCGGGAGTCTGAAATCCTCCCACAGCCTGAGATGTGGCTGGTGCTACCGAAAATAAACCCGCTCTCGTGACGCTCTCGATAAAGCATACTAGTCAGACCAAAGAGTCCTCGAGTACTGGAGTGGCTATAAAACCCTCTGGAACCTTCTCAACATAGCCAGCATGAGGCTCCACCTCTGGTCTGCTACTCGGGGCCGAGCTTTGCCTCGGCCTCGGCCTCTGGCACAGCCTCGGCCTCGCCCTCTGCCCCTAGTAGGAGCTGCTGCTGGGGATCGCACTGCTGCACGCTAGAAGAGGAATCATGTGTTCTCGAAATGTGTGAAATAACCGAGTAGAACGACAATCAGTACTGAAACAAAATCGCATGACAAGAGAGAACAAAGTGAAACTTTTCCTAACTCTGTAGCCTCTGGTGGATAAATACAGACATCTCGATACCTATCCCTCGGACTCTACCAAGTTTCTACGTAAGTTGTGAGACCTATGTAACCCAGTGTTATAATACCAACTTGTCACGACCCGGATTTTTCACCGTCGGAAGTCGTGATGGCGTCTACTAACGGAGCTAGGCCAGCCAAACTTTAAATATTCTCTTATAATTCTCAACAATATAAATATACGGAAAATAAAATGCAAAAGTTTAAAATAAAAATGGAAGACAAATTAAAATGCAAAAGTTTAAAATATATCTCTACCCAAAATCTGTTGTCACTAGCTTACGGACTACTAAAGAGTACTACAATCAAGTCTGAACCGAAGAAAGAAATACATAGTGTCTTTCTCAGTACAATAAAAACAAACTAAACACAGAAAAGGAATCCGGCCTGCGAACGCCGGCTAGGCTACCTCGAAGTCCTTCGAATAAAGTCAGCTCTCGGTTAATAAGCTACTGCTGCGGTCCAAAAGCTGCTCCAGTACCATAATCTGTGCAAGAAGCATAGAAGTGTAACATCAGCACAACCGACCCCATGTGCTGGTAAGTGCCTGGCCTAACCTCGGCGAAGTAGCGACGAGGCTAGACAGGACCTACCTAAAATAACCTGTGCAGATATATATGTATACAGAAGAAACGGAATAATAACAGAAGATATAATCTAAAATTGGAAGGGGCATGCTCGTGGAAGAATAAGCGAAAACAGACCAACGGATATAAGTACGAAGGCATCTCAATACCATAACTCATATATAAGTGGTCAGCACGCCACACGATCCCATACCTCAATTCATAAGCTTACGGCGCGCCACACGACCCTATTTTATATATCACGTGGTAGGCGTACCACTCGCTCCCATTTCATATATCTCGTGGTAGGCGTACAACTCGCTCCCATTTCATGTTTATCACAGTGCACAATATGTCACTAGCAACGGATAATAAGCAATTAAATTTGTTGTAGGCGTACCACTGGATCACATTTCATAAAATCATACGTGGACGGCGTGCCACACGATCCCATAGTATATTTATTAAGTGGTCGGAGTGCCACACAATCCAGCATAATAGTGAATAACATATATAATATTTCTACAAGAGGTCCCACTAGGGAAATTTAACAACATAATTCTTTATCCCGACAAGGATACAATTAACAGCCCAAATATCTCGGAAAGGGAGCAACAACAATCATAGACTACGTCTCCCGGCAAGGGAAAAGTCACAACACTTCTCTTTTAATCACTTCTTTCTCAATTATCACATTCTAATTCCAGATAACGCTCCTGTAATATACCAATCACAATTCTTCCTTAACCGTTCACATTATAGGAATCTTTGCAATTAAATAAAAAAGATGTTTCACAAAGTTCGGACCAAACACATTTAAGACCCACGGTCATGCTAGACTCCGGTATATAGATAACCGTCACCATGCCTATACACCGTACCGGTCATTTAGAAATTAGCAAATAATATTCTAATCATATTCCCTCTAACCAAGGTTAGAACAAACACTTACCTCGAAAGCTCTAAACTCAACTCAAGCCTCTAGTATAGCTTTTACCCTTCGAATTCACCACAAAACTGCTCGAATCTAGTCATAAATTACTCGAATATATCAATAAATGCTAGTGAAATTTATTTGAATGCATAAGATTGAAATTCCCAAAGTTTGCCCAAAATTATCCAAAACTCCACCAGACCCACGTGGTCAAAATCCGAGGTTCGAACCATAACTCGGTTAACCATTCCCCCATTAGTTCATATCTATGATTTGTTTTGAAACTGGACCACAAATTGAGGTTCAAAACCCCAATTAAGTGAAAACCTAAGTTCTATCCAAAATTCTCATTTTAACCCATGGAGAATCTTGATTTTAAGATGAAAACAAGATAAATGATTGTAGACACGTGATTTTTGACCCTCCCCAAAATTTCTCCCATTTTAGCGTAAAATATTTAATATATGTCTAATATAGTTATTTCGACTAATTTTGGCTCTTTAACATTATTTTTATCAAAAAATTAAAAATTACAAAAATAGGTTTATATTTCTCTATTTAATTAATGAATTAGATTTTTCGGAGGATATATTAGTTTGAACTTATTTTTTGTTTTAATATATTTCTTGAAAAATACCAAAAATAGTTTCAACTTTAATTTTTAATTTTATTTTAATACAAATAATTAATCAAAATTATTTTAGAATTTTATAACCATTTAATTTGAATTTTCAATTTTTTTGACCTAAATTTGTATATTTTGGAACCTAATTTTAAACCCACCACCAAAGGCCCAATTTTAAGTCGATTTCTTTTTTTTTTTTTTAAGGAGAACCCTAATACACTTCATCTTCAACCTAAGACATACAAAAACACAAAAACTCTAGGAGACCAACTAACTAAACCCGTTCTCCTCCACCAGCCGCGAGCAACTAATTCGGCCACCAACCCGACGCCGCTAGCTGCATCTTCTTCGACAACAAACGACCCACCACCTAACAGTGGCTAACAACCAAAGGCCAGCGACTACCATCCAACACCAACACCAGCAACACACACACACACAAACGGGACTGCTTCTCCTTCCTCACAGTAGGAGAAAAGTCTGTTGATTCTCCACTGAAAAAATAGGAACATGTCCAACCCATTTTATCCTGAAACTAGCTTAAAACATTCTCTAAATCAACCCCGAACCAGTGTGGGAAATAGCTTGAAAGCACCATCCAAACCCAGTAGATTTGAGGTCCGCCGAGGTCAATTTTCGCAGATCCGGTCGATATTTCATTTCTGGTTCCATCGCCGTATCGAGATTCCCGTCAATTGTTCGCTTGAATAGTGTTGTCCGGGATTCTTCTTTGTTTGAAGGTCCGTTTCTGATTCATTTGTCCAATTTATAATCAATTAGTTCTTGTGAATGTCTTTTGATTTCTCGTTTGTTTAATTTTAATGAATATGCACGTTCCCTATCAATTGTTCATTTATGTTTGATTTCTCTACTGGAAACTTATGCTAACGTGAGGGGCAAAGAAACTGTTAGCTTGTTTAATTTAGTTGAGCGCCAGATTTGCCTTGAAATTGGAAATAATCCTTTTTTAGCAATAAGTGTAATGTAGCGTTGGATTAAAAAGAATAAATAATGCTTTTATTTTTGTTTCATTTAATTGATTCGCAAGTAGCATGTTTAGGCCGCTAATATTAGGGTAAGCAAACTCTAGGATTTTGTTTGTTTAGTTTTGAGACGAGAGGTTGTTCCCTTAGTTGAATTTATCCGGGGAGTGTCTCGAAAGACTTGTATATATTTTATCCGGGAAATGCCTCGAAGGATTTGCATATATTTTTTCGGGGTATGGCCCGTAGAACATGTACTTGAAGGTCATCAATGGAACACTTTGAAGAAGCACAGAATAGTATTTTTATTTTTACTTTTGTTTTATTTTATTAGGTGGGGACGACCTGGAGCCTCTTTTGACTGGTTATTTTGTTTTTGTGAGCTTTTACCTCAATTTGAATATCTTAAAAGCCAACTTGATCGTGTACGCAACCGTGAACTTCACGGGACTTGAGGAATGCCTAACACCTTCTTCCCGAGTCAAATGAACCCCCTTACCTGAATCTCTGGTGCGAACTTGATTTTAGAGTCTAAAATGTTTTAAAAGGAAATATAAGTATTTAAAAACAAATAGTGACTTGGCACACCGAAATCAAATGTCAGGTGGCGACTCTAAGTTTATTTCCCTTTGAAACAAATTTTGGTCACTTCAAAATTGAAAACCATTTTCAAGTTTTGCTAAATCTTTTTATTAATTAAGAGAGTTTAAGTAAAGTTTTGTTTTGAAAAAAAAAGAGTGTGACATCTCTGGTGACTCTGCTCGGGAATTGCAAGTTCGAGCTAGTATTTGATCTTGTTGGCTTTTAGGATGTTCGATTGAGGTTTTTATGTGTTTTGTTTTCTTTATTTGATTTATATTTTTATTTATATCTTTTTATTATTTGGTAGTTGCTTACTTGTTTACATGTTTTTCATTTATGTGTTACTGCTTTATAAATTGCCATCATTTGCATAACCATGGGTCTTCTTTCTGTAACAAGTCTCGGAGTACGCGTCGCTTGCATGAACTCTTTAGTGAGTCACCCTTAATTTAAGAGGGGGTGGGGGGGGGGGGGTGGGGGCGTCAGACGTATGGAGTGGGTGGAAAGCTTGAGCAGCCACCATCGACCATACGCTCCCCCGAATTGCCTTGTTAGTGAACCCCAAACATAGGTCAGTCTTTAGGTCATTTTATTTGTATCATGTTACTTACACCTAGTAGGGCTCGATCCCAGGCACCGTGTCCTTTGTAGGGAGCCTGCCCAAATTTTGTCAAAATAGGCCCGTAGCCCAAAACGACATTTAATCATTCTATGTGCTAAATGTTGCATCTTTGAGGGTAAAAAGGTCACTTGCGGACCGATGTTTGGAAATAAGGGTGAAAAATGAAGAAAGTAGGGCCCACCCGCATTTTTCTTTCATGGTTTTCCAAAAATAAAAAAAAATGAAAATGAGAAAAATCCAAAAAGATTTTACACTCTTCCATTATTTTTCAAAAATTCAAAAAAAAAGTAGAAAATGAAAAATCCAAAAGATTTTACACTCTTCCATTATTTTTCAAAAATTCAAAAAGTAGAAAATGAAAAATTCAACAAGATTTTACAAATTTCCATTATTTTTCAAAAATTCAAAAAAAAAGTAGAAAATAAAAATCCAAAAAGATTTTACACTATTCCATTATTTTTTAAAAATTCGAAAAGGTAGAAAATGAAAAAAAAAAAAGATTTATACTTTTTCATTATTTTTCAAAAAACTCAAAAAGGTAGACAATGAAAAATCCAAAAATATTTTGCACTTTCTATCTTGTTTTTCAAAAAGACCAAAAATAGTTTATTTCAAATTAGATGCATTTTTCTCTATCCTATATTTAATCCTTCCGAACTACGCGAACCTGATTCTCGTCTTTCACGGCGGGATACGTAGGCAACCCACATAGGGTCCGGTCTTCCTAGTCATAGGTTCTTGGCTTTGCGGGGTCTTAGTCAAACCTTGCACGTCTAGCCACTTGTGGCCGCATCGATCATTCTTGTAAAATGGGATCATATTCGCAAAAGTGATTCAATAACCGGTGTCTTAGGATCTTGAGTTCATAACTATGTGTCATGTTACTTTAGGGACTGCCCTTTTTTGAGTCTGCATCTTTAGCCACTTCTGGCCATATCGGCGTTTTTGCGAAATGAGTTATTTCTGCAAATTAATTTTTGTGCGCCATGATATTGGGAGTTTGAATCCATAAAAGTCTTAGTAAATCATTTTCCATGTCGACGAGGTCAATTGTGTTGAGTTTGCGTTAATAGCCACTCTTGGCCATATATGTTAATTTTCAAAAATAGCCCAATCTTGTCGTGCATGTGTCCTAATAGAAGGTGTCGTGGCGTCACATGTGTCTTGAGTCACTAATTTTATTTGATCATATTTTTTCCATTCAGGTATGGAGCAATTTGCTAGAGTTTAAGCATGACAAATACCCCATGACCATTCTAGTTAAGACCATTGCATGCACGAGCTGCTTGAGGAAGTTTTTTTTATATTTAGTCTATTTTATTTTGTCTTTTAATTATTAGTCTTGTACAATTGTATCAAGTCTTTCAATATAGTTAAGATTTTCGATTCTTTTGTTATAGTACTTCATGTTTTGGATTTGGAAAATCAAAAAAAAAAGTTACAAATGCAAAATCCAAAAAGATTTTTGTCTCTTAATTTGTTTTCCATCACTTTTCAAGAACTACGCTTGATCTGATTCATGAGGGACATGATACGTAGGCAACCTACATAGGGTTCGATGGAATCATTATTAAAAAAGAAAAAAAAGAAAAAAAGAAAAAAAGAGACGAAATTGGGGCATGAGAAATCTGAAAAAAAGAAGCGATAATCAGAAAAAAAGAGGGTGATAGGAATGACAAATCAATCGGTGTTAGAAAGAAAGAGGAGGAAGGAAACGAGGTAAAAGAGTGAAATTGGGATGATGCCATATGACCTTCGTTCCCTCGAACCCATTCTGGAACCGTAATTGTTGCTAGGGCATGGCACACAATGTTGTATTTCTATCTGCTAAATGCCCTAACGCTAACTTGTTGGTTTTGTTTTGTTCCTTTTTGTTGCTTTCGTTATTATTGTAACAAAGGGTGGTTTAGTTTGGGGTACTTTGGTGATTTGTCCATACAACACAAGGTCAACGAGTAAGGAAACCATGGCTAGCAAAAACTTGGATAAGAGAGTTGTCGACCCTCGAGGAAGATTGTGGAGTCGGAATCTGACTTGAACGAGGAGGTCCAAAGGTTGAAACAACAAATGTCTGAAGTGTGTCAAGCACGAGCCAATAGTCAAGGACCACCCTTTTCTTATGCTTTCCCAGAGTTTACACCCCATATCTGCTACTACCACTCCGATTTCATTGTCCGATCAATTCCATCCATTCAGGTTCAGTCCTTATCCCAATTGCACGACTATAGTTGGAACTTATGTTGCACGCTCCCAAAGTGTGCAATTGACAACCAGTCAGACAACCACTACAATTATGCCTGTATTTACCATCACACAGCCGACAGTGGTGTAGACAAAGACTGATGAGTCACAATTTGATTCCCAGCAAGAATAATATCACTCTCCTGAGTACCACTCTTGCTTATTTGATCTTCCTGCAAAGATTGAGAAGCCTGGGCCAAAGGTAGCATCTGAAGAAATGACCCGCAGACGGAAAAGCTTAGAACAACAGTTGATAAACATGCAAGGGCCGGCAGGTCAGAAGAGTATTGCCTTCAAGGATCTATGTATGTTCCCTGATGTTCGTTTGCCACTTGGTTTCAAGACTCCCAAATTCGAAATGTATGATGGACATGGAGACCCCGTAGCCTTGCTGAAAAGGTATTGCAATAAAGTGAGAAGTAGGGGAGGAAATGAAGAATTGTTGACGACTTGTTTTGGGGAAAGCCTTGCGGATGTAGCCTCCGAATGGTTTATGGGTCAAGACACATCTTGCTGGTATGTCTGGGATGATATGACACATGCTTTTGTCAAACAGTTCCAATATAACATCGATATTGCTCAAGACCTCAATTCCCTTTCAAACCTGAAAAAGAAACCAACTGAAAGTTTCAAGGACTATGCCATTAAATGGAGAGAACAAGCAGCTAGAGTTAAGCCACCCATGGATGACCACGAGCTAATCACTGTCTTCCTTTAGGCTCAAGAGCCCGATTACTTTCAAAACATGGTGTCCGCAGTTGGCAAATCATTCTCGAAAGCAGTCAAAATGGGAGAAATGGTAGAGAATGGCCTCAAGACAGGCAAAATTATAAGTCAAGCAACTCTCAAAGCTGCAACTCAAGCGGTTCAAAAAGAATCTTGTAATTTTAGTGGCACGAATGAGAAGGTTGACGAAATCCCGATGACATCAAGGTCGAGAAGAGGTCCTAGAAGAACATCCTCAGGGCATGACCAGCCTTGTTTGTTTTGTGACAATTCCCCTAAGAACCCACAGTACTCTATTCCACCACAGTGTGATGTCCAGCCACCAAGACACCTCAGAAGGTGAGCGCCATCATTGCATAATCTCCACCATCCTTCGCAAAACTTTCAGGTGCCCCATAACCCACATCCAAGTCAGGGGGACAGAGGTAAACAAAGGTTGAAAGATAATTTTACACCGATAGGAGAGTCCTACGCAAGCTTGTTTGAGAAACTAAAGCATTATGACCTAATTGCACCTATTCCTCTGAACCATGTGGACAAGCGTGCAAGAAGCTTTGACCCTTCTAAAAGGTGTGAATGTCATCCCAATGCCAAGGGGAACAATGTCAAAAGTTGTTGGGATTTGAAAAGAGAGATAGAAAGAATGATTCAGGAAGGGATAATTGTGGTCCAGGATAGTGACACCCAAAATATTTCAAAGAATCCTTTACCTGCACATGATGATGCACACTTTGTAGGGATGATGCGTTGTAACACGGAGTATGAGAATCCTCTTGTGAACTTGCTGACTGAAGTTAATGATAATGGAAATTGTGAAGGCCCTAGCAATTTTGATGTACAATCCAGTGGCTAAGATGTCGAGCTTAGTGATTAGGAAGATACTTCTTTCCTGGCTAGCCAGGGAGGAGCTTTGGTAGTTTTTTTTTTTTTTTTCATTTCTCTTATCCGTGTTATTTTAGGGTTGTAATCTGGATATTATCTTGTGATTCAAACTCTTCTACTTCTTTTTTGCCTAGTTTGTTTTATTGTAGTGACTCATCCAGTATTATCTAGGTTGTTTCACGGTTGTAACCCGTATCTATTGTACTTGTTTTGTTCAAACCCAATTCACCACTGTCTACTGCAATTTCCTATTTTTGTTAGTTCTAGTCAGTTTTTGTTTAGGTCATTTTTCCTTTTATAGTTCTTTCATGCTGACTCTAATGACATGGCATGCACGTAAAATTCTCAGCCTGGTCTCGAAAGTTAGTTTAATCATGAAGCATGACACAATGTTGAACGTGGTAAAAAGAGGCGTTTGAGGAAAAAGTAAAGATTCATGCATTTGAGATAACCTGAAGTTGAAATTAAGTGAAACTGAGGCAGTAAGTCTGGGAAATCAAGATGTTGATAAGAGCGTAAAACAAGAAAATGTCTCTCAAGAAGTTTGAGAAAATCAGTCAGTGATGAAATGTATTCTTTCACTCGCGATGAGGTTGAGTCAAGTATGCTTTGAACTAGAAAAGGTCATTCATTGGGATAAAGGTATTGCCCATTGGTACTATTGGTTCGTGTTGATTCCATAATTAGATACTATGTATGATTTGTTTGCTTATCTTCAATTGCATATTTCTATTTGGCATTTTGAAGTTTGGTATGACGAGGGAATTTTATTCTGCTACCCAAACATTTTTATCCTTTGTTACCCATTTTGAGCCTAATTTTTGTTTCATACCCCTCTTTTGGAATCAGAAATAGAGTTAGAAAGTAGAAAAGAATAAGAAAAGAAAAAAAAAGAAAAGAAAAAAAAAAGAGAAGGGAAAGAGAAAAATAAAAAAGGGGAAGAAAAAAAATAAGAAGAAGAAAGGAAAAAGGAGAAAAGAAAAGAAAAAGAAAAAGAGAGAAAAGAAAAAACAACTTTGTCTTTTGAACTACGTTCGACCTGATTCTTGTCACCACAAGATACGTAGGTAGCCTCACGGTTCGGTCACACGAAATAAAATATTTCATAATTCCCGAAAATCAATACTAGGGCAGATTTTCTTAGAAACCCCCCAAAAAAGAGAGAGAAAATAATCCCCCCAAACTCCGAGAAACTGGGGCAGAAGTTTAAAATTTTGCAAAATAAATCTGATTCCAAAAGTTTTAATTTTGAACCTGTTTATGTTAAAATTTTGAGCCTTTATGCCACCTTTTCTTTCCAACCATTTCCAAAAGCCTACATTACGGTCCAAAGGAAGACCTTCCGACCAATATTTAAGGATGCCAAATTAAGTGTATGATGAAAGTATGATCTTCCTACATCATTGGTAATACCTTGTTCCCATCGCAAAGAGAGAAAATGATAAATGAGAGAGTCTTATAGGTGAAAACCCTCACGGGCACCGTAAGGCGACTGTGAGTTGAGAAAAAGAGCAAAATGAGAGAGGCTTGATGGTGAAAACTCTTCAGGGCACTACAAGTCGACTGAGGATTGTGGATCAAATGGGACAATTGAAGCGCTAAAGCCCAGTTTCACAGCAAATAGGTACAACAATAGTTGAATATTAAAATTGCTTGAGAGATTAGGCCACTTAATCCAAAGGTGCATGTCATGGTCATTAGAGCTGGTATCCACATCTTATAAGTTTCTACTTTATAATTTTTCTTGTTAGGTATCATCTCTTTCCCTTGTCCTTCATTTTGTTCCTCTTATTTTGTTTCAGCCCCCTCTTGAGTCTGTTTGGTCAGAACAAGTGAGAAATGACTTCAGAATTTGCTACCAGCTTTCCAATTGTGTAATGCCAAGTCTGGCAAGCATATCAAATATCATAAGACATAGGAGGATAGTATGTGCAGTAAGTTTGTGATAATAAATGTTCTTTAAGATTGAGGTAAAATGCAAAGATGTGGTGATAACAAGAGTGCAATACATCGGACATTGGGTATTAGATTTGAACGAATCAGGAATATTTTTTGTATAAGGGTTGTCCACAAAAGCAGCCGGTCAATAACAAGCAATGTCTTCCAAATATAAGTCCAAGATTATCGTGACAAGTGCAGGAGTAGCCGCCTTCAAGGTCAAGGCCACAAACTAACCACCACATTTTAAACTCACAAATTTTCCTTGTTTGAAACAGGAACAACACAGTGCAACCAAGCTGGTTCAAAATCAAGAAAGAAAAAAAGAAAGAAAATAAAAAGAAAAAGGAGAAGCAGAATCGACAATGGAAGTTTCTCAAATCTTTTCCCTTACCTGTCTTGCTAGTGTGCCTAAATGTTGCCATTGCTCTTCACATTTTTCCTCATAGGATAAAAGTCCTAGTATGATCGATTTTCCTCTCAATCAACGTGATAGTCTAATGAATATTTCTCCTAAGATAAGAGACCTAGTCAACTGATTTTTCTCTTAGGATCAAAATCTTAGTCTGATGAATTTTTCTCCTAAGATAACAAAACCTAGTATGCTGAATTTTCTCCTAGGATTGAAATCTCAGTCTGATAAATTTTTCTCCTAAGATAAGAAAACCTATTCTGATGAACTTTCTCCTAGGATCAAAATCTTAGTCTGATGAATTTTTCTTCAAAGATAGAAGACCTAGTCTGACGAATTTTCTCCTAGGATCAAAATCTTAGTCTGATGAGTTTTCTCCTAAGATAGAAGACCTAGTCTGACGAATTTTCTCCTAGGATCAAAATCTTAGTATGATGAATCTTTCTCCTAAGATAACAAAAAAGGGACCTAGTCTGATAAATTTTCTCCTAGGATCAAAATCTTAGTCTGATGAATTTTTCTCCTAAGATAGAAGACCTAGTCTGATGAATTTCTCCTAGGATCAAAATCTTACTCTGATGAATTATTTTCCTAAGATAGGAAACTTACTCTCTTAAATATTCTCATAGGATCGATATCTTAGTATGATGAACCTTTCTCCTAAGATAAAAGACCTAGTCTGATGAACTTTCTCATATGATCAAAATCTTAGTCTGATGAATCTTTCTCCTAAGATAAGAGACCTAGTCTGATGAATTTTATCCAATGATAGAAGCCTTAGTCTGATGAATCTTTCTCCTAAGATAACAATAGAGACCTAGTGTGATGAATTTTCTCCTAGGATCACAATCTTAGTCTGATGAATTTTTCTCCTAAGATAAAAGACCTAGTCTGATGAACTTTCTCCTAGGATCGATATCTTAGTCAGATGAATCTTTCTCCTAAGCTAATAGACATAGTCTGATAAATTTTATCCTAGGATCAAAATCTTAGTCTGATGAATCTTTCTTCTAAAGTAGCAAAAAAAAGGGACTTATTCTGATGAATTTTCTCTTAGCCTCAAAATCTTAGTCTGATGAATTTTTCTCGTATGATAGAAAACCTAGTCTGATGAACTTTCTCCTAGGATCGATATCTTAGTCTGATGAATCTTTCTCCTAAGACAAAAAAAAAGGGACCGAGTCTGATGCATTTTCTCCTAGGATCAAAATTTTAGTCTGATGAATTTTTCTCCTAAGATAGAAGACCAAGCCTGATGAATTTTTTTCCTAAGATGGAAGTTCTAGTCTGATGAATTTTTCCTAGGATCAAAATCTTAGTCTGATGAATTATTCTCCTAAGATAGGAAACTTACTCTCTTAAATATTCTCCTAGGATTGATATCTTAGTCTGATGAACCTTTCTCCTAAGATAGAAGACCTAGTATGATGAATTTTCTAGTCAAATATTCTTGGTTTTATTCACAGGAGACATACATGCTAGTCAAGTCTTTAGTTTTATTCTCATTATTGCATCAGTAGCATAAGTATGTTTACAATTTTGATAACAACTCACCGATCTTCCTAGTGCAAAATGGGGCAGAAATTTTATTTGTCTTGTCTTTGATTGCAGGCACCCACCTGGAAAATAAGGGAATACATTTCAGAGTTCATTTCAGAATCAGCTCAAGTTTCCAGTCAGTAGCAGGCACCCACCTGAAGAACAAGGGATGTCATTTAAAAACTCAATTCAAGTAGAAGTAGCAGTAGCTCGCGGCCAAAATGCGAGTCAGCAATCGTAGGTGATCAACATAAGTGGTCTCAATCTAAAAAAAAGAAAAAAAGGGGAGAAGGAAAAAATGAAAAAAAAGGAAGGAACTGAATCCAGAATGCAGAAGCTGAGGCAAGAGGTGGGTTGCTCATGGTATGTCCGGTCGCGATCCGAAAAAGCTGAAGAAGAATGAACTGGAACCTGCAACTAGCGAGCGTCAAAATTCAAATCTGAAGTCTAGATGAAGAACTATTCCAGACCCAAGATCAAGCTTCAGAAGACTTATATATAGGAATCTTGTAACTCATAGTTGACAGGCTTAGTTAGTCTTTTTCATTTGTGATTTTTATATAACAACAGGACCGCGGACCGGAACCTCGATGGAATGGCACCTCGATCGGCTCTCCACCTCGGTATACTCCATTATCTCATTTACTTCTGAACTATACGTGACCGGATTCCTTTATAGCCAAGGATATGTAGGCAGCTCATATACCAAGGCTCGGTCACATTCCTTTTTCTCTTGAGTTTAGTCTCTCCAAATAAGGGTCGGGTCAAAAATATGTCTAGTCGTTCTTTGTCTGAAAATACTTCGTATTTCCGGTTCAAGAGGGAAAGCTGTAGACACGTGATTTTTGACCCTCCCCGAAATTTCTTCCATTTTAGCGTAAAATATTTAATTTAGGTCTAGTATAGTTATTTCAAATAATCTTGGCTCTTTTACATTATTTTTATTAAAAAATTAAAAATTACAAAAATAAGTTCATTGTTCTCTATTTAATTAATGTATTTGATATTTTTTCAGAGGATATATTAGTTTGAACCTATTTTTTGTTTTAATATAATTCTTGAAAATACCAAAAATAGTTTCAACTTTAATTTTTAATTTTATTTTAATACAAATAATTTAATTAAAATTATTGTAGAGTTTTATAGGTATTTAATTTTAAATTTCAATCCTTTTTGGCCTAAATTTACACATTTGAGCCTAATTTTAAACCCACCACCAAAGACAATTATGAGCCCATTTTTTTTTTAAGGAGAACCATAATACACTTCATCTTCAACCTAAGACATACAAAAACACAAACTCTAGCAGACCAACTAACCAAACTCGTTCTCCTCCAGCAGCCGCCAGCAACAAATCCGGCCACCAACCTGACTGCATCTTTTTCGATTACAAACGACCCTTCACCTAACATTGGCTAACAACCAAAGCCCAACGACTACCATCCAACACCAGCAGCACACACCGAAAAACGGGACTGCTTCTCTTTCCTTACAGTAGCAGAAAAGTCTGCTGATTCTCCACTGAAAAATAGGAAAATCTCCAACCAATTTTGGCCTGAAACTAGCTTAAAATAGACCCTAAATCAACCCCGAACCAGTGCGGGAAATATCTTGAAAGAACCATCCAAACCTAGTAGATTTGAGGTTCGCCGAGGTCAATGTTCGCAGCTCCGGTCGATATTTTATTTCTGGTTCCGTCGCTATATCGAGATTCCCGTCAATTGTTTGTTTGAATAGTGTTGCCCGTGATTCTGCTTTGTTTGAAGTCTGTTTCTGCTTCATTTATCTCTCTAAATTATAATTCAATTAGTTCTTGTGAATGTCTTTTGATTTCCTCGTTTGTCTAATTTTAATGAATATGCACGTTTCCTATCAATTGTTCGTTTATGTTTGATTTCTCTACTGGAAACTTATGCCAACGTGAGGGGCAAAGAAAATGTTTGCTTGTTTAATTTAGTTGAGCGCCAGATTTGCCTTGAAATTGGAAATAATCCTTTTTTTAGCAATAAGTGTGATGTAGCGTTGGAGTAAAAAGAATAAATAATGCTTTTATTTTTGTTTAATTTAGTTGAGCGCCAGATTTGCCTTGAAGTTGGAAATAATCCTTTTTTTAGCAATAAGTGTGATGTACCGTTGGAGTAAAAAAGAATAAATAATGCTTTTATTTTTGTTTTATTTAATTGATCCGCTAGTAGCATGTTTAGGCCGCTAATATTCGGGTAAGCATAATCTAGGATTTTGTTTGTTTAGTTTTGAGGCGAGAGGTTGTTCCCTTAGTTGAATTTATCGGGGGAGTGCCCCGAAGGACTTGTATATATTTTATCCAGGGAATGCCTAGAATGATTTGTATATATTTTATTCGGGGTATGGCCCACAGTACATGTACTTGAAGGCCAGCAATGGAACACTTTAAAGAAGCAAAGAATAGTATTTTTATTTTTACTTTTGTTTTATTTTATTAGGTGGGGATGACCTCGAGCCTCTTTTGACTGGTTGATTTCTTCTTGTGTGCTTTTACCTCAATTTGAATATCTTAAAAGCGAACTTCATCGTGTACGCAATCGTGAACTTCATGGTACTTGGGAAATGCCCAACACCTTCTCCCCGAGTCAAATGAACCCCCGGACTTGGTTTTAGAGTCTGAAATGTTTCAAAAGGAAAATTAAATATTTAAAAAAAAACGGTGACCTGGCACACCGAAATCAAATGTCAGGTGGCGACTCTGAGTTTATTTCCTTTTGAAACAATTTTTTGTCACTTCAAAATTGAAAACCCTTTTCAAGCTTTGCTAAATCTTTTTATTAATTTAAGAGAGTTTTAGTAGAGTTTGGTTTTTAAAAAAAAAGGGTGTGACAATGATGTTAAAGATTGAAGAAATTGAGTAAAAGTTGACTACAAGTGATTTGAAGAAGAGGGAGTTCGTGAGAAATCGCTAATGGGTGTTTGGGTTTTGAAAATATGAGAAATGAGCTTTAAAATCGTCTAAGTATGGTATATGCAGGTGCAAGTACGAGAATTGAGAAACTGGGTTTGCAATTGCGAACCCAGCAGGCAAGTCTATGCGAGAAAGTAGTTCACATTTGCGAACAATGGTCAGCCCAAGGGTTTTCGCATTTGCGAACAACCCCAATCTGCATTTGCGATCCTATGCTAGTTCCCCAGACTTCGCATTTGTGGCCAAATCTTGCATTTGCGAGTTACCCTTCGCAATTGCGAATATCACAGAAGCCCAAAAATACATGCAACCCAACGCCTATCCCAAACTCATCTGAGCCCTTGGGGCTCCAAACTAAACATACACACAACCTCAAAAATATCTTACAGACTTACTCGTTTTAACATTTAAATTTGTTAAATAAGTCAAAAAACTAGCCGTTGCAAACTTAAAAACTTAGTCATTTTAAAAAACTAGACATTTCTTTTTAAAAAACTACACTTAAAGCCCACAAACCCGTCCCGTCCCGTTTCGCCCCGTCCCAACTCGTTTGTTAGCGGAACGGGATGAGATGACCGTTTTGTCCCGTTTGTCCCGTTCCATGTCGTCCCGTCCCGCCACCGTCCCGCTTAAATATCATCTCGTCCCGTCCCGTGGGACAGTCATAAACATGACCGTTGAACCCCGTGGCAAGGCTACGTAGCTCCAAAAGGCTTTAACTGACACCCCTTTTCAGAAAAATATATTGTTTATATAAGTAAAAATATTTTTTATATATATGTACTATGTATTGAATCCTATTAGCTTATTCGTGGTTTACTTCTTTAAATTTTGACACTCCCCAGTAAAAATTTTAGCAATGTTGTTGGTTGTATTTGAACCTTGTCTTTTTCCTAACATAAGTTATATGAAAATTTTTATATTGTACGTGCTTCACACAATTGATACTAGTTGTGTGAGACCTTTTTGTCTCACAATTTTATGGACTCAAAAAATATAAGATATGAATCCACAAAATTACGAGATAAAGATAAGCCTCACATAACTAGTGTCAGTTGTGTGAGGCACACCGTAAATTTTTTTGTAATAATTTTATTTTGTGCTTCACACAAGTAACACTTGTTGTATAGGACTTTTTTATTGTCATACAATTTTATGAACCCAAAAATATAAGATATGAGTCTATAAACCTATAATAAAATTTTCAGTAGATCAATAAATAAAACGTATCCAGTAGTAGAGTTTTATAGTATCATTTTATTCTATTCCAATAATAATTAGTCATAAAAGACTATTTATTTAGATAAATTTGATCTCATCTTTGCTATTCAAACCCCAATAAAGGAAAGAGGGAAAACTAAAAAAATCTAAAAGTACAATCCAACCATCTTTCAAAAGCTTTTACACAAAGCAAAACACACAATATCTATGTACATAACTAAAACCAAACCATTTAAGAATATTTATGTTGCATTCTACAGAAAACATATCTATGTATATATATAATAATCAAGAACCAGCTCTTTCTCGTGGCCCTATGGTCCCCAACAAAAAACACCCTTTTGTCATCTCCAATAAATGGTTAGAAAAAAGTGAAAGTAGATGAGCCCTTTTGAGAGACTTTATTTATCCTTTTGACAGAACCACTTTGGAAGAAAATGATGTTACATTTTCCTTTCACTTAACATGATTGAAACTGAACCAAACAAACCATTCTCGATGCATCATTATCAAAAGGTACTAAATCATCATTTCACATATATACTTATGTATTCTCATGTCTCCCATTTGTGATAATTCCTTTTTGTCTACAATTATGATTCTCTATGCATGCGTTGCGTGCTTTGCGTTATTATAAGTAATTTGTTTAGAAACCACATTTAATGAGAATGTTTATATTGGGGAGTTTATTGACATTTGAATACTTTTTTAATATTTGTCATTGCATAATGGTTATAAATTTCGAATACTTACTATGCTATTATTATTTTTATGTTTTTTTGTTGATGGTACTGATATATTATTTTTTATATTTTTGAGTTGAAGGTTTATTGGAAACAATATCTCTACTCCTTGAAGTAGAAGTAAAATTTGCGTACACTCTACCTTCTTCAAATTCTACATGTGAATTTTTATTGGGTTATTGCTGTTGGTATTGTATGATGGTTGTAAATATTTGTAAAAGCCTATTAATATTTACTAAGTCCAAATTATTCATAAAAATAGCTAAACAGATAGATGCCTAACTCGAATAAGAATGCATTTAATAAGAGTTCATGAAAATATTTTTTCATGAGCGAATGAAAGCAAACCAATTGGTTCAAACCTTTGCAATATATTCAAATTATGACCTCTTGATAACTGAACGTACTTTAAAACACTAAGTTCATTAGATTAGTTTGATTGGCACGTGAAATTCAGAGAAATGTTTTTATGTAGGTATAATCCAAGAGGTAAATAATTATTACCAAATTGTTAGGAAGATGCGTATTAACTGCTGTTAGTTGCTCACCAAAACTAATATTGGGTACATCAAAAAATAATAAGCTTCATGAAATTGGGATATAATTATTGCGGGACCAAGAAAAGGTCCCAAATGCCTTTCACGAAAAGATACAGATTGGTTGTATGATTAAAGGGCGGTACTTATTTTCCTTCCAAGGAGGGAGGAGAATTGTATAGGGTAAAATTTGTTAGGCAAAGTGGTTGCATAAGAGACCGATACGACGAGCCGAAGCTAGAGGATAGTTAAAATCGAAAATAACTCTTTTATTTATTATCGGAAAAAATGACGTTCTTGAAGATGCGATACATATTTGTCACTCGGTATCATTTAATGGAAAATATTCTATAGCATTTAATACACTGACCATTACAAAAGAATATGACATTCATGCCTATGGTTACATATCCTTCAATGACCCTCATAACTGACATTGGTGAGGGATTTGATCCTAGAACCTTATTCCATAGGTATAGCTATAAATATTAAGCTCTATTATCATTGCAGAAGGGTTACGAATTTTCATGAAAACATATGCTATAATCAATACAAAGCTTTATATAATTTTATTTTCTTACCCCTTGACATCATTATCGTTATGCCCAGAAACCCTTCTCTCAAAATTATTATTTCTGCTATTTCGTCTTCATTTCAAGGCTATGTATTGTGTATTTATTCAATTATTTTATAATTTCACGATTGATCTAATTAACTTATCTAGATACCATGTATAAATTCGATTGTATCATTTTACGGGTAAACAGTTTGTCCTCCACCAAGGAGCATAGACAGTCGTGTAATTGAGTTGTTCCTTTCCTGTTTTACCAACATGTTTTGATTGTTTGTCTTTGCAAAAAATTACAAAGAATGACAAATAATGGTGTTAACAACACACATAATCTTGAGGCCCAAGGAGACTAGCCTCATCACGAGGATGCATTTAGTGACATCCGCAATGAGGAGATCGGCGCTACACCGTTCCATGTCAAGCAGTACCCGTGACATATTCATGAGGCGACTCCTAATGATGCTGAAGAGGAGTATGTTGTTGAAGCTGTAAGGGTCCTGCAAGAGTAACAAGCGGTCATTCTAGGAAATCTCACACGATAGGATAAGGTTATGACGAAGTTGAAGTAGGCATTGTCGGGGACTTCCAATAAATCGAATGGATGAGGTCCACTCCCTCTCGGTGCTCCCACAAATCAAATAACGTAGAGGGTCCAAAACAATGCCCCGAGGAGCGAGGTGCTCCGATGGGGGTGGGGGAGCGGATCCGGCCCCAACAACTAGATGATCCTTTAAAAGCAAACTCCTACGATTTACAAGGGAATTGAACACCTGCATTTACCAAATCCCGGGTGTACCACCGATCCTAAAAGGGTCGGACTCGAAGAAGTATAATAAGTTGCCGTACTGTCACAACTCTAGTTCGCCCTCTATGAACTATCGTTACGGTACCTAATCTCTACGACTAGGCAAGCCAAACAATTTGCAGAAAAGGAAAACAACAACTAAAAACTAATAGAAACTACGGATGTCATAATGAAAAGATTAAAGATGCTGCTCGGCATATACAAATACACACTCTCAACTAAAAAGATCTCCCAATATATGGAATTTCATGAAATCACAAGCTATGGATACTATATAGTGCTCTAACTCTAGAATGTCTAAATCAAAGTATACAAAAGGGTTGTAATTACAAGAGAGAATGGAGAGGGACACCTCGGTCTAAGGACGCGGCAGATATACCTCGAAGTCTCTGAAGAATCGCCTCGCCTCAAGGATAGTAGGGCTGAGCCGAAGAATCTAGATCTGTATATGAAAAACATGCGCAGGAAAGGCATGAGTATACCACAACGGTACTCAGTAAGTGCCAAGCCTAACCCCGCTCGGGTAGTGACGAGGAAAGTCAGGGCCTTATTGATTATAGATGGAAAACAAGGTAAAACAGTATATAATACGACAATATAATTAAAGTGCTAATAATCTATAACAAATAAAAGCACAGAAAGAATCTAACTCGATACATAGAAATAACAATAGGGCGTCTCGCGGGATACCGTCCCGTAGTCCCTAATGTAAATGTGCATGGGAAGCTCCAGAATACCAAATGCGTAGTCCCAAAGTAAATATCAAGTGAGGGGAATCTACCGGGTGGAGTCCTGTAGTCCCAATTATAAATGTGTAGTGGGATCTACCGGAACAACAATCCGTTATCCCAAAGTAATCAAGCGGGGGAATCCCTGGAATATCGTCCCGTAGTCCTAGAGTAAACACACATCAGCAACACGAAGAATATTCAATTCAATCCAATTTCATATCAAGGTAAAACATGTATTTCTAATCGAGCATGCTGCACAAATTCAAATAAAGCAGTCTAAACAAGTAAAGTAATTAAGTCACTTAGACATGCTTTCCTAAACTAACAGTAGGCTTAAATCGCAAGTAATGTACAACAAGGAAGAAACATGCAGTTATAGTTATTAATAAAAATATGATTTTCAATAATTGGCACATGTATGCATGCATCACTTCACTTAAAAGGCATTCCTTATATCAACAACACCAAATCCTAGGGGGAACTCAAGGTTAGGCGAGCGACTTACCTCGAACCAGCTCAATCAACTCAAAATCATGTTCTTATCTTGACTACCTGACTCCAAATGGCCCAAATCTATTCAAATAAATTGCATATTGCAAATATAACTTCAAGTAACTAAGCTAACGCGCGAAATTAAGAAAATTTCCTAAAAAGTCCCCGGCCCACATCTCAAAATCTGGTAAAAGATATAGATTATGAACCCCCTTCCACTAACGAGTTCGCTCATACGAAAATTATCCAAATCCAATGTCAATTTCTCAATCAAAACTCTAAATCTTAGTTGAAGAACTCTATTCCATTTTCCCAAATTTTCACCCCAAATCCCAAATTAAATGATAGAATTAATTATAGATTTGTAGGATATAACCAAAATCAAGTGCAAAGATCATTACCCGATTGATATCTCTGAAAATCCCCCAAGATCTCATTCAAATTCAAGCTCCCAAACTCTAGTTTTGATAAAAATGGCTAAACCCTCGATTTTGAAACATTATAATCTTCCGAAGTGATTCCTTCTTCGCGAATGCGAAAGGCCCGTCGCGTTCGCAAAGCATAACTTGGCTTGGCCCAGAATTCCTTCCTTTCGAAACGAGGTGACCCTATCGTGAACGTGATAGCAACTCTCTCCCTCCTACGCGAACGTGGGACTTTTTTCGCGAACACGTAGGCATATGACCTCTCAGCTCGCCGAGCACGAGACAATCATCACGAACGCGAAGCATTAAGCTTCCACCTACCCTAGCTCCTCTTCACGAACGTGAGACCCCACTCACGAACGCAAAGAATGAAACCAAAACTGGAGATCTACCGTAATTTCTGTAATTTTCCTCTTTAGTCTAAAGGTCTGTTAACAACTCGACACTCACCCGAGGCCCTCAGGACCTCCACCGAGCATACCAACCAATCCTAAAACATCAAACAAACTAATTGCAACCCTCAAATCACATCAAACAATGCTAGAACCCAAAATCACTCTCTAATCCAAGCCTTATGAATTAAAAATATCAAGAATCTTACATCAGATGATAAAACCAACCAAACCAAGTGCGATTGACCCCAAATTTTGCACACAAGTCACATTAAACACTACAGAGCTATTCCAACTCTCGGAATCAGATTCCTACCCCGATATCAAAATTTCACTATCGAACCGAAAACTTTAAAAATTCAACTTTAGGTATTTCATGCCTAAATGACCTACAAACATCCAAAACACAATCCGAACATGCCCCTAATCCCGAAATCACCCAACTGAGCTAAGTATCCAATTGAATTCCATTCTGTGGTCGTCTTCACTCTGCTCCGACGACGACAGATATTGTAAGGCTTAAAGTCCTATTTAGTTACTAAGTGTCCCAAAATACTGCGAAACTCAAAAATATCATCCCGGCATACCACTAGAAATAGAAACAAACATGAGGAATGCAGTTAATTGGGAATCGGGGCATAAATCCTTAAAATGACCGGCTTGGTCGTTACTTTGTCCCCTATTAAAACATTCGTTATTCTGGAATGAGCATAGAGACATACTTGAAGTTGTGAAAATATGAGGGTAACAGATTCACATATCTTGCTCGGTCTCCCAAGTTGCCTCCTCGATCGGCTGACCCCGCCACTAATCCTTCACTAATGCAATGTTCTTTGACCTCAGCTTCCGAACGTGCCTGTCCAATATTGCCAGTGGCTCCTCAATATAAGATAGATCCTTGTTCAACTGGACTGAACTAAAATCCAATACGTGTGACGGATTGCCATGATACTTCTGGAGCATCAAAACATAAAATACTAGATGAACCCCTAACAAGAGGGGAGGTAAGGCAAGCTCATAAGTAACCTTCGAAACACGTTGCAATATTTCAAAACGACCAATAAACCTTCGATTCAGCTCTTTTTTCTTCCAAAATTTCGTAACGCCCTTCATAGGTGAAACCCAAAGCAGAATCCGCTCTCCAACCACATAGAAAACATCACGAACATTCCAGTCCCCGTAACTCTTCTGTCTGGATTGGGCTGTACGTAGTCCATCCTGAATCGCCTTAACCTTCTCCAAAGCATCTTGAACCAAGTCTGTTCCCATTAATCTAGCCTCACCTAGCTGAAACAACCCATATGGGATCGACACCGCCTACCATTCAATTCCTCATATGGTGCTATCTGAATGCTAGACTGATAGCTGTTGTTGCAGAAAAACTCCACAAGTGGCAAGAACTGAACCCAAAAACCTCCAAACTCCATCACTCACGTAAGGAGCATATCCTATAGAATCTGAATAGTACGCTTGAGTTGTCTGTCCATCTAGGGGTGAAATATTATGCTCGACTCCACCCTAGTACTGAATTTGTGTTGTACAAACCTCCAGAACTATAATGTGAACTGAGTACCTCTGTCTGAAATGCTAGAAACTAGAATACCATGCAGGCGAACAGTATCCTTGATATAAATCTCCGCCAACTCCTCTGAAGAATAGGTAGTACACAAAGGAATGATGTGTGCAGACTTGGTTAGCCGATCCACAGTCCCCCAAATGGAATCGAACTTTCTTAAAGTTTGTGGGAGCGCAACTACAAAGTCCATGGTGATCCGCTCCCACTTCCACTTCAGAATCTCTATATACTGAAGCAACCCACCAGTTGTCTGGTGCTCATACTTTGCCTGCTGATATTTGAGACACTGAGCTACAAGCTATCACTTCCAACTCGATGCTACACCAAGGTAGGAAGAGCGGGTCGCAATAGCTTTTACCCGATATAAGGGTCGGGATCTAATTTCTCAGGGAGCTAGTAGTGGAGTTGGAATATCTATTTACCTTAGATGTGTGTGTTTTCTCCAAATATCACTTTAAACATATTTTGGGTTTTCAAATTATAACTACTATTATCAAATTATTTATTACCAAAAAATTATGCTACGAGATGATTTTTATGGTGTTATCGAATAGGAAGAAGGGCACAAGGGGTGTGACACCACCTAGGTGGTTAATTGAGGGGCAGATGTTACTAATGTTCGATTGACATAATTGGAGCTTATGTTATAACCGTTGCACAATTTTACCCACTCTCACACTTCTTTGTAGAGAGAGTGATTTTTTGCAATTGACTCTCTCAAGAACAAATGGGTAGGCAAATTAGATCAAGCAACTAGGATTCAAGTAGATTCCTTGTTGGTTCAATTTTGGAGAGATAGATTTTGTTTCTCTAGAAGACTCAAATCCATAAAGCTCAAATCACTGTTTGACCATCAATTTTGATAGTAAAACATAAAATCAACCCACATAGAAAATACCCATAGTCAATCTAATCCTAGATAGAAATACCTATCAATTACCACACTAGGGTTGAGCCACTACCCAAGCTAATGGGTTTAGAAACTCATGATTGACAATGAAAATAAAGAAATAGATGAAGAACAAGACATATTAATTTAATACTAAAGAGAATAACAAGAAACTATCATTAATTTAAAGCTAAAGTGCCAAAATGGCTACAATATGCGTTCCCACAAATGTAGCTCATGTCTGGAATAACAGATGACCTAAAAATGGTAAAATATTCTATTCATACTAGGGTAGAAAAACTAGACAAAAATACCTCATTGGGGTCAGCGCGGGCCGCATAAAATGGACCTCGACCGCACTAGGCTATGTGACATCAATTCTGGGCTCTCTAAACTTGGGCTACGCGGACCGCGTGGAATGGAACACAACTACAGAGGAAGCTGGCGCAGTCCGCACAATCAGAACCGCGGACCGCATGGCTTAGATTTGCTATTTGAATCTCTCTGAATCTCTCGTCCACGGACCGCACAAAAAGGTAGTGCAGCCGAGAAGCCTTCCCCGCGGGCCACTAATACTGAACCGCGATTGCTTTTCCTCTAGCCTGGTTTTTCGATTCTCTGAACCACCTAGTGTGGCCGCATTCTACTTTGTGCGGTCCGCACTAGGTCTGCTTTCTCTCAGATTGCTTGGTCTTTGATACGAGAGAAAGTTTCACTCCTTTTTTGATCCAATCTCTGATATTTCATCATTTTGTCGATAAAACCTGCAATCAAGAACAACTTATATGTCTTTTGGGATTATTTTGTAACAATTTATAATCAAAGCTTAGGCAAGTAAGAGCATAAAATACGTTAAAAAATTCCTAGTTATCAACTCCCTCAAACTTAAGTCTTTTCTTGTACTCAAGCAAACAAAATAAGACCCACAGTTTAAGGGAAAATCCAAGTATTTTCAGCTATCCTAGAGTGACCTCAACAACCATCAATTGGGACTAACAATTGCCCTCGATACGAATAAATCATTAACAACATATAAACTTTGAAAAATTATGGATCAAGTGTGACACAAGAGCATCAAGAGTTGACTCATTACATTAAATAACTTTCTCAATTACTTTGGTCTTTGTGGAACCCAAATTCACACGTCCTCAACTCTCCCTAAGCAAACCTCACCTTTTATAGCATTGACAAACAAACCGAGGTTAATGGGATTTATCTCTTCTCTCTCAAGAAAAAGTTCACAAGTCCAGCTCTAAGTTCCATATGCTTTCCCTTATGTAGGTATCCACTAATGTAAGCTTCATTCAACTCGAGATCACATACGGGTTTTGTTGAGTCATTGTGGAGGCTTTTGGGTAAGGGTAGGACATGTTTTGTGCAATTGGGTTCAATCTTCCCTTACGCACTTCTTTTCGATTCATTTGGCGCAATTCTCTTGACTCTTTGAGTCTTTTCACTTCTTTCTAAGGGGTTAGAGAGACACATTGTCACTCTTTCTTATGCATTTCAAATCATTTATCCTTTTTAAGCTTTCTACGCCTTTCTTTCTATGTTTATCTTGAATCCCTTTGAAATCATTTCCAGATTGAGCATTTTGCTTTTCTTTCTTTTTCATTGCCCTTCCTTTTCCTAATTTATCTTCTTTTTACCACGTTTTTGCATTCCTCGTTGCTCCCCACAAACTTATACTTTTGCATGTGCTAAAGAAAAGATTTGGGTGCGAATAGAGCGTATGTTTGAGAATGGGTATAGGCTTGTATTATGGTTCTTAAAAGCAAAATGTATAAGACTCAAAAGGGTTGACTAGGTATCTTATCATTGGTAGGCTATGGAATTGTTAAAACTATCATTTGGATCAAGGAGACCCTATAATCACTTCTCAAGTCAACTTCCACTTAGGATTTTGCCTCAACAAAAATTCAGGGCACGTTCTAGACCATTGGCTCTAGACTTGGACTCGCAATTCGATTTCTCACTACACACGCTAAGGGATCGCTAAAGATATCAACTCGAGAGCCCACAACGACCTCAGTTACTATTCAAGCACATAATGGTCCGAAAAACCATTTTGATGATTATTAGTCAACACTAAAGTCTCATGGTTACGACTTTGACCGTCCTAAACACAACATTTTATCTTTGACCGTGTGATCATAGGCAAATGTGATAGGCCCAAGTGAAGCTTGCTTGAGGTACCCTTAACTATAAACTGACAAAAATAAAAGAAAAACAACATACTCAAACCCTTAAGAAGGCTGTCATGTCATTCATCATCGCGAAGAGCCACCCAGTTCACACATAACTCCACCGTTAGAAAGAAACGTGGCATTAAGAAAACTAAAGGCTTATTGAAAGCGCCAAAAATAAAACAAAAGGCTACAAGCCTATCTACGCAGCTAAAAATAATTTTTTTTACGAAAATAGAAAAACAGAATGAATATTTACAATAGGGGATTAGAATATAACTTTCTATACAAACCAAAAAGAAAATAAAAAGTACGATTAAATAAATTGAATGTAAAGTTATATACAGACCAATAGAAAATCAAAACAAAGCATAAACTAAATCAATCTATATATACACAGTCATCCAATGGATGAAATGATACAGACCAAAGAAAAGATAAAAAGTACGATAAAAGTAACTAAATGTAATTTATATACAGACTAATAGAAAATCAAAAGAAAGAATAAATTAAATCAATCTATATACAGTAATCCAATGGATAAATTGTAGGTGCACCCCTTATATAAAAGTTGGCGTTGTCCCCAATGCCAACTACGCAAATAAGCACCAAAAACCATAATGAAAGGATATGAGAACTCCCTAAGCCTTGTCCGTCTGCATGGGAACATGAGTGCTCCCTGGGTCCTCTGTATGCGTCACAATCTCAGATTGGTTCCCGGTATCCTGCTGCTCAGGTGATGGGACTGAGGCCTGCACCTGAACGGACTGAATATCACGAGCATCATGTGGATGACTGGAGGAGGCCTCCGGTGAGACTGCCAACTGGATAATCACCTAATTTGCAATGAGGATCTTCCTCTTCTTCCTTGGAAGCCTCTTTTTCTGCTCTTGCTGTGGCTATGCTGCTGGGGTTAGATCCCCAAATAGCAAGTCTAAAGGCATCTGGTCTGCCATGATCTTATCCACATGCTCTCTAAGCTCTTTTACACACTCCCCAAAAGCCCGTGTTTTTCTAATTTTCTTGTGCTCATGGGCAAGTTCCTTCAGAGTCCTGCCATGTGAATCCACTACCCTAGAAAAGGCAGTCTGAGTACTCATGATGTTTTCCTGATTCTGCAGGATCTTCTTCAGCATATCCTCAATGGACTGTAGAATATGAGCTGCGTGTGGTGCTGAATGAGCCCCAATAGTAGAAGACATGGTAGACAACTTGGATGATGAAACCGATATCAAGTTTTCAAGCTATGCAGTGTCTGGCTCAGCTGATGGGCAGTGATAGGATGGGCCCGAGAAGATGGAATCCCTAGGCCAGCTGAAGTAGAGGGACCAGCAGTACTGGAAGGTCCTGGAGGCATGTCAGTGGTAGTGGCAGCAGGCCCAGTGTAAGGCTCTACCACAACTGGCTCCTCAGACTGGCTAGTTGGGGCAGAGGCAAGTGACCTGTAATTCTTGTCTTTGGGATTGTATGGGCCCCTTTAAGTTGTACTACAAGAATGGGGCCACTGGCTTTACTTTGACATCAAAAGGCTTCTTCTCCACTTGCAGGTCCCGCAAGAACATGGTGAAGTTGATGGGAAAATGGTAGTTCCGGTCATGTTCAACCCCCACTGTAGAAATCATACGGGACATCACATTGCCAATATTGATAATGTAGCCCGCCATAATAGAAGCAATAAGAACAACCCGGGAAAGCAAAATAGTCTGATCATGGGAAGTGGGGTCAAGTCGACTACATACAAAGGTCAACCACCCCAGGCCTCAAAATGGAGAGTCCTCCAAAATATTATGACTCCTGCAGTCAACTGCTCTGGAACAGTACTGTCACGCCCCAAATCGAGGGACATGACTGGCGCCCGACCGGGTAACCCCAGTTAAGCGGACCTGGTTACCTTTGTTATTCCCACGTGTTACCCCACAATATTTTTTTTTAAATTTAGAGTATTTTATTCATAACCTCAAAAAAGATATACAATTTCCTATTTATATCTGGTTGGACAGCCAGTTATGTACTCTAGTTACAGTGTCGTTCCTATACTTTTATCAAAAAAAACCAATGACTATGTATGTGCTTTACAGTTTCTAATACTCCAGCTAAGGAAAACTATTTAGCTGTTGTAATCCCTGTTGCCATCTTCGACTGTTTTTGTCTCGAATGTGAATCAGCATTGCAACTTCTCTGGCTGTTCTATCCTCATCATACACCATATTTTGAAACCTCATATTATTCCTTGCCTTCCAAATTAAAGCAATGACATGAATGAAAGCAGCAGCAGTAATCGCATTACTCCATGCAGAACTTCGAGCTTTCCTACATATCCATATCAACTCCTCATCCCAGTTAAGTACTTTTCTCGGGCTACCCAACCAGCAGCACATACGAGCCCATAACCTCTTTGTGATACAGCATTCAAAATATAGATGATGAAATGTCTCCTCTTGTTGTTTACAAAATACACACAGAAGTGGAAGTTGAATTCCAAACCTAGCCAATCTATCCACAGTAGGCAATCTGTGATGTGCAGCCAACCAAGCAGTGAACTTGTGACGGGGAGTTACATTATCAACCAATAATAAGTTCCTCCAGCTGACTCTTTCAAATCTAGGCAGCATAGCTATATAGAGTTTATGTATTTGGAATCTTCCCATACAACAAACTGATTAAGTCTGTCATAAAGTGAACCATCCATCTGCTGATTCACCATAACACCATCTCTACATTGTATGATCTTCCTTACTACCCAAGCAGCTTGCTTGGGAACATTTGCTGTTCCAACTTCTTCCCTCTTTATGTAATAACAATGAATCCATTTAACCCATAGACAATCCTTCTTTCTTGCCAGGTCCCATAGAAGTTTGGCTACTGCTGCTTTATTCCAAATTGTCAAGTTCATTATGTTAAGTCCACCAGCATTTAAAGGAGTACAAATTCTGTCCCAAGCTACTAAGGCCCTCCTGGAATAACTTGCAGAACCAGTCCATAGGAATGTACGACAGATTGAGTCAATTACTTTGAGAACACCCTTTGGTAAAATGAATATCTGTGACCAATAAGATTGAATTCCAAAAATAACAAATTTTATAAGCTGGCATCTCCCTGCATATGACAACAGCTTTGCAGACCAACAGTTTATTCTTGCTGTGATCTTCTCAATGAGAGGTAAATATTGCTGAACAGAAAGCTTCTTTGAGTCCAATGGAATGCCCAGATACTTGAAAGGAAGGACACCTTCACTGAATCCCAATCTTCCTATCATGTCTGCTTTGAACTCTTGATTAACCCCTGCTAGATAAATTGCACTTTTGTTAGGATTAGCTTCCAATCCAGAAGCCTTTGAGAATTTTAAGAAAGCCTGATGAAGGATCTGTATAGAAATAGTGTTAGCCCGACAAAACATATGTAAATCATCAGCAAAACACACATGTGAGCAATTTAACTTCCTACATTTAGGATGGAAATTAAAATTCCTATTCCTATGTAGCTGTCCCAATATTCTGCTCAAGTATTCCATAGCCATCACAAAAAGGTAAGGGGACATTGGATCCCCCTGCCATCCCCCTGCCTTATTCCTCTCTTAGCTTTAAATGGTTTAGTGAATCCCCCATTCATTATAAGAGAGAATGAAACAGTAGTAGTGCAAGCCATGATCCAATTGATGAACTTTGCTGGAAATCCATAAGCAACTAGAATCTGTTTAAGAAAAGACCATTCCAGAGAATCATATGCTTTCCTCAAGTCCACTTTTAATACACATCTAGGAGAAACTCCCTTCCTAGAGTAACCTTTAAATATCTCATGACTGAGCAAGATATTGTCCACAATACTCCTCCCTTCTATGAAAGCTGACTGAGACAATCCCACAATATCACTAACAACACCCTTTAGTCTTCCAGTGATGATCTTGGATATAAGTTTATACAAAGTAGTGCAACAAGCTATTGGCCTATAGTCCTTAACAGTAGTAGGTGAACTGTTTTTAGGAACCAAAGCAATAGCTGTAGTGTTAATGCAATGTGGCATAGTGCTGGTTTTGAAGAACTCCTTTGTGGCAGCTAATATATCATGCTTGATAACCTCCCAGTTTTTGGTGAAGAATTCCACAAGATAGCCATCAACACCAGGTGCTTTGTCTTTTGGCATATCATTCAAAGCATCAGTAATCTCTTCCATACTTATATCTCTGATTAGCATCCGCTGTTGCTCTAGGTTCAAACATTTACCTTCCTTTACAGTAGCTACATCTACACTAGTCAGTTCTTCAGCACATCCTCCTAGCAAATCTTGGAATACTGTGATAAACTCATGCTCCACAGCAGCGGGATCAGAAATATGAATTCCAGTCTCAGTATAAACTGAAGTAATGGTATTCTGACAATTCCTAATCTTCCATTGGGCATGAAAATATTTAGTATTTGCATCTCCACATTCAATCCATGTAGCCTTTGATTTCTGCCTCATGACTTGTTCCTCAATATTGCTCCATTTTTCAATTTCTGCCAAAGCTTGCCTTTCCTCAATGAATAAATCCTGTGAATGAGGATTAAACTTCATTTGGGACTGAACAATATCAAGTTGCTCTCTAGCCTGAATGATTCTCTGTTTATAGGAAGCCATATAACTGTTTATCTCCTTTAATTTCATCTTCAACAACTTCAATTTAGACCATGTCTGCTGCATAGCACTACCTGTATAAACCTGCTGCCAAACATCCTTTGCTATATCATGGAACTGTGGGAACTCCATGATACCAGTGTAGAACCTAAAAGGCTTAGGATGTAAGAGTTTTTGGCTACCAAATTTTATACAAATTGGTGTATGATCAGACACAGAAGGGTTTAGGAATTCTGCTTCAATGTGTCCATATTGCTGCACCCACTGAAAGTTTCCCAATGCCCAATCAATCTTGCTATACACTTGTTTATTTGTCCAAGTGAAGTTCCAGCCTATCCTTTTGAGTGGAGTTAACTGCTGATCATAAATGAGCTGTTTAAACCCCCTAACTTCAGCATCAGTCACTATAGATCCAATTCTATCCTCAGTTGATAGAACATTATTAAAATCACCACTAAGTAACCATGTATCTTGACTTGGAATAGAAACACCTTTAAGATCAGTCCACGGTTTTCTCTTAGAACACCAGTATTGTGAGCATACACTACACTGAGATGAGTCTTCACATGGCTATAAGGATCCTCTATATGACATTGTACCATTTGATCAGTTACACAGGAAATAGTGACCTGAATATGAGGCTTCCAGATCACCCAAATCCTGCCATTCACAGCCTCAGAATAATTGCAAAACACCTTCCAGCCTTTAGCAATCTTTCCTTGGATCTTCTGAGCTTTATGTTCTTTTACTATAGTTTCAAGGCACCCCAATACATCTACTTTATTTACATTTAAAAAGCTTTTCAATTCCTTCTGCTTATGGGCTAAATTCAGCCCTCTTATATTCCATGTAACAATTATCATATATATGAGGGACCAGGATCATGCTGGCCTTTCCTACCAGCATCAATTACCTCCATTTTAGCTTTTCCCCTGTTGCAGTTGTCCACCAAATCTGCTTCTGTACTCCTAGGTAAATCATCATTAACCATTGCTACCTCTGAGTTGACATCAACAGCATGATCATCTGTTAACTGCATAGGAGTTTGACACAGGCTCCCCCCATTATTTACCAATACTACCTCTGAATTGACAACACCAGTTTGATCATCATTTAACTGTTGAGTAATCTGGTCTAATCTCCCCCCTGCTACTGTCTGAATTACCTCAAGAGAAGGATCAGCAGCTTGAGATACATTAACAGCAGGAGCCTTTTTCACAGTCCATCTCTGCCTAGTAACTTTGACTGGTTTACTAGGCCTCCTAGGTGCTTCCTGAACTTCATTGTTTGTAACATCATCTTCCTTTGCATTGTACCAGCAATCACTAGTATCATGACCAAATTTTAGACAATGATTACAAAAAGTGGGCTTCCAATCATAATCAATCAATTGTATTTTATGGCCATAAGGAGTTTCAATGTCAATTTGATCAGGCAAGGGCTGTGAGGCATCAACTTCCACTAGTACACGAGCAAATGAAATTCTCTCATAATGGCTGTAATCTTATCAGTGTACAATGGTGTTCCAACTGCACTAGCAAGTTTGCTTAATACCTCTGCTGACCAATACTCTACTGGCAGCCTAGGGAACTTTACCCAAACAGGTATTGTACTCAGGACATCACTCTGAAAAGAGAAGTCAGTTTCCCATGGCCTCAACACCATCGGTTTGTTCCTAAATGAATATGGCCCAGATTGTAGCATCAGATCCATATCCATTTTGCTCATAAACCGAAATATACAATAACCTTCTGAATGCATTAAAATCTGTGGCTTAGAGACAAAATTCCATACATGCAAGACAAAATTCTCCATAGCTTTTTCAGTAGGATTATCCCCAATTATATATCCTATTAATGAATCCTTCCAATACTCAGCTTGTGGCTTTAATTCTTCCTCACTAATAGTAACTATCTTCTTCCCATCCCTACTAACTGGAGGAACAAACTTAAGAGAATTACCCATTTGAGTGAGGCGATTCCCTCGAACAGCTTCAGCAAACGTTGGGGGGTGGGGTTTCAGCATCAACAACATTCGAAAACTGCAATTTCCTCACGATCTCTTCATTTTGATTCTCCATTGCTTGCATGCAAGTTTCAGTAACATTCCCCAATTTTCCTTCATTCGATTGCAGAACTGGTGGTAAAAAGCTACCAAAAGTAAGAGGTTCAAGTACTTTAGTCTCCACTGGAGCTGGAGTAACAGTTTGTGAGGCAGTTGAAGGTGGTGGACGACGCCAGCGAGCCATTTTCCGGCAGAATTAGCGCCTTGCTAACGTGCGTCAGAGGATGTACTGTTTTATTGCCAAAAATGCACCGATAGCATTTTAACGTGCGCTGCCCCCGAAGAAAAAGTAGTGAAAGTGCCCCCCTGCCAACCCCACAATATTCATTATTAATTAACCAATGATACTTGATACAACTGAAAGTAAACAGAACTCCTCTTTTACGAAAATATACATGTTATCATTAACATCTAGCATGATTTACATATTACAGCGCCCACTACATACACATATTTTACACCAGTTCCATAACCCACATCATCCAGTCTACGGAGCCTCTAAGAAGAAGAAAATAATACAATACTTGCCGCCGACAAGACCCCGGCTATGCCTTTACAATAACGACACAAAACTCCAAAATAAAACAATAAAGGTGGCATGAGCCACGCAGGGACCCGAAAGGAAAGGGGCTCACCAATTGCGAACACTGCCGATGGAGAAGGAGGAGGAGCTACAGATGGTGGACTAGAGTGTCTGCCACGGATCCACCTACAATCATAACACGAATGTAGCGCCCTCGGCAAAAGGGTTGTGAGTACATTTGAATTGTATTGGTATGTAGGAACAAACTCTGTCCCAAGTAAACTCAAGCCGAAGACACATATACAACTAGAAAACTGTTTAACAATAGAAGAACAACCAAGAATTTCACAAATAGATGATACAATTAGCCAAAAAAAGAGGCAATCAGTGCCCCACAAGATACAAACTCTCATACTGTCTCCTTTCACAATTTCACATTTATCATTTCATGATTTCTGTTCATTTCAATAGTGATATTGGATCACTTTTTCCACCCTTATTACCTTGTTCGCCCTTATTACCTCGGCCACCCTTATTGCCCCAACCCACACCTTATTTCACCTTGTTGCGGCGCGCAACCCGACCCCACATGACAGTTTAAGTTAAACAACATTAAACATAACAACAAATACAAGAAATCAACTATAGCACATTGTTAAGATATAACCACAACAAGGGTTAAAGTATTTCTACTACTAAAAACAACAATTTACTCATGTTCATCAATTTGTACACAACCCGAGATACCACAATGGATGTCCATAACCAACCATATACGTTGTTACCACAGTAGTTCTGGTTTCACCATTCCAGAATTCTTTTAAATTACATGTTTCTCAACTTTTGCCTCAAGATGTTACCATAAAAGTACAAATCACGATAGTTTCACCATAACCCCACATGAATATAAATTATCAAGCAATTTCACACACCAACACAAGGCGATTTCACAATGATCACAGTTAGCCATACATACATGGAATTGAAAATCCCTTTTTAAACCTTGACTCCAATTCACCAAGCAATCAAGACGGGTCAATTGGTTCATGATCAATACATAGACCTTAGAATAGGAACTCATAATTTACCACCCAATTCCCTTTTTACTAGATTTTAGGGTTTTAAAAACATGCATGAAGGTTTTATCACGAGCTTAAGAATCTAGGGCATGAGGTTCCCTTCCCAAGCTTAAGTTCTAAAATTTAGGGGAAATGGGTTAGGGATTTTACCTGTGAAATAAGAAGTGAATACTATGCATCAAAATTCCCCGGGCTCCAATGGTTTTGAAAGATCAATTGATAAAGAAATAGTTTTCTCTCTTAAGAACTCTCTCTCTTCTTTTGTTCAGAAAATGTGTTAAAATGAGGGATGTGGTGTTTTATTAAAAGAGGGGTCATGTTTAGAATTTTTGAAAATAACTAGGCGAGCATGATCTTCGATGCAAGTCTACGATCGTAGAACTGACATGCGGTCCGCATATGGACAGCAGAAGGGTCCCAAGTTTCGGACCTTATTTGGTTGGGAATGCGGTGGATATGCGGTCCGCATTCCTGTTCTGTTCTGGTAGAATACACCGTATAACTGAACTTTGAAATTCTTCAGGGATCATATGCGGCCACTATGCGGTCCGCATATTGATTATGCGATCGTAGATCTGATTGCAACAAAATTTGACTGCTCTCTGGAACACTCTGCGGCAGAAATGCGGTCCGTATTCTTGATCTGCGACCGCATTCTGGACCACAGATAGAATTCTTATGGAAAAATTTGACTCCAAATTTTTAAGTGCAAAATAGTAAGAAGCATTCGACCCACGTTGGTAGACTTGGCTTGTGAGCTGCACGCATTTGAGCACTCATTTTCAAAGGGCCTTACAAGTATGCGAGATGCTAGGTCTGCAGCAAACCACGGACGAACCTGCTTGCCCATTTCAAACTTCTCATTGTACAGGGTGTCATCTTCTTCATTGAACCCCATTTACTCATTTAGTGTCTCCCAAGAGAACACCGCATTTTTGTTCTGCACTTTGATCACTTTTGTTCCCTTTTCAATGTGGTCCATATTGCTATATAACTCCTCGTGCTCATTTGCCTATATACAATCATCCCTAAAATTTTCCCAACCTACTCGAGCTTGAAACTATCTATGCACATTTGGTTTTAGGGGTAACAAGTCTTGGTAAAAAAAAAACTTCCGAAGTGGCCACCATGCCTTGAATTTGTGGAAAGCCACCTGGCTAACAAATCTGTCTTCCCAAACTATGGGGTTTCTAGTATGGTCAACACCCCTAACCAGAGGCACACCACTATGAGGCACCTCCTCATCACTATCATCACCACCCTTAGTGCCTCCGTCTGCACTCTTCCCAGATACTGAAGCTGTGGGGGTTGGAGTACCAACTGCTACTCGCTGCTGAGCCCTAAGTCGACTCAGAAGATTGCTGGGGAGCTTGGGTAGTGGGTGAAGCTAGAATTGAGTGAGTTGGCACTGAGTCGGAGGATAGGTTGATAGAAGGCATGTACTTACTCCCTGATTGGTCACCGGCTGTATCAGCAACCTTGGTTATTTCCTTGTGTTCTATCTAGGTTGGGGAGTGAGATTTACTTGTTTTCCTTTGCCTCCCTGGGAGGAGTCACCTCGACCGGTTTGTTTGGCACCTCTACCTCTTTGTTTGACCATTGTCTGCAAGAACACACATCTAACATTGTAAGTTTAAGCACATGTAGTGAATCAAAGGATTGAACTGAATTGCAGAATAGCAGATAAAAAATAACAGAACATGTTGCAAAACAGTACACCGTGGCCAGCACAAAAAGGAGTGCGGCTGCGTTGGATGCACAGTGGACCTCATTAAGGTGACCGCGGTCCGCATTGGGGCAGCGTACTGAAAATCCCCTCTATGAATCCCTCCACGCCGAGCACAAATAAATTTTCAGACACTTGAACACCCTGATCCGCACAGAATGTTATCGCAGACCGCATCACAACACCGCAGACCGCACTAATGTTACCACGGTCCGCAGAGGGTTCTTGTTTCAATCACTAAGCTAGGGTTTCAATTTTTTTAAATTATTGCTCATGTTTTCCACCTAACTTGTCCCTACTCAATTTACCCAGTCATTAGGCACATACAGAACTTAAAAATTACCACGTAAACTAACCTAAGCTAACAAATTAAAGAAAACGGGAAGAAAGATGGTTTAAATGTTACAAGGTTGTGAAGATGAAATTCAATTAGTTAGTCTAAGAAAGAATTACGATCAAAAGACAGTGTGAACAGTAGCTTTCAGGTCTCTGAGTGTTACAATTTTGAAAAGTGTAGGTGGTGGCCCTTGGGGTCTATTTATAGATAAACCGTAGGACCCATCCTTACCTACCAGCGAGGCCGCATAGAACAGACCCCGAACCGCACTGTTTTGTTGAAATAAAGCTTATAGAAGGAAACTTCCGTGGACCGCACAAATGCAGACCACCGCTGCAGAGGTCCACCGCGGACCTCACTAAACGGAATGCGACCGCAGTGGCAAACTTCAGAAAGTACCTCACTTGGCCTTCACCAGTGAGGACCGCACAAAGTGTACTGTGGCAACACTGGTAGCTTCATAGATATTTCAATTTTTTTCCAACTTGTTTTGCACTGCATCAACACAATCCCTGCAACATCTCACAACCAATTAGCACAAAAACACTAAACTACAAAGAAAATAAAAGAGAAGGAAAATGACATGGGTGACCTCCCAAGAAGCGCCTGATTTAACATTGTGGCACGACGTATATTAACATCACATCACTTTAGCTGAAGGAGAGCCACCACGTGGCTGTCATAAAAGTTTCCAACATAATGCTTGACACAATGCCCATTGACTCTAAAAACGTCACCATTTTTGTTCTTGAGATCAAGAGCAACAAACAGGGTCACAAATACAACTTCAAATAGCCCACTCCACTTTGATTTGAGCTTTCCCGGAGACAAATATAACAGGGAGTTGAACAGAAGGACTATATCACAAACCTTGAACTCCTTTCCCCAGGCATATTTGACATGAAGGTTCTTCATCTTGTCCTTATGTAAGGACGTGCTGGAGTAATCATGGAATCTGAACTCATCAAGCTTATTGAGACGTTTAACACGGAGATTGGCCGCAACATCCCATTTTAAATTCAACTTCCTCAGAGCCCACATAGCCTTGTAATCCAATTCAACCGGAAGATGGTAAGCTTTCCCAAAAATCAACCGGCATGAAGACATACAAATTGGAGTCTTGAAAGCCGTCCTATTCGCCCATAAAGCATCATCTAACACTTTTGACCAATCAGTCTTATTAGCATTGACCGTCTTGGACAAGATACTCTATATTTTTCGGTTGGAGACTTCCGCTTTACCACTAGCTTGAGGATTATAGGGGGTGGACGATTTGTGATTAACTCCATATTTGGCAAGCAAAGAATCAAAATCCCTATTGCAAAAATGCAATCCCCCATCACTAATAATTGTACAGGGAGTGCCAAACCTTGTGAAGATACTCTTTTTAAGAAATTCCACCACACTTCGGGCTTCATTGTTAAGCAAAGCTACAGCGTCAATCCACTTTGAGATGTAATCGACCGCCACTAGAATGTATATGTTTCCATAAGAGCTAACAAATGGACCTATGAAATCGATGCGCTAAACATCAAAGATATCCACTTCAAGAATTGTATTTAGAGGCATCTAATCCCTTTTTGATATTCCACCCGCTCTTTGGCAATTATCACTTCTCTTGACAAAATCATCCACATTTTTGAAAAAGGTTGGCCAATAAAAACCACAACTAAGTACCTTAGAAGCTGTCCTCACCCCGCCATGATGTCCACCAAAGGGAGAGGTGTGACAAGCCTCCAAAATACTCAATTGTTGTTCTTCTGGGACACATCGACAAATCACGCCATCCGTGCAAATCTTTAACAAATATGACTCTTCCCAATAAAAATCCAAGCTATCCCGCTTGAGCTTCTTCCTTTGGTTAGAAGAGAGCTCATACAGGATTATTCTGGTCACAAGATAATTGGCAATATCGTCAAACCATGGCATATAATGCATTGACACTGCAAGAAGTTGTTTATCAGGAAATGTATCATTGATCTCAAGGCCGTCACAAGGCCTCCCCTCCTCCAAAAGGGACAAGTGGTATGCCACTTGATTTTCCCTCTTTTTGCGCTCCATTGTTTCTAGATCAAACTCTGAAAGAAGAAGAACCCATCTCATCAATCTCGCCGTGGAGTCTTTGTTGCTCATCAAATACCTAAGGACGTCATGATCAGTGTGCACTATAACTTTGGCCCCCATAAGGTACGGTCAAAATTTTTCCATAGAAAAGATAATAGCCAACAACTCTTTCTTGGTGATTGTATAGTTCCTTTGAGCCTCATTCATGGCCTTGTTCTAGTAGTACACCAGATGGAACATCTTGTTGATCCTTTGGCTCAAAACAGCCCCAACCGCAACGTCACTAGCATCACACATGAACTTGAAAGGCAAACTCCAATTTGATGCGGTAATGATGGGGGTAGTGGTCAAATTGTTTTTAGTAAGTTCAAAAGCCTCCATGCACTTCTCATCGAAGTCAAATTTAGAATCCTTTTCCAGAAACTTGCACAAAGGATTAACTACCTTTGTAAAATCTTTAATGAACCTCCTGTAAAAACACACATGATCAAGAAAACTCCTCACCCCTTTGATAGAAGTAGGGGGAGAAAGCCTTGAAATAACCTCTATCTTGGACTTATCAACTTCAGTTCCCCACTTAAAATTTTTTGACACAACACAATACCCTCTTCTACCATGAAATGGCAATTTTCCCAATTGGGAACTAGGGTGGTGTCTTCACACCGGGCCAACACTCGATCCAAATTAACCAAACACTCATGGAAAGAATCCCCAACCATGCTAAAATCATTCATGAAGACCTCCAAGATATTCTCCACCATGTTAGTGAAAATAGCCATCATGCAACGTTAGAAGATCACCGGAGCATTTCACAAGCTGAACGACATTCTAGATAAAGAAAATGTGCCATACAGACATGTAAAGATGGTCTTTTTTTGGTCCTTCAGGAAAAGTAGGATTTGATTTTACCCAGAGTAACCATCCACAAAGTAATAGAAAGTGCGCCCCGCAAGATGATCTAGCATTTGGTCAAGGAATGACAGTAGGAAATGGTCCTTTCGGGTCACCTTGTTTAGCTTCCGATAATCCATTCATACTCTCCAACTGGTGACCGTTCGAGTAGGAATAAGTTCATTGTTGGCATTTGTCACCACAGTCATACCACCCTTCTTCTGTACACATTGCACCGGATATCCAAGACCTGTCAGAAATAGGATAAACCACACTAGCATCTAACCACTTGATGACCTCTTTCTTTGCCACTTCTTTCACTGCTTCATTTAGTCTGCTTTGATCCTCCAATGAAGGCCTTGCATCCTCCTCCAATATGATTTTGTACATGCAAAATGCGGGACTTAGTCTCAGAATGTCGGCACAAGTCCATCCAATCACCTTTTTATGCTTTTAATGTACTACCAAAGTGGTGTCAGCCTGCACATTAGTTAAGCAAGACGAAAGAGTAATAGGTAATGTAGAATTTGAGCTCTATAATTCATAACTGAGGTGTGAAGGAAGTGACTTCAACTCCACCACCGGTGGCTCCTCAATCGATGGCTTTGTTGGTGGATCGGGTTTCAAGGTCCAAAGACTTCCTAGGCTCATATGAATATGAACTCATACCATGAAATCCATTCACGCACTCCACTCTACTAGCATCATCATTGACATCCATATTAAGAAGCACGGCCTCAAAGGGATCTTCAACATTGATCCTAGAACTTGTGTCATCCACTATTGTAGTTCTGACAATGTTCACAAATGAACACACCTTTGTTTTATTAGGTTGTCAAATGGATTTTGATACATGGAAGATGACCTTCTCATACCCCACACGAAAAGTCAACTCACCCTTTTCAACATCAGCCAATGCCATCTCCGTAGCAAGGAAAGGTCTCCCAAGAATAACCGGGACTTCAAAGTCCACTTCACAATCCAAGCTGACAATGTTGGCTGGCAATATCAATTTATCAACACGGATAAAAACATCATCAATTATGCCCAAAGGTCGCTTCATCGATCGATCCACCATTTGAAGTCTCACTGAAGTTAGTCGAGGTTGTCCAATTCTGAAGGTCTTGAAGACCTAGCATGGCATCAAATTAATGCTAGCCCCCAAATAACAAAGGTTCTTGGAAAAATCCACACTTCCGACAATGCAAGGGATAGTAAAAGCTCCGGGGTCTTCAAATTTTGGGCCATAGAATGTACAATAGCACTCATTTTATGAGTCATTTTAATAGTTTCACACTCCATCAACCTCTTTTTCGTGTCCAAGTCCTTCATATACTTGGCATACCCCGGCATTTGCTCAAGTTCCTCCACCAAAGGCACATTGATTGTAAGGCTCTTTATCATGTATATGAACTTTTTGAATTGGTTGTTATTCTTTTTTTTGGTAACTATTGAGGATAAGGTGGAGGTGGCCTACGTAAAGGTTCCTTGGCTTTGGGCACCACCGGCTTGGGCATGTCAATCACAGGTTCCCTAGACGGGTTCATAACATCTTGTGTTTCTACCTCGGCCTCATCATCAAAATCAATCCGTACATCATTGTTCACATTATGTTCAACCATATCTTCAACTATCAAAGGTACATCATCATCTTGCAACTCATCATCATCAACCACAACTTGCTTTTATCCTGAGGCATGTACATCACCGCGTATTCCACTTCTATTTGTAACCTCCATCACGTGGTTGTTATTCCCACCCTTTGGGTTCACTACCGTATCACTTGGTAGAGCACCTTTGGGTCAAGTATTCAAAGCTTGTGAAATTTTACCTAGTTGCACCTCCATGTTTTGGATAGATGTTTTATGAAAAGCCAATTGCGCATCGGAAGTTTGGTTCTTTTTCATTATTTTCTCGAACATATTCTCAATTCTCCCTGTATCACTCCCGTAAGAACTCGAACATTGAGAATGAAAATGGGGTGTATTGTTCGGTTATTGGTACATGGGGGGCCTTTGAAAGCCTTGCCCTCGGTTGCCTTGGTTTCCACTATTATTCAACCCTCCTTGATTGTATTTGTTGCTTCAATTATTGTTGTTACCATTACAATTGCCTTGACTGTTATCTTGATTACCCCAATCGTTGTTTTGATTGTTGTTGTTCCCACCACCTTGTTGTTGGTTGTTATTATTCCAATTACCTCCGCCTTGTTGTTGATTTCCCCTATTTCCTTGGGGTCGCCATTGTTGATTTGAGGAGGTCCCTCTGTTGCCTTGGTAGTAATTGACTTATTGGACTTCTTTGCTTTGATCATCATAGCACTCATTTGAAAAACCATCACCATCATTGTTGTCATAATGTTCACAATTTTCTTGAGGTTATTGCCCTCTATGCCTCCTTTTTAACATAGAAACACCTTCCATGGCTTTGAATTGGTGCAGATTTTGGACTTGCTGTAATTGCACCTTCACCAATTAGTTCATAGTAGTAGTGAGCTCGGCAATTGCTTGGCCATGATCGTACAATTCCTTGTGCAAATGGATGACCGTGGGGTCACCTTGTGGCACATTAGCCCGGCTTTGCCGTGTCGAAGAAGTGTTGGCCATCTTATCAAGAACATCACATGCCTCTTGATACGAATGTTTCATAAAGTTTCCTACGACCAATTGGTTATCAATGCATTGATTCGTGGTTTTTGTGCCCCGATAAAAGGTTTGTTGAATCATCGTCTCGATAATGTCATTACTAGGGCACTCTTTCACCATTGTTCCGTACCTTTCCCATATCTCGTGCAAAGGTTCTGTTGGCTCTTAGTTGAAGGCTAGATTTTCATCCTGAAGTGCTACAATAAGACTTGGTGAAAAGAATTTGGCAAAACATTGTCCGCCAATTCATCCCACATTGTGATGAAATAATTGGGGAGCCTTTCTAACTAATCCAATGCTTTACCCCGAAGAGAGAACAGGAAAAGCCTCAATCTCAACACATCCTTGAACACGTTTGTCTGCTTGCTACCCCAACATGTATCTATTAACCCCTTCAAGTTCTTGTCGGCATTTTGAGCAGAGGCACCCGTAAAATACCCTCTTTTCTCGAGCACGGTCAACATAACATTTGTGGATTTTAATGTTCCCTGATCGGATATGGGGAGGAACAGTGGCACTGGCGTATCATTGATTTGGTAACACTAAGGAGCTACTCTTGGTAGTGGGGAAGGAGGGTCTGGAATATTATTGTACTTATTTGAATTTACATTGGCGTTGCGGCCTCTCCGTGGTCCTTGAGGTGCAAGAGGCACCTCATATTGCTCAAGATCTTCTACATCCTCACCTGCCATGACATTGCCAAGAGGGTTATGAGCATTTAGAGCCATTGGAACATGAGTAATCGACAAAAACAAAATTAGTAAATAAGAAGGAAAGAGAAACAAAACACAAAACTAACTAAACAGATATTCAACACCGTAAGCTCCTCAGCAACGACGCCAAATAGTGATCGTTTCCAACTCGCCGCTAAGCCAAGGTAGGATGAGCAGGTCATAATAGCTTTTACCTGGTATAAGGGTCGGGATTGATTTCCTCAGTGATCTAGTAGTGGAGTTGGAAAATCTATTTAGCTTAGAAGTGTGTGTTAGCTCCAAATATCACTTCAAACATATTTTGGGTTTTGAAATAATAGCTACTATTATCTAACTATTGATTGCAACTAAATTGTGCTATGAGATAATTGCTAAGGTATTCTCTAATGAGAAGAAGGGCACTGAGGTTGTGACATCACCTAGGTGGCTAATTGATGGATAGATGTTACTAAGGTTCAATTGACATAATTGGGGCTTATATTATAATTGTTGCAAAATTTTACCCACCCTCACACCTTTCGGTAGAGAGAGTGATTTTGCCCAATTGACTTTTTCGATACCAAATGGGTAGGACAACTAGATCAAGCAACTAGGGTTCAAGTAGGGTGATAACTCTCTTGAGGTTTAACCCATTAATTGGAACTATCATTTCTCATGAGGCCATCCCAATTCCTTGTTGGGTCAATTTTGGAGACATACATTCTTTTTCAAGAAGAGTCAAATCCACAAAGGCCAAAGCAGTGCTTGCAACCATCAATTCTTAGATTAAAACATAAAATCAACCAAAATAGCAAATACCCATAGTCAATCTAACCTCAGATGTCAACACCCATCAATTACCCACACTAGCGTTAAGCCACAACCCTAGCTAATGGGTTTAGCTACTCATGCTTGACAAAGAAAATACAAAAGTAGATGAAGAACAATACATATTAATTTAATACTAAAGTGAATAACATGAATCTATCCTTAATTTAAAGCTAAAGTTCCTAAAATGGCTATAATATACATTCCCACAAGCGCATCTCATGTCTGGAGATAACAGATGACCTAGAAAAAGTAAAATGTTCTATTTATACTAGGATTGAAAAACTGGATAAAAACATCCCTGGGGGATCATTGCGGGCCGCATAAAATGGACCGCAGTTTCACTAGGCTGTGGTTTCAATTCTGGGCTCTCTAAATTTGGGTTATGCAGACTGCATGGAATGGACCGCAGCCGTAGAGGAAGCTGGCGTGGTCCGCACAATCAGGACCGCGGACCGCATGGCTTGAATTTGGCAATTTTCAATCTCTCTAAATCTCTTGTCCGTGGACCACACAGAAAGTATTTCGTCCGCGGAGCCTTCACCACGGGCGGCTAAAACTAAACAATGATCGCGTGGCCTCTAGCCTGGTTTTCCAACTCTCTAAACCACTTAGTGCGGCTGCATTCAACATTGTGCGGTCCGCACTAGGCATGTTTTCCCTCAGAATGCCCTTTGATACTTGAGCCGGTTTCACTCTTTTTTGAGCCGATCTTTGATATTTCATAACTTTGTCGATCAAACCAGTAATTAAGTACAGCTTATGAGACTTTTTTGGACTATTTTGTAACAATTTATAATCAAAGCATAGGCAAGTAGGAGCATAAAATAGGTTAAAAATCCATAGTTATCAGAAGCCCAACTATTTCCGTGTTTATCCATCTCCACCAATAGTGCTACCTCAAATCCTGGTACATCTTTGCGGCACCTGAATGTTTAGAATACTGTGAACAATGGGCCTCCTCTAGAATCAACTCCCGAACCCACTCAACATTGGGTACACATACACGACCCTGCATCCTCAATACTATGTCATCACCAATAGTCATATCTCTGGCATCACGATACAGAACTTTGTCCTTGAAGATGAGCAAATGAGGGCCATCATACTGATGCTCCCTGATACAACCAAATAGGGAAGACGGAGCGACCATGCAAGTTAGAACTCAACTGGGCTCCGAAAGATCCAATCTCACAAAATGGTTGGCTAAGGTCTGAACATCCACCGCGATTGGCCTCTCTGCTATTGGTAAATCAGCCAAATTCTCCAAACTCTCCATTCGGAGACTCAAAGCATCAGTCACCACATTAGCCTTGCCCGGGTGATATAAAGTAGTGATATCATAGTCCTTCGACAGTTTAAAAACATCCTCTAGCGCAAATTAAGATCCTTTTTTAAATAGGTACTGCAAACTCCGGTGATCAGTAAAAATCGTACAACGAATACCATACAAATATTGACGCCAGATCTTCAATGCATGGAAAATAGTAGATAACTCAAGATCATGGACAAGAAAATTGTTCTCATGTACCTTCAACTGTCTAGACGCATAGGAAATCATTGTATCGTCCTCCATAAATACCACCCCAAGGAAAAACCCTCGAGGCATCACAATAGACACTATAAGACCCCAAACCTGTAGGTAATATCAAAGCTGGTGTTTTAGTCAAAGTTATCTTGAGCTTCTGCAAGGTTGCCTCACACTCTTTCGTCCACTGGAACGGAGCACCCTTTTTGGTCTGCCTATTCATAGGTTCTGCAATCGATGAAACCCACTCAACAAATCGATAGTAATAACCCGCCAAGCCAAGAAAATTACAGATCTCTATAGTTGAGGATGGTCTGGGCCAATTCTCTACTGCTTCAACTTTATTCAAATCCATATGTATACCCTCACCTGATACCACATGGCCCAAGAATGCCACGAAATCCAACCAAAACTATTATTTTGAGAAGTTTGCATATAACTTATTTTCCCCAATGTTTGAAGGACTGTCCTCAGGTGCTGCTCATGATGCTCCCGACTTTGAGAGAATGCCAAAATATCATCAACAAAGACAATGAAGAACGAGTCAAGATATGGTTGGAACACACTTACATCAAATGCATGAAGGTTGTTGGGGCATTGGTCAGCCCAAACGACATAACATGGAACTCGTAATGACCATACCGAGTCCTAAAAGTAGTCTTCGGGATATCAGAAAATACTCGTTCACCCTGCAAAATAGCCAAACTGAACATCTATAAGTGGCGAAGGATGCCAGTTCTTCACTGTAACTTTGTTCAACTGGACATAATAAATTTGCATACGTATATAACCATCCCTCTTCTTTACAAACAAGACTTGAGTACCCCAATGTGAGACTCTAAGCCGAATAAAACAAATATCAAGAAATTCCTACAAATGATCCTTCAACTCCTCAAACTCCGGAGGGCCCATACGGTACGGAGGAATAGAAATGGGATGATTTTCTGGCAATAGATCAATGCCAAAATCAATATCTCTTTCAGGTGGCATACCCGGTAGATCAGCTAGAAACACATCAGGGAAGTCCCGTACTACAGGGACTGAATCAACGGTAGGGGTATCAATACTAACATCTCTCACATAATCCAAATACTCTTCACACCCATTCTCAACCTTTCTCTGAGCCTTAAGGAAAGAAATAAATCTACTGGGTGTGTTATCTAATGTACCCCATCCACTCTACTCGTGGTACATCTGGCATAGCCAGAGTCATGGTTTTGGTGTAATAATCAAGAATAGCATAATGGGGCGACAACCTGTCCATGCCCAAGATAACATCAAAATCTGCCATGTTGAGTAATAATAAATCAGCTCTAGTCTCAAAACCACTAAGAGCAACCATACATGACCGATAAGCGTGATTCAAAACAAGAGAATCTCACACATGAGTAGAAAAATAAATAGGGAATCTCGAAGAATCCTGAAATACACCCAAATACGAGTGGAGCGTGAATTGAATATGTAATAACTCGACCGGTCGCTTTGAGCTTTTGTACTTTGATCATCAGCTCTTGAGAATGATTTGCCCCGTATGGTGTATTATGACTTATGTAAATTATTGATTTTGATGTCAGGTAATTAGAATGAATTTGAAAGAACAATTCTTAGTTTAAAGCTTAAAATTTGAAAGGTTTGACCAAGATTTGAATTTTTTCTATATGATCTAGGATTGGAATTCTTATAGCTTTTTTATCTCCATTATGTGATTTGGGACTTATAAGAATGATCAGAATGCATTTTGGAAGTCCGTGGAAGGTTTAGGCTTGAATTGACAAAATTGAGATTTCGGCGTATTTCGATTGATAGGTAAAATTTTGATATAGTGGTAGGAATAAGATTCTGAAAGTTGCAGTAGTTATGCTGTATCATTTGGGATGTGTGCGCAAAACATGAGGTCATTCAAATGTGGTTTATTTGGGTTTTTGATCAAATACGAAATTTGGATGATTTTAGAAAGTTTGACTTGAATCCGATGTATTATGGTTAATTTGATGTTGTTTGAGTTGTTTTGATGATTGGAACAAGTTTAAATAAGGTTTTAGGATAAGTTGGTACCTTTGGTTGAGGTCTCGGGGGCTTCGGGTGAGTTTGTGTGGTATATTATTTGCTTTTTTGTGGGTATGATGATTTGATTTTGTTCAAAACATCAAATTACATGTGATTGTTAATTTCGAGCATAGTGATGTGAGGTGTTTCATGTGGAGCAATGTTTGTATAGGATCGCGCATCGCAACAAGGTTATATGTGGGTATGACCTTACGGGTTAGTTTCGTGTGTTCTGTTTCTATGATGTGAGACATGTTATTAGCCTTGTGTTGTGGTGGTACTTGTGAGTTTATGGTAGAACTCTTTTGTTTGAGTCATTTTCATGATTTGAGTATGTTTGGATTGTTGCTTATTGGTGCGCATATTATGCAAGTTGTGGCTTTAGTCTGTATTAAGCTGTCATGTCACCAGAGTAGTTGTATTGGATTAGATGAGATCGTTGGGATCTTTAATGAGTTCAAGAGGATTTGATTTGAGGATGTTGGAAGGATAACTTCGAGGCTTGGATCAAAATATTTGCTATGGTTTGTGCCAAACGAGAAGTGGCTTGATGAATAATTGATCTGAGTGAATGGTTATGGTTTACTACATGTTTCATTATCATTGGTAGCATATGGAAGTGTTGGACTTAGACTTTAGTGATAAGAGTCTTTCTATCGGTATTCAGAAGTTGTGTACAGCTGCTGTGATTAGATGTTATCATTACAAGTGTTTTGAATTATGTGGTATATCATGTGATTGCACCTGAGATAGCAGGTACGTGTTATTACATCTTGTTCGGGCTTGTGTAGAGTATAGATGTGAGATTTGGATTTTGTGGATGGAAATGTAATTCTAAGGTTTATGGGCTAGGTTGGATTGTGAAATTTCAGTTGCATTGTGTTATTGGACCTATCTCATATAAGGTTACGTGGGATCATCCCCGAATATATGCATGGTAAGGTTATCCAGCGATTGGTTGGCTTTTAGAGCAACTCTGGGCATGTTCGAGGATGTACGTATGTTTAAGTGGGGGAGGATGTAGCGACCCGATTGGTCATTTTGAGCATTTGCACTTTGATCATTAGCCCTCGGGCATGACTTACCCCGTGTGGTGTATTATGACTCATATAAATCGTTGGTTTTGGTTCCAGGTTAATCAAAATGAATTTGGAAGAACATTTCTCAATTTAAAGATTAAAATTCGAAAGGTTTGACCAAGATTTGACTTGTTTATATATGATCTCGGATTAGAATTTTTATGGTTTGGTTAGCTCCGTTAGGTGATTTGGGACTTAGGATCGTGATCGGAATGCTTTTTGGAAGTCCGTGGAAGGTTTAGTTGGAATTGGAATTAAGATTTTGGCATTTTCTAGTTGATAGGTGAGATTTTGATATAGAGGTTGGAATGAAATTCTGGAAACGTTGAATCATTTGGGATGTGTGTGCAAAATTTCAGATCATTCTGGTGTGGTTTGGTTGAGTTTTTGAATAAAAGCAGAATTTTGAAGATTTAGAAAGTTTAGCTTGAATGCGATGTATTATGGGTGATTTGATGTTATTTGAGGTGTATTGATGATTGGAACAAGTTAGAATAAGGTTTTTGGATATGTTGGTGCATTTGGTTGAGGTCCCGGCGGCATCGGGTGAGTTTTGGATGGTCAATCGGACCATTTCATGCCTTGGTGATGCTGCAGAATTTGAGGTTCAGTTGTTGCACAAAAATTCTTCTTCACGATCATGTAGGGGTTCCTGTGATCACATATAGCTTCCTGAGGGGCATTCCATTTTGTTAAATGCGTTTGCAGAGGATTAGTTGTGATCGCATAGAGGTAAATAAATTGTTGATAGCGAACGCGTAGGGAAGGTCACGTTCTCGTAGAGTTATTGGATCTTGGATCTTGGCTTTATTTTTGTTCATTGTGAACGTGGCAGTGGGCCCCTGATCGCGTAGTGTAAAAGGGCCGAGCATCGTGTTCGCGTGGTATTTTATGCATTCACTTAGAGTAAATTTGGGGAGATTAGTTTTTGTGCTTCTCGATCGTGAAGGATTTCTCGCGATCGCGATGAAGGAAAAATAAGAGTTGGGCGGAATGTTTTAAAAGCTCATTTTCGCGAATTTGAGGCTAAGTTCCTCAATTGTTGGCCAAGTTTATGATTTTTGAAAAGGATTTAAGAGGGATTCAAGGGAAATCACTTGGAGGTAAGATTTTTCAATTTAATACTCGATTCTTGTGTTAATTCTATTTTATAAGTCATGGAATTAAGCCTAGTATTGAAGAGTTAGGGCTTGAATTTGAAGAGTGTAAATTTGGGATTTTAGGGGCCATTTGAGGTCTAATTTTGGTGTTGTTGGCATGTATAGACTCATGAATGGATGAGGATTCTATTGATGTGATTTTTATCGAATTATAATATGTGGGGCCGAGTGCCGAGTTTAAACAATTTCTGGATTTTTTACATAAAATAGATATTTTCGAGTGGGCTTCGTTCTCTTAGAATATTTTAATTATTATGTATTGATTTTGGCAAGATTTGGAGCATCCTGAGGTCGATTCGTGCGGGCAAAGGCATCGCGGGCTAGAGTTTGGACTGGATCGAGGTGAGAATAAATTGTAAATGTTGTCTTGAGGGTTTGAAACCCTGGATTGCACATCGTAGTGCTATATTTTGGTGAGACACACACTTGATGACAAGCGTGAGGTCGAGCACTATTGGGTACTATGACTTAGTCCGTCCCGATTGTAGATTTTACCACATATTTGACTGAAATCAAATTATTTACATCATTATTTCGGATGAATGCCATATTTATGCTTCGTGCAAGTTATTTCAACCCTCAGGGGACTTTTGTTGATGTTTGCTCACAGTTTTGGCTTTATACTTCCACCACATCATGTTATTTTTCACTGTTTTGAAAGCTCAGCCTTGTTTATTTTTATTTAACACTTGAAATGCTATTTCAAATAATATTTTAGGTTGAGTATCATGTTTTACTGATGCCCGAGTGGCTTATGTGATTTTTTACATAGTAAGGCCAAGGCCCTGTGTTGTGAGGATATCTTTTGGGTCTAGCTGGTCACCACAACGGTGATATGCTAATCTGATCATAAGGCTGAGGGCCTGAGATATGGATTCCAAGAGTGGCTTGTTGATATTGACATGAGGCCGAGAGCGTGTTTATGATGCCACGAGGTGGTTTGATATTGCACTTGGATGGTAAGGGGCCACTCCACGAGTCTGCTCATTGCCAATGGGCGCGGTACTCATTATTATGTGAGATATAGCTCGAGGGGTTGGCATTGTTCTATGTGATTGCCCGAGGGGCTGATATTGTTCTGAGATATCTCCTGATGGCAGATCTGTCCACACTCTTCCCGAGGAGTGAACCTTTATGTGTTTATCTTTCATATTTACCTGTTATTACATGTTTAATTGTGTATTGTGCCCGATGGGCAGAACTTTAATGCTCATCTGTTCTTCTTCTTTGCATTTTATTGTTGAACGGTTAAAAAGTATTTTTTAAAGATGTTTGAAACTGAGCTTAGATGTTTTTAAGATATTTCACAGATTCATTGCTTTCTTATAGGTTTTATAGTGCTTCTATACAAATATGTTGTTATGCTTACGTGATTTCTTACTCCTCGAATTTCGTTTACCTTTATTACTCACTGAGTTGGAGTACTCACTTTATTCCTTGCACCTTGTGTGCAGAATTAGATATTTCTGAACCCGGTAGCGGGTATTGGCTGATCAGTGGCACAGTCGTCGGAGTTTAGCAAGGTAGCTACCCGAATTTGTAGCACTACTTTTCTTCGTCTTCATTACATTAGTCTGTATTTTGTACATTTCAGGCTTTTCTGTGGAATTTAGACCCTAGTAGATTCTGGTGACTTGTGACACCCCGATATTCAGCCGTGTTTGGGCTGTATTCCACACTTTATACTATATTTTGTTTAGTATTTGGCTTATTTACTCATGCTTAGACTTATTGTTAATGTTTAAGTATTAAAAATAGATTGGGACTACTTGACTGGCCTTATCTTCATGAGAGGCGCCATCATGATCTGTTATTCCTAATTGCTCTACTAAACTTTGTTAGTTTTGATTTACTTCTAGTTCTATATTACTAAAAGGCTAAATTAGGCTAAGTAAAGCTAGGATTAAACTTTTGAAAGTGATTCAAATATGGAAAAGGAATTAGGGTTGTGACTTTGTCCTAGGTGGATAATTGACAGATTCTCGTTACTAAGGCGAGATTGTCAAATTTGGGGAGTATGATATAATTATTACACAATTCTACTCACTTTATACCTCTCGATAGTTCGAATGATTTTGTTTGAATTGACTTTCTCAAGACCAATTGGTTATGATAATTTGTGCAAGCAATTGAAGTTCAAGTCGGGTATTACTATCTCTAGGTTTAACCCTTTAATTGGGGCTATCAGTCTCTTTAATACGTCCCAATTTCTTGTTAGACCAATTTCATAGACTTAGGCTCTCTTTCTCAAGTAGAGCCAAAGTCAACTAGGCATAGACTAGTGTTTGCAACTACTAATTAAACATTAAAACCTAAATTAGTCCAAATATCAAACACCCATAGACAATCTAGCATTAAAACACAAGATCCATAAATTACCCACGCTAGCCTTGAGCCATAACCCTAGCGTCTGGGTCTAGCTACTCATCATTATAGAAGAAAACAAAGAAATAGATAAAGAAAAGCCCATAATAACTAATCACTTGACAAAACTTGAAGATTCAATGATGAAATTAAGCTAAAATTACTCAAAATGGTAAAAGAGAACTATTCACGAGTGCAACACTTCGTCCAAATACAATTGATGATCTAGAAATGTGAAAAGAAACTATTTATCCTAGGCTAAAATTCTGGACAAAAATACCCTTGCAGGGCTAGTATGAACCGTACAAAATTGAGTGCGGCCGCACTTAGGCTCTGGGTTAAATAATCTGCTCTCTAAAGTTGGCCACCGCGGACTACAAAATGCATTGTGTCCGCATAAAATTGACTGCGGACCGCATTGGCTAGGTTCCTCAAAAATGGCACCTCTCTGAACTTGAGCTTTGCGGACTGCACAAAATCGAGTGTTGGCGAAATACAATCAATGTGGTCTGCACAAAATATTTAGCGGTCGCATTGCCTGGCCGACTAACAATCATACTCTCTGATCATCATCTTTGCCAACCGCACATAATGGTGTGCGGCCGCATTGATTCTGTTAGACTGAGCTTGGCCTTATTCTTGGTTCTTGTGCATGTTTCACTCCTTTTTGAGCTGGTTTTTGACAAATTGTCAACTTGTAGACCAAATCCTTTAATCAAGTATAACATATGATCCTTTGGGATTATTTTGTACAGATTTCTAATCAAAACTTAAGCATGAAGAAGTGTAAAATGCATTATAATGCCTAGTTATCAACTTTCCCAAACTTAAGCTTTTGCTTGTCCTCAAGAAAACAAAATAAGACCCACCCTTTAAGAGTTGATCCAAGAAAATTCAGTCAACCTAAAGTTACATCATCTAGCATCAATTGAGACAAGAAATTACCCTCAGTTCAAATGAATCATTAACAACATTCACTCTTCTAAACATCATGGATTTTGTGCGACACAGTAGCATCAAGAGTTGAGTCAACACATCAAAGAAACTCTTTCTATTATTGGTCGGTGTGGAACCTAATCTCACACATCCCCAACTTTCCCTAAGCAAACCTCACCCTTAGGATATTGGCACTCAAAATGAGGTTAATAGAAATGCACTCACATCTCTCAAGGAAAAGTCACAAGTGCGATTCTAAGTACCACATGCTTTCGCCTTATGCCAGTTACCACTGTAAGTTTCATTCAAGTAAAGATCATATATGGCTTTTGTGGAGATATAGTGAAGTATTTTAGTTTAGGGCATGAAATATTTGATCTAAGTAGGTTCCATCTTCCCTTTAGCACTTGTTTTTTGTTTTATTTTTGCACGCATTTACTTGACCTTTTAAGTCATGTCACTTATTTCTAAGAGGTTATAGAGACACACTGTCACTCTTTTTGTTTATTTCAACTATTTTGTCCTTTCTCAACTCTCCACATCTTTCATTTTTTGCTTTTATTGGATCCCTTCAATCATTTCTACATTGACCATTCTTTTTGTCTTTTTTTTCTTTTCTTTCATTTTTATTGCCTTTCCGTTTCTTCATTTTGTGCATTTTTTTTACACATTGTTGCTATCCTCTTATCACCCCCAAACTTACACTTTTGCCATATACAAAAGAAAAATCGAGTGTCAAGAGAGGGTATCTTTGGAACGGGTAAATGCTTGTATCGTGGTTCTTGAAGGAAAAAGGTCTAAGGATCAAAAGGGTTGACTAGGGATTTTATTATTGGTAGGCTAAGAAAATGTTTAAGATATCATTCTGATACAGAAGAGCCTATATTCATGTCTCAAGTCAAATTACACTTAGTATTTCGCCTAGACAAAAATTTAGGGCAAGTTCTAGACAAATGGCTCGAGACTTGGACTTGCAATTCAAATACTCAGCACACACTAGCTATGGTATTGCTAAATACCCCGAGTCGGGGGCCCACAACAACCTTTGGCTAAGATTTGAGCACGCAATGGTCCGAAAAAACAACTTGATGATAATCGGCCAACACTATCCTATACATACGATTTATTTTTCACCATAAGATCAAAGGAAAATGCGTTAGGTTCAACTAGAAATTTACTCGAGGCACCCTTAACAACTAACTGCCAAAAAAGCAAAAAGAATAATAGACATAAACCCTTAAGAAAAAGAATAATGGACTTAAATCCTTAAAAAGGTTGTCATACTATCCATCATCGGGAAGAGCCACACGTTAACAAAAATTCCACCTTTAGAAAGAACCGTGGAATTATGAAAATAGAAGGCTTATTGCAAAAATACAAAACAAGAAGCTACGAACATAAATATGAATCTAATATAGGAAAATTGCGAAAAGTAAAATGAATATATATATATAAGAGGGTATTTAATCGAATATTCAATAGGGGAGATGAATATATACAATAGAATCTAACTTTTATGTACAGACCCACAGTAAAAAGTACGAAAATCTAATGAAATGCTGAAATTATATAAATACCAAAGATGAAAATGAAAGAAGGAAATCATAAAATCTGTCAAATGTATAGTCATCCAAATCCAAATAGGGCTACCCAATCAAATGAAAGCTCGAAATGTCCTCGGAGCCAACTAAGCAAAATAAGAACAAAAATAGATGAAAGAGGAAAAAGGAACTCCCTATGGGCCGTCCGTTCTCATGGGGTCCTGAAACTGGGCTCCTGGGTCCTCTGTATGCTTGGGAACTAGAGACTGGGTCCCTGTGATATGTGGCTATACTGCTGGGACATGGGCCTGCACTGGGTCCTGGGCTGCATCCTTGGGCTGGCTGGATGAATCCTCCAGTGGGTCCGCCAACTGAATAAATGCATTGTCAGAAAGGAGGATCACCGTCTTCCTCTTAGGAGGCCTCTCGGACTGCTTTGGTTGGGCTGGGCTGCTGCCACAGGGTCATGCAGTAGTAAATCTAAAGGCAGGTAATCTGCCTTCAATCTCTCAACCTCGACCCATAACTCTTTCACCAACTTTTTTGAAGCCCAAGTCTTCCTCTTCTTCTTTGCCTCTCAAGCAAGCTCCTTGAGATCCTTTCCATGTTAATCAACAACGTCCGTAAGCAATTTTCTTATGGTTGTCCAGAATATCCTTGAGAGCGTCCGTAAGCAATTTTCTTATGGTTGTATAGAATATCCTTGAGAGCGTTCTCATTGGACTTTGGGACATGTGGAGAAAGAGGTGTTGACTGAGCTACCATAGTAAAACCAAACCGATTCAACTCTAACGCCACCAATGTCAATTATGAAACATGAAGAAGCAATAAATGGGGAAAACGGGGCTAAAATACATGAGACGACCGGTTGGGTCGTCACATCCTCCCCAACTTACACAAACGCTTGTCCTCGAGCGGGTCAAGAAACGTACCTGAAGCTTAAATAAGTGAGGATATCTGCTCCGCATCTCCTGCTCGATTTCCCAAGTTGCCTCCTCCATAGGCCGACCTCTCCACTGCACCTTCATCGAAGCTATGTCGTTTGATCTCAACTTCCGAATCTAACGGCCAAAAATAGCCAGTGGATAAACACCACAGGTCAAATCATCATCCAACTAAACCTTGCTGAAGTTTAACACATGAGACAGGACCCCAACATACTTTCAGAGTATAGAAACATGGAATACCGGATGAACCCCCGACAAGCTGGGTGACAAAGCAAGGATATAGGCCACCTCCCCAATCCTTCTAAGTATCTCAAAATGTCCAATGAACCGTGGAATCAGCTTCCCTTTATTCCCAAACCTCATAACGCCCTTCATAGCTCTTCTAACGTCACTGAACTGTACGAAGTCTATCTTGGATCACTTTTACCTTCTCTAAGGCCTCCTGGACTAACTCTGTCTCCAATAGTCTAGCCTCGTCAGGCTCAAACCACTGGAGATCTGCACCGTCTCCTATATAAGGCCTCATACGAAGCCATCTAAATGATGGATTGGTAGTTGTTGTTTGAAGCAAACTCTGCAAGTGGCAAGAACTCAGGCCAACAACCTCCAAAATCAATAACAAAGGCACGCAACATGTCCTTATCTTAAAATAACGCTCGGACTGCCTGTCCATCTGAGGATGAAACACTGTTCTCAACTCGACCTGTGTACCTAACCCTCACTGAAAGGTCCTCCAGAACTGGGAAGTAAACAGAGCACCCCTATCTGAGATAATGGAAACTGGGACCCCATGGAATCGTATAATCTCCCGGATGAAAATCTCCGCTAACCGCTCCGAAGAATAGGCAGTACACACCAGAATGAATTGCGCGGACTTGGTCAGCCTATCCACAATCACCTATATCGAATCAAACTTCCCCGAGGTACATGGGAGACCCCTCACAAAATCCATAGTAATCCTCTACCACTTCTACTCTGGAATATCCATCCACTGAAGTACACCACCGGGCCTCTTATGCTTATATTTGACCTTCTGACAGTTGAAACACAGAGCTACATAACTCACAATATCCTTTTTCATTCTTCTCCACTAGTAATGTTGTCTCAAATCTTGATACATTTTCGCAGCACCCGGATGAATGGAATACCGTGAGCTATGGGCTTCCTCTAATATCATCTCCCGAAGCCCATCCACATTTGGCACACAAGTACGGCCCTGCATCCTCAACTCACCAGCGACATTAATAGTCACATCTCTGGCATCGTCATGCTTGGACCCTATCCTTCAGGACAAGCAAATGCGCGTCATCATATTGGCGCTCTCTAATGCGATCATACAAGGAGGATCGTGAAACCACACAAGCCTACACCCGACTAGGCTATGAAATGTCTAATCTCACCATCCAATTGGCTAAAGCTTGGACATCAACAACAAAGGGCCTCTACCAAACTGGAATGTACGCAAACTACCCATACTAACCGCCTTCCGGGTCAAAGCATCGGCCATTACATTGGCCTTCCCTGGGTGATACAAAATGGTAATATCATAGTCATTGAGTAACTCAAGCCACCCCCGCTGCCTCAAATTACGATCCTTCTACTTGAACAAATGCTGAAGACTGCAATGATTCGGTGAACACCTCACAAGACACGCCATATAAATAGTTTCTCCAAATCATCTAGGCATTAACTATTGCAGCCAATTCTAAGTCATGAACATGGTAGTTCTTCTCATGAGGCTTCAACTGACGATAAGCATAAGCAATAACTCTACCCTCATGCATCAATACAGATCCGATCCCAACTCTCGAATCATCACAATACACCATTGTAAGAACCTGAAACTGATGGCAATACAAATACTGGGGACGTGGTCAAAGCTGTCTTGAGCCTCTGAAAGCTATTCTCACACTCATCTGACTATACAAATGGAGCATTCTTCTGAGTCAATCTCATCAAGGGCAAATCTATGGATGAAAAACCTTGAATGAAACTGCGATAATAGCCTGCTAAGCCGAGGAAACTCCGAATCTCAGTGGGTGAGGATGGTCTAGGCCAACTCTGCACCACCTCTATCTTTTTTGGATCAACCTGAATACCATCACTAGAACCACGTGTCCCAAAAAAGCAACATAACCAAACAAGAACTCACATTTAGAGAACTTTGAATAGAGCTTCTCCTCTCTCAATCTCTGCAATACCACCCTTATATGTTGTGCATGCTCCTCTTAGCTACGCGACTACACCAGGATGTCATCAATAAACACAATCACAAATGAGTCCAGACACAGCCAAAATACACTGTTCATCAAATGCATGAATGCGGCTGGGCATTAGTAAGCCCGAATGACATAACCATAAACTCATAGTGGCCATATCTCATGTTGAAAGTTGTCTTCGTAATGTATTAATCCCTAATCTTCAGCTAGTGATAGCCTAAACGGAGATCAATCATAGGGAATACCTTTGCCCCCTGAAGCAGGTCAAACAAATCCTCAATACGGGGTAGTAGATACTTATTCTTCACTGTAACATTGTTCAATTGTCTCTAGTCAATGCACATTCTCATTGTGCCATCTTTATTCTTCACAAATAAGACAGGTGCACCCTACGATGACACACTTGGCCGAATGAACCCCTTGTCAATGAGTTCCTGAAGGTGTTCTTTCAACTCTTCAGTCCGCTGGTGCTATACGATATGACGGAATGTAAATGGGATGAGTGCCTGGCACCAGATTAATACCAAAGTCAATATCCCTGTCCGGAGGCATTCCTGGTAGGTCAGCTAGAAACACATCAGGGAAATATCTCACGGGAATCGAAGCAAGACTAGGAGTCTCGACTCTAATATATCTAAAAAAGTCATGTACGATAAATAACCTTTCCCAACCATCCGCTGGGCCTTTAGGAAAGAAATCACCCTGTTAGGTACATAATCAATCACACCTCGCCATTCGATCCTCGGAACACTCGGAATAGCCTACGTAACTGTCTTGGCATGACAGTCCATAATTTTATGGCACGAGGATAGCCATTCCATACCCAGAATCACACCAATCTACTATGCCTAACAATAACAAGTCAACTCGGGTCTCCAGACTCCCAATAGTCACTAAACACGATCGATATACATGATCCATAATAATTGTATCACCCAATGGGGTGGATACGTGCACATGCAAGGAAAATAACCCGGGTCGTGCCCAGGTGATGGGCAAATATGACGACACATAAGAATATGTAGATCTAGGATCAAATATGACAGAAGCATCCCTGTGGCAGACTGAGATAATACATGTGATAACAACATCTGATGCAATAGCATCCCTCATATCTGGAAGAGCATAGAATCAAGCATGACCACCGCTAGTCCTACCTCCACCTCTAGGGCGGCCTCTTGCTTCCTGCCCCTCACCCCTAGCTGATGGGGTGGGTGCTGATGAAATTGGGCCAGAAGACGAGGACTGACCCCTCTATTGAGATGAGCTAACAACACGGAAAGGACACTGCCTCCGCAGATGTCCAAACTCTCCATACTCATAGCAACTCCTACGTGATAGGAACTGGGACTGAAGGGACCCCTCACACCAGAGTGAATGGCTGATGCACTCGGCCTGGAAGAACCCTAAATAGATGGAGTAAGGGACAAACTCTGTGCTGGAAGAGCGCTGAGAGATGCCTAACTTTGTTGGGAACCCTGATTACCCAACCAAAAGATCCACCTCTGTACTCAGGTCGACCCGACTGCGCGGGCTTGAATTAATAACCTCTGCTCCGCTGAGACTGGCCCCTAGATGGAGCGTAACTAAAACTACCCGAGCCTCGATGCCTCTTGGCCACCCTCTCCCCTCTTTCCTAATGGAGAGCCGTCTTAGTATCACAAGTAATATCAACAGCATCCTCGAAGGTATGACTCAAAGTCCTCTCTCGGGTCATCAAAATACATATGGGATAAGCAAGTCCAACCACAAACCTCCTAATCCTCTCCTGATCAGTTGGGACCATCCAAGGAGCATAGCGAGCAAAATATGAAAATCTGGCCTCATACTAAGACACCGTCATATCTCCCTGCCGAAGCCACTCAAACTGTCTATGCAGCTCCTCCCTCTAAGACTGAGGTATCGACTATTCCAAGAAGAGAGTGGAGAACTTCTGCTAAGACAAAGGTGCTGCACCTGCCGGCCTACACCGCTTATACGCTTCCCACCAAGTGAAGGCCGCTCCCGAAAACTAAAATGTAGTAGATTCCACACCACTGGACTCGAGAATACGCGCTGTAAGAAGAATATGCTGACACTTGTCAAGAAAGCCCTGGAATCCTAGAATATGAGATTTTCCTAAAGGTTCTACAGCCTCTCGAGAATAAATACAGATGTCTTCGTACTGATCCATGAGTCTCTACTGAACCGTCTCAAGAATCGCGATACCTAGTAACCTAGGCTTTGATACAAATTTGTCACGACCCCAAATCCCCGATCGTGATGGCGCCCAACATAGTGCTACTCATGCCCAACTGATACATCACTCTCAATTCTTTAGGTATAAGTCATTTCAAGCTAACAGGAATTAAAGCCAAATTATCATGATTAAAATCTTGAAATACTAGCTTAAAACAGTGCGGAAAACCATACAATTGCATTACAATCCCATTGATCTCGTGTCACGAGTCACGAGCCTGTAATACAAGTCTGAGAAGCAACCTATACATAGAGTCTGTCTATAATGCGGAAAAGCAAAGAGGATAAGGGAAGAAATCGGGTCATACGGACGCCATGCAGCTACCTCGATAACTCCTAATACTCTGGATAGCTGCGGAGACTCAACTACACCTCCAGAATACTTGAATCTGCACACATGTTTTAGAGTAAAGTGAGTACTCCAACTTAGTGAGTAATAGCAACATATAATGGCTGAAGGAAAGAAAACTCATAAAAACACTATGCAGTTCTATAGTAGACAGTAAAAGCTTTTTCAATAACAACTTAATAACGACAAAAAGTTAAAAACCTTTTTTAAGCCAGTATTCATCTCCTTAACCTCTTACGATAACCAAATACATAACTATATTGTTGCGGCGTGCAACCCGATCCGTATATATATATATATATATATATATATATATATATATATATATATATATATATATATATATATATATATATATATTTTGCTGCCCCGTGCAGCCCGATCAAATAATAATGGTTGACTGCGCTCACTGGGGTGTGTGCAGACTCCGGAGGGGCTTCTTCAGCCCAAGCGCTATGCTACTGTAGCGTTCAGTCCTATCCATATAATATACTACTGCGACGTGCAGTCTGATCCATATAATATATTTATATATGAATACTGCTGCGGCGTGCAGCCTAATCCATAACATATCAATACCCTCACAAATGGGTTTTTCCACCCCTCTCAGTCAATATAGATTGGCCTCACGGTCAGCTAAGATAATATGGGGTTCCCAACCCACCTGTTAGTCACATTAGGATTTACCAATTTCTAAAGCCGTATCAATTTTCATGTTTATTAGTTAAGAACACAACTGAGGGTAAGATTTCAAAGAGTAAACTATTACCAACTAGTTCAAATACCCCCTATAGGTTCTACATATCGACACAGGGCCCCATACATGGCATCTAGCCCAAAATGCAATGGTACTAAGTGTTTGTCAAAATATAGTGGATTCATCACTCGGGATGGACCAAGTCCGAATCCCCAATACTGTCAGACCCCATGCTCATGATGCCACGTGTATCTCATCCCAACATAGCACTACGTTATGCAAATCCGGGGATTCAAACCCTCATGACATCATTTATAACCATTACTCACCATAAGTAGGGCAAAATCCTAGCTCACTACTCCCTTGCCTCGCAAATCAACCTCCTCGAGGGATGAATCTTGTCAATACCGCAAGGAATACTTTACAATAAGCTAAGTGAATATAACCAAATCAAAATGTCTTGAAAATTATCGAAAATCATAAAAATCGGCAAAACCCGAGCCCTGGGCCCACTTCTCGAAATCTAGAAAATTTTACATCAAAACGATCCTTATCTCGCCGCAAGTCTATACATATAAAATTCACCATTATCGGAATCCATATGACCCCTCAAATAACTAGTTTAAGTTCTCTTAAGTTTCAAGCCCTAGCTTCCATTTTTTGATCCCAAATTCCTTGATATTTCACCCTTAATTCATGTAATAACATATTAGATTTATGTTTAAGGCTCCGAATTTCGTACTCCAATGAAGTACCTTGACTTCCTCTCTTGAACCAAAGTCTCCAAGTTCGAAGTGGAAATATTGAGTTCTTTCAAAAATATGCGAAGTTAAATATTAATACCTCAAAACAGCCTTTTCCGCTTCCGCGATAAAATAGTTGCTTCTGCGACACCGCTTTCTCGATTTACCTTCCGCTTTTGCTGTTTCTAACTTCTTGCCCAGGACCGCTTCTGCGATCCTCCACCCGTATATGCGATATCTCTTTTGTGGTTAATATTTCCGCTTATGCGGAACGCCCTCAGGCCCCACCTTTCGCTTCTACAACATAGCCTCCGCAAAATGCTTCTGCGGTCCATTTCCGCAGAAGCGAAAATACCAGATGACAACAACCATGAACTTGCAACAACACTCCAAACTCTGATTTTAACATCTGATCTTAACCCTAGGCCCACAGAACCTCAACCAAAAGCACTAACATGATCTATTACCTTATTCAGACTTGCTCGAAAATTCAAAACACAATCATTAACATCAAAATCCTCAAATATCATCAAATAGAAGCCTAAGTTTCTAAAAACTTCTGAATTGCACATTCAATCAAAATCCCAACCTAATACCTCTGAATGACCTGAAACTTTGCACACATATTAAAAATCACCTAACGGAGCTACTGCAACTCTCAGAATCCCATTCTGACCCCTGGATCAAAGTCTCACCTATCCACCACATTTCGCTAAAATACTAACTTCGCCAATTCAAGCCTAATTCTACACCGGACCTTCATAATCAATTCCGATTGCACTCCTAAGCCACAAATCAGCCTCTAAAGCTAACCAAATCACTGGAATTCACATCCTAGCTCTCTAACTGAATAGTCAACAAACCGGTTGACTTTCCAATATAAGCCTTTCTTGAAGATACTAAATGTTCTATTTCCTACAAAAACCAAACCAATTCAACTCTAAGGCCACCAATGTCTATTATGAAATATGAAGAAGCAATAAATGGTAAAAACAGGACTAAAATACATGAGATGACGAGCCAGGTAGTCCCAGGCCCTTTGAATAGGGAGTGAGTTGTTGTGGGTGGTAGGGTATATCCTGCCGCACACAAATGTCTCCCACACCTTCGCCTCAATGTTCAACATTTGCCTCAATATCTTCACTGCGCAGTCAACCACTCGGGGTGGTACCTAGGATTTCCAAGTACTCCACAAACCACGGACGTGCTTCTTCACATAATTTCATCATATCCAAGTACATGGACCCATGCTCCTCCTTGAAGCCTAAGTAGTCATTGATGGTCTTGCCATCAAACATCACCTTTAAATTCCGCACATTGGTAACTGTGCTACCTTTTTTGATATGGGCCATGTTAGTGTAGAACTCCTTCACCAAGGGCTCATTATCGTGATACACATGGACTATGAAATAGTCACATCCAGCTCTATCTCTGAATTGCCTCAACACATTGGGATTGTAAGGTAAGAGTTCCCGGATGATAACTTCGCTCAAGTATAAACCTCTTTTAGGGCCACCACTCTCTAAATTTGTGTCAAGCAACCTTAATGGAGAACCGGTCCTTCCATGTTTCCGAATTTCTAGTCCTTTCTACCCCACCTAGTTGAGGCTCACCCCCTTCTGCTTCTTTCCCTTCTTGAGGTACTGCACCCTCTCCGAATAATGAAGTTGTAGATGAGGTGGAGTACTCATCAACACTGGCTGTAGCTGAGCCCTCAGATGACTCAGAAGATATATGCACTGAAGCTTGAGTACTGGAGGAGGCGGGAGGTGTATCTCTCAACCTGTTCCTCTCCGGCAAGTCAGGATAGTATTCTGGCACAGAATTTGAAGATTTCTCCTGGGAGGGTTCATGCTCAATCCCGACTGGTCAATATCCCTATCTATAGCTTTGATAAGCCTCGTTGTGTTCTTTAAAGATTATTTCATCCCCAGGATCCTGATCGACGGGGGATCTAGCATCAACAGTTGCCCACTAGTGACCCTTAGAACATTGTGGAATGGTTTGCGTGAGATGAAATATGGGGCCATCAATGATAAAGCTTTTGATGGGTCTCAAAGATCTACCATCAGAGAAATTAGCCTGTACTTACAGATGGGACCTACCTGGTTCGATGTTGACTCCCAAGTCATACACGTTCCAGCATCCTACAATTTAATGCTGAGGCAACCCTGGATCCACGTCGCTGGGGCTGTGGCATCAGCCCTACATCAAGTAGTGAAGTTTCAATGGAATCATCAGGAAGTGATCATCCATGGCGACGGTAGCAACCCGATATATAGTCGCCAGACCATCCAAATGATTGGAGGAAGAAGGAGAATAGGCGGGGAAACGTACCACCACATCGAGCGGGTCGATGCCATAGACAAAGGCAAGTGGTGGGATAACAAGATTGAGAGCATCCTGAACTTCAGTGGGTATGAACCTGGGAAAGGACTTGGCAAGAACCTCGAGGATATCACCAGGCCCATCAAACAAAAGAAACATGGCACTACCTTTGGTCTAGCTTATGAGTACACCTGAAAAGAGTTCAATAAATGGTTGCCACCATGGCACGGTCTCTATTACTCATTGGAGCACCCTCTACCTCAGCTGGAGCATACCTTCCAGCCCACTGACACTTTATATAGATCAAAGAAGATGAGGCACTAGCAACAATGAAGAACCTGTTTCTGGAAGATAATATGGACTATTGTGTTATATTTGAGGAGGAAGGGGAGGAAAGCCCTTCCATTCAAGCTGTGAACCTAGGAGAACGCCTCACCAATCGGTCAGTCCGAACCACCATTGCCCGGAGAGCAATGACACACTATGTATCGCATTTTACTTTTTAGTTGATTTTACTTTTCTGCATTGTCTTTACTTTTGAAAAGAGCTTCGATGTTTCGAATAGTTATGAATATAATCAAAAGCATTTTCCAAGTTTATGTTATATCTCTCTCTAATTACTTTTCTCTATCATTTATTTTATTTTACAAAGCATTACTATTACATATATTGATGATGAACCAATGACTGTGACTTGCAACAAGCAGACATAGATTCAGAAGAGGATGATATACCAGAGGAAGTTTTCATAGAGGTTGAGAACTTTGAGAACATGCCTAAGTGTAATTTGTACGAAACTGAGGTCGTTAATTTGGGTGACACCGATACTGTCAAGGAAACATGTATCATCGTACATTTGTCACCATCGGAAAAGAAAAAGAACATGGGGTTCCTAAAAGTGTGTGAGGACATCTTTGCATGGACTTACGACGATATGACTTGTCTAAACACATCCATCGTCGCTCACAAATTGCCAACAGATCCTACATGCGCATCGGTAAAATAGAAGCTTAGAAAATTCAAGCTAGACATGAGTTTGAAAATCAAAGAAGAGGTTACCAAGCAAGTCAAAGCCAGGGTTCTAGGAGTGGTAGAGTATCCTACATGGTTTTCTAACATCGTGCTGGTACCGAAGAAGGATGGGAAGGTTAGAGTCTGTGTCGACTATCGGGATCTCAACCAGGCCAGTCCCAAGGATTATTTCCCTTTGCCAAATATACATATCTTGATCGAGAACTGCGCCAAGCATGAGCTGCAGTCGTTCGTTGATTGTTAGGCTGTATACCATCAGATATGTATGGATAAAGCATATGCATAGAAAACGACATTTATCATGCCATGGGGGATGTACTATTACAGAATGATGCCATTTGGTTTTAAGAATGCTGGCGCTACCTACATAAGGGCCATGACTACCCTCTTTCATGACATGATACACAGAGAAATCAAAATATATATGGATGACATCATCGTCAAATCCAGGAAAGCTGCGAATCACATGGGAGATCTAAGAAAATTCTTCAACAGGTTAAAGAGATACAACTTGAAAATTAAATCAAGCCAAGTGTGCATTTGGGGTTCCTGCTGGAAAGTTAATAGGTTTTATCGTGTGTCACCGAGGAATAGAATTGGGTCCTTCAAAGGTTAATGCCATTCAAGAGTTGCCACCGCAAAAGAACAAAAAAAAATGTGATGAGTTTTTTGGGAAGACTCAACTATATCAGCCGATTTATAGCTCAGTCCACCGTCATTTGTGAACCCATCTTAAAAATGCTGAAGAAAGATGCTGCCACCAAATGGATCGACGATTGTCAGAAAGCTTTTGACTAGGAAGACCCCTTTTGCTCTATCTCACAGTTCTGGATGGAGCATTCAGTTGTGTTTTGGCACAACATGATAAAATGGGAAGAAGGGAGCAAGAAATCTATTACCTTAGCAAGAAGTTTATACTGTATGAGGCTCCAAATTGCTTATTAGAACGCACATATTGTGCCTTGAACTGAGTAGCTCCGAAGTTGAGGCATTATTTCTGTGCCTACACAACTTATCTCATATCAAGGATGGATACGTATAAATAAATCTTTTAGAAGCCCATGCCTACCGGCAAGCTCGCTAAATGGAAAATCTTGCTAAGCGAGTTCGACATTGTTTATGTTAACCTAGAAGGAAGTCAAAGTACAAGCTTTGGCAAATCGTCTCGCCAAGATTCCTATGGAAAGAGAATATGAGCCTCTAAAGACGTATTTACCCGACAAAGAGGTATCTTTCGTAGGAGAAGACATTGCAGAATCCTATGATGGTTGGAGAATGTTTTCCGATTGAGCCGCAAATTTCAAAAGAAGTTGGTATAGGAGCAGTCCTGATATCAGAAACGGTCAGCATTACCCGGTATATGCCAAGCTCATGTCCCCATGCACCAACAAACATGGCCGAGTACGAAGCCTGCATTTTGGGGCTCAAACTGTCCATTGACATGAATGTTCAGGAGTAACTCATGATTGAAGACTTATACCTACTCATACATCAGGTTCAAGGAGAGTGGGCAACCAAGAATTCTAAGATACTCCCTTATCTGCATCACATACAGGAGTTGAGAAAGAGATTCACAAAGATAGAATTCCAGCATAATCCCACAATACATAATGAGTTCATAGACACACTAGCCACCTTGGCATCCATGATTCAACATCCGAATACAAATATCATTGATCCCATTCAGGTCAAAATCTATGACCAATTCAGCTTGTTTTGCTCAAGTCGAGGAAGAACCAGATGGAAAGCTATGGTTCCATGAATTCAAAGAATACTTTACAATAAGAGAATATCCAGAACTCGCCAATGCCACTCAGAAGCGCACAATGTGGAGGCTATCTAACAATTTCTTTCACAACGGGGGAATCCTGCGCAGGAGGACTTCATAATTAGGATTTCTTAGATGTGTCAATGATAAGGAAGCGTCCAATTTATTGGATGAAGTGCACGCGGGGACCTGTGCACCGCACATGAATGTTTTTGTTTTGGCAAAGAAGATACTCCAACAGGGTATTTTTGGATGCGTATGGAAACAGACTGCATCCAGTATGTCCGAAGGTGCCATCACTTTCAAATACATGCATATATGATAAAAGTATCTCTAAAGGAGCTTACTACAACAAGCTCACCAAGTACGTTCTCTGCTTGGGGAATGGATGTTATTGGACCAATCGAGCCTGCCACATCAAATGGGCACATGTTTATCTTAGTGGCGATTGACTACTTTACTAAATGGGTTGAAGCAGCATCATATAAAGTAGTTACCAAGAAAGTTATAACAGATTTCGTCCATGACCGTATTGTTGTCGGTTTGGAATTCCGAAATCAATCTTCTCTAACAATGGTTCCAACCTCAACAATGACTAGATAAGAGAAATATGTCGGACAGAAAAACTCTACAAATTATAGACCTCAGATGAATGGAGCTGTAGAAGCGGCAAATAAGAACATCAAGAAGATACTAAGAAAGATGATCAAAAGGCACAAACAATGGCATGAGAAATTTTCATTCGCCTTATTGGGTTATCGCACCACGGTCCGCACATCAAACAGGGCAACTCCTTACATGTTATTTTATGGTGCAGAGGCGGTCATTCCCGCTGAAGTAGAAATTCCCTCCTTCAGGATCTTTGAGGAAGCAGAGTTAGATGACACATAATGGGTATAAGGGCGCTACGAGCAGTTAGCCCTTATAGTTGGGAAGAGAATGAATGCAATCTTCCACGGTCAGTTATATTATTACAGAATGTCCAGAGCCTTCAGCAAAAGAGTTAAACCAAGGAAGTTTACACCAGGGCAGCTGGTGTTGAAAAAACTATTTCCAAATCAAGACGAATCTAAGGGGAAATTCTCTCTCAACTGGCAGGGTCCATACATGGTTCACCGCGTGAGTGACTCTAGGAGCCCTTATTCTTCAAGATATTGACGGAAAAGTCTGGCTGAAACCAATCAACTCAGACGCAATGAAACGATACTACATTCGATCATATGCTTTTTCTTCATAATGTAATTGGAACTACGCCTGACCTGATTCCCGTTTAAGAGGGTATATGTAGGAACTACTATGGGTTCGGTCACATTTTAATAAGATTTTCATTTTCCACACACTGGAACTGGGGCAGAATTTTGAGGCGAACCCTTTAAATTCTGAAGTATGTTTGTCAGCCTCTTCATCAGTGCCAACCCAGTAAACTTGGGCAAAATTTTGAGGAGGACACTCAAAATTTTGTAATCGATCTGCTTTCAGTTATTTAGAACAGCCATCAACAGCGCCAGCCCAATAAACTGAGGCTGAATTTTGAGGAGACAAGCGAGGTTGCTACGTTTTTGACCAAGTTGCAGTCGTTGGTTCATCTAAAATAAAATCATTTCTCAAATATGTACTTATTTAATAAATCATGCACAAAACATCATTTGAATTGCTATCATTTAGCAACGCTACCCCAATGCTACTCGCCATCAAAACAAAAGGGATACGAACTAACCTTTTCCCCTCTACAGAACTCACGGTTTTCCTATGGATGCAGGCACTCAGATTGCAAATCATTGAACGCATTCCCTATTCAGGGTTAAAACACTCAGAACGATCATTCATTCATAAGTCTACTACCTACACCTAACATTCCCCAGCAGTCACGATATCACAACCATCTATCAGCTAAGTAAACTTACTACTGTTCGCTCATTTACATTCCTGCACTACATAAGGTTATTTTTTGCCTTTCGAGACTAAGCTATGTCTCAATCTACATTTTTCATAAGGCAATTTTATGCCTTCTGAGGTTAAACTCTACCTCCATCCTGCAAAAGGCTATTTTCTACCTTTCGAGACTAAGCTCTATCTCCATCTTCATTTGTATAGGGCTATTTCTCTGCATTCCGAGGTTAAGCTCTACCTTCATCCTGCAAAAGGCTATTTTCTACCTTCAGAGACTAAGCTCTGTCTCCATCTGCATTTTGCATAATGCTATTTTCTGCCTTCCGAGGTTAAGCTCTACCTCCATCCTACATAAGGCTGTTTTAGTCCTTTCAAAACTAAGATCTGTCTCCATCTGCATTTTACATAAGGCTATTTTTTGCCTTCCAGGGTTAAGCTGTAGCTCCATCCTGCATAAGGATATTTGTCTGCCTTTCGAGACTAAGCTTTGTCTCCATTTGCACTTTTTGCATATGGCTATTTTCTTCCTTTCAAGACTAAGCTCTATCTCCATATGCCTTTTGCATAAGGCAATTTTTTCTGCCTTCCGAGGTTAAGCTCTACCTCCATTCTGCATAAGGATACTTTTCTACCTTTGGAGACTAAGCTCTGTCTCTTTTTGCATTTTTTGCATAAGGCTATTTTCTGATTTTCGAGACTAAGCTTCGTCTCCATCCATATTGCATAAGGCTACCTATTTTCCTTCTGAGACTAAGCATTGTCTCCATCCTGCATGGCTGAAATATCACCACTTTATTTTTCGAACGGCTGAAATATCACCACCTATATTTAGAATTTCTCGCCTCGGTTGAAATATCGCCACTTGCGTATAAGTTTTGCTTCGGCTAAAATATCGCCACCTTTTTTATCTTTCAGTCTATATCCTCTCTTTGTCTATGGAGAGTGCATTTTAAATTCATGCTCTAGCTGAAAGATCGCCACTCTTTGCATCCATTTGGCTGAACGATTTCCACCTTCTCATGGGCGAAAGATCACAAGCTTATTCAAGGGCGTCACAGTTTGGAGGCACCATCTGCATACTGCGAGAACACCATTTCATGGCCTGCGAATCTTTACCTTTATGCTCTTCATGGCCCAGGATAGCATGGTCTGAGGACGTCATCCTTACCGTCCGAAGACAACATTCATGGTCCAACAGGAACTTACATCATGTTTTAACTATGCACAATATACGCCACATTGCTCACTTGCAAGTACACCGGCTAGGAAACAATCGTCTCACCAGGGGCGATCGCATTCCGATTCTCTGCCACCTATTCGACTCAAAACACCTTTCAAACTTAACCATCGTGTCTGTCTTTTTGAATCTCCATCGATGTGTTCTGAACTACATATGGCCTGATTCCTATAAAACTAGGGATATGTAGGCAGCTCAAAAACCAGAGCACAGTCAAAGTTCTTTCACAATCGCCTTTTTTGCTCAAAATTGGCCATCTTATCTTTACCCAACAACTTTTTCATCCTCCTCGGGTAAAAAGGGGCAGCTGTAGATACCCAGTTTTACCCCTTGTATTTTATATACTCAAAATAATTTCAAAATAGCATATGTATGCATATATAAGCATGCAAAAAAGTTTTGGGTTTTTTCCACAATTTTTAAGATTTTTTAAAATCAATTTATGGTTTATTTTTACAATTCAAAATAAAAATTTAGTCTTAAATTGCCATTTTTGTGAATAACTTATTTTTATTCTAATATTTACAGCAGAATATAACTAACATAATTTTTACATATTTTGACAAATTTACTCAGTATTTTTAAAACTAAATAGCATGTAATTGTAATTTTGGCTCACCTTCGATTTAATAACCTTTTTGTAATTAGAAAATTAATTCTAATATTTTTAAATTAATATTTACATAAATTGGTACTTAAATTTATTTTTTAAAATACATTTACAATTTTGATAAAATCAAAAAGGAAAAACTGGCTATTTCAATTATGGCCTCAATTTCTTTCAATTTTAACCTCCCAATTAACCTAAAATCGGGCCTAAATTAGCATCCCCATTCAATTTATTCCGGCCCCGGCCTTTTTGACTAAACATGTCCATCTTACCATTTAATCATGGTCGTTGATCATTTTGATCAACGGCCCACAGTTGCCCTTTCCTTTATTTAATTTACCAAACCCCCCAACCCTAATTCATTTTCCTTCAACAGTGGCCTTTGAACCCTCTGTTTCTCTCAAACTCTCTCTAACACTCGAACACTAGCCACCCCATATAGCCTTCTCTAACCAATTCCACCTGCGTTGATGGCTTCTAAGGCCACGAATGGCATGTTGTCTCTCCGTTTCACCCCAAATCATAGTTGTTCGAGGTTTTTGAGGATCATTTTTAACAACGCCTATCCAGGTCATCCGGCGATCAGAGTTCATGTGGCTTCTCCGACTCTGTTCCGATGTATTTGAGCCTTGAAAGGCCTAGCTATGATCCAGAGCTATTCGAGACCAGATCCTTTCCAAGCCTTCTCGTCTCTAGTGTTTTTGAGAAACACTAAAAGTTGTTCGAGGTTCTTTCTTTCTTTATTTCCTTTGATGTGTGATAGATCTGTGGTATAATCGATGTTTCAAAGATTTTCCCCAAATTTCTTTTTTCAAAATTAGTCAGTTTCGACTTAGGGTTTCCAGAAAGCTCTTCAAATAATTTCCGTTTCTTCTTCTTCTTCTTCTTCTTCTTTTTGTGAATCTGCCTGTATATGTTTTGTTCTTATGTATTTTGCTTGTGCATATCTTCTCTTATTTGTTTCCATTATTATTTATGCTCTTCTACTTATGCTCTGTTATATATTCTACAGGTCTTCTACAGTATGTTTTACGTGTAAGTCTTATGTGTGTTCCTTTACTATTTTTTACCGAGTTTGTTTGAGTTCTAAACCTATTACATCTACTGTCGCTTAAGAGCTATGTCACCTCTTTTCTCTCCTGAGCTTGCTTGAGTTCTAAGCTTTTATTAAACTTGTTCTTTATATTTTCTCACTCTGTTGCTTCAAACTTGCTATTGTATCCGCGTGCTTCTTCATGAGACTCTCTGAGTCTATTCTAAGGGCTTACCCCCTCCTTTATGTACCCTACTAGAATTCATAACCCTGGGATTTGGGGTTTTTTGAGAAGCTTGGTTGTGTGCTTGGGCTAGGGTCCAATCCAAAACCCTGACCCTCGTTCAAACTCACATTGAGTCTATGAACCTAAGTTTCCTTGCTACTCTGATTTTTCTAAGTTTACAACAACGTTTTCATGTCTCTGCATGCTTTTTATATAACATTCTCCTCTTTCAAAAGGGCGTTTGGCCGGCCTGTGATTGATCCCGAGTCCCTTTTCAGAAGGGTTTAGTTGACTGTTTATAATTTTCTTCAAATTAAGTCCTTATTCACCATTCTGAGATGGATTCATTAATTTAAAGACTTTGAATCCTGATTTCATTGGATGTGATTGATTCCTTTCCTTTTTTTTGTCCCAATCGTGTACTATTGATTGATTTCCTTAAATAGGTTATGTGTATTTACCGTTTTATGCTACTTTGCACGGTTTTAAGCAAATTTCTCTTTCCTTTATTGGTTTTACCCTTTGTTACTAGTCTCCCTTTGACTGCTTTTTTACACCTTGGACAAACTTCGAAATTCAATACTTTCTTGAACTTCAAACATACAGACACCATTGTCTTTATTAAAATATACTACTACTCCCTCCACCACTACCTTCTTTTCTACGGCTTTCTCTGCTACTGCTACTGCCTTCTCTAGTGAGCGCCCTGCTCCTCTACTCATTACTGTGAGAACATTCTTTGAATTCCTTTGAATTCTCAAGTGCTTGAAGTTTCTTAGTTTTCTCCTGCTGACTATCAGGCTGTTTACATGCTATTGTTGTTCTGTTGTTCTGAAAATTGCATCTGGTATGGCTCCCTAAGTTAAATACTACTCTCTTGACTATGTGTTTATTTCCCTTTTCCTATTATGCATGTTCTGCACCTTCAATTTTGTTATGCCTTTAGCTTTCTGCATGTTTTCTTATGTGTCACCCCTTTCCTTTGACCTCCTCTTGTGTGTGAGTAATGTTGAGTCATGTTGGTATTCCATTATTTCCACTCATGATTTAGAATCAGGTTCTCTTAAACTTCTACTCAAGTCAATTCCTCTTTACCTTTACCCCTTTATGTGCTGAGCCTTAACTCAGGTCTGGTGGTGTCCTAATCACCTTCCAGACCCAAGTGTGACTTCTAAAGCCTGGTCTTTATTTGCATGGACCTAGCAGAGGGCCAGGGGTGTGCTAGTCCATGCCTATGACTGGGTATGACTACCCTCTGTTATGGCCCTCTCTCACTTTGCACTCATTCCTAGTTTTAAGTTCTGCCCCCCTTTGGTAAGCCATGCTTTGGGACTCTAATGTTTCCATCTCAACTTGGATGCCTGAGGGCTGCTAATACACACTGAACTATTCTGTTACAACAATTGTTATTCAGAGAGTAAGCATTGCTTAGGGGTATTGAATCTCTTTGGAACTTTGAAACAATTTGAATAAGAGAAGGCCTTGGAATCTTGAATCTGGATTTGGTGAAACACGTGCTATTGGATGTTAAAGATTGCATTAGGTAGTTTGGATCTAGCTGTAGGTTGTGATGTATTTTAAATAATTTACTTTCTTTCTTTTGTTTCTGTAATAATCTTGTAAAAAGAATTTGGTGGGCATTAGTAAAGTGTATAGAAAGGGTTTACTTTATTGCACAAAAGGGTAGATTCCATGCTTATTTGATCCAATGTTTGTTATTCATTCACTTATATATCATGTATATAGGTAAATATTTTAATCACCTAGATACCATGTATATAGGTTTAATGATGTTATTCAATCGCTTAGAAATCACTCTTGTAGGCTGAATGCTTTAATCGCCTAGAGATCATGTCTATAGGTTTTTCACATTTCTTAACTCAATCATTAGAAATCCTCCCTATAGGACCTAATAATCCAACAACCAGCTGCATATAGAAATCATGCCTATAGGAAATGCATAAATGATAGCCAAACTGTAGGGTAATCACATACTCATTTCTTATCGATTTAATAAGAGTAACGAGCCTTAAAAAATTAAGGTATAGATATCCAGCCTATAGGGGTTTCAAACTCGCCTTAATCTGTAATTCTAATAATGTGGCAGTGGGCCTCAGTGTTATTAACAAAACTCATCCAAACCTGTTTATTTCAAAAACTCTTACAAGTCTACAAGGCTCTTAAATTTTCTAAACTTGCATATTTTTATTTAACGATTTTCAACCTTCTGCCTGAATTTTTACCCATCTCATTAAGTTGATATCTCAAAACAGTCATTAACTCATTCCTACTTTAAAAGTCTTTTCACTTTCGAAACACTTCTTCATAACTCTTCTGTATTTTATTATGCTGATTTCAAAACAATCTCTGAACTTGTGCAATTTTCAATATGCTGTTTCAAACTCTTCTGTATTAGGTTTGTAATCAATAACTTGTTTAAAACACCTCATTTTCTGACAATTGGATCTGGGTTGCCTAATGGAGACTTTTTATTCGACTCTATGTGTTAAACTAGTCCGCCGCTTAAGTTTTAAATTTAATCACCAAACAGTATATGCAAGGCATGCGAAACTAGATGCTGCGTGACTTACAGGTTTTGTGTGAGCCTTGTATGCTTCGTTCATTCCCCATTATTTACTATTTGTTTTGTTTGTCGCGAATAGTATTTTATCCTTTTAAACCTTATATGTGCCCCTACCCCTTTCGTTCCCTTTTAGGATTAGAAGTCCTAATACCCCGGGACTGATCTTTATGTGGCGGGGTGGGTAGAATATGGATATGATGACCGGTGCGCTAATATGTCATATGACCCCTCTTTGAGGAGTGATTGTTGGGTATTGCATTAATGTGATCCATATTGTATTTAAACCTAGGACATCCTTTGTTTTCTTTTGTAATATTTTTTCGTAAGTGTTTTCATTTCTCTGCATCATCATTTTCTAAATACTGTCTATTCTTCCTTTTCTTTTTCATAGTTTTAAAACTTATTTGTGTACAAACCTTACTTGTCCCCTTCTATTTCTTTTAAAGTCACAATTAAGCATGGTCAGGAACCATACTAGTGGATCTTGAGGGGTGCCTAACACCTCCCCCTCGATATAATCTCAAGCCCTTACCCTAACTCTGGTTTTCTTTCAGAAATCTTCTTCTCTTATTTAAAAGTGTCCTAATGCACCATAATCATTAGGTGGAGACTCTTCAAATTCTATAACCCAATTCCTTAAACGGGAAAAAGAGTTGTTATGTCTGCAATGTCGTTAACCTGATTACTTTCTTTTAGAAAGGGGGAAAAAGGAGGCATCAACAGTGAGAGGATGCATAAATGATCACACTTCAGTCAGTTGGGTTGTTATCACATCGGTACATTAGGTTGTTTCATTAACTTACACACATGAAAGATCACTTTTTCATTACCTACCCGGATGGTGATTCCCCTGCCTCAACATCAACTAAGGCCTTTCTAGTTGTAAGTAAAGGTATTCCAAATATGATCGGAACCACATATCTACCTAACAATCTAGGATCACAAAATCAACTGGCAAAATGAACTTGTCCACCCGAACAAGGAAATAATCAATAATAAAAAGCGGAATCTTCATAGATCTATCCGCCCTTTTCAACCTCATTGAAGTATCCCTAGGTTTCCAAATACCCAAAGTTTTAAAAATGAAGTAAGGAATCAAGTTGATAGTTGCCCCCAAATCACATATAGATTTTGCAAATTTTGCACTCTCAATGGTGCAAGGAATGGTGAAAGCACCGAGATCTTCGAATTCGGAGCCATCGAGTGCACTATTTGCAGTAACTTGGTTGGTCATTTTGATGTCTCATAATCCATGGATCTTTTCTTGGTCACCAAGTATTTCATGAACTTGGCGTACCCCGGTATTTGCTTTAGAGCCTTCACCAAAGGCACATTAACTGATAATCTCTTCATCATGTTAATAAATTTGTTAAACTGGTTCTTATTTTTCTGCTTCGCAAGCCTTTGAGGAAAAGGTGGAGGTCCCTTGGCAAAGGGGCCTTGGATCTAGGCACAACCATTTCTGTCATGTCTATTACGTGTTCCCTAGACGGGCTCAGGTCATTCTGAGTTTCCACCTAGGCATCTTGGATATCAATCCTCACTTTCTTATTCACGTTCTCATCAATCATATACTCAACCACCAAAGAGTATCATCCTCCAGCAACTCAACTTTATCACTAAAAATTTCTTTTTGCATGAGCCATTCACATCACCGCCTGGTCCACTTCTATTAGTTACCGCCATTACATGCCCAGAATTGTTTTCACCCTTTTGGTTAACTACTGTATCACTAGGTAGAGCCCCCTTATGGTAAGTATTTATGAATTGTGAGATTTAGCCTAATTGAACCTCCAAGTTTCTGATTGAAGTATTGTGGGATGCCAACTGGGCATCAGAGCCAACATTCTTTTTTTTTTTTTCATTTGTTCAAACATCATTTCGACTCTCCCCATTTCGTTGTTGGAAGAGCTAGGACCTTGGCATGGAAATGGGGGTAGATTCTTCGGTTGTTGATACGTTGGGGGCCATTGAAAGCCTGGCCCCCGATTTCCTTGGTTGTCATTGTTCCAACCGCCGTAATTATTGTTTCCACCTTAATTGTTGTTGTTGCTATTCCAGTTACCCTGATTGTTCTGATTATTGTTCTGGTTGCCCCAATTTGAATTTTTGTTGTTGTTGTTACCCCAATTACTACTTCCTTGTTTTTGTTGATTTGCCCAATTTCCTTAGGGACTACATTGTTGTTGGTTGGAATAATTTCCCCATTGGCTCTGATAGTTATTCACGTATTGCACTTCTTAATTATGCTCATCATACCCATCATCTTGGAACCCGCCACTATGTTTGTAATATTGATTCGAACTCCCTTAGTTATGTTGACCTATTTGTCTTCTTTTGTTCACTAGCATGTTGACACCCTCCATAGCATTCACTTGTCGTGGAGTTTGAACCTGCTGGAATTGTGCCTTTGCTAGTAGGTTCATTGTTTATTTCATTTTTCTATTGCTTGCCCATGATTATGGAGCTTTTTGTGCAGGTGAATGATCGCGGGGTCACCTTCTTGTAGATTGGATCTACTTTGCCAAGCAGAGGACGTGTCAGCCATATAATCCAATATTACATTAGCTTCATCATACGAGTTGTTCATGAAATTTCCCCCGGTGAGTTGTTTCGCTATGCACTGATTTTTTTGTTAATGCGATGGTAGAAAGTCTGTTGTATCATTGCATTAGTTATATCATTATTTGGACATTCTTTTACTATGGTCTGATATCTCTCCCATATCTCATGCAGTGGTTTGCTGAGATCCTGCTTGAAAGCTAAGATTTCATACCCCAATGTCGCTACGTCGCCCGGCAAGAAAAATTTTGCAATGAATTTATCCTCTAACTCATCCAAAGTAGTGATGGAATGGTTTTGAAAGCCTTTCAAGCCAATCCAAAGCATTCCCTCTCAGTGAAGAAAGGAATAATATCGAGCGAAGTGCATCCTCTGACACATTTGTTTGCTTGCTCCTCCAATAGGTATCCACGAAATCCTTAAGATTTTCTTTTGCATTCTGATGTGGAGCACCTATGAAATGCCCTTAACGAAGTCATCATCACATTTTCAAATGTTGAAATTGCCTACTCGGATTCGGCTAGGACAATTGCATTTGCATATCCTTAGTTTGGAAGCACTTGAGGAGCCACTGTTGGAGGTGGTGAGGGGAGGGTCTGGAACATTATCATTGGCCTGGCGGCCTCTCCTTGGACCTTGAGGCACTATAGGATCCTCATCATCAGTAATGTCATCTACACCCTCCCCCGATGGAAGATCTCCAAGAGGTACATATTTTGCCGCCATTTTTTACCTAAGTTTGCAGCACATAAAAATTAGTAACACAAAGGAATGAAAAATAATGCACAAAACTATTTAGATAGATAGGAAAAACCGTTAGGTCCACGGAGATGCGCCAAAAAGTGATCGGGTCCAACCCTACACCGCTACAAAGTGGCAAGAGCGGTCGATGCAGCTTTTACCTGAGAACGTCGGAATCAAATCCATAGAGAGCTAGAATGATTGGGATTTGGATTCTTACCTAAACTAGCAGTCTGTAGTGCTCTTAATTACACTTCCAATCATATTTGTTTGTTTATTACTTCTAATTTTATGCTAATGATATGCGAAATTATACAAAGTATGAATGCTTGTAAGGTTCTCTAAATGGTTAAAGACGAACTAGGGAAGTGGCTTTCTCCTAGGTGAATACTTGATGGGGTCTAAAGCCAAAGACAAAGTTGATATGTTGGGGATTGTGATAAAGCCAATGCACGGAACTACTCACTCGACATCTCTCGGTAGCTTGAGTGACTTTTCCGTAATTGACTTTCTCAAAACCAGCTGGGTGTCAAATTGTGTAAGAAACATAATATCAAGTTGGGTATTACTATCTCTATGTTTAACCGTTTAATTGGGGTTATCAATTTCTTGAATACGCCTAATTCCTTGTTGGACCAATTTTCCTACACTCAAACTCTCTTTCTCAAGAAAATTCCAAGTAAAAATGGCACAAATTAGTGTTTGCAACAACTAATTCAATATGAAAAAATACAAATCAGTCAAACTATCAACTACCCATAAACATCTAAGCCTTAAAATAAAAAACCCATCAAATACCCACACTAAGGTTGAGCCATATCCCTCTCTAATGGGTCTAGCTACTCATAATTATTGAAGAAATTAGATATTTTGATGAAGAATAACATATAATATCATTACAATCTAAGAGTTGAAGATTTATTGTTAATATAGCTATAAATTACTCTAAATGGACTAAAACTGCCATTCATGTGCTCTGCTAAGATAAATATTACCCTAAAAATCTGAAAAAGAAGTATTTATGCAAGTCTGAATCTGCTGGAAAAAAAATACCCTGACGGAGGTACCACAAAAAAATGCATTGCAGCCCCGATGAGGCTTTTTGTCTTCATTTTAGAGTCTCTGACTCTGGCCAGCACGGACCGCATAATATGTACCTCATTCATGGTGAGCGTGATGGCTTCCAATCTTCAAAACTTTCATCTTTTTAAATCCCCTCTCCGCGGACCGCATAAAATGGATTGCGGCCGCGTTGAGGCTACTGCGATTGCGAAGAATCTATCGCGTACCATGGTGCTTGTTCTTCCAAAATTTTGACTCTCTGATCTTTTCTAGAGCGACCAAACTAAATGGTCTGTGGCCGCGGTGGGTCTATTGCATCTACAATGGATTTTATGTTGCGGCAGGCTATGACTTGTTCTTGGTACTTGTGCAGATTTCACTCCTTTTTTTTAGCTGGTTTTAACTACTTGTCACTTTTTTACCAACCCTACAAAAAAGTACAAAGTGTTAGCTTTTCGAACTATTTGTATACATTTTTCATCCCAAACTCAAGTAAAAAGAAGTGTAAAATAAACTAGAATCCCTAGTTATCACTTGGCACATATAAGAATGGCAGCCCAGAAGTAGAGAATGGAATGATATATAATAAAAGAGCCAACCTCCCTTATTTCAAAGTTGGAGACTTTGTTTTAAGGAAGGAAACTCAAAAAACTCGGGAACTCAACATAGGGAAGCTAGGTCAGAAATGGGAAGGCCCCTATCGGGTTTTAGCTTTCAATAGGAAAGGTTCATACGACCCCTATCGGCTTTCAGCTTTCCCAATTGGGTTTTCAGGCAAGGGTTTTAACAAGCAAGCGACGGAAAGCATACTACGGAAAGATTTTTTCCATAGCTAATGCTTATATACTTTTTGAAAATGAAAGGAATAAAGTGAAGTCTATTTATTTCTATTTTATTTCTTGTTTGAACGATAAATCAATTTTATCATTTGAAAGTTAAGCAAGTACTTCAAATGCTAGTGCTGTAATGAACCTGAAACGTCCTTTTCAAGAGCACCGTTAACATAAGATTTTCTGCTCTTATAAAAAAGCCCTCACGATAAAGGCTTGATTTTGGAAGAACTTGTGCTTTAGTTCTAAATGATTTGGGGAAAAAATACACCCAAGTCCCTACATAAATAAATAAAAACTTGCGCAAAACACTTAAGCAAAAAAGAATGCAAAGATTAAAACTTGCATAATGTTCAAATGAAAGAAAGTAGAAAGACTTATGCAATAATTGAGCAAAAGACTTTTTATTCACAATATATGTGCCAAAATGCAACATGTACAAAGGTTGATCAAAGAAAGGAATAGATAATATACAGCATCTTAAGAACAAGGAGGAAGAGAAGCAGTTGCGCCCCCATGTGACATGGGTATATTCGTTGATAGCTCAACATCTTGGCCCTCATCAGTTTAGGCTTCAACATCTTTGCCCTCCAGTTCCTCTTCAGTTCCTAACGGTTCGGAACCAGAAATAGAAGAACTGAAAGCATAAGGCCCTGCCTGGAGACCCCTTTTAGCACCTGACTCTAGATCGTGGGCTTTGGCGATTTCGGCATCAAAGTCAATGAATTTTGCTTTAGCCTCTTCCAAGTTTTTTTCCTCATATTGGGCATAGAAACAAGTCATGCTTTTCCTCGACAACAACAAGGTCTTCAACCTTGGAGTTTAAGGCCACCTCTAAGTTATGCAATCTTTCAATAGAGGCAACATCACGATCGGATGTAGTAAGGAAAGCATTATAAACTTCAACCCACTTGGTCTTAGTTTCTTCATATTGTTCCCTCAATGGGAAAACCTCATGGCTAAGAGTCATCGATTTCTATTTGCTTTGCTGTAACCGAGCCTCCAATTAAACAACCTCAGCAATTCGAGTTTCCAATTCTTAGAGGCGAGTAGTAATTTAGCCCCTCTCGGCCTAATGTTGATCATGCTCGGAGGTAAGTTCATCCTTATCACCAATCAACCTTTGAAGGCCCTTGGAGATAATGAAATTGGCTTGCAAAACAAGAATGCAAATTCAAAAACTTCGTAATTAGACAAGAAGAAGAAACAACAAAAGAAAACAAAGACTCTACCATTGTTGCATTGTGCGACAAGCATTCTCCCGAGAGTTTGTATATGATGTGTAGTAGAATTTCAACACTTTTGATACCAATTACATAGATTTTAGTTCGTCTTTCAATGCATTTGTAGATATATCTTATAGAGTATCTAAACATATGGAAAAGAAATCAAAAAGACACAAAAGAGTAGGAATGCTGCAAGTATGCAATCACAGAAGTACGATGTGGGCCGCATAAACTAAAGCAGCAATTTTGTCAAATAAAGAGAAGATAGTGTGATCCTTTATGCAGTCGCATAAGACTTCTTCTAGCTGCAAAATAACTGCATAACTACAATTGAAGAACCTATGCAACACTTCTGCGATGAGAAAATACGGTCACATAACTAGTATGCGGACTGCATAATGCGAATTCAATGGACTTATGGGACTGAAGATCTGCAACTCTGCGATGAAGATGATGATTATGAGGACCGCATATATGGTATGGAGCCATTATGCGACCGTAGCATGTGTCTGCAGGGGCATTTTTGTCCAATTTTGACCACGACTTTTGGTACATTATAAATAGCTTTACTATGATTTTTATGGGAAATTAAATTTGAAAAAGGGATTACATTGAAGGCATTGAATACACCATTAATTTGGAAGCTTGTAAAGAGTGAATTTTTATAAGCTTTATCATTCTATTTGTTGCTTTGCTTTTGTATTTTAATATGGGTTACTAGTTTTAAATACTAAGGTTGTGAATATAAATGGGAGTGATGTTAATGGGTGTTTGATATTGAATATATATATATATATATATATATATATATATAATGGTTGGTTGATATCTAATATTTTCTTGTGCTCTATTTATTGTTGGTGGTTGCAAACATTTAACTTGTGATATTTTACTCTTTCTTCGCATGGAACAGTCTGCTAGCGTCTAATAGAAGTGAATATCAAGAACACAAGAACTTAATCCTTGTTTAATAGAATCGCTTAGGAATAAGTGGGTTCCACTTGGCATAAATTAGTTGTTCTTAATTGCAACTCTTTTAGGTTTGGGAAAATCATATTGAGAAAATACTACCCAACCATTGAAAAATATTGGTTAGTCATTTAGAATATATTTGCATATCAAAGGACATTCCATTAGAAATATATCATATTATCACCGATAGTATTACATTTTATTTATAGGGACACAACCTTGCATTCCTTAATCAAATTAATCACATTATCATAACAAAAAAGCTATCTTGTTAAATCATAATTATATAATTCTCTTGTTAAGGTAGAGAAATAGAGTTACAACTTAAGTCAAGTTTCACACTACTCAAGTGACCTTTTCACACCTATTCCCTCTAAGATTGGACCCCAACCTTATTGAGTTATTATATTTGACACCGACCTCCTTACACTATATATTTAAGGTGTAATTTGAACATATCAAATTTTTGAGCCATTTTCGGGGAATACGGTTATGAAATTACTAATTAGTGTGTGCTTTACTTTACGTCTTCTTCTTTTCCATTACACTTTTCTTGCATTGCTTAGTGTTTATGAGAAAACATGGCCGAGTATGACGACGAAGAGAATCCTTTTGGGGGCATAGATGAGTACATTGACGATAAAAATGCTATTGTACCTCCAAGAGTTGATGCTGCCACATTCAAGGTAGAACACAATTTAATCCTAATGCTCAAAGCGGGGTTTTTTTCCAGATATTCCACCAATGATGATCTGACACAACATCTGAGAAACTTCTTGGGTATGTGCGATGCACAAGCAGAACAACGTCTTAGATGATGCCCTAAGATTGAGAGTGTTCAAGTACTCACTGACTAGAGAGGCAAAGAAATGGATCCAAAATCTACCACCAAATTCCATTCTCTCTTGGCATGAACTTGTCCGAGATTTCCTAGCTAAATGGTTCCCGTAAAACAAGAAGTCTAAGCTCGGGGATAAAATTTTATTTTTCAATCAATTAGAAGGAGAACATCTACATGAGGCATAGGATCGATTCAAGCTATATTTAGTGAGGTCACCGAATCATGGTTTTCTGGATTCTATCTTGTTGGAGAAATTCTACATGTGCTTTGATGCTATGGATCAATCTATAGCCTAAAATACAGTTGTTGCATCTTTTATGGATAAAAGTATTTGAGGATCACACAAATCCTTGATAAAATGGAAAAACATAACAAAGATTGGCACTGAGAAGACAACACGAGTGGAATTGCATATGGTACTCCTTCATTTACCAACATGACTAAGGAGAAACAAGAGAGAGATTAAGTAATTGCCCGGCTTGCCACCAACATCAATATGTTGATAAATATGTTCACTAAAAGCTAAACAAAAAAGTTGAATGTGGTGGAAGATGTTCAACCCACATCAAATCTAGATTATGAGGAAGAAAACTGTGTCAATGACTCTCAACGATGTTATCAAAGGTAACCGTACATGGTTTAGGACAATAAAACCAATTGAGGCCTAACCCACAAGGCCAAAACAACCAACAATAGCAAAATGACCAAGTTAGTTTAAATCAAGGGAATTAGAGTAACAACAACAACAACAACAATTTTTCAAATCGGAGTTCAAACCCCTACGTTACACCGAAGGGGTAATATTCCAAATCTCCACATTGGAAACAAGGTTCTTCAAGTGATTCCATGTTGGAAAACATGCTTGACAGTGTATTGCAAAATAAAGAATGATCTGACACTTCAACGAGGAGATGCAAAGGAGAGACCTCTCAAAATAGAAAAATTCGAAGCAAAAGGGAACACTTCCAAGAGACACAATTGCAAACCCAAAAGGTAGTGTGGGTAGTCCAACTTCTCATTGTATAGAAATCACAACTCGGAGTGGGAAAAAACTTCAAGGAGCGAATGTACAAGTGGTCGAAGTGGAAGATTCCGAACAAGAAGTTGAGCCACAAGTTGAGATGCCAGTTTTTGTTAAAGCTAAAAAGTTCTATAAGAGGTGAAAATTCAAGAATTAAACCTAAAAGAAGTCAAGGAAAAGGTGAAACAGACACCAAAAACATTAGCACCAATTCGTAGTCCCCCTCTATTTCCTTAAATACTTTCTAGGAAGGTTGATGATAGACAGCTCGAGAAGTTCTATGACATTCTCAAGAAATTATCGGTGAATATTCCACTTGTGGAAGCATTTCAAGAGATTCCGGGTTTCGCTAAGTATTCGAAAGACTTGATCACCAAGAAGAAAACCACCAAGAATGAAATGGTGAATGTGACAGTCTAGATTAGTTCCATCATTTCAATAACCACCGTTCAAAAGAATGAAGACCCGGGAGCTTTTACCATTCCATGCACTATTGGGGCACGACATTTTGAAGGAGCGTTTTCTTATTAATGGAGCTAGCATTAATTTAATGCCTCTTACTATTTACAAGAAAGCAGGGTTATGCATATCGGGGCCTACAAGTGAGCTTGCAAATGGCCGATCATTCAATAAAGAGATTGGTGGGAATTATTGATGATGTTCTTATGAAAGTGGGAAAGTTCCTCCTCCCGGTCGACTTTGTGATACTTGATTGTGTTGTTAACAAATAAATCCCTATCATTTTGGGGAGATAGTTTCTTCATACGGGAAGAGCACATATGGATTTGGAAAGAAATGAGATCATGTTCCATGTTAATGACGAACAGGTAACCTTTCAAGCGAGCAAGGTTATGAAGTTGCCGCATGTATATGAAAGTATCCCAGTCATTGATGTTGTTGATAAGGTAGAAGGCGCAATTGAGATTACGATGGAAGAACAATGCCTTGGTGAGGAGTTGGCGGCTATTTTGGTAAATTTTGATTGTGAAGACATGGAGGTGTACATGGAATCTGTGAATGGATTAGAAGGACTTGGGACCTACACTTATGCACCAAAGAAACTTTCTCTTGACATGGAGAATAGAATCACTCCTCCAGCCAAGCCTTTGGTTATTGAGTCGTCACAACTTCAGCTCAAGCTGCTTCCACGGCACTTGAGGAATAAATACCTTGGTTCTATGACACTCCACCGGTAATTGTTTCTTTATTTTTGAATGATTTGTAGGCAGGACAACTGTTGAATATCTTGAGGGAGCACAGGCAAGTCATTGGGTGGACAATATCGAATATCCAAGGGATTCTTGCCGAAATTTGTGAGCACAAGATACAATTGGAGAAAGGGAGAAAACCAAGAATGGATCATCAAAGAAAGTTAAGCCCTTCCATGTAAGAGGTGATAAAGAAAGAAATCATAAAATTCTTAGATGTCGGCATGGTCTACCCCATTGCTGATAGTTCTTGGGTGAGTTCGATGCAATGTGTGCCAAAAAAGGATGCATGACAATAGTCAAAACGACAAAAATGAGCTCATCCCAATGATAACAGTGACCGAATGGAGAGTTTGCAAGGATTACCGGAAGCTAAACAGTGCTACTTGCAAACACCATTTCCTTATTTCTTCTGTTGATAAAATGCTTGATCGGCTAGCGGGAAGATCTTTGAATTGCTTCTTGGATGTATCTTTTGGCTATAACCAAATCATTACTGCATTGGAAGATAAAGAGAATATAATATTCACATGCCCATATGAGACTTTTGCCTTTATTCGTATGCCATTTGGGATGTGCAATGCCTAGGCTAATTTCCACCGGTGCATCATGTTAACCTTATTGGACATGGTGGAAGATTTGTTTGAGATGTTTACGGATGATTTCTCTGTAGTGGGTGATTCCTTTGAGCATTTTATTGAAAACCTTAGACAAGTTCTCAAAATATATGAAGAAACAAACCTTGTACTAAACTAGGAGAATTTCCATTTCATGGTGGACGAGGACATTGTGTTCGTCCACAAAAGTTCCAAATAAGGCATAGAGGCTGACCGGACAAAGACCAAAATCCTTTCCAAGCTTCCTCCACCCATTTTAGTAAAAGGTGTCCGTAGCTTTTTGGGGTACACCAGCTTCAATAGGCATTTTATTAAGGATTTCTCAAAAATTTTAAATCACAGGTGCATGCTCTTTGAAAAAGATGCAATGATTATATTTGATAAGAAGTGTCTGAACATACCAATTACATAGACATTAGTGCGTCTTCCAATGCATTTATAGTTTAATCTTATAAAGTATTGGTGTTTTATAGTGCAAAAGACTTGAAGATCTGAACACATGAAAAAAGAAGTCAAAAGCCACAAAATAGAAGGAATGTTGCAAGTATGCCAATCGCAGAGGTACTATATGGACCACATAACCACCACAAAGTGATTTAGTTGTTTTGTCAAATGAATAGAAGATTTTGTGATCCGTATGCGGTCGCATAACACTTCCGTGAGTCGTATAATGATCACATAATTACAATTGAGAAATCTATGCAGCACTTCAGCAATGGGAAAATGCATCCGTATAACTGATATGTGGATTGCATAATGCAAATGTGGTGGACTTATGGGATTAAAGATCTACAACTATGAGATGAAAATTATGATTATGAGGACTGCATACATGGTCTACGACTATTATGCGGTCGCAGAAAGTGTCTGTAGGGGCATTCTTGACCCCTACTTTTGGTCCACAATAAATAGCTTTACTAGGGTTTTAGTGAGACATGTAGTCTGAAAAAGGCACTACATTGAAGGCATTGAATACACCCTTAATTTGGGATCTTTTGAATGGAGAATCTTATACTTTTGCAAGCTTTATGACTCTATTTATTTCTATGCTTTTGCATTATAGTAAGAGTAGCTAGTTTTATATACTAAGGTTGTGGTTCCTAAATAGGTGTTTGACATTATATGTATATGTGTGTGTGTGTATGTGTGTGTGTATATATATATATAATACTTAGTTGATATTTATTCATTTCAAGTGCTTTATGTTTTGTTGGTTGTTGCAAACATTAATTTATTCCTTTTTACTTTTTCTTTACATGGAAAGGTGGGTTAAGGTTTGGTAGAAGTAAATATTAAGAACTCAAGAACTTAAACCTTATTTAATATAATCGCTTGGGAATAAGTGGATTTTATTTGGCATAAATTTTTTGTTGTTAATTGTAACTCCTTTAAATTTGGAAAAATCATAAAGAGTAAATACTACCCAACTGTTAAAAAATATTGGGCAGTCATTTAGAAACCATTTGGATATCAAATGTCCTTCCATTAGAAATATATCATATTAACACCGATTGCATTGCCATTCACTAATGGGGACACAATCTTGGTTTCTTTAATGAAATTAACCACAGTCTCATAGAAATATTTAACTTTTTAAATCACAATTAAATCATTCTCATGTTAAGCTAATAGAATAGAATTACGACTTAAGTCCAGTTTCACACTACTCAAGAACTGTTTCACACCTATTCCCTTTGGGGTTCGACCCCGGCCTTATTGGGTTATTATATTTGACACTAACTGCCTTAAACTATTCATTTAAAGTGTAATTTTAGCGTATCGGTATCCTTTCCCAATTTTTTTCTGAAACAAGGGATTACAGATAGTTAGTAAGTTCCACCGGTCGGGACAATAGACTGCATCCACTAAAAACCAAAAGGGTGGTGCTCCTCCTCCTCTAGGATCTTCTGAGGAACAAGCATAATTTTTCCTCGAACTGGGGACTGAGGAAGAGGAACATCCTCCACTTGGATAGCTACAGTCAGTAGAAATGATGTAGAAGCTGCTGGTGCCTGGTAGCGACGGCTGAGTTGGAGAAGAGGGAGATGAAATAGATGGGATTGCAGGGCCAAAAATGGCATCGGCATGTGCAGTAATGGTATATGGTTTCTCACCAATCAAAGAAGGAAGAGGCCAAACACTTAGACCTGTAGTATTAGGCATGGCAGCTAGGACTCGGAAGCATGAATTATCAACTTCTACCACATTAAACTCATTCTAGAGTGCAAACGCATCATCCCAGGTTGGTATAGTTATCTTAATACATTTGGAATTCCGTTGAGTTGACAAAGATCGTGGTCCTTTATGTAGTGAAGCCCCATCATCATTTTCTTCTCCATCATCATATATCTTAATGAGTCCTGAGATCAGCTCGGGTGCATAGCTTGTCACCAGAACATCCAAATATAACTTGAGTGATGTGTTCTTTGCCTTTTTATTTGTTCCCCTGGCCGCGGTTAAGTGTCTCTTTTTTGTTTCTTGCTCTCCAGCGGAGGACTCAGAGCAGAAGCACTTGCACTAGAGTCAGGCCCGAAAACACTTGTTTTTATAAAGGCTTTCCATAGTAGCCTCGCCACTTAAGTAAGATTGGCCAAAATGTCCACCTCGGGGACGATAATTAAGCCATGGGTAGACCTTTATTCAATAGGAGACAAAATGAGATAACTCTCTCATAAGAAAAGATTAGCATTATTTTTGGCCTTCCACCGATATTTTAGGGACAACTCCTTTCTTGAGCAGGTTTCTTGCGTAGTAGCGTCCAAAATTTTCCGAACCCTTTAGTCCAAGACCTCAACCCTAAGGGGAACCCACCAAGTCATAGAGGAAATTAAAAGAATAAAAGCTAAAATAAATTAGAACCGGATCTTTTACAAGAGTAGGAGCAAATTGTATACTTACGGGTGTGTTTCAACAATTTCAAGAAGGAAGGTGCTGAGGCCGGGATGAAGTCACTGGTGGTAACATAGACAAACTGTTACATCCACCTACAAGTTTTATCATCATCCATGCTGGATAGTTGTGCATGGTGCCCTTGCTTTGTCAACTTGATCATTTCCCCACGAAAGATCTTGTGGGATTAAAAGTTCATCACATGATATAAAGGTAGCTCCTCTCTCGTTTCTTGGCACAAGCGTGGAACGCAAACAATTGTCCTCCATATGGAGGGACTCACATGTGCCAAACATACTTAATAATGAAGGCAAAGCTCCTCAATGACGGAGTCAAGATCTCGAATCAGAGAAAATGTCTCCAAAGTGAATGGATAAGTATAGAAGTATGTAAATCCATTCTTGGGTAAGGTTACCCGCTCCGTCAGGTTAGGAGCGATAATGTCTAAATCCTGGCATCAATAATTTTCCTTAGTAGCAAGAATGCTGGAAGGATGGATAGAAGAAGGATATCTATGACGCCCCATGTACGAGGCCGTTGTTCCTCCCGGTTCACTCACAAATTCAACACGCAAAGGGGCTACAACAATACCTTGAGAGGAATGCTTGCCTTCGATGGGGTCGGCAGATGTAATCTCGGTCACAAGAACAAGAGAGATCCTTTAAAAATCAAACTCATACATTTTATAAGGGACAAAATCTCGAACGAACCACTAATGCTGAAAGGGCTAGACTCAACGAAGTACACTCAATTTTTATATAAACCTTGCGCGACACCGGAATTTATCCCGAAGCGGTTTAAAATACCAAACATGTTGAAATATGATGGGAATTCAGATCCTGAAGAGGATATCACCATCTATACAATAGCGATGAAGGGGAACAATTTAGCTCCCTATGAGATTGAATCGATTGTTCTAAAGAAATTTAGAGGGACCATCCTGAAAGGAGCCTTGACGTGGTATTTTCTTTTACCCGAGCATTCCATAGACTCATTCAAGATGCTCGCAGAATCTTTCATTATGGCCCTTCTCGGGATAGAATCGTACAGGCCCGAAAGGCTTATATATTCCGGATTGCGCAAAGAGAATTCAAGTTGCTAAGGACATTTGTAACCTGGTTTCAGAAGGAAAGGATATTGCTTTTAGCCGTTCCAGATGAATGGGCGGTTTTATCACTCACCAAGAGTTTTAATACGAGATGTTCTGATGCTTCCTAAAGGTTGAAAGAAATCTTGCTTGAGTTCAAAGCAACAACTTGGGTAGATCTTCACAAACGATATGTCGAAGATAAGGATTGAGGATAATCAGGCCAGTTTTCCAGTGTTAGAAAAGGGTCTGGACTGGGAGAAGAACAAAGAGAAATTAGAAGACGATTTTGACACAGATCTACAATCTCTGAGGAGTCGATGTTTGCCCTATGAATGGGCCGACAAACCTGGCAGAGTCTTTTAGTCAGCGGAAAGGTCCGTCACATAGAATTTCTACTCCTAAAACAGGTCCCTATGAATAACGGACACGTCTGCTACATAGAAGAACTGATCGTAGCCGGAACAAATGATCGTTATAGAACAAGGAAATATCAGGTTATCGGGATCTTCTTACCCCAGACTTTCAGAATGTAACTTCAATATCAGTGTAGTAGAGCTGGTCTCGTCTATGAGGAATACTAAAAAAGAAAATCCCTAGGACAATTATATCTGATTCCGGCCGGAGGTATCCTATGTGGTGCGAATACCATAAGGCGAGCAGTCACAGGACTGGGAGGACTGTCGGCATCTGAACAAAGTGGTGGCGACGCTTCTAAAATATAGACATCTTAGTGAATTCTTATGGGATTGGGCAAAAAACAATTACAATCGCAATTGTGACAATGAGGATCCCTCATAAGCAGGAGAAGATCTATCATTACTGACTATCAACACGACTTTTTCACGTATTTACTTTCTCGGCTAAAAAAAAGATGAATGAGTCAGTAACTCACAGCAAGAGGCTTCGGGAAGTTGCTAAAGAGGACATCACATTCACGTAGGAGACGCAGCTGAAGTGTTTCTACAACATAACAATGCATTAGTAATGTCTTTAATAGTTTTAGATTTTAAAACCAAATGTGTTCTGGTGAATCAAAGGAGTTCGAACAATATTATACAATGGAGGTATTAGATCATCCTGTGAAAACTTTTGTTTCACAAGAAGAAGGTTGTTCCATCAATGTATCACCAGTTGCTAAAATTCCTAACACCCGAGGGAACTAAATAAATAAAAAGTGACCAACCAGTGGTAAAGGAGATGAATGCATTTGGTCTCCAATAGCAAAGGGAAAGATCATGCGGCATGTAAATCACAAAAACGGGTACCTATCCTCGACTCAAGTGAAGCCAATCAAAGGGAAGAGTAATCGGAATCTTATCAGGTTCCAAGGTATTTCCTGCTACGAGAAAATATGGACGGAAAAAACTCCTCAACTAAAGAGTTTGATCAAGTCACAATTTTCAAAAAGTTCTTGGAAGGTAAATTCACTTTAGGACAGAACTGCTACCCCAATTAAGGTCTGGATTTATTGAATTACTTAAAAATAACGTCAATAGTTTTATGTGGTCGAAAGCAGATATGACAGGTATCCCGCTAGAAGTGGCCATATATAAGCTAAGCTAGGATCCCAGTATTCCTCTGATAAGACAAAGAGAAAAGGTCCTACTGCCGAGGCCAATAACAAATTTGTCTAAGAAGAGGTAAGTCGCCAACTTGATATTTGTTAAATCTAAGAGATAAAATATACAGACTGTGTAGCTAACGTAGTAGAAGTTCCAAAGATTAATAAAAAATTTTGCATTTGCGTAAACTATTAAGATTTAAACAAGGCATGCCCAAATGACTCATTCTCATTGCCGAACATTGATCAAATGATTGATGAAACTATCGGCATGAGTTAGTGAGTTTCCTCGGTGCTTATTCATGGTACAACTAAATTATAATGAACCCAGCGGATCAGAAAAAACTTCATTCACAACAAATATTGATACATATTTCTATAATGTGATGCTCTTTGGGCAAAAGAACATCGGAGCCACTTATCAGCGGCATAGAAAAAAATGTTTTAAAATTATATAGGGATAACTATATAAGTTTATATAGACGATATGCTTTTAAGTCTTCAAACATAGGTCATCATCTTAAGCACATACAAGAGATCCTAAGGGTGCTAACATGAATCTTAACCTCGATAAGTGCGCATTCAGGTTTAGCGCCGGCAACTTCCTGGGATTCCTGGTATCACAAAGGGACATTGAGGTCAACGTCGAAAAAATCTAAGCCACTGAAGACATCTTGTCTGAGGCCCTGTGAAACTTTTCACTCAAAACCCGAATCTCGTAGTACCTAGTTAGGGTCAGGTGTTTAAGATAATCTATGCATTTAAAAATCAAGAATCCAAGTTTTCCAGAAAGGTGACAATATGCGGTCTAGAATATGGTCGCATATCAGGTACGCAGACCATATTTTTGTTGCAGAGCGAGATGGTGTGGTAGCTAATTTGAGGTTAGAGATATGGTCCATTATGTGATCGCATATCCGATATGCGAACCGCATAGTCGTCGGACAATTTCCTTGTAATTTTGTGAAGGTCAGTTATGCGATGCATTATGCGACCGCAAACGGGTATGTGAACCGCACTACCATCGCATACCCAAATAGAATGTTAAAATTTCTGGAGCCTTTTTAGGGTAAAATCTGCGGCCCGCATTTCCATTTTGCAATTGCAGTCCAACTCGGGGCTCCAATTTTTTTAATTTTATACCCGACCCCTAACGATATATTCAGTAATAGCTCATTTTGAGCATATTTTTCTGATGATTTTAGAGAGAGGGGGGGGGGGCTGTATAGAGGGGAAGTACTTTTATCACTATTGATCCACAAATTCTTGCTCGAACATTGAAGATAATAAATTGAAGGCACCTAAATCTTCTTCCCAAGAGGTAAGACTTCTTCACCTCAGCTCTTACTTATACACTCAATTATAAGGGGTCATTAGTGAAGAAATTCATGGGTATTACAATTGATTTCTTGCATGCATATCAAAATTTAGGTGATTGGGAGACGCTAAACTAAAAAGGAGGCAATTGGGGGTATAAAGTGATAGAAATTTCTCTTAAAAAGGGCCTAAGATCATAATTCACCATTAGTCTTCAATATTATGCTCGAACTAAGCTAGAATCTCTACCTCGTATCTAATTCCCCATTTAATTTGTAATTCTTACATAATAGATCAAAATGATAAGATTTCTGGAAATTTGTAAAGAGTAAGGAAAACTATATTGAGGTATGTATGGATAACCCATTTTATTACAAATCGAGCTTCGACGTTTAGGAAAGTGCGGTAAGATATGAATTGGTTGGTGTACTGATTGTTGTTTCACATTGATTGATTTTCAATTATATGCACGTATACGTAAAGGGTTTGCCTCAGTGTGAGTAATGTGCTACTCCTCACATTTAACGAAGTATGAAATATACAATTGTGTTGAAATTCTTAGGCTACAAGCCATGATCAAAATTGAGAATTTTCATGCTAACTATCAGAACATTTAGTTGTGCTTGCAATTTGAAATACTCTTGTCTGTGCCTATGATCACAACTCGCAAGATGAGGATTGAAGGTGAAAAATTTTGTTATAATGGTGGCCCTAAGTGCCAAATAATTTTTATGGTATATGTGAAATAAAGATCCAGATGTGATGATTAATAAGAAAGGAACAACGCCTAGGAAAAACGGTTCAGCCGATCGGGTCGTAATGGGATGCCATGCCTCATATATGGTGGTAATGTGCTGATATTGAATCTCCAATAAGGGGAATGAAATAGTGATTGAGATATATGCCTCCAATGAGGCAACCTAGCTGGTTGGGTCGTGATCGGACTCCACTAAAGATAGCGGTGGCAACAGTGATGAACGTATGAAAGAGATGCCACAAACTAAGTTATGGAAATTATGTGAAAGATTATACGATTTGCATATATGATTTACTCATGGAATTAACTTGTACTTGCTTTATAGTTCTTCCTAGTAAAATGGTGTTTAGTTATACATACTTGTACAATTTCATAGTACTAACGTCCCTTTTGCCAGGGGTGCTACATTTTTTTAATGAATGTAGGTGGCTTCATAGCGGATAGTATCGATTGTGTGTAGCGAGACATCCTTCTTCTCAGAGTCTTGGTGCACCCTTTTGTCCTTAAAGGGGGTTATATTTTGTATCTTCTGTTATTATGGACTTCCACTTTTGAGGTATTGCCGGGGCCCTGTCGTCGACATAGTATCACTTATCTTTTGTATCCTTAGAGGCTTCGTAGACACATGTGTGGGCTATGTACGGGCATTGGGGAGTCTATTATCTATGATGTAATTCTAAACTCATGCTATCTATAAATTGTAACTCTATTTGAATCTTTGAAGCTATCTTGCCTACAGTTTAATATCGAGATATGAAATGAAATAAAGATGTTAAATATATTATCTATCCTTGTCTAAACAAATGAAAGCATGGTTTCCTTATTCATACTAAGTTGGGTAGGAAGTATTTGATAACACTTGCTCAATTGGGTTCACTCGGTTGAGCGTCGGTCGTGCCTCCCAAGGTTGGGGCGTGACATCGTGTATCAAATATCAAGCGTAAAAAAGGTTCAAAGGCTCACGGGGAGATTGGCTGCCTTAAGTAGGTTCATTTCCTGGTCTTCAAAGAAACACAATAATTTATTTTCGCTACTCAAAAAGAAGAAAAACATCAAATGGACCCCGGAATGTCAGCATGCTTGGGGGAATTTGAAAAGGTATTTGTCAAGTCCTCCACTATTACCGAAGATAGAGGAAGGAAAAACACTGTTAATATACCTAGCAGCCTCAAAGGTATAGGTAAGTGGCGTTTTAGTCCGTAAGGATAATGGTTTGCAATTTCCCATTTATTACATTAATAGAATCTTAACATGGAAGAAACTCCCTACCCGCATTTGGAGAAGTTTGTCTTAAACATCGTGGTCGCCTCTCGGGAGCTAAGGCCTTATTTCCAATATTACCCTTTAGTTTAGGTGACCATCTATTCCCTGCAGAATATCCTTCATGAACCCAAACTATCGGTAAGCTGGCCAAATGGGTCATCAAAATGAGTGAATTCGACAAAGAATATAAACCCTGGACTACGATTAAGTCACAAGTTCTTGCCGATGTCAGTCCGAGATTGTTACCTTTGGCAACAAAGAAGCGGCGATGTTCGCAGAATCAACATCAAGAGTTTGTGCCCTATATACAGATGGAGCTTCTATAAAAGGGTCCTGGCTCGACATAGTATTAACCACACTTTTGAGGGAAACCCTAATGCAAGCCATTGGAACGATTCCTCTAACTAACAATAAAGTGGAGTATGAATCTTTCATGGTAGGGATCGAATTTGCTCGGGGAATAGATTTCGATGTCACAAAAATCAAATGAAACTCCCAGCTGGTGGTAAATCAAGTGTAGGGGATCTTCAAAGCCAAAGAGGAATGCATGTAGCAATAGGTAGTAAAGGTTCTAGCTCTACTTGCTCGATTGCGGGACTGATCAATTATGCATATCTCGAGAAAAGAAAATGCAGAACCAAACGCATTAGCTAACCTCGGCTCATGAATGGAATTAAAGGGACTAGACTATGAAACGATCTTATAGAGTATGCATTCAGTTCTGGATGCAGATAGAAATTACGAGGTAAATGGGACTAATTTAGTCTGGGACTGCAAGAATGAGATCAGTGTTTACCTCATGCATAGAAAGTTACCTAAAGATCCTAAGGAACCACGGGAGTTGCGCGCTAAACTAATGCAGTATAGATTCAAATGAAGCCAATTATACAGGGAAACCCCCATGTCTCCAATGTTTGGGCGCCTCCAAAGCTAATTATGTTATGCGAGAAGTCCATGAAGGGACCTGTGGAAATCATTCGAGCGGTTGGTTCCATAGAGCTAAAATTGGTAAGGGCATGATACTATTGGCCCCGAATGGAACAAAACGCCAAAGCTTTTGTCCAAAAATGTGATAAGTGTCAAGATTACGCACCACTGGTATATCAACCAGTGGAACCTTTGTACTGCATTTTCTATCCATGGTCGTTCATGTAGTAAGGGATGGTTATCATCGAACTGCTGGCCCCTGGTAAGGTAAGGTTCCTTTTGATTTTAATTGATTATTTTTTTAAGTGGGTTGAAACAGGTCCTTACCAAAAGATCAATGAACATGAAGTTGTGGATGTGTTGTGGGAGAACATAATTTGTAGATTTGGGATTACAAATGAAATAGCCTGTGAGAACGGGCCACATTTATAGGCGCAAAGGTCACAAGTTCCTTGAAACTTCAAAATCAAAACGATCACATCTTCGCCCATATTATCCGAGTGCAAATGGGAAAGCGGAATCAAGAACAAAGTGATTATAGAAGAATCTCAAAAAGAAATTAGAAACCAATAAAGGAAAATGGCTTGAGGAATTACCTGGAGTATTATGGGCGTATCGAACAATGGCCAAATCGAGCAAAAGAGAGACTCTCTTTTCCCTTGTGTACGGAGCTAAAGACCTTATCCTGGTGGACGTAGAGGGACTGCCTTGAGATAATTCAGGCAAATAAGAAAGAAAATAATGAAGCAATATTGGTAAATTTGGAGTTGCTTGATGAACACATGGACTTGGCCCATATAAGGATGGAAGCTCAAAAGTAGAGAATAGAAAGTCATTATAATCAAAGAGCCAACCCCCATTATTTCTAAGAGGGAGACTTGGTTTTAAGGAAAGTAACTCAGAACAACCGAGAACTCAATGTTGGGAAGCTAGGTCCAACATGTGAAGGCCCCTGTTGGGTTTCAGTTGTCACGGGGAAAGGATCATACGAATTGGAGAATCAAGAAGGGAAAATTTTGCCAAGAAACTGAAACGTGACACACCTCAAGAGATATTATTGCTGATGAACGTCATATGTACTGAAAGTACTTGCTACACTCTCTTTCCATTCGCCCAGTTTTAGTCTCAATTGGGGTTTTCTGGTAAAGTTTTTAATGAGGCAGCAACAGAAAACATACAACGAAAGAAATTTCAACAACAACAATAAGACCTTTTAATCGCAAGGCACACAAGCGAAGAAACACTTGGATTAGATAATATTTTGCTCGATAGCAAAGTTCCTACCGGGAAGTTAAGTTTGCTATCGAACAAATATAACTCGACTGTTCACAAGTGCAACTCACTAGGGGATTGTTAGATAGTCTATGGCTCGATTGCATAAACTCCTAAGTGGAAGTGAAGTTTGTAAGCAAACTGGAGATTATCAAGAAATTCATTAGTGGAATCCTCAAAGGACTAAAACATCTAGTATTGCAACATGTATTCTTCCCATTCAAGAACTAGGAGGAATGATACGAGGATAAGACAACAATGACTGCCGCTTCGATCGGAATAGAATACCCGAAAACATAGTTATATCATCGGGATAGAGAACTGAGCATCCAAACCCGTGAAACAAGTTGTACAAGTTTACCACAAGAAATGGAAATTTCCTTTTAGCACAAAAAATATTTACGTACTTTTGAAAATGAAGGATTAAAATGAAGTCCATTTATTTCTATCTTCTTTCTTGTCTCAAAGATAAATTGATTTTGTCATTTGAAAGTTAAACAAGTACTTCAAATGCTACTGTCGTAATGAACAGAAGACGTGCTATTCAAGAGCACCGTAAATAGAAAAGAGTCAGTTCTTATAAAAATCCTATTGATAAAAGGTTGATTTTGGAATAACTTCTGCCTAATATCCAAACTCATTTGGGGGAAAATTCACCCAAAGCCTTGCATGATGAGATGCAAATAGTAAAAATTGCACAAAATACTTAAACAAAAAAGGATGCAAAGATTAAGCGTACATAAATGTATAAATAAATGTGCACAGAAAATAAAACTCATTAAGTACTTGAGTAAAAAGTTTTTTTATTTACAATGAATATGACAAACAGCATAAGTAAAAAAAATTATAAAAAAGAAAAAAAAACCTAAGTTGTTGTATCTCCAGAACGCAGAGGAAAAGAAGCATCCCCGCCCCAAGGATAAGGGGATAGATAACCGACGACCCAATATCTTGGCCTTCATCATTTTTACCCTCAACATCATAACATTCTGATTCCTCTTCAGTTCCCGAGAACAAAGAATTGAAACCAGAAGAATCGGTAGCATCAAGCCTGGCCGGAAGAACCCTTTTAGTAGTTGACTCCAGCTAACTCTCTTTAGAGATTTTGGCATCAAAGTCGATGACACCCACTTTAGCCTCTTCAAAAGTTTTCTTCTCATGTTTTACATAGCATATGTTTATTCTACAATGAGGGAAGTTTCAAATTGCTTGAGTTCTTCTTTAACTTGGTAAACCTTGGCAGAATGATTTTCCCGCGTGGATCTAATTAGCCGGAGGCTGACATCGAGATCACGGACAATAAAGTTGAAAAGTCTAATATGCTCAATGGTTTTCTTATACTTATCCTCCAATTGGTCATACTTCACCCCGGCAGCATAAAGCTCTTCAGCTTTGGAGTTCAATGCCTCCTCCAAATTGTTTGATCTTTTAGCAGAGGTAGCCTTGCGGTCGGATGCAACAAGAACGCCACTATGGACTTCGGCCGCTTTGGCTAAGGTTCTTCAAATTGAACCCTCAATGATGTGATCTCTTGGCTAAGGTTCTCTACTTCTTGCTCGCTTTGCTGCAACTGAGCCTCCAACAGAATAGCCTCAGCAACTTTAGCTTCCAGTTCTGGGAAGAGACCAACAGTTTGGTCCCGCTCGGCCAAAAGTTGATCCTGCTTATAAGTAAGTTCGTCGTTATCTCATATCAATTTTTGGAGGACCTTGGAATAAAGAAAATTGGCATAGCAGTACAAAAAATACAAGCTCAGAATATTACTATATCAAAGATAGAAGAAATAACAAAGGAAATAGGGAATATATCGTTGCAGCGTTGTGCATAGCATTGTTCAACAAGAACTCTCCCAAGAGAGCTTTTATCTTTTCCCTATCTTTTTCTAAAAGCCAAAGACTTCGGATAGTTAGCAATTTCCACCGGCCAAGATAGCAGATTGTATCTGGCAGAGACCGAGATATTAACTCTCCTCCACCATTCCGGATCTTTTTAGGGGGCAGATTAATCTTGCCGCAAGTTCCCATGAACTAGGGATGGGGGAGAGGAACGTCCTCTTCTCGGAACGATGTAGACGGTATTGATGATGTAGTAATTGTTGATGGAAGAGTTGGTGAAGAAGAAGATAAAGTTGATGGCGTTGAAGGGTGAGGAGAAGCTACGACAAACCATTATTGGTTGTTAGTTCCTCGTCAATCGAAGACGAAAGGGACCCAATACTCAACCTCATGATTGCGGGCGCAGTGACTGGGATCTCAATATGGGAGTTGCCATTTTCCACCATCTCTAATTCCCCCGAAAGCGCTGAGGCATCGTCCTCGGTTGGTGTAACTAACTCAACAAATTGAGCATTTTGATGAGCTGACGCAGGTCGTCCCCTTCTATGTATATAAGTTCCCTCCTCGTTGGCTTCACAATCATTGTCAATCATCATGGTGTCAATGTCCAGCCCGGGTGGGGGGTTTGTCACCATAACTTTTAGAGACAACTCATGAGCGACATTCTTCACCCTCTTATTCTTTCCCCCGACCTTGGAGGAATGTATTCTCTATGGTTGCTTGCTCTCCAGTCAGGGATTCTGAGAAGAAACACTTGTACTAGAAGCAGACCCCAAGACGCATATCTGTGTAAAAGCTTCCTGCAACAGTCTCTCCGCATCAGTAGGATTATCCAAAAGGTCTTCCTTGGGGAAGACAACTGAGCCCTGTGGTAGACCTGAATTCAATAGAAAAGAAGGTTCAAACAACTTCCTTATAAGAAAAGGTAAAAACAAGATGGGTTCGACATACTATGAATCCTGGCTTTCCACTTGTACTTAAGGTATTGTCCTTTGTATGAGCTGGTGTCGAGCATAGTAATGTCAAAAAGTTTCTAGAACTATTGGTCCAAACCTTCAACCCTAGGTGGAACCCACTGAGTCACTGCAAAAAGTAAATGAATAAGGGTCAATAACGATGTATAATGATCGTTGACAGAAGAAAAAATACAGTAGACTTACAATTGCATTAGATAATTCTGGGAAAGCTGGGACTGCGATCAGGATAATGTCACTGGTGGTGACTAAAATGAACATTCATCCACTGACTATCGTTGTTATCATCCAAGCTAGATTGCAGATCATGGTGGCCATGCTTATTGAAATTCATGTTTTCCCCACGGAAGATCTTGGGGGAATAGAGGTTCATCACTCAACCTAGGGATAGCTCTTTTCCCGTCTCCTGGCACAGATGGCAAAGACAAGCGATCGTTCTCTACACGAAAGGACTTACTTGCGCCGAGCACACTGGAGGCAGAGCTCCATGAGGACGAAGTCAATCTCTCCACTCAAAGAAAATGCTCCCAAAGTGAAGAGATACATCTAAACATATGTAAAACCCTTCTTGGTTAAGGTTATTCACTCCTCCAGGCCAGGAGCACTAATGTCCAAATCTTGATAGTGGCAGTCTTCCTTTACAATAGGCATACCAGAAGAAGAGAATGCGGTAAGATTTGCTATGTCTGGTCCTTTCATACGTGAAGTCGAAGGATATGTAGGAGTCCTTCAAACTTGTCAGATTATGATTCTTCTTGAGCCCATCATTTTCAGGAACCCTCTACCTTTGCAGTTTTCTGGCATATGCAGCCCCGCGCTATCCCAAGGAATTCCGGCTAGACCCTCAATTTCTTCCAACAGCGACATCATTTGAATACCCCCAAAGTGGAAGACAGACCGTTCACTATCCCAAAACAGAGTAGCAACTTCCACAATCTTTTTATCTGGCCTAACTTCCCAGAGTGAAGGAAGATTCCCTAAGTACTTGCGGACAAGAACCCGACACTACTATGCAGATCCTCCCACCAACTCAGTAACTTTCGGTGAATGTTCTATACCATACCGAATCTTGGGACCTTGTGCCTCATTTCCTTCAAAATAGAGTGTTAGGCCCTAACCCCACCAGACTCAACCATTTAAATCAATAATTAGCAAAAGGATTTTAGTTCTCCAAATCAATGCACATAACGTGAATGTCCGTTTGGGTTTCAGGAAACCCGATGGACTTTGGCTTTGGCTATCTTAATGAGTAATTATGCGGACGAAATAACTGACTCGACTAAGTTTGACCATGATGCATGAACAGTATAATGAAATAAGGTTTTTACTTTTTAAGTGCTAGACAAGGTACCCTTGAGCGAACAACTCAAGAGGGAAAGGCACGGAACCGTTGACTACACCGTTGATCGACTGATTTTACCGTAAATATGCCTTTGCCACATTTAGGGGGTTCATAATATTGGAATAGCTCAACCACTCATTATAAGCGTTGCTATAGGATTTGTTTGGCGCGAGTGGAAAATGATGTTGAAGGATGCAATTACAACAACGAAATAAATACATGTATTTTCACGTTCATAAGATAATGATTACAATAGATGCTCGACATTTAAGACGGAATTGAAATGAAGTTAAAGCAGTAAAATAATTAAAGAAAAAAGAAAACATGTAGAATCAAGTTAGTAATTATGAAGAAATAATTAAAGCCGTAAATAAAGGTAGTAAAGAAAGCAATAAAGTCACAAAGCACGTAATGGTAAAAGCCTTAAATAACTCCCCATAAAAGTTACCATGATGTCGACGCCCCCTTTTCCGACTACTAAAAAGAAGCGAAATCGAGTTTACGACATTATGGACAAAACAACTCGTATTCCTGTCTAGGAATTGGGTATTGGAAGTTGAAGAGTCGCCACTAACTGATTATAGAGCATTAGGACACTTTTAAGAACAAGAGAGTATTTTGAAAATATAAGCAGAGTTCGGGTAAGGGCTTCAAATTATCTCGAGGGGAAGGTGTTAGGCACCCCTCAAGATCAACTAGTGTGGTTCCTGGTCGTGCTAATTGTGACTTTAATGGGAAATTAGAAAAATAAACAAATAAGGCTCACATATAAAGCATTCAAGCAACTTAAGAATTTTAAAAAATGGTAAAGGCATAATTTAAATAAAAGCAGAAAGGAGAAAAGCATTACTTTATTAAAACATGTTTAAATAAAGCAAGAAAAAGAGAAAGAGGTCCTAGGTTTAACTATGATACAGATCTTCGATACAATATCCCGCACATATTCCCAAAAGAGGGGTCGCTTTATGATATTGTCGCATCGTCATCATCTCCATATTCTACCCTTCACACCCAGTTAAGGTACGTAAACGCGTTTGGTCTTGTTTACTTAATGCATGCTAGTACCCATACCAACCTATTAGTCCTGGGGTAATAGGAATTCTAAACTTAAGAGGAGGAGAGAAAGATAGGGCATATATGGAGTTTTGAAAGGCAAAAATACTAATTGTCAATCAATACAGATAACATATAAAAGTATGAAAATCAGAAATTCAAGGCTCATATAAACCCCGTAAACCATAACAGCAAATAGTCTAGCAAGACTTACAAGTACTAATTTGGTCTTAATATTAAAGCTGATCAAGAATGGATTAGTTAAACACATGAAACTGGATAGAAAATCTGCTTCGAGCTCCCTGGGAATTTTATCAAGAATTGTTGTATTTAAGGAGACGGGGAGTCTTAAAGGTAGCAGAGCAATTTCATAAAGCAACAGATAGTATAAGTAAAATGTGCAGAAAAAAAAAGGTTTCAGAAAGACAAGCAGATTTGAGAAAAAAATGAGTTGCACTTCTGTTTCGAAAACGTTGAGGCAAAATGGTTTTATGCAGAACAACAAAAGCATTTGAGCATACAAATTATTTTAGAATACTTTGGGCAGAGCTTTTTCTTAAAGACTGTTTCAAATAGCGAAAATAATTTGGGAAGAGCTTATTTGAAAGGCATAAAACACAGACTTGAGACGTCAACAGGCACACATAGCTACCAGTTTGTTAAAAAACGTTATTTTGAGAAAGACATTAAAGCTTAGATGACTGACTATTATTGATTAATCGAATAGGGCGAGTTTGACAGTTAATCCTATATGCATGATGTATATGCTTCTGATTTTAAAAGTTGTTGCTGAATTAATGAATAATTGAGGGTTTAATCTTACCTCTTGCCTATCGCGTGCAAGTCCTATAGGCAGGATTTCTATATGCATTTTTTAATACAAAAGTATGCAAGTCCTATAGGCAAGAATTCTATATGCATTGGTTACAAATGTATGCAAGTTCTATTGGCAGGATTTCTATAAGCATTTGATTACAAAAGTATGCAGATCCTATAGGTAGGATTTCTATATGCATTTGATTACAAAATATGCAAGTCCTATTGGCATGCTTTCTAAGTGATTTAAACATTGAACCCTATAAACATGGCTTCTACCCTTTGACATGTGCAGAAATAGTAAAGCCCTTCCCACACCCTTTCACTAATATCCCCAAGTCTTTAATACCATTATTACAAAAAACTTGAAAGAAAGAAATAAGATAAATACATCAGAATTACAACAGGCCCGGGGAGTCTCGAAGCAACCTTAATGTCCAACCCATGCATTTTTACCAAATTCAGATTCAAGATTCCAAGGCCTTCTCATACTCAAAGTGTTTTTAGAGTTCCAAGGAATCTCAAGGATTCCCGGGAGTGCTTAACACCCTGAATAGCTTAGAATAACAAAATATTGCAGTGTGGAAGTACCAGCCCTAATGCATCCGAAATCAGAGGGATCTCAAGGGTCCCAAGGCATGGCTTACCAAAGGGCGGCAGAACTTAGGAGAGACTAAGAATGAGTGTAAAGGTGAAGGATATTTGAGGGAAAAAGCCAAGTAAGTGGTGCTCATACCCAGCCATGGGTAAGATTGGCACACCCCTGACCCTTTATTGGCTCAAAAACATAAGAGCAGACTTGAGAAAGTAAGACTCAGGTCTGGATGGTGATTAGGGCACCACCAGGCATGTGTCAGGCTCAACACATAAATGGGCGTTAAGGGAGTCATATGGGAGTAGTATCATCAGCTTTACCTTTGTTCTTTGAAGAACAAGAGTTTCCTAAAGAAGAGGCCATTTTTTATTAGGAGGATGATTTTCTCTCAAAGAAGAATGTTGATGAAATAAAGACGAAGTATAACTTGAGTAAAGAATGTTTGTGAAAATTTAGAGTATTATGAAATATAGGTGAAGGAGGTTGATGCATATAAGTAAAGGTATAAGCATTTAAAATCGTGACCATAATTACCTTGATAACCGATAAAAATAATGTTAAATCTTGAGATGACACGTATTCAGAGCATTAAATACAAAGAGACGTGCATCTAATCAACCACTAGAAAACATTTCAGAGGGGGTCAGTGAGTTTCCCACCAAAGAAGGCGTTTCTACCAAGTTACCAGTGACACAAAGTTATTCCCATGGAAAGCAGGGGGAATATCTGTAAAGGGTAAAATATATTTATATTAAATGATCGCATGAGAAAGTGACACATGGAGTCAAAGACAATAGATAGTTGAATCTAAAGGCAACGATCTCGTCTGTTGTAGGAGAGAATGATACTGACAAAGATGAAATAAATGTTTGCTACCCGGTAATATTTAATGAGGAATATTCTACAGCATTAAGTGCGCAATCCATTACAAGGAATATAGCATTCAATGCTGGCCGTAACACATTCTTCAGTTGCCCTCATAATTGATATAAAAGAGGAGCTTGATCCTACGACCTTGTTCTCTAGGTACAACTATAAATACTAAGTTCTATTATCATTGTGACGGACACAAATTTCCTGGTAAACATACGCTACACTCTATTTGAAGCTCAACATATTTTTTTCCTTTTTGTTTATTAACATTATTGCTATTGCGCCCGGATATTCTGCTTCCGAAATTACTATTTCAGTTATTTTATCTTTATCTCAAGGCTAAATATTATATTTTTATCTAAGTCTTCTATTATTCCAGGATCAAATTAATTCACTTATTTATAAACCACGTATAAAGTCAACTATATTACGATTAAACACTATTGATGACGGATTAAGAAACCTCAAAATAAACCAAAGTATGAAACTGAGAAGTTTTCTCCAGATTGGATGGCTTTGATCGCCCAAATCAGGATATCTTTTTTTTTGGAAGAAAGAATTTTATTTCAACCAATTGTCAAAGAATTTACATCATCTGTTCTTTTGGACTATAGAATAGATCTCAAGGATACAACCATTGTTAAGCTCCATAACTATTGTTATTAAACCAAACATATTACAGGGGAAGTTAGGAAGAATTACATAACGGATAGTAATCAATAGTCCGCAAAACGGGTAACCATTTAGGATATTTCTATCCTGCAAAGTGCACTTGAAGTGTGATCTCTTTGGCTCGAGCTTGTGCTTCTCTTTTGTTTTGATTAAACCTTCTACTGTTTCTTTCCATCCAGATATGGTAGATTACTGCTGCAAACACCAAACCGAGTATGTTTTTCCTGGGGTTCCTATTGTTAACATTTGCTGTTAGCCATTGTACCTCGGACTCCCATTGGCCTATCATTCTTTGGTAGTTCAACCAGTGCAATATGCCGCTCCACAGGGTCTAGGAGTATATACATTCAAAGAATAGATGGTCGTGGGTTTCTTCAACATCTCGCCTACATAGTATGCAGGACATATTAACCGCGATCCCCCATTTAGCTAACCTGTCGACTGTTGCCAGTCGCCTATGAAGTGTCAGCCATAGGATGTATCTCTGTCTTGGTTGTATCCCGTTACCATCGGTAGTTATTTCCATGGCATTCTTGGATATTGCGGAGTGGTCTGGAATATGCCATCATGATGCTAAACATTCCATTTTTTGTGCATGTTAGCATCTCTGCTTCATTTGTTACCCACCATTCTCTTGCTCCAAATAGCTTCTTTACGAGCAAACTGGCTTGTTTGGGGGCTTCCATGGTATTAATGTCATTCTTCTTTATGTAGTGACAATGGATCCACTTGATCCATCCTTTTTCGACATTAAAGCCCAAAGAAGTTTGAAAATGGCTGCTTTATTCCATCTTACATAGGAAATGATGTTTAGGCCTCCTGCTGCTGCTGGCTTGAATAGAGTTTCCCAAGCAATTGGATTCCTATGGCTCTTTTCATTGCCAGTCGATAGGTAATTTCTACAAATTCCATTAACCAGCCTTATAATTTTCTTGGGGATAAGGAATACCTGGGCCCAGTAGGTTTGCATTTCAAACAACACACTTTGGATGAGTTGCAATCTTCCGCCATATGAGAGTAGTTTTGATGTCCAGCTTCTTATTCTGTCCACTATTTTGTCTACTAGCGGCATGCATTGGGATATTGTGATTTTTCGGGTAGACAATGGTACTCCTAAATATGTGAAGGGGAATTTGCCTTCTACCAGGTGCGATTCTGCAATAATTTTCTCTTTGAGTGCATCTGGAACACCTGCTATATATAAGGAGCTTTTTTCCATGTTGGCATGAAGTCCTGAGACTTTGGAGAAGTGTTCAAATGAATTCATTAGCAGCTGTATGGAGGTTTCATCCACTCTACAGCACATGAAGAGGTCGTCGACGAAGCATATATATGTGATCTGTAGCTGATGACATTTGGGGTGGAAGTTAAAGTATGGATTCCTGTGTAGTTTCTTGAGAGATCTATTCAGGTATTCCATTGCCAGGACGAATAAATAGGGGGACATTGGATCCCCCTTCCTTAGTCCTTTGCGTGCTACAAATTTTTTGGTCAGTCCTCCATTTATCAAGAGGGAATAACTGATTGTAGAACACATTCCATTATCAGGCCTACTAGTTTGTATGGCACTCTAAATTCGAGCAGTACAGCTCTCAGGAATCCCCATTCGAGAGAGTCGTACGCTTTCCTGATGTCTACCTTGATCGGGCATCTTGGGGATACTGCTTTGCGGTTATATCCTTTAATCAATTCATGTGCCAATATGACATTATCCGGGATGTTTCTCCCCTCGATGAATGCCGATTGTGCCTGTCCAACTAACACATCTACCACCTGTTTCAATATGTTTGTGAGGACTTTTGAGATGATTTTGTACAGTGTGGAGCACTGATGTGGGTGGCTTTGAGTGTCCTCCAGAGAGCTTTCCTTTGCTGTATGTATTTCAGGCCATACACAAAGGTGATTTGGCTAGCAAATGAGGAAGAATTGTCCTGCACCTGACAGTGTATCATTTGATCAGTGGTGTTCAAAATGATTACATTGATATTGGATTCTTTCCACATTAGCCATATCCTCCCATTTGGTGCATAAGCATAATTAGTTTGAATTGTCCATTCTGCTCCCATTCTGTTAGCTATTTTCTGTGACTGTTGCTGTATGGAATTCAGGCCATACACAAAGGTGATTTGGCTAGCAAATGAGGAAGAATTGTCTTGCACCTGACAGTGTATCATTTGATTAGTGGTGTTCAAAATGATTACATTGATATTGGATGTTTTCCACATTAGCCATATCCTCCCTTTTGGTGCATAAGCATAATTAGTTTGAATTGTCCATTCTGCTCCCATTCTGTTAGCTATTTTCTGTGACTGTTGCTGTTTTATTCTAGTTTCCAGACAAGCTAAGATATCTACTTTATTGATCTTCAAAAATTTGAGTAGTTCTCTCTACTTATAGGACTTATTAAGTCCTCTGATATTCCAAGACACTATTATTATGGTAGTTGTTGGTTATTTGAGGTTCCCACTATGGCTGCTTCCTTGCTGCCCTCTCTCTGGAACTGGTGCCATTCAGTTAGCTGTAGCATCATAGCCTTCTGGTTAGGCCATTCTTCATAGTTCAGGCCTTCGGTGTGAGTAGTCTCATTTGCTCCCTGCATGACTGTTACAACCTGTTTACCTTTCTGGTTTGTTGATATTTCCACTATTGGATTGACTGTTTGTTCCTCTTGCTGTTGGATTTCTGTTTGTTCCTCTTGTTGTTGATTATCTATATGCTCCTTCAGCACAGGCTTTGGTTGCCATTTCTTTGTGATTTTCTTCTTGGTTCTGTTGTTGAGGTTATGTGGATTTTTGTTCTCCTTTAAACAGTTTCCATTTCTGTGGCCAAAGTAGTTGCACTCTTGACAGAATATTGGCTTCCAATCAAACTCCACTGTCTGCCACCAGTTTTTCCCATCTGGTACCTCAACATAGACTTCATCAGGCAAGGGTTGGGTTATGTCTATTTCCACTAAGATCCTAGAAAAGGAGATTCTCTCACAGTCAGCAGTGAGTTTATCTGTACATATAGGATTCCCTAGTAAGCTAGCAATCCTCCCTAAGTTCTCATCTGCCCAATACTGGATAGGTAGTCCAGGAAATTTAACCCAAATTGGCACTATTCTCATTGATTCATTCTTAATTTGAAAGTTTGGTTCCCAGTTTTTCAGTACCATAGGTTTCCCTTTGAATGTGTAAGGGCCATTTTGCATTATTTGGTATTTGTCTTCCATGGATTCAAATTTAAATATATAAAGCCCCTCCTCATGTAGCAGAACTGTTGGGGCTGTAACAGATTTCCAAACACCATAAACAAATTTAACCATATCTTTGAAGGTCGGATTACCTTCAATTACATAGCCTATTGCTGCTGTCTTCCACTTCTGGCTCTGAGCTTCTATTTCGTCGGGGTTCAGTTGTGCAATCTTCAGTCCATCCTTAACAATCGGGGCATAGAATTTGAGTTGCAAACCCTGGTGTTGGTGTCGGTTACCATGAACAGCTTCAGCAAATGTTTGTTTTTGCGATTCGACTGAGAATGTTAATTTCCTTGCTGGTGTTGGCATCTCTGCATCCTTTAGTTTCAGTTTTGTCTCCTCTCGCTCCGATAGTGGTTGCATGACTGTCAGAGCGCTCCCCATTCCCGGAAACCACTGTAGCAACTGTATTGGTTCTAATTTTTGGGGGATTCCGCTCTCGGGTGTTACTAATCGCGTCATCGTTGCGGTGTCTGTGAGATTTGTGGTGGTTTGCTGGAGGAAATTTGGTCGCTGGCGGTGGTAGCAACCTTGCTTTCTGTCGCCAGGGGAGTGGCGGAGAACTTATGATCATATTTTGTTTATTTATTACGAAATTCGCTAAATGTCTATAATTATTTAATTACAAACCCAATATTAATTTGCCACAGAAACTAATAAGAGTCAATTTCCGAAAAGGTCACTCAAGCTATTTAAATTGTGGAGTAAAGTTATTTATATTTATTTTAGGGCTATAAAGTCATTTATGTTAGCATCTCTCATACACAGTACAATCAATCAAAAGATAAGTTAGATTTTCTCAGTTGGTAAAAAAAATACCTCTACCAATCACCGTAAAATTTTCTTTTGTATCTCATACAATTTGTACTAATTATATAAAATAATTTTTTATCTCATAATTTTGTGAATCCAAAATTCCGTAGACCCAAAAGTGTAAGATTAGGATTCATAATTTAGTAAAATAAAAAAAATCTCATACAACTAATGTCAGTTGTATGAGACACAAAATAAAACTTATGTGAGAATACAATAGATCTTAATTATTAGGGAAGGAGTTCGGAAAAAAAAATCAACCAGGAAAAGCACTGAATATGTGAGTTGGCCCTTTATTATTTTTTTAATATATAAGTTCTTTATTTTTCATGCAATGTAAGAGTGGGACCCACAATGAATAAGACACCTTAGCCCTCTCTCATACACACTCAAATGCCAACGGCATAATTCATGTAATCTTGGCTATACTTGTAATAATTTCAATCTTGAATCCATCTTTAGGCCCATTACAGATGACACGTAGCAAATTTCTTGGTGTTGATATTATTTACGTTGAAGCTTTGGGGGTACCTCAAAAAGGGGGGACAAGTAGCTCTACAACTGCAGCAATTTTACCCTTTAAGGTAAGGCTGGCAAAAGTAACCATAGCTAAGAAAAATCTTTTCTTTTTCAGAAAGTGGCACTTTTCTTGCTCTCTAGAAATTTCTTTTCTGTTATTCAGAAAATTATCTCACTTTTGCCAAAGTGGAAATAATTTCTCGCTTGAATGATGTGTCACAAATAAATGAACTTTTCTTGATTGGTCATGCAGATCTATACGTAGATTATTCTTACCTAAAAACCTATCAGAGAATTCGTGAGTACAAAGATATCAAATCTTTTTATTTTTCAGTGTAAACTGAACTGAATTGAACAAATTCAGTTTGTTCTCTTGAGGCCAAAGCAAAAGGCTCCCGGCAACCTTTTACTTTAAATGAATCCAAGATATTAATCGGGATTTTACTTGTATTTATAGAATTTAATTTGTAATAGTAGATCATTTATCATTTGTATGTACCCTATTATCATTTGATAATTGATCATATATATATATATAGTTACCTTCTAAGTGATTTAATCATCATCTAAAACCGATAACCTTAACCAAACCACATATTAATTTTATAGACCTCTAGCATTTCTCGCCACTCAACTTTGAAGTCTTATCGCCACGATCCGGAATTTCTACCCTCGTAATTGTGACGATGCCTAACATTTCCCTTGGTAGGCAAGCCAACTTTAGATATAATTATCAGCCATTTTAACAATTTGAATTAATTGAAAACCAACAAACTGAAATAGAGTATATAAACTAAAATAACAGCGATATCCAAATATAATCTCAAAAGTGGTGTCACAAGTACACCAGGGACTAGAGTAATTCAAATAACAGTTTGAATGAAAGTATAACTATCTCAAAACGAAATAAACAACTAGAGTAATCTAGAAGGGGACTTCAGGATTGCAAGCGTTGTGCAGTTGTACCTCAAGTCTCTGTCAAGCACCGGATCCGAGTAATCTACTTACTGCCACTAGGACCGACTCTAAAATTTGCACAAGAATTGTAGAGTATAATATGAGTACAACCGACTCCATGTACTATGTAAGTACGGAGCCTAACCTCGACGATATACTGAAAAAACTATGGCGGGTCACTTACAATAACATGTACACAGTATAATAATAACCATAGGAAAGACACATAGAAAAAGTAAGGCAGTTAAGATATGGGGAAAAAAGACTCAACTCTTGTAATCAAAGAATCCGGAATAACCGATCTCAGAATTTCAGTGACAAAACTAAAATTTAACACAATAATAACAATTAATATAGAACACATAATTTGTTGTGACGTGCAACCCGATCACACCATACACACACAATCTTCCCTTATTTCACCAAATAAATATCGAAATCATATATAAAATCTATTGCGGCGCGCAACCCGATACCATCATATTAATATCAAAATCCTCTCTTATTCCACCGTATCAATGTCATTATCACATATGAAATTTGTTGCGGCGTTGTTTTCGATAAAATTAGAGGGTCCAATCTTCCATCAATACGATGGATCGTAAGCACATCTCAAAAGCTCTAGGCTATGGTAGAGGCTAATCTCCCAGAAGGGCTATTGGCGCTCAACCTCGAGGGAGTACAAACCAGCAGTTACAATGGAAAAGAGGAGAGTTACGAAGGCACGAAAATAGGGCTAACAAAGCCTAGTGGACTTCCCCAAAACGAATTAAGATATTAAATGGTTGTACCCGCCCATATCTTTGTAATTAATGCATTTATACTATGTTGGGATTCCCCCTCGTATATAAAGGAGAACCTTGCCATTTTGTAGACATATATTGCTCAATACTAAATACACAAGAATATTCTCTCCGCTCTTTCACATATTCTATTGATTTCATTACTTCATTTATTGCTTATATGATGTATTCTACTTATCGTTCATCATTTATTGTCTATCATTGATCTTAAAAAGCGATCACCGTAGCTCTCATAAAGTGTTAGTCCTCCATTGATTGCTCTAAGCTGGTTACCCAACTCGACCTCTAGGCATTATAATTGGCGGTTCGAGGACCCGATCTCTAACTGTTCAGTTCGACTGTCATACTGTTTCTAAGCTGTAAACTTAATATCTAACCTTTTACACAACATCCAAATTTTATTTTTAGAACCTCATAATAAAATTTAATTGTTATTACCATTTTTACAGTAAATACTTTGTTGCCCACCGTGGGGCTAAAAATAATGTTGATTATTTTGTTGCTGGTTTTACTACATAACGCAAGTTATGTTTCACAGTTTTTTCTTGCCCAAGATCTTTGATTTCCGGTCAAAATCTCTGACTCACTGAATAACAATCATGAGAACCATGGAAATAATAGTGTTCCAGGTGTTGGTGTACCGCCACAAAACCCTGAGAATGTACCAGAACCAAATACCATGGACGTGGCCTCACGTTATAACTTTAAAGCCACCAAAAATCTCCCAGCACGGTAGCACTAAGGATGACCTCCCGACCCAACCGAGCAAGTACCAGAGAGATGAAGAAACATTAGGTCGGCAGCTGACCCTGCCATCGTAAAGATGCTCAAAGACCTCACAAAAAGGATCGAGTCTGGCTAGAAGAATATAAAAGACAAGGGCAAGAAGGCAGAGACCTACAATTCCAAGGTCGATCAAATTTCGGGCGCACCCCCGATTCTTAAGGGGGAGACCCAAAGAAGTTCGTACAAAAGTCGCTCCCATAGAAAGCGGCTCCAAGACCCATTCCAAAGAAGTTAAGAATGCCTGAGATTCCGAAGTACAATGGAACCTCAGACCCAAGGAGCACGTCACTACCTACACTTGCGCAATAAAGGGCAATGACCCAAAGGACAATGAGATCGAGATCGTCTTGCTAAAGAAGTTTAGGAAAACTCTCGAAAGGGACTATGATTTGGTATCACAAACAAGATCCTAATATTATAGACTCATTTGCCATGCTGGCATATTCTTTCATAAAGGCATATGCCAGTGCCATCAAAGTAGCAACAAGGAAATCCAACGTCTTCAAGATCAAGCAGAGAGGGAATGAGATGCTACGAGAGTTCGCATCTCGCTTTCAAATGAAACTAATGGAACTGCCACCACTCTCCTACCACTGAGCACTGCATGCCTTCACTCAAAGCCTGAATGGATGAAGCTCGATGGCTTCGAAGTAGCTAAAATAGCATTTGGTTGAATATCCAGTTGTGACCTGGTCGGACATTCATAACCAATATCAATCAAATTATAGGGCCGAGGACGACTAACTAGGATCCCCTCGGGCTTAGTATACCCAAGAAGGCTTCTAACGAATGAGTCAAAGCCAAACAAATAAAGATACCAGTCATATACCAAGGACAGGAGAAATGCCCCGAGGCACATTATACCCCACAATTATCAAAGCAAAGACCGAGGCCGAATACTCGGGGACTTGTCATCAGAGCTGGATTTGATAAGCACACAGAGGCAACAGAGTCACCTCTCTTGTCAGAATACAACTTTAACATCAATTTATCAGACATCGTGTTCGCCATCATTAAAATCAGTGACGCCACGTGTCTCAGGCATATGCAATCAGATCCTTCGCAAAGAAATCATAACTTAGTGTGTTAATTTCACAACGTGTGCATCCATAGGACCGAAGATTACCACTAGCTCCGAGAGCAAGTAGCTCGACTACCCAGTAAAGGTCACCTCCAAGAATTCCTTAACGATTGGGACATCTGATAAAGAGAGGCGACAAGGAAGAACGAAACAAATAAGCTACAACATATCATCCACATGATCTTTGGAGGTATCGATTACCCATATGAGCCCATGATGAAAAGATCAAAAATATCCATCACCAGAGAAAAATAAACTTGGGGCTACTTACTCGAGGATGCTCTCATAATTAGCGATGAGAACATAGAGACCTTGTCTCAGCCTTGCGACGATGAACTACTAATCTCTTTCTTTGTATATACATTTCAAATTAAACGTGTACTTGTGGATCCAAGTAGCTCGCAAAACATTATCAAGTCAATGGTAGCAGAGCAACTCAAACTGCTTGACCAAATCGTGCCCGCCTCTCGAGTCCTCAATGGATCCAACATGGCAAGCGGAACAACAAAAGAGTAAATCACCCTCCAAGTCAACATGGCCGCCACAACCCAAAATGCGAAATTCCATGTCATCGAATGAGATATGATGTACAACAGCTTGCTCGGAAGGCCAGTGATACACTGCATGAGAGTAGTACCATCAAACCTCCATCAAAAGATGAAATTACCGATAGAGAATGGGATTGAAACCGTCTACGGGGAACAACATGCAGAAAGAGAAAAGTTTGCGGTGCACGATGTGATGCTGACACCAGTACCTCCACCCTCAAAGGATCCAAAGTGTAATCAAACAATAAAATACTTATAGCAAACTACTTCTTCAACTAAGCTCGACTAAACAAAACAAAGGATCGTACCGAGTCCTCATAACAAGTGATTGAATCATATCGAGATCCGAAGCATCGTCAGCAGTAAGGTATGAATATCCCCTTTTTCAGTTACATTTTATACTGGACTGAAGGAAGGTAACTGATTAAAATGGTTGAAGCGCTTCCCAACTCGAAGGCCTTAGGTTTCAAAATCATGCGTTGCACTCTTTTCCGTTGACCAGGTTTTTATCCCAAGAAGGATTTTACCAGCAAAGTTTTTAACAATGCAACATTTATATGCTACCTAAGGAAGGCCCAACAAGTATTAAAGGCTTCTTTTGCAATCAACCTCAAATACTGGGAGGCATCCCCCTAGGAAAAATAATGTACCGAGCCAAACGATCGAGCAAACCATGTCCGCATAGAATAACTGACCATAACATCAAAAACGTGTATATTTGTACCAAGTAATCAAAGAAGCTCGGTATTTTCTAATAACCCACTCCTCTGCCAAAAACGTCTCGAACACTTAGGGAATGGTGTCAACAACTCAAAACAATGCGGTCCCCGGATCGAAGCTCCAAACTCGTAACCCCTCATTGAAGCAACATCAAGATCACAAACACAACTCTAGAGCCAACAACGTCCCAAACACTTGGGGACCGGCATCGAAAACTCAAGGCCACATGAACTCCAAGTCGGAAACTCCAAAATTGCAAGCCCTCAATGAGGCAATACCAAGTTTGCAAGCAATGGCTCCCATGCAAATAAACCCTCGATGACTCAGGGACTACCGTTAATTGTTATCTCTATCGACTTATCAAAGCCGAGGCCATATGACCACATGCGGGAAGCCTCGACCTCGTAAGACCTATATAAGGCAACAACAATATCTGTAAGACCTCAAGCGAGACATGAACCATACTTGTACCAAGTGAGCAGCAACAATATTTGTAAGAGCTCAAGCAAGGCATGAACTACACTTGTACCAAGTGAGCAACAATAATATCAAAAAACCTCAAGCAAGGCATGAACCATACTTGTACCAAGTATCCAAAACTCTAAAACCTCAAAGGCATGTAAAACTTGTAAGACCTTCCTAAAGGAATAAACTCGATCTCAAAGTTATGGCTATATATCGAACTTGTAAGACCCTTAAAAGGCATACTCTTGATATACACGCCGAAACTACTTCACTCGTGATAAAAACGCTCCGGCCAAACACAAATGACTACGGTCACAAGGCTGCACTAGCCAAACAAACACGACTCAGGGACGCCTGACCGTCACTATGAAATCATATGACTTCAATTACTTTGAATAAACTTAAAAAATAATCGGTTAAATAGGCTACCCTCGACATAGGCAAAAAAGCATTGACTATTTCAGCTCCAACAGTAAGGCTTTGAGATACTCAGCCAACGAGCCAAACCTCCTGAGATGCTTGATCATCGCCATATAAAAATCACAATCGAGTTCCCAATCGAACCGTCAAAGAGTCAGGCAAACACAATTTCAAAACATCCTTAGCAAGGGAGAAATAAAGCATATATTAAAGGTCATACTGACCTAAAGCATAAGAGCCATTGATAAAGCTCGCCACTTATGATCATTGCACGTTGAGTGGGTCGCCAACTTTTGAACCCAATCCGGTAAATCGGGAACCTCATCTAGCATCCGCAAAATCGTTGTAGAAAAGAAAAGAATGCACATTTACGGAGCCTTCCTTTGCCATAAAGAAAAATCTACGAAGGCACAAGTGTACCACTTACGTGTAAAATTCCATTCCTCGAAAAATGGTAAAAACTCCTCTAGAATAATATGGACGGTACTGCACGAATCAGCTCATCCATCCCCGATCTCCATTTTATTCATTGTCAATAACAAAAGGCATGGTGGATCAGCATTCGCATGGTCAGCATACTTTGATAGTGAAAGGCTGATAAAACACGATGAGATGACTAAGAGTGAATCCAAAACCTTGTTCTTCTGCAAAAAACCTCATCATCAATATTATCCGCCAAAATGAATGGTGAATCCGTGCCAAGGAAACTTGGTACTTTTGATAGAAGTCTAGTAGAACCGCATCAAGGGGGCCCAGCGTGAAGGTGTACATGTACGTGTTCAAAAATCCCTCGGCATGGTCCATGATGCTCTCTTCCGGGGAAGCTACTCGCAATGCTACCTTTTCTACCATTCCACGGTCCTTCCTCACCAACTCAGGGTATTCCTCTCATATTAAAGAAATTAACTTCGAGGAATACTCCCAATAACCTCAAACGTTAGGAGTCTTTTATGAAGGGAGATTCCCTCCCGAAATAGAGTGCCCAGAGGCAGAGCTCCCTTCTCCTTGCCGAGAAGACCTTGACATAGCAGCCATGACCATGGTAAAACTAGAGAAAATTGGAGTGGGAACATGAGAAAGGGCGTCAAAATTAAAATAAGGAAGGACTTAATGCAGGAAAGGGGAACTCTGTAAAAGAGGATAACTACTAAGCATAGCGGGATTTCTAAAAGGGCAAAGACAACCCTATATAAGGAAAAAACGGCAACCACTCGCCTGCCTCAAAGTTCGATAAAAATATTGGCTAAAGCTTTTATCGCTTTGAAAATATATGCCGGCGAAATTGCCTCGGTCATTTCATAACTATGCCATACACTTCATTTTGCCATACGATGTTTCGGGATTGGAGACCCTACATTAACCAAGCCTTGAGATGTTACCCGATCTCGAGGACCTTTACCAAAAAGAAGATAGGCTACAGAAAGCCATTGGCATCAATACAGGCCTCGAGATGGTACCCGATCTCGAGGACCTTCCCCTAAAAGAAGATAAACTCTAGGAAGCCTTTTCAATAGGCCTCGATATAGTACCCGATCTCGAGGACCTTCACCAAAAAGAAGATAGGTTCCCAAAATCCATTGGCATGGTTAGAGGCCTGGAGATGGTACCCGATCTTGAGGACCTTTGCCAAGAAAAAGATCGGCTCAAGGAAGCCATTAGCATCATTACAGGCATCACGATGGTACCCGATCTCGAGGTCCTCCACCAAGAAGAAGATATGCTCTAAGGGACCATGAATTTCATTGTGAGACTCGAGATGGTACACGATCTCGAGGGCTCCTCACTCAAAAAGAGGATAAGCTCTAAGAACATACTCATAGGGGGTTGGCCTCGACGTACCATCCAAATCCCAGTAAGCCTTCATCCGAGACCTATCTGCAACGCCTTAAGGCTATCTACACTAAGTTCAAAGAACATCTCAAGGTAGCCCAAGCTTAAGTGAACCCCCACTCTTGTACTGCTCTCGAAAGCCCAAATGCTATCTTTATTCTCAGGCATCCGAGCAACTCCTCCCATCGAGGACTATCACAGGGTCTAATAGGTTAAGTCTCGTATTGAAAGTTCGAAGACCGACTCTCATTGAACTCTGAGTCGTGGATCCCGAAGACTTGTGTTTATCAAATTGATCAGGGCTCGGTCCAAGGAAAGAAAAAGTGTTTATGGGGTGTCGTTTTAATCAATCAAGGGCCAGAAAAAATACTTGCACGCAGCTCAGTAGTCGCACAAATAGGTAGGGTCGTACAATTAGATTCTCCACAAACGCAGATTAAATGAAGACAAGCAATCATCTACCATACGGAAGAACTTACTTGGGCCAGACACACCTGATAGTGGAGGCAAAACTCTACAATAACTGAATCAAGCTCTCCACTTAAAGAAGACACTCCTAATGTAAAAGGATACGTGTAAAAATATGCAAAACCCTCATTGGGTAGGGTTACCTGCTCCGCCAGCTCATGAATGATAATGTCTAAATCCTAGAAACGAGAATCTTCCTTCATACCAGGAATACTGGAAAGACGGATGGAAGACGGATATCTTCTAACGGCCCACGTACGAGAGTTAGCAGAAGATAACCTCTCTTTGAAATCTTTGGTGGTAATCAAGTTCTTTGGGACAATAGTACTCACTGTGGGGGAAGAGGTGTCGTCAGCTTTGCCTTTGTTCTTTGAAGAACTAAGTTTTCTTGAAGAGAAGGACATTACTTATAAGAAAAAGAATTTTTTCTCAAAGAAGGAAGTTAAATAAAGGTTGAAGTTGAAAGATGAGTTAAGTAAAGAAGTCTTCGAAAATTCAGAGTATTATAAAGTTAAAGCGTATACGTAAAAGTTTAGCGACTAAACTCGTGGACATAACAACTTCGATAGCCGGAAAAATTTATGCTGAATCGTGGGATAACGCGTGTTCGGGGCATTAAATGCAAGGAGACGTGCGTCTAATCAACCATCAGAAATATTTGAGAGAGCCTCGGTGAAGTTCCCGCCAAAAAGAATATTTTTACCAACTTCCCGGTGACACAAAGTTATGTCACTAGAAAATAGGAGGACTATATGTATAGGGTAAAGTATGTTAAGTGATTGCGTAAAGGAGTGGCATGTGGAGCTGAAGCGAGAGGATAGCTAAAATCAAAGACAAATGTTCCTATTACTGAAAATAATGGTACTCATAAAGATATAATAAATGCCTACCACTCGGTAGTATTTAACGGATAATATTTTACAGCATTTAGTATATTGCCCGTTATATTAAGTTTGTCATTCATGCCCGTCGTTATACAATCTTCAATAGGCCTCATAATTATATTAAAAGAGACATAATCCTAGGACCTTGTTTCCTAAGTGCTGTTATAAATAGTGAGCTATATTATCATTGTAAGGGACACGATTTTTCTAGCAAACTTACGCTATAATCTATTCAATATTTTATACAATTTTACCTTATTGCTTTTCGATTCCATTGTTGTTGCACCTGGAAGCCTTGCTCCCGGAATTACTGTTTCTTCTATTTCATCTTTATCTGAAGGCTATGTATTGCATATTTATTCAATTTCCCTATTATTTCAGGATTAAATTAGTTCTGTTGTCTAGAAACATAAATTCAATTGAACGATTTTATTCCAATTGTTTGGGTTTAACAAAAAAAAAATAATCAAACCGAAACTAAACCAAACTGACATTTCATGTATACAAGTTTTAAAAATATTTTATACATAAAAATAGTTATTATAGTGTAATTTATAAATATTTTTTAAATTTTTTATTGTTCTCTCTTTTAAGAGATTATTTCAACTTGGACTTAGTATTTTTTTAATAGTGAAATAGATTGTATAGCCCATAAAATTTAGCTGCTAACAACAGAAATTCGATTTAATAGTAGGAATGACAATAATGTTGGATATTTTTTTTTTAGTTTAGAATTGTGTTACTCACCGAAGATGCATAACTCAATGTTTTTTATTATTTTGTCATGTAATTAAAAGTTAGTGGCGATTAGCCGTATTTATCTTTGCATGGCTTAGTACTTTTATATTATGTTTATTCTTATTATTGCTTATTAATAAGCAATATTTATTTTATGCGGTTTGTTGAGTATTTTAATATAATATCATGACACATCTTACATTATTTTGTATTATTTTCTTGGATAACATCTTATACAATTTTATCCTAGTAGGACCAAGGAAATATTAATAGAGCGCAAGCTATATATTTTATTTTATGAAGATTGTATCAGAAAAAAAATAAAAAATACCAAGAAAATTGAGATTGAAAATCCCGAGTTTATTGATTTGGTTTGGCTTATAAATTTAAAAATCGGAGATAATTGGCTTAGTTTTGTAATTGAAAATCCAAACCAATCCGACCTACGTACACCTTAATTTTATACCCTTTTTCATACAGAGGATTGTTCATCTTCATCCGTGGATGTAGGTCAAATTGACTGAACCAAATTATAGGATTGTGTCTCTTTAGGTATATATCTCGTTTGTTGTCTGATTTATTATCGTTCAAGATTTAATTTACTAGTTTCTGCATGACACCTGATTATTTTAATCCTAACAAGACACGTTGAGATCAATTGTCATTTTGTTCGTGAGCTTACGCAGTCTAAGGATCTTGAGGTGCAGCATCTTTATGTTGCATATCTTGTTGTAGATATTCTTATGAAGACGCTGCGTTGTTTATTGTTTCACATACTTATCCACGTTGGGTCTTGTTGATAATCACCCTCACCGCGCGAAAGCATATAGTAAAGATTCTTGACCTTGTTTCAACTATTTTATAGGAGTTTTTGTGTATGCTTTTTTTATTTTCTTAGCCTCTATTAGGAGTGTGCATTCGATTTATCGATTCGATTTTGACGGTTATCGATAATTATTTATCGATTATCGATTTGAACATATGCTTATAGTTATCGTTTCAATAAGGTTTCGATTTTTTCGATTTCGATTTTGATTTATCGATTTTTGGGGCTTATCGATTCGGTTATCGATTACACCAATAGAAAATTTTCGGGATTCCACAAAAAGTACATCGCTACAAACACGCCTAACTAATATGGACAAAAAGAAGCTAAAATAAGAAGAGCATCGTTTATAACATAAATATTGTGTCAACAAGCACATGAAACGAAATTAAAGTAAGGGATCAAATGTACGTCACCAACACTGCAATGGTATAAAAAAATAAAATATATCATCACGGCTAATTTTATTTTCCATTAATTTGAACGTTATTCCCTTTTTCTTTAAATATGCTCATTCCTTAAAAGTGGTAGAGGAAATATAGCGCTAGGGACTTAGGGTAAAGGAAATGGTATTATAAAATAAGGGTAAAAAAAATTTTAAAATTTTTTTTTTAAAAACTTATGAAAAATTAAATATGTAGTGTATGTTATCGGTTTATCGATAAACCGATAAACCGAAAATGACAGGATCGAAATCGATAACTCGATAAGGAAAATTTTGAAATCGAAACCGAAATCGATAAATCGATATCGATAAATCGATACCAAATAATCGATTCGATTTATACCTAAAATGATTCAAATGCACACACCTAGAGGCCCTCTACCTTTATTATAAGACTTTCTATTAGGCTAATATTATATTTTATCTTTCTGCTGTAATTTTGCTCTATATAAAGAGTTCAGTCTTCATTTATAAAATATAACTCCTTTCTTTCATTCTTCAGCCTTTATTATGCTAAGAAAACACATTGTTTGGCAGAGTGGTCGCATTGAAAAATTTATTCTTCACCTAACGTTAAGGCTTAAGCTCGGCTTAATTTTCAATATTTGAAAAGAATGATGGTATTTAGTGGGTGGCTCAAAAGTTCAAACAAATGTTAGACTTGTCCAAGACTATATCTTTTGTTGTTCAATCATTGACGCTACACTAGAAGTTTCAATTATTATATTAAAGTGATAAACAATTCATATATGTGCACAAAATTTTTTTCTTCGCCTCTAATAGGTAATATTAGTTTTTGACGATAGTAATTCAATTGAACCCATTGTATCTACAGAATCCTAACAAAAAGTATCTCAAAGTTGGAAAGAAAAATGAGCATTTATCCATAAGTAAAAGCAAAAGGGGTTTATCGGTTAAGGACTTTAATAATTGGGAGAAAGAAAGGCACATGTGAAACTTCAGGTATCAAAATGTTAAAAGTGCATATTTACTTTCTGATGCACTTGATTGGGATGAGATTGAAATAGAAGCTTTTATCTTATCTGATGAATTGCAAAAGTGACTTTAGAGTACTTGTGAACTTTTCTTTAGCTTATAGATTCTCTTCTTTTTTTCCAGAGAAAAAGCATTCTTCTGCTCTTTAGCGAGTGGTAACAACAGCTTTCATGAATGAATCTCTGTATCTTCGTGGCTTTGGCATTGATATTACTATTACGTTCTCCAAGTGGATTACCTTTTGCTATTTACTATAAAGATAATAATTAATTAATAGTAGAGGCAATTTACATGTATACGAATTGAGTTCCCTATAATAATAATACTATTTCTTTTGTTGTATTGATAAAATCTCCTCTTTGATCCTGTCAAAGTAGCCATCTCGATCAAGATCAAAGAGAAAAATCATCCTATTCTAACTCCAGAAGCAATTGAAATATGATTATGGGTTGCACGGTTTTTTACCGATTGGTAATGTTTCTTCTATGATTTGGGTATATAATTGTTCTATTTGTAGCGAAAATGGAAAATCTTTGTCCGAAGTGTCCAGGATATACATACACTTTCGTAAAGTGTAGTCCTGCAGTTGGATTGTTTTATTGCAATTTAAAAAACACTTGAGTATAGTGACAGCATAACCAGTGCAGTTCAATTACACTATTGCAAATTTAAGTACTCGAGTTATTGGTTCATTCGAGAAATTAGTATTTTGCTGTTGTCAGCAGTAGTAATAGTAGTATAACTATATTGGGCAAAAGCATGTCACTTTTAACATATTAAGCTTGAAGATTTTTGTCTCGATCAAAAATCGCAATCAATGAGATTTATGATGTCGTCTGATATTTGCTTGCTAGTAAAGTCAATATACAACAAAAAACAATAAAAGAATTGCAATTTACGACTGGCAACAAGATAATAATATGATGTAAAAGCAATTCAAAAATATACGTGGTAAGTTTAAAACCAACACTAATGTCAACCATTTAAAAACGGAAAATTATAAGTACAAGAGCTGCTAGAGTTTACTAAATAAGTGTTTCGAAAGAAATACATACTATCTAGAAAGTATAAGCACTACAATAGAAATAGGAAGATCACTTTAAGGCCTGCAAACAATATGCAGATCTACTTCGAATCGTCTGACTGGTATCCGCTAAGCATTTTTCGGGACTCTGCTGGTACCAAAGTCCGAATCTACACAAGAAGTGCAGAAGTGTAGTATGAGTACAATCGACCCAATGTACTCGGTAAGTGTCAAGCATAATCCCGATGAGGTACTAACGAGGCTAAGACAAGATATCTACAATAAACATAAGTTATATATCAAGAATTAACGAAATAGCATGTAAAGTATCGTGTATAATAAAGAGATAATAACAAGTGAAAAGGATAACAAGTAGACAAGTAAATGGAGATAATATGGGAAATAAAGTAAAGTGACGCTAACTAATTAAACCACAAGTCATAGTTTTATAACGACTCTGAACAACCTTTCAAAAGTAAATAACGAATGCACAAAGCCAAGTCCAAAAATCTGAATATCAAAGTAAGGAATAATGAAATCAACAAACAGCGCGACATCACCCCTTCATGCGTTTACTCTCATGCGCACTTCATAATATAATAACAAGCACAAAAACACCCTTTGTGCATAACTTCACTTTCATTAAAGAACGAAAACACCATTCGTCCAATGATATCAATATATGAATAAAGCACAAAAATACCCTTCGCGCACAATCTCTCTTCCTCCCAAGCACAGCAACCCTCGTTCTACATTTCACTCTTCCTCGCCAAACATCACATACAACACAACATCAAGAAAGGTGGAAAGTATATTGAACATCAATAATAATATTTGAACACGACTAGTCATATGAGAATTTACAAATAATTTAGCGCCAACAACCAATCAACAATTCATCGATCTCAACACCCAATATCTTAATAATTTCAATATAGAAAATAACATGAATACAAGAAATTAAAGAATTAATACCATCTATCCAAAGCATATAAGATATAATACACAAAGTAACAAGGCACAAATAAGGCTAATTTTACTCGCATGGTTATTCCATGCCCAACATATATACACTCGTCACTTTGTATATGTATCACGACCCGAAATATAAACCCTGGGGCCGTGATGGCACATTACATTCACTTGATGGGCAAACCAACATTAGCAATATAATCAACCAATTTCTAGCAATTTAAAAAAAGAATATTAATAATTAATTACAGAAATGTTCTAAAATACATAAAATAACTCTATAAAAAACACAGTCTATATTAATCTCATAAATGCAGAGTCACAAATACATGTGTGAATAGAATACTATAAATACAGTCTAATACAAAGTACAATTGGTTGACACAAGGTAAATAATAAACAAAATAAGGAAGAAGTCTTCAGGGAGTATGAACGTCTTGTAGCTCTACCTCAAGTCTCTTGAACTGATATGATCCGAGCAAGCCTCCGCTAAACACCGGTAGGACTAATATCAAAATCTGCTCAAGAAGAGTAAAAGCATAGTATGAGTACAACCGACCCAATATACTTTGTAAATATCGATCCTAACCTGGACAAGGTAGTGCAAATCACCTATAATAAACATGTACGATTATTTATATGCATAAAAGAGTAAAAAATAAAGAGCCAACTGAAATAACGGGGTAGAGGCAGGTATAGGGAACAATAGACATAATAGAAATAACGAATCATGAAGTAACCTCCTTCCAAGACGGGCAACAAAATCACTAAGTTAAATTTCACATTACCAAATATCGAGTAAAATGATGAAATAGTAAACTCCCATCTCATCGCTATTCATTCTTTTACTCTCATCCCCCACATATCAAATAAATACAAGTGCACGATATCACTATTCATGATTTATCTCATCCTCCAATAATCATAATAGAAATTTATGTGCACGACATTACCCTTTGTGCTTTAAATATTACATTCGCTCAATCAATGGTGTCAACAAGCGAAATACGGTACGAAAATAACTTTCTTTCTTTTCACTCTTCCTCTCCAAGCAACAACATCAAGCCAACATATCGAAAAGGTGGGAACCAATTTTAATCTCAACAAAAGTGCTAGAACATCGATATTATCCTTCCAACACGTTGAAACTAAATCTATTTGCATTCATTCCAGATCCCAAAAATCTCATATAATCCAACACAACTACTCTGGTGACATGACACATCAATACAATCTAATTCCACAACTCATGCCATCCGTGCACCAATAAGCAACAATCTGAACGTACTCAAATCATTAAAAATAACTCAAATGACAGAGTTGTACCGCAAGCTCACCAGTACTACCACACACCATGTTGAGAACCCGCCACACATCGCCCTTTCTAAAATGTATATCCTCATCAAGCCACACCAATCAGTAATCTCATTTACCTAATCATCTAAAACTGCATGTGCTGCCTAAGAATTTATGACCTTCCTTTCATGACTGAATTATGACCTTTTACATGAAATTTTAAACCCCACACAACATACCGCATTTACCATGTCATCCTACGATAAATATAAGAACTTCATAACCCCTTCCGAATCCACAAGCAACTACTTACTTCACTAATAAAAAACATTTCATTTGATCCCATCTAGAAGAAATCACTATACAGCACATGCTCCTCACGCCAGTAGAAATTATACATCTCTAACTGTGGTAGAAATCATCACGAACTCTCTGAATTTCATTCGCACTAAACCAAACCGTCAAGACATAATCCTTCTAACTCAACCAAGCTATATAAGTCACCAATTTGTAACGAAACACCTGTAGAACTCATTACCTCATAAGCATCCAAAGAACTAATCATATCCCTTATCATACCGCTCCAGCTTACTACCAAGCTGTCCTATTCATCCAAGTTACTCTAAATTTCCTTCAAAATTGATATTTGTTCTTGCTATAACACCACAATTCCTCAACCCAGACTCACCACACTAAACCCAAGCATAAAACCACGCTGTCTAAAGCTCATAAGCTGCTGGATACTCTCTTAAATATTCCCAAATGCACCACATTCAAAATACCTACCCTGAAATGACTCCCTTTGAATCCAAACCCATTACCTTCACATTCTTAATACTTATATATAGAATCCTATAATGATATAGAAATACCATGAGCCTCGACACCCTCCAATGCAAACCTTAGTTTCTAGCCAAATATACAACTTGAAAGTCTCCAATCATTACATATAAAATCTTGTACCCATTGGAACTATTCTCGAGAGTTATCCACTCTACTCAAACCGCAATTAGACCAAAAAAACGGACAGGAAGACTTGTGCTCCAATAGCGCTCCAACATCACAGAATGTAACCTCACCTTGATGCAACCAAGCAACTTCTTATTTTATGCACCGTACATCCTTTACCAACAACAACTCAAGTCATTTCGTGTTTCTCATACACCCATAAAGCATAGCTGATTCACACGTACGCCTCCAACTGGAACCAACATACCTCATAACCGTGCAATCAACTAATCAATAGCAGACTCCCCAACTTGGCTCAAAGCCATAGATGAAAACACACAATAACTCATAATGCATATACTCTATTACTTCCATAATACACTAGTGACATTGAACTAAATCCTTCATAAGCTGGTGCAACACAGACCCTCTAGTACTTCAAATCTTCAACAAATCTCGCATTCACCCCCGTAATATTCAAGCCCACTCTCTTAGGCGACCCAAATTCAAATTGCAACACATATATTTCATTGGAAACAGATATCTTCCAATGAACAACATAAAGCATCACGCAGACTTCTGAACCCTCCATGGGAGATAACCCACCTACTTCGCCTAAAACTGACATCTATTTTCGTCCTTCCACCATCATAAACATTACGCAATCACTTAATCTTCCTGAGTTTGAACTCATATCACAACGCGAAATCTACTTCATTTCCCAACTAGGCAACATGAACAGGTCCTTCAACACTCCCACAACTCCGGTATACATAAAATCAAGATAGAAATCAAGCACCGTATAGTTTTTACTATCCCCAAGCAGACCCTTCTCGTCTCGTTCAAATCATATGTACACATTTTGCAGTCACATCATACTCATCGCATAGCTATCCGGTCATCACTCCCACTAACAGAGACACTATCGGACATACAAATCAAAAAGCACGTGCTCACACAATCCACTCCTCAATGCTCGTGATATAGGCTAAACCCGGCCTCAAGTCCTCCAGACTGGTCCAACATCAACACACAGAGATCACACATTTCCCCTCAATCAAGGAATCACAAGCCTTCGATGCATATCTGATACTAAGCTCATACGAGCATATGAATGCATAGAAAGAATTCAAAGAATTACATTTCAAGATAAATCAAGGACACACAATAAGAATTCAAGAATGTGATATTTTTCCAAAAGTTTATGCAGCCTCCCAAGGATAAGTAAAGACGTCTCTGTACCGCGAGACTCAACTAAACCTGCTCATGACTCGTGAGACCTATGTAACCTAGACTCTGATACCAACTTGTCACGACCCAAAACCCGACTTGTCGTGATGACGGCTATCATGGAACTAGGCCAGCCTCAAACCAATGCAACCCAATACCATAATGTAGATTTTCAATATCATTAAAGGAAAACTTTCATCATTTTAAAAAACAAATCATTTAAGACATACGAGAAAGATTCAAATTACAATACATTCGTCCCAAACCAATGGTGTCGCTGAGATCATGAGAATCTAAGGTAAATACATAATCTATCAAACTATCTAAGAGCAAACAAAAAAAGTACAACTCGAAGTGAGAAGGAGAGCCAAACCTTACAAGCGTCGTGCAGTCAATTCAATAAACTTCTAAGTCAGAAGACTCGATAAAACATCCGCCACTAGATCTGAGGTGCCTGAATCTTTACACGAGGTACATGGGGTAACGTGAGTACACCAACTCAATAAGTAACAAGCCCAAACTATGGACCAAGAAGTAGTGACGAAGTCAACCTCTTCATATGATAAATAAGGATATCGTACAGAAATATGGGCATGCTTTCAGTTAATTAAACAGTTTATAATAGGGAAGTAGAGCAAGTAAGGGAATGATAAAGGAGTATAAGCTCTGCTACATGCCGATGCACGTACTAAATGAAATGCACTATGCCAAGTACCTTATGTGCCTAATAACTCGTTGCTCGTCCACTCAGTACTCTTTATGGCTCGTACGGCCTAGGGAAGATCCATCCTGTATATATATACGTCTTTGACAGCAGTCACTCGGTATTGAGGAGAGCCAATCTGGCCTACAGAGAAGATCCATCTCATGGTAATAATAATGACAACTCACAACCACTCGGTACCATACATGGCTCACAAGGCCCATAGAAGATCCATCGCGGAACATATATATACATCGCAGACTATCAGTCCCCAGTACCGAGAAACAGGCGGATCCAGCCTCATGGAGAAGATCTATCTCCATACCTATACTTTGGAGAAGATCTATGCCCAGGGAAGATCCATCCCTCAATATCATCAACTGCACTCACTGGGGGGTGTAAAGACTCTGGAGAGGCTTCTCTGATCCTAAGCGTTATACCAATACCAGCGAAGGCATTATCAATATCATTGTTGCGGCGTGCAGACTTATCTCATATTGTCACTCAACAATCGCCTCTCGGCCTCACTTAGTCAATACTCAACAGTCTCACACTTATTGGCTAAGATATCATGATACAAGTCTGAATAATGATATGATATGTAAAATAGCAATAATCGAGACTGAGGCATGATATAATATGCATGAACATGACAGAGTATAGAATATACATGAAACTAATGACATGACAGCAAGAAACAACATTTCGGGTCTAAAAAATATCGGCATGAAGCCTTAACATGATATTTAGAATGATCTGTAGCTTATCAACTTAATCACATGACTACAACATAATATCAACATAAAAGAGTAACTAAGCGGTGCCATGGAATGATTGAGCACACATTTCTCGTGGTGCACGCCCATACGCCTATCACTAGGCATTGCGTCACCTCAATAGTAATCATAGAACACATAGTTTGGGGTTTTGAACCCTCAGAACCAAGTTTGAAAGCGTTACATACCTCAATACAAGCCAAACTCTAGTCTACGATGCCTTTTCCTCTCGATTCGGCCTCCAAATGCCCCGAATTTAAACAAAATCAATATATAACCATTAAAATACGCTAAGGGGACAAAGCCCACTCAAAAGTAATCAAATTACAACACGAATCCCGAAATTGACCAAACCTGGTCCCTGGGCCCATGCCTCATAATTCGACAAATTTTACATCAATAGAACTCTTACACTCTCGTGAGTTTATACATACTAAGAATACTAAAATCCGACCACAAATGATCCTTAAAATCCCTTATTTTAGGTCAATAAAGTTCCAAGCCCTAACCCCAAATTTTCTACTTATTTTCTCATAGATTTCATTATTAAAACCTTTAAAATCATCATAAAAACGGGTTTAGGTACCAAGGACATTACCTTCAAGAAAACCTCCTGAATTCTCCCTTCAATTAGCTCTCCAAAGCTTCTTCCCGTTTGAAATGTTATGAAAAATCACTCAAAATTGCGAAGGGTGAAATAAATATATTCTGACCCATTAAAACAGCATCTATGGTCCAATTCCCGCATCTGTATGACAGCTTCGGTGCATATTCAACTGCTTTTGTAGTTTCTCATTTAATCCCCTTATCCGCACCTGCGACCTAAGATCTGCATCTGCGGCTCGCAGGTGCGACACACCTTCTATATCTGCAGCTTCTACCTTCTTCGCCTATAGCCGCATCTGCGGCTTGATCTCACTTCTGCGGTCATCGCACATGCGGTTCCCTAACCGCAGGTGTGGTTATGACACTGGAATCAATAGCTGAAGATGCTCCAACATTTTCAGAAACTCCCCGTCAACCATTCGAAATCATCCCGAGGCCGACGGGACCTCAACAAAAAGTACAAACAAGTCATATACCACCTTTCACACTTATACCAATTTTCAAAACACCTCTAACAACATCTAGTCAACCAAATAACATCAGATTCAAGCTTAAGAACTCCAAAAACTTCTGAATTTTGCTTTTGATCTAAACGTCTATCAAACCTCGTTCGAATTACCTACAATTTTACACACACGTCAAAAATGAAACAACGGACCTACTCCAACTTCTGTAACTCCATTCTGACCCCTATATCAAAAACTCATCTATCATTCAAAAAACGCCAAAATTCAAATTTCCACAATTCAAGCTTAAATATACTCCAGACCTCCAAAACACATTTCGATCACGCTCCTAAGTCCCAAATCATCTCTTGAAGCTATTCGAACTATTAGAATTCACATCCAAGCCCTTTTTCACAAAATTCAATATATGGTCGACTTTTCCAACTTAAGCTTACTCAAAAGAGACTAAATGTCTCAATATTTACCAAAACCATTCCGGATTCAAACGGACTAACCTGATACCACATAATACAGATGATCAAAGCATAAAAAAGTAGAAATGGGAAAAATGAGGTGGTAACCCATGAAATGACCGGCCAGATCGACACTACTCTCTTTATCAAAAGATCATCATCAGATAATCTTATTATTCAAATTTATGTTGATGATATTATATTTGAAAGTGATAACAAAATATTATGCAAGGAATTCTCACATCATGCAAAGCATGTTCTTTCTTGGACTTCAAATTCATCAATCAGACTAAGGTATCTTCATATATTGAACGAAGTACACGAAGGAATTGATACAAAAATTTGGAATGAGAGATGCAAATGCTCTTGGAACTCCCATGAGTCCAGCTACATATCTTAACAAAAATGAGAAAAAAAATTGGTGGATAAATCAAAATATCATGGAATCGTTGGCTCTACTTTACTTAACTACTAGTCGACCTGATAATGCTTAGTGCGTGCAGATGTGCCATGTTCCAATTAACTTCCGAAGAGTCCGTGTCACGACCCAATTTCCAAACCCGGTCGTGAAGGTGCCTCTCATGAAGACAAGGCCAGCAAACAGAACAACGACGACTCTTTCGAAATTATTAAACAAAAATGAATAGATAAATACAACTTATTGACAATAATTATCGATATCTACAACCCAACACAACTCGACCAGGGTGTCACAAGTCACAAGCATCTATAAGGATTTTTAATACAACTACAAAGTCTGTAATGCATAGAATAAAAACTGAAAATCAAGAGGAAGAAACTCGGAGCCACGAACGCGGGCGGTCACCTTGCTCAGCTACCCTAGTAATACCTTCAATCAGCTAATAAACCGCTACCGGGTGAACACTACCTACAACTACACATGAAGTGCAGGGAGTAAAGTGAGTACTCTAACCCAGTGAGTATAAAAGTAAATAATAACTGAGCGGTAAGAAAACACGTAAAGCACACTATCATGCTATATAGGGCGGCGTAAATCTTTAATAAATCAGTAAAACAGTGAAAATCCTTTAGAAAATATTTGGGCTCAGTTAAAACTTCCTTTAATAATATTCTTCCCAACAAGTGAGTAAATGAATGCGAAGACAGATAGTGGAAATCAGCACACAAGTCAGCCTCCCGGGCACATCTCTCCACTAACAATTAATACTAGGGTATCTGGTAAACAATGCAAGAAGTAGCATGGATGCTAATGAAATGAGACTGTTGAATGTCATGACACGTAGAACAAACATGAACCAATGCATGAATGCAATGCAATGCATATGACCCCTGCGGCGCGCAGCCTGATCCAATTTGGGTTCCCATGCTCACTTTGGGGGTTCAGACTCCAGAGGGGCTCCTACAGCCCAAGCGCAATATCAATGTAACACCACTACAACGTGCAGCCTGAGCCATCCATATATACATAAATCACCATAACACTGCTACGGCGCGCATCCCTATCCATGCTTAGTCCAGAAATGCACAAAGCTACTTGGGCACTATTAGAATCATAGTTCTCAACTTAAAACATCAATAAAATATTGTTTATGTTTTCAAATCTTAGAAGAATAGCTGAGTATGCAAATAGTATTAAAAACCCTGGACCGAGATCAAATAATATGCAAAGCAATGCGAAAAAAGTGATATCAATCCCTGAAAGATTCACATAGTTGGCATGAAGCCCAAATATGTCAATTAACCCAATATTATGATGATAACAAGTAGTTTTAGTCAAATACACGACAAAAATCAACAATCGGAACAGACCAAGTCACAATCCCCAAACCTGCTCTATCCCACGCTCATATTCGGCGTGCAAGTCACCTTAATACAGCACTATGATATGAAAATCTAGGGTTTCAAACCCTCAGAATATCATTTATAAGTATTACTCACCTCGAACCGGTGAATTCTCTAGTTCGCAACGCCATTGCCCCTCAAAACTGGTCTCCACGCGTGTCGAATCTAACAATAATCAGAGCGAATACATCACAATATGCTAAGGGAATAATACCCAATCGAAAATATTCTAGAAATAGAAAAAATTTCGAAACTAGCAAAACCCGAGCCCCGGGCCCGCTTCTCAAAAAATTACAAAACTCACATTACCGGATTCCTCGTCTCGCCACGAGTTCATACATACCAAGAACTCCCAAATCCGAGCTCAAATGCCTATCAAATCCCAATTTGAAATATCAAAAACTCAAGCCCTAGTTCATCAATTTTAGGCTTAATTTCCACGAATTTACATATTGATTCTTCAATAAAATGATGTTTCTAGAACAATGGACTCACCTCCAATCAATTCTTGTCTAAACCCTATTCAATTTCTACCAAAAAGCTCTCAAGTTCTCAACAATGGAGGAAAATGAACCAAGATTCACGGATGAAATAATATAAAAGCCATGCTTCCCAGATATTTTTCTCTACGCGAACGCGAGGGTCCTTCTGCTTTTGCAACGACAAAAATATCACTCTGCCAAAAATTCCCTTCGCGAATTCGGCTTCATCCACGCAAACACGAAGGCATGGGTCCTTCACTTACGTGAACGCGAACCTCCCCCACGTGAACGCGATGGCTTACCAGCTTCGCCTACGTGATTGCTTGATCACTGATGCGAACGCATAGGCCAAATTTCCTTGCCATCAGATTTACTCTATGCGTTCGCGACTCACCCCACGCGAACGCGATGAATAATATTTTTCCATAGCACCAACAACTGAAACCTGCAATCTCAAGTCCAAAAATGGTCCGATTGGCCCTCCGAAATCACCCAAGGCCCCCAGAACCTCAACCAAAAGCACCGACATGTCTTAAAAAATTATCCAAACTTGTTCCAATCATCACAATCCATCAAACAACACCAAAATCATCAATTCTCATTGGATTAATGCCTAAGTTCTTAAAAAACCTTAGAAATACGTATTTGATCAAAAATCCGAACAAAACACCTCTGAATGACCTGAACTTTTACTCACATATCCAAAATCACTCAATGGAACTACTGCAACTCTCAGATACTCCATTCCGACCCTCTGACCGATATCTCACCTATCGATCGGAATTCACCAAAATACTAACTTCGCCAATTCAAGCCTAATTCTATATCGGACCTCCAAAATCAATTCTGACCTCATTCATAGGTCACAAATCACTTCCCAAATCTAACCAACCGAAAATTTCATCCGAGCCCTCTAAATCATAAGTCAATATCCTTTTGACTTTTCCAATATAAGCCTTCCTAAAAGAGACTAAATGTCTCATTTCCTACCAAAACCAAACCAATTTGGCTCTAACTCACCAAATGCCGATAATGAAACATGAAGAAGAAATAAATGGGGAAAACGGGGTAGTAACACATGAGACGACGGGTCGGGTCATCATATCCTCCCCAACTCAAACCAATGCTCGTCCTCAAGCGTACCTAAAGTTGTCCTAGAAGCCAACCAATAGCTGAATGACCTTACCAAGCATATATCCGGGGTGATCCCATGTCACCCTATCTCACATAGGTCGGACAACACAACTTAGCGGAAATTACCCAATCCAGTATAGCCCATAAACCATAGAACTACCTTTTCACTTCTAAAACCATCAATACGATCACAACCTCACACCTATACTTTGAATAGTCACGAACCAGCTGTACTAACCCTTACTTGCAACCTCCATGAAATCACATGATATCCCACATAATCCAAGCACTCGAAATAATAATGTTTATTCACAGTAGTTACCCACAACAAACAAATACCGATAGAAAATCTCTAATTTAGCTAAAGTCTTCTTCCAACATTTTCATATACTGCCAACGATAAATGAAACACGCGATAAACCTTAACCATGTCTCGAATTAACAATTCATGAAGCCAATTCCCTTTGACTAATACCACAACAGATTTATGGGCCGAACCTCGATATTATCTTCTAACAAGCTGAAATCAAATCTTTTCGTATTCTTCAACGACTCAAACGATCACCTCGAATCCAACACACCACTATGGTGGTGTGACACCTCGGTACAGGCCCCAGCCACAACTTGTTGTTGGAAACACGTTCTCAAAGCATTATACTAAAACGTGTGTTCATATGTGTAGGTTTTGATGAATGACAAACGATGCGCAATTGATATATGACGAAGTTCAAGTACAAGCGCACAATTGATATATAACGAGATTCAAGCACAAGACCAATTTTTATAGTTTTACATGAGTCGTTCTTAACTGTGATCTTGATCCGACAACTTGACCCATGACATGGCTTCTCTCGTAAAATTATTTTTACAAAATCATTCATATTTTATTTAATGCTAAATGATTTTAAATCATGCATATTTACTTTAGTCAAAATGATTTTTAAACATGCCTCAAAAATCTGGACTAAGATAATCGATTATGTACTTATGATAATCGATTATGTTAAGCCAAGACTGCATGACAATCGATTGTGAACTAATGACAATCGATTGTGTTAAGGCAGTGAGCATCAGATTTTTCAAATCTGCATGACAATCGATTGTGAGCCTTATGACAATCGATTGTGATGAGGCAGTGTCCATCAAAGTTTTTCAACGCTCAAAATAATCGATTGTGAAGTTAATGATAATCGATTGTGAAGAGACAGTGTCCATCAGATTTTTCAAAGTCACAAAATAATCGATTGTGAACATATGACAATCGATTGTGTTGAGACAGTGTCTTCCAGACTTTTTCAAAGTTATTAAATAATCGATTGTGAGTATATAACAATCGATTGTCACGAGGCAGTGTCTAAATTGATTTTTCAAGACAGATATATAATCGATTGTTAACTTAGTATAATCGATTGTATAACTAACCGTTGCCAAAATATTTTCAAATACCGTCAGGTAATCGATTGTTGATTTTGTACAATCGATTATTGAAATTAAAATCTGGAAAAGATTTTTTGAACGTTGCTGAATAATCGATTATTGATTTTGTACAATCGATTGTTGAAATTAAAATCTGAAAAGGATTTTTTGAACGTTGCTGAATAATCGATTATAGATTTTGTATAATCGATTGTTTTACGTAAAATCTGGAAATGAATTTTTGAACGTTGCCAATAATCGATTGTTGACCTTAGATAATCGATTGTTAAGCGTAAAATCTGGGATTGATTTTTGTAACGATTGGCAAACAATCGATTGTGGTTTCTTGACAATCGATTGTCACTGAGTAAAATCAGCAGTTCTTAATTGGCAATTAGGCAACGGTAATGCCAAGTTTTTCAACTATAAATACAGCTTAAATTCAGTCTTTTGAGTACACAATAACACATAACAACTGATCATTCAATTGCTAAAGCTTGCATACTCTATTGCTTATTATTTTATATTCATTACATAAGTTTTTGAGAGCCAAAATATTGTTCAAAGTTGTTGTGATCTTGAGCGTATTCTTTTACTCATCTCTACTCATTAAGGAGTGTCTTGTTTGAGTGCTTAGTGTATTGTACACTTGAAAAGAACTGTTATTCTCCTGTTGTAAGAAGGAACTTGTGTTTCCTTGGTTGAAGTCTTGGAGTGTTGTATCTCCGAGCAAAGGTGTTGATGCTTGTGTCCTCAAGTTGTAATGGTTTGTTAAGCACCCGGAAGCTTGACAAGTTAGTGGAAATCTCGAGAGAGTCTCTCGGGGACTGGACTAGCCACGGGTTGTGGTGAACCAGAATACTTCGGTGTGTTCTTTCTTATTTATCGCACTTATTTATTTCCTGCAAATTTTAAATTCCGCAAGTTTACGCTAATTTTTATTATAACGCTATTCACCCCCCCTCTAGCGTTAAGCGTATTATCTAACAATTGGTATCAGAGCCCAACTCTCTTAAGACTTAACAGTTTGAGAGAAACTTCCATGGCTTCTACTCGTGACTCTTTTGCAGGAATAGAGGAAGGACAGTGCTCCACCCGACCACCACTATTCAACGGTACAAACTATACGTACTGGAAGGAGAGGATGAAAATCTTCGTTCAAGCAAACAATTTTCATCTTTGGAAGGTGATAACAAAGGGAAATCAAATTCCAACCAAAAAGGTTGAAAACGAATAGGTTCCCAAGTCCGAAGAAGAATATGACGCGGATGATGTCCGAAAGGTGCAAAATAATGCTAAAGCAATTAATTTATTATATTGTGCTGTAAATGCTGACGATTACAGGAAAATATCGTGTTGCACAACGGCGAAGGAAATGTGGGACAAGCTGGAAATTACGTACGAAGGTACGGACCAGGTAAGGGAAGCCAAAATTGATTTCCTAACCCATGCTTATGAATTATTTCACATGAAGGAAGGTGAAAAGGTAGATAAAATGTTTGAACGATTTTCAATAATCGTAAATGACCTACATGCTCTCAAGAAGACTTTCATGGATAGGGAACTTGTCCAAAAAATCCTTAGAAGTCTCACTCCGGCATGGCGATCAAAGGCCGACGCGATTCAAGAGTCCATTGGCGTCTCAAATGTTACCATCGACGCATTAAGAGGTAATCTTAAGACTTATGAATCTACTATACTTAACCCTCTTGTTGATGATCAAAGGAGGCAAAGAATCGCTCTAAAGGCAAGCACAAGCCAACCGCAAGTTGATGAGGACGGAGACAACGAGTTTGGACTCGTTATCAAAAGATTTCAAAAGTTCATGCGAAAAGAGTATGAACGAAAGGGCAAAAAGCAAGGAGAACAAATAAAGTGCTATGAATGCGGAGAAACCGGGCACATCAAATCAAATTGCCCAAACATCAAAAAGGAAAAGAAACCTTTCAAAAAGCAACGTGCATATATATCTTGGGGAGGAGATTCCGGAGATGAGTCAAGCGAAGGAGAAGAAGAGGAAAGCGCAAACCTTTGTCTTATGGCACAAGAAGACAAGCAAGATGAGGTATGTCAAATCTCTTCTAAAAATTTCTTTTCCCTTGAAGAAATGCAAAATGCTTTTGATGAGTTATATAGTGAATTTATTAAAGCTTCAAAAACTGTTAAATGCATAAAGGAAAATGCTTCTTCAAAAGAAAAAGATTTTCAAAAACAACTTTCATTGAAAGAAAAGGATTTGGAAAAACTGGTTTTAGAAAATGAGAAGTTGAAAGAGGAAAACAAGTTTTTCGGAAAAAGAAGTGCCGACAAGCCCGAATGCTCTATTAGAAATTGTACTTCTTGCATGCATCTCAAAAATGAAGTAGAAAGGCTTAAGGGCACCTTAGATAAGTTTAATTCTTCTCACAAAAATTTGAATGAGGTCCTTGTTAGTTTGAAGTCAACCAAGCATGGCATAGGTTTTAAGAATGAGCCTAAAGAAAAGGTTGAAGCCAAACCCCAACCACCTAAGGCTCAACCTAGGATTAATAAAACAAATGCTCATCCTAGAAATAACAACCCTAGAACCAATATGCATGCTAGACCAAATGTTGAACACCTTAGAAGACCTAGAAATGACTTACCACCTAGAAATAACTACTCTAGAAATGATGCATATTCTAGGCCACACACTAGAAGGAAGTTTGAACCTTTTAGAACACCTAGAAATGGCCCTCAACCTAGAAACAATTATTCTAGAAATGCTGCTCATAGTAGTAGGAATGACTTTCATGAAATGCGCAATAGCCATAGTGTCGAAAATAGAGTGAACAATTTTCGTCCGTCTAATTACTATGAACCTAGAAGGATGCATAATCCCAACGTGACTTGTCATTATTGTAGACGAATTGGTCATATTGCTCCTGCATGTTTTACACGACATAGACATATCACTCAATCGCATCATTATGATATGCCCAACCCTCAAGGACCCAAAATGACATGGGTACCTAAAACGCATTAATTTGTTTTGTAGGTGTGTTTGAAGGGATCAAGTGTACTATGGTACCTTGATAGTGGATGCTCCAAGCACATGACGGGAGACGAATCCAAATTCCTTCAACTAGAACACAAAGAAGGAGGAAGTGTTATTTTTGGTGACAACAATAAAGGAAAGATTATCGGCATCGAATCGGTCGGTAAGGATGAAAATTCTTCTATTAAGCATATATTACTTGTTAAAGGTTAAAAGCATAACCTCTTGAGCATAAGTCAATTATGTGACAAGGGAAATCTTGCCTTATTTGATTCGAATGAATGCTTAGTATTTAGACGTAGTGGTTTCAAAATTATCCTTCGTGGTTTTAGAGTGGATAATATTTATATGGTTGATCTTGCTAATTCCTCACCCGAATATGTGAATTGCCTTATGAGCAAAGAGGATGATACTTGGCTATGGCATCGTAGAGTAGCACATATAAACATGCATCTTTTGAACAAATTGATTTCACAAAACTTAGTTATTGGTCTTCCCATTTTGAGATTTGAAAACGACTCTATTTGTGATTCTTGTCAAAAAGGGAAGCAAACAAATGCATCTTTCAAATCGAAAAACATTGTTTCAACTACTAGACCATTGCAATTGCTTCACATGGATTTATTTGGACCATCTCGCATTGAATGTCTAGGAAGAAATCGTTATGCTTTTGTGATTGTTGATGATTATTATAGAGTCACTTGGACTTTATTTCTTGCCAATAAAAGTGATGCTTTTCAGAATTTTAAATATTTCCTTAAACGTGTTCAAAACGAAAAGGAAACAACCATCACTTCAATTAGAAGTGATCATGGGGGAGAGTTTGATCACAATCTCTTTGCGGACTTTTGTGACGAACTCGGCATCGAGCATACCTTTTCCGCTCCACGAACACCACAACAAAATGGGGTAGTAGAAAGGAAAAATAGGTGTCTCGAAGAGATGGCTAGAACCATGCTCAAAGAGGCTAAGATTCCCAAACATTTTTGGGCGGATGCCGTGAGTACCGCATGCTACATCTTAAATAGAGTAGTTATAAGGCCAATACTCATGAAGACCCCTTATGAACTCTACAAGGGAAGGAAACCAAATATCTCCCATCTTAGAGTATTCGGTTGTAAAGTTTTTATTCATAACAATGGAAAAGATCAATTGGGAAAATTTGATGCTAAGTCCGATGAGGGAATTTTCATTGGTTATTCTTCACGTAGAAAAACATATATGGTTTTTAATAAAAGAACCGAAACTGTGGAGGAATCCCCTCATGTTGTATTTTCCGAAAATAATGCTCGCTTGGCGAGAAAGGATTCCGGTTTTGATCTTGCAGGTATCTTAGATAGTTTGAAAGACAAAATACAAGAGGAAACGCCTAAGGAAAATCAAGACGAATTTTTGAAACAACCAACGGAGGAAGCGCCACAATTGGAGAAAGAAACAAAAATGCCTAACGAATGGAGGACAATCAAAGATCACCCTCTCGAACAGGTAATTAGCGACGTCGAAGAAAAGGTAAGTACCCGAAACTCCCTTAAGAACACCTTAGGACATACTACTTTTATGTCTCAAATTGAACCAATAACCATCTCCGAAGCAATTGGGGATGAATTTTGGACCTTGGCAATGCAAGAGGAGCTTAAACAATTCAAACGGAATGACGTTTAGGATTTGGTGCCAAGACAAGAAAATCATACCATAATTGGTACGAAATGGGTTTTTCGAAACAAACTAGATGAAAATGGTGTAATCACTAGAAACAAAGCTAGGCTCGTAGCAAAAGGCTATAACCAAGAAGAGGGTATTGACTATGAAGAAACATATGCTCCCGTAGCTAGATTAGAAGCTATTCGTCTATTGCTCGCATTTGCCTCTTCTATGAATTTCAATTTATATCAAATGGATGTGAAAAGTGCTTTTCTAAATGGTGTTATTCAAGAAAAAGTTTATGTTGAACAATCCCCCGGTTTTGAAGATTTTAAATCTCCCGATCATGTTTTCAAACACAAAAAGGCTCTTTATGGTTTAAAACAAGCTCCCCGAGCTTGGTATGAAAGATTGAGTAAATTTCTATTGGAAAATGATTTCATTAGAGGAAAGTTTACACCACTCTTTTTGTTAAGCATAAAAACAATGATATTTTATTAGTTCAAATCTATGTGGATGATATTATATTTGGTGCTACTAACAATGTCTTGTGCAAGGAATTTTCCGATTTAATGACAAGCGAATTTGAGATGTCTATGATGGGTGAGTTAACATTCTTTTTGGGATTACAAGTAAAGCAAACGAAAGAAGGTACGTTCATTTGCCAAGCCAAATATTGCAAAGAATTGCTGAAACGATTTGAAATGAACAATGCAAAAGCAATGGCGACTCCCATGAGCACATCCGATCATCTAGACAAAGATGAGAAAGGTAAGGAAGTCGACACTAAGAAGTATCGAGGTATGATTGGCTCTCTTCTTTACCTTACTGCTAGTCGTCCGGACATCATGTTTAGCGTGTGCTTATGCGCCCGTTATCAATCGTGTCCGAAGGAGTCTCACCTTACTGCGGTAAAACTGAGTTTGAAGTACCTTGTTGGTACTACAAATGTGGGTCTATGGTACCCCAAAGGTTCTTCATGCCAACTCGTTGGCTATTCCGACTTCGATTTTGCTGGATGCAAATTAGACCGCAAGAGCACTAGTGGCACTTGCCATTTGCTCGGTAGGTCTCTCGTTTCTTGGTTTAGCAAGAAACAAGTAAGTGTTGCGTTGTCCACAACCGAGGCTGAATATGTAGTCGCGGGGAGTTGTTGCGCTCAAATCCTATGGATGAAACAACAACTCTTGGACTATGGCTTAAGTCTTGATCATATCCCTCTTAGATGTGATAATACTAGTGCCATATGCTTGACGAAGAACCCCGTTCTTCATTCGCGAACAAAACACATTGAAATTAGACATCATTTTATAAGAGATCACGTTCTCAAGGACGATGTCGAAATCGAATTTGTTGAAACCAAAGATCAATTGGCCGACATCTTTACAAAGCCCTTAGAGAAAGAGTCCTTCTTCCGAATTCGTAGTGAACTCGGGATTATTGACTCCACGTTGATCTAAGTCATGCATTGCATCTTTTTTTTTCATGATTTCTAACTTGAGCGTCGGAGACGTCTAACGATTTTTTGCAGGTATCGCCATAAAGGTAGGAGGAATTATAAAGCATGACGCGCAATAATCGAGTCTTCATCAGAAAAATCGGTTTCTGTCGTCTAATAATCGATTATCTTGTATCAATAATTGATTGTACTGCTATTATTTGAGTTATTGTACTTTCTTTAAGAAATCATGCTTTATTTTCAATAAATAAACAAGTTTTTTTAATCCTTGCCATCTTATTACATTTTTTTGCTAATGGCAAAAGGGGGAAGATAACGGGTATGCACTCTCAATACTTATCGGCATAAATTGAGGGGGAATTCATATATTGAGGGGGAACAAATTGCATATCCATATACTTGTTGCATATCTTTACTTGTCTTGAATCGTCATTATGAATTGTTTAATTTGCATATCCTGCTTAAAGTTTGCCATTATCAAAAAGGGGGAAATTGTTGGAAACACGTTCTCAAAGCATTATACTAAAACGTGTGTTCATATGTGTAGGTTTTGATGAATGACAAACGATGCGCAAATTGATATATGACGAAGTTCAAGTACAAGCGCACAATTGATATATAACGAGATTCAAGAACAAGACCAAGTTTTATAGTTTTACATGAGTCGTTCTTAACTGTGATCTTGATCCGACAACTTGACTAATGACATGGCTTCTCTCGTAAAATTATTTTTACAAAATCATGCATATTCTATTTAATGCTAAATGATTTTAAATCATGCATATTTACTTTAGTCAAAATGATTTTTAAACATGCCTCAAAAATCTGGACTAAGATGATCGATTATGTACTTATGATAATCGATTATGTTAAGCCAAGACTGCATGACAATCGATTGTGAACTAATGACAATCGATTGTGTTAAGGCAGTGAGCATCAGATTTTTCAAATCTGCATGACAATCGATTGTGATGAGGCAGTGTCCATCAAAGTTTTTCAACGCTCAAAATAATCGATTGTGAAGTTAATGATAATCGATTGTGAAGAGACAGTGTCCATCAGATTTTTCAAAGTCACAAAATAATCGATTGTGAACATATGACAAAATTGTGTTGAGACAGTGTCTTCCAGACTTTTTCAAAGTTATTAAATAATCGATTGTGAGTATATAACAATCGATTGTCACGAGGCAGTGTCTAAATTGATTTTTCAAGACTGATATATAATCGATTGTTAACTTAGTATAATTGATTGTATAACTAACCGTTGCCAAAATATTTTCAAATACCGTCAGATAATCGATTGTTGATTTTGTACTATCGATTGTTGAAATTAAAATCTGGAAAAGATTTTTTGAACGTTGCTGAATAATCGATTGTTGATTTTGTACAATCGATTGTTGAAATTAAAATCTTAAAAGGATTTTTTGAACGTTGCTGAATAATCGATTATTGATTTTGTATAATCGATTGTTTTACGTAAAATCTGGAAATGATTTTTTGAACGTTGCCAATAATCGATTGTTGACCTTAGATAATCGATTGTTAAGCGTAAAATCTGGGATTGATTTTTGGAACGATTGGCAAACAATCGATTGTGGTTTCTTGAAAATCGATTATCACTGAGTAAAATCAGCAGTTCTTAATTGGCAATTAGGCAACGGTAATGCCAAGTTTTTCAACTATAAATACAGCTTAAATTCAGTCTTTTGAGTACACAGTAACACATAACAACTGATCATTCAATTGCTAAAGCTTGCATACTCTATTGCTTATTATTTTATATTCATTACATAAGTTTTTGAGAGCCAAAATATTGTTCAAAGTTGTTGTGATCTTGAGCGTATTCTTTTACTCATCTCTACACATTAAGGAGTGTCTTGTTTGAGTTCTTAGTGTATTGTACACTTGAAGAGAATTGTTATTTTCTTGTTGTAAGAAGGAACTTGTGTTTCCTTGGTTGAAGACTTGGAGTGTTGTATCTCCGAGCAAAGGTGTTGAGGCTTGTGTCCTCAAGTTGTATAGGTTTGTTAAGCACTCGGATGCTTGACAAGTTAGTGGAAATCTGGAGAGAGTCTCTCGGGGATTGGACTAGCCACGGGTTGTGGTGAACCAGAATACTTCGGTGTGTTCTTTCTTATTTATCACACTTATTTATTTCCTTCAAATTTTAAATTCCGCAAGTTTACGCTAATTTTTATTATAACGCTATTCACCCCCCCTCTAGCGTTAAGCGTATTATCTAACACTTGCATAATACGCACACCGATAAGAAACGGTGTGGACATACTCAGATCATGACAAATGACATGAACGAAAGAGTTAAACCTCAAGCTTATCAGTACCAACATAACACAAGGCTGAGACCCCGTCTCACATCATAGAAATAGAACACCTGAATCTACCCCAAAGGGTCATAATTCCACGTAGCCTCGCTACAATGCGCGATCCTATCCACACACTGTCACACATGAAGCACTTCAAGTCGCTATGCTCAAAATCAATAGCCACACACAATTTTTGATGTGTGCAACCAATCAATTCCTTACACCCACGGTGAAACAAATAACACATGGCACTCAACCCAATAGGCCATAATCAATACTCCAGACACCAAGCAACACTCAATTACTCTTCCCGCTCGACTTCCCCTCTAAAACCTCAATAGAACTGAACCACATATGCCCATATCCAACAAATCCTAACGTCTCACAACACAGAAAAGCAACTCAAAGATCTCCTTTGATCACTAACAAGCTCAATAATAATCGAATCTACCTATCCCTCAACAATACAACTCAGGGTCAACCAAGCTAACCCAAGCTAAATATGTAGCCACCTCGGCCTGCAATCGAACTCAATACCAAGAAACCTGAAGCTTCTCCTCCCACCACTATATCTCTTACCGGAGCCGTTCGATACGATGCATGGCAGCAAATAAATACCAAAATCAACAATCTCGCCTGGCAACATGCTCGACCACAAGAAACGCATCCGATAAAAAAGTACCTCAGTACATGAACTAAATCAATGACAGAAACCTATGTATTGACATCCGCCACGAAGGCCCAATTAAGAAAAACAATCCTTCCCAGCCGTCCTCTGGTTTTTGGAATACAATCACTCTGCTAGAACATAATCTGATGCACTCCGCCATGCAACCTGTGACGTTCTCTTACATAATCCATAGCATCATAGTCTAGAATAACCAACACTGAGAAAACCATTTAACACCCAATTATCATATCTAGAATCTAATATACCAAGAAAATAAATATCCACTCGGGTCTCCAAATTCCAATAGCAGTTAACGGTACCAACACTTACGATCCACAATCAATACACAGTGTATACCTGAGAACTCCCAGTCTCCAACTCCAAATAGCACACGAATCACTGTACCTGATCCCAAATTCCGCAATATGAATACATATTACACCTCGAGTATCCAAATCATTCAATGAAAGATATTCAAAAATTACCCTATCCATCAAACAAACTCAGATATCAGCGGTCGATCTAGAGGGAATGTGTTGCAATACTACTGATATATCATCAGTCTAAACACATTACCGCTTTCCGAGACAAATACTCTCGTCAAATCACTTCCAATTAGTAGTTCAATTTCCTTAATTACCTGAGGCTACCCGTTGGCGAAGAATTATATGAACTTCTTTTTAGAACTGAATTGTAACTAATCTAGCCAAGACCTTCCGTCAATCACATCTAGAAGAAGAATCATAACACATTCCATGCTTCGCATGCCCCCAGAAAGTATATACATCTCCCAACCACGGTAAAACTCAACAAGAACTCTCTCCCAGTTCCATTTGCATAAGCTTAACTGTTAGGACTGAATCCAGCCATCCAAACCAAACTAAGGAAGTTGTCAAAACTCAAGAGGTTTGTTGTACAATACATGTAAGGGCTCACAACCTCACACACATACAAAGAATTAATCATATCCTTACCATACCGATCGATCTACTATCAAGTTATTTCGTCTATTTAATTTTCTTTTTGATTCATCATCAACTTGATATTTCCTCTTGCTGTAGCACACAATGCTTCAACCTAGGTACACTACATGAGACCCAAGAGACCACACTGTCAAAGACCCATTGACCACGGAATACCCCCTCAAATGTTCCCAGAGATACCACATTCCAGAATACTCTACTTGAAGAACTTACTATGAACCTGAATTCGTTACCATTACCTTCTAGATACCGATGCATAGGACCTCATAATTAACATAAAAATACCATAAGCCTCGACATTCTCCAATGAATACAAAGTCTCTGACCGCATACACAACCTTGAGACACCTGATTGTTACATGTAGAATCTATAACACAATAAAACCATTCTCAAGAGTCATACTTCATACTCGAACTGCAGTTTACCTGATCAAATAGGCATAACCACCCGTGTCTCATTAGCACTCTAACACCGCAGTACGTGATCTCATTCCGATACAACCAAATAACTTCCTTCTCTTTACGCTAAGCATTCTTTATAAACAACAGCTCAAGAAATCCTATTAGTTCCACATATCTACAAAGTAGCATATAACCTTTGTTGAATTTTGCTTCACTCGTGCCATCCTTGGCTCAATTTCTGCAACCAAAACTGATCCGCTAGCATATCTCAAAACAGAACCAACATAGCACATGACCGTTCAATCAACTAATCCACAGTAACATCCCCAACTTGGCTCGAAGACATATATCATAAAACACTCAATAACCCATAATATTTTTACTCTAATGATGTCACAATATCATAGTGAGATTAAACTCAAATCATCTACTAGTTTGTCAAAACACAGATCATCTAGTACTGAAATCCTCGGGAAACCTCGGATCTATCCCCACATCAGTTGAGTCCACCCTCTAAAGCGACCCGAATTTATTAAATTTCAGCACGTACTCTTCAATTACACATGAGATAATCTAATAATATACATAAGAATCGTACCACTTAAGAACACTTCGCAGGAGATAACCCACATTCTCCGCCTCAATATACAGCACACCTTTCCACCATTATATACGTTACACAGTCATTTAGTCTTCCTGAGTCTGAACTCATACAACCACATGTAATGCACTTTACTTTCCAACTAAGAGACATGAAAAATATTCTTCACGCGCCCATAACTCAAGCCTACACAACAGATCACAGTAGGAAATGTATCACTTAACAGTTCATCTATTATCCAGCAGACTTCTTCACCACTACCAAGTCATATAAATACACCTCAAAGCACTAACATATTCATCACATGGATATCCAACCGCCGTTCCAGCTAATAAGGACAATACTGAACATATAAGTTCAAAACACTTGCTAACACAATCAGCACCTCGGTGCTCAAGCGATAAACAAAGATCTGGTCTTAAGTCCTCCAGACTGGCCCAACATACTCACGAAGATAAAATCTCGCCCCTTGATCGGGGAATCACAATCCATCAAGACACATTTAATACTGAGCGCTCATGTGAGCATACAGATGTATGGAGGGATTCTCAAGAGCTATATCTCAAGCTGAATCAAATATTCACGATAAGAATTCCAAGAAGGTGAAGTTTTTCTTAAAGTTTCTGCAGCCTCTCGAGGATAAATACAGACGTTTCCGTATCGATCCGCGAGACTCTACTAAGCCTGCTCATGACTCATGAGACCTAGTAACCTAGGCTTTGACACTAACTTCTAACGACCCAATTTTCTAACCCGGTCGTGATGGCGCCTCTCGTAGAAATATCTGGTATTATATACTTTTTGCAATTTAAGTTACGTACTAACTTTATATCTACCTCGATTAAAGGATTCAGTCGACTAACATTAAAATATCCAACTACCAAGTGAAAGAAACAAATAGTTACAACTCCCTCCCCCCCCCCCCCTTCCCATCTTGTACTTTCATTTAGTTCTCTTTGACAAAATAGAGAATGTTTAGAGGCTCTGGAGCGAGTTAAAGTGGTGTTTGAAGGTTGAATTATTCCCAAATTAAGATTAGTATTTGGGTTAACCTTAACTTGAGAGATTTTTTCCTAAACTAGACTTAGTTGTCAAGCGCTACATATTTTGGGTAGCATATATGCAATATGACGAGCATATATGCTGATACTATGTGCTTCCCTTATTGGGATAATTTAGGTACTTCATGTCTTATATGCTTTACATGATCTCTTCTTGTTGCATGACTTATTTAGCATCTTCTCCGTGATATTATCATGTTATATGCATCCCTTTACATGGTAACATGATATATTGTATGTATGTCGAATTACATGCTTTGTTGGCAGTCATGCATCGTACATATGCATCTTCATTTCCATTTGAGACATGTTAGGGAGCCTAGTTTTGGAGCTTAATTAGAGACTTGAGGGTAAGCTACTCTTCTAGTTCCGAAGTTCACTAAAGCCACCTTCTCTTATCTAGTCGTTACTACATTTTTTATTCAGAAGGAATTTGTACTATATTAAGTACAATTGCTTTATTATTCATAATAATCGGCCATGATGTCTTACTAAAAGTTCTTAGGGGATTTGTGTTAGTATTTTCGTATTGTATCATACTTATTATCAGATATCCACATCTTTACTAGACTCCATTTATAGTATTTCCATATTATATTATACTTATGATCATCTATCTATGTTGTTATTAGAACTCAATTATTATTCTTGTTTAGTATGACAAAATTTGGTTATAATGATTATGTGATTCGCTTAGCTGGTGATGTTATGTAGCGTTGTATATCGGTAGGATTTGGATGTTGTGATTAGAAGAATGGTGAATGGAAAATGAAGGGAAGAAAGTGGAAGGAAAGTAAGCTCCCTTTTGTTTTGAAAAGAGTAAGTGTGCCTCATTGGTGGTTGAAAGAAAAGTAAATGTGTTTATATTGAGAAAGCATTTCTCATGGTGTTAAACGGGTTTGAAAGAAAGTAAGACTCGTGTTGTCGTGGTTGTCGCCGCAAGCTCGGCTCAGATTCGTATTTAGCTTCAGATTTGAATTTGGTCAAAGATTGATTGATTGATTAAATTTTTTGGAAAAAATTTCTTTCAATTAATTAATTAGTTAACGAAGATTCAACTCGGAATAACCCAGGACCCCGTGACAAGACCCAATCTATTTTTTTCCCAGATTTTTTTAAATACTTTTTCCCGAAATATTTCAAATGGAAAACATTTTCACCTATTCCAACAGCCATGGCTATTTCTGAAAGATAGCAAAACTTTTCAGAAATATTGCTAAGAAATGGCTATAAATATGCCTTGACCCCAAAATCTATTTTTACAAAATTTTCTAAACTTCTCCTTCTTCAGTATATTTAAAATTCTAGTGCGGTTCCAGTGGTTCGCTGTTTCACCAGCATTTTTAGTACCAACACTCTGGCGAATTAAACTGTTCTATCCTGGGAGGAAAATATCCCAGCACCTCAGGTACTTAAGGGAAATAATGATGTGATGACCCGACCCGTCGTCTCTTGTATCCCCGTCCCGTTTTTCCCGTTATAAGCTTCTTCACGTGTTATTATATGTGTTAGGTGAGTTTGAAGTGTTTCATATCGAATTTGGATAGAAATGAGACAAATAGTCTCTTTAAGGAAAAGCTTAAGTTGAAAAAGTCAACCGAATGTTGACTTCTGAGTTAGAGGGCTCGAAACGGATTTCCAATGATTCGACAAGTTTCAAGGGATTATTTGTGACTTGGGAGAGAAATCATAATTGAATTTGGAGGTCCGGTGTAGAATTAGGCTTGAATTGGCTAAGTTGAATTTCGGCAAATTCCGGTTGATAGGAGAGAATTTGATCCGAGGGTCGGAATGAAATTCCGAGAGTTGCAGTAAGTTCGTTAGGTAATTTTAGATATGTTTGCTAATTTTCAGGTTATTCGAACTTCGTTTGGTTGGTTTCGGCATCGAATGTGATTTTGGAAAACTCTAATTTATCTTAGGCTTTGATTTGAGGAAAATGATGATTTTTTGTGTTAATGGCGGTTTTTTCAGAGCTCGAGCAAGTTTAAATAAGGTATTTGGTCATAATTGTATTTTTGGTTTGGACCCCGAGGGTCTCGGGGTGATTCCGGATGGGTAAACGAGAATGTTTTTGGAGTTTCTTAAGATTTGGGAGTCTGGTTTCTGGTATTTACGCATTTGCGGACAATGGGCCATGTAGGCGGCGTCCGCTGATGCGGAGGATGGGCCGCAGAATTGTCCAAGGGTGAAAGGCTGGGACCGTAGGAGCGGTTTGGAAAATGCAGAAGCGGTCGATAGGATTTTAAATTGGACCGCAGAAGCGGTCGATATGATTTTAAATTGGACCGCAGAAGCGGTCAAATTGTTGCATAGGCGGAAGCCGCTTAAGCGGAAGTGTGATCGCAAAAGCGAAGTCGGATGGGTTTAATGAAACAGTGTTTTCGCGATTTTGAAAAGAGATGGACATTTGGTCCTCGGACTAAGGCGATTGTTGGCAATTCTTGGAAAGAATTTTAAGGGAATTCATCGGGTATGAACTCTTGGATCTAAAGTATGTCATTACAGTGTAAAATCATGGAATAAACACTAAGAATTCAAGGTTTTGGAAGTTAAAAATAGTGATTAGGGCTTGAAACCAAGTGAGCTTAAAGTGTTGATTTGAGGGGTCAAATGGACTATGATTCTTGTAAATTTGATATGTATGGACTCGTGGCATGACGAGAATTTCGAAAATGTGAATTTCGTAATTTTTTGAGAAGTGGGCGTGGAGCTGGGGTTTTGCCAACTTCTTGTTTTTGGGTGTATTTTGAGTAATTTCGATTGGGTTATGTTCCATTAGCCTATTGTGACGTATTCATGTTGGTTTTGATCACATTTGGCATCCGCGGAGGTTGATTGTCGAGGGAAAGGAAATTCCAGCTAGTTTGCGGCTGGCTGGAGGTGAGTAATGGGTGTAGATGATGACCCGAGGGTTTGAAACCCAGTTATATCACATTGTGATGCTGTATTGAGGCCAGACACTTACTCTACTGTGAGTGCGGGGTCGATTATGATTGAGGACTATGGATAAGTCCGACCGAGTGGCATTGTACTGTGTTGTTGGCCATAGATGAGCTGGTAAACCTCCTACTTGGACTGTTTTATGAATATATTTGGGCTGCGTGCCAGTTATTCGGATCCTGTGAGGATCGTTATTTTTGTTTATATGAATCATAGTATGTTTGCATGATATCAGTCCTGCATTATAACAGTGTCTTTGGCAAAGTCTAAGGTTTTGAACACCTAATTCTATAATTACTGGTAAACAGAACTAAAATGGTAAGTTGTTGTGCATATGAGGCTTGTATGCATATAGCTGGACTGATGATTTGGTCGGGCTGCGCGCCGCAGCATATGTTACTATGATATTGCACTTGGGCTGTAGGAGCCCCTCCGGAGTCTGAACCCCTACAGTAAGCGCGGGTATCCAAATGAATCGGACTTCACGTTCCGCAGTGGTCATGCATTGCATTGCATCTGATGCATTTATTTATTGTTACTTTATATGCACATCTCTCAGGCTTGTACTGTATAGAACTACTAGATAGCTTTATTTTGTGTTATTTCGTGATTTCTTATCTTCGGATTTTTATACATGCTTATTACTCGCTAAGTTGGTAGACTCACCCCATCTCCCTACACCTTGTGTGAAGATCCAGGTGCTCCAGAGACCTAGTGTTGCTGATGTTGATTTCCCGAGCTATTCATAGTATTGAGGTAGCTGCCCAGTGTCTGCGGGACCACTTACGCTGTCTCTATCAGTTTGTTCTTTTTGCTATTTTGTCAAACTTTTGTATCATTTCAGTTTACACTCGTATCCTGTTTTGTTAGAGGCTCTGCACTAGTGACTCCTCGGTTTTGGAAGGATTATTGTTCTTGCTCAGCTGTATTTTTCGCTGGTACTGTCCATCCCTGGATGGGAGTTTGATATAAAATTCGTTGTGCTATCTTAAATTATTTCTTTTTGGCTGAAATATCGTTCTTGGTTGTGGTTTGGTCAGGCTTGCCTAGCCTCACGGATGAGCTCTATCACGACCGGTTCTGGGGTCGTGACAAGTTTTCTTAAGGACACAATGTTCATTCAGTCGGCTCGATTTTTTTCTAGACTCTACTTAATTATTTTGACATTCTATTGCTGCTAATTTGTAGTTTTCGAATTCAGAAAAAAAACTATTGTTTCAATATTTATTAATGTAATACAGATTGAATAACAAGCTTAAGGAAATTATTTTTATATTTTAATCTGTATTCTATTTTTGGAGATTTTAACCTGTGTGATTTTCTACTCCTTCTGAATTTTTCTATTTCTTATTTGAAGATATAAAACATCGGAGTATTAAAATTAAAAAACAATTTGAAGAATATAATAACTTCATCATTTTCTGTGAAACACTACATAAAAACTTCGATTTTTAATTATTAAACATATTATTTATTATTAATTACATACTATTTATTATACTATTTTTTGCCATTAATTGAACTCATCTGTTGTTGATAGTGAAAGATGAAAATTGACAATGGCAATCCTTCTCCGACTATTGCCGAAACGATGTTAGCCTCGTCAAGATAAATTGTTGTTCCACCGGCCAAAATACCAGGAAAATATTCTAGAGCCAACTTTAAATGATGGCAATAAAGGGTATTTTTCTAGCTTATCACGCTTGGTATGCAGAAGTTCACCAGTGAGGACCCTCTAGTGCCTGCTGCCGGCATGCCGAACAATGAGAATTTTATTATTGTTGAGGAGTAGAAACAGGAAGACTTTCTTTGCAAAGTCTACATCATAAATGCTTTGGAGGATGACTTGTACAATATCTACAACGCTATGAAAACTTCGAAGGAATTATGGGACGCACTTGAGAAGAAGTACAAGACTGAAGATGCATGCTTGAAAAGTTTTGTGGTTACCATGTTACTGGACTATAAAATGATAGATATCAAAATATTAGAACCCGTGTTCAAGAGCTTCATATTATTTTTCACGGCCTTATTACTGAAGGTATGGTCATGAATGATGCATTTCAAATAGTTGTAATGATTGAAAATTTTCTTCCTTCATTAGAGATTTCACACACTACTTAAGAATAAGCCCAAAGAAATGAAGTTGGAAGATCTTGTGATTCATCTCAATATTGAGGAAGACAATAAAATAACCGAGAATAGATCTCGTGGAAATTCAATGATTATGTGAGCTAATATCGTTGAGAAGACTACTCCAAAAAGTAAGAAGATGAAGAGGCCTTCTGGACAGACTAAGGAGCAAAACAAAAACAAATTCAAGGGCAACTACTACAATTGTGGAAAAGCTGGTCACAAAGCCCCTGATTGTCAACTCCCGAAAGGGGATAAGAAAAAGGGACAATTCAACATAGTGGAGAAGAATGATGACATTGCTGATTTGTGTGCAATACTTTTGGAATGCAACCTAGTTTGAAATCTGAAGGACTGGTGGATTGACTCTATAGACACACGACATGTTTGTGCTTTCAAAGAAGCATTTACGACTTACTCTATTGCTGGTCCAAAGAAGAGATTTTCATGGAAAATACTACTACAACCAAGATTAAGGGTTATGGGAAGATATACCTGAAGATGACTTCCAGCAAGGTGTTAAAGCTCAACAATATTCTTCATGTTCCTACTATTAGAAAGAATATAGTTTCATCTTATTTAATTGTTAAAAATGAATTAAAATGTGTATTTGTATCTCACAACGTTGTTCTAAGCAAGAATATAATGTATGATTGAAAGGGCTACCTCACAGAGGGCCTTTAAAAACTTAATGTAATGGTTGTTGACAGCATTAAATTTTCATTTTCTTCTTATTTATGTGTCAAATGATTTATGGCATGGTTTAGGACATAAATTACAAAAACATTACGGTAGTTAATTAATTAAGAGGTATTTCCAAAATTCAACTACAACAAAATGTCAAATATGTGTTGAATTTAAATTGTAAAACATCCATATAAGTCTATTGAAAGAAATTTAAATCCTTTTATTGACGATTATACTCGATATTATTATGTTTATTTGCTTAATATAAAGGATAAACCAATTGAAGAATTTAAGCAATACAAGAATGAAGTAGAGAATCAATTGAATAAAAGGATCAAAATTACTAGAAGTAATAGGAGTGGAGAATATGAATCTCTATTTGCAAAAATATATTCGGAATATAGAATTATCGATCAAACTAGTGCCACATACACACCTCAATCCAATGGAATTAAGGAAATAAAAAATCGGATACTAAAATAAATTAAGAATTTTTTATTAATAAGTTTCAGATTACGCCAGTGTTTGTGGGAGGAAGCTATATTTACAACTAATCGAATACTCAATAGAATACCACATAGAAAAACACAATCTATTCAATATGAAAAATGGATAGAGGGAATCCAATTTGAAATATTTTAAATCGTGGGATTGTTTAGCAAAGGTACAAGTACCTTTACCCAAGAAGGTTAAAATCGGACAAAAAACTGTGGATTGTGTTTTCATTGGATATGTAACAAACAACAAAGAATGTTGCTTTTTGATTCATAAATCTGATAATCCTAAAATTCATATTAATGTGGTAATTGAATCAGATAATGTTGAATTCTTTAAAAGCATCTATCTGTATAAAACTGAATGCGGGTAATTAAGTGAAATACCTAATTGACCATGGGAATAAACAAAGTAAAATACTCCAAGTAAAGAATATCCAACGTGTAGCAAACGTTAAAGAACATCTACTTCATTTGGAAAAGATTTTGTTACATTCTTGCTTGAAAATGAGCCTCAAACTTTCAAAGTAGCTATTTCATCTTCTGATTACCCATTTTGGAAAAATGCAGTCAATAGTGAGATTCAATCCATTTTCAATAACTATACAAGGGAATTGGTTGATCTTCCTCTAGAAAATAAGTCTTTAGGTTCGAAATGGATCTTTAAATAGAAAATAAAAGTTGATGGAATTATTGATAAATATAAGGCAAGACTTATTGTCAAAGGTTATAGACAAAAGGAAGGCCTTGTTTACTTTGACACTTACTCGCCAGTAACAAGGATAACATCTACTAGGGTGTTAGTGGCACTAGTAGCCGTGTATGGTCTTGAAATCCATCAAATGGATGTTAAAAGGGCTTTCTTAAATAGATAATTAGAGGAAGAGATTTACATGGAGTAACCTGATGGTTTTGTGGTTCCGGGTAAAGAAAAGAAAGTGTGCAAACGTATTAATGCATTTTATAGAGTTAAACAGGCACCCATATAATGACATGCCAAATTTGGCAAAATCATGTTGGCAAGTGGGTTTAAAATCAACAGGTGTGATAAATGTGTTTGCATTAAAACGCTCCAGGTCATGAAGTCATTGTTTGTTTATATATATTGATAACATATTGATAATGAGCAAAAATATTGAAGATATAAATGCAACTAAGCGCATTTTGGCTAGAAAATTCGACATGAAAGACTTAGGAGTTGATGATGTGATCTTAGGAATCAAAATTCACAAGACTCTACAAAGGTCTAACATTTTCATAATCTCTCTACATTGAATAAGTACTTGACAAATTTAAGTATTTGTATTTCAATATTTCCGAAACTCTAATTGACGTGAGTAATGCACTTCAAAAGAATAAAGGTAAAAGTGACTTACAACAGGACTATGCAAGAGTGCTTGAAAGTTTGATGTATATCATGAATTGTACATGACTAGATATAGCATGTTCTATTAGAAAAGTGAGTCGGTTTATAAGTAATCCCAATCAAATATATTGGATGGAAATCAAACGAGTTTTGGAATATTTAACAATATAACAAGATTATGCTCTGCATCATAACAAATATCCCTTCGTAATCGAAGAATATAGTAATGAAAATTAGATTACCATATCTTCTGAAGTTCAATCCCTAAGTGGATATGTTTTCACAATTGGTGATGAAGCAGTGTCTTAGAAATCATCCAAACAAACCTGCATCGCCCATTCTATAATGGAAGCTGAATTCATTGCTTTAAATAAGTCGGTGAATAAGCTGAATGGCTCCGGAATTTCTTAAAAGATATTCCATTTGGCAAAAATCTTTGGTGCCTATATGTATATATTGTTATTGTCAAGTGGCAATAGGAATTGAAGGGAGTGCTATGTATAACAAAAAATCTCATCATATACGACGGAGACACAATACGATTAGACAATTACTCTCTAGCGGTGATCACAATTGACTATGTAAAGTCAAGAGATAACGTGTCGAATCCACTAATAAAAGATCCATCTAGAGAGGCGGTTGAAAGATCATCAAATGGAATGGGGTTAAGGCCTAGGACAAGTCATCATGGCAGTAATTCTACCAAGCAGACGGGAGATCCCAAGAGCTAGGTTCAAAGAGATAAAATAAAGTTGTGAATGGCGGTTTAACATCGTCAAATAACTCAATATATTTTCATGATGAAGACAATGTTCAGGAATCAGGGTTAAGGTTTAAGGTTTTTTGATGAGTCAATAAAGATTAAACGTTTTTAATGATTTGCTAAGTCTGGAAGGAAATGATCAGATAGTGGGTCTACAGGATTACACGTTTGGAAATCACCTATATGAGTGTGAAGCCTAAGTCGCTTCAAGTGGAATGAATGTAAAGGCCCATTCTTTAAGCATTCACGAAACCAAGTGGTGTTCATGGCTGAAACGAACAAAACTGCGAGAATCATAGATGATTAAGGGTTGATTGTGTGACTTATGTTGTCTAGGTATATAACAAAGTTCGATGACTCAAAAATATCAAATCTACCGCTTGACCTAGTATATCCTATGCAAATAGATGTTTGGCTACAATTATATATTTTTAGCGAATTACATACATTACTTTTTGGTACTTTAATGCTAAATTGTACTATAATTATGTTTAATTGAGTATATTTTATATGTAGATGCTTTGGAGATGAAATTGAGGAGCAAATAGATTATTTTGACTAAGATGACCTGATTAGTTGAACTAATTGACAAAGGAGCTGATTGTGTTTGAATCGTGAGAAGTTTTTCTAATTGATTACAATGTAGTGGGTAGTAATAATTGTGCACATTATGAAATACTATTATTATTACATGATTATGGAAGACAAAAGAACAGAAACTAAGTCTTAAAGGCAAACCAAGGAAGGACTGAAATCGTAAAAAATGCTACTGGATTTAGCGCCTGGTCCAGCGACTCGCGCTGGCCTGGACCCTGTATTACGGAATTTTTTTTACTTTGTTTGGGACAAGGCAACTTGTATAAAAGGGGTTTTAAACCTATTTTGGTGGGGGAAAACATTTTAGAGAAGAACTTTTGACGAAGGAGGGAGCACAGAGCCGCCGTGGAGACCTGGTTTCATTTTTCTTCCACCAACTTAGTCTTTTTATGTTTCTTTGTATGATTTGTTATTTTGCTACCATGTCTATGTGGAGCTAAACTTCATATTCTAGGGTTGTGGTTGTATCATGACTATTGTTATTCGGATATTGATTTTGATTTCTTAGTTTATCATGTTGGTTTATTTATTCAATCCTGCACTTAATTATTTGATTGCTTGATCAACAATTGAATACTATCTATGAATATAGAGTTAAACTTGAAAGTGGAAATTGTAGATTGCATATAGGATTGAGTAGAGCAAGTTCTTGAACCTGTGCGTCAGGGAATAGACTCGCGGTTAGGATAGACATATAGCTAATTGCCTTTCTTGGTTCATTTGGAGGAATTATAAATGAGCTCTTGGTTATTCTAACTCTATATACATATAGGCGTTAGGTTAGCTTAAGTAGGCGAGTAAGAACTCGACAGATTCGTATGAGCAATATTAACCCTATCAACCAATAAACTAGATAAATTAGTTACTCAATTTAATTGAATAATACAATAGGAATGTTAGATAGCCCATAACCCTAGATAGTTTTCATTACATTGATATCATAAAATCTGCTCTTTCTCTATTCAAAGTTCAATATTTATAATTTTTATTTAATTAGTTTAGAATTAAATACTTATAGGTTTAATTCTTGTTTAGATTATTAGGATAGTCTAATTTTGTTCATAGTTAATCACAAGCCCACGTGGGATCGACATCCGACTTTTAGTCACTTTATTACTTGATAACCGCGCATACTTGTGTGTGCATTTAGCCGCAACAAATATTTGGCGACGTTGCTGGGGACTTAGAATTAGCTATTTTCGAGATTAAACTTTTATTTTTATCTTTACAGATCTTTCTTATTTTCTTTTTGCAAATATTTTTATTTTTATAACAATTTAATTTAACTCTTAATGTGTTCCTAGTTCTCTCAACATGACATCTGGAGATGAAATATCTGGATGTAAGGTTATTAATAAAGATGCTTGGTTGATGGAAGACTTTTATGGCCCGTCTTTTTGGGCTTGTCATAACCTGAATTCTTGGAGATCTGAATTTAAATATGGAATAAACCCATAGGAAGTGTGCCAAAGTGAACCATGTGGTTGGAACTAAGTGTGGGGTGCTCGCACAAAGGATCATTCCTGGGAGAAGTCTGAGTATCTCGTGAGCTGCTAATGCTTTGGCCTTTGACCTACCAGGGAGTCTCATTTACCCTCTTGTTATTTACAGTGTACATGAGGACATTGCACAAATTTAAGTGTAGGTTAAGGAGACTGTCTGGGTAATTTTCTGTGCTATCTTAGCTTAGTTGTAGTACTCGTTCTTAGTGTACTAACTTTGTCCAAAAAAAGAGTAACTTAATATTTTATAATAAAAAATTAACTAGAAAAATTTGAATTTTTCTCGATGATGGATCTCCTAGATAGTTTTTCTTGAGGGAGTAAAGTCTACCTAAAAACAGAAAAATCCAAAAAAAAACATGTCTTTTAGCTTTTTTTTGGTAGTAATAATCCCTTGTGATTTTTCTTTGTATCTCGATTCTTTTTCATGGGATGTATTTTGAACTGGGTAGTAGTTTTTCCTTTTATTTTTTATTTTTAGAGTAAATTAGAATTTAGGATATAAATGGAGGAAGAAATATAAGATTCCTATGCACTCTTGACTTGTTTGATAGTAGCATATTTATGATTTGGCATGTGTAGTATCTTCTATATGATTTGAAAGTGCTTATGATGCCTTGGTTATTTGGATAGCATGTTTTGTGACGTCTACGTCTCATTTATTTGACTATTATTCACTTTGTGATTAATGCTTAATATCTCGTGGCTGCATGAATACTTGCATTTTTTGAGAGTTGGAAAGAAACCATCCTTAGTGAATTATGTTCCATGTGTGGTGAGATTGTTGTGTAGTCCCTATATTGTACTTGTGCCTAAAACTTACCCAGTATGAGAGTTGAAGAAAAATTTTAGGTGATGATCAATTTGAAAAATAATTTTAGGTCATCTTTGATCTTTTTGAGCTTAGTGCTTATCATAAATAAATTTGACCCTTAGTAAACCCTTTTGAGCCTATAAACATTTATGTGACACCACATTACAAGCTTATACTCTTTTATTCTTAATTGATATTGTTTTGATCCTTGTACCTCTTAAAGCACTATAATTGAAAAATAAGCGCTAAAAGAAGTAAGAAGGGACTAAGTGCAGGGCGACTTGTGAGTGGAACCAATGAAAAGAATAAAGGTGCATTTGTTTTGTAAAAGAATACGCCACTAGTAGAAAGTGCAAAAAAATAGTTGAGAAGGAAAAAGAAAAAAAATATATATATATAATAAATTATTGTCCTGTTCTTGCTAGTGGGATATATATTAAAATATTAAAATAGTTCTTAAAGAAAGAGGTAACATTCTTGGGGGTGATTTTTAGTTGTGAGATTGAAGAATGCGCGTTTTGAATTAATTTTTTTATGTGTTAAAGTTCTTAGAAGGATAAACCACTATTCCTAAAATATATCCTATCCGTCCTTAGGCTACATTATAACCATAAAAAAGTCCTAATTAATTTTAGATCGAGTGAGCCTACATTTGTAGAGATTTACATTATGGGCAAGCATATGGTACCAATTGCATGCATGTGACTTCTTTGTGAGAGTGAGCGACTTTCTTTGATATAAGTGAGTCTATATACTATATTTGATCATGAGATTTGAGAGTGTGGATTCAACGTATTCTCTAATTCTTGTTATAGGGGAACATGGCTTCATGACGAATAGGTAACGTTATAAGACTTCCATACAACATTGGATGTTCAATCCATTAGTGCATTGTGACATTGAGCCGGTTATTGAGGTTAAGGAATGTTGTGAACATATTGTTGAAACACGTTCTCAAACTAAACGTGTGTTGATTTATGTAGGTTTTGATAAATGACAAACCAACGAGGATGGAACGATAACTGTCAAAGTACAAGAGAAACAGTACAAGATCAAGAATCGCAATGAAGTTATTGTTGAGTTTATTGTTGAGTCGTTTTATTTTGTGATCTTGATTCAACGACATATTCAAGTATTGGCTTCTCTCATAAAATCATTTTTAATCGAACCATGCATCTTTAAGTTAAAACAAATGAGTTGCATTTTAGCCAAAATGATTTTTAAACATGTCTTTTGAATCTGGACTACAACAATCGATTGTCTAAAACCAACAATCGATCGTTCTAAGGACCGCCAAAACTGGAACTTTCAAAATTAAGTAAACAATCGGTTATCTGATTTCAACAATCGATTATATTATGTCATAATCGATTATATGCTTTAATCAATCGATTTTATTAAGACAGTGTTTAAACAAATTTTTCAAAACAGCCATACAATCGATTGTCTGCTTGGTACAATCGATTGTCATGAGTCAGTGACTAAATGAATTTTTCAAATAAGTTATACAATCGATTGTTGACTTGGAACAATCGATTGTCGTGAGACAGTGTCTAAATAAATATTTCAAAGCAGAACAATCGATTGTGTTATGTAAGCAATCGATTGTACTGAGACAGTGTGTTACCGAAATTTTTCATAAAACAAAACAATCGATTGTCATGGTCAAACAATCGATTATTTTCATACCGTTGTCGGAAATGTTTTGAAACCTTAAAAAACAATCGATTGTAATAGGTTGACAATCGATTGTTGAAACTACAAAATCCTAAACAGATTTTTCACAATCAATTTTCTTCTTAAAATCAAGATCTGTTGGTTGAAAATGAATTACACAATCTGTTATATTCAAGCCTTTGTCAGAAATATTTTGATTATTTGAACCACAATCGATTGTACACATCTGACAATCGATTGTTGAATTACCGAATCCAACAAAGATCTCTTACAATCAATTTTCTACTTAAAGTCAAGATTTGTCTTTTGAAAAATTAGTCACACAATCGATTGTTGAGTCTTGACAATCGATTGTCGCAGCACAAATTCAGGGATTTTATTTGACAATTAGGCAACGGTCTGATACTCTTTGAATGCTATTAATACCCCTCTGAAATACGTTTTTCCTAACAACAACAAAGCATATTTCTTAGAAAGTTTACATACTATTACTGCAATCATTCAATCTTAAATTCATTATTTTTGAGAGCCAATCTTTGATTAAGTTGTTGTGTTCTTGAGCTGATAATTTTGTACTCATATCCACTCTTTGAGAGAGCTATTGTATAAGTGAGTTTTGAGTATTCATTCACTTGAAGGGAATTCTATAATCCCTTGTTGTAAGAAGGAATATTTTTCCTTCGTATGAAGTCTTGGGGTGAGGTATCCTCGAGTAAGGTTGTTTGAGACTTTTGTGATTCAAGTGCGCAGGTTGTAACGGTTTGTTAGGCACCCGTAAGCTTAACAGAGAAGTCTTGAGGTGAGGTATCCTCGAGTAAGGTTGTTTGATACTTGTGTCATTCAAGCTCTCAAGTTGTATCGGTTTGTTAGGCACCCGTAAAGCTTAACAGTGAAGTCTTGAAGTGCGGTATCTTTGAGCAACGTTTGTCGAGGCTTGTGTGATTCAAGCTCTCAGGTTATAACGGTTTGTTGAGCACCCGTAAGCTTAACGAAGTTAGTAGAAATCGAGAGAGAGTCTCTCGGGGACTGGACTAACCACAGGTTGTGGCGAACCAGTATACATCGGTGTGTTCTTTCCTTACTTATTTATTTTCCAGACTTATTTCATTCCTGCAGTTTTTAATTCCGCAACTTGATTTTATTTCTGAATAATTTTTATAAACGCTATTCACCCCCCCCTCTAGCGTTAAGCACTCGTTCAAACATTTGGTATCAGAGCCTAACTCTCTTTAAGACTTAACAGTTTGAGAAGATCTTGCTATGGCTTCTATTAGTAGTGCTTGTGCAGGAACAGGTGAAGGCTGTTGCACATTCTTGCCTCCAATATTTGATGGAAGCAACTATACATATTGGAAGGATAGGATGAGAATCTTCATCAAATCGAACAACTTTCGTCTATTGCAAATCATCAAGTATGGTGAGCAAATGACGACACAAGTTGGGAAAGCCATGGTAAGTGAATACAATACCAAGGCAATCAATATGCTGTATAGTTCTTTGAATCAGGAGGACTGTCGGAAAATTTCCCACTACAAAACTGCCAAAGAAATGTGGGATAAGCTTGAGGACACTTATGAAAGAACACCTCAAGAAGCAGACTGCTCATGTGATGAACCGATTTCCCGATGCCTCATGGCCAACGAAGAAAAAGAGGTAAGTACCTCTGACTCTTATTCTTTTGAAGAATTGCAAGTAGCTTTTAAAGAATTATTTTATGAATTGAAAAAGATCTAAAAAATCGCCAACGAGGCCACGGCCAAAACAAAGGTTTTAGAAGAAGAAAATCTGTTTTTGAAAAATGACAATGTTGATCTTAGAAATAAGATTAAGGCGATGAACGAAGCTTCTTCAATTGATAAAAGTTCAAATTGTTCATCTTGTGATTCGTTGAAAATAGAGAACTTAGAACTTAGGAACACACTAGAAAAACGTAGTGTAGACATTCCTAAAGTAGTTGAAGATATTAAGAAGAAAAAGCCTAAGAAAAACAAAAGGCGTAAGAAGAATAAGAACTGTGATGCACAACCTAGAAATAATTCTATTTGTTTTAATGAGTCTAGAACTAACCCTTTTAGACCACCTAGAAACAAATCTAGGATTATTATTAATGAGTCTAGAATTAATAATTTTAGACCACCTAGAAACTATTCTAGGAATTGTGCAAATGAGCCTAGAAATAATAATTTTAGGCAACCTAGAAATAATACTAGGAATGAGATTAGACCACCTAGAAACGATACTAGATTTTTTAATAAGTCTAGAATTAATAACTTTAGACCGCCTAGAAATGATTCTAGGATTTTTGTTGATAAGTCTAGAATGAATTATACTAGACCACCTAGAAATGACTCTAGGAATTTCAACGCTTCTAGGAATGACTTTAGATCACCTAGAACATATTTGGCTCAACCCAGGCATAGGCACAACCCGAACGTGGTATGTCACTACTGCAACCGGGTAGGACACATAGCACCCATATGTTTTGCGAAACATAGGGATTTATCTTCTAGATATGACTATTATTTGCCTAACCCCCAAGGACCCGAAATGGCTTGGGTACCAAAATCTCAGTGATTTGTTTTGTAGGTATGTTTGAAGGGGTCAAGTGTACTTTGGTACCTTGACAGTGGATGCTCCAAACATATGAACGGGGATGCATCTAAGTTCCTTCAACTAGAATACAAGAACGGAGGAAGTGTTGTTTTTGGAGATAATAACAAAGGAAAGATTATCGGCATTGGATCGGTCGGTAAGGATGAATCCTCCTCTATTAAGCATATATTACTTGTTAAAGGTCTTAAGCATAATCTCTTGAGCATAAGTCAATTGTGTGACAAGGGAAATCTTGTGTTATTTGATTCCAAAGAATGCTTAGTCTTTCGTCGCAGTGATTTTAAAATCATTCTTCGTGGAATTAGAGTTGATAATATTTACATGGTTGATTTAGAAAATTCCTCATCAAATTATGTAAATTGCCTTATGAGTAAGGAAGACGACATGTGGTTATGGCATCGAAGAGTAGCTCATATTAATATGAATCTGTTAAACAAATTAGTTTCCCAAGATTTAGTTATTGGTCTTCCAAAAATCAAATTTGAAAAGGATACTTTTTGTGAACCATGTCAAAACGGGAAACAAACAAAAGCTTCTTTTAAATCGAAAAATATTGTTTCAACCACTAAACCTTTACAACTTCTTCATATGGATCTTTTTGAACCATCTAGAATTGAAAGTCTTGGTGGAAATCGTTATGCTTTGGTTATTGTTGATGACTACTCTCGATTCACATGGACTCTATTTCTTGCTCATAAAAGTGATGCTTTTCAAGCCTTCAAAATTTTTCTCAAACGTGTGCAAAATGAAAAGAGCACAACCGTCACTTCCATAAGAAGTGATCATGGAGGAGAGTTCGATCATAATCTCTTTGCTGATTTTTGTGTCGAACTCGGTATTGAACATACCTTTTCGGCTCCACGAACACCACAACAAAATGGAGTGGTGGAACGGAAAAATCATTGCCTCGAAGAGATGGCTAGAACCATGCTCGATGAGTCAAAGATTTCCAAAATCATTTGGGCGGATGCCGTGAGTACCGCTTGCTATGTTTTGAACAGAGCAGTCATTCGACCGATAGTCATGAAAACTTCATACGAACTCTATAAGGGAAGAAAGCCTAATATTTCCGACCTTAGAGTTTTCGGTTGTAAATGTTTTATCCATAATAATGGAAAAGACAATTTGGGAAAGTTTGATGCTAAATCTGATGAAGGTATTTTTCTTGGCTACTCGTCACATAGCAAAGCATATAGGGCATTCAATAATCGTACTAAAACTTTCGAGGAGTCCCCTCATATTGTATTTTGTGAAAGTGATGCTCGCTTGGCGAGAAAGGAATTTTGTGATGATATTGCAGAAACTTTAAACAAATTGAATATTCAAGACAAGGAGCATATGGAAAATACAAAGGAAATTGAAGATGAAGGTGTGGAACAACCAACGGAAGAAGCACCACAACAAGAGGAAACATCGGTGATGCCAAAGGTCTGGAGGACGTCTAAAGACCACCCTCTCGACAAGGTAATTGGGAATATCGAGAAAGGGGTAAGTACTCGAAACCTTCTCAAAGACACCGTAGGTCAAATGGCTTTTGTTTCACAAATTGAACCAACTACCATTTCTGAAGCAATTGGGGATGAGCATTGGACCTTGGCAATGCAAGAGGAGCTTAACCAATTTAAACGTAATGACGTTTGGGAATTGGTGCCAAGACCCGATAATCATACCATAATTGGTATGAAATGGGTTTTTTGTAACAAACTAGACGAAAATGGTATTATCACTAGAAACAAAGCTAGATTAGTTGCTAAGGGTTATAATTAAGAAGAAGGCATTGATTATGAAGAAACTTATGCACCCGTAGCACGTTTAGAAGCTATTCGATTATTACTTGCATTTTCATCTGCTATGAATTTTAAACTTTATCAAATGGATGTCAAGAGTGCCTTCCTCAACGGATTTATTCAAGAGGAAGTATATGTCAAACAACCCCCCGGGTTCGAAGACTTTAAATCTCCGGATCATGTCTTCAAGCTTAAGAAAGCTCTTTATGGTCTTAAACAAGCTCTGCGAGCTTGGTACGGACGCTTAAGCAAATTCCTTTTGGAAAATGATTTTAATAAGGGGAAAGTTGATACTACACTGTTTATCAAGAATAAAAACAATGACATCCTTTTGGTACAAATATATGTTGACGATATTATTTTCGGTTCTACTAACGAGTATCTTTGCAAGGATTTCTCACAATTAATGACAAATGAATTTGAGATGTCAATGATGGGTGAGCTTACTTTCTTCTTGGGGTTGCAAGTGAAACAAATGAAAGAAGGAACTTTCATTTGTCAATCTAAGTATTGCAAAGAATTGCTTAATCGATTTGAAATGAGCAATGCTAAAGCAATGACCACTCCAATGAGCACATCCGACCATCTTGACAAGGATGAGAAAGGTAAGGAGGTAGACACCAAGAAATACCGAGGTATGATTGGATCCTTACTTTATCTTACTGCTAGTAGACCTGATATAATGTTTAGCGTTTGTCTATGTGCTAGATATCAATCGTGTCCAAAGGAGTCACATCTTACTGCGGTTAAACGGATATTGAAGTACCTTATTGGGACTTTAAATGTGGGACTTTGGTATCCCAAAGGTTCTTCAAGCCAACTTGTTGGCTATTCCGATTCCGATTTTGCTGGATGCAGATTGGATCGCAAGAGCACTAGTGGCACTTGCCATTTGCTCGGTAGTTCATTAGTCTCATGGTTTAGTAAGAAGCAAGCAAGTGTTGCGTTATCCACAACCGAGGCTGAATATATAGCTGCGGGGAGTTGTTGTGCACAAATTCTTTAGATGAAGCAACAACTCTTGGACTATGGTCTTAGTTTTGACCACGTCCCTCTTCGATGTGACAATACTAGCGCCATAAGCTTGACGAAGAATCCTATTCTTCACTCAAGAACGAAGCACATAGAAATTAGGCACCATTTTATAAGAGATCACGTTCTCAAAGGTGATGTCGAAATTGAGTTCGTTGAAACTAAACATCAATTGGCTGACATCTTCACCAAACCTTTAGATAAAGAGTCGTTCTTCCGTATTCGAAGTGAACTCGGAATTCTTGACTCTACGTTGATCTAATGCATACACTTAGGTTGCATTTATCTTTTGAATAATTACTGACTTGAGCGTCGGAGGCGCTTAATTTTGTTTTGCAGGTATCGCCCCAAAGACAGGGGGAATTTCTTTCTGGTGTCATACAATCGATTGTGTACTAGATACAATCGATTGTGGCTAACGTTTATGTTGTGCAGGTGTTTGGCAAATACATACAATAATCGATTATATGTATCAATAATCAATTGTGATAAGATTCAATTTTATAAAACCTTTTCTATAATCGATTGTTAAATTTGCAAAATCGATTGTTTCTTACCATCTATGTTGACCATTTTGCACTGTCTTCGTATAATCGATTGTACAATATCCATAATCGATTGTCGAACATTCACTCAGGTTCTTATAACTCTCTGCCTCGTAACAATCGATTGTTCAGACTCCTATAATCGATTGTCTTAAATTCACTGGACCATAAAATGCTCACTGCCTATAAACAATCGATTGTCATATGTCCATAATCGATTGTTCAATAATTACTTATGTCCTTATAACTCTCTGTCTCATAACAATCGATTGTCCCATATCTATAATCGATTGTCTTAAAATCAGTGGACCATGAAATACTCACTGCCGTCTTATAATCGATTGTCATATATCCAAAATCGATTGTTCAAAAATTATTTATGTCCTTATAACTCACTGTCTATATACAATCGATTGTCAATATTCCATAATCGATTATTTTTCTTCTGACCATAATTCAACATTTGCAATAATCGATTGTTCAGGCTCCACAATCGATTGTCAAACGTCAGTATTCAAATCTTATTACCGTTCTGACTTCTGCAAACACTTACACAATCGATTTTTTTTTCTGTCCTTTCCGAGTACCATTCAAATATTCCTTCACAATCGATTGTGTCGGTTCCACTATCGATTGTGTAACGGCTATGGTTCAAAATTTTACCGTTTCAGACTCTATATCTGCCAACTATTTCCATTAATTGCTATCTTTACCTCCCACTCTATAAATAGGAGTTACTCTCTTCATCTTCCTCACTTCAAATCAATTCAAGCTCAAAAATCTCGTGAAATCTTTCAAAAACTCTCTAAATTAGCTCTCAATATTCCATCAAAATGTCAAGCAGACATCAAAAATGATCCCGTCCTGGCAAGAATATTGCCTCTTCCTCTGCTGCTCCTACTCCCGTCTTCCCTTATCAAGACGGTTCTTATTTGAAATTCGACTCTGAAGCAGAATATACTAGATTCATAAGCAAATTTGAAAATCAAGAAATACTACCTCCTCGCTTCTCTACTATTCAATATCTTGAATCAAGCGCCCCCACAGCAACTGCGAATATGCTTCGGGAAAGCAAACTTCTTGACTTTTTATTTCTTAAATATCCACATATTCATCCTCCATTTATTCGCGCTTTCTACTTAAATCTTAAGGAGGACGATAATGGTGATCTTGTCACGACCATTAATGGTGTTCAAATTCTTTTATCTGAAGAAAACCTTCAAACAATTTCTCAACTTCCTCGAAATGGGGAAGACATCTCAATGTACATACGAGAAGGCGGCGTATTATTTAATGAACGAATTCTCTTAAATCAAATAGGGCTTGGATCATTTGATCCTAATCTAACCACCCGTCGTCCAACCATCACGGGCATGCTCCCCGAATTTCGCTTGATTTTCTACTTCATAACACGTGTGCTAAAACCCTGAAAGCACAGCCATACCACTATATCACAAGAGGACGCAAAACTTCTGCATGCCATTATCACCGGAGCTCGCATCAATTGGTGCAAGTTCGTCAAGCTTCACATGCTCGATGCCGTTGGGGACGATAAACCCCTTCCTTATTCACTTCTTGTAATGAATATTCTTGAAGCTACCGGTGTTAAAAGGTCCGATCAAAAGGGGCACCAAACATTGGGAAATTTCAGCATCTTCCTTTCCCATTGTTGGCGAACACGCTTCTCCTCCTCCTCCTCGTCCTCAACCCCGTCGTACTCAAAAATCCCACTCTTCAATCTATTTCCGACCAGCTTTCTACACTAACCACTTCCGTCAATCAATTGACATATGAACTCCATGGATATTTCGATCATGTTAATTATCCATATGCTGGTCTTGTCCCGTATGAAACAGTGCCGGACAACGTCGACGACGAAGAGAATGATGAATAAAATTTCTTGTTTTATTTTGTATAATGTAATTTATTTTCTGCCCAGTTTTTTTTTTTTTTTTGTGTTGTACTTCTTGATCTTTTAATGAAATGTTTCTTCTTGCACTTTTTGTTAATGTCAAAAGGGGGAAGAAAACGGGCTATGCATACTATAATATATTTGCATAAATTAAGGGGGAATAAACTGAGGGGGAATATGCATACTATACTTGTCTTAAACTGTGATTAATATGCATAATCCGATATAGGTTTGCCATTATCAAAAAGGGGGAAATTGTTGAAACACGTTCTCAAACTAAACGTGTGTTTATTTATGTAGGTTTTGATAAATGACAAACCAACGAGGATGGAACGATAACAGTCAAAGTACAAGAGAAACAGTACAAGATCAAGAATCGCAATGAAGTTATTGTTGAGTTTATTGTTGAGTCATTTTATTTTGTGATCTTGATTCAACGACATATTCAAGTATTGGCTTCTCTCATAAAATCATTTTTCATCGAACCACGCATCTTTAAGTTAAAACAAATGAGTTGCATTTTAGCCAAAATGATTTTTAAACATGTCTTTTGAATCTGGACTACAACAATCGATTGTCTAAAACCAACAATCGATTGTTCTAAGGACCGCCAAAACTGGAACTTTCAAAATTAAGTAAACAATCGATTATCTGATTTCAACAATCGATTATATTATGTCATAATCGATTATATGCTTTAATCAATCGATTTTATTAAGACAGTGTTTAAACAAATTTTTCAAAACAGTCATACAATCGATTGTCTGCTTGGTACAATCGATTGTCATGAGTCAGTGACTAAATGAATTTTTCAAATAAGTTATACAATCGATTGTTGACTTGGAACAATCGATTGTCGTGAGGCAGTGTCTAAATAAATTTTTCAAAGCAGAACAATCGATTGTGTTATGTAAACAATCGATTGTACTAAGGCAGTGTGTTACCGAAATTTTTCATAAAACAAAACAATCGATTGTCATGGTCTAACAATCGATTATTTTCATACCGTTGTCGGAAATGTTTTGAAACCTTAAACAACAATCGATTGTAATAGGTTGACAATCGATTGTTGAAACTACAAAATCCTAAAGAGATTTTTCACAATCAATTTTCTTCTTAAAATCAAGATCTGTTGGTTGAAAATGAATTACACAATCTGTTATATTCAAACCTTTGTCAGAAATATTTTGATTATTTGAACCACAATCGATTGTACACATCTGACAATCGATTGTTGAATTACCGAATCCAACAAAGATCTCTTACAATCAATTTTCTACTTAAAGTCAAGATTTGTCATTTGAAAAATTAGTCACAGAATCGATTGTTGAGTCTTGACAATCGATTGTCGCAGCACAAATTCAGGGATTTTGTTTGACAATTAGGCAACGGTCTGATACTCTTTGAATGCTATTTATACCCCTCTGAAATACGTTTTTCCTAACAATAACAGAGCATATTTCATAGAAAGTTTACATACTATTATTGCAATCGTTCAATCTTAAATTCATTATTTTTGAGAGCCAATCTTTGATTAAGTTGTTGTGTTCTTGAGCTGATAATTTTGTACTCATATCCACTCTTTGAGAGAGCTATTGTATAAGTGAGTTTTGAGTATTCATTCACTTGAACGGAATTCTATAATCCCTTGTTGTAAGAAGGAATATTTTTCCTTCGTATGAAGTCTTGGGGTGAGGTATCCTCGAGTAAGGTTGTTTGAGACTTGTGTGATTCAAGTGCTCAGGTTGTAACGGTTTGTTAGGCACCCGTAAGCTTAGCAGAGAAGTCTTGAGGTGAGGTATCCTCGAGTAAGGTTGTTTGAGACTTGTGTGATTCAAGCTCTCAAGTTGTAACGGTTTGTTAGGCACCCGTAAAGCTTAACAGTGAAGTCTTGAAGTGCGATATCTTCGAGCAACGTTTGTCGAGGCTTGTGTGATTCCAGCTTTCAGGTTGTAACGGTTTGTTGAGCACCCGTAAGCTTAGCGAAGTTAGTAGAAATCTCGAGAGAGTCTCTCGGGGACTGGACTAACCACAGGTTGTGGCGAACCAGTATACATCGGTGTGTTCTTTCCTTACTTATTTATTTTCCACTCTTATTTCATTCCCGCAGTTTTTAATTCCGCAACTTGATTTTATTTCTGAATAATTTTTATAAACGCTATTCACCCCCTCCCCCCTCTAGCGTTAAGCACTCGTTCTAACACATATTGCCTTTGTTTGAATATATTTAAAGAATGGCATAATGTGACGATCCAAAGGGTTGAATCGTGGCCTTAAAATCCTCAATTTAGTTGACTCGATTTGCGCGCATAGTCCGAACGCATAGGCAGAAGGTTTAGATATGAATTTTTATGAAAAAAGTTAATTTCAATGTTAAAATAAATAAATTTGACTTTGGTCAATATTTTAGGTAAACAGACCCAAACCCGTTATTTGACTATCCTGGAGAGTCCGTAATAAAAATAGGACTCTGGCGTATGCCCGAAATCGGAATCTGAGGTCCCAAGCCCGAGAAATGCAATTTTATAAGAAATTGTTTTTCTAAAATTATTAAGGAAATTTGAGATGAAAATTGATTAGAACGTGTTGGTATCGGGACTATATTATGGTTTCGGCACCCGGTACATGTCTTAGATGTTGTTTAAGCACTTTCTGTAAAGTTTGGTTGAAAATGGACGTTGTTTGATGTGTTTCGGACCTGAAATTTTTAAATTTAAAAGTTTATGAAGTTTGATGCAAAACTAGTGATTTTAAGGATTGATTCGTTGATTTTGATGTTATTTTGGCGATTTGATCGCACGGTTATGTTCATAGGATATTGTTGAGTTAGTGTGTGTTTTTGGTTAGGAGCCCTAAGGTCTCGAGAGAATTTCGAGGGTGTGTCGGAGTGATTTGGAACTTAGCAAAGTTTCAGAAAAATCTGCAACAGGTGCCCAAGTGAATCCTTCTTCTCGTTCGCACTCCCCCTCTCGCGTTCATGAAGCTTCATATTTTCCCTTCATCGCGTTCGCATGGTTGGTTCGCGTTCGCGTAGAGTATTGAGCTCTAAGGGCCCAGCCACCTTTCCTTCTCTGCCTTCGTGATTGCCGGATTGCGTTCGCATAGGGTCCCAGCCTTACCTCATCGCATTCGCGTATAGGTCAACGCGTTCGCGTAGACTAATTCCTTGGACCCCCAGGTCTTCCTGTTGGTGTTTGCATTCTTCTTATCGCAAAAATGATAAAATAAGTCAACCGCGCGAATGCGGCATTTCTCCCGCGAACGCGAAGGGCAATTTCGGCCCAGTTATAATTAAATTCAGAATCAGTTTGATCGCAAACTCTACACAAAAACTCACGAACTCCTTCTTCTTCAAGGTTACCAAGTGTCCATTGAAGCCCCCTTTCACCAAGACTTTGTGGATTAGTAATTTTCAACTTGTTTTCTTCATTTTTCATCACTATTTATCAAATTCCCAAGCTCAAATCATATAATTTAGGGTAGAAATAGGGGAAATGGGTAGAGATTGGCTTTTCAATTTTTTCTTGATATAGACCTCGTTTTTGGGGATGAATTTGAAAACAAATATATGTTCGGGCTCGTGGGGGAATGGGCGATATGAGTTTGGTCCGAACCTCGTGTTTTGACCAAATGGGCCCGGGTCGATTTTTGGAATTTTGGGAAGAAAGCTTGAAAATTTATATTTAGGCATTTGGTTTGAATTGTTCAGCATATATTGATGATATAAAGTCACTATTGTATATATTTGACTGAGTTGGAGTCCAATTCGAGAGGAAATGCGGTAATTGAGGATTGAATTGGCCGTGAAGTTTAAGTTAAGTGTTCGGTCTAATCTTAGCTTGAGGGATTAGGAATTGAGTCATATTTTCTATGTGTCTCTTGTTGGGTATGATGTATAGGCATGGTTACAAGTATCTATACGCTAGTGTCGAGCATGACCGTGAGTCTTAAATTGATACTTGTGCATTCTTGAATAATATTATGATTGAAATAGTGAGAAAATTCGTGGTATTGACCAAAGTCTTAGTTTATTTTCGTAAAAGTACTCGAGAGTTGAAAATGATGATAGTAGTGATGATTAGAAGTTTAATTGAGATTGGTTATAGCTGATTCTCCCTTGCCGGGACGTTTATGCTTGTGTTGTTGAGTTCTCTTGCTGGGATAGTGTAATTTATGGTTAGTCCCTTGTCGGAATTGCTCTTGTGATAACTGTAAGCTGTACATTTTTAACAGGTTGTGCACCGTAGCATTCTTGTTAATGGAAATACATATGTTGGATCGGGTTGCATGCCATAGCAGATATTATATTGGATCGGGTTGCAAGTCGCAACAGATATTATATTGGATCGGGTTGCACACTGCAATAGATATTATATTTGATCGGGTTGCACGTCACACTAGATATTATATTGGATCAGGTTGCACACCGCAATAGATATTATATATGGGGTCAGGTTTCATACCGCAACAATTATAATATGCATATGGATCGGGTTGCACGCCGCAACAGTAGTATTATTATATTTTTTAAATATAGTACTGTTCCTTCACATTTACTTGATTTCTGCTAGATTAAATTGTTCTCCTGAAGCATGTAACCCCTCCCTTCTATAGCTTATTGCATGTTTACGTTTCCCGCCATATATTATATATAACTGTACAGGTTTATCTGGAGTTTGGCCATAGCCTCGTCATTACCTCTCCGGGGTTAGGCCAGACACTTACAAGAACAAAGGGTCGGTTGTGCTGATGCTACACTTTGCACTTATGTGCAAATATCGGAGCTGCTTACGGAGCGTAGTAGTAGCAAGGGAGGCACCCTTCCGTTCACGAGATCCCGGGGTAGTCCTGCAGGCATCCGCAGACCCGATATCTCTTCTATCTATTTTATGCACTGTTTCCTTTTGTATCCGATACAGTTTTATTTCATTGTTTTAGACTCTTGTATTTACCACACTTAGATAGTCCGTGCACGTTGTGACACCAGGTGCTGGATAGAGACATGTATTAGCTGTTGTGCATTTTTGTTTCTATTTATCTAAGACTTTCTCTTATAGTTTATTTTCCTCTATAATTTAATTGTTTATTCATTATTAATTTTATTGTTTATACAAGTATAAAACGTAAAGGATTAATGATTTTCAAGAGTTTATGGCTTGCCTAGCTTCCACAAGTAGGTGCCATAATGACCCATAAGGGTGAGAATTTCGGGTCGTAACAAGTTGGTATTAGAGCACTAGGTAGCATAAGTCTCACAACGCACGGACAAACTTGGTAGAGTCTGAGAGAATGGTACGGAGACGTCTGTATTTATCCCAGAGGCTGCAGAGTTGGGAAAACATCGCATTTGTTCTTTATTGGCATTCGGTTTTGTTTCTCAAATACCGATTGTCTTTCTACTCTGTTCGTTCACAAATGGCGAGAACACGCGTTTCCTCTTCTACCGCGTAGCAACCCGAGCCTCCAGCAGCAGCTCCTACAAAGCGCAGAGGGAGAGGTCGAGGCCGTGCTAGAGGCGGAGGTAGGGACAGAGCTCAGCCTCAAGAAGTATCCCCAGTGGCGGAGCCTCCGATTGATTATGATGAGGAAGTTCCAGCCCCAACAGCTCCGATGGGCCCAGCTCAAGTCCCAAAAGGGTTTATTGCCACCGCAGTTCTTCATGATGCTTTGGTCAGATTAAGTAAATATTTCAAAGCCCTAATTTTTAGGGTAAATAACATTAGTTAATAGTAAAAAAGAGTTGTAATAAAATGCATAGAGACACATGAACGGAAGTATTAAAGAAAAGTGATTAAGAAATTGAAGCCAAGTTAGACCTAGAAAGATATGAAACTCTAATTTAGGGCTCTTGGAGAGTGTCACCCAAGTGGGATTGCTCCCAGTAGCACCAGCCACTTCTCAGGCTGGATGAGGGGTTCAGACTCCTACTACACATATTCCAGAGCATGTAGCTCCCCAGGTTCAGGTTTTAGTGGTTCAGCCAGCTGTGGCAGTTTAGCTGGCTATAGTGGGTCAGACCTGCGATGGGGCGGCTATGTCTGCAGATGCTTTATGGAGGCTGGATAGATTCACCAAGCTCTTCACCACCACATTTGGTTGTGCTTATTCAGAGGACCCCCAGGATTTCTAATATAGTTGCCACGAGGATTTTTTGAACATGGGTATTGTAGAGACCAATGGGGTTGACTTTGCCACCTTTCTTCTATCTGGATCTGCCAAAACTTGGTGGAGAGATTATTGCTTAGTTAGACCAGTATGGTCACCTTTTTTGACTTGGGAGTAGTTCTCGGAGTTGTTCATGGAGAAGTCTCCTCGTTACTCAGCGAAAGGCTCTTTGTAGGCAGTTTTAGCGCCTTCAGTATGGCTTCATGACGGTCATACAATATGAGACTCGATGCATTGAAATAGCTCGTCATGCTATTGTCATACTCCCCATAAAGAGAGAGGGTGAGAAGGTTTATTGATGGTTTGATTCAGCCGATTCGTCTCTAGATAGCTATGGGAGCCGGGAGTGAGATCACTTTTCAAGAGGCGGCCACTGCATCCTGTAGTGTAAGATATCTTTGTCACAGGGAGGCAGTCATGGGTTGGATATGAGGCCCTGTCATTCAAGCAGATTCAGTGGTACCTCATCTAGAGGTAGAGATTCTTATAGTAGAGGCCATCCTCCTAGGTCCATTCAGCCAGCTCTACAGGACTCTCATGGTACTTCAGGGGGTTGTGGTTCTTAGTCGCATTATTGTGATCAACAGCCTTACAGTGCGCCACCAGCTTCTATAAGTGCACCTCCGCTTCAGAGCTTTCGAGGTATTCATTTAAGTCAACATGGTCAACCTTAGTTTCCTCAGCCGCAGTTTTTGTATGGGTGTTATGAGTGTGATGAGTATGGTCACATCAGAAGGGCTTGCCCGAGGTTGAGGGGTGCTCAGTGATAGCGGCAGGGTCCTCATCTTATGATTCAAGCACCAGGTGCTCCACATGCCGCCCAACCAGCTAGAGGCGGGGCAAAGGTCATAGAGGTAGAGGTAGAGGTGATAGAGGTAGAGCTCAGACCGCCGGAGGTAGAGGCCAGCTAGCAGCAGATCATCCTAGAGATATGGTTCAGGGAAGTGGGGCCCACCCACGGTGTTATGCTCTTCCAGCCAGGCCAGAGGCTGAGTTATCCGATGTTGTCTAATCTGTGATCGAGATGCTTCAGTGCAATTTGACCCAGGGTCTATGTATTTGTATGTTTCATCCTATTTTGCATCGTACCTGGTTGTGCCTAGTGATGCATTGAGTATTCTTGTTTACGTGTCTACACCGGTGCGTGATTCTATTATGGTCGACTGAGTTCATCATTCCTTTCTGGTAGTATTTGAGGGTCTTGAGACCCGCGTTGATTTATTTCTCTTAAACATGGTGGATTTCAATGTTATATTAGGGATAGACTGGTTGTCCTCGTATCATGCTATATTGGATTGCCATTCCAAGACCGTGACCTTATCTTTACCAGATTTGCCCCGTTTGAGTGGAGAGGGACCACAGGTCATGACACCCGTAATGCTATATCATATGTGAAGGCTCGACGCATGGTCGAGAAGGGGTGTTTAGATTATTTGGAGTATGTTCGTAACTCTAGCACAGAGGTCCCTTCTATTGATTCGGTACCCGTGGTTTGGGAGGTTTTTGGGATTTTCCTTTCAATTCTACTGGGTATGCCACCCAACAGGGATATCTACTTTTGTATTGATATGTCTCTGGGCACGCAACCCATTTCTATCCCGCCGAATCACATAGCCCCGCCAGAGTTGAAAGAGTTAAAGGTTCAGTTGCATGAATAGCTTGAGAAGGGTTTCATTAGACCCACCATTTTGCCTTGGGGTGAGCCAGTGTTATTTGTGAAGAAAAAGGATGGTTCAATGAGGATGTGCATTGATTACCAGAACTGAACAAAGTTACGATCAAGAATTAGCATCTGTTACTGCGGATTGACGATTTGTTCGACCACCTTCAGGGTGCCAAAGCGCTTTCAAAGATATACTTGAGATCTATCTATCCTCAGTTGAGGATTAGGTTATCCGATATCCCTAAGACAGCTTTCCGCACTCGGTACGGGAATTATGAGTTCTTGGTCATGTTATTTGGGTTGACAAATGCCCCAACAACATTTATGGAGTTGATGAACCGAGTGTTCAGGCCTTATTTGGACTTTATCATCATAGTCTTTATTGATGATATTCTGATATACTCCCGCATCCAAGAAGAGAATGATCAGCACCTCAGAGTGGTTCTTCAGACTCTGAAGGATAGTCAGTTATATGCTAAGTTCTCGAAGTTCGAGTTCTGGTTGAGTTCGGTTGCATTTTTGGGTCAGGTTGTATCAGCAGAGGGTATTCAGGTGGACACGAAGAAGATTGAGGCACTCAAGAAGTGGCCTCGACCAGCATCAGCTACGGAGATCTAGAGTTTCTTGGGGTTAGCAGGCTACTATCGTCGGTTCGTGGAGGGGGTTTCGTTTATTGTAGCCCCGATTACCAGATTGACCTAAAAGGATGCCCAGTTCAGATGGTCAGACGAGTGTGAGGTGAGCTTTCAGAAGTTCAAGACAACTTTGACTACGACGGCGGTGTTGCTTTTGCCTAAAGGTTCAGCGCCTTATACAGTCTATTGTGATGCTTTCTGTATTAAGCATGGTGCAGTATTGATGCAGGATGGCAGAGTCATTGCCTATGCTTCAAGGTAATTGAAGATCCACGAGAAGAATTATCCAGTTCATAATCTAGAGTTGGCAGCCATTGTTCATGCTTTGAAGATTTGGAGACATTATCTATATGATGTGACGTGTTAGGTGTACATGGATCACAAGAGCCTTCAGTACTTGTTCAAGCAGAAAGAGTTGAATTTGAGGCAGAGGAGGTGGTTGTAGTTGTTAAAAGATTATGATGTTGCTATCTTGTATCACCCGGGGAAGGCCAACGTGGTGGCCGATGCTTTGAATAGGAAGTCAGCCAGCATGGGGAGTCTTGCTTATATTCCGTTCAGCCGGAGACTGCTTACTTTGGATGTTTAGGCTTTGGACAATCGATTTGTGAGGTTGGATATTTCTGAGCCTAGCCGATTGTTTGCTTGCACGGTCGTTGATTCTTCATTATTGGAGCGTATCCATGATCCGCAGTTTGATGATCCCCATTTTTGTGTCCTGAGAGACACGGTCTAGTGTGTAGGTGCCAAGAATTTGACCTTAGATGATGATGGCATTTTGAGATTGCAGGGCCGAGCTTAAGTGTCCAATATTAATGGGATTCGAGAGTTGATCTTAGCGGAGGCCCATAGGTCTCTGTATTCTATTCACCCGGGCGCCACAAAGATGTATCAAGATCTGAAGCAGCACTATTGGTGGTGTAGAATGAAGAAAGATATAGTGGCATACGTGTCTCGATGTTTATATTGTCAACCGGTTAAATACGAGCATTAGAGGCCTGGTAGACGGCTTCAGAGGATTGAGCTTCCCGAGTGAAGTGGGAGAGGATCACCGTGGATTTTTTTACTAGACTTCCGTTGATCCAGAAGAAGTTTGATGCGGTTTGGGTCATTGGTTATAGGGTGACCAAGTCAATGCACTTTGTTCCTGTTGCAGCCACCTATTCATCCAAGAGGTTAGCTGAGATTTATATTCGAGAGACTGTTCGCCTTCATGGGGTGCCGGTATCTATCATTTCGGATCAAGGTACGCAGTTTACCTCGCGCTTCTAGAGAGAAGTTCAGTGAGAGTTGGGCACCCAGGTTGAGTTGAGCATAGCATTTCATCCTTTGATAGACGGCGATCCGAGCGGAATATTCAGATATTGGAGGATATGCTCTGAGCCTGTGTCATTGATTTTGGAGGCTCGTGGGATCAGTTTTGCCTTTAGAAGAGTTTGTCTAGAAGAACAGCTACCAGTCCAACATTCAGATGGCTCCTTATGAGGCATTTTATGGTAGGCGGTTTCAGTCTCCAGTTGGATGGTTTGATCGGGGATTGGCTCGGTTATTGGGTACGAATCTAGTTCATGAGGCCTTGGATAAGGTCAAGATCATTCGGGATAGGCTTCGTACAACTCAGTCCAGGCAGAAGAATTATGCAGACCGCAAGGTTCGAGATGTGGCTTTCATGGTTGGTGAGCTGGTATTGCTCCGTGTGTCGCCTAAGAAGGGCGTGAGGAGATTCGGGAAGAAGGGAAAGCTTAGCCCTAGGTTCATTGGTACATTTGAGATTCTCGATCGTGTAGGAGAGCTGGCTTCTAGACTTTCCTTGCCACCTTTCTTATCAGTCGTGCATCCAGTGTTTTACGTGTCCATGCTTCAAAAGTATCACGGCGATCCAACTTACATGTTAGATTTCAGCACTGTCCAGTTTGACAAGGATCTGTCTAATGAGGAGGAGCACGTAGCTTTTCTAGACCGGCAGGTTTGTCAGTTGAGGTCAAAGAGTTTTCCTTCTGTGCGTATTCAGTGGAGAGGTCATCCTCCTAATGCATCGACCTGGGAGTTCGAGTCCGATATGCGGAGCCGTTATCCTCATCTATTTCCTGACTCAGGTACTTCTTTCTTTTTTGATGTGAATAAACGTCAATACCACACAAGAGGGGGGCTGATTTGTGTGGTACCTAATTTTCGGAAGAACCCGATTCTTCTAAGTGTTCTAACTACTGCAATTTGCGGAAATATAAAAACTGAAAGTAAAGTGCGCAGCAATTTTTACGTGGAAAACACCTGGCTTAAAAGGTGAAAATACCACGACCTACTACTCAGTAGGATTTTCCCAAACTTCACCAAAATCAATGCCCAAAAACAGCATTTACAAAATCTTGTAAAGCTAAGGATTAAACTCTAATCCCAGTGTGGCACACAGCCTCAGCTGCTGCGACACTATCAAGTTAATTCTAACTTGATGAATACAACGTACCTAATACTATTGCTTCTAACTAAGCTGAAAGGTACAATATAAAACCTACTACAATTGAACTAAAAATAAAACAATATTGTGGAACTGGTTCTTCTCTAGGTTCATGTAGTTGTAGGCGTCCACAGTTGTAACTTGCATATATTGCTTGCTAATCAGACTCTCTCTTTAGCTCTCAAATATGCTTTTTCTTCTGCTTGTGTGTGTTACCTGTAAAAGAGAAATAGCTCAATCATATATTGAGTTAGCAGTTAGAGTTTGACTAAGACTCCACTTCTTATCCGTTCACAATTCGAGTCCTTGCCCAATGCAAACTCCAAACCTTATCCTAACTTACGATTAAGTTCTCTTCACATAAGTAGATTGTCCTACTTATCCTAATGCAATCTTTTCGATTATGATCAGAAGATATTGATGCGTGATCATTGGTGCATTATTTTCCTCACGTGCTCTGCATGTGCCCTTGTTGATTTAGACTGTGTAATACAAGATGGACCAAGTCCTTCTATTAGTTCATTTGTCAATCTTCAAAAATTCAACTGAAACTTGGGCCAACAATTTCCCCATTTTTTATAATGACAAACTATGTGCTTATTATGATCAGGACCCTGTAGACTTAGCTGAAATCAACACTTAGAATATCATTTAACTTATCATTAAGGAGGTCAGATTTAGGTCATAAACATTACTAGTTCAGAAAAAACATTTTTAAGCACAATATCTTTCCCCTTTTGGCATCATCGAAAAGTTGCATAAATGATATGAAACTCGAAGTTAATATCTACCCATTGCCGCTGGGGCAACTACAAGTGAACATCTCTTTTAGTTAATCAAAAATCTTCTCAGAAATAACTATATTGAACAAGATTAACAAAAACCAGAAAAGTTTCATTCATTGATTTAGAAATGTTCCTACCAAGCATTCCATAAAAAGAAACGTAAAACTTCCAACCATGAGCAAAAAAAAAACAAAAAAAAATAGACCAGGAACCAAATAAACTTGTCACAGAGGGGGGAACTAGACTAGAACCTAGACATAGGACTCCTAAGGCTGGAATGAGCTAGAAGGTTGGAATTTTAGAAGATTAAGCATTTATTGTAGCATGCCTTCATTCTTCTCCTTCTCCTTGGCAAGCTCGGCTCTAAGTCCATTTATTTCTCCTTCCAATTCCGCCACCTTGGTATTAAGCCTAGCTATTTCAGCATCCTTCAATCCAACCAACTGAACTAAGGACCTTACTTTGCTGTTGACACGAGTTTTAGCTGATGAACTAGGTTCAACAGAAACAGTGATAAGCAGATACTCACAGCTTTGAAGGGTCTTTATGCCAAAGTGTTCCTTGCTAGATGCCATCTCCCAATTCTTCAGGGGAACATGTAGATGTTCAATAACAGTAGTCAGAATGAACCCATAGGGAATGGCATAGGCCTTGGAACCATAAATTACCATTTCCAGCAGTTTCACCATGAACATTGGCCAGTTGATTTGCTTGCTTTCAGTCAAGCACTGCATGAGAACAAGTTCCATATAATTTGCAGTGTGCCTTCTTTCCTGTCTAGGCAAAAGGCATTTGTTGACAAACTCAAAGATCACCTTGTGTTCAGGCCTCATTTCACTCTTTTGCACTGGCCTTGCCTCTGGCGCTTCTGCCTCTGATGTGGTATCACATAAGTTTCTAGTAATCTGCAGCTCTGAGGGTAACCCATCCAAACAAGGCCATATTTGCCTTGTGTAATCATCATATCCCTCACAAGGGATATTTATAATTTCCCCAGCTTCTCAACATCTAATTTTACCTTGACTCCCTTAACACAAAATGTTACCACCATTTTTCACTGCCCCATTTGCCATAAACTCGACCAATTCCTTTCTATCTAGTTTCACATTCAACAGAATGACCATGTCCTTCCACCCTTGAGCTTCCAGAGATGTTAGAAGCCCCACCATACCTGGTTCCTCCAGGTCTTTCAACAGCCTACCCTTCAAAAACTTTCTGTTGCCAAAATTCGCAAATCAATCATGTTCACATTCAGAGTCCTCTTCTTCTTCTTCATCACTTTCTTCTTCTTCTACTACCTCTTTCACCTGTTTTCCTTTAGAAGCAGATCTTGTTCTCTTTGTCAGGGAGGACTCAGCAGGTACAGCTTTGGAAGACTTATTTGAAGAAGAGTTAGTCTCCTTGGATTTTGCAATAGGAGCTTTATCAGTTTGTTATGGATGGACTTCTTCCATCACCTCGTCGTCCTCCTCATCCACAGTTTATGAACTCTCACCAACCTTCCCATTTCCTTTTTCTAATCTTTTCTTCTTGCTCTTTTCCAGAGCCCTCTTCAACTCAGCTTCACTTTCTCTCACTTTGCTTCTTGTTGTCCTAGCCCTAGGTGCAACCTTGGGAGATGCAAATTTGGATTTCTTTGATGGTTTTGCAGCAGCAGGAGTTTTAAGAGAAGAGGACTTTCGTTTCTTGGGGTCATAGCTATCCCCCCAACTTTTTCATCAGATCAGCCAATGTCTCTTCCTTTGTTCGACCAGTTTGATTACTCAAATCTACCAACCCTTCAGAAGCTTCCCCAGATTCACTTCCCCATGAGTGTGATACCCCATTACCCCCACTTCCACAGATAGATAACACCTTTTTCCTCCTTTTGTTTAACTGTTCTACAGACTCATACCCAGAAATGTTCTTAGCTTCCCCTACCAAAACATATCTATTCTCTACCTTTTTACCTACATCCAGTGAAACAAAACAAGGTTTTACTTCTGTTGGATTTTCTTGAGGCGGAGAAATTTTTGAAGAACCAGGTTCTTCTCCCTCGCTTGCAGAAATGTATTGATCTGACTTAGAGCTCGACTCAGTGACCTCTGCTCTGCGTTTATTCTTTTGACTTGCTTTCACCTTCTCGTTTAAAGATTTTCTTAAAGGTCCAATAGCCACTGCTTTTCTAGCTATCATTTTTGTTCGACGAAACCTGAGTTTTGGGGGTACAACACGAGGGGTAGAGGATGAGGTGGTGTTGGGTGACACTGGTGGTGGGGTTCCTGGATTATCTTGAGGATTAGTCATTTTGGGTGGTGGATTTGTGGAAGATCCTAACAAAATTTGGGAAATTTTTGAGGGTTTTGGAGATGGAGGAGATGATCAGAGATATTAGAGGTTATTGACATTTATGAGGTGACATAAGAAGCCTTTTAACGAGGGTAATTATTGCATCAGAAAAGGCACTTTTCAGGCGTCATTAAGAGTCTAATCAGTGTCAATATCTGGTCTCCTTATTAATTAAAATTGCTAAGGTTTAGGAAAAGAGTTCCGTTATTCCTTAGAATTCTAATTACAAGAAACTGGTTCAATTAGCTTCTAAAGGATAGAATTTTGAGACGATTGGAATTTCTAGGACTCTTGCTCATGATTGAAAATTAAATTTCTATTTGTGCAAAGTATAGAAACATACCTGACTTTCCTCATGAGTACATATTGATGATCCAGGTTCGTGATATGACACTTCTCTTAATCATGCCTCAAATTTCAGAATAGAAAATTTGTAAGAGATTAGTGAATTACATAACCACATGTCACAGGAGTATACTTATTTTAGCTGAGTAGGAATTAGTCTAATATTCACAGATTTAAGAACTACTAACCAAAAAAATCCAATTTTTTTCAACCTATTCCTCTCAGGGTTTTCTGTACTTAGTGCCTTGGTGAAGATGTCAGCTATTTGTTTATCAGTGGCGCAGAATTCTATGGAAATTAGCCCCTTTTCATAGTTGTCCCTTAAGAAGTGGTGTCTAAAATCTATGTGCTTAGTCCTCTTATGATGAACAGGGTTCTTTTCATATTGATTGCACTAGTGTTATCACAAAATAAAGGTATGCATCCCACTTCAATTCCAAAATCTACCAATTGTTGCTTGATCCTTAGTAACTGAGCACAACATGAGGTGACAACATACTCAGCTTCAGCAGTAGAGAGGGAAACTGAATTTTGCTTTTTGGTAGCCCATGATAGAAGACAAGATTCTAGGAAGTGTGCCATACCTGAAATGCTATTCCTGTCTACTATGTAGCCTGCATAATCAGCATCAGCATATCCAATTAAGTCAAAATTACTACCTTTTGGATACCACAAGCACAGATCAATTTTGCGTTTTAGATATCTCAATATTCTTTTGACTGCAGTCAAGTGTGACTCCGTTGGATTTGCTTGGAAAAGAGCACAAAGTCCGACACTGAAAACAATGTCAGATCTGCTGGCAGTAAGATACAAAAGTGAACTAATCATACCCCTGTACAACTTTTGATCAACTGATGAACCAGGTTCATCAGTATCTAACTTTGTGGCAGTTGCAATATGAGTATCTTTTTCTTTCCATTTTAAATTTCTTAATCAGTTCTTTTGTGTACTTCTGGTGATGAATCATGGTACCGTTTGGACTTTGTTTGATTTGCAACCCTTAGAAGAAATTTAGTTCTCCCATCATACACATTTCAAATTCACTGCCCATTAGTTTTGCAAAATCATTGCTCAACCTCTCTGTAGTGGCCCCAAAAATTATGTCATCGACATAAATCAGAACAACTAGAAGATATTTACCCTTTTCCTATTGGAACAAAGTACTATCAATTTTACCTCTTTTGTACCCATGCTCCGGGAAGAATTTTGACAATCTTTCATACCAAGCTCTTAGGGCTTGCTTGAGGCCATAAAGAGCCTTATTTTAATTTGTATATGTGATCAGGACATTCTTTTCTTTCAAATCCAGAAGGTTGCTTCACAAACACTTCTTCTTTGAGATAGCCATTTAGGAAGGCACTTTTCACATCCATTTGATGAAGAGTGAATTCCATATGTGCAACAAAGTTTATGAGAAGCCTTATTGCTTCAAGTCTGGAAACTGGAGCAAAAGTCTCATCATAGTCAATGCCTTCCTCTTGACTATAACCTTAGACCACCAACATTGCCTTGTTTCTTGTAACTGTTCCATCTTCATCCAGCTTGTTTATGAAGACTGATTTTGTCCGAATGACTGACCTGTCCTTAGGTCTTGGAACCAAGTGCCAAACTTAGCTTCTTTCAAACTGATTGAGTTATTCTTGCATAGCATTTATCCAGTCTGCATCTAGTAGAGCTTCACTCACATTCTTAGGTTCAATCAGGGACAAAAAGAATCAAATGCACACAGATTATTCAGTTGTGATCTGGTCTTGACTCCAGATGTGGGATTATTGATTATGTTCTCAATGGGGAGAGAACTCATGTACCTGTAAGATTTTCCCACCAGCTGATTCCTGCTAGCTTCACCTTCATCATTTTTTGTAGAGGCACAGGTTCAGGTGTAGGTCCCTCTAAAGAATTTAGTGCATTTTCTCTCAAATTTGTACCCCCTGTCAGATTGCTCAGGGTAAAAGGACCTGTTCCATCACCTATTTCTTCCTTGGATGCCTCCTTGACTTGTGTTGTAGCTTCAGTCAGTTGTCTTACCGGTCCAATGTCTTCATTTTTATATTCCTATCTCCCAGAAAAAGTGTTAGTTTCATCAAAAATAACATGTACACTTTCTTCTACACAAAGAGTTCTTTTATTAAATACTTTATAAGCTTTGCTATGTAAAGAATATCCCAAGAATACTCCATCATCACTTTTGGGATCAAACTTACCAAGGGAATCTTTGCCATTATTGTGCACATAGTACTTGCAAGCAAAAGACCATAGGTGGGATATATTTAGTTTCCTATAAGTAACTCATAGGGAGATTTCTCTACCAGTGGTCTGGTCAAACACCTGTTTATTAAGTAGCATGCTGTATTTATTGCCTCTGCCCAAAAGCTATGAGGTAGTTTACAGGAAAGTAACATGGTCCTTGCCATATCCTCAAGGGTCATGTTCTTCCTTTCAACTACTCCATTTTGCTGAGGAGTTCTACGGGAAGAGAAATTACAATCTATTCCATTTTCATCACAAAATTCAGCAAACTTAGCATTTTCAAATTCAGTTCTGTGATCAGACCTAATGGATGCAAGTTGATTTCCTAACTATTTCTGGATTTTTCTAACAAACGGTGTGAACATTTCAAATGCTTCATCTTTAGAAGTTAGGAATAGCACCCAGGTAAACCTAGAGTAATCATCAACCAACACCATGACATATCTCTTACCAACTCTGCTCATGCTTCTCATAGGACCACAGAGATCCATATGAACCAGTTCCAACAATTTGGACGAGCTTACCATTTTCTTAGGTTTGAAAGATGACCTTACCTGTTTCCCCCTTGCACATGCCTCACAAACTTTGTCTTCCTAGAACTTGATATTAGGTAGCCCTATCACCAAGTCCTTGGAGACTAATTTGTTTAATTGATTTAGACTAGCATGACCAAGTCTTTTGTGCCAAATGAGTGGATCATTTATTATTACACTCAGATAAATTAGTTAGTCAATTCGATTAAAGAATACGATAGGAATGTTAGATAGCCCACAACCCTAGATCGTTTACATTACACATTGATATCATAAAAATCTGCTCTTTCTCTGTTCAAAGTTCATTATTATATTATTTATTTAATTAGTTTAGAATCAAATATTTCTAGGTTTAATTCTTGCTTAGATCCTTAGGATAGTCAAATTTAGTTAATATGTCACAACCCAAAATTCATTAAGGGTCATGGTGACGCCGGACACCACTGTCAGGCCAGCCAACTCATATGCTAAAGTAAATCTCGTTTTATAAATTTTGAAAATACAAGATTTTTCTTTCATTATTTAAAATTTTTTACAGAATAAAGTTTCAAATAAAATTTAAAAGTTAAGCAATATTCAACACATTAAACCATTCCAGAACCCGGTTTCACAAGTACATGAGAAATTTTCTAAAGGAAACCAAATAGGTACAACAACTGTTCGGAATACAATTGGACATAAGGTAAATAAAATTCTGAAAGAGACTATACCAGCTGCGGAATCGCCTCGAAGAAATACAGCTCACCTAGTCTCTGCGCCCGTCATGCCGCTATGCCGCTATGCCGCTAAGTCACGAGCCATGCATTAAAACTATGCAACAAAATGCGCAACAAGTGTAGTATGAGTACATAAACAACGTGTACCCAATCAATGTCTCGCCTAATCCCGAAGGGGTAGAGACGAGATGGTCAACTCTGACACTTACTAGCAGTCTAATGACTATTTATCATTAATAAATATATTCAAACACTAGATTTGTTTTATAAACTTGATTTTAATTCGGATATGGGAAAACAAGTGGTCATATAACTCTTTCATGGAAAGTTTCCTTGGATTTCTTGTTATTATTAATAAAATGATCTCCAACCATAGTGTAGCATAAAATAACTCAATTGAGTTCAAGACAACAACACAAACATGCACAAATCATGCCGAGGTTAACGGCCCGCTCCAACAGAAATGTAATGAGTGCACTGCCGAGGGTTGAGCGGTCCTTACCATAGATACATCCATTTCACCGAGGCGATCGGCCCGTTCCAACAGAAATATAAACACACGCAGAAAGATAATCAGTCAGGAAGTCAATATGGAGCAAATATCCAAGAAAGGTCAATTCTCTTTAATATTTAGAGAAACCAAAGCTTAAGACTTTTTAGAAATCATTCTTGTTAATTCAATATGATTTAATCATTTCAAGCCATCAATGGGTTCACAACTAATCCAAGTATAACATGCATTTGGGTCCTAGGCTACCCGGACAATAGCAGAATAATAGCTATGCACAGACTCTCGTCAGCTCGTGCGTACGTAGTCCCCATAATAATGAGCACACAATCAATTTAACTCACCTGTGGGGTGGTTTCCTCCTCACAAGATTAGAAGGGAGACTCACCTCGCTCCGAAGACTCAAAACCGGCGCTTCACATCTCACCGATAGCTCGAACTAGTGCACAGAGCTCCAAAACTAGCGAAATAACGGCAAACTAATGAGAATATACTCAAATACTTGCTAACAATCAAATTACATAAATCCCAACTTCGTTTGTGAAATGACCAAAATGTTCTTGGGCCCACGTGCCTGGAAATCCAAAATTTCTCGAAGATAAAGTTACCCATGACCTTAGGAACTCAAATATATAATTTACCCCTATTTCCATGCTCAAATTCGTGGCTAAATTCCAAGAATATAATTATCGAGGTCTACAACCAAAACCCCAATTTTTACTCTAATTTCCATGCTTAAATCTATATATAATTGATATATCTAGCTCATAATGGGTGGGAAAAATTTACCTTAGCATGGTTGATGAAGACCCTCTCTTGAAACCTCCAAAAATCGCCAAATGTCATGAAGAAAAATGATACAAATGGCCAATCCTCGACATTAAAATGAAAGTCTACCTCCGGGTGTTTCCGCTTCTGCGAAATTATAGTCGCTTATGCGGCTCCGCGTTTGCGAAAATTAGGCCGCTTTTGCAGCTTCCCTGACCTAGCCCAATTCCGCTTTTGTGATCTATCCATCGCAGATGCGGTTCTGCATAAGCAGATCAAGGGCCACTTCTGCGGTCCTGGCTGCCTTCACGCTTGTCCGCTTCTGCAGTTTCTCCTCCGCTTCTATGGGGTTGCCTCTGTTGTCTCATCTCCGCAGAAGCAGAAATATCAGATACCAGCTACTTAATTATTTCAAAAAAATCCCATTTTGATCAATTAACCACCCCGAATTCAGCCAGGGTCCCAAGACACATTACGGGCCTGCTCAAGGCCTCAAGTCACATCATCGAACTACCTCCAATCCACACTTTATGAACTTTGAACTTTCCAACTTCTACTACTGATGTTTAAACCTATCAAATCACGTCCGATTGACCTTAAGTTTTGCAGGCAAGTCATATTTGACATTATGGACCTATTCCAACTTTTGAAATCGGATTCTGACCACGATATCAAAAAGTCCAATTCCAGTCAAACTTCTCAAAAACTTTCAATTTCTATCTTTAGCCACTTGGCTTCAAAATGACCTACTGACCTCCTAATTCACTTCCGATCACGCTCCCAACTTCAGAATCACCATACAGAGCTACTCCTAGTCTCGGAGTTCCAAAAAGACATCGATAACACTGAAATGCACTTCAAGACAAACTTATGAAATTTCTTCCAAAATGCTAATTTCCACAATAGGCGCCAAAACGCTCCCGGGATATCCAAAACCTGAAGCGGGCATACGCCCAAGTCCGATTACATAATACAAATTTGCTCGAACCCTCAGATCCCAACTCCGAGGTCATTTACTCAAAATTCCAGTCCTAGTTCATTTCTCCAACTTTAAATTTTCAAAATGAGAATTTTCATTTAAATTTAATTTCGATCTTTCTGAATTCCAAATTTCGACCGTGCAAACAAGTCACAATACCTTAAATGAAGCTGCTCATGGCCTTATACCGCTGAACGACGCGCTAGAGCTCAAAATGACTGGTCAGGTCGTTACATTCTCTCTTAGCTAATACGTTCGTCCTCGAACGTGCTGACAACTATACCGAAGTAATCTGAAATCATTGTTTAGCACGTTATGCACCTTTCCGTGCTACCACAACTTAGTTGAGCACATTAGCTTGATAAATTCTGAAGATACTCCCCTTTATTCAGGCAACTAAGCCTTAGAGCCCAATTCCACATCCGAAATTCTATGCCATACTTGTTTTCATCATAGGATAACCAAATTATTCACCACACGTTGTACCCAACATGAGTGCATTACTTACTCATAGGACCACAATAACATTTTCTTATCAACTTAGCCCAAATTCAATGAATCGGATGCTCCCATTGCACCTCATGACCTACATAGGTCTTGCTCTAACCTTTATTACACTAACACGACAGAAGAGATGCACCAAAATTAATAAACTGTCGAATCAACAAACCATTGAGTCTATACCTCCGACAAGAATCATTAAAAAAATTTTAACCAAATCATGATCTTTCCTCCTTAATATACTTCATATAATCAGATTGCATTGATCCTAAGTACGAAAATCTCGTCTCACCTAGCACGAACTGCTCAGGAAATAAGTCACCTCGGACATAGTCAAGAGTCCCATATGATTCCACAATATGCTAATATGCTAATAGGCTACCGATTAGGATATTATACAGAAGGAAAACTTACTCTGAAACGGAGATCTAATTACCCCTCCCGCAAATCATACATGCGAACTGGCTAACAACTAATACGAGTTTTCCTCGAAAAATGGGAGACAACACACATATAAGAAACTAGGGGGAAACTCTACTGAACATCATACTGTTGCGGCGCGCAACCCGATCCAAATAGCATAACCATGGCGGCGTGCCACCCGATCCACACCATATAACCATGGTGGCGTGCCACCCGATCTACACAATATAACTATGGGGGCGTGCCACCCGATCCACACATATAACTCACATAAGGAGATATACATCGAGGTAAATTGCTGACCGTATGAAAATACCAAATATCGGTCATAAACACGCTGAGGTGCATAATACCATCCCTGAGGGAACATATAGCGCTATAGGCTATAAAACTCAAGAACAACTGAGGTGCGATACATGATCTGAATCTCAAGAGCCATCCTGCTCATATAACGTCAACGCTACGCGGAACATCAACACATAAGAAATTCACCAAGCCGTTTCACAACTCATACGGCGCAATAGATCATTATCCGGAATAGCTGATGATAACACCTTGATTGTTCCCCCATAGGGAATGCTCGCTGAAACGAACAAAAAACTAGACTGATACAAAGTCCTGATAACATATTAATCAATTCACTGATCCCGAGCCAACTTCTGATTGCACAAACTTGGCTAATAACCTTTTAAAAGGTTCATAGTAACGCATTCTTCCTCATAACATATATGAACAACCATTATAACCGGAGCAATCTCCTCCATTCATATCCGAATAAACAAAGTGCCATTCAGGCATATATTCTCAAATTAATGATATTACCAAAATCCTCATACTTGGTTTAAATCTCTTAACCAATCAAGTGACTACATGTCACACTTTCGGTGGAACAAGCTCCTACAATCTTTTGAACTAACTAACGGTCTGCACATTCAAACCATCGGCTGCACTAATGCTGAAAAGTGGTCAAGAATCCCTAACCAGGAGGCAAAACCTTTCTTACAAAACACAGATCTCAGATGATACTAACGACAATATTAATCTTACTTAAAACACTTAAATTCCTTCCCTGCTAATCCTCGTGGCATCCCAGTCATTTACCAAAATGTAACCTTTGTTCTCACTTCAAATTCCATTCCACTCACTGCACCCAACGTGCCGACATATGATAGACACAGTTTGAATCACAACTCTAGAACCACTGATAGACTAACACTTCATCATATAAAACTTTTCATTTAACTCACTTCAGGAGAACTATAGCAACATACAAGCGAATTCTCATAACCATCGAATATGCCAACCTCTAAGTAGCGGTACAAGCCACCATAACCCTTCCGGGATCCACCTACTCATAATAGGCCATAACAAAAGACTGCTTCTGAATAGCATCAATCACTGCAGCCGATAAGCATCACACGCACTGCCACAAATCACATGCATGACTTGATCATGTAGGATGAACTGATCACCACTGCCAATATGCCAAGTTAACCATGGCTAATCAATCTACTTCCCTCTACTGAATCCTTGATTTCCTCAAAGATAATACTTCTTCATTCAACACATAACATACTTCATATGCATTCATCCCAAGTGACCTTGAATCAAGAGACCATACTTCCCCTAATCCCATGAACCATTTTGTATTCATCAAATGCTAAATCACTAGTCAAAATATCATAGAACATTCTGGGCACTTCTCATAAGATACTATAAAGCTTGATTTTTAACTGTACCCATAGGCTCGAAATTATCGAGCACCACACTTACATTCCTGAATTCACTAGGATCATTATTGAGAGCCACCCGCTCCGTCTTGGTCCCGAATGTAACTCACTCTATAGATATTATAATACATAAACACTCCCTCCGCGAAGCACCAGGCGAAATCACCTCCTCTGAAACCTATATCTATACGAGGTGTAAATCCTGAACCTTTTCCAAGTCCGAACATGGTCCAATAAGGCCAACCATAGCATGCCTCCAACAATTCATTTTCTTGAATTACCACTTATGGTCTTTTCTCATAGCTGAAATAACCCATTAATATGCTAATAATAAGAAATCACGCATGTAGCTAATCATACAGCCCAATCATAAGCGATGGGACTCTCCTACTTAGCTTGAAGCCATCATTTCTTACATCACGAGTTCGCCCAACCTATTTACCTCTTGTGGGCATAACCTCGCGCAATAAATTACTTAAATTTCTCAAACTATTTCGGTAAAAACTCTGAATCATCATCCATAATCGCACGACCGATCTACTTATTGAACAACCAATATAATTCCTTGCAGAAGCTTCACCAACCACGCGACCGCTAACCCGCTCACGGGGAATATCCCACCTAGAGAAATTTACCTCCTGACATCTTTCCATGTTCCTGCATGGGTACATTTACTATTACACCCTTAGTCCATCCTGAGTCCGAGCTAACCTTCCAGTAGCACAAGTCCATTCACCCCTCGCGGACATCAATTAAATGTGCGGAAATATCCTCCCAATTTAGAGTTATACTGTATCCGCCTTCACGTCAAGCACCTCCTTTCCGCTATATCAAATCTTCTACCGCATAATGGTCCATGATTCAAGTTCGCTCTGTAGGCCGCAACCACTAATCTCTGAAATTGTCCGATCATTCCAAACTATTTGTAAGGCGCGTAATCATCCAAATACCAACCCCCACAACTCTCTCACTTTGGCGGAACTCATCTCCTTAATCGGTCACTCAACCTTGCTTCTCATACTTGGCCTTTTAGAAATTTTAAACATCGTCTGACACTTCCCACATGTCCTTCCTCATACTGTGCTGCTCAAATATAAATGAAATCTATCTTTGTGGCGCTTGAATCCACCATTGCTGCTAACTTTAGAACCTTTCCAAAGGTCATCCTTATCGATCCATCAACATTAAAAATTCTGATTCGATCTTAAACCACCGCACCATCCGATATCCGACAGCTGTATCTCCGCTACTATTTCACCATATCCTTCCATAAAGGCGAATTCTAGCAGATTATAACATCGACGAACTTGGTACGTTCCATTAGGACCACGACACTGCATCATAGAAGAATAGCTCCACCAAGCTTGCAAATACCAGGTCTCATTACTTCTACCAGCCCAAATCTGACCATCCTAGTCCGACCGCATTTACCTTGCTGGAAATAAAATATTGGATCCCTTGATTACACGCTGAGTAAACCTCCCTTCAATTCTTCCACTCCCCTGACACTGTGGCAAACATCCTACCATCATAACAATATTGCGGAATAATAGCTCATAAGCATCATGGTAACCTGTGCCTAGCCTCAAGGCTCTTAGAAGTCCTGTTACTGAGCTGAATAATAGTATACCCTTCCATTAACGACTATAACAGTACAATCAACTATACTGGAAGAAACATCCCGCAACACATCAGTAGTTCCATTGCAATTCTTCAAATTTTAGATTCCTAGCAAGCACTCGTGTCGCGTATGACTGAGTAGAAAGGAATTAAAGGCATAAGCCTCAAAGAAATTGAACCGCGTGATAAGGAAATCAAGAAGGTAAGTACTCCTAACAGCCATGCAGTCTCCCGAGGATAAGTACAGACGTCTCTGTACTAATCCGCGAGACTCTACTAGACTTGCTCATGACTCCTGAGACCGACGGGAACCTAGTGATCTGATACCATGTTGTCATGACCCAAAATCCACTAAGGGGCGTGGTGGCGCCGGACACCGCTTTCAGGCCAGCCAACTCATATGTTAAAGTAAATCTTGTTTTATCACTTTTGAAAATACAGGATTTTTCCTTCATTATTTAGAAATTTGTAAAGAATAAAATTTCAAATCAAATTTAAAAGTTAAGCAATATTGCAACACTTTAAACCATCCCAGAACCCGGTGTCACAATTACATGAGAAATTTTCAAAAGGAAACCAAATAGGTACAACAATTGTCCGGAATACAATTGGACAGAAGGTAAATAAAATTCTGAAAGACACTTACTAGTTGCGGAATCGCCTAAAAGAAATAGAGCTCACCAGTCTATGCACTTGTCATGCCGTTATGCCGCGAAGCAACGAGCCACGCAATAAATCTGTGAAACAAAATGCACAGCAAGTGTAGTATGAGTACAAAAACAATGTGTACCCAATGAGGGCCCTACCTAATCCCGAAGGTGTAGAGACCACATGATCAACTGTAACGCTTACTAGCGGTCCAATGACTATTTATCATTAATAAATATATTCAAGCAGTAGATTTGCTTTATAAACTTGATTCTAATCCAGATATGGGAAAACAAGTGGTCATACAACTCTTTCATGGAAAGTTTCTTTGGATTTCTTGTTATTATTAATAAAACGATCTCCAGCCATAGTGTGGCATAAAACAACTCAATTAAGTTCAAGAAAACAATACAAACATGCGGAAGTCATGCCGAGGTCGATGGCCCGCTCCAACAGAAATGTAAAGTGTGCATTATCGAGGGTCGAGCAGCCTGTACAATAGATGCATACATTTCACCAAGGCAATAGGGCCGTTCCAATAGAAATATAAGCACCCGCTGACAGATAATCAGTCAAGAAGTCAACATGGAGAAAATATCCAAGAAAGGTCAATTCTTTTTAATATTTTGAGAAACCAAAGCTTAAGTCTTTTTAGTTATCCTTTTTGTTAATTCAATATGATTTAAGCATTTCAAGCCATCAATGGGTTCACATCTAATCCAAGTACAACATGCTTTTGGGTCCTAGGCTACCCGGACAATAGCAGAATAGTAGCTACGCACGGACCCTCGTCACCTACTGCGTACGTAGCCCCTACAATTAGGAGCACATAATCAATTTAACTCACTTATGGGGTGGTTTCCCCCTCAAGAGAATAGAAAAAAGACTCACCTCACTTCGAAGACTCATAATCGGCGCTTCGCATCTCTCCGAAAGCTAGAACTAGCGCACGAAGCTCCAACTAGCCAAATAATGGCAAACTAATGAGAATATACTCAAATACTTTCTAACAATTCAAATTACACAACTTACATACTCCGTTTGTGAAATAACAGCATCCCCTCGGGCCCACGTGCCCGAAAATCACAAATTTATTGAAGATAAAGTTACTCATGACCTTAGTAACTCAAATATATAATATACCCCTAATTTGATGCTCAAATTCATGGCTAAATTCGAAGAATATAATTTTCTAGGTCTTCAACCAAAACCTCAATTTTTACTCTAGTTTACATGCTTAAATCCGTATATAATTGTAATGTCTTGCTCATAATGGGTGGGAAAAACTTACCTTAGCATGGTTGATGAAGACCATCTCTTGAACCCTCCAAAAATCGCCATATGTCATGAAGAAAAATAATAAAAATGTCCAATCCTCAACTTTAAAATGACAGTCTGCCTCCAGGTCTTTCCGCGTCTGCGGAATGATAGCCACTTATGCGGCTCTGCCTTTGCGTAAATTAGGCCACTTCTGCGGCTTCCCTAGCCTAGCCCAAATCCTCTTCTGCTATCTATCCACCACAGATGTGGTTTCATATCAGCGGATCAAGGGCCGCTTCTGCAGTCCTGGCTGCCCTCACGCTTGTCCGCTTCCGCGGGGTCACTTTTGTGGTCCCATCTTTGCAGAAGCGGAAATTCCAGATACCAGCTGCTTAATTATTTCCAAAATCCCATTTCTGATCTGTTAACCACCCGGAATTCACCCGGGGCCCCCAAGACCCCAACCAATCCCAATGCACATTACGGTCCTACTCGAGGAATCATCGAACGACCTCCAATCCAAACTTTATGAGCTTTGAACTTTCCAACTTCTACTTCCGATGTTTAAACCTATCAAATCACATTTGATTGACCTCAAATTTTACACGCAAGTCATATTCAATATTACGGACCTATTCCAACTTCCGGAATTGAATTCCGACCCCGATATCAAAAAGTCAACTTCCAGTCAAACTTCTCAAAAACCTTCAATTTCTATCTTTAGCCAAATGGCTTCAAAATGACCTACAGACCTCGGAATTCACTTCCGATTGCGCTCCCAACTTCAGAATCACCATATAGAGCTACTCCCAGTCTCGGAATTCCTAATGGACATCGATAATGCTGAAATGCACTTCAAGCCAAAATTATGAAATTTCTTCCAAAATTTCTTCCAAAACCCAAACCGGGCATACGCCCAAGTCTGATATCATTATACGGAACTGCTAGAACCTTCAGATCCCAATTCCGAAGTCATTTACTCAAAATTCTAATCCTAGTTTATTTCTTCAACTTTAAGCTTTCAAAATGAGAATTTTCATTTAAATTAATTCCGATCTTTCTCAATTCCAAATTTTGACCATGTAAACAAGTCACAATACCTGAAATGAAGCTTCTCATGGCCTCAGACCACTGAAAGACGCGCTAGAGCTCAAAACGATCGGTCAGGTCGTTAAATAATAGTTAATCACAAGTCCTTGTGCAATCGACATTCGACCTTTAGTCACTTTATTACTTGGCGACCACGTACACTTGCGTGTGTGTTTGGCCTCAACATAAATTCACTACGGAAAGATCAAAGAAAACCCTACTTGTCGAGATGCAATTAGTCCTTGAATGTAAATCATATGCTCGTCCATGCATTTCTTTGTCTTATAGTCATTCCCCATTCATGTGGGCCATTGTTAGAATTAAAATATTGGTCAATGAAAAATGGATGGACGAAAGTGGAGGGAAGAATAATTGTCCCTCATTGGTGGAAAGAAAAGTGAATGCGCTTATATGGAGAAAGCACTTCTCTTGGTGTTAAATGGGTTGGAAAGAAAGTAAGCCTCATGTCGTCGTTGTCGATGGCTCAACTTCGGGTTTGGTTTCAAATTTGGTCAAAGATCAATTGATTGATTAATCTTTTTGGATAAAATTTCTTATAATTTAATTAATTAAAAAAATCAACCTGAAATAACCCAGGACTTGCGACCCGACCCGACCCATTTCTTTCCCGGATTATTTTAAATCCCTTTTTCTATTCCCACATATTAAAACAGCCATGGTTGTTTCTGAAAAGTTGCAAACCTTTTAAGAAACAGTTCCATAAAATAGCTATAAATATTGCCTTGATCCGAGAATCTTTCCTTGCGATATTTTCCGAGCTTCATCTCCTTCTTTTTGGACAATTAAAATTCTACTGTGGTTTGCAGCCTTCGAGTGATTTGCTATTTCACCGGCATTTTTGGTACCAACACTCTGGTGAGTTAAATCATTCTATCCTGGAAGGATAATATTCTAGAGCATCGAGGTATTAAGGGGAATAATTTTGTATGGGTCAAACCTGGCTCGTAATAATTAATGAGATTAATTCTCTCTTAAGCATATTCGGGTTAACAAAAGGCATAACTATTAATAAGTACTCAAAGATCACACAGCTTAATCAATGAGTCCACGATCTGTTCACTATTAGCGGGCATCTCATCGACATGACCACGGCCGTCCAACGCCTGCTGGTAAGGTGCACAGCTATAAATACTAAGAGAAAGAACCCTGAAAGGGGGATGCTTCTTCATCATCATCTCTACCTCTAAAAAAAGAGAGGATCATTAAGGCTCTGAACCTCTCCATGCAGAGGCAAGCCATATTGATATTATCAATAAAAGATCGTTACCCTCCTCACCTTAACAGATAACAATTGTCCCTTGCGTTTTTCATTCAGTCTTTTGGTTTATTACGATCTGCTATGATTGGGCTATTTATTTTAGTTGTTTTATGCTTATAAATTGTATGAAAACTTTAAGCTAAACAATTTGGCGCTATCTTTGGGGATTTCACAGCAGAATCACGTAGTTCATCCTCGGACCAAAAAGGAAAGAAAACACCCAAAAAGGGAAGCAGCCCAGCTCAAAGAGCCAAAGTAGCACAACGGGTGAAACGAAAACGAAAGCTCCGGTAAGAGTACAAAGCACCGACTCCCCCCCCCCCCTCATTCTCAAAAATAGAGAAAGAGGAAGAAGAGAACGCAGATACCCCCCCCCCACGGGGAGAACACGGGCGAGAGAGCCTCATCCCCTCGATACGACACCCTGCCGGAAAGTGGCACGAAGACATCCTGAACCAATTTCTGTAACGGAATGGCCTCTACAAACTAGTCAAGAAGACTACATATAAATTAGACAAGATCTAAAACGAAAACCAAACCCCCAAGAAAACAGGTCAGGTGAAAAGGCGAAAGTTCAACTATGAGTTGAACCGGGACTCAGGATATGTGCCTTTGATAACAAAAATTGAAAAGGTTCAACTACGGTTGAACAACAACTCAGGCTACGTGCCCTCGCCCAAAAGTTCAACTATGAGTTGAACTGGGACTCAGGCTATGTGCCTTCGACATCAAAAATTATAAATGTTCAATTAAGGTTGAACAACAACTCAGGCTACGTGCCCTCAGCCAAAAGTTCAACTACGAGCTTAACTAGGACTCAGGCTATGTGCCATCGACATCAAAAATTACAAAGGTTCAACTATGGTTGAACATCAACTCATGCTACGTGCCCTCGCCCAAAAGTTTAACTACGAGTTGAAATGGGACTCAGGCTATGTGCATTCCATAACAAAAATTACAATGGTATTGAACAACAACCCAGGCTACGTGCCCTTGCCCAATAGTTCAACTACAAGTTGAACTGGGACTCAGGCTATGTACCTTCGACATCAAAAACTACAAAGGTTCAACTACGGTTGAATAACAACTCAGGCTACGTGCCCTCGCCAAGAAGTTAAACTACGGGTTAAACTGGGACTCAGACTATGTGCCTTTGACATCAAAAATTACAAAGGTTCAACTACGGTTGAACAACAACTCAAGCTACGTGCCCTCGCCCAAAAGTTTTACTATGAGTTGAACTGGGACTCAGGCTATGTGCCTTCGACATCAAAAATTGCAAAGTTTCAACTATGGTTGAACAACAACTCAGGCTATGTTCCCTCGACAAAAGTTCAACTACGAGTTGAACTGGGACTCAGGCTATGTGCCTTCAACATCAAAAATTACAAAGGTTCAACTATGGTTGAACAACAACTCAGGCTACGTGCCCTCGCCCAAAAGTTCAACTATGAGTTGAACTGGGACTCAGGCTATGTGCCTTCGATATGAAAAATTACAAAGCTTCAACTACAGTTGAACAAAAACTAAGGCTACATGCCCTCACCCAAAAGTTCAACTATGAGTTAAACTGGGACTCAGGCAAAGTGCCGTTGATATCAAAAATTACAAAGGTTCAACTACGGTTGAACAACAAATCAGGCTACGTGCCCTTGCCCAAAAGTTAAACTATGAGTTGAACTGGGACTCAGGCTATGTGCCTTCGACAACAAAAATTACAAAGGTTCAACTATGGTCGAACAATAACTCAGGCTACGTGCCCTCGCTCAAAAGTTCAACTATGAGTGGAACTGGCACTCAGGCTATGTGCCTTCGACATCAAAAACAACAAAGGTTCAACTACAGTTGAAAAACAACTCAGGCTACGTGCCCTCGCCCAAAAGTTCAACTATGAGTCTAACTGGGACTCAAGCTATGTGCCTTCGGCATCAAAATTACAATGGTTCAACTAGAGTTGAACAACAACTCAGGCTACATGCCCTCGCCCAAAAGTTCAACTATGAGTTGAACTGGGACTCAGGCTATGTGCCTTCAACAACAAAAATTTCAATGTTTCAACTGCGGTCGAACAACAACTCAGGCTACGTGCCCTCGCCCAAAAATTCAACTATGATTTGAACTGGACTCAGGCTATGTGCCTTCGACAACAAAAATTGCAAAGGTTCAACTACGGTTGAACAAACACTCAGGATATGTGTCTTGGACAACAAAAAGCGCAAAGGGTCAACTGAGGTTGAACAACAACTCAGGCCACGGGACCTCACAAAAAAATTCAAATACAGAATATAATCGAGACTCAGGCCAAACACCCTCACCATTGGACAGTGCAAGGTCTGCTCATCTACAAGCGAAGGGACAAGTTAAGAACCTTCGCCAATCAAGTAAGTACGCCGAACTCGAATAAAGATTCAGGCTGCGATAAGTTCGGCCCCAATCGAATTGCAGGGCCACAGCTAACAATTCGACCATGTCTGAACTGGGACTAACGCTATACACCACCCTCGCCAAATAAAGGCTACAACTTACTCATACCGAGTAAAGTAAATGATAAGCAAAAAGCGGTAGATCAACACGTCCCCCCCCCCCCGAAAACTCTAAAGGCGCAACCCCCTTGAATGAGTCTAAAATAAAACTTGGAAACAAGGAAAAGAACAGAAAATTGCATATATATCTACAACTTCACTTACAACGGGCTAGCCCCGCTTACATACGGCCAAGGCCGGCAAACAAATAAAAAAGCCAAATGGCAACAAAAAAACAACAACAAAATAGAATAAAAACTAACTCTATAAAATCCCTTTTAATCAGCACCACCAGCACCACCCTCAAGGCCACCCGTGCCATCATCAGCTCCCTCAGCACCATCATCAGCCCCCGGAGTGGCCGGGTCGAAGCCACAGCCAAGACGAGCATCACAAGCCTTTTGGCGGGCCCCCACATAAATAGCCTCGGGCACGATACCGGACTCCCATAATTTCCTGTACACGTCAAGTTGGGCCTTAGCAAAAGACCAAAGATCACGAGCTGGGTCGTAAGAGGCCGTCTAGTCCCTCAGGCACTGATTCTCGGCCTCCAAGGATGTAATCCGATCTGCAACAATTTGGGCATCCCGTTCATAAACGTCGATGCATTCCTCTAGCCTCGCCACTATGAAAGCCGCAGCAGACCTCTCCAGCTCCTGTTCCCCCTCGCGAACACGGACTGCCACCTCCAACGCCTCAGCCTTGATTAAAGCATACATCGCTTGCTGTCTCGAGGCAGTGAGCTCCTCGTCCAATTTAACCACAAACCAAATCAAGGCCTCAGAAGCCTCCGCTAGGGCCTCTTGACTTATGCGCTCCATCTTAGCTGCAGCGCTCCTCGCGGCCTCCATCTCCTCGTCCCTACGATGAAGTTGCTCCTCGAGAGCATTTACCCTGTTTTGAGCATGCTATACTAGAAGTTCCCACCTCATCAACTCTTCAACTAACTCTCGGCTGCAAGGGTCATTCCTCAAGAGCTCACGCATCACGCGACTCCTATCCCGGTAGCGGCGATACTTCTCCAGCACCCCCAAGAAGTGTTCGGAGTGAACGATGGCTCGGTGCATGCTCTCTAACTCTAAAAGAAAGGTCTGCAAGACAAAAGAAGTTGTTAAATAAGGAAGTAAACCAATGCAAGAAAAGAAATGAAAGAAGATCATCACACGTACCTAAAACTCATTACGGCCACATCGATCATCAATCCGATATCTGAGACATCTCTCAGCGACCTGCTATCCTCCTCCGAGCATAAGGGCGCAAACATCGGTACCAAATTATCCTCCTCAAGCAAGAGGTTTTGCTCGGTAGGAATATCAGCATAACAAAACGACCCATATGCATTCGTCGTCGTGTTGGTGAAGCCTTCCTAGAGCATGCGGACATCGTCAGATTCCAAGTCGGATTCAGAGTCAAACTCCCCTCCCGAGATGTCCCTTCCTTCCTCAATCGACTGAGAGGTCGAGGCTCCCCTCCCCGCCAACGGATTGACACTTGCTTCCTTGATCAAAGCGGCTATTGAGGAATCAACTTCCCTCTCAGCAGCTAGGACTGATGATTGAGCTACCGGAGCGACGGTTTCATTACGGACTAAGCCGACAAGGGCAACCCCCATTATGTTTTCTCTCTCAAGGGCAGGCACAGCCACCCCATTCCCATCCGTACCCGACGGCGAAGAGTCCAAATGTACCACCTCCATAGTAGGTGTAAAGGCGACCCTTCACCTAATCAACGGTCACTTCTCATCCTCCTCCTCGTTCAAAGATAATTCTGCCTTGGGGAGAACAACCTCCGAAGACGCCTCGACTCGAGTTGTAGACCGTGCTGGGAATGGACTGCCGACGACTCAACTGAAATCGCCCACAGAACTGTGTGTGGCATCGGCGCCATAGCCAGCCGAGCAGTCGCACTCGGCCTGCGAAAAGCAAAGTGGGATCCCTCACACGGGGCACCGCCCCATATCAACAAAAGAAAAAGAATGAAAAAGAGATAAACTCAGCATGGCTGAACAAGAACGATGCAATAACTCGAACACTCACCGAAGCGACCCTACGACTTTGTCTCTCCTAGAAGGATGGCCATGCGCGAATCCCCACTGTCTGAGAAAGTACCGCATTGACCCATTCGCTAATGCCGGACAGAGGAGCCCGGTGCCCTCTCAGCTACAAACACAAGATAGACTTAACACTCATTAGAACAAAGAACAAGAAAGAACGAAATGTAGAGCCCGACGAATAGAAAACTCACGTATATGGTTCCAAGTCTCTGCAAATTCCCTGGCATTCCCCACCAAATGCTCGGTCATGATGTAGAAAAGGTTCTCGTAGGAATGAGAGCCGATCGTGTCGTCCAGCTCTACAGTCAAACCTCTGATCTCACTAGGAACCATTCGAATCATGGTACCACTGACCCTCTGAGGGGCGTAAAAAGTCAGCACATGCCTTTGCGTTATTTCTCTTCAAGCCAATTCCGTGTACTTGACAAGCATGGAAAAAAGCTTGTGGAAGAGGGGACGGGCTGACCAAGGCATACTTTATAACAATGGCAAAAATCAGCTATCAATGCCGGAAGGATAAGCGGGAACCCTAATCTGAAAGGGTAAGCATAGAAGATGCAATACCTAGGGTGGTCAATGTGAACCCTTTCCTCGCTCCTGGCAAAGGAGATGTCGGCAGAACGAGGGATACCCCATTGCTCCCTTAATTGGGCAAAAACTACCTCCCCCATTAGTGGGGCCTCGTTGACCTGATCCTCCCCCTCATCGGCGGTGAAGTCGATTGCCGAACCTCTGGGCAAAGAAAGAATATCAACTTCTAATGAGATCCTATCGATCTTCGCCGATTCGGTGGCCCTCCCCACCACAGAAGACCCGTCGACCGCCGGAAGAGTCGCCGAAGAAAGCTCTGTGTGAGAACTGCTTGCCATTAGTGATTACCGCATAATGAGTGAACAAGATTCATCGAAGAAGGAGATGGAGATTGGGTGAAGGAAGACAAAGACCAACACAAATTGACGAAGAAAAAGAGTGAGATAAGTTGCTTCTACAGAAATCTTACTTAAACAGATGTTGAAAAGTGAGAAACAGATGATTTAACTCGTTATTTATAGTGTAAATGTGGCTTTCGCATATTCCAAAAGCCATCATTAACTGCATCACCAACCGCAAAATGGTTTGAAACCACAGTAATATGTGTCATTATGATAGATATCACGAAGCGGCTTTGCAACCATCAATCGACGCTTCACCTTCGAAGTGAGTTTAACGACCTGGGTATATTAGGCGGACGTCCAGTATGCCCCCATATGCCAAGTAACCGCCTGCAGGAATACATTGTCTTAAGTGAAAACATCATACGGCCATCCTCCATGTATATAAACGGCTACGGCATCCTCTAAATATAAAAGGCTGTGGCTGTCTCCTAAATATAAATGGCTACGGCCATCCCCCGTGTATAAAACTGGCTACAGCTGTCTCCTATATATAAATAGCTACGGCTATCCCCCGTGTATAAAACTGACTACGGTCGGCTCCTCAATATAAATGGCTACGGTCATCCCCCGTGTATAAAACTGGCTACGGTCGGCTCCTAAAAATAAATGGCTACGGCCATCCCCTGTGTATATAACTGGCTACGGTCTCCGAAATCTAAATGGCTACGTCGGGCTCGTGTATGAAACTAGCTAGGGCCGTCTCCCATATACAAATGGTTACGGCCGCCTTCAAAGTATGAACAGCTATGGTCGTCCCAGGCTAAACGACCTCCGATCTCCTTTTCTCCAAATTTTCATGAATCACGTTCGGTAAAGTCCGCTCATCGAGTTCGACCGAACCTCAACCACAATAAGCGAGGGACTAACTGTATGGGTCAAAACCTGGCTCGTAATATTAATTAGATTAATTCCCTCTTAAGCATATTCGGGCTAACAAATGGCATAACCATTCTTTAACAATAAGTACTCGAAGATCACTCAGCTTAATAAATGAGACCACCGTCTGTTCACTATTGGCGGGCGTCCCCTCGATATGACCACGGCCGTCCAACGCCAGCTGGCAATGCGCACAGCTATAAATACTAAGAGAAAGAACCATAAACGGGGGCTTCTTCTTCTTCTTCATCTCTACCTCTAAAAAAAAGAGTATCATTGTAAGGCTCTGAACCTCTCCATGGAGAGATAAACCATATCGATATTATCAATGAAAGATTGTTACCTTCCTCACCTTAACAGATAACAATTGTCTCTTGCGTTTTTCATTCTGTCTTTTGGTTTATTACGATCTGCTATGATTGGCCCTCCATTTATTTTCGTTGTTTTATACTTATAAAGTGTATGAAAACTTTGAGCTAAACAAATTTCCTTATAGACACATTGTGCATTCACTGGGTTCGATTTTTTTTTCCAGATTCTGCTTGATTATTTCGGCTAATTTTATTTATCTGTTTCAGAAAAATCTATTGTTTTATTATTTATTATAGTAATACAAATTGAATAACATTGGATTGTAACATTTGGCTTGAACCTGCATGCTACTGTCTTACCTACTTCATACTATTGTACTACTACATATTGTTGTTATTTTCTTTCCTGCATTAATTTTAAGACTAGCTTCGACGGGTAGGACGGAGGAGCGGTTTTCGATTATCTCAGTGGGTGAAAACTCACTAAATTCACTCACTGCTGTGTGCACATCCTACCAGTAGCGGTACTGTAGGACCACAATGATCCTCATTTGAGACCGCTTTAATACTCTTTCGAGGTGAGACATCCACGGTTGGTTCGTGGAGCTATTTCTACTCTTCTTCTGGGGTTGTTCCAGAGTTTATCACTTCTTTTAACTTTCGCTGCTGAGATGTATCTATTATTTATGATTATGGAACTTTTGCTACACATTTTTTGCCGGATTAATTTCACTTATGGCCACTCAATTATATTTTAAATTTACTACAATTATTCAATTATTTTTTTGCAAGTAACTAAATTTTTACATTGTCACTTAAAAGTCATTGTGGTTCAAAACTCTACCACAAATATGACATGTCATAAAATTTAATGAGAAAAATTCAAAAAATAAATGCAACATAAGCTTAAGTAGACCATACCCACTTTAGATCCATTTCTCTCTTAATTTGATTTGACCCATAATCCAAATCGGTTTCAATTGGGGGAAAAACACACACCCCTAATAAAATTAGGTCTTGTGATATTTTTTTATGTAGGTTTTTATAGTACAAATACAATATTTATTTTGTCTAAACAATTGCAATAGGTTATCTGTAATTGCATATTCATCCTTGAAAATAGACTCTTGTCAGCCTTATTATTATTCTTGTATGCTTATGATACATTAATTTGTTACGTAAGATGAATACAATACTTTTTAATTTCACTAGAAAATTATTAATAGATTATGTGAATTGGATACAGTCGTATTTTAACTTCAATAGATTTATAAAACGACTCGGATGTGGCATACAAACAAGATAAGAATTTTTTTAGTATAGAATAATTATAAATAGATATTATGTAACAGAAAATGCAAGAATTTTGTAGTATTGGATAATTACTTTAAACTAATGTGAAATTATTTTCTATTGAAAGTATTTGGGTCATGGATCAAATTACATTAAGGAAGAAATGGATCTAAAGTGGTATAGTCCTTTTAAGTTTACGTGACATTTATTTTTGAACTTTTCTTATTAAATTTTATGTTATGTCATATATATACTAGGAATTTGAGCCAAAATAACTTTTAAGTAATAATATAAAAGTTTAATTACTTTTAACTGACAAAAAATAATTGAGTAGCTTTAGTGAAATTGAAATATAAATTACTTTACTTTCGTTGGTCTATTGCTAATAATTTACCTGGCGGGTAGTGGCTTATTAGGTGTCATGCCGTGACATCAAATGCTAAGACAAACTCAAAAAATCTATAATGAAAGAAGTAAATGAATATTCAGGGAGTCTTGATTGAACGCATTGATCAAATGAATTATAAGAGACCATTTTATTACATGTATTTAATAATAGATGACTGAGGTTCTTATTAAAACAACTTTAATTTAGTATATCTAATAGGAAAAGAAATCCAAAACAAATGTGTAGTTCAGAAAGAATATGAATGGGGTGTGGTTCCTCACTTTCAAGAAAGTAACCATACAAGTGAAGCTTTTGGAATGGAAGAATAAAAAGAATGAGCAGCTATCCCTAGTCAAAAAAATGTTCTGACATGAAAGAATGTCTAGTTTGCTACCATAGAGAGCATGCCGACAAACATAGCCTTCCAAATACTTTATTAGATCTTAGGAATGACTTTACTCCAATCTATACTGAAAATTAAACTAATATCTACGCGCATGCATACTGCACGATGAAACGAAGCAATTATAATATAAAAAACAAGCACATAAAGTATTGAACAAAATTAATATATAGTCTTCACAACAGCAACTATAATTAGTGCTTGCCATATGCCAATAAAAACAAACAAAAGGAATAATTAATAAACTAGTAATATTTAACATCAATGATATTGGTGTCGGTCTATGGGTGAAGAGGAAGAGGAGGGGTACTCGGGGACAATCGCGGATTAAATGGGGTGTTTTGAATAAGGAGAAAGCACAGGAGTTGGAGAGGAGGTTAGCTGAGGGCGGAGCTTGGAGAAGTTCTAGGGACGCGGATGTTATGTGGTCAGAGACGGCGAACTTGGTTAGGGAGGTAGCACGGGATGTGCTCGGAGTAGCAAAGGGCTATTCAGGCAGGCATCAGGGTGACTGGTGGTGGAACGATGTAGTCCAAGGAAAAGTGGAGGTGAAGAAGGCAGCGTTTGCTAAGATGGCAGGGAATATAAGCGAGGAAGAACGGAGAGCGAACTGGGAGATCTACAAGGCGGCGAGGAAAGAAGCAAAGATGGCGGTTACGGAAGCTAAAAACGCGGCGTTTGGTCACATGTACGAGGAATTAGTGGAGAAAGGCGGGGACAGGAAGTTATTTCGATTAGCTAAAGAAAGGGAAATGAAGGCGTGTGATCTTGACCAAGTTAGGTGCATCAAGGGCGAGGATGGGGGAGTCTCAAGTCAAGCAGAGGCGGCAGGCATACTTTGGGGACTTACTTAACGATGTGGGGGATCGTTACATAGAGCTAGGGGAGTTGCGGTATTCAGAGCAACATAGAGACCTTGGGTACTGCAGGCGCATTAGGGCGGAGGAGGTCATGGGGGCTTTGCGTAGTATGAGAGGGTTCGAGCGACTGGGCCTGACGAGATCCCGATAGAGTTCTGGAAATGCATGGGTAGGTCAGGAGTGGAGTGGCTCTCCAGGTTGTTCCATACAATCTTCAGGACCAAAAAGATGCTGGAGGAGTGGAGGTGGAGTACAGTGGTGCCCTTGTACAAGAACAAAGGTGACATCCAGTGCTGCAACAACTATAGGGGTATCAAATTAATAAGTCATACCATGAAGGTCTGGGAGCGGGTGATCGAGGCAAGGGTGAGGGAGATGATATCTATATATGTGAACCAGTTCGGTTTCATGCCGGGTCGCTCCACTACAGAAGCTATCCACCTTGTCAGGAGGCTGGTGGAAGCAGTTCAGGGATAAGAAGAAGAACCTGCACATGGTGCTTATCGACTTGGAGAAGGCGTATGACAAGGTCCCTAGGGAGGTGCTATGGAGGTACTTGGAAGCGAAGAGCGTGCCAGAAACCTACATCAGAGTAATTAAGAACATGTACGATGGAGCTAATGCTGGGGTTAGGACGGTAGGTGGCGACTCAGACCATTTTCCAGTGGATATGGGGCTCCATCAAGGATCGGCGCTTAGCCCTCTCTTGTTTGCCTTGGTGATGGATGCTCTTACCCGACATATTCAAGGGAATGTGCCTTGGTGTATGCTATTTGCTGATGACATAGTCTTGATAGACGAGGCGAGGGTCGGTGTTAATGAGAGGTTAGAGGTACGGAGACAGGCTCTAGAGTCTAAGGGTTTCAAAATAAGCATATCTAAGACAGAATACCTGGTGTGCAATTTTAGCGCCGAGCCGAGCGAAGTAGGCACGGACGTGATGATTGGATCTCAGGTCATCGCCAAGAGGGACAGTGTCAGATATCTTGGGTCGCTGATTCAGGGGGACGGAGAGATTGATGGGGACGTCACTCATCGTATAGGAGCGGGGTGGTCAAAATGGAGGCTTGCATCAGGAATCCTGTGTGACAAGAAAGTTCCACAGAAACTCAAGGGAAAATTTTATAGAGCTGTGGTTAGACCGGCCATGTTGTATGGGGCGGAGTGCTGGCCAGTGAAGAACTCTCATGTTCAGAGGATGAAGGTTGCGGAATGAGGATGCTCATGTGGATGTGCGGGCTCACCAGGTTAGATAAGATTAAGAATGAAGTTATTCGATATTAGGTGGGGGTGGCCCTGTTAGATAAAGCGCATAACGCTAGAGGGGGGGTGAATAGCGTTATAATAAAATTTAGCGTAAACTTGCGGAAATTAAAATTTGCAGGAAATAAATAAGTGTGTTAAATAAACAAAAAGGAAAGAACGCACCGATATATTCTGGTTCACCACAACACGTGGCTAGTCCAGTCCCCGAGAGACTCTCTCGAGATTTTCTACTAACTTGTTAAGCTTACGGGTGCTCAACAAACCTTAACAACTTAAGGACACAAGCCTTAACACCTTTGCTCGGAGATACAACACTCCAAGACTTCAACCAAGGAAACACAAGTTCCTTACAACAAGAGAATTACAATTCTCTTACAAGTGTATAAAACACCGAACACTCAAAGAAAATACTCCTTAATGAGTAGATATGAGTAAAAGAAGTAAGCTCTAGATCACAACAACTTTGGACAAGAATATGGCTCTCAAAAGCTTTATGAAATTGAATATAAAATGATAAAAAAAAGTATGCAAGCTTATAGCAATGTAATGATCAGTTGTAGTATGTTGTTGTGTTTAAAACACTGAAATGAAGCTGTATTTATAGTTGAAAAACTTGGCATTACCGTTGCCTAATTGCCAATTAAGAGTTGCTGATTTTACTCACTGACAATCGATTGTCAAACCCCAACAATCGATTGTCTGCCAGTCAGATCAAAATTCAATCCCAGATTTTACGCTTGATAATCGATTACTTACAATCCATAATCGATTACTGGCAACGTTCAAAAAATCCTTTCCAGGTTTTACCACAAACAATCGATTGTCCAGAATCAACAATCGATTACTCAGCAACGTTCAAAAGATCTTTTCCGGATTTTAATCAAAACAATCGATTATACAAAATCAATAATCGATTACCCAATAACGTTCAAAAAATCTTTTTCGTATTTTAATCAAAACAATCGATTATACAGAATCAATAATCGATTACCTGACGGTATTTGAAAACTTTACGACAACGGTCAGCTTCACAATCGATTGCACAAAGTCAATAATCGATTACTTATCAGTTTTTGAAATACATTTTAGACACTGTCTCTTTGACAATCGATTGTCCAATGTAACAATCGATTATTTAATAAATTTGAAAATCACTGGAAGACATTGTCTCAACATAATCGATTACCATTAGTTCATAATCGATTATTCTGAGTTTTGAAAATCTTTGATGGACACTGCCTCAGTTACAATCGATTGTCATTAGTTCACAATCGATTGTCATGCAGGTTTGAAAAACCTGATGCTCACTGTCTTACTCACAATCGATTGTCATTAGTTCACAATCGATTGTCATGCAGTCTTGGCTTAAAACAATCGATTATCATAAGTACATAATCGATTATCTTAGTCCAGATTTTTAAGGCATGTCTAAAAATTATTTTGACTACTGTAAATATGCATGATTTAAAATCATTTGACATTAAATATGCATGATTTTGGAAAATAGTTTTATGAGAGAAGCCATGTTACGAGTCAAGTTGTAGGATCAAGATCACAATTAAGAATGACTCAATTAAACTATAAAACTTTGTCTTGAGCTTGAATCTCGTTGTATATCAATTGTGCGCTTGTTTCTTGAACTTCGTCATATATCAATTTTCGCTTCGTTTGTCATTCATCAAAACCTATACAAAAGAACACACGTTTTATTATATTGCATTGAGAACGTGTTTCCAACAATTTCCCCCTTTTTGATAATGGCAAACATTAAGCAGGATATGCAAGACAAGCGATTTATAATGACGATTCAAGACAAGTATATACATGCAACAAGTATGCAATTTGTTCCCCCTCAATTTGAGAATTCCCCCTCAATTTGAGCTTATAACTTGAGAGTGCATCATACCCGTTATCTTCCCCTTTTTGCCATTAGAAAAAATAATAATAAGATGCTAAAGGTGAAATAAACCTTGTTTATTTATTGGAAAGAATTACAGCAACAGGGAAGACAATACAACATATAAAAACAAACTTAAAAACTACAATTATTCATTCATCATCTTCCGCCTCATCATCCGGCGCTGCTTCATATGGAACAAGACCCGCATATGGATAATGAAAGTGGTCAAAATATCCATGGATCTCGTGAGTTAATTGACCGAAAAAAGAGGTCAATGAAGCAATTTGGTCGGAAATGAATTGGAGGGAAGGCTCTTGAGGCGGAGGAGCAGACGGGTTGGAGGAGGAGCAGGCGCTACATGATCAGCATCATGATGAAAGGAGGATTCCGAAATTTCCCACTTTTTGGTACTCTTTTTGAGAGGACCATTTCCAGTGACGAATCCAGTGGCTTCAAGAAAGTTCATGATGAGGAGAGCATAAGGAAGAGGCCTGTCATCTCCGATAGCGTCACACATGTGAATTTTGATAAGCCGACACCAATTGATGTTAGCTCCGGTTATTATGGCATGCATGAGCTTGGTGTCCTCTTGGGAAATGGTGGTATGGTTATGCTTACGAGGCTTGAGGACTCGGGTGATGAAATAGAAAATCAACCGATAATTGGGATCCATTCCCGTAATTGTAGGACGACGGGAAGAAAGATTTGGATCATAAGAAGTAAGACCGATTTGGTGTAAGAGGGTTGTTTCATCAAAAAGGGCTCCGGCCTCTCCGGTGTACTGAAAAATGTCTTCACCATTTTGAGGAAGACGGGCGATGGTATGAAGATTTTCATCGGAAAGAAGAATTTGAACACCATTAATGTTGGTGACAAGCTCACCATCATCATCCTCATGGAGGTTGGAATAAAATGCTTGAACCAATGTAGTATTGATGTAAGGATGGGTAAGGAGTAAAAAGTCAAGAAGTTGAGAATATTTTAGCATATTTGCAGCAGGCCCAAATGATTCAAGATACTTGTGGGTTGAAAAGCCGGGTGGAAGAATGTCGCGCTTTTCAAATTTGGTTAAGAATCGAGTAAGCTCGATGTCGGAATTAAAATATAGAACGGAACCATCTTGATAGGGATAGTTCGGATGAGGAGGGGCAGCAGAGGCGGATGCGCCGTGCCTAGCAGAACGGGAACGTTTTGAGTGATGGCCCGACATTTTTAATGAAAGCTGCTGGATTTTGCAAAGGATTAGAGAGAATTTGATATTTTGAAAGCTAAAATTGATGATTGAGTGAATGAATATGAACATATATGAAGCCTATTTATAGAGGGGAGAGTGGCTTATCATTTATGGAAGAGATCTGCTGAGAATTTAAAGCCAAATCAGTCAGAAACGGTAAAATAAGTTCACTGACCGTTAGACAATCGATTGTTGAGATGCAATAATCGATTGTTGAAGAGTTATGACCAGACTTGGAACTGACACAAATCGATTGAGGAGCCAAACGGTAACAAGAGTTTAAATTTCTGACATGAAATAATCGATTGTTAAAATGTGTAATAATCGATTGTTTTGGAAAAGCATTGCTGAATGGCTGAGACTGAAATCGATTATGCAATTTAAGGAATAAATTATTAAACAAAACTGCATAATGAACATAAACCATAAACAATCGATTAGTGATACTGCTAATCGATTTTCAGCACAATAAAATAATCGATTATTTGCTTGGAATAATCGATTGTTCTGTGCCAAAACTTTATAATTCCCCCTATCTTTTAGGGCGATACCTGCAAAATAGAATTAAACGTCTCCGACGCTCAAGTCAGTAATTTGTAAAGAAGTAATAACTTAAACTAGTGTTGCCAAGTGAGAACGTGAGCTCTTAAGAAGTGTGTCCTAAAGTGTTCTTAAGAGAGTTTCGGGTACTTACCTTTCCTCCGATGTCTCCAATTACCTGTTCAAGAGGGTGATCTTTGATTGTCCTTCACTCATTTGGCACTTTTGTTTCTTTTTCCAATTGTGGCGCTTCTTCCGTTGGTTGTTCCTCAGTTTCATCTTTATTTTCCTTGGGTGGTTCCTCTTCAAGCTATCTAAGATACCTGCAAGATCAAAACCGGAATCCTTTCTCGCCAAGCGAGCATTATTTTCGGAAAATACAACATGAGGGGATTCCTCCACAATTTGGGTTCTTTTATTAAAGACCCTATATGCTTTACTTCGTGAGGAATATCCAATGAAAATACCTTCATCCGACTTAGCAACAAATTTACCCAATTGGTCTTTGCCATTGTTATGAACAAAACATTTGCAACCAAAAACTCTAAAATGGGAAATATTTGGTTTTCTACCCTTATAAAGTTCATAGGGGGTTTTCATGAGTATCGGCCGAATTACTACTCTATTTAGAACATAGCAAGCGGTACTCACGGCGTCCGCCCAAAAATGTTTGGGTATCTTAGCTTCGTCGAGCATGGTTCTAGCCATCTCTTCGGGACACCTATTTTTCCTTTCCACCACCCCATTTTGTTGTGGTGTACGTGGAGCGGAAAAGGTATGCTCGATTCCGAGTTCGTCACAAAAGTCCGCAAAGAGATTGTGATCAAACTCTCCCCCATGATCACTTCTAATTGAAGTGACGGTTGTTTCTTTCTCATTTTGAACACGCTTAAGAAAACATTTAAAATTTTGAAAAGCATCACTTTTATTGGCAAGAAATAAAGTCCAAGTAAATCTTGAGTAATCATCAACAATCACAAAAGCATATCTATTTCTTCCTAGACTTTCAATGCAAGAAGGACCAAATAAATCCATATGAAGCAATTGCAATGGTCTAGAAGTTGAAACAATGTTTTTAGATTTGAAAGATGCTTTTGTTTGATTCCCTTTTTGACACGAGTCACAAATAGAGTCATTTTCAAATTTTAAATTGGGAAGACCAACAACTAAGTTTTGAGAAATCAATTTGTTCAAAAGATGCATATTGATATGTGCTACTCTACGATGCCATAGCCAAGTATCATCCTCTTTACTCATTAGACAATCAACATAATCGGGTGAGGAATTAGCAAGATCAACCATATAAATATTATCCACTCTAAAACCACGGAGGATAATTTTGAAATCACTACGTCTGAACACTAAGCATTCATCCGAATCAAATAAAGCAAGATTTCCCTTGTCACTCAATTGGCTTATGCTCAAGAGATTATGCTTTAATCCTTTAACAAGTAATATATGCTTAATAGAGGATTTTTCATCCTTACCGACCGAGCCGATGCCGATGATCTTTGTATTGTTATCACCGAAGATAACACTTCCTCCTTCTTTGTGCTCTAATTGAAGGAATTTGGATTCATCTCCCGTTATATGCTTGGAGCATCCACTATCAAGGTACCATAGTACACTTGATCCCTTCAAGCACACCTACAAAACAAATTAATGTTCTTTAGGTACCCATGCCATCTTGGGTCCTTGGGGGTTAGGCATATTATAATGATGCGATTGAGTAATATGTCTATGACGTGTAAAGCATGCAGGAGCAATATGACCAATACGTCTACAATAATGACAAGTCACATTTGGGTTATGCATCCTTCTAGGTTCATAGTAACTAGACGGATGAAAATTTCTTACTTTATTTTGAACACTATGACTATTTCGCATTTCATGAGAATTATTTCTCCTACTATGAGCTCTAGGATGGGCAGCATTTCTATATTGATTGTTTCTCGGTTGAGGGCCATTGCTAGGTCTTCTAAGGGGTTCAAAATTTGGCCTAAAGTATGCATCATTTCTAAGGTGACTATTTCAAGGTGGTAAGTCATTCCTAGGTCTTCTAAAATGTTCAGCATTTTGTCTAGCATGCATATTGGCTCTAGAGTTGTTGTTTCTAGGATAAGCATTTCTATTGTTAATCCTAGGTTGAGCTTTAGGTTGTTGGGGTTTAGCTTCAACCTTTTCTTCATTCTTAAAGCCTATTCCATGCTTGGTTGATTTCAAGTTAACAAGAACATCATTCAAGTTTTTGTGCGAAGAATTAAACTTATCTAATGTGCCTTTAAGCCTACTTACTTCATTCTTAAGATGCAAACAAGAAGTGCAAGTTCTAGTAGAGCTTTCAGGCTTATCGGAACTTCTTTTTCCAAAAAAAATTGTTTTCCTCTTTCAGCTTCTCATTTTCTAAAACCAGTTTTTCTAAATCCTTTTCTTTTAAAGAAAGCTGTTTTTGAAAATCTTTTTCTTTTAGAGAAGCATTTTCTTTTACGCCCTTAACAGTTTTTGAAGCCTTAATAAACTCAGCATATAATTCATCAAAAGCAGTTCGCATTTCTTCAAGAGTAAAGAAGTTTTTAGACGAAATTTGACATACCTCATCTTTGTTGTCTTCTTGTGCCATAAGGCAAAGATTTGCTGCTTCGTCTTCTTCTCCTTCGCTTGACTCATCTCCGGAGTCGCCTCCCCAAGAAATGTATGCACATTGCTTTTTAAAAGGTTTCTTCTCCTTTTTGATGTTTGGGCAATTTGATTTGATGTGCCCGGTTTCACCACATTCATAGCACTTGATTTGTTCGCCTTGCTTTTTGCCCTTGCGTTCATACTCCTTGCGCATGAACTTTTGAAATCTTTTGATAACGAGTCCAAACTCGTTGTCTCCTTCCTCATCAATTTGCGGTTGGCTTGTGCTCGCCTTTAGAGCTATTCTTTGCCTCCTTTGATCATCAACAAAAGGGTTAAGAATAGTAGATTCATAGGTCTTAAGGTTACCTCTTAGTGCGTCGATTGTGACGTTTGAAACGCCAATGGATTCTTGAATTGCATCGGCCTTTGATCTCCATGCCGGTGTGAGACTTCTAAGAATTTTTCGCACGAGCTCTCTATCCGTGAATGTTTTCTTGAGAGCATGTAGGTCATTTACGATTATTGAAAATCGCTCAAACATTTCGTCCACCTTTTCACCTTCCTTCATGTGAAATAATTCATAAGAATGGGTTAGGAAATCAATTTTTGCTTCCCTTACCTGGTCCGTACCTTCGTACGTAACTTCTAGCTTGTCCCACATCTCCTTTGCCGTTGTGCAACACGATATTTTCCTGTAATCGTCAGCATTAACAGCACAATATAATAAATTAATTGCTTTAGCATTATTTTGAACCTTTCGGATGTCATCCGCGTCATACTCATCCTCGGACTTGGGAACCCATTCGTTTTCCAACTTCTTTGTTGGAATTTGGTTTCCCTTCATTATCACCTTCCAAAGGTGAAAGTGGTTGGACTGAACGAAGATCTTCATCCTCTCCTTCCAATACGTGTAATTTGTACCGTTGAATAGAGGTGGTCGTGTGGAGCACTGTCCTTCATCAATTCCTGCAAAAGAATCACGAGTAGAAGCCATGGATGGTTCCCTCAAACTGTTAAGTTTTCAGAGAGTTGGGCTCTGATACCAATTGTTAGATAAAGCGCTTAACGCTAGAGGGGGGTGAATAGCGTTATAATAAAATTTAGCGTAAACTTGCGGAAATTAAAATTTGCAGGAAATAAATAAGTGCGTTAAATAAACAAAAAGGAAAGAACGCACCGATATATTCTGGTTCACCACAACACGTGGCTAGTCCAGTCCCCGAGAGACTCTCTCGAGATTTTCCACTAACTTGTTAAGCTTACGGGTGCTCAACAAACCTTTACAACTTAAGGACACAAGCCTTAACACCTTTGCTCGGAGATACAACACTCCAAGACTTCAACCAAGGAAACACAAGTTCCTTACAACAAGAGAATTACAATTCTCTTACAAGTGTATAAAACACTAAACACTCAAACAAAATACTCCTTAATGAGTAGATATGAGTAAAAGAAGTATGCTCTAGATCACAACAACTTTGGACAAGAATATGGCTCTCAAAAGCTTTATGAAATTGAATATAAAATAATAAACAAAAGTATGCAAGCTTATAGCAATGTAATGATCAGTTGTAGTATGTTGTTGTGTTTAAAACACTGAAATGAAGCTGTATTTATAGTTGAAAAACTTGGCATTACCGTTGCCTAATTGCCAATTAAGAGTTGCTGATTTTACTCACTGACAATCGATTGTCAAACCCCAACAATCGATTGTCAGCCAGTCAGATCAAAATTCAATCCCAGATTTTACGCTTGATTATCGATTACTTACAATCCATAATCGATTACTGGCAATGTTCAAAAAATCCTTTCCAGATTTTACCACAAACAATCGATTGTCCAGAATCAACAATCGATTACTCAGCAACGTTCAAAAAATCTTTTCCGGATTTTAATCAAAACAATCGATTATACAGAATCAATAATCGATTACCTGACGGTATTTGAAAACTTTACGCCAACGGTCAGCTTCACAATCGATTGCACAAAGTCAATAATCGATTACTTATCAGTTTTTGAAATACATTTTCGACACTGTCTCTTTGACAATCGATTGTCCAATGTAACAATCAATTATTTAATAAATTTGAAAATCACTGGAAGACACTGTCTCAACATAATCGATTACCATTAGTTCATAATCGATTATTCTGAGTTTTGAAAAACTTTGATGGACACTGCCTCAGTTACAATCGATTGTCATTAATTCACAATCGATTGTCATGCAGGTTTGTAAAACCTGATGCTCACTGTCCTACTTACAATCGATTGTCATTAGTTCACAATCGATTGTCATGCAGTATTGGCTTAAAACAATCGATTATCATAAGTACATAATCGATTATCTTAGTCCAGATTTTTAAGGCATGTCTAAAAAATATTTTGACTACTGTAAATATGCATGATTTGAAATCATTTGACACTAAATTAAATATGCATGACTTTGGAAAATAGTTTTATGAGAGAAGCCATGTTACGAGTCAAGTTGTAGGATCAAGATCACAATTAAGAATGACTCAATTAAACTATAAAACTTTGTCTAGAGCTTGAATCTCGTTGTATATCAATTGTGCGCTTATTTCTTGAACTTCGTCATATATCAATTTTCGCTTCATTTGTCATTCATCAAAACCTATACAAAAGAACACACGTTTTAGTATATTGCATTGAGAACGTGTTTCCAACAGGCCCCAGTGGATGAGAAGATGCGAGAAGCGAGGCTGAGGTGGTTTGGGCATGTACGGAGGAGACGTCCTGATGCCCCGGTGAGGAGTTGTGAATGGCTGACGATGGTCGACGCACAGCGAGGGAGAGGGAGGCCTAAGAGGTATTGGGGGGAGGTGATTAGGCATGACATGGCTAGAATGCGGGTTTCTGAGGACATGGCCCTTGATAGGAAAGTCTGGAGGTCTAGTATCAGGGTTGTAGGATAGGGGCCCCTAGAGTTTTTCGTACTCTTCACTCGGGGTTGGGTGAGGCTTGGCAGGGCAATCCATAGATGATTTGTGTATTGGATTATGTCTTCCTTATTATTGCATGCTATTTATGGTAGTTACTGTCTGATATTATTGCATGCTATTTTATTTATGGTTCTTATGTTTAGATAATTATTTATGCTATTTCTGCTGAAGCTACTAATTTTTTTTGTTGTTGTTTTTGTTTTTGTTTTTGTTGTTCCATTCCTTCACTGAGCCGAGGGTCGATTTGAAACAGCCTCTCTGCCCTTTCGGGTAGGGGTAAGGCCCGTCTACATATTTCCCTCCCCAGACCCCACCTTGTGGGACTATACTAGGTAGTTGTTGTTATTGTTGTTGTTGATATTGGTGACAAAGAAAAGCTCCTGGCCGGCTTGTCATGATTGGTAAAATGTCTAATGAACTTTAGAAGGAGAATATAAATTCGAGTATTCGAGTTTAATAGGTTCAACCTTGATAAGATTGCAAAATAACAAAGGTCGAGGTTAGCTCTGATCAAATAAAAGAATCACTAAGTTTCAATTAGTATTAAAACATAGACAAAATTTTATACTTTTAATTAGTTTCTTCATATTAAACTTACAGGTTAAACTTGTCAAATTCTAATCAGGCGGACCTACATGGACAGTAGAAAGGTCATCGGAACCCATTAGCCTCGACAAAAATCATGTACATATATTTGTATATACGATAAGGACCCCTTAAATAATATTGATGTGCCCCATGAACACAAAATATGGATTGGCTCTGCTACTTTAGTACGCCGCATTTTGTCAAAATTAAGCCATATGTCTTCCATGGCTAAGCTGTGAGCTTCAGCTAAGAACGAGGAAGAAGATAGAGGGAGAAAGGAGAGATAACATATCTCATTTTTCTTTCTAACTGAAAAAAGAAAATGTACTCGACATATACATATACACCTACCGACTAACTAACTCTAATTCCACTAATACACCTTCTAGAATAATACACCATAAATAGCTATAGGTACAACTAAACTAATCTAACTAAGCTATTAATTTCTACAGTTCCCCTCAAGTTGATAATGGAAAATATTTTTTATTCCCAACATGGAAACCAAAAATGCAAGTTGTTGATGTCCCAAAGCTTTTGTCAAAATGTCCGTTGGTTGCTCATTGCTTCATATGTGTTTAGTCTTGATTAGTCCCTCTTGAATCTTTTCTTTTATGAAGTACAATCAATTTCTATGTGTTAAGTTCTTTCATGATAGATGGGATTTGCAGCAATCTGCAAGGCAACATTGTTATCACAAAACAATTTCATAGGTTCTTTAATATCAACTATTAGTTCCTTTGTCAAGCCCCTCAACCATGTCAACCCTGCCACTGTATGAGCCATACTTCTGTGCTCAGCCTCAGCTGCTCTCCTTGAGATAGTAGTCTGCTTCTTTGCCTTCCATGGAGAGAATTCCCTAGTTTGACACAATATCTTGTCACTGATTTCCTGGACATGGGACATGCTCCCCAATCCGAGTCACAAAAGCCTTGAACCTTTTTTGTACTATTGCTGGACATTAGAAGTCCTAGTCCTGGTTGATCCTTAATATACTTCACAACAAGTAATGCAGATTCATAATGAGACTTGTTTGGAGCATGCATAAACTGGCTCAGGCTCTGCACAGAATATGCAATGTCAAGTCTTGTGATTGTCAAGTATAAAGCTTTCCAACTAATCTTTGAAAGGTACTTCTGTCTTCCAGTATGTTGTTATGAGTATTCGCCTTTACAATCCCCTCTATGTTTCTAAGCTTCAAATTCTGTTCCATTGGGGTGTTCTTGGGCTTTGACACTGAGAGTCCTGCTTCTGAAATTATTTCCAAGGCATATTTCCTTGGGGACATGAAGATGCCTTCTGATGATCTAGCAATTTCAATTCCTAGAAAATATCTCAATTCTCTAAGATCCTTCAATTTGAAGTTCTGATGCAAAGATGTTTTTGATGCCTCAATATCCTTAAGGTCATTACCTATAATGAGTAAGTCATCTACATAGACAAGTATGAGAACAACATTTCCATTAGTTATTTTAGTAAACAAAGAGTAGTCATGTTTTCTTTGATGAAAACCAAATTTTAGAAGGGCTTGTGTCACTTTCAAATTCCATTGCCTAGAAGCTTGTTTCAAGCCATATAGGGATTTGAGTATTCTACATACCATGTGCTCCCCCCTGGCTGCCAAATCCCTGAGGCATAGTCATGTATACTTCTTCATGTAGGTCACCATTTAAAAATACATTGTGAGCATCCATTTGAAAAAGTGGCCAGTGTCGAAGTGCAACAACTATAATAATAGTTCTGTCTGTATTCATCTTAGCTACATGAGAGAATGTATCATGAAATTCAATTCCTTCTTGTTGAGTATATCCCTTGGCCACTCATCTGGCCGTAAAACTTTCTACTATGCCATATCCCTTGGCCACTAATCTGGCCTTAAATCTTTCTACTGTGACATTTGTATTATAATCTTGTAAACCCATTTACACCCTATAGTAAAATTTCTGTGAGGCAAAGTCACAACCTCCCAAGTGTTTTTTTGTGCTAATGCCTCAATCTCAAGTTTCATGTAAGGTATTTTTCTTTAGATTTGGAAGAGAATACACATATTCATTTACGTAGCTTGGTGTTTAAATTGTTCAGGATGGTCTTGTGAGGCTTGGGAATTAGGAAGCATAAGTGGTATGATAGTCTGAAGTACTTGAAAGACTAGGTGAAATTTCAGAAACACTTACATCAACGAGTGAAGAGTTACTTTGATTAATTTGTGTAGAATATTTTGATCACCTGGTGAAGAAGTGTTGGGGATAGAACTTGGTGAAGTACCAGCTGGTGACCAACTGACTATGACTCAAGACATCACTTCTATGACCTTCGCACGTAGAATCAGAAAGAAAAGATGGCAAAACACAAGGAAGAGAAGTGTGATCATAGGACACTACAAAAGGAAAAACATGTTCGAGAAAGAAAAGTATGATCACATGACACTACAAAAGGAAAAACATTTTCATGGAATTATAAAATTAAAATAAATGTTCATGGTTTGTACATCTCTGAAAATATGTATTTTTTTAGTGGCCAACTTTATTATCTTGTAATCTTTCGTGCCAAAAGGGTAACCTACAAAAATATGAGGCTTTTAAGGTGTGAATATTTTGGGTTCTTCTTGTAAAGCATTTCAAAAATAATTTGTTATTTAGGATTGTAAAGGGTAGTCTATTAATCAAGTATCTAACTGTGCATTCTCTCCAATATTTGATAAGCAACTTGGACAGGCACAATAGGGATCTTGCAGTTTTTAATAAATATTTTTGTTTCCTCTCCACCACACCATTTTGTTGAGGCGTGTATGTACAAGTTTTATGGTGTATAATTCCTTTGGAATGAAAGAATGATGAAGTTCATTGTGGACAAACTCCAGTCTATTATCAGACCTTATGGGCGTAATAGAAGAACTAAACTGATTTTCTATCATACACACGAAAGTTCTTAGAACTTGAAGTGTATTACTCTTACAACTCATAAGATATGTCCACGTTGACCTACTAATAGCATCGACTATGGTAAGAAAAAATTTATAATTGTCATGTATGACTGTGTAGTATGGTCCCAGAGGTCTATGTGTAACAATTCAAGAATATTGGTAGATGATGTGATTTTCTGTGGAAATGATAGTTTTGTTTGACTGGACATATGACAAATTGAACATAAGAACGATTGTTTTGGGCGCAACATTTACTGGTATGGAGGATATTCCCCTTATTTTCACAAAAGGTACATGGCCAATCTATTATGCCACAAATAAACAACAAATTTCTATAAGATGAAGAACTAAAAAACATGCACACATATTAGTAGAATAGGAAGATGTACAAGAACTTTCCTTATTGCTTGAAAGTGAAAAGGAAATCAGTAAGACACGTTTCTGAGTGGTCAATATTTATAGAGGGTGATGTGTGTGAATTTTATAGTTGTGCATTGTGTGAATTGCTAGCAGAAACAGAACATGAATTTGAGATGAGAAGTGGGGATAGTAGCTGAACCAAGGAACTGGCACTTTGAGCAGAGGAAGTATATACCATTCCTTGCTCTACCAATCTCCAGAGGCCCCTTCATTGAAAGGGCCTGTAAAATGCAAGAACAATCAGAAAATTGGATAATTGACTTAGATATGATGTTAAATAATGAACTGAGATCAAATTGACTTAAAACTAGGGATAAATAGTACTTTGTACAAATTCATCTTATGACTAAGGACATCATCACCAATTTCTGTCACTCGAACTTTCTATCCATTTGGTAAGGTCACTAGAAAAGGATTAAGTAGAACTCTAATGTTAGTTAATAGGGCTTTGTTGTAGGAAATACGGTTAGAAGCTCGAGAATCTAAAATTAAGTATCCAGCAGATTTCAAGCATTTATATGAAAGATTGCCAATAGTATCTTTATGAGTAGAGCAACCAATATACCTACAAAGTTGTTGCCCCACTAGTAATGTTATTTGAGACTTCAATTGCGTTACCAAAATATAAGTTCCCTAATAGATGCAACAATTAATTATACTGCTCATTTATAGATTATGAATCCCCGTGTTTTGATTTTCAGCATCGACTTCATTGGATCCTCCAGGAATCATCCCTCTAGGTCCTCCATGGATATTTGCAATTCCTTTTCAAGCTGGTATAATTTTTCTCCATTCGTCTGATCATATCTATCATTCAGTTCCTGCCACAATTCCTTTATATCGATCACATATTGTAAGCTATCTACCAAATTATTTGAAAGTGAGTTGAGAATTCACGATGTCATTATATCTTCACATCTCTCCCATTACTCAAATATCAAATGGTCGGAATCTGGCTTCTTACATTTTTTGATGATGAAACCGACCTTATTCTTCACTGAGAGGGCTTTGAGGATGCCTCTCCTCCAGTACATATAACCAGTTCTATCAAATACCACTACGCCAGTGTCAACCCAGCACTCTTCGAATGATGCATGTACAGTCGATTGGTCGAATCCAATGTATCTTTGTTCGCATTTGTTGAATTAGTTGAATCCAAAGTATTGCCATCTACCGCCATGATATATGATGAATTGAGCGACAAATCAGAGCGATTGTGGGTAAAACTTAGGGTTTCTCAATTTTGACTTGTAATTTCTAATCAAACATAAACTAGTGATGAAGATGATAAGCCTGAGCGAGGATTGAGCTAGCACTGAGCCTTAGCTCTGATACCATGTCAAAACTAAAAGATTAAGTACGAGTAGAAGCTGTCATTGATGCAGCAATTTGAGCTCACAAAGAACAGACGAGAGAATAAAATAACGTACAACAGAAACTTCTTGAGAGATGATAAATCGGGAAAAGAAATTCAATTGTATTTTTTTATATTGTGTCTTATATGTACACGTATGAAAATACTCCACTAATTACCATTAACTAATTACAAGATGCCCTTACTAACCCACTAAACTAACTAACTACCATTAACTATATATATAACTATATGTATAAATACAGCTGCAACTAAGATGCCATGTAGTACTCTTAATAGGATTCGCCCCAATTAGTAATAATGGATTCTTTGCCAGAGAAAAGTTTTGTGACATGGATACTTAGCCCAACTCGATTAGTCGGCTGAGCCACCTAATAAGTGACGTGATTTTCAATTTATTTAATTTCAATTATATAATATTTCTAATTTAGAAATTACACTTAATCAACATAGTTTTTAGTCATTATTTCTCAATCACCTCTTTTCTCTAGTCATTTTTTATTAAAGTTTTCTCGTGATTTTAGTCAATTACATCGATTTTTGCCACTTCCTCAAATTCTAGATATGTTCTAAGCTTCGTCGATTCTTTCTTATCTTGTTGAAATTCTATGAATTATAAGATTGACATAATTCCTCTACCCTTAATTAGAGAAAATTGTTATGAGCTCAAGTTAAACCATTGCAATGTAACCTCTAAACAATTTTCTCATAGTTTCTCTGGACAATCAATCAAATTTCAAAAGAGCTAGCATATAGTGCATTAAAAATATGAGAATCAAATAATTCATTATCCTTTAATGTGATTGATTATTTCCTAAAATCAAACAAATTTAGAGCCTAGAGGTATTTCTCCATCCCTTTTCCCTTCATATGTATGACCAAATACTCCATTAAGATTACGGAATTGTGGATCAATTCTTCGAAGGGCAAGTGAATATTGCTTTTGAGGGATGAGACAATAGAAATCCCTTTATTTTTAATTCAAGATTTAAGAATAATTTTTTTTGGAGTGCTTTATTTTTTCTGTAATAACCCGGCCAGTCTTTTTTAGAATTTACATCTCGTTCCCCCATTAACTACTTTCCCTAAGTTTATTTTTGCTATATTGGTTTGCCTGGACGTTCTGTGTTGAGATTCGGAGTATTTTGGGACACTTAGTCCCTAAATGAGAGCTTATGTATTAGAAAGTGGTCTGTAATCGGAACAGTGTGAAGACAAACTCGGAAAGAAAATCTGACGGTTCCGTTAGCTCTGTTAGGTGATTTCGGGGTTGGGAGCGTGTTCGGAGAGTATTTTTCGGAGCCCGTAGCTCATGTAGGCTTGAAATGCCGAAAGTTAGAATGTTGAAGTTTCCTGTCCGATAGTGAATATTTTATTCGTGGGTCGGAACGGGATTCCGGAAGTTGTTGTAGCACTGTCATATTATTTGGGACGTGCGTGCAAAATTCTAGGTCAATCGAATGGATGTTGGTTAGATTTTTTATCAAAAGCGTATTTTGGATGAACTTAAAGTTCTTAGGATAGAATCTTTGATTTAATCGGGTTTACAGTGTTGTATTAGATATTTTAAGGATTGGTACAGGTTTGAATAAGGTATTAGGTGGTATTCGTGCCTTTATTTGAGGTCTCAGGGGCCTCAAGTGTGTTTCTGATGCTCAACGGGCAAATTTTTGGAGTTAGAAGAAAATTTGCAGCATCTCTTCAGGTACCTTTGCTTATGCAGATTGGGAACCGCAGAAGCGGCCTAGCCCACCGCAGAAGCGAGTTTGGCACCAACCTCAGAGACCACAGAAGCGATCTGGCCTCCGCAAAAGCGGAACCGCAGAACCAATTTTTGTGTTCGCTGAAGCGGAAAGATGGTTTTAATGAGAAGTCGTAGAAACGGCTCATGTTTCGCATATGCGGGACCACAGAATCAGTCCCTTGTTCGCAGAAGAAAATGTTTGTTCTGAAATAGTAAAATTCGAGGGTTTAGTTCAAAAGTTGGAGAAATCAAAATTTAGCTCGGGAGAAGGCTATTTTTGGTGGAGTTTGAAGAGGAGATTACTGGGTAATCTTTGCATAACCTCAGTTAGTTGTATTCCATCACTATCAAGTTAAATCACCATTTGAATCCGAATTTGAGATCAAAATAGGGAAAAATTGGATGAAACTTCTTAGACATAATTATTGAGTTTTAAGTGCCCATTTGACCTCCGATTTGGCAACTTTTTGTATGGTTAGACTCATGAGAGTGCGAGGGTTCTGGAAAAGTAAAAATTATTTGATTTAGAGATGTTAGCCTGAGGGGCAATTTGGTTATTTTACCTACTTTCGCGTCTTAGCGTTAATTTTAATAATGAAATTAGTTGATTTCAATGTTATTTATGTTATGTAATTATATTGAATAAATTTGGGCCATTCGTAGTCGAATACTCATGGCAAGGGAGATGTTTTGTAGTTGACTTTGGTACCGGTTCGAGGTAAGTGACTTATCTAACTCTGTGTGGGGACCTTTTTCCCTTAGGACATGATCCTTGATATTTTAATGCCTCGTATGTGAGGTGACGAGCGCGTACTTGAGCTAATTGTTGTAAAACCGTTTCTACTAACAATATCAAAACTGAGATTCATGTTTACTTGTTCATTTAGACTGTTATTTTAACTTGTGCTAGCTTAGAGAAGCATGTTTAGTTGACTACTTGTTTAGTTGCATAACTGTAGTATGTGTACTCTATGAAGCATGTTAGGCTAGAAATTTCCATTACTTGTTCGGATTAGCAATTGTTCTTATAATATGAGTTGTTGTTGTTGTGTGTTAAAATTGGGACTACGGGGCGGTTTTTCCCAGGATACCCCCTATACTTGACTTGTTCCGGACTGAGGGTGTGGGATACCAAGAGATCCCTGGCACATGTACTTATATATATATTGGGATACAAGTAGATCCCTGACTTACTTAGTAAGGATACCAAGAGATCCTCGGGATATCAAGAGATCCCTAATGTATATGATGAGGATACCCAGAGATCCTCGGGATACCAAGATATCCCTCACTGTTATTTCGTGTTATGAATATCCTTCCTTGTATTGCTACCTTTGTTTTCCATTACTGTTTCCGTATTTATCTGGCTTAGGTTCTCGTTGTAGACTTTATTGACATTGTTTCTGTTCTCTTATTATTTACTATGTTTATTCTGAGTAGGGCCCTGAACTTCCTCGTCACTACCCGACCGAGGTTAGGCTTGGCACTTACTAAGTACCGAGGTGGTGTACTCACGTCTCTTCTGTTCATGTGTTTATGTGCAGATTCAGGTACCTCCTTTCAGTCATACTACCAGTGTTTCAGGTGAATTCTCGGAGACTTGAGGTATATCTGCCACATCCGTAGACCGAAGAGTCTCCCTCTTATTCTATCTTGTAGCTTAGCTAGTTCCTATCATCGTTCTCATTGCTGTAGACATTTCCGGATATCAAAGCCGTATTATGTACTTTTCATAGCCTGTGATTTTGTTATTACATGTATTAGTCACAAAGAGGAATCGGTTCTATTCGATCCAGGATCTACCTATTCATACGTGTCTTCTTATTTTGCTCCGTATTTGGGTATAGCCCGAGAGTCATTGAGCTCTCCTATTTATGTTTCTACTCCCGTGGGAGATTCTCTTTTTGTGAATTGCGTTTATCGGTCATGTTTGGTTATTATTCGTGGTTTTGAGACCAGGGCGGATTTATTGTTACTCAATATGGTTGACTTTGATATTAGTTTGGGCATGGATTGGTTGTCGCCCCATCATGCTATTCTTGATTGTCACCCCAAGATCGTAACGCTGGCTATGCCAGGTGTTCTGCATATTAAGTGGAATGGTGCTTTTGATCACACTCCTAGTAGAGATATCTCTATTCTTAAAGCTCGCGTATGGCAGAGAAAGGGTGCGCCGTGTATTTAGTCGATATGGGAGATGTCAGTGCTGATACCCCTTCTGTTGATACTGTCCTAATGCCATGGGATTATCCCGATGTGTTTCCAGCTGATCTTCCAGGAATGCCACCGGATAGAGACATTGATTTTGGTATTGATTTGTTGCCGGGCACTCAGCCCGTTTCCATTTATCCGTACCATATGGCTCATCCTGAGTTGAAGAAGTTGAAGGATCAGTTATAAGAATTGCTTTATAAGGGTTTATTCGACCCAGTATTTCACTGTGGGGTGCTACTGTCTTGTTTGGGAAGAAAAAGGGTGGTTCTGTGCGCATGTGCATCGATTATCGTTAGTTGAACAAGGTTACCGTAAAGAACCTATATCCTTTGCCTCGTATTGATGATCTATTTGACCAGCTTCGGGGCGTGCAGGTGTTCTCTAAGATTGATTTGCGCTCAGGTTATCACCAGTTGAAGTTTCGGGAGCTGGATATCCTGAAGATTCCCATACACACTCGGTATAGTCATTACAAGTTCCTTGTTTTCTCATTTAGCCTGACTAATTCCCCATCAGCTATTATGCATTTGATGCACAGTGTATTTAGGCCCTATCTCGACTCGTTCGTCATTGTTTTCATATATGATATTCTTGTATACTCCCGGAGTCGGGAAGATCGTGAACAGCACATGAGGACAGTGCTTCAGACCCTAAGAGAGAAGAAATTATATGCCAAGTTCTCAAAACATGAGTTTTGGTTGAGTTCTGTGGCATTCCTAGGCCACGTGCCACGTGAACAACAACTTTGACTTCATCCCCTATTCTAATATTGCCTACTAGTTCGGGGTCCTATACAGTTTAGTGTGATGCCTCACGGGTCGGGCTTGGAGCGGTGTGGATGTAGGATGGTAGGGTGGTTGCCTACGCGTCCAGAAATTTGAATGTACATGAGAATAACTACCATGTCCATAACCTTGAGTTAGCTGCTATTGTTCATGCCTTGAAGATCTGGCACCATTATTTGTACAGCGTACCCTATGAGAATTACACGGATCATCGGAGTTTACAATACTTTTTCAAGCAAAAAAATTTGAACTTTCGTCAGAGGAGATGGTTGGAGTTACTAAAGGATTGTGATATTACCATTATTTATCACTCGGGCAATACCAATGTGGTAGCCGATGCCTTTAGTCGCCGGGCGGAGAGTTTGGGGAGTTTGGCATATTTACCATCTTTAGAGAGAGCCATGGCAATGGATGTTTAGGCCTTAGCCAATCAGTTCGTGAGATTAGATCTTTCGGAGCCCAGTCGGGTTATAGCCTGTGTGGTTTCTCGGTCTTCATTGTTCTATCGTATCAAGAAGTGGTAGTATGATGACCCTCATTTACTTGTCCTCGGGGACAAGGTTGAGCATGGCGATGTCAGGGATGTGACTATCAATGATGATGGGGTATTGAGGATGCAAGGTCGGGTATGTATACCCAACATTATTGATATTCGAGAGTTGATATTGGCAGAGGCTCATAGTTTGCGGTATTTCATCCATCCAGGTGCCGCGAATATGTATCACGATTTGAGGAAGCATTACTGATGGAGGCGGATGAAGAAGGACATAGTGGTGTTTGTAGCTAGATGCCTCAACTGTCAGCAGGTGAAGGCTGAGCACCAGAGACCGGGGGGGGGGGGGGGGGTTACTTCAGCAGATGGAGATTTCGGAGTGGAAATGGGAAAGATCACTATGGATTTTATAGTTGGTCTCCCTCTGACTGCGAAGAAATTCGATTCTATTTGGGTTGTTGTGGATTGGCTTACCAAGTCCGCTCATTTCATACCAGTGTGTACTACTTACTTAGCAGAGTGGTTGGCGGGGATTTACATCAGAGAGATTGTCCATCTGCACGGAATTCCTGTTTCTATCATCTCAAACAGGGGTACTGAGTTTACATCATGGTTTTGGAGAGCCGTTCAGTAGGAGTTGGGTACCCAGGTGACTATGAGTATAGCATTTCACCCTCAGACGAACGGACAATGCGAGCGCACTATTCAGATTCTTGAGGATATTCTCCGTGCATGCGTGATTGAGTTTATAGGGTCTTGGGATCAATTCTTTCCATTGGCTGAGTTTGCTTACAATAATAGTTACTGGCCCAGCATTTAGATGGTGCCGTATGAGGCTTTATATGGTAGGAGATGGAGATCTACGGTGGGTTGGTTTAAGCCGGGTAAGGCGAGACTAGTGGGCACTGATTGGTCCAGGATACGGTAGAGAAGGTTAAGGTGATTCAGGACAGACTCCATACAGCCCAGTCCAGATAGAAGAGTTACGCGGACTAGAAGATTCGTGATATTTTCTTTATGGTTGGTGAGCGGGTTCTGCTTCGGGTGCCGCTTATGAAAGGCGTCATGAGGTTTGGGAAGAAAGGGAAGTTGAGTCCAAGGTTCATTGCCCCTTTTGAGATTTTGAAGCGATTTGGAGAGGTCGCTTATGAGCTTGCTTTACCTCCCTGTTTGGCCGGGGTTCATCTGGTATTTCATGTCTCGAGGCTTTGGAGGTATCATAGTGATTCATCTCATGTGTTGGAGTTCACTGCAGTCCGGTTGGACAAGGATATGTCCAACATTGAGGAGCCAGTGGAGATATTGGATAGGCATGTCCGATAGCTCAGGTCAAAGGATAAAGCATCAGTAAAGGTTTAATGGAGGGGTCAGTCGGCCGAGGAGACGACTTGGGAGGCCGAACGGGATATGCGCAGCTGATACCCTCATCTTTTAGTACTCCAAATATGTTCTCCATGCTCGTTCGAGAAAGAATGAATGTTTAAGTGTAGGAGGAAGTAACGACCCGGCCGGTCGTTTTTAGAAATTATATCTCGTTCCCCCATTAACTACTTCCCCTAAGTTCATTTCTGCTATTTTGGATTGTCGGGATGTTAGGTGTTAGGATTCAGAGTGTTTTGGGACACTTAGTCACTAAATGAGAGCTTAAATATTGGAAAGTGGTCCGTAATTGGAACTATGTGAAGATGGCCTCAGAATGGAAATTCAATGGTTCCGTTAGCTACATTAGGTGATTTCGGGGTTGGGAGCCTGTTCACATAGTATTTTGGGAGCTCTTAGCTCATTTAGGCTTGAAATACCGAAAGTTAAAATTTTGAAATTTCTGGTTCGATAGTGAATTTTTGATTCGAGGGTCAGAACAGGTTTCCGGAAATGATTGTAGCACCATCATGTCATTTGCGAAGTACATGCAAAATTTCAGGTCAACCGGATGAGTGTTGGTTAGATTATTGATCGAAAGCGTATTTTGGATGAACTTGAAGTTCTTAGGCTTGAATTTTTATTTAATCGGGTTTCTGGTGTTGTTTTAGATGATTTAAGGATTGGTGCAGGTTTGAATAAGGTATTAGGTGGTATTGGTGCCTTTGATTGATGTCACGGGAGCCTCAGGTGTGTTTCGGATGCTCAACGGGTAAAATTTTGGAGTTAGAAGAAAATTTGCAGCAGCTCTTCTGGTATTTTCGCTTCTGCGGGTTGGGAACCGCAGAAGCGGCCTGGTCCACTGCAGAAGCAAGTTTGGCACCCTCCTCAAAGACAGAAAAAGCGTCCTAGCCTCCGCACGGAACTGCAAGAGAGGTTTTCGTGTCCGCAGAAGCGAAAAGCTGGGTTTAATGAGAAGTCGCAAAAGCGGCTCATGGTCCGTATATACAGAACCGCAGAAGCGGAAATGTCTGTTCTAAAATAGTAGAATTCGATTGTTTAATTCAAAAGTTGGAGAAATCATAAATTAACTCGGGAGAAGGTGATTTTGGGTGGAGATTGAAGAGGATATCAATGGGGTAATCTTTCCTTAATCTCATTTAGTTGTTTCCCATCAATATCTAGTTAAATCCACCATTTGAATCCGAATTTGTGATTAAAATTAGGAAAAAATGGATGAAAGTTCTTAGACCTAATTATTGAGTTTTGAGTGGTCATTTGACCTCCGATTTGGGAAATTTTATTCAATTGTTAGACTCGTGAGAGTGTGACGATTTTGGAAAAGTAAAAATTAATTGATTTCGAGACGTTGGACTAAGGGGCATTTTGGTTATTTTACCTACTTTCGTGTCTTAGCTTTAATTTTAATAACGAAATCAGTTTCTTGCGATGTTAGTTAGATTATGTAATTGAATTGAATAGATTTGGGCCATTCGGAGTCAGATACTTGTGGCAAAGGCGTTGTTTCATAGTTGATTTTGGTACCGGTTCGAGGTAAGTGACTTGTCTAACTTTGTGCGGAGGACCTTTCCCCTTAGGACATGATCCTTGATATTTGAATGCCTCGTACGCGAGGTGACGAGCGCATACTTGAGCTAATTGTTGTAAACCCGTTTCTACTGGAAATATCTAGACTGAGATTCCTGTTTACTTGTTCTTTTAGACTGTCATTTTAACTTGTTCTAGATTAGGGAAGCATGTTTAGTTGACTACTTATTTAATTGCTTAACTGTAGTGTGTGCACTCTGCGAAGCATGTTAGAATAGAAATTTCCATTACTTGTTCGGATTTAGCAATTGTTCGTAAAATATGAGTTGTTGTTGTATGTTTAAATTGGGACTATGGGACGGTTTTCCCCGGGAGATCCCCCTGTACTTGACTTGTACCGGATTGAGGGTACGAGATACCAAGAGATCCCTGGCATGTGTACTTATATACATTGGGATACCAGGAAATCCCCGACTTGATTATTAAGTATACCAAGAGATCCTTGGGATATCAAAAGATCCCCTAGTGTATATGATGAGGATACCCAGAGATCCTCGGGATACCAAGAGATCCCCGGCTGCTATCCTTTGTTGAGAATATCCTTCCTTGTATTGCTACCTTTGTTTTCCATTACTGTTTCCGTATTTATCTGGCTTTGATTCTCGTAGTAGACTTTATTTACACTGTTTCTATTCTTTTATTATTTACTATGTTTATTCTCAGTAGGGCCCTGACCTTCCTCGTCACTACCCGACCGATATTAGGTTTGGCACTTACTGAGTACCATTGTGGTGTACTCACGTCTCTTCTGCGCATATTTTTCATGTGCAGATCCAGGTACCTCCCTTCAGGCACACTACCAGTGATTCAGGATTGTTCTCGAAGACTTTAGGTATATCTGCCGCGTCCGCAGATCGAAGAGTCTCCCTCTTATTCTATCATGTAGCTTAGCTAGTTCCTATTGTGTTTCTCATTGATGTGGACATGTCTCGATGTTAGAGCCGTATTACGTACTTTTTATATCCTCAGTTACTCGTATTTGCCAAGCGGCAAATTATATACCTTCCTTAAGTTATTTTAGTTTTAAATTATTATTCCGCAAATGTTTTTATTTTCGCACAGTTAAGCTTACCTAGTAATGGTGACTGGGTACCGTCATAATGTGTTCACGATTGGTGGACTAGGATCGTGACATTTTCAATAGGTTTACTCGATGCATATTTGAATGATGAATCAATATACTTGTGATCAGCAGCGGAGATGGGCAATGCAAGGGGTCATTAGGATTTTCGTTATTGAAAAAATATACTTCTATATAATGCTAAAATTGTTTTCATGAATATATAATAGATGTTGTTAAAGAAACTAAGATCAAAGTAATAACGTAAAACAAGAAAATAGATAAAACATATAGATAGAAAGAGATGAGAGATTCGATTTCTTTCAAGTATTCAAGTGTGTTGCAAAATGAGTTCTCATCCTCTATTTATAGTACGATATAGAGATATACCAAAAGAATTTCACAAGTATGCCATTAAGAATTTGAGATCATGGAGGAAGATCATGGGTAGGTTATGAAGGTGTGGAAGTTACAATAATAATAGGGAGAAGTGGTGGGGGTTATCTACATATTGAAAAAGAGTGCTGGGAGTTATATTTAATAAGCGGACATCCGTATAAATATGTATTTCATAAAACTCCTCTTTGTATGTTCAAAGATAATGTGCCTCGTTAAAACCTTACTAAGAAAAAAAACCTTGTGGAAAAAAATCTTAGTGAAGGAAAAAGAGTATACATATCATGTAATATGCATCATTTGCTGCCTCATTAAAAACCTTGCCAGAAAGAAATCAGTAGGATAAAATTTTAGCTAAGGGAAAAAGAGTACAGCACGTATTTGCCTCCCCCTGATAAAAAAATTACTTCTCTAATATTGAGATCTGCAATGTCTTGTGAAAAAGTTTGTCAAATGATCACTTGAACAAATTTATTGAAGAACTTTGGTGAATGTGCTTTATTTCTCATTGGATAGTCCTTCTTTCAATTGATATAAGCAAACAACATTATCTTTAGTATTATTGGAATCTGTTCTTCAAAGTCCAGTCACACGTCTGTTCTGTGTTGAGCCTCTTGCTTTATCATTTGCTTATTTTGGCATGACTTTAATAAGTATCAACAATTAAATGCCTTGTAAAATGATAATGTGGCAGTACTCTCACATGCAAATAGAATGTTTGAAGAACGAACTTCAAAAAATGCCCGCATTTTCGTAACCAACAAAACCTTGATAATAACTGCTAGAATAAACAAATCTATATCAAGTATTCCTTTTTCAGTATAACACTAATCATATTTCAATATCTCCATATGGACTTTATACTTTCAGTTGTTGGAACTATCCGTCCAACTTCATATTTTCAGATGATGTAAATTTTCATTGCATATTTTTCATTTGGCCAATCATCTATCTGTTCAAATTCCATGATAGATTTGAGTTCAAGATCCTCCTCAATACTAATGATATTAAACACTACGTTATATCAACAATATCATCGACGATCATTTTATATTGATTCTGTCGTTACCCACTAATGATATAACTTATTGAGATCTTTTTATCTCATTATTTTGAAGTACCCGAGCCTCTCCCATGAGGTTATAAAATAGTATGTCATGGTGCTCTTATAAAGCACTTGCCTCCTAATTATGACCATCTCGAACATTTGATCCCTCCTTCTTCAAGGAGTTTTATCTTTGGAATTGATTTTTCTATTACGCTGCACGCGTGCCATAAACTCTGTCCATCATGGACGTTACTCTATTTGGAGCATTAACAGCTGGAATATGACATTTAGATTTGGGTTAGCAATGTTCTTGGAGATATTTAAGAAATAAATAATCACTTGAACTTCAAGTTCACATTTTCTTGCACGAGGATCAAAATGTATTCATAATAACTCATTACACGTGTCATTTTTTAAGCTGCTTATTTTCTCCCCCTAATGTCGAGATCGCCAATACATTTTCCAACCTTCTTTGGGAACCCATCTTTGTGCATTGTGGCAACATAATTAATTCATATAGCACATCCATATTTCTAGATGGGAATATTTGGTTCCCGTCCGTGAACCAATTGTGATGGGGAGAATTTATCATTACTTTTTGGCTAGATGCGTACAAGTGCTATTGTATATTAAATAATACACCTCATACCAAATTTCCATTGGGAGTTTTGTTCTCATAACCAATGGTTTATCTATTATTGCAGGCATACAATTTCTGCTAAACCAACTTTGATTTAAATCATCATTATCAAGATAAATTATGATAATATATATTCTGAAAATGTGCTCTAATAATTTGAGCAAACAACCTTGCGAAAATCAAAGTGCAAGTTGATAACAAACGCACATGTGACCATACAATAGATGCATCTATTAAAATTATATAACAGTAAACGGTCCACATGGCAGGTGATTGGGCCCATACACACACATACACACACACACATACACACACACACACACACACACACACACACACACACACACACACACACACACACACACACACACACACACACATATATATATATATATATATATATATATATATATATATATATATATATATATATATATATCACCTTTTATATGTTCCAAAAATTAGGGAATACAATCTCAACTCTAGCTGGTATAGTAATCAATTTATCATGAGAACAAATCATACATGAGAATTCTTAAAGAATCTCCGAATTCTTCAATATATGCCAATGTGAATCCTCAATTATTTTTCGCATCATAATTGAACCAGGATTGACAACCGGTCATGCCAACTAATGTTTATTTCAGTAAACCTTTAGTTTGCCTGTGGCATGTGATTCCATCATCATGCTTATACTTGTGTAGTACAAATAGAAGGAAAATCGGGTAACCTTTCATTTACCCAGTATGATTATAGTAATATGAAAATATTCAACCCTCCTTTCATTTATAGGCTCAATATGCCAACAACTTTGGCTAATATATTTGAAACTCAAAAATTCCTTTTGATATTTACTACCACCAATGCCATGAATAATTATATTTATTCAGGTAGTAACAAATTCGCTCTTCCGGAGCTTTCAATATTTTGTACTACAAAATTTTTATCACACTATCCATATGGTGAATGTCTCCTTCACGGAGAAAATCATATCATAATAATTGTCATGGTCAAAATCATCATGAGCAAAATCATTTCTTGTTTTAATTTTGACTTTAATAATCTTTTATAAGATATGACAAAATATTTTTGGGCGTACCACATGTACGCGACCAATGGCATATTCATATAACCATATTGTAATATTCATTAATTTTATTTCTCTCAAACCTCCCTTAGAGGTGAGTTGTGGTATTCATTCAACCATGCATTGCACGTCTTTATTCATTACTTTTATCACAAATTGTCACATTCTCCTTCAGGAATGGGTCTGCATTCTCAATGCTTATCATACATTACGTACTCTTCAAGGAATGGATCATAATCAGCGACGTGCTTTATTATTTATCCATACCAATTTAGTGTAAATATTGCCTTCATATTTTGAAGGACTATTTTGAGAACCCTTCTTGTTCTCATTTTTATAATTATCATAATGATGACTATTATTATTTTGGTCTTTAGCATGCCCATGTTCATTAATCAACCACTTGTTTTCATTCAGATTTATTATGCATCGCTATCACATTCACTTCAAGAATGGAGTAAATCATGTGGGACAAGCTTCATGTTTTTTCATGAAAAATCCATTATTTTTTATTAGTCATCATTAGATCATCAATTTGGTGTATTGAGACTAAACCCAATGCCTTACCCATATAAAAGCATGCTAGGCCATAATAAGTTTGGACTCAAATCCAACTCTTATTATCATAGTGCATCAGGAATAACACATCGTCAAATATAAAGGGAAAAGACTATCTTAGTTATACAAAACTTATTTTGACCACAACATAAATTTAAATTCTTATTATTGTTATAAAATTAATTAGAAACTTTCTCAATAGTTAATAGTTTCATAATCTTGGCTTGCAAACTGTCGGAGCAGTACATATAGAAAATGTTGTCAAGACATCGTAATATGCTCTTATTTGTCACTCTAAACTAGGTTTTCCATATGTATACATCTGCACAAATAAAACTAAATTGTTAAGTAACTCAAATTAAACCAAGTCATAAATATTAATGTAAGTTAATTGTAAAATTCATGGAAAATGAAAAATGATACTCCCAGCGAAATAGAAGCAAACACAACATTGATATAGCAACGAAATGCCCAGATTTTCACATGCTCAACCAAATTGATTCAAGGTTGTAGTGTCATGATCCGGATTTTTCACCATCGGGAGTCGTGATAGCGCCTACTTACGGAGCTACGCCAGCCAAAATTAAACATTCTCAGATAATTTTTCAACAATAAGAATATACCAATGCAATTAAATAAAAGTGGAAGTCTTTCTGTTTATAAAATTGAAATCAAAATGCGGAAGTTCAAAACATATCTCTACCCAAAATATGGTGTCACTAACTCACGGATTACTAAATATTACAACAATCAAGTCTGAAAAAAATAAAGAAATACATAGTGTATGTCTCGGTACAATGGAAACAAACTAAGACATGGAAAGGGACTCCGGGCTGCGAACGGCAGCTAGGCTACCTCATGAGTCCCTAGACTGAAGCCAGCTCGCAATTAATAAGCAACTTCTGCGGTCCAAAAGCTGCTCTAGAACCGTAATCTGTGCAAAAAGTACAGAAGTGTAGCATCACCACAACCGACCTCATGTACTGGTAAGTGTCTGGCCTAGCCTCGGCGAAATAGTGACGAGGCTAGACAGGACCTACCTAAAACAACCTTATATATATATATATATATATATATATATATATATATATATATATATATATATATATATATATATATATATATATATATATATATATATACACAGAAGCAACGAAAACAACAATAGAAAATATCAACTAAAAAGGGGAAGGGGCATGCTCGGGTAAGAAATAGTGAAAATAGATCAACGGATATAACAACGAAGCTATCTCAATACCATAACTCATATATAAGTGGTCGGCACGCCACACGATTCCATTTATTAGTTCATAAGTGGACGGTGTGCCACATGATCCCATTTAATAATTCATAGGTGGACGGCGTGTCACACGATACCAAAATATATATGTATTAATGGTCGGCACGACACACGATCCCATTTCATATTCACAAGTGGACGGAGTGCCACACGATTCCAATTCATATTTCATAAGTGGACGGCGTGTCACACGGTCCCATATCATAGTTCATAAGTGGATGGCACGCCACAAGATCTCATTTTTATAGTGAATAGCACAAATAATCTCTCTAAAAGAGGAGCCATTAGGAAAATTCAATAACATAACGATTAAACCCGACAAGGGTACGACCAACAGTCCAAATATCCTGGCAAGGGAGCAACAACAATAATAAACTACGTATCCTAGCAAAGGAAGAGTCACAACACTTTCTCTATTAATCACTTCTTTCCCAATCATCAAATTCTAGTTCGAATCGACACTCCAATAATATACCAATCGCAATTCTTCCTCAATCGTTCACATTATATGAAACTGAGAAATTAGACAAAAATATTTCACAAAGTCTGGACCAAACACATTTAAGACCCACGGTCATGCTAGACTCCGGTGTATAGATAACTTTTACCATGACTATACACCGTACACATCATTTAGCAATTAGCAAATAATATCCTAATCCTATTCCCTCTAACCAAAGTTAGAACAAACACTTACCTCGGTCCAAGAATACCAATCAACTCTCCAATACCGCATTTTCTCTACAATCCAACTTCAAAACAATGGTATCTAGGCATAATCAATTCAATAGTATCAACAACGACACAAAAATAAAATCCCATAGCCTAGAAATGGAATTCCTAGCTTTCTTCCAAAAATACCAAAATTTGACCCCAGGCCCACATGGCCCAAATGCGAGACTCGGACCAAAAATCGTTCACCCATAATCCCACGAGTTCAAATATATAATTTGTTTCAAGATTCGACTCCAAATTGAGGTTAAATCACCCAGAATTTCCAAAGCCCTAGTTCTACACAAAACCCCTCAATTTCTACTTTGAATTCATGATTTAGGGCTAGGAAATTAGTGATTAGATGAGGAAATTAAGAGGAAATGAAGTTAGGAACACTTACCTATAAAGTTATGGAGGAAGAGGTTCTTCAAACTTGTCTATGGAGGGTGAAGGAGAAGAGCTCGTGTGGAAAAAATGAAACAATCCCGTAATGAAAGTTCTGTTTTTAAAAAAAAATCACTGGAGCATTTTGCTCTATGCGTTCGCGAGAAGAATTGGCTAGGACTCTATACATTCGCAAATGTGTTTTGCGAACACGTAGAAGGGAAACTGGGGGGAGGGAGGGGGTCCAGGTTGGTCTATCCGTTCGCGAAGGGTGTATGCAAACGCGTTGAAGAGATTGCTAGAACAATGCGAACGCGGGGACTGTTCCGCGAACGCGAACAAAGGTGAGGCATAAAGTAGTGCGAATGCGGGACTAGGTCGCGTTCGCATAGAACAATGGGCCTGTGTAAAAAATGGCAGCAAATCTGGTCCTTTCTAAGTTCCAAAACACTCCGAGCCACCCCCGAGCCATCGGGGCTCCCAACCAAACACACTTTCTAACTCAATAACATCCTACGAACTTACTCGAGCGATCAAATTGTTAAAACAACATCAAAATTAAAGAATAAATCCTCGAAATCATCATTTTTTCATTCTAAGTCCCTAAACTTTCAACTTTTTATATTTAGGTCCGAAACACGTCAAACGATGTGCGATTTCGACAAACTTCATAGAAAGTGCTTAACGCATATATAAGACTTGTGCCGGGCTCCGGAACTAAAATACGGGCCAGGTACCTATATTTTCTAACACATTTTCATTTTAAATTTTCATATCATTTTCAGAAAAATAATTTCGTTCAAAAATTATTTACTTGGGCTCTGGACCTCGGATTTCGATTTCGGAAACAGTCCTGAGTACTATATTTTTCTACGGACCCTCCCGGACCGTCACATTATGGGTCCGGGTCTGTTTTCTCAAAATATTGACCGAAGTCAACTTTAATAATATGAATATCAAAATTCTTCAAATTTTTCACAGAATTCACATATTTCAACATAAAAACTTTCCCACTACACGTCCGGACTGCGCACGGAAATTGAGGCAACTAAAAGCGAGGTTTTATGGCCTCGAAAGCGCGAAAAAAGAAAGAATTACGGTGATGAACCTTTGGGTCGTACATGTAGCTCCCATGGAAGGCTTTCATCTATTATAGAAAAGATAAGAAGAATATAGCAATTCGTGCTGATAACATGTTAAAAACTAAGCTCAAAGTAATAATATAAAATAAGAAAATAGATAAAACATATAGAGAGAAAGAGAGGAGAGATTCGATTTCTTTCAAGTATTCAAGTGTGTCACAAAATGAGTTCTCATTCTCTATATATAGTACAACATAGAGGTATATCAAAAGAATTTCACAATTATGACATTAAGCATTTGAGATCACGGAGGAAGATCATGGGTAGGTTATGAAGGTGTGGAATTACAATAATAATGGGAAAAAGTAGTGGGGATTATCTACATAATAGAAAAAAGTAGTGGGAGTTATATTTGATTGATGGACATCCATATAAATATGTATTTTATAATATATGTAAAATTTCCTTGGTTCTTCACATGTGTATTTCGTTTTAGTTTGAATCCATTAGTGTCTGTTAGAAAAGATAAGTGTAATTATTTGACTGTGTGATTATCTGTGTAATTATTAGGGTAGTAAACCACACCCTAATAAATACATAATTAGTAATTATAATGATAAGTTTGCTAGAATGAAATTATACTATAATGCTCATAATTATGTTTGGTTGGACAAGTGTCATTACATAATTAAATAAATATTTTTCAAATTAACCTATTGACATGTATTAATAATATATTAAATAATTATCAACGGATAAATAATATCTTAAAAATAGTAAGTATCATCCATTAATAACTCATTAATGTATGATAAATACATGTATACAATGTATACATAAGAATTGCTAGATATTATTAAAAATCAGGTATTTAAACTTTATTTTTATAAATATTAACTAATTATAAATTGATAATTAATATCATGAAAATTACTGGTATCTTGACTGTTTTCAAATAAATAATATCTTAACATAAAATAATTTCAATTAAAAATTTAAAATTTTACCAACTCATATGAGTAAATTTGAAATTTATGATTTGTTGCTATTTTTATATAACAAATAGGTAGATATGAGTTTAAAAGGTATTTTTTTTTAATAATTAGTTTATACTAATCATTATAAAACAAAGCTAGTAAACTACGAAATTGTGTTTAACAACAAAACAAAATGGGGAAAAAGTAAAATATGAGAAGTTGCAAAATTATATGAAAGCAGACTATAAGCAAACATGTCGGAAGGTTATAAAATAAGAATAAGAAACATAACAAAAATATTATAAAAAAGAATAGTACTTAATATATTTGAAAACGAAAAACCACAAAGATTAGAAAGTTACCTTACCTTAAAATTGTATAATGTAGTTACCACAAATTCTCACTTTTATATTATAAATTAAAAAATGTAATTATTCTTCTTCAATTATACCTAACTTCATCTTAATCAAATAATTACTTGACCATATAAATTTGTTGAATTGTATAATTATAATCAATTATATCGAAATTTAATTCTTAGATAACTTTTCAAATAAGCTCGTGGTGAAAATTTCCTCTTTGGCGTGTAAAATCAGAAAATTAAATTTTAGAAAGAAATACTCCCTCGGTTTCAATTTATGTGAACTTATTTAATTGGGTGCGGAATTTAAGAAATTTTTTTCTTAATTTTATTGTGTAAAATGAGATACATATATTTTGTGTGGTTACAAATCATTCTATAAAAGTAAATTATTTGTAAATAAGGAAAGAAATCATTCTTTTTAATAAAGACAAATAAGTCCACGTAAATAGAAACGAATGGAAAGAGTATTAGTCTAAAACTTTGGTTTCAATGTGGGGTATAAGGCTATGATGGGGCCCACCACACGCACGACACTCGCTTAGGGAAGCGTTTTATAGGAAACTCCATCAGGCCAACCCCACTCAACACTATAGACTCTCAATATCCCTCCCCTTTGTCCACAAGCACAATGAGCTTCTGTATATTCTTTGGTTTTATCTACGCAACCAAAATTAAAATATAAAATTAAAGAAGTCACCAAAACTTGAAACAAAACAAAAACGGCCCATCTAAGGCTTCAACATCATTTTTAACCTTATTTGGTGTTAATGGATTCCCTTTTGGCATGTCTGGATATGTATAAAATATACGGGTGCAGATGCATTTACTATCTTCGCCTTAGATAGCATACTAATAAATTAATTTAGAATATATTTATATTAAATTTAAAAACATTATTATAAGTATATGGGCGAAAATCTTCATATTATATGTTGACAAGGTCAATGAAGATAAAGTCGGTGAAGGCTCGCTGCCACGTGTCGCCGATATAACATGTTAATATGATTTCAAAAGGTCGATGTCATGAAAAGATGATAGGTTGTCGGCAAGGTCGAGGTGGTCCGATAAAAGACGAGGACAAAAACGAAGGCGAGCATCCATCCTCGGCGAGCAATAATGGCTAGTTTACCTAAAGAAAATATTGCGATGAATATTCTTTTCTATTGTACTATCTATGGTTTTGCGGTTCATATAACCTTATAAATAGGAAGAGATGTAGAGATGGGATTTTTTGAAATACTTTTGTAAGGAATAATATTGATATTCTCTGAAAAATTTTCTATTTATCATATACATACAAAGTTTGCCTTTATACCATTTGGTCTATTTTTTCTCTCCTAATCCAAGAAGAATCAGAATATTCAAAGACTTATCATTATCCATCATAGTCAGAAGAATCATTGGGAAATCTCATCCTTGTCGGGTTACCTTGTTTGGTTTTTTATTTAAATCTAAATTTTAGGTCATACAATAAGACGGCAGATGGAATTGTAATTCATGAAATATTGGTGATTTAAAATCTTTTGTGACGACCCAAAGGGTCATCACCATAATTTTCTCTTTTTTCGTGCTTTTGAGACCTTGAAGACCTCGCTATTAGTTATCTCGATTTACGTGCACCAGCGTGAAGCCGTAAATTTTTTAGGTTAAAATATGTGAATTGTGTGGAAAATTTGAAGAATTTTAATATAAATAGTGATATAGTTGACTTTAGTCAATATTTTAGGTAAACGGACTCGGACCCGTGATGTGACGGTCCAGGGAGGTCCGTAGAAAAATATGGGACCCGGGCGTATTCCCGAATCGAAATCCGAGGTCCCTAGCTCGAGTATAGAATTTTTGAAAGAAATTATTTTTCTAAAAATGATATGAAATAAAATGCAAATAAGTTAGAAATTATAGGTATCGGGCTTGTATTTTGGTTCCGACTCCCGGTACATGTCTTAAATATGCGTTAAGTGCTTTATGTGAAATTTGGTCAAAATTGGACGCCGTTTGACATGTTTCATGCCTAAATATCTAAAGTTAGAGGTTGATGGACTTTGAAATGAAGAATAATGATTTTGGGGTATGATTCATTGAATTTAATGTTATTTTGGTGATTTGATAGTTCGACTAAGTTTGTAGGATATTATAGAGTTAGTGTGTATGTTTGATTGGGAGCCCGAGGGCTCGGGAGTAATTAGGAGGTGGTTCGGGGTGGTTTTACACTTAGAAAATGCATAAAAAATTCTAAGTTATTGCAGGCCACTTTTACTCTTCGCGAATGCTGCCCAGGCTCGTGTTCACAATGCCCTGTGTCTCCCCTCCTTCACATTCGCGGTATCGTCCCCGCGTTCGCATATTGCAACCTGGACCCACCATCTTTTCCTTTGTTGCGTTCGCGGACAAGCTCCCGCGTTAGCGTAGCCCCTTCAGGTCATTCATCGCGTTCGCACCAGCCACTCACGTTCGCATAGGCTATTTTCCCAAGACCACAGTTTTCCTTCTTCATGTTCGCGGACTCCAGATAGCGAACGCGAAGCCCCCCAGTCAGTCCCTTTCGCGAACGCGGCCCTCTGTCGCGAATGCATAGCACAAAAGTGCCCAGTGATTTTAATGCTTAAAAATAGAACCCATCTCGGGATTTAACCATCTTCTTAACAGGAACTCCTCTCTAAAACACTCCATAGGCGAATTTCAAGTTTTCCTTTCTCCATAGCTATTTGGGTAAGTGATCTTAACCTCAGTTCCTCTTATTCCGTCATCTAGTTACTAAGTTTCTAGCTCTAAATCATGAATTCAAAGTAGAAATTGTGGGTTTTTGGTAGAGTTAGGGCTTTGGGGATTTTGGGTGATTCAACCTAAATTTGGGGTCGAATTTTATAATAAATAACATATTTGAACTCGTGGGGTTATGGGTGATTGGATTTTGGTCCGAGCCTCGAAATTGGACCATGTGGGCCCAGGGTCGGATTTTGATATTTTCGGAAGAATGATAGGAAATTCATTTCTAGGCTATGGAATTGTATCTTTGAGCCATTATTGATAACATTGAACTAAATTATGCCTAGATATAATTGTTTCGGAGTTGGATTCTAGAGGAAAGGCGGTGTTAGAGACTTGATTGCTATTTTCTGACTGAGGTAAGTGTTTAATCTAACTTAGGCTTGAGGGAATAGTATTAGGGTGTTTTGATTGCCATTTACTAAATGATCGAGTACGGTGTATAGGCATGGTGACGAGTATCTATACACCGGAGTCTAGCATGACCGTGAGTCGTAATTGCTTTTAATTCGAGAGGTGTGGCACAACTGTCTTGTTAATTGATAAATTCCATGAAATGTGTTAGATAAAAAGAAATGAGCTAAAAGATAATGTGTTAAAATGATTCCTCTGATGGGACGAGTAGATTGTTACTACTGTATTCTCCATTACTGGAATATTTGGGATGTTACTTGTACCCTTGCTGGGTTTAATCGTTATGTTGTTGAACTTCCCTAATGGGAGCTCTTTTGGAGAGATTATTTGTGCTATTCGTTATAATGTGGGATCGTGTGGCACGCCGTCCACTTATGATTTATAATATGGGATCGTGTGACACACCGTCCACTAAAGAATTGTAATACGAGATCGTGTGGCACGTCGCCCACCTATGAAATATGAATTAGGATTGTGTGGCACGCCGACCACTTATGTACTGATAACTGGGATCGTGTGGCACGTCGTCTACTTATACATATATACGAGTTATGGTATTGAGATTGTTACGTTGTTATATTCGTTGATGTGTTCTTTACTATACCTCCCCCAGCATGTCCCTTTCACATTTTTTTGTTAGTATTTCCTTGTTGTTATTTTCATTGCTTTGTACATATATATCTGCACAGGTTAATTTTGGTAGGTCCTGTCTAGCCTCGTCACTACTTCGTCGGGGTTAGGCCAGACTCTTACCAGCACATGGGGTCGGCTGTGCTGATGCTAAACTCTGTGCATTTTTGTGCACAGATCAGGATGCAGCTTACTGACCGCGGTGGTAGGATTTCTGGGAGCTATCTTCAGTCCAGGGACTCTTGAGATAGCCTAGTTGGCGTTCGCAGGCCGAATTCCCTTTCTTTACTTTTTGTTTGTTCATCTTGCATGAGGCAAACACTATGTATTTCTTTTCTAGACTTTGTTTGTAGTATTATGTAGTAGTCCATGAGTAGTGATACCAGATACTAGGTAGAGGTGAATTTTGAAAATAGTAGAAATGTTGTATGGTTTGGCTTGCCTAGCTCCGGCAGTAGGCGCCATCACGACTCTCGATGATGGGAAATCCGGATCGTGACAAGTTGGTATTAGAGCCCTAGGTTACTTAGGTCTCATAATTCACGGAGAAACTCGGTAGAGTCTAATGGATTGGTACGGAGACATCTGTAATTATCCCCCAGAGGCTACAAAGTTAGGAAAATTTTACTTTGTTCATTTTTGTCGTGTGATTCTATTTTTCAAATACTGATTGTCATTCTACTCTGTTCTTTCGCAGATGGCGAGAACACATGCTTCCTCTTCTACAGCGTAGCAGCCCGAGCCCCCAGCAGCAGCTCCTATTATGGGCAGAGGGTGACGCCGAGGCCGTGCTAGAGGTCGAGGATGGGGCAGAGCTCAGCCACGAGTAGCAGTCCCAGAGGTGGAGCCTCATGCCGACTATGATGAGGAGGTTCCAACACTAGCAGCTCCAGTAGGCCCAGCTCAGGTCCCAGAGGGTTTTATAGACACTCCAGTAGTCCAGGTCGCTTTGGTCTGACTGGTAGGCTTTATGGAAAGCGTCTCTATAGCGGGTTTGCTTCCCGTAGCACCAGCCATATCTCAGGCTTGGGGAGGAGTTCAGACTCCCTCTACGGATACTCCAGATCAGGTAGCTCCTCAACCTGAGGTTCCAGTAGTTTCGCTAGCTGTGGCGGCCCAGCCGAGTATTCTAGATCAGACCGGTTATGGTGCGGCGATGTCCGCGGATATGTTGTGGAGGCTTGATAGGTTCACCAAGCTCTTCACCACCACCTTCAGCGGTGCTTCCACAGAGGACCCCCAGAACTTCTTATTCAGCTGCCATGAGGTTCTCAGGACTATGGGTACTGTGGAGACAAATAGGGTCGACTTCATCACTTTTTGGCTTGCAGGATCCGCCAAGGCTTGATGGAGGGACTATTGTCTATCTAGGCTAGCAGGGTCGCCATTATTGACTTGGGATCAGTTTGTAAAGTTGTTCTTGGAGAAGGTTCTCCCGGTAACTGAGCGAGATGCTCTACGCAGGTAGTTTGAGCGTCTTTATCAGGGTACTATGACAGTCACGCAGTATGCGACTCGTTTTATTGATTTGGCATGCCATGCTATTGTTATACTCCCCACAGAGAGGAAGAGGGTGCGGAGATTTATTGATGGGTTGATTTAGCCGATTTGACTTCAGATGGCCATGGGGGCCGGTAGTGATATGTCTTTTCAGGAGGCGGCCAATGCGACCCACAGGATAGAGATGGCACTTGCACGATGAGGCAGTCAAGGGTCAAATAAGAGGCCTCGTCATTCTAGTAGGTTCGGTAGTACCTCATCTGGAGGTAGAGATTCATATGTTAGAGGCCACCCTCACAGGCCCTTTCAGTCAGCACTTCAAGTTTTACATGGAATTACAGGTGGTCGTGGTTCCCAGCCACAATATTCTGACCAAGAGCTTTCTAGCTCACCATCAGCACCTATCAGCGCACCACCACTCCGTTATTCTCAGCAGCTGAGGGCTTGTTACACATATGGCGACACGAGAAATATTGCCAAGTATTGCCCTCGAGCATCTGAAAGCTTTGAGTAACAAGGTCCTCGTCCCATGATTCAGGCAGCAGGTGATCCCCAAGCCACCCAGACAGCTAGAAGCGGGGGTATAGGCCATAGAGGTGGAGGTAGGGATTAGATAGGAGGAGCTCGGACCGCCAGAGGCAGGGTCCAGCTTGTAGCCGATCGTCCTAGAGACACAGTTCAGGGAGGTGGGCCTAGCCCTGTTGTTACGCTTTTCTAGCCATGCCAGAGGCCGAGTCATCAGATGTTGTGATTACAGGTAATATTCTAGTCTGTGATAGAGGTGCTTCCGTGTTGTTTGATTCGATATCTATGTATTCATATGTGTCGTCCTATTTTGCACCCTATTTGGTTATGCCTAGTGAGGCCTTGGGTATTCCTATATATGTGCCTATACCGGTGGGTGATTCTATTGTGGTCGACTGAGTACATCGTTCATGTGTGGTAGTATTTGAGGGTCTTGAGACCCGTGTCAACTTATTGCTCTTAGATATGGTGGACTTCGATGTTATATTGGAGATGGATTGGTTGTCCCCGTATCATGTTATTTTAAATTGTCACGCCAAGATTGTGACATTGGCTTTTCCAGACTTGCCTCGACTTGAGTGGAGAGGGACCCTAGGTCATGCCACCCGCAGTATTTCGTATGTCAAGGCTAGACGCATGGTCGAGAAAGGGTGTCTAGCATATTTGGCGTATGTTCGTGACTCCAGCGCAAAGGTTCCATCTATTGACTCTGTTCCTATTGTTCGGGAGTTCCCCAAGGTTTTCCCTTCGGGCCTGACGGGTATGCCACCCGACAGGGATATTGATTTCTGTATTGACTTGGCTCCGGGCACACAGCCTATTTCCATTCTACCGTATCGCATGGCCCCGCCAGAGTTGAAAGAGTTAAAAGAGCAACTTCCGGACTTGCTTGATAAGAATTTCATTAGACCCAGTGTATCGCCTTGGGGTGCGCCAATGTTATTTGTGAAGAAAAAAGATGGGTCGATGAGGATGTGCATTGATTACCGACAATTGAACAAGGTGACGATAAAGAACAAGTATCCACTACCAAGGATTGACGACTCATTCGACCAGCTTCAGGGTGCTAGGGTTTTCTCGAAGATAGATTTAAGGTCTGGTTATCATCAGCTGAGGATTAGGCATCTGGTGTCCCTAAGACAACTTTTCGTACTCGGTATGGGCATTATGAGTTTTTGGTCATGTCATTTGGGTTGACCAATGCCCCATCATTTATGGAGTTGATAAACCGAGTGTTCAGGCCCTATTTGGATTTGTTCGTGATTGTTTTTATTGACGACATTCTGATATACTCTCGCAGTCAGGAGGAGCGTGAGAAGTAACTCAGAGTGGTTCTTCAGACTCTGAAGGATAGTCAATTGTATGCCAAGTTCTCGAAGTACGAGTTTTGGTTGAGTTTTGTTGCATTCCTGGGTCATGTTGTTCTAGCAGAGGGTATTCAGGTGGAACCGAAGAAGATTGTAGGAGTCAAGAACTAGCCTCGACCAGCGTCAACTATAGAGATCTGGAGTTTCTTGGGGTTATCAGGTTACTAGCGACGGTTCGTGGAGGGGTTTTCATCCATTGCAGCCCTGATGACTAGATTGACCCAGAAGGGTGCCCAGTTCAGGTGGTCAAAGGAGTGCGAGGCGAGCTTCCAGAAGCTCAAGATAACTCTAACTACGACAACGATATTGGTTTTGCCCACGGGATTAGGGCCTTATATCGTCTATTATGATGCGTCCCGTATTGGACTTGGCGCAGTGTTAATGCAGAATGGCAGAGTCATAGCATATGCTTCGAGGCAGTTGAAGATCCATGAGAAGAATTATCCAGTTCATGACCTAGAGTTGGCAACCATTGTTCATGCCTTGAAGATCTAGAGGCATTATTTATATGGTGTGATGTGTGAGGTGTACACGGATCATAAGAGCCTTCGCTACTTGTTCAAACAAAAGGAGTGTAATTTGAGGCAGAGGGGGTGGTTGGAATTGTTTAAAGAGTACGATGTTTCTATCTTATACCACCCGGTGAAGGCCAATGTGGTGGTCGATGCATTGAGTAGGAAGTCCACCAGTATGGGTAATCTTGCCTATATTCCGGTTAGCCAGAGACCGCTTGCTTTGGATGTTCAGGCTGGGCAATCGATTTGTGAGGTTGGATATTTCTGATCCTAGCAGGGTGTTAGCTTGCACGATTGCTCGTTCGTCGTTGATGGAGCATATCCATGAGCGTCAGTTTGATGATCCCCATTTGTGTGTCCTAAAAGACACGGTACAGTGCGGAGGTGCCAAGAAAATGACCTTGGGAGATTATGGTGTATTGAGATTGCAGGGGCGATTTTGTATGCCTAATGTTTATGGTATTCGGGAGTGGATCTTATCGATGGCCCATAGTTCTCGGTATTCTATTCATCCGGGCGCCGCAAAGATGTATCAGGATTTGAGGCAGTATTTATTGGTGGCGCATCAGAGGCCCGGTGGGCTATTTCAGAGGATTGAGCTTCCCCAGTGGAAGTGGGAGAAGATCACCATAGATTTCCTTTCTGACCTTTCGATGACTAGAAAGAAGTTTGATTCTATATGGGTCATTGTTGATAGGCTGACCAAGTCAGCGCATTTCATTCCGGTTGCCACCACCTATTCGTCCGGGAGATTAGCCGCGATTTATATTAGGGAGATCGTCACCTTTATGGGGTGCCTATATCGATCATTTTGGACCCAGGTCCGCAGTTTACCTCACATTTCTGGAGAACGATACAGCAGGAGTTGGGCACTCAGGTTCAGTTGAGTACAACATTTCATCCCTAGACGGACGGCTAGTCCGAAATGACTATTTAGATTCTTGAGGATATGCTCCGAGCCTGCGTTATTGATTTTGGAGTCTCGTGGGACCAGTTCTTGCCTTTAACACAGTTTTCCTACAATAACAGCGACCAGTCCAGCATTCAGATGGCTCCGTATGAGGAATTGTATGGTAGGCGCTGTGGGTCCCCAATCAGATGGTTTGAGCCGGGAGAGGCACGGTTATTGGGTACAGATCTAGTTCAGGAGGCCATCGATAAGGTCAAGATCATTCAGGACAGACTTCGGTCAGCTCAGTCAAGGCAGAAGAGTTATACAGACCACAAGGTCAGAGATGTTGCTTTCATGGTTGGTGATCAAGTATTGCTCCGTGTATCGCCTATGAAGGGCGTGATGAGATTCGGGAAGAAGGGAAAGCTTAGCCCTAGGTTCATTGGCCCATTTGATATTCTTGAGCGAGTGGGAGAGGTGGCTTATTGACTTACCTTGCTGCCTAGCTTATCTGCCGTGCATCCAATTTTTCATGTATCCATGCTTCGGAGGTAGCACGACGATCCAGCCTACGTATTAGATTTCAGCACTGTCCAATTGGACAAGGATATGTCATATGAGGAGGAGCCGGTGGTTATTTTAGACCGGCAAGTTCGACAGTTGAGGTCTAAGAGTTTTCCTTCAGTACATGTTCAATGGATAGGTCAGCCTACTGAGGCATCGACCTGGGAATTCAAGTCTGATATGCGAAGCCGTTATCCTCATCTATTCCCCGACTCAGGTAATTCATTCTTTTGTCTGTTCGAGGACGAAAAGTTGTTTTAGAGATGGAGGATGTGACAACCCAAAGGGTCATCATTGTAATTCTCCTTTTTTCTATGCTTCTGGGGCCTTGAAGACCTCGCTTTTAGTTGTCTCAATTTGCATGCGCAGTCCGGGGGCGAATCCGAAAATATTTTAGGTTAAAATATGTGAATTATGTGGAAAGCTTGAAGAATTTTGATATTAATATTGATATAGTTGACTTTGGTCAACATTTTGGGCAAACAGACCCGGACCCGTATCCGTAGAAAAATATGGGACTCGGGCGTATTCCCGGAATCAAAATCCGAGGTCCCAAGCATGAGTATAGAAGTTTTAAAAGAAATTATTTTTCTGAAAATGATATGAAAAATTGAAATAAAAATGAGATAGAAAATATAGGTATTGGGCTCGTATTTTGGTTCCAATGCCCGGTACAAGTCTTAAATTTACGTTAAGCGCTTTCTGTGAAATTTGGTCAAAATCAAATGTCGTTTGACGTGTTTCGGGCCTAAATATCTAAAGTTAGAGGTTGATGAACTTTGAAATAAAAAATGATGATTTTGGGGTCTGATTAATTGAATATGATGTTATTTTGGCGATTTGATCGCCCGACTAAGTTCGTAGGGTGTTATTGAGTTAGTGTGTATGTTTGGTTCGGAGCCCCGAGGGCTCGGGAGTGATTCGGAGGTGGTTCGAGGGGATTTAATACTTAGAAAATGCATAAGAAATTCTCAGTTATTGCATACCGATTTTACTCTTCGCGAAAGCGGCCCTAGGCTCGCATTCACATTACCTTGTGTCTCCTCTCCTTCTCATTCGCGGTACCCTCCCCGCGTTCGTATAGTGCTACCCTGGACCCCCTATCTTTTCCTTCATCGCGTTCGTGGACAAGCTCCCGCGTTCACGTATCCCCTTCAGGTTATTCATTGCATTCGCACCAGCCACTCGCATATTTTTTGTGTTTCTTGACCATTACATACGAGAGGGAATAAAGATAAAGTAGCATGTAGCAAAGTACACTATGGGTGTGTTTGGTAAAAGGAACATATTTTTCGTGTTTCTTGAAAAATAAGTACTGTAGTGATTTTATTTATTATTTAGTATTTGGTATGCAAATTAAGAAAAATAATTTCTCAAGAGTATTCGTAAATAATTTAGATACATTAAACATGAAGCCATAAACTTTCAAACCAACAACCTTTCGAACCCACAAAATTTCATAAACTTCCGAACCGCTAAACTTTTGTATCCTTAAATTTTATAATTACTAAACCCGTAAACTTCCAAAGATATAAATCTCATAACTCATAACTTTGAAACTTATAAAATTTCGAACCTATAAACTAAAAGATGAAAAAACTAAAACTGAAAAAATATATATAAATATTAAATTAAGGGCCGCGGGGGGGGGGGGGGGGGCAGGTTGCAAAAAAATAAAAATAAAATAGAAAATTGAAATTACAAAAGAAAAGCAATAAAAAACTTTTTTTACTTTTTTAAGCGGGGTGGGGGTGAGTGAGTGGTGCAGAAAATGAGAAATCAAAAATTTGAAATTACAAAAAAAAAAGAAAAAAATTGTGTGGGGGTGGGTGACGGGAAAAAATTGAAATTGAAAAACAAAACCTGTTTGGAGAGAGGGATGGGGTGGGTAGGCTGTGGGGGTAGGGTTTGGGTGGGTGAGGGTGTAAGGTGGATTGGTGATGGTGGGGAATAGGGTGAGAATGGTTGAGAAGAAATTTTAGAAAATGTTTTCCCTTCTTTTGATAAGGAAAATATTTTTCAAAAAAATAAATTCATAAAAAAAATATTTTTCAAAATATTTAAGCCAACCTAAACATGAGAAAATTTGAAATTACTTTTTCCCGCACCAAATACACCCTATATGTTTATATTATGGTAAATTTTTGACTAGACTAATCTTTTAAATTATGCTCATTATTAGGAGTAGTTTTTAGTGCTGAGGGCTACAAGTTCGAATTATTCTTCTTTTGTGTTTTCGTTGCTTTCATTATATCACTGGGGATTCATTTGGACTATATACCGACCTAGGAAAAGACTTAAGATTGTATTTTTATCTGAAGGATGAGCTTTTAGGCCAAATGTCTACCAACATTTTCTTTAATTCGGATCAGAACTCAAGCCTATCAAATTACAACATAAATGACTTGACTGAGTCAAGAGGATATTGAGTTTAGGGATTTTTACATACCTATATCATATATGAAATCTTATTATCAAAAATGTGCATTGTTTATTAATTATTTGCCCAGTCCATATTTTACCTATAAATTTATTACCATTCGATTATTAGGCATTACAAGGACAGAATATTTTCTAAAAACGTGCTAAAATTAAGGAGAGAATTTTGGAGCTAATTAATTCTACGTTAAATTTAATTTTTAAAAAGGAAAAGGATAGATATGCAGGAGTGTGTCATTCCTTTCTTAGGTTTCGTGGATATCTGTTTGTATATAATTTATGCATTTCAAATTTGTGATTGAACTAAAAAGTAGCCAACAAAAATTAATAAACCTCAGAAAAGTTATTTTCATCTGGAGCTAGATCATGGTAGACTAAAAAGAATATCAACACGGGTATTGTTGATGGAACTTTTCCCCAGCCACTGCTTCCGGCATCTCCTGACCACCCTCCATATACACTAGCTAGAACCTATTATAAGTGCAGTGAGCCATTGGTTGACTTGATTAGTGGCTTTAGTCCCACCTACAGAGATGAGAATTGTGAAGAGGGATGTGCATAATCATCTTTATAACTTATCCACTGAAAAAGGTAAAGGAGATTTTTCATCTGCGTATTTTTCTTCAGAACTATAATTTAAATTCTCGAAAAAAATAAGAACGAACGATTCAAATTTTCAAGTTTCAACAACTCAAAGTTGAAAAAATATATTCTACGTCATTTCTTCTATCAAAATTGTCGCTCATATATATCTTTTCTTCATTTTTTCTTATCTCAATCTAGAAATTCAAAAAAAACATCAACAACAACAACAACAAATCATGTCCAAAATTATAGAACTTTAGTTTTATGATATTATCTACAAATTTACTACATATATCTACAATTTGACTATAATTTCTTTATTTGGTACAGGAAAAATATATTTTAATATACAGTGTCTCCAGATTGTAGATAAATTGTAGTTTACTTATAGTTTGTAGTTAATTTCTAGATATATTGTAGATACTATATTTTTAATATTGTAAATTTGTTTTCTTTGCGTTTGTTTTGAAAATATAGGTGAGGGCTTCAATATATCATATATATACAGTGTTGGATGGTGTGAAGCGGTACATTTTGTGTCTAGAAAATAAAAAACATAGTTGTGGCTAATTCTAACTTGAAGAACTTCCATATGTAAATTGTTTCCAGATTGTAGTTATAGTGTATGTTAAATATAGTTAATATGTAATTTTTGTAAAATTTTGTAGACAATTTGCAGATTAATTGTGGATAACACATTTCTATGATTTGAGTATTTATTTCTTATTTTTTGTTGTGCAATTTATATTCAACTGACAGTTATATACAAATATTACATAGAACTTGGAGGTAAACATCTAAAAATTATGATAAAAAACTACAAAATTTATTACAATAACCACATTGAGTCTTCACACAATGTAGATAGTTTGAAGATTATTGGTAGGCAAATGGTATGCTCACTTCTACAAATCTTCTACAATTATGTCGAAAATACCAATTATGCTACAATTGAAATGGAAATTGGGATATTAAAATTCAATGTATCCAGTTCGTAGATAAAATTTCTACAAATAAACTACAAATCAGTTTAAGTATTTTATAAAGTTGTATTGTTTTTAAGGGTATCTACAAAATCACTATATTTATATTACAATTAAACTACAATCTTATGTGAATTGACAACAAAATTTGCTCTTCATATACAAAAATCGTCACCGTTTATTGGATTGGTACACTGAACTTTTGTCTGAGTCGCCCATCAAACTATTCTAGTTCAACGCTTTGGCGCTGCTCAAACTATAATAACAGCCAATGCAACTAATGTTGAGCGCATTCCCAAAACGAACTTAATTAATTATCCAAAAGGCCAGCCATTTATAGAGATATTAGGCGATTTTATCGGTATGTGGATCTTCAACGTAGACGGCGAGCGAAGGAACACGCAACGCAAATTGGCTAGTCACGACTTCAACAAAATTCCAAATAAAGGCTAACAAGGGTTGAAGATCAGCAATGACGAACATCAAAACACAATTTCAATTCCTTGACAAAATCAGCCCGAAACGCCCAGGAGAAACATTGGAGAGGATCTCTTTGACTCAATAGAAAAATAGCTACAACTTTGATTTATTTTTGGATAAAATTCACACTGAAAAAGCTCTACTGTATTCCTTTCTTCAGAGCTCTTTAGTTTTTATATATGATTTTTAAATGTGAATTCAGATAGAACTTTTGGATGGTGAAATGCGTATGTGTATAGTGGGTGTGAGACGAGAAAGTGAAAAGGAAGGGGTGAATGACGCCGATCGGAGTGGGGGGTTGAAGATCAACAATGGCGACAAAAACGTAGCTGTTTAGATATTAGGAATTAAAGGGAGAGAGAAACGTGGGATATATGGACACCTTTAATTAAGGAGTAAAAAACTGCCAATTAATTATACCTCTAAATTAATTATGGTATATAAATGGTAATTTGGTATGCTTAAATGTAATAAACACAAACCTTAAACATTGAAGGTAATAAGGTTTCATATATAAGTAAGCAAAATTCCCTTGAGTTTATACTTAATTAAATGAATATTGGCTCATAAAAATGGATAAATCTTTGCAATCGAGAAAGTCACCTTAAACTTACAGAAATATCCCATATAAGTTTCAACTTACTAACATCTAGCCAATATTCCAAAAATTGCAACAAATAAGGAATTTTTAATGGGTATAGTCGAAATTCATTGAAAATATAAAGAAAAGTCAATATACAAAATTTGAGGAAGATTGGATGTGAATTGGACTGGTTTTGTATCAAAATTCATAATTAAATCGATGTCAAAAAATTCTTCTGTAACACATGTATCAAACCTGTATCACACATGTATATCACACACAGATATATATGGATATACATGTGATACACAATCGATACAAATATGATACATTACATAGTGTGATACACGTATTATTTTTTTCATATTCAGTTTTTACTTCGAATTTTCAATTCAAACCACCTCAAAACTTCACCAAATCATTCGAAAACTGAGATTCAAGCTCCTTAAAATATACCCAATCTATTCTAATAGCACCCACTCAAAAGAAAGTAAAAATTTAATAGTTTTTGCTACAAATAACTAATTGGCCATTTTGGCTGATATTAGTAATATTTTATCAATTGACCAATTTTTATAATGAGCTACTTCTAAATAGACATAACTGATAAATTTCCTTCTTTTTAACTATTTTTAATAGTAGATATGTGATGTTTAAATTATGTTTGTATGTGTCCCAATCCTCTATTTTGCATTAGTACAAGTATTGATTAATTTCGTCTACTAAATTTTAAACAAATGAGGAAGAACTCGCCTATATCCTTTTTGTTGGGAGTTAGAAATTTGGTCTCCCATAATTTTTGTTCACTTTATTTATCAGTAGATCGCAAAATGTTGAATGCGAGGGTCACTTATATTTTACTTGTATCATATGTGTCAATTTATAGAACAAAAATATATATCTAAGTTCACTAATACATAAATGAATTGTGAGAGAGGAGCAGAGTTAGTGCATTAGTTATGGGTTCTATTGAATTTTATATTTATTTAAAATTAATAATTTTGATCTAAATTTTATATTTATTTTAAAAAATTTATTGAACATATAGAAAAAGGGCCAATTATACCCCTACATATCACAAAAAATTTAAATGTACCCTTTTCTATAATTTGAATCCATATATACTCATGTCGTTACACTATTGGTTCAAGTAAATCTTCTTTTTGTTATTTGTCCTAAGAGGATATTTAATCAGACGTGGGTGGATGCCACATGACTTGCCACCTCAGCGCCCCTAACCCATTTTATCCTTCCCTTCTAATTTTTTCCACCACTAAAATTTCTTTCCTCTTCACTACTATTGCCACCATTACCGCTACCATAAGAAATATTGTATTTCAAAATTTAGTCTTTTATACATGGATTAAGGGTACTGAGGTAGCGTGCTATGTGATATCCGCCATTTCAAATATCAGTATCACGTAGAATTGGATATCCATCTTAGCTTGAATAAACTTAATAGAAAAATAATATATTTAAATCAATAATATTATTATAGGAATGTGTTTGGACTCAAAGTAAAACTCAAGGTATATTAGTATAAAAATGTATACTTTGTATACCTTTTATCGTATGTAAAATTATTAATTTAAAATTGAATAATTTAAAAAGGGCAGAATCCTGGACGCAGAAAAAGTGTGGTTAGAAAGAGCAGCAAAGAAATAGTGTTTGGTGTGAGAAAAGCAAAAGGAATGCTATATGGTAAGGGACATTGAAGTATGAGAGTAGGGGGAAGAAGCTAACAAAGGCTTTAACACGTGATAAAGATTAAAGAAAACAGCAGATGCACTTTGCATGCGTACTCTCTCTATATATATAAGAGGGAAGATTCATTCATCATCTCCATCATTATCTCCCTTAAGAGTTTTCACCTTTCAACTTTGAACTCCACTCTCTCTCTCTCTCTCTCTCTCTCTCTCTCTCTCTCTCTCTCTCTCTCTTGTTTCTATCTTTTTAGTCTTTGTCCCCATCATTATTAAAGCCCACTACACTTCTCTATTCTGCTGCTGCTTTAATATTCTTGGAATCAAGCTACACACATCTTTTCAAAGACTTGCTCTTTCATGGTTCCATTCATTGGTGATTGATTCTTCTTACATCTTATTTAAACACTTCATTTCTTTTGTTTCAGTTTAATTTACTGCTGGCCAGTGAGTAGGAGTAATATTACTACTACTCTACTACTATTTTGTTTGCTTTTTTGAGTGTTTCAAGGCGTTTTTATTCTCTTCTTGAGCAGTCATATATGGTTTTCACATTTACTCATGCTTTGTACATTATCGTATAAGTCTTTCTTTGTCTCATTTGTGTTGGATGTATTCATCCCTTCTCTCGTTTTTCTGGTACAAAATTTTGGCTTTGCTTTAGGGACAGCCGCTTCTTTCTTCAATGTTCCACAAATTCATTTGGTAAATTAAATAAAACAGTTCCATACACACATTTGTGCACATGTTTATACTACCACCTAGTATTTATTGAATCTATGTTTTTTTTTTCTTTTTTCCTGATTCATGGATGTATATTGGGTTTCCAACAGAAACATCTTAGAGGATTTTTGGCTTCTAAGAAAATTTTCTCTTTGTCTCTAACTGGGTGTTGTTTTCCTCACTCCTTTTCTTGTTTTTCTTTTGCTTTCTTGAAAATTACACTAGTTTTTCCTGCCCCTTCTTACAACTGATGTCCATGCAGAAGGAGAAACTATGTTAGAAAAATGGTTTAACATTGTTTTGTGTTTTGTGAGTATGCATTTATATTAAGGTGGTTTTGTTTCTTTTTCATTTTAGTATTTTTTTATCTTTTGCAGTTTATCATCATTTCACTATTTTCACTTTATGGTCTGCAGTGACAAGACCTGTGACAATTTAATTGTAAAATCCATTTTTTGATCCAAAACCTGTAAACTTTTTCAATGTGTAGCTGCTGTTTTGTATGTTTTTGGTTTTATTTGTTGAAAGAAAATGTGAAATGTTTGTATTTATACCTGCAAAGATAATGGCGGTGTCTGTAGTAAGCAGAATCAAGAAATTGCCATTCTTTGTTGATGACTATTCTTTTTGCTTTTGAGTGTGAAAGTTCAAAGTCATTTTCATCACTTTTCTATATATGAATATACTTGCTGCCAAATATCATCATGTTGCTGACATGTGTACCCTTTCTGTTTTTGGTTCTTTCAGTACAATAATCTTGAATTCTTGAGTGTGAAGAACTCTATTGGACTGCCATCTAGTGAAGGACAATTACTTTTGAACAGTTTTCTTGTGCTTATCACATTAGCAGTGAAAACATGCCTATAAGGCAGATGAAAGAAGGTTCAGAACAACACATTGTGATCAAACCTCAGTTGCAGAACACCATGAACCCACTTCAGAAAAACCCCAAGACTGCTCAAAATGGGAAAGGGCCACCAATCACAGAACCCCAAACCAACAAAATCCATAACACAACATCATCACCCCCATCAAGGAACAGAGGAAGAAGAAGGGGAAGAGGAGGGAGAAAGTCAGATCAAGGTGAGGCCTTTATGAGGCCAAGTTCAAGGCCTTGCACAGCAGCAAGCAAGCCAGTTATAGTAGCAGCAGAAAATGTGTTAAATGTATCAGTCAGCAGCAGCTCATGTCAATTAGTGGCTGCTGGTTCAGGGTTTCCTTCTTCAAGCAAGTCTTTGTGTTTTACCCCAAGACCAGGTTATGGCCAACTGGGGACAAAATGCATTGTAAAAGCAAACCATTTTTTGGCTGAATTACCAGACAAGGACTTAAACCAGTATGATGTAAGCTGCTATTTTATTTTGATGGTTTTGGAACTGGTTTCTTTGAGCATCTGTAAACACTACAGTAAATCTTGTGTATTGCTTTGGGGCCTTTAATCTGACATCTCTTTGAAGTTTATGTTTATGGAGTTCTCTCTCTTTTTTTGCCCCTTCTTACACATGCTTTTACTTAGTTTCTACCTAGTTGAGGAGTAGGATGTATCTCTTTTGTTTTTTAGTAGCATTAATGACACACTGAATTTTGGTCAGACTGTTTGTGATAATTCTCTTTGTATTTTTTTGTATGTATATGGCTCCTTTAAACCACCTTTTTTGCAGGTTACTATAACCCCTGAAGTGTCATCAAGAAGTGTAAACAGAGCAATCTTAGCAGAACTGGTGAAACTGTACAAAGAATCAGACCTAGGGATGAGATTACCAGCTTATGATGGCAGGAAATCTCTCTACACTGCTGGTGAACTTCCTTTTAAGTGGAAGGAGTTCACCATTAAGCTTATTGATGAAGATGATGTGATCAATGGTCCAAAGTAAGACTCTTTATTGCTTTGTCCTGGTTCATTTTGGAGGGTCATTAATAATTAACCACTATCTAGCTCTAAATGTATAAAATGCTTTGTTATAATACTTATAGAACAAATAAATAAGACATCATAATCCCATTTACTTTTTTAAACTAGCAGATCCTACCAAATTCATTAAAAACATGTTTTGTTTTCTTTTTTCACTCATCAATCAACTATGTCTCAATTTCAAACAAGTTGAGGTCGACAATATGGATTATCTGAATCGATGCTTAGGCCTATTTCATTCCAATACTAAATAATTTTTAATTTTTTTTGAATTGTAAAATTTTCAGGAGAGAAAGAGAATATAAAGTGGTGATTAAGTTTGTCGCAAGATCGAATTTACATCATTTGAGCCAATTTCTAGCTGGTAAGCGTGCCGATGGCCCACAAGAAGCTCTTCAAATTCTGGACATTGTTTTGAGAGAGCTTTCAATCAAGAGGTAGACACTCTAATTTGAGGCATTGTACTGGAGCTTTGAGCAAAAGCTCTTCAGTTTCTGGAGATTCGTGTATGATTTTTGTTGAGTTGATTCTATCTCTGATAACACACATCTCTTAATAGGTATTGTCCTGTTGGAAGATCTTTCTTTTCCCCTGATATCCGGAAACCTCAGCCTCTTGGCGATGGTTTAGAAGCATGGTGTGGATTCTACCAGAGTATCAGACCTACCCAAATGGGCTTGTCCCTTAATATTGGTAATTTATTGTTAACAACTATTCAGATTAAATATGATCAAATCTATTTTATGGCAAGTAATGAATTATGATACGGTAAGATTATTGTTAATGTAGTTAGTTTTTCCTAACTGTGTTTGATGTTCGGACCCCAAAACAACAGATATGGCTTCAGCTGCATTTATTGAAGCACTACCAGTGATAGAGTTTGTAGCCCAGCTTCTTGGAAAAGATGTGTCGTCAAGACCCTTATCTGACTCTGATCGTGTAAAGGTAGCAGCACCTACAATATAGACTTGAATGATTCCCTTGTCATGTTAATGCTATCAGTATATTTTTTGCATTGCGTTTACATGAATTGTTTGGTCACTTTTAAATTAACTGTTAATAATGCCTGCAAATACCATCTAGATTAAGAAGGCTCTTAGAGGAGTGAAAGTAGAAGTGACACATAGGGGCAATGTCCGGAGAAAGTATCGAGTTTCAGGACTGACATCCCAGCCCACAAGAGAACTAGTGTAAGCTTTTGCCTTTGCCTTTGTATTTGTCATTCCAACATTTTCATATATTTGTTCCAAGACTGATAAAACTGTTAGTAATCTGTATTTGTAAAATAATTTTGGAAATATAAATTAATATAAATAGAAATTATGATGAACAGAAATGACATAAAACAAAATGATCATAAACAATTCGAGCCCACTGAATTCACAGTGTCTCCGTAAGGAAATTAATCCCCTTCTGGCACCCAAGATTATGGATTATTTCCTCCAAGGATGGAACGAAATATAAACTGGTGTAGTGGTATTCGAAACGCCAGTATTTCTGCGAACACAAATATCAGTAGCAAATCACACTTACTTTTTGCTTTGTTTTTATGCTAAAAGTATGCAAAAGAAGGAGAGAAAACTCAGAAATTCGTAGTGAAATTCTGAGCAGAATAGTGTTGTATTTATAGCTAAAATTTGAGCTAGAATCTGAAGAGGTGAAACTCTTTGGAATGGCCGTTTCTGCAAAACTGCCACAACATAAATGCCATTACATAAAAGGCTATTTACTCAACAATATAAAGGGAAATAAAGAGGGTTATTAACAAATAAATTTGGTCCAAAAAGTTAATAAATCAATCATTTGACCGAAGCCGAAGTCGAGCGGAGCGACGACGACGGCGCGAGGCTTGCTTTCTTCTCAACTCTTTAAGAGCTAGAAGAAGAGCAATTGCTTATAAACCCATAAAAAATATTCTTTCTCTTTCAATATGGGACAATGTCCATATGGCAAGGGAGGGAAGCTTGAAATTTCACTCAAAAATTTCATTTTCCTTCATTTGCCATTCACCCTCTTTTAAGTGTTTAATTTATTAATTAAATACATAAACCCAACAAAAACTTAGGTTGACCTAATGCTCATTGTTGCTTTGCTCAGTTTTCCTGTTGCTGATGATTCAACGATGAAGTCAGTAGTGGAATACTTCCAAGAAATGTATGGTTTTACTATCAAGTATACCCATCTTCCATGCCTTCAAGTAGGGAACCAAAAGAAAGCCAACTATTTACCTATGGAGGTGAGAATATTACTTGATGTTTTGTATAGCTTCATGTCTCTTTTCAGAAGTGTGAGCTATTCTCTGTTGCCGTGTTTCTAGGCATGTAAAATTGTTGAGGGACAACGATACACTAAAAGGTTGAGCGAAAAGCAAATTACTGCTCTGTTGAAGGTTACATGCCAAAGACCAAGAGATCGTGAGAACTCGATTTTGCAGGTATGTTGTAATATTTTTATCTTTCATGCTTCCTTACTGTTGTGCTGGAAATTTTAATGTGTGCAACACACCTACATGGGCTTGAATGATTCCCTTGTCATGTTGTACTTGGTTGTCTTTTGAAATATAGACTGTTCAACACAATGATTATAATGAAGACCCATATGCAAAAGAGTTTGGGATCAAAATCAGTGAAAAGCAAGCATCGGTGGAAGCTCGTGTGCTGCCTGCTCCATGGGTAAATCACTCTACATGAGCTTTCATTCTTCATTCTTAATAAACCTGAATTCTTTTTCCTTTGACATCTAATTCTCTTTATTTCTCCAACAGTTAAAATATCATGAGACTGGGAAGGAGAAAGATTGCCTGCCTCAAGTTGGGCAGTGGAATATGGTGAATAAGGTCCTTTTTCCGCTTGTTTCATAGTTCAGCTGCTACTTGATTTCTTTATTTTAGTTGTTACAACTAGCGAATAATCAGTTAACTTACTACTTCTATCCTGCACCATTCATGCATTAACGTCATGCTTTTTTTTTTCCGTCTTGTCTTGCATGGTGAAAAACAATTAGACCCAATATCTCACTCTTTGTTCATTACTTTATAGTTTATACTTATTTATTGTCTCGCTTATTCTTCCTGTCTGGTACCGATGTGCTCCTCTGTGGTTTCTCAGTTACTATGTATTGACTCTTTGTGCTTTCCGTTTTGCTAAAAGCTGTGCTTGATCTGTGCACAGAAAATGATCAATGGAATGACAGTTAGCCGTTGGGCTTGCATCAATTTTTCACGAAGTGTCCAAGAGAGTGTTGCTCGTGGCTTTTGTAACGAACTGGCTCAGATGTGTCAAGTGTCTGGAATGGTAGTTGTTTCGCAAGCTCCTTCTCATTGTTCCTTGTCCATTTCTCTTTCACTCAATGTTTGGTTATAGACACAAAGGCAATTGACCTTAGCTTATGCTGACAGGAGTTCAATCCGGAACCAGTAATTCCAATATACATGGCCAGGCCAGACCAAGTAGAGAAAGCCTTGAAGCATGTTTATCATACATGTGTAAACAAGCTAAAAGGCAAGGAACTTGAGCTTCTATTGGTCATTCTTCCCGATAACAACGGATCCCTCTATGGTATGGCAAAATAAATATCATTTTGTTGAATTGAAATAAGTTTGAAGATCGCATTGTTCCAGAATGTCTTACATCCTTATCTTGTAGGTGACATAAAGCGGATATGTGAGACTGATCTTGGTTTAATATCCCAATGCTGTCTGACAAAGCACGTGTTCAAGATCAGCAAACAATATTTGGCAAATGTCTCCTTGAAAATTAATGTCAAGGTGCATCCACTTGCTATTCAAGTTGAAAACACATAAAATATAATCTTCGATATTGAGATAGTCACAAAATGTCCATATTTGGTGCCTTGGAGGTTCCTTTTCCTTTTGTGATTTTGCTAATTGTAAGATGCATCTTTTGTTTCAAAATTTGCACTCTTACGAATACTTCTGTTGTGGGAGCAGATGGGTGGTCGAAATACTGTCTTGTTGGATGCTATTAGCTGTAGAATACCATTAGTAAGTGATATTCCTACCATCATATTTGGAGCAGATGTGACCCACCCAGAAAATGGAGAAGACTCTAGCCCTTCAATTGCTGCAGTAAGTTCCTCATTTGATGCCATGCTCCTTGATCTCCTCTTTCCCGATACTAGGGTATAAAAGGAAGCTCAATTGCATATTCTGGCTGCTGCAGGTAGTAGCTTCTCAGGATTGGCCTGAGGTGACAAAATATGCTGGCCTTGTTTGCGCTCAAGCTCATAGACAGGAACTCATACAAGATTTGTACAAGACATGGCATGATCCTGCACGTGGAACAGTTAGTGGTGGCATGATAAGGTATGCCTTCTATCTCTTAGTCTTGCTTCTAATGTATTTGTTTTCTTCCCTTATGGTGAAACGAGTTTACACTGATTTTGCAGGGATCTCCTAATATCCTTCAGAAAGGCCACTGGCCAAAAGCCACAAAGAATAATCTTTTATCGGCAAGTCCCTCACTCTAAATATAAAATATAGTGGAAGTTTCACATGCTATATCTCCTGCAATTCCGAGGCATGCATTGAAATGGATGACTTTTTTCATTGATTCTTTTGATTTTCTTAACTTCCCCTATCTAACTAGAGTATCTTGTGTACAGGGATGGAGTGAGCGAAGGGCAATTTTATCAAGTACTTCTTTTTGAGTTAGATGCAATTAGGAAGGTTGGTGCTAATCCTGTCAATGTCTATTCCCATATATGATTTTTGCCTAACTAGAAGGTTATTTTGTGCAGGCTTGTGCATCTTTAGAGCCAAATTACCAACCACCAGTAACTTTTATCGTGGTACAGAAACGGCATCACACTCGTCTATTTGCTAACAATCACAAGGACAGGAGTAGCACAGACAGGAGTGGAAACATATTGCCTGGTAAACTATCCATATTCTTAGACAAACTTTATGAATATTGTCAAGTATTATGAATGCTAAATACCATCTCTTGCTTCATCAGGTACTGTGGTTGATACAGAAATCTGTCATCCAACAGAGTTTGACTTTTATCTTTGTAGCCATGCCGGCATTCAGGTATAAGATACTATCTTTTCCCTTATCTAAGATAACTGAATAGGTTTTCAGATTGAATTTGACAAGACGGGAAACTGATCCCATAAGGAACAATTTATGAAGGAATCCTTTATCGAAATTCACATCCTTGAGCTTATTTATCTGACGCTACAGATTTTAACTATATTTTCCAACTTCCTCACAAACACCTTACAATATTAGCCAATACATATGTTATTGATGCACTACCTCGTGTTGGCAGGGTACAAGTCGACCGGCTCATTACCATGTTCTGTGGGATGAGAACAATTTCACAGCAGATGGAATTCAATCCTTGACTAACAATCTCTGCTATACATATGCAAGGTGCACGCGTTCTGTCTCTGTGGGTAAGTGAAAACTGTAAAACAGAAGATAAGAGCAATAGTAGGAAAAATTACAACTCAAAGAAAACTGAACCAAGTCTTTTGGATTGGTGTAATACACTATACCACCTGGTTTATTTCTTTAGTCAAAATTCCATTTTAATGTTTCCAAGTTTTAATGGAATGATTCGTGTTTTTGCAGTTCCTCCAGCATATTATGCACATTTAGCTGCATTTCGAGCTAGATTCTACATGGAACCAGAGATGGCAGAAAATGGTGGCAGTCCTCATAAAGGGGGGAAGTCTATAAGAGGAGGAGAGAGTGGTGTTCGACCATTGCCTGCGCTAAAAGAAAATGTGAAGAGAGTAATGTTTTATTGTTAGGAAGAGAAACATGGAGGGAGTAGCAAATAGGTAATGGGATTAGTAGTAGGCGACTAAAAAGAGAGTAATTCTATCTTTCTTTGTATATGTATGTTAATGTTGATCATCATCCTAGGTTAATTTTCATGTCAGTTTTAATGATGTATAGCGGCTCTATTTCCATTTACTGGTATTTAGCTAATGGCAGCAGTAACAGAAAAATTCAATGTCCTTGCCAATCCGAAGTTGCGTGCGATATATGATGGAGCAAAAGCTCTTGAAAATCCTAATTAGAACATTTTGGATAAGTCTTGGATCTGGAAACTAGAAGCGATAGATATTTACTTCGATTAATCCGAATTTACATTGGGTAAATTCAACCGAGGCAGAAAATTCTTTATTGTCAACACTCAAGCTCGAGATTCTCGGTTAAAGTCTCGTTGATAACTATGGGATATTTCAAAGGAATCTAGAACGAATATTTGCCCCTTCCATGCATCTTGTTAAATCAACAATTTAGAAAATTAATTTGAAGTATAAAATGATAATATTTGATCAATGGCTGAAACTCTTGTTGTTGGAAGATAATATTTAATTTCATTTTATCTAATTAATAGCTATTTTTATTAGTTATTTATCTAACTTTGATGAGTATTTAACAATTAGCCATTCTTATTTAAATTATAGCCTAATTAAGCTTGGTCCAAATTAAATAACCCACCAGACCCCAAGCCCAATACCCTATCCTATCCGCCCCAATCCTCATTCCATCTGAGTCGTTGATTATTTTGAATCAATAGTCCACATCAGCCCCTTTCTAATTTAACCCCCTAATGACTAGGAGTGTACATGGATCGGGTTGGTTCGGATTTTATCAAAACCGAACCAAATCAACTATATCGTGTTTGGATTGGTTCCGTTTTGTCGGGTTTTTTTGGGTTTTCAGGTTTTTTTGTTACATGAATATTATTTCAATCTTACTTTGTTAAAATTATAGATAAAGCTTTCGTAAGTGAATATATATTCAGTAAATATGGAAAAAAATTAACAAACATTTGATCTATTAACATATTCTAATGGGAGAATTTTTTTAGTAACATATGATAGTTATCTTTTTAGTCGTCTAACAATAATTTTTCATGAATTTATGCTTTCAAAATTAATACATGAGAGACTACCAAATATTTCTACATTTTCTAAAGAAAATTCACTATAAAGTCTTAAAAATATAAACAAAATTTATATATTTATCTGTCGCTGTGGTTCGGGTTTTTTTACTCAATACCAAACTAAGTCAAACCAAACCTAGTCGGGTTTTTTAATCGGTTTGGTTTGGTTTTTCGGTTTGGTGCGGTTTTCCGGTTTGGTTTGAATACCCCTACTAATGACTAATGCTATCTCTCATTCCCCCCTCTCATTCTCTCTCAACCGGTCTCTCTATCTCCTCTTTCTATCTCTAGTTCTCTCTAGAATCTTCTTTTCTCCCCTCCTCCCCGATGGACCCCAGCTACCTTCCTCGCCGAAAATCATGGCTCTCATCATCTCTTGCCTTCTACTTCACCCCAAGCCGGTTCGGCACTACCCTGAGGTCCCTAGATGAATTTGGAGCGGTTCAACTCCTATCCATGGTCCTTCATGCCATTTTCCGGCTAAAGCCGGTAACATTTTAAGGTTTTCTCATCTTCTCTGCGTTCTTTGAAACGCCAACTCTTAAGATTTTCCGATTTCTTTTAGATCTGTCTTAGATCTGTGTATATTATGAGCTTTTGTTATTTTCCTCAAATTTTTTTTTCCGATTTTTTCTAAAGTAACTCTTCATCTTCAACTAGGGTTTTAACCCCTTTTTCAAAAAAAAAAAGCGCTTTTCTTCTGATTTTTTTGGGTATTAATCTAGGTCTCTCACTGTGTTTAAAATTTTGTTTGAGCCTTGTCCTTTATCAGTATATTCTCTTGAAAACCCTAATGTTTCTTAAGTTTCTGAGTTCGTCTTGGATGCTATGTTCAATTAATCTGTATGTTTCTTATGATCGTTCTATGATTATGTGGTTTTACCCTATGTTTGCTTGTTAGAGTGTCTGATTGCAACTATTCCTGCCTATTATGTGATCCTATTCTATTTCTTGTTCCCCAATGTTGCCGAAACTTCACTTCTCCTGCATGTATTACATCTGTTCTGTTAATTTAGGTCACGCTCTATGTGAATTCCTAATTTATATGGTTTTTACCCTATGAATGCTTGTTAGAGTTGCCAATTTTCGTATATTATGAGTTTAATCTATTTATTGTTGGAAACACGTTCTCAAGGAATTATACTAAACGTATGTTCATATTTGTAGGTTTTGATGAATGACAAACTATGCGCAAATTGACATATGACGAGGTCCAAGCACAAGCGCAAAATTGATATATAACGAGATTCAAGCACAAGACAAAGATCGAGATCAAGTTTTATATGAGTCGGTATTTAACTGTGATCTTGATCCGACAACTTAAACTCAAGACTTGGCTTCTCTCGTAAAAATATTTTTAACAAATCATGCATATTTAATTTAGAGCAAAATGATTTTAAATAATGCATATTTACTTTAGTCAAAATGATTTTTAAACATGCCTCTAAAATTTGGACTAAGATAATCGATTATGTACGTATGATAATCGATTATGTTTAAGTTAGCTGCTTGACAATCAATTGTGAACTTATGACAATCGATTGTGTTAAGGCAGTGAGCATCAGATTTTTCAAATCTGCATGACAATCGATTGTGAACCTTATGACAATCGATTGTGATGAGGCAGCGTCCATCAAAGTTTTTCAAAGCTCAAAATAATCGATTGTGAAGCTAATGCCAATCGATTGTGAAGAGACAGTGTCCATCAAATTTTTCAAAGTCACAAAATAATCGATTGTGAACTTATGACAATCGATTGTGTTGAGGCAGTGTCTTCCAGACTCTTTCAAAGTTATTAAATAATCGATTGTGAACCTATAACAATCGATTGTCAAGAGGCAGTGTCTAAATTGATTTTTCAAGACTGATATGCAACCGATTGTTAACTTAATATAATCGATTGTATAACTGACCGTTGCCAAAATATTTTCAAATTCCGTCAGGTAATCGATTATTGATTTCTCATAATCGATTGTTTAATTAAAATCTGGAAAGGATTTTTTGAACGTTGCTGAGTAATCGATTATTGATTTCTTATAATCGATTGTTTTAATTAAAATCTGGAAAGGATTTTTTGAACATTGCTGAGTAATCGATTGTAGATTTCTGACAATCGATTGTTTTACGTAAAATCTGGAAATGATTTTTTGAACGTTGCCAGTAATCGATTATTGATCTTAGATAATCGATTGTTAAGCGTAAAATCTGGGATTGATTTTCGGAAGAACTGGCAAACAATCGATTGTGGTAATTTGACAATCGATTGTCACTGAGTAAAATCAGCAATTCTTAATTGGCAATTAGGCAACGGTAATACCAAGTTTTTCAACTATAAATACAGCTTCAAATCAGTCTTTTAAGTACAACAACACACAACAACTGATCATACAATTGCTAAAGCTTGCATACTTTATTGCTTATCATTTTATATTCATTATATAAGCTTTTGAGAGCCAAATTCTTGTCGAAAGTTGTTGCGATCTTGAGCGTATTTTTTTTACTCATATCTACTCTTAAAGGAGTGTCTTGTTTGAGTGCTAAGTGTTTTTGTACACTTGAAGGGAAGTGTTAGTCCCTTGTATTGTAAGAAGGAACTTGTGTTTCCTTGGTTGAAGTCTTGGAGTGTTGTATCTCCTAGCAAAGGTTGTTGAGGCTTGTGTCCTCAAGTTGTAACGGTTTGTTGAGCACCCGTAAGCTTAACAAGTTAGTGGAAATCTCGAGAGAGTCTCTCGGGGACTGGACTAGCCACGGGTTGTGGTGAACCAGGATACATCGGTGCGTTTGTTCTAATTTATTTACTTATCGCACTTATTTATTTCCTGCAATTTTTAAATTCCGCAAGTTTACGCTAATTTTTATTATAACGCTATTCACCCCCTCTAGCGTTAAGCGTATTATCTAACAATTGGTATCAGAGCCCAACTCTCTTAAGACTTAACCGTTTGAGAGAAACATTCATGGCTTCTACTCGTGATTCTTTTGCAGGAATAGGTGAAGGACAATGCTCCACTCGACCACCACTGTTCGATGGTACAAATTATACATACTGGAAGGAGAGGATGAGAATATTTGTACAATCAAATAGTTTTCATCTTTGGAAGGTCATAATGAATGGAGAACAAACTCCAACCAAGAAGGTTGAAAATGAATGGGTCCCAAAGTCCGAAGATGAATACGATGCGGATGATATCCGAAAGGTGCAAAATAATGCTAAAGCTATTAATTTATTATATTGTGCTGTAAATACTGATGATTACAGGAAGATATCTTGTTGCACAACGGCGAAGCAAATGTGGGACAAGCTGGAAATTACGTACGAAGGTACGGACCAGGTAAGGGAAGCCAAAATTGATTTCCTAACCCATGCATATGAATTGTTTCACATGAAGGAAGGAGAAAAGGTCGATGAGATGTTTGAACAATTTTCAAAAATCGTAAATGATTTACATGCTCTTAAGAAGACCTTCACGGATAAGGAACTTGTCCAAAAAATTCTCCGAAGTCTCACTCCGGAATGGCGATCCAAGGCCGACGCGATTCAAGAATCCATTGGCATTTCAAATGTCACCATCGACGCATTAAGAGGTAATCTTAAAACTTATGAATCTACTATACTTAACCCTCTTGTTGATGATCAAAGGAAGCAAAGAATCGCTCTCAAGGCAAGCACAAGCCAACCTCAAAATGATGAGGACGGAGACAACGAGTTCGGACTCGTTATCAAGAGATTTCAAAAGTTCATGCGAAAAGAGTATGAACGAAAGGGCAAAAAGCAAGGAGATCAAATAAAGTGCTATAAGTGCGGAGAAACCGGGCACCTTAAATCAAATTGCCCAAATGCTAAAAAGGAGAAGAAACCCTTCAAGAAGCAACGAGCATACATATCTTGGGGAGGCGACTCCGGTGACGAGTCAAGTGAGGAAGAGGAAGACGAAGCCACAAATCTTTGTCTTATGGCACAAGAAGACAACAAAGAAGAGGTATGTCAAATTTCTTCCAAAAATTTCTTTTCCCTTGAAGAAATGCAAAATGCTTTTGATGAGTTGTATAGCGAATTTATTAAAGCTTCAAAAACTGTTAAGAGTATAAAAGAAAATGCTTCTTTAAAAGAAAAAGATTTTCAAAAACAACCCTCTTTTAAAGAAAAGGAATTGGAAAAACTGATTTTAGAAAATGAGAAGTTGAAAGAGGAAAACAAATTTTTTGGCAAGAGAAGCGCCGACAAGCCCGAGAGTTCTAGAAATTGTACTTCTTGAATGCATCTCAAAAATGAAGTAGAAAGGCTTAAGGGCACCTTAGATAAGTTTAACTCTTCTCATAAAAATTTGAATGAAGTGCTTGTTAATTTGAAGTCGACCAAGCATGGCATAGGTTTTAGAAACGAGCCTAAAGAGAAAGTTGAAGCCAACCCCCAACCACCTAAGGCTCAACCTAGGATAAATAAAACAAATGTTCATCCTAGATACAGCAAACCTAGAAATGGTTTTCATCAATCGCAACCTAGAAATAATCATGCTAGAAATAATGCACATTCTAGGCCAAACACTAGAAGGAATTTTGAACCTTTTAGAACACCTAGAAATGACTTCCAACCTAGAAACAACTATTCTAGAAATGATGCATATCCTAGAACAAATGGTAGGAGAAATGATTTTCATGATTTGCGCAATAGTTATATTGTCAAGAATAGAGTAAATGAATTTCGCCCGTCCAATTACTATCAACCTAGAAGGATGCATAATCCTAACGTACTTGTCATTATTGTAGACGAATTGGACATATTGCTCCTGCATGTTTTACGCGACATAGACATAACACTCAATCACATCACTATGATTTGCCTAACCCCCAAAGACCCAAAATGGCATGGGTACCTAAAAATCACTAATCTGTTTTGTAGGTATGTTTGAAGGGATCAAGTGTACTATGGTACCTTGATAGTGGATGCTCCAAGCACATGACGGGAGACGAATCCAAATTCCTTCAACTAGAACACAAGGAAGGGGGAAGTGTTATTTTTGGTGATAACAACAAAGGAAAGATTATCGGCATCGGACCGGTCGGTAAGGATGAAATTTCTTCCATTAAGCATATATTACTTGTGAAAGGTTTAAAACATAATCTCTTGAGCATAAGTCAATTATGTGACAAGGGAAATCTTGTTTTATTTGATTCGGATGAATGCTTAGTTTTTAGACGTAGCGATTTTAAAATTATCCTTCGTGGTTTTAGAATGGATAACATTTATATGGTGGATCTTGCAAATTCTTCACCCGAATATGTGAATTGTTTAATGAGCAAAGAGGATGATTCTTGGTTATGGCATCGTAGAGTAGCTCACATCAACATGCATCTTTTGAACAAATTGGTTTCACAAAATTTAGTTGTTGGTCTTCCAAATTTGAAATTTGAAAATGACTCTATTTGTGATTCTTGTCAAAAAGGGAAGCAAACAAAAGCATCTTTTAAATCGAAAAATATTGTTTCAACTACTAGACCATTGCAATTGCTTCACATGGATTTGTTTGGACCATCTCGTATTGAAAGTCTTGGTAGAAATCGTTATGCTTTTGTTATTGTTGATGATTATTCCAGATTTACTTGGACTTTATTTCTTTCCCATAAAAGTGATGCTTTTTAGAATTTTAAATATTTTCTTAAACGTGTTCAAAACGAAAAGGAAAGCGATCATGGGGGAGAGTTTGATCACAATCTCTTTGCGGACTTTTGTGACGAACTCAGTATCGAGCATACCTTTTCCGCTCCACGAACACCACAACAAAATGGGGTGGTGGAAAGGAAAAATAGGTGTCTCGAAGAGATGGCTAGAACCATGCTCGAAGAGGCTAAGATTCCCAAATATTTTTGGGCGGATGCGGTGAGTACCGCATGCTACGTTTTAAATGGAGTAGTCATAAGGCCAATACTCATGAAAACCCCTTATGAACTCTACAAGGGAAGGAAACCAAATATCTCCCATTTTAGAGTATTCGGTTGTAAAGTTTTTATTCATAACAATGGAAAAGATCAATTGGGAAAATTTGATGCCAAATCCGATAAAGGAATTTTTATTGGGTATTCTTCATGTAGCAAAGCATATAGGGTATTTAATAATAGAACCCAAACTATGGAGGAATCCCCTCATATTGTGTTTTCCGAAAATAATGCTCGCTTGGCGAGAAAGGATTCTTGTTCTGATCTTGCAGTATTTTAAATAGTTTAAAAGACAAAGTACAAGAGGAAACTCCTAAGGAAATTCAAGATGACATCTTGGAACAATCAACGGAGGAAACGCCACAATTGGAGAAAGAAACGAAAATGCCTAACGAGAAGACAATCAAAGATCACCCTCTCGAACAGGTAATTGGCGACGTCGGAGAAAAGGTAAGTACCCGAAACTCTCTTAAGAACACCTTAGGACACACTTCTTAGAAGATCACGTTCTCATTGCTTTATTTCGTTACAAATTACTAACTTGAGTGTCGGAGACGTCTAATTCTCTTTTGCAGGTATCGCCCTAAAGGCAGGGGGAATTATAAGGAAATGGCATAGAACAATCGATTGTTACAGCAAATAATCGATTACTTTACTGTGCGGACAATCGATTAGCAAGTATCACTAATCAATTATTTATGTTTGATGCTTATTATGCATTTGTGTTTAATAATCGATTTTTTAACTGTATAATCGATTACCGTCTCAGTCATTCAGTACTGCTTTCCTAAAACAATCGATTGTTTCATAAATATAATCGATTATTTTCCAAATCAGAAAATTACCGTGCTCACTGTATCACAACAATCGATTATCACAATTCAACAATCGATTATTTTTTTGTCAGTAATTCAAATATTTGTTACCGTTTGGGTCCTGCAATCGATTTTGTGTCAGTTCCGAGTTCAAATCAAAATCTTCTCAACAATCGATTATTTCGTTTCAACAATCGATTGTCCAACGGTCAGTACAATTTATTTTTACCGTTTCTGACTGTTTTGGCTCATAAATTTCTGCAGATTTTCATCATAAATGAAATGCCATTCTTCCCATTATAAATAGGCATCATAAGTCTTCAATTTTATTCACTCAAGCATCAATCTTTGCTCCCAAACCTTCAAAAATCTTCCAAGTTTCTTACAAAGTTCATTATTTTTTTGAAAATGTCGGGCAGACACTCTAAACGTTCCCGTTCAGGTAGACAAGGTGCATCTTCTTCTGCTCCTCCACCTCCAAATTTCCCTTATCAAGATGGGTCTATTTTACAATTCAGTACTGAAACCGAGCTTACTAGATTTTTGACAAAATTCGAAAAGCGTGACATTCTTCCTCCTCGCTTTTCAACAAGCAAGTATCTTGAATCATATGCCCCCGCTGCAAACATGCTTAAGGAATGTCAACTTCTTGACTTCTTATATCTTACCTATCCTTATATTAATCCTCCATTGATTCAAGCGTTTTACTCAAACCTTCATGAGGATGACGATGGTGAGCTTGTGTCAAATATTAATGGTGTTCAAATTCTTTTGTCCAATGAAAACTTGCATTCCATTTCCCATCTTCCTCGAAATGGCGAAAACATTACTCGCTACATTAGAGAGGCCGGCGCCTTATTTGCTGAGAAAACTCTCCTAAACCAAATAGGACTTGGAGCTTATGATCCTAATCTATCTACTCGACGTCCTACCATTACGGGAATGCTCCCCGAATATTGTTTGATTTTCTATTTTATCACCCGAGTCCTCAAGCCTCGGAAGCATAATCATACCACTCTTTCCCAAGAGGACGCTAAGCTCATGCATGCCATTATAACCGGAGCTCACATCAATTGGTGTAAGTTCGTCAAAATTCACATGCGTGATGCCATCGGAGATGATAGACCTCTTCCCTATGCCCTCCTTATTATGGATTTTCTTGAAGCTTCCGGGTTCAACACTTCCATCGGTCCTCTCAAAAAGAGCACCAAGAAGTGGGAAATTTCAGAATCCTCCTTTCCCCATGACGGCGATCATGTAGCTCCTGCTCCTCCTCCAACTCGTCGATCGCGTCAGCCTCAAGAACCTACTCTTCAATCCATTTCCGACCAAATTGCTTCATTGACCACCTCTGTCGGTCAATTGACACATGAGATCCATGGATATTTTGACCATGTTCATTATCCATATGCCGGTCTTGTTCCCTATGAAGCGGTGCCGGATGAGGAGGCGGGAAATGATGATGAATAATCTCTTTATTTGTTTTTCTATTGTTCTATGTTTTTTTATTGTTCATGTTATGTAACCGTTTCTTTTAATAAATAAACAAGTTTTTTTTATCTATACTTCTTTTTGCTAATGGCAAAAGGGGGAAGATAACGGGTATGCACTCTCAATACTTATCGGCATAAATTGAAAGGGATTCATATATTGAGGGGGAACTAATTGCATATCTATATACTTGTTGCATATCTTTACTTGTCTTGAATCGTCATTATGAATTGCCTAATATGCATATCCCGCCTAAAGTTTGCCATTATCAAAAAGGGGAAAATTGTTGGAAACACGTTCTCAAGGCATTATACTAAACGTGTGTTCATATTTGTAGGTTTTGATGAATGACAAACTATGCGCAAATTGACATATGACGAGGTCCAAGCACAAGCGCAAAATTGATATATAACGAGATTCAAGCACAAGACAAAGATCGAGATCAAGTTTTATATGAGTCGGTATTTAACTGTGATCTTGATCCGACAACTTAACTCAAGACTTGGCTTCTCTCGTAAAAATATTTTTAACAAATCATGCATATTTAATATAGAGAAAAATGATTTTAAATAATGCATATTTACTTTAGTCAAAATTATTTTTAAACATGCCTCTAAAATCTGGACTAAGATAATCGATTATGTACGTATGATAATCGATTATGTTTAAGTCAGCTGCTTGACAATCGATTGTGAACTTATGACAATCGATTGTGTTAAGGCAGTGAGCATCAGATTTTTCAAATCTGCATGACAATCGATTGTGAACCTTATGACAATCGATTGTGATGAGGCAGTGTCCATCAAAGTTTTTCAAAGCTCAAAATAATCGATTGTGAAGCTAATGACAATCGATTGTGAAGAGACAGTGTCCATCAGATTTTTCAAAGTCACAAAATAATCGATTGTGAACTTATGACAATCGATTGTGTTGAGGCAGTGTCTTCCAGACTCTTTCAAAGTTATTAAATAATCGATTGTGAACCTATAACAATCGATTGTCAAGAGGGAGTGTCTAAATTGATTTTTCTAGACTGATATGCAACCGATTGTTAACTTAATATAATTGATTGTATAACTGACCTTTGCCAAAATGTTTTCAAATTCCATCAGGTAATCGATTATTGATTTCTCATAATCGATTGTTTAATTAAAATCTGGAAAGGATTTTTTGAACGTTGCTGAGTAATCGATTATTGATTTCTTATAATCGATTGTTTTAATTAAAATCTGGAAAGGATTTTTTGAACGTTGCTGAGTAATCGATTGTAGATTTCTGATAATCGATTGTTTTACGTAAAATCTGGAAATGATTTTTTGAACGTTGCCAGTAATCGATTATTGATCTTAGATAATCGATTTTTAAGCGTAAAATCTGGGATTGATTTTTGGAAGAACTGGCAAACAATCGATTGTGGTAATTTGACAATCGATTGTCATTGAGCAAAATCAGCAATTCTTAATTGGCAATTAGGCAACGGTAATACCAAGTTTTTCAACTATAAATACAGCTTCAAATCAGTCTTTTAAGTACAACAACACACAACAACTGATCATACAATTGCTAAAGCTTGCATACTTTATTGCTTATCATTTTATATTCATTACATAAGCTTTTGAGAGCCAAATTCTTGTCGAAAGTTGTTGCGATCTTGAGCGTATTCTTTTTACTCATATCTACTCTTAAAGGAGTGTCTTGTTTGAGTGCTAAGTGTTTTTGTACACTTGAAGGGAAGTGTTAGTCCCTTGTATTGTAAGAAGGAACTTGTGTTTCCTTGGTTGAAGTCTTGGAGTGTTGTATCTCCGAACAAAGGTTGTTGAGGCTTGTGTCCTCAAGTTGTAGCGGTTTGTTGAGCACCCGTAAGCTTAACAAGTTAGTGGAAATCTCGAGAGAGTCTCCCGGGGACTGGACTAGCCACGGGTTGTGGTGAACCAGGATACATCGGTGCGTTTGTTCTAATTTATTTACTTATCGCACTTATTTATTTCCTGCAATTTTTAAATTCTGCAAGTTTACGCTAATTTTTATTATAACGCTATTCACCCCCCTTAGCGTTAAGCGTATTATCTAACATTTATTCTCATGAGCTTATGCTAATTTCTCCTAAACTGGTATTATTTTGTATTTGTGGGTCTTCGAATCCTTGCAATTGGTTCTTCATCGATCTTGCATGATATTTTCTACTGATTCTTGAGATATCCCTTTAATTAAGACAGGTTTCATGTTTATCCTTGCCTATAGCATGTTACTCCACTCATGTGTGATATTTTCCTTTGATAAATATTGATTCCCTGTAATTAGAACCTCACTCGAGGATCTCCTTAATGATTTCCAGAATTTTAAAATATCTCTTGCCTTATTTCTCTGGCTGATTCTGCTGTCAAACTAATTTGTATATATTTTACTTATATAGGATTCTGAACTTGACATTAATTGCATGCTCAATACCTATATTACACTTGTACTACTTCTTTATTGTGTTATAAGCAGCTATACTTGATTCATCTTCTTACTTTGCCACTGCTTCTTACCGTTTGAGTATGATTCCTTAATTAATGGAAGTCTGTATACTAAATTGATTCTAATTAACGTTTATTTCTGTAATTATTGTTGAACTATTATTTTTACCTTATTAATTCGCGCGCTTTCAAACTATATATACTCTATTCATTCATTAGCATAACATAGAAACAAAATCTGTTCAATTCTCTCTCTCTCTCTCTCTCTCTCTCTCTCTCTCACACACACACACACACACAACTAAAACTCTCTATTCTCTCTTCTATGCTACTTGCAACTATTCTAAGTTAGCCAGCTGTAAGCCAAGGCTAACTACGGTGCCTCTCTTATTTCTGCTTTGTGTGTTTGCTTTCTTTACTTCATTGGTATGTTCTAATTTAGATTTCAGTCCTCAAGCCAATATGTTTTTATTAATGTTACAATTCCTTGTATTTCTGATATGCTTTTATTTACTATTTTTGCCGTTGAACATGTAATTAGGATCATGAATTACCTCTGCATGTTAAGTTATGCTTTACTTGTCAATGACCAGCATGTTTTTGTATACTTAGTACATGTTTCTTATGTGAATCCCCATGATTAGTACGTTAGTTTGATCATGGTCTTAGTTGTTTGGTGTTGATATATTAATCTAATCTAACACCCTACTGTTCCCCCTGATCCTTTCAACCTGTAAGAGTTTCTGATTGTGTGCTAATATATGTTTCTGTCTGCTACATGTTTGCCCTCATATGTTCCATATTTGTCCCTACAAATCCATTCCCTGCTTGTGTTTGATGAACTATTCTTAGTCCTTGATGTGGTGCTAATTTTATTTTTATTCTAAGATTGGTATGCATGCTCATTCAAATTGTTTTCATCAGTTAAACTTAAAAACTATTTCAATTAAGTCTCTCTTTTCAAAACGGTTTCTTACTTAACCCCTTTTCAGAACTGTTTTCTTACTTAAACTCTTCAAATCTATGTCGAGCACTCTCACTTTACTCATAGACCACTAATTTCTTCCCCTTGTGTGTGAGCATTACCTTGGGATCCTTGAGTTTCCTCTGAACTTTGACACCCAAAATCTGGCATTTTCACAATGCACTTACTATATTTTGGCTATGAAATCTGGGTGTGAGCACTACCTGGGAGCCCTTGAGGTTCTTAGGGAACTCTGACACACCTGTATTATGATAAAAGTTGTGAAAGAATACTTGGCATTGAGGACCTAGAGACTTGGGCTTATTCTGTAGGATCCCTATAATTAACTTCTTATTTTTTCTTTATTATCAGTTATGTAATTCCTATTCAAAGGTTCGTACTAATTATTTGTAAATGACTATGGGGTTGGATAGTGAAAAGGGGTAGGTAATAAGCATGTTGTAGTATAATCCAGGGTAGAAATCATGTTTCTAGGTTTACTTTCTCTATGCGCAGTAGTAACCAAGTTTGGGTACAACATGCCAAGCATGTCATGCATTAGATATCATGCTATTTAGGATTTATATTGTACTGTTTTCAGCATCTCATTCACACTTAGAAATCCTTTATATAGGGTAGTTTAGGGGTGTTCGTAGATCGGGTTGGTTCGGATTTTACAATTACCAAACCAAACCAAACCAATTGTGTCGGGTTATTAAATCTAAAGACCAAACCAAACCAATAAATTCGGGTTTTTCAATATCGGTTTTTCTCGGGTTTTTTCGGGTTTTCGGGTTTTTCGGGTTTTTCGAATTTTTTTCCGGTAAAATCTTCGTAGAATAAAATATATAACGTATGCTCAAAATATTTCTTTAATCCTAGTAAGATACAACTATATAAAGTATTTTTCAAGAAAATAATACAAAATATGAGACATATCATGACTCATGACATTATTCTAAAATATTCAACAATAAAAAAAAATAAAATTATGTACTATAAATATTTCTAATTAAAAAGTCATAATAAAAATAAACATAATCTAAAAGCACTAATTCATGCTAAACTAGATAGACTAATAAGGGAGTATTAATTATATGCCTAAAAGCTAAAGAAAAATAAAAATAGGTTATGTATTTTTATCTAAATTATTGCAAAATACAAAATAGACATTTAATACATTCTCGTTCGTAATATTGAATTGAATGTCTTTTGTTAGCATTAGTATTGATTGCTAGCATTATTTAATTTACTAATATTAATGGCTATAAAACTTATTGGAGCATTCAAAAGTTCTAAATCAAACCTTGAAATAATACCTTAAAAGATAAAATTATGAAATTTTTTAAAAATATTTATAAATTACATTACAATAAGTATATTTATATATTAAATATATCTAAAATTGCTATATATGTAATGTCAGGTTGGTTTGGTCTCGGTTTGACTTTCTTTAGTTAAAACCAAACCAAACCAATTATGGTCGGATTTTTTTTCCAACACCAAACCAAGTCAAACCAAACCATAGTCGGGTTTTTTTTCTCGGTTTGACTCGTATTATCGGGTTGGTGCGGTTTATCGGTTTTCTTTGTACACCCCTAGGGTAGATAATAACAATAAAATAAGCTGCTATTAGGTCATTCTGCCCATATAAATATGCTCTGAAATTTCATTTAGAAATCTCGCCTTAGGGTAAACATGTTAACACAGTTTGTTATTCATGCACTCACCATATCGCAACCATGCCCCGCACTTAAAAATCTTGCTTTAGGTAAACAACATCAAAATTGTCACTCCTACCCATTTTAAAGCTATTCATAATTAAATGTGCATTTAGAAATCCAGTTTAAGTTATTATGCATCATACTGCATTAGATATCATGTAATAGGATTGCATTATTCAATCACACTAGTCTAAATTCAGATTTATAAACTGTCCTTCTATTCTAAATAAACTGGTAATTAGTCTCCGGATGCTTGCAACATTTAGAATTGCATTCTATTAGGTATAAGAACCTGCAATTATTAACAAATATGAATAACTGCTACATATTATTTTACATCTAGGCAAGCCTTGGGTAATCAACTTTAAAATAAAACCAGAACCGTCTTTGTGATTAGTGTTTGACTGTCAGCATGTTAAAATCATTAGGCAAGCCTGATTAAGACTTCCTCTATGAGTTATGTAATTTGACTCTATTGTTATCACTTAGATACAATGATTAGGATATGAATTTAGACCTTAATTGTGATGAGTCATGCTGTTTATGTGTACAATGTGTGGAGGTATATCTAAGCCTTCTATTTGTCTTCTATGTTCCCCTTTAATTGAAGTCCTATCTTTTTATTATGTATCGCCTTAGTATTTTACCTTTAAACTTGAGGGTCTTTCTAGAACCTCTTTTTTTATAAGGTAGGAGTCTTACATTCCTGAGGAACTAATAGGAAGGGACGAGTAACAACATGAAGTAGGGGTTGAGACCAATTCTCGCTTTAGTTACTTTAATAGGGTGGGAAAGGGTAGATATGGATATGATGACTGATGAGTTAATACCACGCGTAGCCCCTCTTTGAGGAGTACCATACTCGGTATTGCATTGATTTGATCCATATAATAAACAAACCTAGGATACCCCTTTACATTCACAAATTTGCTTAGATTGTAACTCTTTTCAAAATCTAGCTTTCCATTAACCGTTTTTCAAACATATGTGTACTTAAACTTAAATTCCCTATTATTTGAGCCATACTTGTTTATTTGCTAAATAATACAAATCCACAAAAGTTGTTTGGTCGGGAACCACACTGGTGGATCCTGAGGGATGCCTAACACCTTCCCCTTAGGATAATTTCAAGCCCTTACCTCTGTCTCTTGTTACCAAATGTAGTTATAAATTAACCCTCTAGATGCCATAATGCACCTTAAATTGTTAGGTGGCGACTATTCAAAATGCAAATCCCTTCCCCAAAAAGAATGAGTTGCCTCAACCAAAATGTCACAAAACCGATTTCGCGAGAAAAAGGGGCATGACAGCATGATGACTCTGCTGGGGATTTTTAGGCTTTTAACATTCCAGATCGTTTTTGTGAATTTGTACACCCTATGCGCAATTACTTGTTTAATTCCTTTAAGCGTTTAATTTCTTCTTCAAAAGCAAACTGACGTATCTTTCTTGTTTCCCTCCTTTGTAACCATTTTAAATAATAAAATTGCTGTATTTATCGCTTTCTTAACGTGCAAATACATGATAAAATGCTTTTAATTATTGCATAATCTTGCTCAATATCATACTTCACTCGTGACAAACAAAATACTTTATCAACGCGTGATGAGTGGTTGCGTCCTTCTTATATCATTACCCCTAAATTCGGAAAGGCTTATTTGTGTAATACTAGTTGATCATCGGTGCAGCTGACGGTTCCGTGCCTTTCCCCTTGAGTTTTCAGCTTAAGGGTACCAGTCTAAAACCCCATAGAAACCTTACTCTGTTATTGCTGTTGCATGTATCATGGTCAAACCTAGCCAGGCTAAAAGTGTTGTTTGCACAATATCTTTTAAGATAACCTTGTCCAAAAGTCCACTGGGTTTCCCTAAACCCAAACAGACACCATCATGTTATGTGCATTTATTTGGAGTATTAAATGCTTCATGCTAATTGTTGATTTTAAATAGTCGAATCTTGTGGGGGTAAGGCCTAACCTTGTTTGCCTTGCATAAATATGAGGCACGAAGTACCTATATTCGCCATGGTCACCAATATCCACCCAAGATTGCTGAGTTGGTGGGGATTTACATTCTAGTGACAAAACCCTTGTCATAACATAGCTGGGTAATCTACCATCCCTCCTGGAGATCCAGCCTAACAACATGATAATAGAGGGTGCTACCTTATTTTAGGATTGTGAAAGGGCCATGTTTCGCTTTGGGGATGTCGAATGGAAACCTTTATTAGAGGAGATAGAAGGACTAGCCAGTCTAGTGTGGGAAACCCCAGGTATGCTAATGCCTGAGAATCGCACATGCAAGGCTTTTCTAAAAATTATCGGTTTGAAGAAGAATGCAGAATTGGTATGCCTAAAGGAATCGTACATCCCTTTTGACTACATGTATGAAAGGTACGGTCACAACAAATCATACCATACCTACCATGGCGAGTTTGCCATCACATCCTTTGGACATATCCATCGTAGGGTATTCGTCTTCATATTTTTCTTCCTAGGTCTGATTGTGTTTCTAGTGAAGAAAGAGAGAATCTTACTAGGCTGGCTATGGTAACTAAGACCTTAATGGAGGGTATTGGTGGGCAGACGTTCAACATTGTACCCATGATCATTGTAGACATACCGTAACTAAGACCTTAATGGAGGGTATTGGTGGGCAGACGTTCAGCATTGTACCCATGATCATTGTAGACATACCGAGCCTTAGAGAAGTGTCAATGAGGAGCGAGACACTTCGAAGGCAGCAATCTACTACTTCAGCTTTGGCTCATGGAACATCTCTGTTGCCGATAATGATTGGTCTAAAAGGAACATACCCTTACGTCCCTCTTCGAGTTATGAGGCAACCATGTAGGAATCAAGTCATACCCAGGGTCGACAAGATGATCCATCTTTGAGCTGACTTCGAAAATGATGATAGTCCCCATAAGTGCCAAGCCTAGCACATGCGGCACTGCAAGATCGTAATGGAGAAAGACACCATCGAGCCAGAGAGATATCATGCTGCTTGTAACCCTTTCTATTCTTGTTGGTTGGAAGATAACTGGGATGGTAAATCCAAGGTTCATTCAAGGCCACAGAATTATAGATGAAAAGGCCTAGGCACAAGTCAAATACAACCAGCTGTGCAAAAGGATCCGTGAATGTGAGAACAAGCACCACGAGATACACAAGTCCAACAAGAAGTTGATTGAGGAATGGAAAGACATGGCTATCAGTACCCACAAAAGGCTAGGATACTTATAACGAAGCATAGTAGAACTAAAGGGAAAATTTCTAAAAAGGGTTGACGATTGTCAAAAGTCTGAAGGGACTGAATGTGGACATCTAGCCAGAGCATACCTGTTGCCAGGACTTCACGAATTCAGGAAGCTGTTAGAAGGAGTCAATGATGCCGAGTCTGGGGAAGGTCCTTCTAGGACCAAGTAGATAGGAATTTACTTTTTCGCTTTATGAATGTAATAAGGCCAATGGCCATTAATGACCTTTATTTCTTGCTTATTTAGTGTCTTTTTGAGATTCGTCTATTTTTATCAATAAACTACTGTATTTAGCATTCTATGTTCTCCAAATCAATTTGTCGCTAGGCCTACCTCGGGCACAAAAAGGTTCCCAAATTAGGACATGCTGTACTTTCCTGTACTATGTGTTTAAATATTGCAATACTTTTTATAATCCTCACTGACTTGATTACCTTTTGTTTTTGTTTTGTTTTCTTTCTTTTTCCCCTCCCAAAGTTTAGTTCGTGCACTCTAGCATCATTATCTTATTTCACAAGATCTAGGGGGCCTCCACCCCCTGCTATTTCTAGTCCCTCTAAAGGAAAGAACAAAGGCAAGAATAAAATGGGAGATTTAAACAACTTCAGGAAGGAGAACACAACTGAACGGGTAGAGGCCATTGATGGCTAGGGTATTCAGGTTTCTAGTGAGAGTGTGTCACAACTTGAACAGAAACTGTTGAGATTCCAGGAAGAGCTCGATCAGGTTCGAAATCTGGAAAACCTATCATTTTCTCTCAACGTCCCAGACGTTAACTTCCCCAATGCTCAAAACCCTACACCTCCTCAATATATCCCAAAATAGCATAATCATCTTGCACCTCACCATCACGCTACTCCTCCAAAGAACCAATGTAACACCTGCCATTCCCTAAACAACACTCCACTACTTATCCTAGAACCTCAGAACTCCACATGCGATCATTTCCACACCATACACCAGGCTACCATAAAAATCCTATCTACGTGGAGACCATGCCACACTCCACGCAGCAAATCTCATACACACATGAGTCTGATGAAAAGGATCTACTTATTAGGAACTTGGCCGAGAAACTTAAGAAACTGACCAGCCAGATTCAGGGCATTGAGGGAAGCAAAGGAATCAAGAAGCTGAGCTATGAAGACCTTTACATATAGCCTGATGTCGAACTATATGATGGGTAAAAATGTCCTATTCAAAATATTTGATGGTACGGGTGATACAAGGGTCCATATGAGGACCTATTGCGACAAGCTGGTTGGAGTAGGGAAGGATGAGAGGATCCGCATGAAGCTGTTTATGAGGAGTTTGAAAAGAGATGCATTGTCTTGGTACATCATCCAAGATCTCAAGAAATGGTCAAGCTGGGTGAGCATGGCATTTGACTTTATGGGCAGATTCATATTTAATACAGATAATGCATCAGATGTGTTCTAGATCCAGAATTTGAAGAAAAAGCTCACAAAGACATTTCGTGAGTATGCTAATCGCTGGAGGTCCGAAGCTGCTAAGGTCAGGCCCACCTTAGAAGAAGAGAAAATGAACAAGTTCTTTGTCCAAGCACAGGATCAGCAGTACTGTGACCCATTCATGATAATTGAGAACCATAAGTTCTCCGACAATATCAAATTAGGTGAAATGATTGAAGAGGGTATTAAAAGTGGTATGGTCACCAATTTCGAAGCCTTTCAAGCTACGAATAAGGCTCTACAGTCCGGTAGTGTGTCCAAGAAAAGGGACATGGGTGCCGTGATGGTTGCACAAAGGACCAAGTCTCCTATAAAATACTAAACTTACCCAACACCTCCACTCACATACCAGCCAACCCCAAATTAACAAGCACCCTCACCCCCGTACCAAGCTGTGCCACCAACTTATTAATCATTTACACCTCCTACGAATCAAACTACTTCACCCAGATACTCCCACCCCACTCATGTCTACCACACTTATAATTCTCAACCATCCCATCATTAATCACCCCTGCACGCCAGAACTTATCTAGACCTCGACCCTTCGACCAGATGTATGAGAAGCTCAAAGCTGCTGGTTATGTCATCCCCATCCCTGCTATAACCCCTGAGAATTCTTCTCGATGGGTTAATCCAAACAAGTCCTGTGCATACCACTCCGACATGAAATGGCATACCATCGATGAATGCCGCTCTTTGAAAGACAGATACAATCTTTGATTGATAACAAGATCATTGTAGCAAAGGAACCCGCTCCAAACGTCTGCAACAATCCTCTACTATACCATAAGGGTGGAGGTATCCACATTATTGAAGTAGAAGATGACTCGGATCCCGAAGGATCAATCAGGTTGATCGCAGAAGGTAATGACCCAAAGAAATTGACAATTACTCTCAATCAAATCATAGTCCAGATCCAACCATCTGAGGACACTGAGGTGCATATGTCTATACCTCTTACTTTTGAAGCAACAGCACCCACAAAGACACCGGTACCAATTGAGGTTGAATTCGTGTCTCCGACAAATGCACCATTACCATTTGAGGTTGCAGTCTTGCCACCCAAGGCACATGTTCCATATGAAGTGAGGATCGTCACGCCGATCCCAGTGGAGATGTCAACCACACCACCATTCTATATAAATGATGTACCCTAGGACTATACAACCGAGGAGAGAAAGAAAGGCACGGTCAGGATTGAAGAAACTATCGCAGCACAGGGTATAACAAGAACGGGTAGAGTCTATACCCCTGAACATCAAGCTGAATAAAGAAAGCAGGCTTCCAATCGGCTACCCCTCATTGAGATAGGTCCGGATGACCTTTGGAGGAAAGTACATTCCAAGGAGTATTTGGTCATCAACCAGTTGACCAAGACGCTAGCAGAAATATCTATTCTCTCTTTGTTGCAAAATTATGATATGCACATGCTTGCTTTGTTGAAGGTGCTGAATGAAGCGTACGTACCAAAAACATCAATGGCAGTGAAATGGCTAATATTGTAGGACAAGTGTTGGAAAGCTATAATATCACCTTTCATGAGGACGAGTTGCCACCTGAAGGGTTGGGGCACAACAAAGCACTGCACATCTCTGTGCAATACGAAGATTATTTCATAACCATAATCCTGATTGATTGAGGGTCTACTCTTAACATTTGTCAATTGATAACGCTCAATAAATTGGGTTAAGGGCTACATGAGATAAAGGATGGAGCAATCAATGTGAAAGCTATCGATGGTTTTTAGAGGTCCACCATTGGTGAGATTAGTCTAGGCTTGCAGATGGGACCAACTTTGTTCGAGGTCGATTTCCAGGAAATAGATTTACTAGTGTCTTACAACTTGGGACGGCCATGGATCCATGCTGCTTTGTCCATAGCGTCAACACTGCATCAAGCAGTAAAGTTTGAATAGAATCACCAGGAAGTGATCATTCACGGCGACGGTAGCAACCCTATATAGAGTCGCTAGACTATTCCGGGGATTGAGGGAATGAGGAAGCAGGGTGGAGAAGCTTAGAACCACATTGAATAGGTCAATGCTATCAACAAAGACAAATTAAGGGATAGTAAAATCGAGAATATAGTGAGTTGGGGTGGGTACAAGCCTGGCAAAGGGCTCTGCAGGAACCTCTAAGAAATCTCTAAACCCATAAAACTCAATAAACGTGTCAATACCTTTTGTTTGGGATATGAATACACCTGGGAAGAATTCAATAGTTGGTCGCCACTATGGCATGGTCCTTGCTTCCTACTAGGGTAGCAAATACCACATATGGAGCAGACCTTCCAATTGGCCGACATTATTGATGGGTAAAATGAAGAAGAGGCACTTCCAACAGTGAAGAACTTGTTTCTAGAGGATGGTGATACTGATTGTTGCATTATTCTCGAGGAGGAGGAAGAGGAAGGCCCTTCCGTACCTACTGTGAGCAGAGGGGGCACATCTCAAAAATTGGACCATCAAGACAACCAAATCCCGACGAGCCTCGAGATAGCAAGGCTAAAGCAAGTATTATTCACTGTTTTATTTACAATATTTTTCTTTTCGCATTTTTTGATGTTCAAAAAAATTATTCAGTTTATCAAAAGCATTTTAATTTTTCTTATGAATCTATATTTTTTACTATCATTTTCTGTTATTACTTTACTTACACAACATTACTACTACTTGTCTTGATGAACCAATGACTGTGACATGCAATGAGAAAACGCAACAAATGGACATTGATTCAGAGGAAGATGACATATCTTACAAGATTTTCAAAGAAGTTGAGATGCTTGAGAACAGACGTAAGTCCAACCTAGACGAGACAAAAATTGTCAACCTGAGAGATTCAGAAAACTTCAAGGAAATGCGAATCAACATTCACCTGTTGCATCAGAGAAGAAAAAATACATAGAATTTTTAAAGGAGTATGAGGACATATTCGCCTGGTCGTATAATGACATGACTTGTTTGAGTACGCCTATTGTGGCTCACAAAATGCCAACCAATCCAATGTGTCCACCAATAAAGCAAAAGCTCAGGAAGTTCAAGCCTGATATGATCTTGAAAATCAAGGAAGAAGTTACCGAACAGATCAACGCTAAGGTTCTCAAGGTAGTAGAATACCCGATGTGGTTTGCCAACATTGTGCCAATGCCAAAGAAGAATTGGAAATTCAGAATCCGTGTTGACTACCGGGATCTCAACTGGGCTAGTTCGAAAGAGGACTTCCTTTTTGCCAAATATACATATATTCTGATTGAAAATTGCGCCAAGCATGAGCTACAATCATTCGTAGATTGCTTCTTTGGCGTTGGCACAATGTTGGCTAACCACCGTGAGGAGTGTACTGTTACAAGATGATGAAGATACTGAGAAAATATCTTTATTACACCGTGAGGAGTGTACGTTACAAGATGATGCCATTCGGCTTGAAGAATGCATTAGCCACCTACATGAGGGCCATAATTACCAACTTCCATGATATGATACTCAAGGCGATCTAGGTAAATGTGGATGATGTTATTACCAATTCTAAGAAGGCTACTAACTACATAGAAGTTCTGAGGAAATTCTTCAATAGACTGTGGAAATACAACCTGAAATTAATCCTTGTAAAGTGTGCATTTGGGGTTCTTGATGGGTAATTGCTTTGGTTTGTTGTGAGCAGTCGAGGAATAGAACTGGATCCATCGAAGGTCAAAGCCATTCAAGAACTACCACCGCCAAGGAACAAGAAAGATGTGATGAGTTTCTTGGGAAGGCTTAACTACATCAGCCGATTCATAACACAGTCTACAGTTATATGTGAATTGATCTTCAAGATGTTAAAGAAGGATGCCGCCACCAAATAGACCAATGATTTCTAAAAGGCCTTTGACAAAATCAAGAAGCACCTATCAACACCACCAGTCTTAATCCCGCCTTAGCTAGGTAGACCCTTATTACTCTACCTTGCAGTGCTAGATGTATCTTTCAACTGCGTTTTGGGCAGCACGATGAAGAATGAAGGAAGGAGAAAGCCATTTATTGTCTCAGCAAGAAGTGCACCCCGTAAGAGGCCTTGTATTCTCTATTGGAACATGTTGTGCTTTGACTTGGGTAGCTCAAAAGCTGAGACATTACTTCTGTGTCTATACTACATATCTCTCATAGAGAATGGATCCCTTAAAATACATCTTTCAGAAGCCCATGCCCATCAACAAGCTAGACAAGTAGCAAATCGTGTTGAATGAGTTCGATATTGTTTATGTAACTCAAAAAGCGGTCAAGAGGAAGGCACTAGCAGACCACCTTGCTGAAAACCCTGTAGATGGAGAATACGAACCACAAAAAATATATTTTCCTGATGAATAGGTATCATTCATAGGAGAAGACATTGCGTAATCCCATGACAGTTGGAGAATGTTCTACGATAGAGCATCAAACTTCAAAGGAGTTGGCATTGGAGCTATCCTAATATCAGAAACCGGTCAGCATTATCCGGTGTTTGTCAAACTCAGGTTCCCCTGCATCAACAATATGCCGAGTATGAAGCCTACATCTTAGGACTCAAAATGTCCCTTGACATGAAAGTTCAAGAGCTTCTAGTGATTGGAGATTCAAACTAGCTTATACATAAGGTACAAGAAGAATGGGAAACCAAGAATTCCAAGATACTCCCGTATCTGTACCACGTACATGAATTGAGAAAGAGGTTCATGAAGATGGAATTCCAACATGTTCCCAGAATCCAGAATGAGTTCGCTGATGCATTGGCTACCCTATCATCTATGATACAGCATCCAGACAAGAATTTGATTGATTCCATTCAAGTGAAAATCAATAATTAGCCAACTTCCTTGCCCATGTTGAAGAAGTAGACAAAAATCCTTGGTTTCATGATATCAAGGAATATTTGGCAAAAGGAGAGTACCTAGAGCATGCAAATCCTACTCAAAAACATAAACATCGGAGATTGTCCAACAACTTCTTTCACAGCGGAGGAATCCTATATAGGAGGACTCGTGATTTAGGATTATTAAGATGTGTCGACGCAAAGAAAACATCCAAGCTACTAGAGGAAATTCATGTTGGGACCTACGGTCCACATAAGAACGATTTTGTCTTAGCAAAGAAGATACTATGGGCTAGTTACTTTTGGATTCCTATGGAAACGGACTGCACCCAGTATGTCCGAAAATGCCACCACTTTCAGATATACATGCATATATGAAAAAGGTACCTCCAAACGAGCTTAACGCAACAAACTCACCGTGGCCGTTTGTCACTTGGGGAATGAATGTTATTAGACTAATCGAGCCTTCCGCTTCCAATGGACATAGGTTCATCCTAATAGCCATCATCTATTTCACCAAATGGGTCAAAGGAGCATGTTAGAAAGTAGTGGCTAAGAAAGCCGTGACAGAGTTTGTCCGCGACCGCATTATTTATCGATTCAAAATTCCAGAGTCAATCATTACTGATAATGGCTCCAACCTCAATAGTGACTTGATGAAACCTATGTGCAAAATGTTCAAGATCAAACACAAGAATTCCACATCATACAGACCACAGATGCATGGAGTTGTTGAAGCCGCCAACAAGAATATCAAGAAGATATTGAGGAAAATGATAGAGAAGCATAGACAGTATCATGGGAAGTTATCATTTTCTTTACTGGGGTATCGCACCACAGTCCGCACATCAACTAGGGCAACCCACTATATATTGGTTTACGATACAGAGGTTGTCATACCCGCTGAGGTAGAAATTTCTTCCCTAAGGATCACACAAGAACTTGAGCTTGGCGACGCAGAGTGGGTAAAAAGTCATTATGAGAAACTACCCCTTATAGAAAAAAAGATAATGAATGCAGTCTGCCATGGTCAAATCGATCATAACATAATGTCCAACGCCTTCAACAAAAGAATCAAGCTAAGACAGTTCACACCGGGGCAGGTAGTGTTGAAGAAAAGTTTTCTGCATAAAGATGAAGCCAAAGGGAAGTTCTCTCCGAACTGGCAGGATCTATACATGGTTCACCGGGTTTTGATAGGAGGAGCCCTCATACTTGTAAAAATGGACGGAGAAGTCTAGCCAACGCTGATCAATTTAGATGCAGTCAAACGTTACTATGTGTAATCTTTATGATTTCCTTATATGATGTAAATTGAACTATGCCTAACCTAATTCCCTATATAAGAGGGGATACGTAGGCAGCCCTATGGGTTTGGTCACAATTTAATAAAAAATTCATTTTTCTCTGCAATTGGAACTGGGAAAAATTTTGAGGAGGAACGTCATTTCAGCCGATCACCGCACGAGCAATTGTCATAAACGTCAACCCATCAAACTGGGGCAAAATTTTGAGGAGGACCCTTAAAATTCTGTAGCAGGAGAGGTTGCAATATCCTGAACTATGTCTAAGTCATTGGATCATCTAAAAGCTTTTTTTGAATATCCATATGTCATACTTTTACAAAATCATGCATGCTTATTTTTGAAAATGCTTTGTTTAGCAATGCTACCCCAATAATACAGACGGTATTTCTGATGACCCAAAAGGTTATCACTTGTTTAGAAATAAAATTTTGCATTTTGAGGCCTTAAACACCTCTTTCAGCATCGCCTTGATTTGCATGCACAGTCCGAGCGCAAAGACAAAAAGCTATTATGGGGAAATCTGTGAAAAAATGATAAATTTTGATTACAAAATGAATTAAGTTGACTTCGGTCAACATTTTTAGTAAACGAATCCGAACCCATTACCTGACAGTCCTAGAGGACCAGTCCAGCCTGTTCTTGCAATTGCGAGATTCTATCAGAAATGCGAGTCCCACCCTTCAAGCCGGTTGTCGCAATTGCGATGCACCTTTCGTATTTCCCGCCTCGCAAATGCCAGATCCCCCTTTACAATTCCAATTATAGCATTGTGAACCCCTGTTCACATTTCCCATACCTACGACCTACAACTTTTATACTTAGCCGAAAATCAACCATTTTCCACATCTTTTTAAAACATAAACTCCCTAAGGCTATTTTTCAAGAACAAATCTTCTTCCAAATCGATTGTACATCAATTTTAACTCATTTTCTTCAATCATTAACAATTTTTAACATGATTTCAACTCAAAATCAATGATTTTCATGGAGGAAATTGGTTGTTTTTGGTAGAACCTAGGTATTTTAAAAAATTGGGGATTTAGACCTCAATTTGAGGTCCGATTTCAAAACAAATTATATTTTCGGGTTCGTGGAGGAATGAGTAATTGGGTTTTGGTTTGAAACTCGGGTTTTGACCATGCGGGCCAGGGGAAATTTTTGACTTTTTGGGTAAAACTTTAGAAAACATATTTTCATGTATTAGAATCGATTCATTTAGCGTTTATTGTTTTACTTATGTAACTTGTGACTATATACGATCAAATTGTTGGTAGAATCAAGGGGTAAATTGATAAATGAGACCTGAATCACATTCGTGGCATCGAGGTAAGTGTTTGGTATAAACGTAGCTTGAGGGATTAGGAGTTGAGTCCTATTTTCTATATGGTAATTGTTGAGTACGACGTAAAGGAATGGTGACAAGTATCTACACATTAGTTTCTAGCATGCCCGTGAGTCTTATATCATGATTTTCATGACTTCGTTGTATTATTCATGCCTTGTTGAAGATTTCTATTTGTTGTGCAAAGTTTGTGGAAGGAATTCTGACCTATGAACATTGGGGAGTGTTGGCTCATGTTCTATAATGAATTGTGAAAGAATAACTGGCAATTGAACCCTTGGAGCATTGGCTCAAGTTGTAAAGTGAGTTTGGAAGTAAAAGGTGAAAATGAGAATGTATCACGTTTTTGGCTCCCTTTTCGGGATGTTATTGTTTTGATGTTGTCCCTTGCTGGGATTTATTGTTGAATTATTGTTCCCTTGCCGAGATTCTTTTTGTAACTTTATTTATTTCCTTGCCCTATTGTTTGTGATTGTTGTTTGGGTGAGGAAGAGAGTTAAAGCACGAAGGGTGATGCCGTGCATTATTTTGGTGAGAGAGTGTTAAAGCACAAAGGGTGATGCCGTGTATGATTGTGAGGAAAGAGTGTAAAGCACGAAGGGTGATGCCATGCCGCATGATGTACTATTCCATGATGATTATATTGATTATATGGTGAGGAAAGAGAGTAAAAGCATGAAGGGTGATGCCGTGCACATTTTCATTATTTGATTTCTTTGGTGAGGACGAGAGTAAATGCATGAAGGGTGATGCCATGCATTTATTAATTTCTGGTTCTTTATTAATATCTGAAACAGGTTGTTTCCTTCAAATGCCTGTTGTCTTTCTATTTTGAATTTAATGTCTCCCCTGCAACACGCTACCCTCTCATACTTGACTGTTTATTTCTGTACTTCTTTTTCGCTGTAGATAATTCAATTTCATAGGTTGTTTGGTAGTCTGGTCCTAGCCTCGTCACTAATTCATCAAGGTTAGGCTAGGCACTTACTAGCACATGAGGTCGGTTGTGTTGATACTACAATATGCACTATGTGTAGATCCCGAAGCAGCTTTTGGACTGAAGATTGGGTGGCTACCTTCAGTCCACGAAGATCCATGGTAGTCCTACAGGCGTCCATAGGACTTGGCGTCTCCCTCTATCCCTATTTCATTTCTTTAAATTCAGAATGTATCTTTTATTTCAGACTTCGTATCTAGTAAAATCTTAGATCGTGTGTGGTATTGTGACACCAGTTCTAGGAGGTTGAGGTTCAAACTGTTGTACTATACATATATTCAGATATTTTATCCCTTTTTCTTCTGATTACTTTAAATATCCACTGTTCGCATGTTATTGCTTTATGGTTGTTAAAAAGAAATTAATGGACAATGAAATAATTAGTTCAAAGGATTGGTTTGCCCATATCACATTAGTTGATGCTTTTACGACTCCCAAGGGTGGGAAATAGGTGTCGTGAAAAGTTTGTGCCAGAGCTCTAGGTTACATGGGTCTCACAGTCATAGATAAGCATAGTAGAGTCCGAGGGATTGGTATAGAGACATCTTTATTTATCCTGAAAAGCTACATAGTTAGGAAAAACTTGACATTTATTCCTTCATATCATGCGGTTTGGTTTCTCAATTCTAATTTAAAATTTTACTCTATTCTTTCGCAGATGGCAAGAGCACGTGCTTCCTCATCCACTGACCAGTAGTCCGAGGCCCCACCAGCAGCTCCCACGAGGTGTAGAGGGCAAGGAGGATACAAGGGCAGAGCTCATCCCAGAGTAGCACACTAGTGGTGAAGCCTCAAGTTGAGTTTGATAATGAGGTTTCGGCCCCAACAGTTTTGATAGGCCCAACTCAGGTCCCAGAAGGGTTTAGAGCTACCTCAATACTCCAGGATGCTCTGGTCTGTCTAGAGGGCCTTATGCAGAGCGTCACCCAAGTAGGCTTGCTTCCTATAGCTTCAACCGTCTCTTAGGCTGGAGGAGGGGTCTTGACTCCTGCTACTCACACTCCGGAGTAGGTAGGTCCCTAGTTTCAGACTCCAATAGTTCAGCCAGTTGGAGCAGTTCAGCAGGGTGTGGTAGCTCAGACCGGTGATGGAGCATCTATGTCTGCCGATGCTTCATGGAGATTGGACAGGTTCACAACGTTTTTCACTACTACTTTCAACGGTGCATCTTCTGAGGATCCCCAAGATTATCTAGATAGTTGTCATGAGGTTCTCAGGAATATGGGGATAGTTGAGACCAATGGGGTCGATTTTGCTACTTTTCTGTTGTCTGGATCTTCCAAAACTTGGTGGAGGGATTATTTTTTGGCTAGACCACCCGGATCACCAGTTTGACTTAGGAGCAGTTTACTCAACTATTTCTAGAGAAGTTTCTCCCCATTACTTAGAGAGAGGTCAATCGGAGGCAGTTTGAGCATCTCTAGTAGGTTTCTATGACTGTTACCCAGTATAAGACCAGATTTATGGATTTGGCTCATCATGCTCTTACCATACTTCCCACAAAGAGAGAGAGAGAGAGAGAGGGTGAGGATGTTCATTGATGGAATTACTCAGCCGATTCGTTTTAAGATTTCCTTCCAAGAGGCGGCCAATGTGGCCAGGAGAGCAGAGACGGTTCTGTTGTAGGGAGGTGGTTAGGGGTCTGACAAGAGGCCTTGTCATTCATGCCGATTTAGTGGAACCTCGTCCAGAGGTAGGATTTGTATGGTAGAGGACATCATTCTAGGCCTTTTCAGTCAGCACTTCAGGTTTCTCATGATGCCTCAGGTTGCCGTGGTCCTCAAATGCAGTATTCTGATTAGCAGTCCTACAGTGAACCACCAGCTCCTATGAGTGCACCATTATTTTAGAGTTTTCGGGGTGGTCATTCAGGTTGTCAGGTCAGCAGTCTCAGTAGCTGAGAGCTTGTTACACTTTTGTTTATATTGGTCACATTGCTAGGTTTTTCTCTCAAGAACCGAGTACCTCTCAACATCAGGTTTCTCATGCCATGGTTCAGGTACTGAGTGTTCCATGGCCCTCCCATCCAGCTAGAGGTGGGGGTAAAGGTGCTAAGAGGTGGAGGTGGAGCTTGGGCAGCTAGAAGTTGATGCCAGCCAGCAGCAGGCCTTCCAAAAGATGTAGTTCAGGGTGGTGGGGCCCAACCATGATGTTAAGCTCTTCCATCTAGGCCCGAGGCTAAGGCTTCTGATGCTGTTATTACAGGTATGGTTCTGGTTTGTAGTAGGGATGTTTCAGTGTTATTTGATCCAGGGTATACATACTCCTATGTGTCAGCTTATTTTGCACCGTATCTAGTCATGCCTAGTAATTCTTTTTGTGCTTCTGTTTATATGTCTACACAGGTGGATGATTCTTTTGTTGTAGATTGAGTCCATTGTTGTTGTATAGTCGTGATTGGGGGTCTTGAGACTGGTGTAGATTTGCTTCTTTTGCACATGGTGGATTTTCATGTCATTTTGGTGATGGACTGTTATCACCTTATCAAGCTATCTTGGACTGTCATGCCAAGACTATGACCTTAGCCTTACCGGGTTTTCCTCATTTAGAGTGGAGAGAGACTTCTAGTCATTCTACCTGTAGTGTTATCTCTTATGTAAAGGAGCATCGTATGGTCGAGAAGTGGTGTTTTGCCTATTTGGCATATGTTCGCTATTCTAGTGCTGAGGTTCCTTTCATGGATTCTATGCCCGTTGTTCGTGAGTTTTCAGAGGTATTCCCTTTAGACCTGTCAGGTATGCCACCCGATAGGGACATTGACTTTTGTATTGATCTGGCTCCGGGCAATCAACCCATTTCTATCCCGCCGTATCATATGACCCAACAGATGTTGAAAAAGTTGAAGGAGTAGTCGTAAGACTTGCTTGAGAAGGGTTTTATAAGGCTGAGTGTTTCGACTTGGGGTGCACCGGTGTTGTTTGTTAAAAAGAAGGATGGATCGATGAGAATGTGTATTGATTATGGTATTGAACAAGGTTACAATCAAGAATAAATACCCATTTTTTAGGATTGATGATTTGTTTGATCATCTTCTGGGCGCCAAGGTATTTTCGAAGATTGACTTGAGATATGGCTACCATCAGTTGAGGATTAGGGCATTCGATGTCCCTAAGACAACTTTTCGCACTTGGTATGAGAATTATGAGCTCTTGGTGATGTCATTCAGGTTGACAAATGCCCAACAGCTTTTATGAAGTTGATGAACCAAGTGTTCATGCCTTACTTAGATTCATTCATGATAGTCTTCATTAATGATATTTTGATATATTCTCGCAGCCGGGAGGAGCACGAGGCACATCTTAGAGTTTTTCTTTAGACCTTGAGGGTACTCAGTTATATGCTCAGTTTTCAATGTGTGAGTTTTGGTTGAGTTCGGTTTCATTCCTAGGTCATGTTGTATCAGCAGAGGGTATTCAGGTTGATCCGAAGAAGATTGAGGCAGTCAAGAACAAACCTAGAACAACATAAACTACAGAGATTTGGAGTTTTTTTGGGATTGGCAGGCTACTACCGTTGGTTTGTAGAGGAGTTCTCATCTATCGCAACCCCGATGATCAGGTTAACCCTAAAGGGTTCCAAGTTCAGATGGTCAGACGAGTGTGATGCAAGCTTTCAAAAGCTCAAGACAGCTCTGACTATGACACTTTGTTGGTTTTGCCCATAGGTTTAGGGCCTTACACAGTCTATTATGATGTATGTCGAATTGGACTTGGTGCAGTATTGATTCAGGATGGAAAGATCATTGCCTATGCTTCGAGGAAATTGAAGATTCATGAGAAGAACTATCTGGTTCATGATTTGGAGTTTGCTACCATTGTTCAGGCGTTGAAGATTTGAAGGCATTATATGTATAACATGACACGTGAGGTGTTCACGAATCACAAAAGTCTACAGTATTTGTTCAAGCAAAAGGGGTTGAATTTAAGGCAGAGAAAGTGGTTGGACTTGTTGAAAGACTATGATATCATCAACTTATATCATTCAGGAAAGCCCAATATGGTGGCTGATGCTTTCAGTAGGAAGTCAGCCATTATGGGTAGTGTTGCTTATATTCCAGTCGGTGAGAGGTAGTTTACTTTGGATGTTCGGGCTTTGGCCAATCAGTTTGAGAGGTTGGATGTTTCTGAGCCCAGCCATGTGTTATCTTGCACAATCAACTCGTTTTTATTATTGGAGTGTATATGAGATCAACAGTATGATGATCTTCATTTGTGTGTCCTCAGAGACAGGGTGCATCACAGAAGTAACAACTAGGTTACCTTAGGTGATGATTGAGTTTTGAGATTGCAGGGTCGAGTTTGAGTGCCTAATGTGGAGGGACTCCAAGAGTTGATTTTAGAGTAGGCCCATAGCTCCCAGTACTCTATTCATTCGTGCACTGCAAAAATGTATCAAGATTTGCAGCAACATTATTGGTGACAGAGAATGAAGAAAGATATCGTTGCATATGTGGCTCGGTGTTAGAATTGTCAGCAGGTTAAGTATGAGCGTCAGAGGCCTGGTGGATTTTTCCAGAAGATTGAGATTCTTGAGTGGAAGTGGGAGCGGATCACTATAGAGTATGTTGTTGGACCCCCATAGACTAAGCGGAAATTCGATGCAGTATGGGTTATTATTGATAGGCTGTCCAAGTCAGTGCATTTCATTCCTGTGGCGGTCTCATATTCTTTCGAGAAGTTAGCTGAGATCTATATCTAGGAGATTTTTTGTCTTCATGGTGTTCCCATGTCTATCATTTTGGACCGACGTATGTAGTTTACCTTGCTTTTATAGAGAGAAACTTAGCGAGAGTTGAGCACACGGGTTGAGGTGAGCATAGCATTTCATCCTCAAACGGACGGATAGTCTGAGCAGACCATTCAAATTTTGGGGATGTGCTTTGAGCTGGTGTCATTAACTTTGGAGGCTCGTGGGATCAATGTTTTGCCTTTAGTAGAGTTTGCCTACAACAATAGCTACCAACCGAGTATTCAGATGGCTCATTATAAGGCTTTATATGGTAGGTAGTGTTGGTCTCCAGTTGGATGATTTGAGCCGGGAGAGGCTCGGTTGTTGGGTATGGATCTAGTTATGGATTATTCAACATAGGCTTCGTATAGCTCAGTCCAGGCAAAAGCGCTATGCCGACCGCAAGGTTCATGATTTGGCATTCATGGTCGGTGAGGGGTATTGCTTCGAGTATCGCCTATGAAGGGCGTGATGAGATCTGGGAAGAAAGTCAAGCTTAGCCTTAGGTTCATTGTCCCGTTTGAGATTCTTGATCGAGTGGGAGAAGTGGTTTATAGACTTGCGTTGTCTCCGAGCTTATCAGCCGTGCATCCAGTGTTTCATGTATCCATGCTTCGGAAGTATCACGACGATGCATCACACATGCTAGATTTCAGCACTGTCAAGTTGGACAAGGACTTGTCTTATGAAGAGGAGCTGATTTCTATTCAACACCGGCAGGTTCGTCAGTTGAGATCGAAGAGTTGTTTCTCTGTTCATCTTCAATGGAGAGGTCACCCTGCTGAGGAATCGGCTTGGGAGTCCGAGTCCGATATGTAGAGCCGTTATCCCCATCTTTTCCTCGACTCAGGTACTGCTTTCTTCTATATGTTCGAGGACGAATGGTTGTTTTAGAGGTGGAGAATGTGAATGTGATGACCCAAACGGTCATCACTTGATTTATTATAAAATTCAGCATTTTGAGGCCTTAAAAACCTCTTTCAGTATCACCTCTATTTGTATGCGCAGTCCGGGCACGTAGCCAGAAAGCTGTTATGTAGAAATATGTGAAAAATAATAAGTTTTGATGATAAAATTTATCAATTTGACTTCGGTCAATAATATGGTAAACAGACCTGGACCCATGATTTTATGGTCCCGGAGGGTCCATAGAAAATATTGGACTAGGACATATGCTCGGAATCGAATTCCGATGTTCCAAGTTCGAGAAATGAACTTTTAAGGAAAACTATTTTCTTAAATCATTATGAGATTTGGTAATGAATGTGATTAGAACTTGATGGTATCATCCCATATTTTGGTTTCGACATCCGATTCAGGTCTTATATGTGATTAAGATGAGTCTGTGAAATTTTCTGAGAAAAGGACTTGAAACAACGTGAATCATATCATTTTTGAGAAAATTGGAAATTTGAAGTTCTTAAAAAAAGTTTCACTATTTTGATGCTAAATTCATATTTGTTAATGTTATTTTAGTGATTTGAATGCATGAGCGAGTCCGTATGATGTTATTAGGTTGGTGTGCATGTTTGGGTTGGAGCCCAAAGGGCTCGAGTGAGTTTTAGATACGCCACAGGGTGTATTCTATCCTTTGAAAAAACTTGCAGATTTTCAGCTGTTGCATTGGAGGCCTGCAGGCTTCGCATGGCTCGCATATGCGAGAGGCCCGTCGCAAATGCAAAAGAGGCCCTGGCCAGCCTATCCTTGCAATTGCGAGGATTCTATCAAAAATGCGATTCCCTCCCTTAAAGCCAGTCATCGCAATTGTGATGCACCCTTCTTATTTTCCACCTCACAAATGCAAGAACCCCTTCTCAAATCCCAACATAGAAGAGGCCCGGGTTCGCAATTGCGAACCCCGGTTCACATTTCCCATACCTGCGACCTGCAACTTTTATACTTAGCCAAAAATCAACCAATTTTTACATCTTTTCAAAACATAAACTCCCTAGGAAACTTTTTCAAGAACAACTCTTCTTCCAAATGGATTGTAAGTAAATTTTAACTCATTTCCTTCAATCATCAATATATTTTAACATGATTTAAACTCAAAATCAATTATTTTCATGGGAGAAATTGGGTGTTTTGGGTAGAACGTAGTTTCTTTTTAAAAAATTGAGGATTTGGACCTTCATTTGAGGTATGTTTTCAGAACAAATTTCATCTTCGTGTTCGTGTGGGAATGGGTAATCGTGTTTTGGTTTGAACCTCGGGTTTTGACCATGTGGGCCCGGGGGGCGATTTTTGAGTTTTTGGGTAAAACTTTAGAAAACTCATTTTTATGCACTAGAATCGATTTATTTAGCGTTTATTGATGTAATTAATTAACTTGTGACTAGATACAAGCGAATTGGTGGCGGAATCAAGGGGTAGAGCGATAAATGAGACGTGAATCGTGTTTGTGGCATCGAGTTAAGTATTTGGTCTAACCTTAGCTTGAGGGATTAGGAGTCGAGTCCTATTTGCTATATGGTAATTGTTGAGTATGACATATAGGCATGGTGACGAGTAACTATACGTTGGTGTCTAGCATGCCCGTGAGTCTTATATTGTGATTTTCATGATTTCGTTGTATTATTCATGCCTTGATGAAGACTTCTATTTGTTGTGAAAAGTTTGTGGAAGGAATTGTGACCTATGAACAATAAGGAGCATTGGCTCAAGTTGTATAATAAATTGTGAAAGTATAAGTGGTAATTAAACCCTTAGAGCATTGGCTCGAGTTGTAAAGTAAGTACTTAAGTAAAAGGTGAAAAACAGAAAGAATCAATATTTTGGCTCCCTTGTCGGGATATTGTTATTATTTTGATATTGTCCCTTGCCGAGGCTTGTTTTAGAATTATTGTTCCCTTGCCGGGATTTTTGTTGTAACTTCATTTATTTCCTTGCCCTAGTGTTTGTGATTGTTGTTTGGGTGAGGAAGAGAGTTAACGCACGAAGGGTGATGCTGTGCATTGTATTGGTGAGAGAGTGTTAAAGCATGAAGGGTGATGCCGTGTACGATTATGAGGAAAGAGTTTAAATCACGAAGGGTGTTGCCGCGCGATGTACCCTTATGTGCAGATTATATTGATTATATGATGAGGAAAGAGAGTAAAGGCACAAAGGGTGATGTCGTGCCCATTTTCATCACTTGATTGCTTTGGTGAGGACGAGAGTAAAAGCACAAAGGGTGATACTGTGAATTTATTGATTTCTGGTTCTTTGTTGATATCTGAAATTGGGTTTTTCTTTCAAATTCATGTTGTCTTTCTATTTTGAATTTAACGTCTCCCTCGCAGCATGTTACCCCTCCCATACTTGACTTTTTATTTTTGTACTTCTTTTTTGCTGTATATATTTGAATTGCACAGGTAGTTTGGTATTCTGGTCCTAGCCTCATCACTACTTCACCGAGGTTAGGCTAGGTACTTACCAGCACATGGGGTCGCTTGTTCTAATACTACACTCTGCACTATGTGCAAATCCCATAGCAGCTTTTGGACCAGAGATTGGGTGGCTACCTTAAGTCCACAGATATCCAAGGTAGACTTGCTGGCATCCTCAGGCTTTGGCTTCTCCCTCTATCCATTTTATCCCTGTTTCATTTCCTTAAATTCAAAACTAATATATCTTTTATTTCAAACTTTGTATATAGTAAAATCTTAAATCGTCTATGGTACTGTGACACCAGTTCTGAGAGGTTGAGGTTCGAATTATTTTACTAGACATGTATACAGATATTTATCACTTTTTTTTCAGCTTACTTTAAATTTCCACTATTCACACGTTATCGGTTTGTGATGGTTAAAAAGAAATAAATGGATAATTAAGTAACTAGTTCAAAGGATTGGCTTGACTAGCTCACATTAGTATGCGCCATCATGACTCATGAGGGTGGAAAATTCGGGTCATGACAGTATCACCAGATCAAAGCCAACGACTCAAGCAAAGCCAGCAGGGATACGAACTAACCTCCCCCTACAGAACTCACAATTTTTTCTTTGGATCCAGGCACTAGGATTGCAAAATCCTTAAAGATATTTACACCCATGGTACAAACATTGTTCAATAATACGATTCCTAGAACTGTTGCACTTTCCAACATTTGCTATCAGCACACTTAAGTAATGCTCTATATGCTCCCAGTAATCACAATGCCGCAATCTACTATCAGCTAAGAAAACTCTACTGCCATTTATTATTTTATTTCTTGCATAAGGCTACTATTTTGCCTTCCAAAACTAAATGTTGTCTCCCTATGCATCTGCATTGCCTAAGGCTACCATTCTTCTTTCCAATTTGCATAAGGCTACTATTTTGCCTTCCAAGACTAAACACTGTCTCCATCTGCATTTGTATTGCATAAGGCTACTATTCTTGCCTTCCAATTTGCATAAGGCTACTATTCACCCAGCCGAGACTAAATACTGTCTCCATATGCATTTGCATTGCATAAGGCTACTATTCTACTTTCCAACTTGCATATGGCTACCATTCTGCCTTTCGAGGTTAAGCTCTACCTCCATCTGTATTCGCATCTTTGCATAAGGCTACTTTTCTATCTTTCGAGGCTAAGCTCTACCTCTAATTTTATTCGAAAACAAAGCTCTATCTGAAGCACTATTTATCTTGATTTTCTTACAGGCTAAGATCTTCCCTTCAATTCGCAAGAATGAGCTGTGTCTTGTCCGCATCATACTACTACATCCTTCATGGGCTGAAATATTGCCAACTTGTCTAAAGGCGTCATCGTTCGGAGACACCATTTTCATGGCCCGAGAACACCATGTCATGACTTGAGGATCTCTTTCAATATTTTGCATATCATTATTCAGATGTGCCATGTTTGAGAGGCACCATCCTCAGAGCCCGAGAACACAATTTCATGGCCTGCTAATCTTGCATCAAACAATCCATGGCCCAGGACATCATGGTCTGATGACCCCATTCCTAATCGTCCAACGACAATATTCATGGTCCAACGGGAATTTGCATCATGTTTAAATTACGCAATATATACTCGTATAATTATTTGCAGGTAATTCGGCAGGCAATGGTAATCCTGGTAGGAGTGGTCCCACTCCAGTTCTCCTACCCATTCCCGTAAGTCGCTTATTCGTCCAACCCTGTACTACATAAGACCCCTGAACTACATAAGACCTGATTCCTGTAAATTAGGGATCTGTAGGCAACTCAGAAACCAGGGTGCGGCCAAAATATCTTCAAACCATTTCCTTCGGTCAAAATTGGCCATGATATCTTTACCCGACAACTCTTTCATCCTTCCCAGGTAAGAGGGAAACTCTTGATACCGAATTTTTCCTCAAACGTTTTTCAAATTTTCATATATGCCTTCAAAATCCCTTTTTATAATAATTGGTATTTTTCCATAATTTTTCATTTTATGATATCTAATTTGTTTAGTACTTTATATACAATAATTGTTTATAAATTACATTACAAATAATTTCAAAGTATTTCTTAGCTGAATATATAATTTTTAATCCTATTAGGATTTCATTATTTCACAAATTAGCCAATTTGGCATTGTTTGGCTATAATCACAATAATTGTGCAATTATAGCCTAATTATATACTTTATGCTATTTTAATTCAATAATCAATCATTTTATATTTTAAATATTAGTTAATTACCTTAATCTTACCTATTTAGATTTAATATTATCTAATTATTAGCTATTTTTGTTAATTATTTATCTAATTTTGATGTGTATTTAACAATTTGCCATTCTTATTTAAATTACATCCTAATTAAACCTGGTCCAAATTAAATAACTGGCCAAACCCCAAGCCCAATACCCTATCCCACCCTGCCCAATCCTCATTCCATCTGAGTCGTTGATTATTTTGAATCAACGCTCCAGATCAGCTCCTTCCTAATTTATCCCCTAATGACCATCCCCATCTCTCATTTCCCCCTGTCATTCTCTCCCAACCGATCTTTCTATCTGGTTCTCTCTAGAACCTTCTCTTCTCCCGTCCTCTCCGATGGACCCTGTCCACCTTCTCTGCCACCTCCCTTGTCGAAAACCATGGCCACTTGTCATCTCCTAGCCTCTACTTCACACCACGCTGGTTTGACACTACACTGAGATCCTCAGGTGAACCTAGAGTGGTTCAACTCCTAACCATGATCCTTCATGCCATTTTCCAGACACCTTCCGCCGTTCAAGTAAGATCTATCACTTTTCAAGATAAAATCAATAACAGTTAAAGGTTTTCTCATCTTCTCTGGGTTCTCTGAAACCTCAACTCTTAAGATTTTTCGATTTCTTTTAGATTCGTCTTAGATCTATATATATTATGAGCTTTTGTTATTTTCCTCAAAGGTTTTTTTTCGAGTTTTTCTAAAGTAATTCTTCATCTTCAACTAGGGTTTTAACCTCTTTTTTTAAAAAATGCTTTTCTTCTATTTTTTTGTATAAATCTATGACTCTCACTCTGTTTAAACGATTGTTTGAGCCTTCTCCTTTGTCCAAGTTATTCTGTTGAAAAAATACTAATATTTCTTAAGTTTCTGCGTTCGTCTTGGGTTCAGTGTTCAATCAATGTTTATATTTCTAATGAACATTTTGTGATTCTATGGTTTTACCCTATGTTTGCTTATTAGAGTGTCTGGTTGCAACTATTCCTGCCTATTATGTGATCCTATTCTATTCTGGTTCACCAATGTTGCTGAAATTTCACTTCTCCAGCCTGTATTACATCTATTTTGTTAATGTAGGTCATGCTCTATGTGAATTCCTGATTTATATGGGTTTTATCCTATGAGTTCTTGTTAGAGTTGCTGATTTTCATCTATTATGAGTTTGATCTATTTGTTCTCACGAGCTTCTGCTAATTTCTCCTAAATTGGTATTGTTCTCTATTTGTGAGTCTTCGAATCCCTGTGATTGATTCTTCATCGATCTTGCACGAATTCTCTAATGATTCTTGAGATATCCATTTAATTAAGGATGGTTTCCTATTTATCGTTGCCTAAAGCATGTTACTCCGCTAATGTGTGATATTTTCCTTTGGTAAATATTGATTCCCTGTAATTTGAACCTCATTTGAGGATCTCCTTACTGATTTCCAGAATTTTGAATTATCTCCTGCCTTGTTTCCCTGGTCGTCCCCTGTCAAACTTATTTGTATATATTTTCCTTAAATAGGATTATGCTCTTGACCTTAATTTCATGCTCTATCCTATATCACATTTGTACTACTTCCTTATTGTGTTATAATCAGCTTTACTTGATTCCTTTCCTTATTTTGCCACCGCTTCTTACCGTTTGAGTATGATTCCTTAATTAAAGAAAGTCTGTATACTAAATTGATTCCAATTAACATTTATTTCTATAATTACTGTCGAACTATTATTTTTACCGTATTCTTCCACCCGTTTTCAAGCTATATATACTCTATTCATTCATTAGTAGAACATACGAACAAAATCTGTTCAACTCTCTGTCTCACAACTAAAACTCTCTATTCTCTCTTCTGTGCTACTTGGTGCTATCCTAAGATAGCCGGCTGCAAGCCAAGGCTAACTACTTTGGCTCTCCTATTTTTCCTTTGTGTTTTTTCTTTCTTCACTTCATTGGTATGTTCTAATTCAGATTTCAATCCTCAAACCAACATGTTTCTATTACACTTACAATTCCTTGTATTTTTGATATGCTTTTATTTACTATTTTTGATGTTCAACATATAATTAGGATCCTGAATTCCCTCTACCTGTTAAGATATTCTTTATTTGTCAATGACCAGCATGTTTCTGTATATTTAGTACATGTTTCTAATGTGAATCCTAATGATTGGTACGTTAGTTTGATCATTATCTTAGTTGTTTAGTGTTGGTATGTTAATCTAATCTAATGCCCTACTGTCCCCCTGATCCTCTGAACCTGTAGTACTTTCTGATTGTCTGCTCATATATATTCCTGCCTGCTACATGTTTTTCCTCACATGCTCCATATTTGTCCCTCTAATCCCATTCCCTTGCTTGTGTTTGCTGGACTATTCTTGGTCCTTGGTGTGATGCTGATTTTGTTTTTGTTATGAGATTGGTATGCATGATCCTTCAAATTGTTTTCATCAGTTAAACTTTGATATAAAAATATTTTAATTAAGTCTCTCTTTTCAAAACTGTTTCTTACTTACCCTTTTTTCAAAAATTGTTTTCTTACTTAAACTTTTCAAAACTATGTGGAGCACTCTCACTCTACTCTTAGACACTAAGTTCTGCCCTTATTGTGTGAGCATTGCCTTGGGACCCTTAAGCTCCATTTGAACTTTGACACACAAAAGCTGACCTTTTCATACTGCACTTACTCTATCTTGGCTATGAAACCTGGGTGTGAGCACTGTTTGGGAGCCCTTGAGGTCCTTAGGGAACTCTGACACACCCGGATTTTGAGAAAGGTTGTGCAACAATACTTGGAATTGAGGACCTGGAGACTTGGGCCTATTCTGTAGGCTCCCTATAATTAACTTCTTATTTTTTCTTTATTTTCAGTTATGTAATTCTTATTGAAAGGCCTGTAATGATTATTTGTAAACGACTTTGGGGTTGGATAGTAAAATGTGTGGGTAATATGCATGTTGTAGTATAATCCACGGTAGAAATTATTTTCCTAGGTTTATTTTGTGTATGCGCAATAGCAACCACGTTTAGGTACAACATGCCAAGCATGTCATGCATTAGATATCATGCTATTTAGGATTTATGTTGTACTGTTTTTAGCATCTCATCCACATTTAGAAATGTTGTTTATAGGGTAGAAAATAACAATAAATAAGTTATTATTATGTGATTCTACCCATGTAAGTGTGTTCTGAAATTTTATTTAAAAGTCATGCTTTAGGATAAATGTATTAACACAATTAGTTGTTCATGCACTCAAAATATTGCAACCAAGCTCCGCACCTAGAAATCCTACTTTAGGTAAATGACATCAAAATTGTCACTCTTGCCCATTTTGAAGCTATGCATAATTTAATGTGAATTTAGAAATCCTGTTTAAGTTATTATGCATTATACTACATTAGACATCATGTTATAGGATTGCACTTATTCAATCACACTAGTCAAAATACAGATGTATAAACATCCCTCATGTTCTAAACAAACTGGATAGTCTCAAGATGTTTGCAACCTTTGGAATTGCATGCTATTAGGTATAACAACTAGAATTATAAAAAATCTGAATAACTGCTATATATTATTTTTTGCCTAGGCAAGTCTTAGATAATCAACTTCAAAATAAAAATATAACTGTCTTTCTGATTAGTGTTTAACTGTCAGCATGTAAGAATCAGTAGGTAAGCCTGATTAGGACTTCCTCTCCAAGTTATGTAATCTGGCTATGCTGTTATCACTTAGATACCCTGCTTAGGTTCTGAATTTAGACCTTAATTATATATGAGTCATGATGTTTATGTGTACTATGTGTAGAGGTATATCTGAGCCTTCTATTTATCTTCCATGCTCCCGTTTAATTGAAGTCCTATCTGTTTTTCATGTATCGCCTTAGTATTTTACCTTTAAACATGAGGGTCTACCTAGAACACCCTTATTTATACGATAGGAGTCTTAGATTTCTCCGGGACTGATAGGAAGGGATGAGTAACAACATGCAATAGGGGTCGAGACCAACCCTCTCTTTAATTAACTTCATGGGGTGGGAAAGAGTAGGTATTGATATGATGACCGGTGCATTAATACCACGTGTAGCCCCTCCTTGAGGAGTGTTATACCGGGTATTGCATTGATGTGATCCATACTATAAAGAAACCTAGGATACCCCTTTATATTCATAAATATACTAGATTGTAATTCTTTTCAAAATCTAGCTTTTCATTAATTATTTTTCAAACATTTTTGTATTAAACTTAAATCCCTTATTATTTCAGTCATACTTTTTTATTTGCTAAATTGTACAAATCCACAAAATTTGTTTGGCCGGGAACCACACTAGTGGATCCTGAGGGTGCCTAACACCTTTCCCTTAGGATAATTTCAAGCCCTTACCTTCTCTCTGGTTATCAAACATAGTTATAAATGAACACTCTAGGTGCCCTAACACACCTTAAATCATTAGGTGGCGACTCTTCAAAATGCAATCCTCTTTCCCAAAAGAAACGAGTTTTCTCAACCAAAATGTCATAAACCCTATTTCGTGAGAAAAATGGGTCACGACACCTGGATCAGAAAAAATATACCGAAGCGTAATATGAATATGTTAGGATTTATGCCCGTCACTAGAGGGGGGGTGAATAGTGCGGCACGAGAATATTGATAAATATTACGGAATTAAAATTGTAGGAGTAAAGTAAATGCAGTAATTAAAAGATTAAGAAAAGTACACACCGAATTTATACTGGTTCACCACAACGTGTGGTTATTCCAGCCCCCAAGAGAGTCTCTCGAGTTTCCACTAACTCCGTTAAGCTTACGGGTGCCTAACAAACCGTTACACTTGCTCGTAGATGTACACTCTACAAGACTTCAACTTGCTCGAGGATACCTCACCTCAAGACTTCACCTTGCTCGTGGATACCGCACCACAAGACTTCACACACTAAGATTGAGGGTACTTAGCAAACCCGACAGTCAATGAGAAGATATGGTCTTCTCAAACACCTTTCTCTTTTACAACAAGAACTCTATAAAAAGAGTAGATAAAGAGATACAATATTAGCTCTATGAACAACTCAAAGTTGTCTCTCAATTGGCTCAACAAAAGCTCTAAAATGATGCACAAATAATATCAATATGTATATGAATAATGAGAGGTGTTATGTGTATCAAATCAGCTCAAAAGACCTCTATTTATAGGTGGTAGAAGTAGTATGTCCGTTGCTTAATTGGCCATCAATTATGCTAATTTTATGCCAAGATAATCGATTATCAGATTTGCATAATCGATTATCAGCTTACCGTTACAAAATCGGAAGCTGATTTTGTGCTAGAATAATCGATTATTGGATTTGTATAATCGATTATCTGACTGTCGTTCAAAAACTTTGGCAACGGATACAAGATAATCGATTATGCCCAAGTGTATAATCGATTATCCTACTCTGCGGAAATTTCCAATAAATGGAATTTCCCAGAATAATCGATTATCACTTTTGCATAATCGATTATTCACCTATGCTGTCCAGAATTAAAAACATACTTCAAAAACCATTTTGGTTAAAATGAAAACGTTAAAATCATTTTGTTTGAAGTATTTGAAATATGTTTATGATAAATATGATTTGATAAAAAGATTTTATGCATATTTATGATGACCTATGTTGAGCCAAAAGACGAGATAACTTAAACGTTGCTCTTACATTGGTTCTACCTAACGACCTACGCCTTGGGTCTTCGGTCTTGAAATTTTGAGCTCGTATTTGGCTTTTCCATGCAATCCATTCATCAATATGCTTCTCGGCATTCAATCTTGATTGTTTGTCATATAATAACGTTGTTTGACACTTGACTTCATTGTTTGTCATTCATCAAAACCTATACCTGAAATTCATGCTAATACAACCAAAGCACACATATCATGGATAGAATGATTTTCTACAATTTCCCCCTTTTTGATAATGAAAAACAACAGGAGATATGCATATCGGATTCCCCCTAAATTCATGCTATATCTCAACATACAATTCATGCAAACGATTCCCCTTAATGATAATTCCCCCTCAAATAAGGCATACTATAACGTAGATACATTCCCCCTTATTTGATGCATATCGCCTAAACTCTTCCCCCTTTTGGCATTAGCAAAAAGAGAGTATGCAAAGGCTACTTTCCCCTTTCGACCCTTCCCCCTTTTGGGCATATCAATTGTTAGTGTCAAGAATAAAATAGGAAATACAATGAGGAATATACATTGTCGATATTTAAACAATCATACCAACATTAAATAATACCAAATGTTAGTAAAAACATAACAACCATAATAACGGTTATTTTTCGCAAATCATATTGCTTAAGAACATATCAACAGTTAATTTTTAACAAACCAATAGTTGTATTAAAAACACGAATCATTTATTTTTCAAGAATATATCAACTGTTATTCAAACCAAAAATAATATTCATCAAAACATGACTCAATTATTATTTTTAACAAAAATAATTGATACCAATTGTTATTCAATATAAAAGTTATCAAAACATGAATCAACAAAAATAATTAATATCAATTGTTAACAAAGATATATTAATTGTTAACACATATCAATTATTACGTTTTTATCAAAATTATGATAACTAACCGACATTCCCCCTCGATGCAATAAGGTTTCGTGCTTGGTGCATCTACTACGATATTGTAGTCTTCAAGCACACCTGCAAACGTACCTAAAAATAGGTTTTAGGTACCCAAGCACTTTTGGGTCCTTGGGGGTTAGGCAAATAATAATCATAGCTCAAAGATAAATCCCTATGTTTTGCAAAACATACGGGTGCTATGTGTCCTACCCGGTTACAATAATGACATATAACATTCGGGTTGTGCATATGTCTTGGCTGAGCCAAAAACATTCTAGGTGATCTAAAGTTGTTATTCCTAGACGTATTGCGATTCCTAGAGTTATTTCTAGGTGATCTAAAATGATTCATTTTAGACTCATTACCAAAATTCCTAGAGTTGTTTCTAGGTGGTCTAAAATGATTAATTTTAGACTCATTAGTGAAGTTCCTAGAATTATTTCTAGGTGGTCTAACTTCATTTCTATCATCCTTTCTAATATTCTTCTTAATTTCTTCAATTGTTTTAGGATCATCAACACTACGTTTTTCTAGTGTGTTCCTAAGTTCTATGTTCTCTATTTTCAAAGAACTACAAGAAGAAAAAATGGAACTTTGATCAATTGAAGAGGCTTCATTCATCTCCTTAATTTTATTTCTAAGATCCATATTGTCATTTTCCAAAAATTTATTTTCTCTTCTAAACTTTAATTTTAGCCTTGGCCTCTTTGGAGATTTTTGAAGACTTTTTAAATTCATCATATAATTCTTGAAAAGCTTCTTGTAATTCTTCATAAGAGTAAGAGGTAGAATTACTTACCTCTCCTTCCTCGTTGGCCATGAGGCATAGTGCGGCAGTTTCATCGCCCGAGCTGTCCGAATCCCATGTCACACGCCTTTGGTGTTTGTTCTTCTTCTTGTCCTTGGATTTTGGACAATGTGATTTGGTGTGGCCAAGTTTTCCACAATTTTGGCATGAAGGACTTGGTTCTTCCTTCTTTATTTCCTTTTTCATAAACTTATAAAACTTTTCGATCAAGGCATTGGAAATATTATCATCATCGCTATCCGAATCACTTACCTCTTCTCTTTTAGAGGATGAGGCTTTGAAGGCAATACCTGGACCTTTATTTCCAAGATAAGGATTAAGAATAGTGCTTTCATAAGTTTTGAGGTTACCTCTTAGTCCATCAATTGTGACGTCCGTGATTCCCATCGAATCTTGGATGGCATTGGCTTTGGAACGCCATTCGGGAGTGAGACTCCGCAAGATTTTTCGAACTAGATCTTTGTTCGAATATACTTTTCCGAGAGCATGGAGATCGTTGATGATCATTGAGAATCGTTCGAACATAATATCGATGCTTTCATTTTCCCTCATTCTAAATAGTTCATATTCATGTGTTAGAAAATCAACTTTTGATTCTCGGACTTGAGCGTACCTTCATAAGTGATCTCGAGTTTATCCCACATCTCCTTGGCGGTTGTGCAGCAAGAAATCTTCCGATAGTCATCCGGATTCACCGCACAATATAATAAGTTGACGGCCTTTGCGTTATTTTCAACTTTCTTGACGTCCTCGGCATCATATTCATCTTCCTCCTTTGGAACCGTGGTTTCCCCAACTTTCTTTGTTGGCATTTGTTCACCGTTCTTGATGATTTGCCACAAGCGAAAGTTATTTGATTGGATGAAGATTCTCATCCGCTCTTTCCAATATGTGTAATTTGTTCCGTCAAATAGTGGAAGCCTATTGGTGGAGTGTCCTTCGCTCATCATTCCTGCGTTCAATATTCTCAACAAAAAATATATATATCGTTCTCTCAACCGGTTAAGGCTTTCAGAGAGTTAGGCTTTGATACCAATTGTTAGGATTTATGCCCGTCACTAGAGGGGGGGGGGGTGAATAGTGCGGCACGAGAATATTGATAAATATTGAGGAATTAAAATTGCAGGAGTAAAGTAAATGCACTAATTAAAAGATTAAGGAAAGGACACACTGAATTTATACTGGTTCACCACAACGTGTGGTTAGTCCAGTCCCCGAGAGACTCTCTCGAGTTTCCACTAACTCCGCTAAAATTACGGGTGCCTAACAAACAGTTACACTTGCTCGTAGATGTACACTCTACAAGACTTCAACTTGCTCGAGGATACCTCACCTCAAGACTTCACCTTGCTCGTGGATACCACACCACAAGACTTTACAACAAGAACTCTATAAAAAGAGTAGATAAAGAGATACAATATTAGCTCTATGAACAACTCAAAGTTGTCTCTCAATTGGCTCAACAAAAGCTCTAAAATGATGCACAAATAATATCAATATGTATATGAATAATGAGAGGTGTTGTGTGTATCAAATCAGCTTAAAAGGCCTCTATTTATAGGTGGTAGAAGTAGTATGTCCGTTGCTTGATTGGCAATCAATCATGCTGATATTATGCCAAGATAATCGATTATCAGATTTGCATAATCGATTATCAGCTTACCGTTACAAAAACGGAAGCTGATTTTGTGCTAGAATAATCGATTATTGGATTTGCATAATCGATTATCTGCCTGTCGTTCAAAAACTTTGGCAACGGATACAAGATAATCGATTATGCCCAAGTGTATAATCGATTATCCTACTCTGGGAATTTCCAATAAATGGAATTTCCCAGAATAATCGATTATCACTTTTGCATAATCGATTATTCACCTATGCTATCCAGAATTGAAAACTTACTTCAAAAACCATTTTGGTTAAAATGAAAACGTTAAAATCATTTTGTTTGAAGTATTTGAAATATGTTTATGATAAATATGATTTGATAAAAAGATTTTATGCATATTTGTGATGACCTATGTTGAGCCAAAAGACGAGATAACTTAAACGTTGCTCTTACATTGGTTCTACCTTACGACCTACGCCTTGGGTCTTCGGTCTTGAACTTTTGAGCTCGTCTTTGGCTTTTCCATGCAATCCATTCATCAATATGCTTTTCGGCATTCAATCTTGATTGTTTGTCATATAATAACGTTGTTTGACTCTTGACTTCATTGTTTGTCATTCATCAAAACCTATACCTAAAAATCATGCTAATACGACCAAAGCACACATATCATGGATAGAATGATTTTCTACAGAATATACCACAATTAGTACCAAGTAAGTATCACTATTAATTTAAATCTAACAACGGAAATCATAACCAACTAAATGGCAACAAATAGTAAGCATGTAATACCACGACAAATTAACCAAGCAAGTAAACCACAAAGTGAAGTCAATTAAGGCAAACAATTACGTGTTATAATCATCAAGCCATTCTAACTCAAGATTTACAACAAGAATTACATCGGTGTAACACACAACATAATCACAAATCACCCTTATGACGCCTCATAAGCCTCACATTTAAAATGTTTTCCTGAAATAGATTCACGGAAATAGATCCCCTTATCTCGTTGCGTGTACATAACAATTAAGTATTTCCCCTTAATAGCAACATGCGCATACACCCCCTTACCTCGCCGCATGCACATCAATATACACACCACCTTGTATTGACCATCACTTTTGACACTCCCTTTTAAACTTAGATTATTTATACTTAATGCTTTGCAATAGATGTGTTGAAAATATTTTCTAATAATACCTATTTTTATAAAAAATAATTTTTATTAGTGTTTAAAATTAATATTTTGGTATTACAGAATTATAAAATGTATTACCCTAACTATTTTTGAAATTAATAGAATAACTTCTATATTTTGATACACAAGTTTTATAATTAATTCAACAAAGTAATCCTTGATTTTTAATTAATTTATTATTATTTAAATAATACAAAATTAACTTCATATTCGAGTAGTAAAGTACTTTAATAATTAATTAATTAATTACAATAATTATAGTATATTTGATGATTATATTTTTATCATATTATATTATAATTAATTAAGTTTAATTAATTAATTTTTAAGGGGGTTTAAAAGCATAAAAGGTTACAATTGCAAATACTCAATTAAACCTAATGTGGTTATTTGTTAAATCAAACTAGCCCAAAACACCAACCAAATTCCTACTTGATTCTATCCGAATTAACCCATTCATTCCACGTTAGCAATTCGCCCAAACTCTTGAGAGCCAATAGAATTGCACCACCTCACCATTCTCAAATACTTATAGAAGAATCACAACACATCAGTACTATTGATCCAATCTATCAATGGTCCATATTAATCCCTATCTTTTTCATTATTTCAATACCTTTGCCTGACCTCATCTCCACAATTGGGTCACAGAATATCCATCCGTCCCCTTTTCTCCATAATAAAACTTTATTTAATTTTTATATTCTAAAATATCAGGATCATTGATCAAATTCATTGATTCACTTTAAACCTTAGAGACACCCAAAACCCTACTTATTTCTCTCTTGACTAGCTTTCCCGTTTCCTCTTTCACTCCCCTTTCTCACATTATGCTTAATCTCCATCAGCCATGAGACTTTACACAAATTCATGAAAGGTAAAATTATATCAACCTCGAATCATATGTCTTGTCCCTGCTATCCGTGATTCACGATGGTTTCCTTCTATTTTTATCGATAAAATTAAAAAATCCATAATCTAAAACCCTAGACTCAACGATGAAACTTCAAGTCTTCTGATTTCTTTTGTGCTCTATAAAATCATAGCATGCATGAATATTTCTCAGGCTTCAACACGATTATTTGATGTTCAGAAGTTAAATGCAGTGACCTTTGGACATTGAAACTTTAACCCGATATATCTTTGCCTTCAACGGTCATCCCCTCGTGCCCAGGTAATTTGTATGATGATTTCCCCTCTATATTTCTTATCATTTACCTACTTTGTTTTAATCATCCGACCTCCATCACTTTTCACTCACGATTTGAATCTGCAGGAACCCTAGACTTTAAGGCAAAATAAACAGTTGTAACAACCCGTTCGGTTGTTTCATGAGTTACCACTCTATTTCTCCCATTTCTGCTTATTATTATCTTGTTAGCTGTATTATGTGTTACCGGATTAATTGATTCGGGTTCGGAGTTGTTTTGGAGAGGTTTAAGACACTTAGTCTCTTCTGAGTATGCTTAAGTTAAAAAAGTCAATCGGACGTTGACTTATGGGAAAGCAGGCTCAGATGTGAATATTGACGGTTCAGATAGTTTCAGGAGGTTATTTGGGACTTAGGAACGTGATCGAAATGTATTTTAGTGGGCCGTAATAGATTTTAGGCTTGAATTGGCAAAATTGAAATTTTGGCTTTGTCCGGTTGATAGGTGAGAATTTGATATAGCCATTAAAATGGAATTTCAAAAGTTGAAATAGGTTTGGTGTGTCAAATATGACGTCTGTGCAAAATTTGAGGTCATTTGGACGAGGTTTGATTGACTCTTAGATCAAAAGCGGAATTCGAAAGATTTTAGAACCTTAGGCTTGAATCCGATATTATTTGGTTGATTCGATGTTGCTTGAGGTATTTTGAATATTGGTATAAGTTTGGATAGTGGTATATGACTTGTTCATGCTTTTTTTTGAGATCTCGGAGGCCTCAGGGTGATTTTTGATGGTTGACGGGAGATTTGGTATTGGAAATTTGCCGCTGAAGCTGCTGAGTTTTCTATCATAACCGCACATACAGCTTGTGAACTGCAGGTGCAAGCCCGTAGAAGTGGAAGTGAAGTTGTAGATGTGGCCAAGAGAAGGAATGGCTGGAGCTGCCTAAGCGGAACTTTTGGGCTCACATGCGATGGCGTAGGTGCGAGAATATGATTGCAAGTGTGGTGGCTGGGCGGATAAGTGAAATATGCAAATATGCACCTGGGAACGCAGGTGTGATAATTGGGTCACAGACGCAATTTTGCTGGGTCAGAACATGTATATTTGACCCTTGACCAATTTAAATTATTCTTCATAACATTCGAAGCGGGAAGAAGCTTGGTGAGCTAATTGAAGGGGGAATTCAAGAGGGTTTCTTAGAGGTAAGACCCTTGGTCCCTAAACTCTTTTTTATGATGATTCTTAAGGTTGTATGCTTGAAATCTATGGGAAAATCAGTAGCAAATTAGGGGTTAGGGCTTGGAAAATTGGAGACCTAAAATTAGGGATTTGAGGGGTCATTGTGAGCAGATCTTGGTACTTTTGATATGAATGAACTTGTGGGGGAATAAGAATTCAATTGATGTAAATTTTGTCAGATTTTAAGATGTGGGGCCGGGGGTCGGGTTTGGTCAATTTCAGGATTTATGTTATAATTTGATTTTTTCCGACTGGGATTTATTTCCTTAGCATATTGTGATGGTTATATATTGATTTTGGTTAGATTCGGTGCATTTGGAGGCCGAATCGAGAGGAAAAGGCATTGTGGGTTAGCGTCTGGCTTGGATTTAGGTAAGTAACGCTTCCAAACTTGGTTTTGAGGGTTTGAAACCCCGAACTGTGTGTTCTACGATTACTATTTAGGTGACGCAATGCCAAGTGACAGGCGTGTGGGCGTACACCATGAGAAATGTGGCTTGAATCATGCCATGGCACTGCTTAATGAATCTTTTATGTGGTTAATTGTTTTGTAATTATGTGATTAAGTTTATAAGCTGCAAATCATGATAAGTATCATGTTAGGTTTCACGCTAATATTGTTGAGACCCGAGAAGTCATTTCTTGCTGTCATGTCATCAACTTCATTTATATTCTATACTCAGTCATGTTCATGCATAGTATATCATGGCCCAGTCTGGATTTTTGCTACTTGACATATCATATAATTGTCTGGCTTGTATCACGACATTTTAGCCCCCGTGTATGAGACTGTAGAGTATTGACCGAGAGAGGCTGAGAACCGGATGTTGATTGACAGTATGGGATCAGGCTGCACGCTGTAGCAAGATATTGATCATTCTTTCACTAGCGTTAATATAGCGCTTGGGCTCAGAAAAGCCCCTCCATAGTCTTTATACCCCTAGTGAGCGCAGTAGCTGATGATATAGAGGGATGGATCTTCCCTGGGCATGGATCTTGTCCGAAGTATTGGTATTGAGATGGACATTTTCCATGAGGTTGGATTGGCATGTTTTCGTCGATACTGGGTGACTTATAGTCTATGATGTAAGTACATTCTGGGATGGATTTTCCTTGGGCCGAGTGGGCCGTATACAACACCGAGTGCTTTAGCACTATAAGTGGAGGTATCATATGTGACCTTGATCATACTATCTAGACATTGTTACTTAAAGTTTCCTGAGCTTTATACTCTATATTGTTCATAATGTGTTTAGTTATTTTTGAGAAACTATATGAATTTTAAGCACGTATACTTTTCCATACAATTATCTGTTGCAACATGTATGAGGTTTGGTTCGTCACTACCATCATTCCATAATTTAGACTTGTTACTTACTGAGTTGATGTACTCACGTTACCCCCTGCACCCCTGTGTGCAGATCCAGGTATCTCCGGGCACGATAGCGGTTGCTGATCTTGCCATTTGAGGACTTTCTGTGAAGATTGCAAGGCAGCTGCTTGGAGACCGAAGTCCTGCCCTCTCATTCATTATCTTCCTTATAGTACTTTTATTCAGACATTCTCATACTATGTAGTTTTGTATATTTGAGACAGTTATAGTATGTTGCTCATGACTTAGTGACACCCGATGTCGGGATTATGTACTTCTTTCTGCTGGATTTGAGTTCTATTTTTATCTTATTGGTTTTCTGTTTAAAACTATGGTTTTTCTTAAGTTTTAAGTTGGAAAACGGAGTCAATGGATAATAATTGGTGATGTTGGGCATATTTCTATATGTTTTGATACTATTTTACCTATGTTTTAACAACTTTTTGTTGCTATTTGATGTTAAAAATGCAAAACATGGTTTAATTATTGGTTTTATGACTAATGGAGTTTTGTGATGATTTAGGATGTTTGGAGTGCAAAAATATGTAGAAAAGATGTTCCAACTAGAGGAAAAGAGGTCGGATGCATCGCATCCAACCTTAGAAAGAAGATTTTTTGGTGCACGCCTTAGCAGTAAAGTCACTCCATAGTACCCCAATAACATGCGCACCTGGGCAAAGCAGAGATGGAGGGAGAAAGGGTGGATGCGCAAGCATGTATCGACGATCATCTCATCGGTAGGAGAGGAAAACCTTGAAACAATCAGAAAAGATTGCTGATGAGGAAAAGGCGTGGTATTATAAGTCTGTTCTCCCGAGAAGATCCTCATGACATACATTGAGGGGTTTTTGAGCGTATACATGCAAGTTTTTATGACGTGTTCCCCTGACCAGGTCATGCTTGATTTATGTTAGAGAGATCAGGTTACACTGGTGCAGGCTCATCTCTTCCTTTGGAAAATAGTGTAGGTGATGAGATATTTTTCCAATAAAGCCAGGATAGAGTTTACCCTTAGCCATTTCGCGAGGTTATATCGGCTACTGCGCTACGAGGGTTTGATTGCTCTTTAGCATTGATCCACTCAAGCTCTTATTGTCGGTAGCGAAGAGGATAATGACTATGAAAGGATGAATCTGTTTGTTCATATTCGAATGATCGATGTCATTCCTAGAGAATTTTTTCCATTTCTTGAGAAATGGAACTTCTCACATAAGTGTCTTATCTGAACCATCATCGTTTTGACCGGAGGCAGGCTCCGTAATGATATTTATCCGTTCCACATTTGTAGCAACTCACTGGTCGCCTTACGAGGTCCCCAATTTAGCAAAGTGGTCTTGTAATCTAGCAGCTTGCTCGATTTATGATAGGCGCCGATGGTGAGATCTGTCCAAAACGAGATGGCAGGAGAAGCATCGTGGTAGGTGTCCAACCTTCGCTTTCTTGAAAATGGAACTTTTCTTGCGGGCTTATTTAACTCAATTGTTGTAGGTGCGAGGGTTCTTTTGAATTAAGGCCGTGTCCTCCAGCGGAAGAGGAGATATTACTAGCCTCGTGATCGAGGAGTGATAAAAAAAGAAAAGATGCTCCAGGGTGCGAAAAGGCTTGCAGTAAGACGACTCCTTTTCAACGGTTAAGGAGAAGCGATTTGGTCGATCATCCACCTTCCGGAAGCGTACACCAATAGCCTTCGGCGAGGTTCAACGACATGGCCTCATGGAGAGTTTTGACTAATGTAAGATTATTCCAACCTTGTACCTTTCTTTCTCTTCCTTCTTTTTAATTTAGCTTTCTTTCATAGGCCTTTGATAGGCTTAAATCCGAGCTGCTTCGTAGTGAAGCCCCGTTGCGCGAAGCTTTAAACGGGGAGAAATCCCTTAAACGTCTTTGTGCGGAAAATGAAAGAGCGTTGGTTTCCTTACGGCGCGATGTGGACCGGAGCTGGAGCTGTAAAATCTGCCTGGAGAAATAAGTACCCTGTATTTCATGTTGCTTGCACTCCCTTTTTCCCTTGGCATCTTGATGTTTTTATATTTCAGTTGTAGGACAAGGCGGAGGAGCTGGGGAAGCTCTGAGGTGAGGTTGGTCAAGCCAGACGCTAATTCAATGAGCTGCAGGCGCATGTATGTGCCCATTTTACGGCTAAAGAGAGTGCTCTGGTCATGGTTTCTGCTCTTGTGGTGCAAATCCAGACCGTTTGCACAAATGATTCTGCCCGAACGAATATGATTGCAGGGCTCTCATCCGAGTTTTCGAAGGCGAAGATCGAACTGATGAATGTCCGGGTCGAGGTTGCGATGAGCAATACCAGGGCGAGACAGAAAGGGGAGGCTTATTTGAAGAGCATTGCCGTTGCTAAAGCTAAACTAATAGAACCCTTGAGCGTGCAAGGAATGCAAGGAGTATGCGAGGTGAACATCCCTGAGGGAATTTCTCAAGGAGATTCATGACAGCGACTTTGATCTCTCAGGGAGATCGAGCAAGCCAAATGGGATGAGTATGATGCCAAATTCCTTCTTTTTGATGCTAAAGACGTCGAGGAGGGGGCCGCTAGGCCATAGTCACCGAGGGGGAATGTTTATTTCCTGCCTAATTCTTGTGTACATAGCTTTCATAATATGTTGTAGACGATACATTTTTTTCAGTGCCTATATGTGAAAAAAAGGGGAACCCCGCAATGTGTGTCTTCTATATTTCTGTTTGTCAAGATTTCAATCACGTCGATTCGACCTTTTAACTAGTAGGAATCTTTGAACCTGTGATGCGGCCATGAGGTTTGTTAGACTTGGGTTCACTCTCCAATTGGGCTTCGGCCCGAGCTCAATCAACCCTCAAGTGTTATATCTGCATGGGCTGGCAACAATGGCTCTTATGCTTTGGTTGAAGCGACCTATTATGTATGTGACCCTGAGGCTCATGAAGCTGGCCACGATGGATTTTATGATTTTTCCCTTAGGCGTGCATTAGTTAACTATTTTGGATTTGGTCTGCGAATTGGGTTACAACTCGAGCTCATTTTGATCCTCAAGCTTTCAAATTTTATGTTGGCGACGTTGGCTCTTACGCTTTTGGTCGTTGCAACCTTTTAATGTACGACCCTGAGGTTCATTTGGATGGCCACAATAGCTCTTACGATTTTACCCTTAGTCATATGTAGGCTTTATTTTCCTCTCGTTAAGGACTTCTTTAAATAATTTTTCCTGGCCCATTGTCAGTTCAGAAAGAACATCAATTCAAGTCTTTAGTGGCAATGTTCAAGTACCTCGAAAGGTTTAGCTCGTGGGATGAGTAGTTTGAAGCCATGTGATTTGGAGCTGACATGGTCGCAGCTCATTTTCTTGTTCAAGGGTAGCATGTTTTAACCGGTTCTTTTCGAAGTAGATTCGAAACAATGGCCTATGATTTCATAGCAATGGTCAGGCGTCCCCGAGTCGTGTTAATTTGGCTTGTGCAACCATATTGAATATAGTCATTTGTGTTTGGGTGGAGCCATTTTTCATCCTGAGTGTGGTAGTTTAGACGTCTACAATGAAGGTATGTCCTTTATGAAATCTTACAAATTTGGCATATAGACTAAACTTCGGGATTGAGTTTTATGCCTATTGTAAGGTCTTACAAAAGTTTCATGCCTGTTGAGGTCTTATAGGTTTTTCATGCCTGTTGAGGTCTTATAATTTTTTTCATACCTATTGAGGTCTTACAGTTTTTCATGACAATTGACGTATTACAGTTTTTTCATGCCTGTTGAGGTCTTATAATTCCTCTTGAGTTCTTATTGTTTTTGTTTATATGTAAAATGGATTTTGCCAGCCCGAGTTTGCCTGCTCAGAGTCTTACGGCCTGGTTTTCATAGTGAGTGGCGATTAGCAACAGTCTCCGAGTCATCAAGTTTTCTTAGGCTCGAGAGCCGTTACTCGTGAGCTTGGAATTTCCTCATAGAGGACTTATGATCATGGAGTTCCGACCTTAAGGCCATACATGTATCAACTTATTATTGCTAGTCTCCAAGTATTTTGAGACGTACTCGATGGAGGATCCTTGCTGTTAATATGCTAAATTTTCTTTGGAGTACGAGATGATTTTGGCAAAAGATATTCTTTGATTGCTTGGCGTAAATACATGTCGCTCTGTTGCTGTAACCCTGCCTTATGTGGACACGGTTTGATCGACTGTTTGGCCTGGCACATCATTTCCTATTGGAACCTCATTTGTCATTTCCTGGTACAGGGTTTATTACAAAAGAAACCCTGTAAGCTTATTGGGTCCTCCTTAGGCAGAGCGTGGACGTTTCCTCGTTAAAAACCTTTTTGGCAGAACCCTCTTTGAGATGAAATCTCGGCCAAAGGGAAAGAGTGCAATGGATGCCATTATGGCCTTAGGATCTTCGGGTTGAGTTAGCACTTTTGAACGCCCTGACAAGATGCCTGCATATGGGTTAGTGTAATATAACGAAGGAGGGAGGTGGTCATACCTTATCGCGGGATGCGCAGGTGGCGTTCCAAGGCCCGATGTGCCTTATTGTTTGGTGCAAAGGCTCTGCATGGTTTTCCGCTATGCTAAATTAGGCTTAGATAAATAAATGGTTTGATTACCCCTTGACTCTTTCAAGAGTGGAGATATTGGTCCGGGCACTAATTTACGTAACGTGAACACTTCCTTTGCTAGGTACTGCTCCCTGTTGATGGTTTTAATTTTATCCTTTCCTCGGAATTTCATGATTTGGAGAACACGGGACAATAACGACTTTATGCAGTTTATTTGTGGCCGTCTGAATAAGGCGTTTATACCTTGCGTCTCCTTTGACAACATGGAACTTAGCGTTTCGGTCTACGCCAACCATGCTGACTGAGAGAATGGTCTCTCCTCTCATCGTTTCGATCACCGTGTTAAACCCGCCAAAGACTTGAGTGGCGGGCATGATTTGGCCCGGTATTCCGAGCTTCTCTATCACCCTCGTCAAGCCACATGAAATAATGAGCTCTTGTTTTATTTGAAAGGAATTGAATGAGGAATAAGGTTTCCAGTTTATTGTTGTGAGGCTGGGGTGAGGTTTCAGAGCCTTCCTCACCAAATGTGAGGGTGTCTTTGGATACGTATCCCTGGGTCCATTTTTCTCTGGTGATGGACATTTTTATCCTCCTCATCACAAGTTCTTGTTAAGTTTTGTTGCTCCTCCATTATCATGGTAATATGTCGTGGCCCATTTGCTTGGTTCTTCTTGGCTGCCTTTCTTACTTGGCCCTGTAGCCGTGCTCATTATGTAGTCCACATACCAAGATGTTATTCCTCTGGGAAGGATCCAACGGAATAGGCCTGGGTCATTTGGTGTCCCTGGCTTTGCTGACGATTAACACAATGTCTAATATAGAAATGTTGAAGTTCTATTCAAATGGGTGAAGCGCCCCCGTTAGCCCGTGTCTCTGTCAAAGGAACCTCTATTGATGTCCCCCAGGGTTCTGTCCTTTGTTCACCTATCGATCGGTGCGAGGCGGATTGCGTCTTGGAGCATTTCTCTTATCACCGGGGTGTGGTTGGTACCTCTCTTTATTCGATTTTGACTCCTTCGCCAGGACTTTTCTCGGACATACAGAGCCTGAGGGGGCTCCCAGCTGGTCATCCTTGATCCTGATCTTCAACTGGTACCGATTGTGGATGTCCGACTAGGTTATAGCGAGATATTTGATCAGATTCTCTTTCAGCTTCCTTGAGGCCATCGAGCTTCGTTTATTCACGTGTTAAGTGAAGTCCTGCACCGCGTAGTCGTCAAAGATCATGGGTAGTTCCATTCGTTCTATTTGGAAACGAGATACGAATTCTCGGAGCATTTCATTCTCCCTCTACTTAATCTTGAATACGTTGGAATTCCTTGTTACTACCTTATTGGCACTGGTGTGCGCCTTTATGAAGGATTTTTCTAGCATGGAAAATGTATATATGGAGTTGGGAGCTAGGTTGTGATATCACATTACATCCCCCATTTGAGAGAGTTTCTCCAAATTTTTTCAGTAAGACAGCCTCGATCTCAATGTCCTTTATATCATTTCCTTTCACCGAACACATATAGAAAGTGACATGTTCGTTGGGATCCGAGGTCCCATTTTATTTTGGGATATCTAGCATTCTGAACTTTTTTGCAAAGGGTTTTGGAGTCGCTTCCTCTAAGAACGGCCATTGTACGAACATCTTTCAAATCTACACCCTTCAGGTCTGAGAGTGCGCCCAGGATTTCCTCGACTATGAAGTTATAAGTTTCAGCCTTCTTATCGATGGATGCTATCATTTTCTTATCTGACTCGATCTCTTTGGTGAGTTCCTCCAGCATTTTTATGATGGTAGGATCTGCTACTGATCAGTTTTTGCTCGATTTCTTCGGTACCTGTTCGGTCGGGGGAATAGTTTCCGGTGCAATTGTGTTGAGAGTCTTTGAGTGGCTTTGCAATTGAGCGATAGAAAACTGTTGTGCCTACAACATATCCAAAATAACATGAAGACTAACTTCCTATTCTTCCCAAGCTGGGGGTCTTTTAGGCTTCCTATTGATCGTCGTGTCGATGCTCCTGTCGGTGTGAGGGGTTTCATCAACCTGCTGCGCCTATTGAGAATCCACGTCCATTGGAATTAGTCCAAGTGCGTTGTCGAGGTTCTGCAGTGGCGCACCAATGATTGGAATTGCCACACCATTTTCTCTGTGGTTTCAAGGTTGTCATTTTCAACTATGTTTACCGAGCCAGATATTTTGACCTGAAATCAAAATCTTGGACAAGAAAAAGTGTGAAAGATAACTTGCGTTATGCAAGCAAGAAAATAATCACTATTATTTTTAGCCCCATAATGGACGCCAAATTGTTTACCCTTAAAATGGTAATAACAATTAAATTTGTTAATGGAATTGTAAAAATATGTGATCTACTTCTATGCTAGTTGTTAAGGCAATTAATGCTAGCTATGTGATGTTTTGACGATGCAATACGAACTAAAATACAGTTATAATTAAACAAGAGGCTTGTTATCTGAGCCTCAGACTGACAGATGAGGGGCCTCAAGGTCGATACCTTGGCTCGGGCTCAAGCTATTAGGGGTAATCAGGAAAGGACTAACAGTTAGGATTGTCGGCCCAAGTGCAGCTGAAGTTTTGAAGAATGCCAAATGAACTCAGTCATGGACCAGGTCTATCATGTGAGGCACAATGTTTATCAACCTATAAATGTGAGATACACATGGAGGAGATAAATCTCATTGATCAAGCAACAATATCTCTTGAACTGATCGATAAGGTTACCTATTGGATGAGGAGCGAAGGTCTCTTTATGAGAAGAGGACACAATCTGGATAAAGGATAGGGTTGGAGTTTGTGTTGTTCAGGGACTCATCTTCAATGGAATATCAGCAATTGAGTCTCAATCAAACTCTAATTACTAATTAAATAACAGTGATTTTTCTCTTTTACAGGTGTTGCACATATGCAGAAGTTAAACTAAATTGAGAGCAAAAGAGCAAGGCGATTTTGCAAGCAATTTATCTGAGATTTGAGTGTACACTCCTGAAGCTACTTGAACGGGATAGAAGAACATGTTCCATTGTGTTTTTTTCCTTTTATAGTTCAATTATTAGTAGGTGGTTTAACGTTGCACATTTCCAGCTTTCATAGAAGCATTTGTAATAGGTACTTTGAGTGTTCAAGTTATAGGCTAACTTGAAGGTGTCGTAACAGTTGAGGCTGTGTGCGACATAAGGATTAGAGTTAATCCTTATGTTTACAAAGAGTTTTGTGTATGCTATTTTGGCTCAATAATTTTTGTGGAACTTTGGGAAAATCCTATCGAGTAGTAGGTCGTGTTTTTTTCCACCTTTTGACCGAGGTGTTTTCCACGTAGAAATCCTTGTGTTCTTTACTTTATGTACTTTTAATATCACAAACAATAGTAGTTAGAACACCTAGAAGTACCCGGTTCTTTTAGAGCAAAAATTGGGTACCACACAAATCACTACCCTCTTATGTGGTATTGATATTTTAAACATCAATTGGTATCATAGCGGGTTATCTTTGAAGAGGCTAAGACCTTAGGAAAAGATAATCATGAGTGCAACACCTGGGAACTGGGAAGGGAAATCCACTGCAAGGCCTCCACTTTTAAATGGACAATACCATTCCTGGTGAAAGAACAAGACGAAGGATCATATCATATGAGAAGACTATAAACTCTGGGACATAGTGACTGATGGTCCTTTAGCAACTACAATGAAGAATGAGGAAGAAGTGGATGTACCAAAGACTAGGGCTGACTGCACTACTGAAGACCTGAAAAAGTGGGACAAAATGCCAAGGCCAAGAAATGGATTATTTATGGACTAGGTCCATATGTGTATAGTAGGATCTAAAGTTGTACTACTGCTAAGAAAATTTGGGACACTTTGCAATGGATCATGATGGAACACCTCAAGTGAGAGGAATACTGTTGTATTCTCAATATGAGAATTTTACTATGAAAGAAGGAGAAACTGTCCAAGATATGTATACTAGGTTTACTTCACTGACAAATTAACTTAAGTCTCTTGGAAAGATTATTCTTGAAGAAGACAAGGTTGAGAAAATTTTGACAAGAGTTTTTCCAGTCGCATGGGAGAGAAAAATCACTGCTATTCAGGAATCTAAGAACATTGCTACCCTCAAGCTGGATGAGCTGATTGGAAATATTACTTCCTATGAATTGAGAAGGAAAACCATGAAGATGGATACACTCAAAAGAAGATAAGCCTAGCTCTCATAATTGCTGAAGGTTCAGATCTGGAGGATGATGAGATGACTATGATCACTAGAGATTTCAAAAAGTACGCGATGAGAGGAAATGGTTCTTCAAGAGGTACAACCTTCAACAAGCCAAGGGCCCTGAGAAACGCACCTATGAGGATTGCTACAAGTGTGATAACAATGATCACATGATAAGAACTTTCCACAATGGGAAATTGAGTGGAAGAAAGAAAGGGCTGAACGAAGGAATAGGAAGAAGGAACATGTTCAACTAATAAGGAACAAAGGTTCAACCAAGGCTATGTCACTTCCGGGGGAGAAACTTCAGATGAAGACTCAGAAGATGAAGCTGAAGACGAGCAAGCACTTATGGCCATCAGAGAATCAGATGATGAACAAGAGGTAAGTATCCTTCGTCTCAAAGACAAGATTAATTTTTTGTTTAAACAAAGGTTGGCTGAGCTATTATTAGACTTCACTGATGAGTTTGAGATAATTAACAATGAGAAGAAAGGTCTGTCTTGGGAATGTGTGTTCCTAAAATAAAAATGCAGAAGTCTAGAGTCTAGGGCTAATGAGAGCGTTAGCAAAAATGCTGAGTTGAAGAACCAGATTCTAGAACTTGACAACATTGTACTAGAAGTTAGGTCTGAGAACTAAAAACTAAAACTGGGAACAAGAAAGAAGAAACAAGAAAGTTGATCACACATATCTCACTCTAGAGGAAAATTTGGGAAAACTAAAAGGTGAGTTGTATAAGAAAGATGAATTGATTAAAGTCCTAAAGAAAGATCTAGGAAAAGTGAAACATGACATAGAAAACTTGCAAATGGAACAAGGCTTCTGATGCACCTTCTTGGTTGCAAGAGCATCATAGTATCAAAAAAAAAAAACTTGGATATGGGACTCAAGCTCCAAAATGGGACCCTAAAAGCAAGTACCTCACACTTCCTGAAAATAAAATCTGCACATATTGTGTCAAGACTGGCCATTACAAAAATGAATGTAATGCTAAAGAAAAGGTCAGTCAAAAGAACAAAGCCTTTATTCAAGAGAAAAATAAGCTGCCTGTGTGGGCAAGAAGGAATCTGATACATCTTTTTGCCAATAGAAAGGTACCCCAAACTAGTTTGGGTTCCTAAGACTAACCGCTGATTTCCTTTTGCAGGTCCAAGTGAAAGGGAGGAGCCGAATATGGTATATGGATAGTGGCTGCTCAGAACATATGACTGGGAACAAGGACCAGTTCCTTTCACTAGAGGCCTTAAAAGGAGGTAATGTCTCCTTTGGTATTGGACAGAAATGTGAGATCTTTGGGGTTTGAAAGGTAGGCAAGAGAGATTCTCATTCCATAGAGAATGTCTACCTGATATATGGTTTGAAATAAAGCCTAATAGGTGTGTCACAACTGTGTGACAGAGGTAACCTTGTAGCTTTCACCTCTACCAAATACTTTGTGATTAACCTTACAACTAACAAGATTGTTTTGCAAGGAAAAAGAGTTAGGAGTATTTACATTTTAGATTTGTCCACTCTTTCAGAAAATAAACTTACTTGCCTAAGTGTGTTGTTTATTGATCTCCTCCTATGGCACAAAAGACTTGGTCATGCCAGTCTAAATCAGCTAAACAAATTAGTTTCCAAGGTATTGGTCAAAGAATTACCCAACATCAAGTTCAAGGAAGACAAAGTTTGTGAGGCATGTGCAAGGGGGGAAGCATATAAGATCATCCTTTAAAACCAAGAAAATGGTAAGCACGTCCAAGTCGTTGGAGATGGTTCATATAGATCTTTGTGGTGCAATGAGAACTATGCGCAAGGTGGAAGAAACATGTAATGGTACTTGATGATTATTCTAGATTTACATGGGTACTATTTCTAACATCTAAAGATGAAGCATTTGATATGTTCACTACTTCTATTAGAAAAACTCCAAAACAATTAGGAAATCAACTTGCACCCATTAGGTCTGATTAGGGAACAGAATTTGAAAATGCAAAATTTGCTGAATACTGTGATGAAAATGGTATAGATCATAACTTCTCTGCCCCTAGGACTCCTCAGAAAAATATAGTAGTTTAAACAAAGAACATTACCTTTGAGGACATGGCTAGGACCATGCTTCTTTCTAGTAAATTACCTCACAGCTTCTAGGCAGAGGCTGTGAACAGTGCATGCTATATAATCAATAGATGCATGACTAGACCTCTTATTGAGAAGATTCCTTATAAGTTACTTAAAGGGAGAAAACCAAACATATCCCATCTTAGAGCATTTGGTTGTAAGTTCTATGTGCACAATAATGGAAAATACTCCCTAGGTAACTTTGATCCCAGAAGTGATGAGGGGGTATTCTTGGGATATTCTCCACATAGAAAAGCATATAAAGTGTTCAATAAAAGCACTTTGTGTGTAAAAAAAAGTGTACATATAGTATTTGTTGAAACAAACATTCTTTCTAAGAGACAAGAACACGAAGATGAAGCCATTGGACTGGTAAAGGAATTGACTGAATCCTCAGCATAAGTCAAAATGGCACCAAAAGAAGGAACATGTGATGGAACAGGTGCTTTCAGTCAAGGCAACCTAATAGGGGGAACTAATTAAGAAGTTGAATCAAACTCCCTAAAAGAACCTGTTCCTCAGCAACAGAACATGGGAGAGTTATCTAGCCAAAATCAGTTGGTTATGAAATCTCACAAGTATCAAAGTTCTCATCCCATTAAGAACATTATACTGATCCAACATGTGGAGTTACAACTAGATCCCAACTAAAGAATCTATTTTCTTTTGATATTTTTTATCACTTATTGAACCTAAATATATTGTTGAGTCTTTGCAGAATGTAGATTCATTTAATTCAATGTTGATGAACTGAACTAGTTTGAAAGAAGTCAAGGTTGGCATCTAGTTTGAGGATCCAATGGAAAATAAGTTATTGGTACAAAATGGGTCTTCAAAAACAAACTTGATGAAGATAGAATAGTTACAAGAAACAAAGCAAGGCTGATGGTTCAAGGTTACAGCCAAGAGGAGGGCATAGAATATGATGAGATATTTGCTCAAGTTGCAAGACTAGAGGAAATCAGACTCCTCATAGCCTTTACATCACATATGTAATTCACTCTCCGTCAGATGGATGTCGAAAGTGCCTTCCTGAATGGCTACGTAAAGGAAAAAGTGTTTGTGAAACAACCTCCAGGGTTTAAGAGCAAGGAATGTCCTAAGCATGTGTACAAGTTAGACAAAGCTCTCTATGGGCTCAAGCATCCCCTAGGAGCTTGGCATGAACGACTATCCAAATTCCTACTGGAGCATGGTTACAAAAGAGGTAAAATTGATAATACCTTATTCTTAAGGGAAAAGGGTAAAGATCTCCTTATCTTGCAAATATATGTTGATGATATAATATTTGGGGCCACTACTGATAGGCTGAGTAAGGACTTTGCAAAACTAATGAGGAGTAAGTTTGAAATGAGCATGATGGGTGAGCTTAACTTTTTTAAGGCTTGCAGATCAAACAAAATCCAAATGGAACCATGATCCATCAGCAGAAATATACAAAACAGCTAATCAAAAAGTTTAAAGTGGAGGAATCTAAAGAAATAGACATACTCATTGTAACTGCCACTAAATTAGATGTTGATGAACCTGGTTCATCAGTTGATCAAAAGTTGAATAGGGGTATAATTGGTTCACTATTGTATGTTACTACAAGCAGATCTGACACGGTTTTCAGTATAGGGCTTTGTGCTCGTTTTGAGGCAAATCCAAAAGAGTTCCACTTGACTGCTGTTAAGAGGATATTAAGATATCTGAAAGGCACCAACGATCTATGTCTTTGGTATCCCAAGGGTAGTAATTTCAATCTAGTAGGATATGCTGATGCTGATTATACAGTTTTCCTAGTGGATATTTAGTGCACCTCATCTTTGGCACACTTCCTTGATTCATGTCTTGTGTCATGAGCTACCAAAAAGCAAAATTCAGTGGCCCTATCTACTGCTGGAGTTGAGTATGTTGCTGCTGCTTCTTTTTTTGCTCAATTTCTATGGATCAAATAACAACTGGTAGATTTCGAATTAAAGTGGGGTATATTCCAATATTCTGTGATAACACTAGTGCTATAAGTATGACAAAGAACCATGTTCATCATAAAAGGACTAAGCACATAGATGTTAGACACCACTTCTTAAGAGATAACTATGAGAAAGGATTGATTTCAACAAAATTCTGTGCTACCGATAAATAAATAGCTGACATTCTCACTAACGCACTGAGTGGAGAAAACTTTGAGAGGAAAATATTGGAATTAGGGATGATTAAGATCACCTAATAGGTCTAGTTCAGAATGCACAATGAAAAAAATAAAAAAACAATTATTTAGTTAGGAGTTCTAACTTTGTGTAAATATCTAGATCAAATCTTACTCAATTTCATACTTTATACTCCTGTGACATGTAAAGATATGACTCACTGATTTCTTACTAAGTTTCTTCTATTTTGGCATTTGAGACATGTTCAAGAGAGTTCTATGTGAAGAGCCTAGTTTATCAGTATGTGTTCCTATGAAATGCTCAAGTATGTTTTATATACTTTGCACAATTAGAAATATTAATTATCTAATCATGAGAAGATGTTCTACATTCGTCAAATTCTCAAAAATTCTATCCGTTGAGCATTGAACCAGTTTCGTTCCCATAGAACTTTAAAAATCAAATTTGCCTAAAATCTAGTGATGCCTAATAATCACTAAGAGACTGGAATTAAACCTTGATTAGACTTCTAATTGACCTTTGAAAAAGCTACAATTACTGTATTTAAGACTAATTGTCTTTAAATATACACCACACCTCTTCTTCACAATTCCATATCCGTCAAAATACTTCTCAAGTTTTAATCACCCTTCTTCTCCATAATTCCCAATTTTTCTCAAGAAATAAATTCACCATGACTAACCCCCAAGATAATACTAGCACTCCCCCACAAGTATCCCCTTCTGATACATCCTCATCCACTCCCCCTAGTGAAACTCCAAAATCTAGGTTTCGTAGGTAGAAAATGTTGGCTAGAAAAACTGTAGCATCTGGAGCACTAAGGAAAGTTCGAAATGAGAAATTAAAGGATAGCCAGATGAAGGAAAGCCCTGCAAGAATCTAACTCCAGCTCTGAGTCTGAAGCTTTTATTTCTGCCAGTGAGAGAGAAGAACATGGGTCTTCTGACAGTGACAAAATTCAAGAAGCCCCTGGTGACGTAAGTTCGTGTGTGATATTTTCTTCTGTGGTTGAATCATAGAAAATAAGTTTATTCTAGTTGGTCCTGCTATATATGTAAAGGTTGTTGAATCAAGTAGGAGATAAGGTATAAAGAAATGTAAAGAGAGAGAGGGAGCAAGTAGTGATGAGAGGGGAAATGGGAAAGAGAAGGTTCTTGCTATCTGTGGAGGGGTTGAAGAAAGTGGCATCAAGTCAGGAGGAAGTGGCTCTGGGGAGGCGGCTGAAGGGCTATTTCATCTAAGCAAGCAGTGAGATGAACCTGGTTCATATGCTGAGGAAACCCTAGCTGACCTTCTGAAAAGGGTTGGGGCGAGCTATGATCTGAAGAATCGCAAAACTTCTTCACAAAGGGCTCCAACTGCTTCCAAGCCAACCAAGAAAAGCAAAACTTCATCCCCAAAACCTACTGTCCCTTTAGTGCCCAAGAGAAGAGCTACTAGAAGTAGAGTCAAACCAAGTAAAGTTTAATTACAAAAAGCTCTGGAAGAAAGCACTAATAAGAAAAAGGAGAAGGGAAAAGCAAGGTTATCGAAATTTCTGAGGCAGCAGAAGAAGAGGAGATGGAAATGATCCATCAAGAAAGGGGAATAACTATAGAGGTTCCTCCATTCAAACCTAAAAATTCCAAGACCTCTTCTAAGAAGTCTTCCTCTGAACATGTACCTGCTGAACCCTTTTTAGCCAAAAGAACAAGATCTGCAGTAAAAGGCAAGGAGGTAAAAATTACCGAGGAAGATCAAGAATGGAGTGGAGAAGAAGAAGAGGAATATGAGAAAGAACAAGACAAGTTTTCCATCTTTGGTAGAAGAAAGTTTTTGAAAGGAAGACTGTTTAGAGACATGGATGAACCAGGAATGAAAAGATTGGTGGATGCTTTAGCTGCACAAGGCTGAAAGGACATGGTCTATGAAATGGATGGGAGGCTGGCTAGGATGGAATTGATTGAGCTGATGGAAAATGCAACTGCGAAGGATGGGGTAGTCACCAGCCCGGTGAAAGGAGTAAAAGTGGAGTTTAATGCACTCATACTGGGTGAGATTCTAGATATGCCTAGTGAAGGGTATGATGATTATACAAGGCAAAGGTGGCCATGTCTAGATTCTCTCCCTACTTTTCTTCAAATCATTAGGAATTTCTGTGATGCTACAACTGCTGATGATGTGCTTGAGGCCAGATTCGTATAAAAAAGTGAGATGAGGCACGAGCACAAGGTTTTTTTTTGAGTTTGTCAACAAGTGTCTACTGCCCGGATAGGAGAGAAAACACAGTGACAACTACATAGACCTGGTTCTTATGGAGTGTCTTATGATATCAATGCAGATCGATATGCCTGCTTTTATTGTCAAATTTCTTGATAGGACCATCAATGGCTCCAAGGCTCATTCCACTCCATGTAGGTTCATACTGACTACTGTTCTGGGCAGGCTGAATGTGCCTTTGAAGAAATGGGAGATGGCACTCTTCTAGCTTGTGACTATCCAGTCAATGCAACTCCAAAACCTGATTCATCTTTGAAAACACCTATCAACATCAAGGTTAGGGATTTGGTTCAAGAATGTGGAACTAAGAATGCTGAAATTGCTAGGGTCTATGCTCGTGTATCTGAATTGGAAAATGAAAGAGATGGCCTTAGAACTGAGCTAGAAAAAGAAAAGGAGAAGAGTGATGGAATGCTTTAGAATATGCTCAACCTTCTCCAATCTCAACCCTCGAGTTCCTCAAAGCCTTAGGTCTTCCAGTTCTTGTCTTCTGAATCAGTCTAGTACCTCAGTGACCTCAATTAGGGATTTTTTCTGTTTTTTGATCATGTTTTGGAAGTTTTTTCTTTCATTTTGTGGTTTGTTTGTGGAAGCATATCCTTATTAATGGCAACTGCTGTTTCTCTTGTTCTATGAAGATTCTGATCTTAATAGTATAAATATGTTTGTTGATTATTGATAAATTGACCCATGTTTTCACTTGAAGTTGCCCAAGTGGCCGTAAGTAATTATTAAAATGTAGAATTCACAATGTATGCAACTTTCTGATGATGCCAAAAGGGGGAAGAGATATTTTTCTTTACTCTTTATTCTGAATAATGTGATATTTATAACCTGATTAAACCTGCTCCTTGACGATAAATTAAAAAACATTCTAAGTTAAGTCTTGATTGTTAAGATGAGTTCATATAGGTTTTTTGATCAGTAAAAGCACAGAGTTTTTCATCATCAAAAAGGGAGAATTTGTTTTTCCAAGTTCAAGTAATGTTTTGACGAATGACAAATGAACTCAGTCATGGACCAGGTCCATCATGTGAGGTACAATACTTATCAACCTATACATATGAGATACATGTGAAGAAGATAAGTCTCAGTGATCAAGCAGCAATATCTCCTGAACTGATCGAAAATGTTACATATTAGATGAGGAGAGAAAGTCTCCTTATGAGAAGAGGACACAATCCGGATAAAAGGATAGGGTTGGAGTTTGTGTTGTTCAAGGACTCAACTTCGTTGGAAGATCAGCAATTGAGTGTCAATCAAACTCTAATTACTAACTCATTAACTAGCATTGATTGTTCTCTTTTATATGCATTGAACATACGCAGAAGTTAAACTAAAATGACATCAAAAGAGCAAGGTGATTTTGCAAGTAATTTATGTGAGATTTGAGTGTGCACTCCTGAAGCTACTTGAACGAGATAGAAGAACCAGATCCATTGTGTTTTATTATTCTAGTTCAATTGTAGTAGGTGGTTTATTGTTGTACCTTTCTAGCTTTCATAGAAGCATTTGTAATAGGTACTTATAGTGTTTAAGTTATAGGCTAACTTGAAGGTGTCGCAACAGATGAGTCTGTGTACTACACAGGGATTAAAATTAATCCTTAGGTTTACAAAGAGTTTTCTATTTGCTATTTTGGCTTAGTAATTTTTGTGGAAGTTTAGGAAAATCCTACTGAGTAGTAGGTTGTGGTTTTTTTCACCTTTTGATCGAGGTGTTTTTCACGTAAAAATCCTTGTGTTCTTTACTTTATGTACTTTTAATATCGTAAACAGTAGTAGTTAGAACACATAGAAGAACCAGGTTCTTCTAGAGCAAAAATTGGGTACCACACTAATCACCCTCCCCTCTTGTATGGTATTGATATTTAGAACATCAAGGATATTATTAAAGGGGTATCTCTATGGCCAATATTGAGCAATAAATAAGAACAAGTATGAAAGCAACAGATGAAAGAGGCAACCTCGAGGGAGTAAGTTAGAGAGAAAAGAGAAAGAGAGAGAGAGAGAGAGAGAGAGAGAGAGAGAGAGAGAGAGAGAGAGAGAGTTGTTATTGATCTTGTGTAGAATAGTTGGAGAAACAACAACCCTTACAAACTGGTGAGGATCCTCTTTATATAGGAGGGAAAATAGTACAAAATGCATTAAGTTAAAAGATATAGAGATGTGATGGCTAGACATGAAATTAGACTCTACTGGTGCTATCTGCTTGCATTGGGAATTCACCGCCTTCGGGATCATTGTTGGGTTGAGCGCAAATGAACCTCGAGGTAGAGAACTCGATTGCAACTCCACAGCCTCGAAATATCAATATGACTCCCTGAAAACACCTTATTAGCAAGAAATCAGATCCTCTGATTTCACTGTATACATATATAAACATATAAATCCTATACTCTCTTTTCAAAGTATATATACAATCCCTCTTCTAAGCACAAGTAGTCGTCAAAACAAGACTTAGGATAGTTTCAAACCTTCAAGCACTGAACTAAGAAGAAGGTAGACATTGACTTCCCTAAACCTGGTCTAAGTCCTAAGGAGCTAACTCAACTAGACTTTAGGGGATGCCTAATACCTTCCTCTTAAAAGAACAAGAGTTCTTATGCGAATCTCACCAGTTAGTAGACTAATAGGATAAAAATCTAATAAACAAATAGGTACCCTAGTATACCTTAAAATATTAGAGGGCGACACTCTTTTTTGTCAATAAGAAAAAATCACTAGTCGAACCTTGTTTTGACTCGTGCAAAATAGGGTGCAATACCTTTATGTCGCTGCATGCGTATCTCATTCACCACACAACAATCAACTACACCCCATGTGCACATATTCCACCACAATGCCCAATAAACAATAGCAAAGCCACAACAACACATAACCTATGGCTCAACAACAATATGAACAATAATTTCAGCAATATCACAAGGGTATGAGGAGTGAACAATAGTAAGAGTGCATCAAATAACAAATAATTCCAAATTCAAGGAATATTAATAACCTAAGGTCTAATCCGGTCAATTACAGCATATACTCTCCTGTACACACTCATCACTTATGTGCACGTCGTTCCATATAATAAAACTAATGCAATTAGACCAAATCCTAAGGGGAAGTTTCCCCCACACCTGGAAAGATACTTACCTCAAATAGACCAATTGAATACTCTAAAAGTGCTCTTTTCTTAAAGTTCACCTCCGCTTGGCTCCAATATATCAAAAAATAACTTAATATTTATCAAATGATGCAAGAGAAATGAATTTCAATTAATAAACTTAAGATCTTTACACATTTTTCAAAATATCAACAAAAGCCAACACTTGACCTGCCTGGTAAAAACCAAATTCGAAGGGCAGCTCTCGACTACACATATCCCCGAGAGCCCATATATGTGTTTGGCTTTTAAATCGGAGTCGAATTTGACTCTTAAATCTTAAATTTTTATTTTTCAAAATCTAGTAAAACAAATCTCCAAAAATTCTCTTTGAATTATCATGATTTAGATGTTAAATCTCATAAATAATCATGTTATATAATAAAATATTAGTCAAAATCAAGTATCTAATAGCTTTGTATGAAAATCTCCTTTTAAAATTGTCTCCCACAGAGTCTAGGGCTCCAACATTTGACAAAATGAGACTAACACCCGAAATCCCAACATTTTATTCAGATGCGGATGTTGCAAATGAGACATGGGGTTTGAAACCCTTACAAATGGAGAACAACTATTTCAAAAGTGGTACATAGTGATCCCAGGAAATGTTACAAAAACGACCCTGACTTTGCATTGGCTAAGTCAGGCACCTTCGTAAAAGCGATTCGATAATTGCAAAATCGATCACCCCTTCTTAGTTCCTCAATCACAAAAGTGATCAAAAGTTCACAAATGCCAATGTTGCAGCCCCCATGCCCACCTTGCAAATGCGAGGTCCATAAGTGCAAACATGAACTCGCATTTCTGAGACTTTCAATATTAACCCTACACTCTCAAAACTTGAATTCTCTCAAAAGTCTCTGAAATGCCTTCGAAACTTAGTCGAGCCCCCTAGGATCCACACTAAATATCTACACAAGTCAAAAAATACAAACACACATATGAAAAGCTTCAAATGGGGAAACATGGCTCAAATACACAAAACAATTGGTTGGGTAGGGGAAACATTCTCCCCTTTTAAACAAATGTTCATACTTGAACCAGCATAGAGACATAATTGAAGTGCTAAAAGATAAGGATAACATCTCCACATATCATGCTCGGTCTCCTTATTCGTCTCCTCGACCTACTGACCTCTCCACTGAACCTTTATCAATGTAATATTATTCGACCTCAACTTTAACACCTTCCTATCCAAGATAGCCACCAGCTCCGCAGCATATGTCAAATCCTTGTCCAATTGCACGAAGCTGAAATTTAACAGAAACGATGGATCACTATAGTGTTTTTAGACCATGAAATCATGAAACACAGGGTGAACTCCAAGTTAGGTTGGTGTCAATGTAATTCTGGAGGCCATATCATCTAATCTCTCAAAAAAATCAAAAGGACCAATATGTCGAGGTATCAACTTGTGATTCTTCTCAAACCTCATCAGATCCTTTATGGGTGAAAAACTGAGCAGACTTCGTCAGTCTGTCCATAATAACCCACACGTCATCAAATCTCCTCAAGGTCCATGGAAGTCCAACTACAAAATCCATAGAGATACGTTTCCACTTCCATTTCAAATATTAGGCCTCTGAAGCAAACCAATCAATATCGGATGCTCGTACTTAACCTGCTGGTAGTCCGAACACCGAGCCACATGCTCTGTTATATCTTTCGTCATTCTTATCCACTAGTAGTGCTCTTACAAATCATGGTACATATTTACGGTGCTCAGATGAACAGAATACCGTGAATTATGGGCCTCCTCACGAATCACTTTTCATAACCTATCAATATTGTTCACACAAATCCGTCCCTGAAGCCTCAACACCACTTCATAACCAATAGTCACCTCCTTGGCATCACCGTGCTATAATGTTTCCTTAAGGACAAGAAAGTGAGAATCATCATACTAATATGCCTTCATACGCTCAAACAAAGAAGACCATAAAACTATACAAGCAAGAACCTGACTAGGATTCTAAACATCCAACCTTATGAACATGTTTGCCAAAGATTGAACATCCAAAGCTAACGATTTCTCCCCAACTAGAATAAAAGAAAGAATCCCCATGCTCTCAACCTTCTTACTCAACGTATCAGCCCTTACATTTGTCTTCCTAGAATAATAAACAATGGTGATATCATAGTCTTTTAGTAGCTCCAACCACTTTGATTGCCTCAAGTTCAGATCCTTTTTATTGAATAAGCATTGTAGACCCATGTGATCCGTGAATACCTCACAAGACACACTATAGAGATAGTGCCTTCAAAAATTAAGCGCGTGAACAATGGCTGCAAACTCCAAATCATGCACTAGGTAGTTATTTTCATGGGGCTTCAACTTAGACGAAGCACAACAAATCACTCCAGCCTCCTGCATCAACACATACCCAATGCCAATCGGTGAAGCATCACAATAGACTGTATTAGAACCCCACTATGAAGATAAAACCAAAACTGGAGTTGTAGTCAAGGCAACCTTAAGCTTCTGAAAGCTCTCCTCGCACACATCAGACCATCTAAATGGGGAAACCTTCTGATTCATCTAGTAAAAAGAGCTGTGATGGATGAAAACCCTCCATGAAACGATGATAATACCCAGCCAAGCATACTCCAAATCTCAATAGTGGTAGGAAGAATGTGCCAACTTTGAAATGAGTCAATCTTCTTTGGATCTACCTTAATCCCTTAACCGAACACCACATGATCCAAGAATACTACCGAATAGCGCAAAAATGCGCACTTGGAGAATTTATCATATAACTTTTTTCTCCCTTAAAATCTGAAAAACAATCCTCAAGTGCTGCTCATGATCCTCCCAACTACGAGAATACCCCAAAATATCATAAATGAACCCGATGATTTAGGAATAAAGATAATACTAAATATAATGTTCATTAAGTGTACAAAACTTGCCAGGGCATTGGTCAGTCCAAAAGACATTAGAAGAAACCCATAGTGATAATAGCTTGTCCGGAAAGCCGTTTGAGAAATATCTGAAGCCCATATCATCAATTGATGGTACCCCGATCTTCAAATCAATCAGTGAGAATACCTTAGCACCATGAAGCCAATCGAACAAATCATAAATACGTGGTAGTTGGAACTTGTTCTAAATTATAAAATTATTCAGCTGCCTATAGTCAATACATATCCTTAGAGATTTATCTTTCTTCTTCACAAAAATAGAACTGGAGCACCCTAAGATGAGACACTCAGTCTGATGAAACCTTTATCAAACAACTCTTAAAGTTGTTCCATTAATTCCTTTAACTTCATTGGTGCCATGCGATATAGTGAAATAGAGATAGGCTGAGTGCCTGGCATCAAATCAATTCTAAAATAAATATCAATTTTAGGAAAAATGCCCGGTATATTTGCTGGAAACAAATCTAGAACACTTTTACTACCAGGATTAACTTAAACGTAGGAGTATCAGTAACAACATCCCTAAAAAGTCAAAGTATGCCAAGCATCCCTTCTCAACCATCCGTTGTTCCTTCAGGTAAGATACCACCATACTAGGAATGTGACTTAACGAACCTCTACACTCTAATCTTGTTATCCTCGGCATAGGCAATGTCACAGCCTTGGTGTGATAATCAAGAATAGTGTGATATGACAACAACCAATTCAATCCAAAGATCACATCAAAGTACACCATATTGAGTAGGAGAAGGTTAACCCTAGTCTTAAAACCCATGATAGTAACCAAACATGAATGATAAACATATAGTACCACAATAGAATCTTTAACATGCATAGAAACATAAATAAAGATACTCAAATAATCATTAGACATATACAAATATGAAGTAAAATAGGATTACACATACAAATAAGTGGAACCCCGATCAAATAAAATTGATGCACCTCTATGATAGAATAGAACAATACATGTGATGACAAAATCTGATGCAATAGTCTAAGTTCTACTAAGGAAAGCATAACAACCTATCTTGTTGTGTAGGTGAAGTAGCAATTGGTTAGAAACCATAGCCTGAGTACCTGGTAGAGGTCCATCCCTCCAAAGTCTGGGACAATGTTTCACTATGTGTCTAGTATAACACACTCAAAACAACCTCGTTGTGGGTATGACTTCTAGTATTGAGTCTAACTAGGGCAACTAGAATAGTCGATGTAGGAACACCGCACAAAAGGTGCACCAGAAGATAGTTGTCCAAAATGAGTACTCCCTGAATAGTTGGAACACTGTGAGTAGCCTGAAACGCAGACTGAACTAGTCGACTAGCAAAACCTGTACCATGATGAGCTGACACTACAAAGCGGGTACCACTAAATCCTCTGAAATATCGAGGCTTCTGAAAGCTCTCCTCGCACACATCAGACCATCTAAATGGTGAAACCTTTTGAGTCATCTAGTCAAAGGAGCTGTGATGGATGAAAACCCTCCATGAAACGATGATAATACCCAACCAAGCATACTCCAAATCTCAATAGTGGTAGGAAGAATGGGCCAACTTTGAAATGAGTCAATCTTCTTTGGATCTACCTTAATCCCTTCACCGAACACCACATGATCCAAGAATACTACCGAATAGCGCCAAAATGCACACTTGGAGAATTTATCATATAACTTTTTCTCCCATAAAATATGAAGAACAATCCTCAAGTGCTGCTCATGATCCTCCAAACTACGAGAATACCCCAAAATATCATAAATGAACCCGATGATTTAGGAATAAAGATAATACTAAACACAATGTTCATTAAGTGTACAAAACTTGCCAGGGCATTGGTCAGTCCAAAAGACATTAGAAGAAACCCATAGTGACTATAGCTTGTCCGGAAAGCCGTTTGAGAAATATCTGAAGCCCATATCATCAACTGATGGTACCCTGATCTTCAAATCAATCATCGAGAATACCTTAGCAGCATGAAGCCGATCGAACAAATCATAAATACGTGGTAGTTGGAACTTGTTCTTAATTATAAAATTGTTTAGCTGCCTATAGTCAATACATATCCTTAGAGATTTATCTTTCTTCTTCACAAATAGAACTGGAGCACCCTAAGGTGAGACGCTCAGTCTGATGAAACCTTTATCAAACAACTCTTAAAGTTGTTCCTTTAATTCCTTTAACTTCATTGGTGCCATGCGATATAGTGAAATAGAGTTAGGCTGAGTGCCTAGCATCAAATCAATACTAAAATAAATATCCATTTTAGGAAAAAGGCCCGGTATATTTGCTGGAAACAAATCTAGAACACTTTTACTACCAGGATTAACTTAACTGTAGGAGTATCAGTAACAACATCCCTAAAAAGGCTAAGTATGCAAAGCATCCCTTCTCAACCATCCGTTGTTCCTTCAGGTAAGATACCACCATACTAGGAATGTGACTTAGCGAACCTGTACACTCTAATCTTGATAACCTCGACATAGCCAATGACACAATCTTGGTGGGATAATCAAGAATAGTGTGATATGACAACAACCAATTCAATCCAAAAATCACATCAAAGTACACCATATTGAGTAGCAGAAGGTTAACCCTAGTCTTAAAACCCCTTATAGTAACCAAACACGAAAGATAAACATATAGTACCACAATAGAATCTTTAACATGCATAGAAACATAAATAGGGATACTCAAATAATCATTAGTCATATACAAATATGAAGCAAAATAGGATTACACATACAAATAAGTGGAACCCCGATCAAATAAAATTGATGCACCTCTATGATAGAATAGAACAATACATGTGATGACAAAATCTGATGCAATAGTCTCAGTTCTACTAAGGAAAGCATAACAACCTATCTTGCTGTGTAGGTGAAGTAGCAATTGGTTAGAAACCATAGCTTGAGTACCTTGTGGAGGTCCATCCCTCTAAAGTCTGGGACAATGTTTCACTATGTGTCTAGTATAACACACTCAAAACAACCTCGTTGTGGGTATGACTTCTAGTATTGAGTCTAACTAGGGAAACTACAATAGTCGATGTAGGAATACCGGACAAAAGGTGCACTAGAACATAGTTGTCCAAAATGAGTACTCCCTGAATAGTTGGAACACTGTGAGTAGCCTGAAACGCAGACTGAACTAGTCGACTAGCAAAACCTGTACCATGATGAGCTGACACTACAAAGCGGGTACCACTAAATCCTCCGAAATATCGAGGCCTTGTGGCCTCCCTATCCCTTTTCTCCTGGTCGCGGATACGCTCCAACCTTATAGCAATCTCCACAACCTACTGAAATTGAGTATCAATCTCTAACGCCCGTACCATCCCAAATTTGACACCGTTATCGAGTACCTCAAAAAATTTACGGACTCTTACTCGAATAATGGAAACTAAATAAGGTGCATGATAATATAACTAACTAATAGCATACTCAGAAAAAATCAAAGTCTCCTGGTGTAACTACTAGAACTCGATGCGAAATACATTCCCAAGGGTCTGCGGAACGAACTCCCTCAAAAAGAGACCTGTGAATTGAGCCCAAGTAAGTGGTGCTGCGCCAGCTAGCGTACATTCCTCATAATCTTGCTGCTATTTGTATGCCAAACTCGTTGGTTGGAATGTAATAAGGGTGAATCCACTCATATCAGATATGCCCATATGCGTAGAAAATAGTGACTCCGATATAGAAAACCCTATGCATCCTCAAAAGCTATGCAATTTAAATTAGGAGAAAAATACTTGTTGAACCTCTTAAGCCTTTTCTGCTCCTCCTATAATGCCACTTGACTAACCTTTGGCTAAATCTCAATCATCAGCAGCACCAGCATAACAATTGGAACCTCTTCAATATGGTCCCATGGCTCTAAGGTACTGGCGGTGAGAGTCTAAACTCCTCCTCCAGCCTGAAAAATTTCTGGTGTATCTGGGATCAATCCTTCCTGAGCCAAGGTACCAAACATGCTTAGAAAAATATGCCAATGTCTTTGAAGTTTAGGGGTGGCAACAAGCGCCTTAGGTGCCTAGTCCAAGGTCTTCGAAGTCCATGGGTGGAACAAAATGCCTTAGGTGCCTACTCCTTATTAGAATTATTTTTGGCTTTTCAGTCCCGGCCTTAGTATGACCCCTTCCTGCCTCCGCCTCTAGAAATTCCAGCACCGGGAGAAACATCATCCTTAGTTGAAGCTAGTGTCCTCACCATCGGTGAAAGAATAGAAAGACAAAGGTTCAAATTATGAAATCAATAAATTTGCACGCTAAGAAATGAAAGAAGTGAAATTTCTAAATAGTTCCATAGCCTCTCAAAGATAAGTGCAAATATATCCATACAGATCCATAAGACTCGACTAAACTTTCTTATGGCTCATAGAACCTATTAACCTAGAGTTTTGATTCCAACTTGTCATGATCCAAATTCCCTCCTCAAAGATCATGATGACACTAAGTCGCTAAGAATAGATAAGCCTAACACATGATGAAATTAACATAATAAAATAACTCAGGTATTAAATAAAAACTGATTAATAATGTAGCATAATCGAAAAATGATCAACAATCAAATACCCAAAAAAGTAGTATAGAGTTATAAGCTCTACCGAGAATACTCTCGAAATATCGAATACAACATTGTTTTGGAATACAAATAATAGTATTAAGGAGAAATACTAGAAGGTGACTCCAAGGCCTACGAGCGGGAACAACATGTATACCTTGAAATCTCCACAATATCTGACCGAACTCTCTAACAACCGACTCGATCCGAAGTATTTGGGTCTGCAAAAAAAAATATATGTAGAAAAATAGTACGAGTACACCATAATTAGTACCTAGTAAGTATCAAGACTAACCTCAGTGGAATAGTTTAACTAGACTAAATCATAAGAAAAATATCTTCCATATAAAGTTAGGCAAGATACTTAACTCAACTAGGCCAATTAAATACTCTAAAAGTGCTTTTCCCTGAAAATTCCCCTCAACTCTTCTCAAATCTAATACAAACGACTTAATATCTTCAAAGACTACAAGAGAAATGAATTTCTCTTAATAAAGTTAAGATCTTTACTCATTTCTCTAAATGTCCACAAAGGTAATCTCTGGGCTCGCCTAGTAAAAACCTGAGTTGAAGGGCAAATCTCGACTACCCATAAACCCATGAGTCCAAATATGTGCTTGGTTTTAATATCCGAGTCCAATTCGACTCTTTAATCTCAAATTTTTATTTCTCAAAATATAGTTAAAAAATCTCCAAAATTTCTCTTTGAATTCTCATGATTTAGATGCTAAATCTCATAAATAATCATGTTATATAATCAAAATTGAGTCAATCATTTTCCCAATAACTTTTTATCAAAATCTCGTTCTAAAATCATCTCCCATTAAGTGTAGGGATCCAAAATATGATAAAATGAGACTAAGTCCCGAAATATCAACCTTTTGTTTAGTTGTGGATGTCACAAATGTGACATGGGTTTCATACATATGAACCCTCACAAATTCTAGAAAATCATCGCAAAAGCGAAGGCTACTGATCGCATAAAATATCGCAAATGCAACCTTGACTCCGCATTTGTGATGTTAGGCCCCTTCACAAAAGCAATCACCCATGCCCAGGTCCCTAATCGCAAATGCGAACAAATATTCACAAATGAAAACATTGCATCCCCCCAGTCCACCTTGCGAATGCGATGTCTACGTTGCAAATGCGAGGTCCGCAACTACGAACATGATCTTGCATTTATGAGACTTGCAGCATCATCCCTACACCAACAAAATTTGAGCTCTTTCAAAACTCTCTAAAACATTGTCCGAAACTTACCTGAGCCACAGGGCTCTACACCAAGCATCTACACATGTCTAAAAACACAATTGCATAGAATAGAAGCTTAAAAAGAGAAATCATGGCTCAAATATATAAAAGGACCGGTTGGGTCGTTAACCATTATTTTATCTAACCAATTATAGCCTAGGGACTTCCTCAATAAAATTACTTTACCATAATAAATTAGTACAATTTGATATAAACACACAGTGAGAGTAAGTTTTTGCCTTACTCTGCTAATCAATTCACATAAGGAGTTTACAAGATTCGTGTGAAATAGAACGAGATTAGTTTTACCATTCGTTAGGAAGTTTATATGCTAATCAATAACTTTGATAATTTTCTTGTCATACGAATGAACATTATAAGATTAAAAATAATGAAAGATGATAAATTGAGTGATTAAGACAGGCCAGCTCATGAAGTACTTTGCATGAAAGACTTTGTCAAACCTAGTTCTGAATTTGTTTTCTCAAACTTAAAGAATTTATCGTTTAAAAGAAAATAGATAGACAACGGAGGGGAAATCATGTGAAAGAATTGAAAACCATTTCCTCTTTATTTTGGATTTAGTTGTGATATATTGTCATCAAAATGCTGATTTTCTTAATTAAACATCAAGGGTGAGAAACAGGACTTAGCTATTTGAAATATAAGGCGAAAGAAAATAAATAACATCTCTAATTTATATCACCTTATAGTTGTATGATACACTAAAGAGATGACTTGCATTAACAAAAAGGGAAAAAGAAATAGAGTAAATAATAAAAAAGGAGGAGTTTCTTTCTCTAATTATTCCATTCCACCTAAATCATTGGATATCTCCAGTACTCCACCTTAGACATTAACATGACTATGGATACCATGGAACCTCCACAAAATCCTACTACTTCAAATAAAAAATCTTATCTCAATACCCTAATCTCTTCTAATGATACCTCTACCCCAACTACCCCACATGAACTGTTAAAATTTGGATTGGTGTTAAATGATGAACTAGAAGCACCAAATGATCCATCCAATTTCATTATGATTTCTCTTGAGATTAAGAATATGATATACAAATCATGACAACGTGCAGTAATATGAAAGTATATGGACGAAATATTTAACATTAAATACTTAGGTAAAAAATCTATACAGTGTGGAAACATACTGAAAATCTATCTCTCATTGAATTAGGTTCGTATTTTTATTCTTCTTTGATTCCAAAAAGAATAAAATAAGAATCATGCATTATATGATGGACCTTGGTTAATCTTAAATCATGTTCTATATGTTCGTCAATGGGAACCTAAATTTATGGCTTTTGAAACAAAAAAAACTTACTCTACTACATGTTTGCGATTGCCTGAGTTATGTACGGAATTTTATGAATTTTAGATTATTCAGAAGGCAGGTAACAAAATTGAAAAATTATTAACTGTTGATACTTGCACATCTTCAACAACTAGAGAAAGATATGCCAGAATATATGAAAAATACCAGTGGATCAACCTTTACGTACACATATTTATCTTGGAACTCATAAGCAAAATATTCATTATGAAGGACAAAATTTGCTATGTACTAAGTGATAAGAATGAATCTTGGGCCTAACTCAACCCCAAAAGCTAGCTTATGAGGTGGGGATTGCTCAAGCCAAATAAGAAGACCAAGGACCTCAAATCCCTCCGATGTGGGACAACTCAACACCCCCCATCACGCCCAGATCTCTGGAGCGTAGACAACATAAATGGGGGCCCAACATACGTAACAATAATTGGGATGGGCCTGGCTCTGATACCATGATAAAAATGGATCTTGGGCATAACTCAACCCCAAAAGCTAGCTTATGAGGTGAGGATTGCTCAAGCCATATAAGAAGACCAAGGACCTCAAATCCCTCCGATGTGGGACAACTCAACACTAAGTGTGGTCGGGTGTGGCATAATCGAAGGGTTTGTACCTATCAGTTATAAGATCAAACTAATATTGATATCTCTGCCACTGCACCTTCAACCTATCCTAACCCTAACTTAACAAATAATCTGTTTACGTCTACTAAGCAATGGAAGACCGTGCAATTCCCCAAATCAATAAATTTCCATGTCAATCAATTCTTACAAAGCAAATCAACTACAACCAATGCAACCTTTGGGTGCAACTCCTACAAAGGCTTCAGATAAGTATGTATCCCCAACCCCTAATAATCTTCATTTTACAAAATTAACCATTAATAATACTACTCCTATACCTACTATTCATAATATTTTTAAAAAACCTATAACCCCTATACTAACCACTAATCAATTTTCTACGCTAAAATACCAAATGATTTGGATAAGTCTAATCAAATTAATTCAATAAATTACAATAACCAATTAATTCCTTTAATTTGCACTCAAGTGGCTTCCTAGTTGGCAAAATTATAAAATACTCACTATTCACATGCAAGACATCTTCCGTGATCCAAACACACATTATTCACCACCCCAAGAAAACCTAATACAAAATCTAACCAATCACCCTACAACCATAATACCAATACCAATAAATAACCCTATAGCTCTCATGCAACTAGGGTATAATGGTCTCTACGCCCCTTCAAACCACTCAAACACCCAACCAACAGATCAGTCATTCAAACCGCCCAAAACTATCATAAAATTAAGTTCATCTATAGTCCATTAAAATCTGAAACAATTAAATACAATTAAAAAAATACTACTCTTAAACCACACTCCCAGTCCATCAATCAAGAAGTTGTTTTACCCTATTTATATTACCTACGCAGACTACAAATTACACCCAAGCAACACACTCATTGTCTCCAACAAAACAACACTCCATTCTCCCTTCCTCCTCCACTTTTGATAATGGAGCCCAATACCATTATATAAACAATTCAGAACCCTCATGCACCAACGCTTCTCACTTTCTGGCTCGAGACAGGATTACAAAATCATGCCTTACCTTTCACAATAGAGGTTAATCATCAATAGGTGACAATTATCATTAACCATCCCAGGGACCTAGCCCAAATAGTAACAGAAGGCATGCAGTTAGGGACGTAAATTTATGGGAGATACCACAGGTCCATGATGCAAGAACCCTACCTTGAACCTTATCACCCAATTCCTCACCATATTGGAATCCCCTCCATCTTCACCCACATCTTCTCCAAATGCCATTTTATCCAGCAACTACTCCTACCACACCATGGATCCAACCCTATATGGATCCACCAACAAATATAATGCTGGTGGAACTAATAACAGCTCCAACACCAACTCAATCACCAACTCACTCGCCATTCCACATTCCCAATCCACTAGAACAAGAAATCAACTTTAAGGCAGAACTAGAAGTAGTAGTCATTTACAACAGAGAAACATGACCAATCCATGCATGCCTCAATAGAATTAGGGTCTTTTTCCAGAAGGAGGAGTACAAAAAAAATACATAAGGTGTCCTCTGAATCTACTAGCAACATCATTCACGCTAAGGCAAACTAATAATCTAGACATGGGGAAATATGCCATGCTTCTACTTCCCATGTTTCTATTTCGACTAGGGCAGTCAAGCAGCCAGAGGAACCACATAAGCAATCAACAGCTTGAACCAATCCTTAGCCATATGTGCTTTATTATTTTGAATTGTAGGGGTGCTCAGTCAGATAATTTTAGAAGAAAGTTTTGTTCCCTACTTGACTATAATAGACCATCATTAGTTGTATTGTTGGAAACTCACTGCCAAAACCATCAAACAGTTAAGGAGGATTTTAATTTTACTAAGTTAATTGAAGTTGTTGGAATTGACCAGTCAGGAGGAATTGCTATTTTATGGCTTCTATATGTGCTTCAGGTAGAACCAGTGGCCATTAACTCTTAGGAAATCCATTGCCATACTTAGATGCTCCCTTTTCCATTGAATTTTTTATTTACTGCCACATACGCTAGTACTGACTTAGCAATTAGATAATCTTTATGATATAATATAATGTGTGTATATGATCATTACAAGGATTAATGGTTTGTAGATTGTGATTTTAATGAGATACTACATGCAAATCATAAATTTAGTGGTTAATCTATTAATATTTCATGATCTAATAAATTATTATAATTTTTAAATTATTCACATTTAATGGATTTTGGATACAAAGGCACTTATTATACATGGAGAAATGGTAGGCATAATAGCTTTAATATACTTGAACGTATTGATCCTCTTACACCTAATTATGTTTGGCTCAACCAGTACCTTGATACACTGGCTATACATCTTCCCCGCACACATTCATACCATTGTCCTATAAATCAGAACTTCAAAACTGTCATTAGGACCACACTCAAAACAAGCTCTAGGAGGACGTGGTGGTTGTGACTGGCTAGGGCCAGTTCTACTAGACTGACCTCTCAAAGCACCCCGCACAGGAGGCACACTAGATAACGGTGGTGCATAAGAAGGCTCTTGAGATCTGGGAGGGGCTGGAGCACTACTGGCTACTGGAGGAGCTGAATGAACAGGGCGACTCATATTGTTAGTTATAGTACAAAATTTTTTTAGTTGTGTAGCTTGGAAAGCCGTCCCTTATGGGTTGTTGATGCCATCCTCTTTGTAGGAAAACTTTTGCGACTATAATCAAATGAACTATTTGTGTAGCTTGGCAAGCCGTCCCTTATGGGTTGTTGGACCCGTCCCCTTTTGTAGGGAAACTTTCGCATATATGATATAGTTTGCTTTCTTCGAGTCTCTTACTTTGTTCTTTATACTGTGGTATCAGAGCCAGCACATCCTTTCGGAGGAATGAACAGTTTGCTAAATATGTCTGAGTCATTTCCATCATCCTCTTCCCTAGTAAAAATGAATGTATCCTACTCTATATAAAACTCTGTCCAAAAAATATGATTACCTCTATGAAGTTGATGTCCTACCCGATGAACAAAAAGTATCCTCTACTGAATGACCCCTCGTAAATTCCTACTCAGCTTTCGCCGAAAAATCCTTTGCACCCTGGAAACAAATCCATTCCTTAGTCTAACACAGACCAAAAGGAGTCAAAGAATATGTCAAAACCTGACCATCATCCTATTCTTGCCACTCGAGAGGAACAATTTATCACTCTTCAAATCCCAGATGGATTTTCCAGAAAATGGAGAGATCATGGTTTTAACCATATCCATTTGTGGTGCTATCCGAATCGCTTTGACATATCATGGAAGAAAAGGTCAACCTGTTGTAGCTCCACTTTCTCTTCTATATACAACATATTTGGAGTACCAACATGCAAATTTGAATACTGCAGAAGTTACCCTAAATGCTGGAACTGTCTTCATAACTATCTTTCCAACTTTCAACATGTCCCTTTATGACCCGTACTTAACCGAAGCCTTAAAAATACAAGGCCAAATCCAGGGAGTCCCACAAGCCAAAAATTCCATTCAAGCTACCCTTCACCACCAAATGGATGGCGAATCAAAAATCATGCCATGGATCTTTGCCTTCCTGGAGGAGAAAATGCTTTGCTCTTAAGTATTGGTGCTATCAAAGGAAACATCATGTGCACCCAGATATCTAAACAAATTCCCAGAGATGAACTTGTCAAAATTCTTCCTGATTACTGGATCACAAATTATGAAAAGTTAAGAGAATCGAAGGAATCTCTGCAATCTGATGAACCAACTTTTACCAAAAGAAATGACAAAACCGTTTGTATAAGCTTTGATCATTCCCTTCTAAAAAAACCAAATAAAACTATCTTCTCTTACCAAATGATTCAACCCAAAGATACAACAGATACATACCCTGAGCCAGATGGAGAGTATTTTGGAATATACAAAGTAACATTGAAGAACATGACCAGTATCAAAATTTTGACAAAGAAGGAAAAAGGACTTGGGGGTTTAATGCTCATTTACCGGACACTGCCCTTGGGATATTGATTGCGGTTGACAAGACTGTTTGGAAGACACAGTTAGAGAATATGATGCAAGGTTCGGCCTTAACAAAAGCAATCCAAAATCCTAGAAAAAGGGGAACTGAAAAATAATTTCGAGCGAAATATGAAAATAAAGATCCTTCAATTGGCTTATTAAGCCGTCCAGGTAAATATGAATTTCTTGTTAGTTACAAACCCCAGGAATGGCCAAAATTACCTGAAAAATTCACTCCAAGTTGGGAGGATAGTGAAACCATACCCAAATCACCATCAGCCCATACCCCAGAATCCAAAAAGCAACCTGAACCTAAAACTTCACCAGCTCAAAAAACCTAAAATCCCCCACAACCACAGATATTCATGCTAAGTCCTTTAACCTCCAGTCATACCATAGATTTTCCTTCATTTCAACCTTTTGAAAAAGAGGGTATAAGCCATGCTACAAAAATTCCCAAGAAAAACATAGTGCGACCTACTGGAGAAAACCCCCAACAAGTAAGATCGAAGCAACAATAAACTAGCAATAAGAAAAATCCATTTGCCAAAACAAGGTACTGAACAACATTGGCAACACTATAAAAAATGTGGCCCATACGCAAAACAACATGATGAGAAAGATGGAAACTATTGAGAAAATATGGAGCAAATATCATCTCACCATCCCGAACTAATCAAAGCCTTGGAACTAAGATTGGCAAATTTACAATACGAGATTTGTCCGCCAGGAACTTCACTTTTCTAATTCTTCCAACAACAACAAAAGGAGAGGATTTCCATCAAAGAACAAATTCAACTCTGAGAAATGACCACTTTGAGCAAAAAAAACCCCAGTCTACTCCTCAAAACCAACCTTCTTCCCCATGTCTCCACAAGCTCTACACCTTTTCTACTTTTCCATCTAACTCACAAAATCCAATCTCTTTCACCCAACCCTTAAAAGAAGAACATGATTTTGATATTGCAAAAATGGTTTGGCAAAGAAACGATGCCCTTGCAGCACAAAAATAAACCAAGAAAAGGCGAGACCAGGGAGAAAGTTCAAAAGGATCCAACCCTAAAAATCTGATGATTTCTGACCAGAAGGCTCCAAACCTCTATGTCTCGCAGCAAAGATACATACTAGAAAAAGATACTCCATGGTCGGAATCTCTGAATTCATCAAACGATGAATAAATGGAAGATAGCTCTTAGTGTAGCAATGAATCCACGACGAACTCTTCCGAAGAAGACAATCCCCTAATATTTGTAAACGAGCCAAGAGACCCAGAAGTATCTGAAGTAGATGAGATACAAGAATGCATGACAGATGGGCCAATTCCAAAGAGAAGATATGAACCCATGGCGTCAAAACCGATTGGAAATGGTTTCCACACTTTCACCTTAGATGACATCAAGGTATCAAAATGGTCTCAATGGATCCAAGACTTCTATACTTTGATGGTAATCAAAAATTAGGTAAAAAGAGAAAAGTATATAATCCTGTCAGACCTCACTTCATGGTTCTCAGGAATCCTCAAGGAATGGTGGAACTCACTTGGAATTCAAGTCAAAAATACTTTTCTTACTTCCCAAGATTTTTCCCTCAACATTAGGGTCCTATATGAAGTTTTCTGCGGAGATACTAGCTAAAAACAGGAGAAAATGCGAAGACAACTCCTTGAGTTGAAGTGTGTGTCATTCGACAGAAATGACATTGACATGAATTTTCAAAAAATGGTGAGGATATACTTTGAAATTGGCGGAGACATCAATTTGAAGCAAGCCTTTGTCTCTTCCCTTCCAAGGTTGTTGGCAAGTTGAACCATGACCATCATTGAAGAAACGTTTCAGCCCATAACAATCCCACAAATTGGTTACATCAAAAAGCTATTTTCGTTGCATTGTATGATATTTGTACAAAGAGCTCTGCCCTAACGAAATTTATCCAGCATAATCCAGCACTTGACAAAGCATGCCGCAAATCTTATATAATCACCAGATCAGGATGTTCCTGCCGCACATCCAGGCGAAGGAGAGAATTCAGAAGGTTCAGATGGCCAAGAATTCCAGATGAAAAATAAAGATCCAAGAGACGCACAAAAAATTTCAGGTGTAGAAGGCCAGGAAATTTTCACAAGAGGAACAAATGCTTTATTTTCCATAAATTGGACATTTTGCAAAAAATTTTCCACAATCAAGAAGATCTGTCAAACTCCTTAAAGAAATCGAAGATTACACTGGCAAACATCTTGGAAATGAGGTAGGCCTTGAATCCATATGCTCTATAGATGAAGAACCTAATGAAGAAACTTTATTCTCTCTTGATATCTATGAAGATAAATGCAATGAGAAATACTAAACTTCAGAACCAGTGATCGAAGACCGAGAGGAGATCAACGCTCTCGCGGTCATTCAAATAAGATAAACTAACTCGAGTTATTGCTTTCATCGATACCGGAGATGCTTCTTCACCCATAAATCCTGTTATTCTCCCTGAAGATCACTGGGTTCCGCATTTTAAGGATTTCAACACTTCATCAAATTCAATCTTGACCATAACTATCGTTACAAGGCATCCGGTAACTATTCAATTCTTTCCAGGATTGAAGTACAAAACCATGCTGATAGGATCTGATGCACCAGGAAAGGATCTTATTATTGCGTAAGACATTTATAGACAACTTAGAGATAAACTCTAGATCAAGGCTAACACGATAGCTTTCAGAAAGCAGTTCAGACATTATTCTGAGATTGCAAGGCTATTCCAAATTATCAACAATGAAAAAATCAAAGAGATTGAGCAAAATCTCATTGAATATTCATGTGCTGAATCCCACAAGGATATCATGAAGAAATGGAAACGCCCGTTATGGAAAAACGAAGTGTTTTTCATCAAGATCCCTTTCAAAAAGAATGAAAATATCAATCCAACAATGGCCTGCCATTCAGGGATGAATCCAGATCATCTTCAGCTTGCAAAGAAAGAATGTGAAGAACTTTTGGAATTTGATCTGATAGAGCCATCAAACTCACAATGGGCATGCAAAGCATTTTATGTCAACAAAAGAGCGGGACAAACAAGTGGAAAACTTAGGTTAGTCATTAATTACCAGCCACTTAACCATTTCCTCCAAGATGATAAGTTCACTATCCCAAATAAACTTACCATTTTCTCCCACTTAGCCAATGCCAAATATTTTTCCCAATTTGATTTAAAATATGGATTTTGCATCCCCGACCATCACTTTCAATGGAAAGTCATGCCCTTCGGGTTGAAATCTGCACACTCTTTATTCCAAAAAGCCTTGATAAAAATCTTCCAACCCATCCTCCATACCTCCTTAGTTTATATTGATGACATCTTGCTATTTTGTAATACATTGGAGGAACATGTCAACTTGCTTTGTCAATTTGAGGCATTAGTAACACAATACAGAATCATGCTTCCTGCAAAAAAGATGGTTCTTCCTCAAAAGGAGATTGATTTTCTCAGAACGCATTTTGCCCAAGTAGAATACAGTCCAGGACCACATATATGTCAAGAACTGCTCAAATTTCCAGATACCAATCTCAAAATAAAGCAGATCCAATAGTTCTCGTGTGTAATAAATTATGTAATATATTTCATCCCAAATATACCTACATTCATGTCATCGCTCAAAGAAATGCTCAAGAAAAATGCTCCAGCATGAGGAAAGAAACATGATGAAACAGTCAGGAAAATAAGCGAAATATAAAGAAATGTCAAGTCTCTCTAAATTCCATTAGATGTAAAAAAGGTACTACAAACTGATGCCAACCATGAATATTAGAGTGTTGTTTTATTTGAAGAAAAAGATGGCCAGAGGAAAATATGTGGATACGCCAGTGGGAAATTCAAAGATGCCAAGCAACATTATCACTCCATTTTCAAGGAAATTCTTGCAGTAGAAAATGGAATCAAGAAGTTCAATTTCTTCTTGATCCATACAAAATTTATAATAGAAATGGATATGAAAGCCTTCCCAAAGATGATCCAGATAAATTCAAAAATTATTCCCAATCCTTAGATTCTTAGATGGGCTCAACGGTTCTCTCTATACAAATTTCAAGTCAAGCACCTGAAAGAAAGGATAATATTCTCGCAGATTTTCTGTCTTGACCAGAAGATTTCTCAAAGAGATTTTCACCCCAAAAATGAAGACAAAACAGAAGCTAATCAGCCACATCTTCATGTTTTCAAATGCATTAGTAATAAGTTCACTAAAGCCAGCAGATCATCCACTGGGTTGTTCAACCTCATGGATCCCTTTGACCCGTCAATTATTATGGAAAGAAGAACTTATTATGAGCTCCATGTTTTCCGGCAATATATAGGGTCTCTTCTCAAGCCTTATAGTGTCAATCCAAAATATCCATTCTGCCACATATTCATCGCTCAAGCCAAGGTTTTTCCACAAGAATTATTATGGTTTTTCAGGTACCTATGCCATCAGTATAATATTTTCATGGAATTCAAATGCATTATCTTCAAGGATTTTGATAACATTGCACTAGCTCTTAAAGTATTCTTATTATGGTTGAAGCATAGAAGATATTAAATGAAATGCTTCAGCGATTCCTACACAGCAAAGGTATTCATGTTCTATAGGCAAGTAAAATCATCAACGGAAAAGTCCAGGCACAAGGAGAGGCATCATTCTGGTAGAAATTTCCCGTGTCCATTTTATCAACGGAGGAAGAATATAGCGGGGCACAAAGAATCCTTTTTCGGCAAAATAGGTGCATTCCGCAAGAGATATGGCCAAAAGTTTAGGCAAGCTGAAACTACACAAACAGTCATCCTCACTGGGAAAGAGTCCGGGAAGCAGCAAAAGAATATCAAACTCCATACGAAGTCATCCGAGAAAAGATCACTCATGACATTTCCAGATTAAAGTTGAGGATTACATCTATCAATCCAAAGGAGAAAGAGCAGAGCGGAGAAGGACCATCCAGTTTAAGGCATTACTACAAAAGGTCTTTGAAAAGATACCTAGAAGACAACCCTAGAATTGCTTATCTAAATCTCTGATAATCCAACCATAATCCTACATTATTTACCAAAAAACTCTCAAAATTATCCTACCCATGCCAAGAAAAATTCCCACATGTTTCCATACCATTCGGGCCCCACCTATTTTCAGATGCTTCCACAAGCCTCCACTTGCTTCGTCATATGCTGCCTCATGCTTTCACATGCTACACCATGTATATTTCAACACTTTCACATGTTTTCAGTTGTGTTTTAGTTGGTTTGCCTAAAGTACTTCACATTCCAAAAAGGACCCACATGTAGATTATTTTGCCATGTAAGATAGGTTTATTTTATCTTGAAAGTTTGTCTTGTAATAACCTCCTAGCCCTATATAAAGGAGGTCTTCTAGTAATGGTAGGATCATCTTGTAACCTTTGTAAATCTTTTGTGATATCATACATATGAGCGCTTTCTAACTTTCCCTCTTGTTCTTTCTTTTGAATGGATGGAAAGGTCGGTCCATGTATGAAAATAGAGTGAGAATACTCTATTAAATTTAGCTTATTATTGTGAGAAAGTTTTCTGAGTTATGAACAGCCAGTGTTGGTTATAATACAAGAGTTTCCTGAGTTGTGTAGCTTGGAAAGTCGTCCCTTATGGGTTATTGAAGCCATCCCTTTGTAGGAAAAATTTGGCAACGATACACAAATTAATTGTTTTTGTAGCTTGGCAAGCCATCTCTTATGGGTTGTTGAAGACAGCCCCTTTTGTAGGTAAACTTTTGTATCTATGATATAGTTTTCTTTATTGGAGTCTCTTAATTTGTTCGTTATATTGTGTTCTTGAGACCTCTTGTCCTCACTCTCCTCTTCCTCCCTAGCATGCATACCCACAATCCTCCTAGAAATGATCACCACTTGCTGATAAGAAATGTCCATCTCCAACTGATGAGATATGCTAGACTTGATGCTGGGAATGAGACCCTCAATAAACTAGTGAACTCTGTCGAGGGAAACAGAAACTAAGGCTGATACATGCCTAGACAATCTGGTGTAATGGATAGCATATTCTAAAACAGTCATAGCACTCTGGCGCAAATGCTCAAACTCTGCGCGCCATGCGTCCCTGAGGCTCTGAGGAACAAACTCTCTCAGGACCATATCTAAGACTTGGGTTCATGTCAGTGAAGAAACTTCGTCTGGACTATCTAACTTGTAGGTGCACCACCACTCATAGGCGGCTCCCCGAAGCTGGAAAGCAGTGAAAGAAACCCCACTCGATCCTGATATACCCATAATCCGTAGGAAATAGTGGCACTCCTCGAGAAATGCCAAGTAATCATCTGATACTAGTCCGCTAAATATTGGAGGATCATCCTTCTTGATCCTCTCAAGACTCCATTTCTTATCCTCTAAAAAAGCTGCCCCGTCCTCGGGCTGAACTGGCACTGCAGATAGTGCTAGAATGATCTCAGAGACCTGCTCAGCATGAACTCGATGCTCAGGAGTGCGTGCAGCAGAAGTCTGTGCTCCTCCCCCGACCTAGGATGTGACTGCAGCAAGGGGAAGAAACCCTGCCTGAGCCAAGGTGGTGTACATACTCATGAACTACGCCAGAGTCTCCTGAAGGGCTGGAGTAGTAGTGGCAGTAGGCGTGTAAGGTGCTTGGACTCCAGATGAATCTGTTGGTGATACCTCATTGGTAGCTCGCGCAGGTGCTCTCGCTGCACTAAATGCGCATCCTCAGCCTCTATCCTGGCCTCGGCCTCTGACGATTGCTCTAGGGGGCGCGGGTGCCTGGTCATCTCGAGTAGCACGTGTCCACACCATGTGTGAGAGAATGGAAAATAGAAGTTTAGAATTATGATATCAAAATATCGCACGACAAGGAAGTCAGCTGAAGTTGAAATTTTCCTATCAATAACATAGCCTCTCATAGATAAGTACAGATGTCTCCATACCGATCAGCGATACTCTAAGAAACTGGCATGTGTTCCGTGTCTCTTGTAAACCTGGAGCACTGATACCAACTTGTCACAACCCCAGTTTTCCCTCTATGAACTGTCGTGGAGGCACCTAGTCCCTATGACTAGGTAAGACTAACAAGTGTGAAAAACACAATCAAAACTTGCGGAACTATAACTTAAAACCATGATTACATAAAAGGAAACAAAACATAAAATGGCAGTCGGAATATACATCTCAATATCTCAAAATCTTACAACACTATCCCAAAATACGGAAACTCACGGGAACACAAGTTGAAGAAATACATTAAAACACTCTAACTCTGGAATGTCTATATCAATAGTAAGATAGAAGGCTCAATACAAAAGGATAGAAATAGATAGAGATTTCTTGGTCTGCGGACGTGGTAGGTGCACCTTGAAGTCTCTGATATATCTCCCTCCCTCAAGAGTGATAAGCCTGGGTATAGGTACCGAGATCCACACATGAAACACATGTGCATAAATAGCATGAATACACCACAACGATACTCAGTAAGTGCCAAGCCTAACCTCGGTCAGGTAGTGACAAGGAAAGTTAGGGCCCTACTGAGGTTAAATAAAATATAAGGTTGAATAGTATGAAATAAAGTAGTATAATTTAGTGCAACAGTAAGAAAATATCATGGAATGGAAGGAACAACAACAAGCACAAACACCAAAAATCATGGAAGAAAATACAGTTCAAGTCGGTAAATATCATCCTGGCACATTCTAGGATACCGTCCTGTAGTCCCGATCACAACTAACCAGTGGATCTCCCGGGATACTGTCATATATATATATATATATATATATATATATGAAGGATATCCCAGATACCGTACCGTAGTCCAACTATCAATTCGCGAGGATCTATCGAAATCCGATCAATAGTCCAGAATGTAAATTATCCAGTACTTGGGGAATCACCGGGTGCATTCCTGTTGTTCTATATAAATGTGTAGGGGGATCTACTAGAATCCCACATTCCCAATGTAAATACACAACCAACAATAAGAAGTTATACAGAAATGAAATTTCATATCAAAGCAACAAGTAATTGTAGCCTAACATGCTTCAGGTAATGCAATCAAGGAAATTTACCCAAATAGGCCATTAAGTCAACTAAACATGCTTTGTCTAACTAAGAACAAGCTAACTTTACAAGTAAAATATAGCAGGAAAAAGAAGATATGCTAATGAATGGCTTAAGATAATCTGGATTTTCAATAATTTACAGAAGTACGCACTCGTTACCTCATATACAAGGCAATTCAATTACCAAACATACCAAATCCTAAGGGAAAAGTCCCCCACGTAAGGTTAGACAAGTCACTTACCTCGAATCGGCTCAATATCAACTTGAAACCATGCTTTTGCAATGATTATCCAACTTCAAATGGCCCAAATCTATCCAACTCAATTGCATACTATATAACATCAAGAAACTGATTCTATGATTTAATTCAAAAATAATATACGAATTTAGGTAAAATGACCAAAACGCCCCTCAGGCCCACTTCTTGAAATTGGGTGAAATCAGCATTTTCGAAAATCTCGTACTCTCACGAACCTACACATAACAAAAATACTGAAATCAGAGTCCAATTTACCCCTCAATCCCTCAATTAAGCCATAATTACCCATTTTTCCAAACTTCCCGTTAACAATCCGAAATCACTCCGAGGCCCCCGGGACCTCTACCAAAGGCATCAACATCACCTAATATCTTATTGAAACTTGTACCAATCCTTAAACCAGTAAAGAACACCAAACCTAGGATTGATAAAGGATTTAAGCCCAAGGACTCCAAATTTCCACAAAATAAGCATTCGATCCAAAATCCAACCAAACCATCTCCGTTCCATTCTGGCTCTCAGATAAAAATCTCACTATCGAACCAGAAAATTCCAAAATTCAACTTTCGGCATTTCAGGCCTAAAATAGCTGCGGACCTCCAAAACACTATCCGAACATGCTCCTAACCCCAAAATCATCCAACGAAGCTAATGGAACCATCAAATTTCAATTCCAATGCCTTCTTCATACTGTTCCAACTACAATCAACATTCCAAAACCAAAGCTCTCATTTAGGTACTAAATGTCCTAAAACTCTCCGAAACTCAAAACTAAACATCTCGATAAATTGAATTAGGAAAAATAAACTTGGGGAAAGCAGTTATTAGGGGATCGGGGAATAAATTCTTAAAACTGCCGACCGGGTCATCACATCTTCCTACACTTAAACATTCATTCGTCCCAACGAGCATAGAGACATACCTGAAGTAGTGAAAAGATGAGGGTAATGGCTACGCACATCCTGCTCGGTCTCCCAAGTCACCTCATCTACCATCTAACCCCACCACTGAACCTTTATCAGTGCAATGTTCTTGGACCTCAACTTTCTGACATGCATGTCCAATATAGCCACTAGCTCCTCAACATAGGATAGATCATTGTCCAATTGGACTAAAATGAAATCCAACACGTGCGACAGATCACCATGATACCTCCGAAGCATAGAAACATGAAATACCAGATGAACTCCTGCCAAGATTGGAGGTAAGGCAAGCTCATGAATAACCTCCCAACATGAATCAATATCTCAAAGGGCCAATAAACCTCATACTCAACTTCCCTTTCTTCCCAAACCTCATAATGTCCTTCATAGGCGAAACCCATAGCAGAACCCGCTCTCCAAAATATAGGAAACATCACGAACCTTCTGGTTTGCATAGCTTTCTATCTGGACTGGGCTGTATGGAGTCTCTCCTGAATCACCTTAACCTTCTCCAAAGCATCCTGAACCAAATATGTTCCCAGTAGCCTAGCATCACCCGACTCAAACCAACTCACCGGAGATCTATATCGCCTACCATATAAAGCCTCACACGGTGCCATCTGAGTGCTGGGCTGATAGCTGTTGCTGTAAGCAAACTCTGCCAATGGCCAAAACTGATCCCAATATCCTCAAAACTCAACCACATGCACATGGAGCATATCTTCAAGAATCTGAGTAGTGCGCTCGGATTATCCTTCCGCCAAAGGGTGAAATGATGTACTCATCTCTACCCGAGTCCCCAACTCATGCTAAAGGACCCTCCAAAATCGTATTGTAAACTAAGTACCTCTATCGGAAATAATGGAAAGTTGAATACCATGCAGACGAACAATCTTCTAAATAAACATCTCCGCCAATCGCTCCGAAGAGTAAGTAGTACATATAGGAATAAAATGAGTGGACTTGGTCAGCCGATTGACAATCATCCAAATAGCATCAAACTTCTTAAAATTCCATGGGAGTCCACCTACAAAGTCCATGGTCATCCTCTAACGCTTCCACTCCAGAATCTCTATCTGCCGAAGCAACCCACCTGGCCTCTGGTGATCATACTTCACCTGCTGACAGTTGAGGCACCTAGCTACAAATCCAACTATATGTTTCTTCATCTGCCTCAACCAATAGTGCTGCCTCAAATCCCGATACATCATTGTGATAACCGGATGTATGAAATACCGCAAACTATGGGCCTCCTCTAGAATCAACTCTCAAAGCCCATCAACATTGGGCACACAAACTTTACCCTGCATCCTCAATACCCCATCGTCTTCAATAGACACATCTCTAGCATCATCGTGTTGAGCCTTGTCCTTGAGGAAAAGCAAATCAAGCTCACCATACTACAACTCCCTGATACGATCAAATAAGGAAGACCAAGAAACCACGTAAGCTATAACCCTAATGGGCTTTAATAGATGTAATCTCACAAACTGGCTAGCTAAAGCCTGAACATCCATCGCCATAGGCCTTTTTGATACCGGTAAGTATGCCAAACTCCCCAAACTCTCTGCCCGGTGATTCAAGGCATCAACCACCATATGTGCATTGCCTGGGTGATACAAAATAGTGATGTCATTATCCTTCAACAACTCTAACCACCTCCTCAGGTGCAAATTTAGATCATTTTGCTGCAAGCTCCAATGGTCCGTATAAATCTTATCGGGAACCCCATGTAAATAATGGCGCCAAATCTTTAGGGCGTGAATAATGGAAGCTAGCTCAAGGTCATTGACCGATTAGTTCTTCTTGTATATCTTCAACTGTATGGACGCGTAGGCAATCAACCTACCGTCCTGCATCAACACCGCTTTGAGGCCAACCCTCGAGGCATCAAAATAGACTGTATAATACCCCAAACCAATAGGCAATATCATAACTGTCTTGAGCTTTTGAAAGCTCGCCTCATATTCTCTTGTCCATTGAAATTGAGCACCATTCAGGGTGAACCTAGCCATAGGGGCTGAAATCGGTGAAAACCCTCCATAAAATGACGGTAATAGTCATCCAAACCAAGGAAACTGCAAGTCTTTGTAGCTGAGGATAGTTTGGGCCAACTCTTCATGGCCTCTATCTTCTTCGCATCCACACGAATACCTCACTAGATACTACTTGGCCTAATAATGCCATTGAATCTAATCAAAACTCACATTTCAAGAACTTAGCATATAACTTCTTCTCTCTTAGGGTCTGAAGCACAGTCCTCAGGTGCTGCTCATGATATTCCTGACTCTAGGAATACACCAGAATATCATTAATAAAAATAATAATGAACGAGTCAAGATACGACCAGAATACATTGTGCATCAAATTCGTAAAGGCTGCTAGGGCATTAGTCAGAGCAAATGACATGACAAGAAAATCCTATTAACCATACCAACTCTCGAAAATAGTCTTCGGGATATCTGACTCCCGAATCTTCAACTGATGGTAACCTGAGCACAAATAGATCTTGGAGAAACCCGTGCACCCTGAAACTGGTCAAATAGATCATATTTACGAGGAAAAGGATAATGGTTCTTCACTATAACCTTGTTCAACCAACGATAATCAATACACATACGCATAGAACCATCATTTTACTTTACAAACAAGGCAGGAGCACCCCAAGGTGAAACATAGGGTCGAATAAAACCCTTAATAAGCAATTCCCGTAGCTGAACCTTCAACTCCTTCAACTCAAGAGGAGCCATACGATACTGAGGAATACAAATTGGACGGGTGCCCAGCAACAGATCAATTACAAAATCAGTATCTCTATTAGGTGGCATGCCCGAAAGATCAACTGAAAACACATAGGGAAAATTCTGTACTACTAGGACTGAATCAATGTTGATACCCATTTTTTCCCAATGCATTTTAATACCCAAAATGCTTTCAAGATAATATATGTGTGCATATATGAGCACATCAAAAGGTTTTGACATTTTTAAGGATTTTAAACCAATTTATGGCCGATTTTACAACATAAAATCAAATAATTATTCCCAAAATTATCTTTTTGGTGAATAATTTGTTATATCCTCATATTTACATCAAGATATAGTTAACTTTATTTTTTGAATACTTTTACAAATTCATTTAGTATTTGTAAAACCAAATTTCATGTAATTGCAATACTAGCTCTTTAAGATTTAAAAGCACTCTATAATTACAAAATTAATCCTAATATTTTGAAAATAATATTTATATACTATTTATTGACTCAGTACCTTTAATTTCCTTTTTAAAATATTTTACTATTTTAAAAAATAATAGGGCAAAAACTAGCTATTTCAATTGTAGCCTCAATTCATTTAAATTTTAACCACAATTCCATTTCAGTTTCAGCCAATTTCAAGCCAAAATTGGGCCAGCCCAATTCCAATTTGACCCGACCCAGACCCAATCACTAAACCAGGTGGGTATCTTTTTAAATCCAGGACGTTGATCCCTTTGATCAATAGCCACAAATCATTATTTCCTTTTTAATTCTACATGACCAAACCGTAACCCTCATTTCCTCTTCGACCAACGCCTTCAAACTCTCCTCGTGTCTCAAATGCTTTCTAGCACTCGAAACCCTAATCATCTTCTTCGTCTTCTCCAACCAATCTCACCAAGGTCCACGGCTTCTCAGGCCATGGATGGCTTGTGCATACGTTCCTTCACCCACACCATGGTTGTTCGAGATTTTGAGGTCCGACCTTGATGGTGTTCGAGCAGATCGTCCATAGATCAGTGTTTCTATGGCCTCTCTGGCCCAATTCCGATGTGGTCAAGCTATAAGAGCCTAGCTTTGGCTCAGATCGACTCCAGACCAGATCTCTTCCAAGCCTTCTCGTTTCTAGGGTTTATGAGAAGTTTTAAAGATATTCGAGGTTTTATTGTTTGTTTTCCCTTAGATCTATGCTATATCTGTGCTATATTCGATATTTCAAGGGTGTTTCCCAATTTTCTTTTTTAAAATTATTTGATTTTCAAAACTAGGGTTTCCTAAAAAACATTCTGATTCTTCTGCTCTTTTCTTTATGTGTGTTTCATCAGTGTTTATCTCGTGTATTTCTTCGATACTACGCATGAACTTGATTTTTTACTTCTTTTTCTATGCTTTGTATTTTCCTCTGCCTTTAGACTAAGCTCTCATGGCTGTCCCTATTATATTTTCCTACATGATTTCTATTGTATGTGTCACCTACTAGGTTCTTTATGTTTGCTTGCTTTGCTAGATTTCAATGAGTTCTTCCAAAGCATGCTTCACCTACTGTTTTCCTAGACACGTATTGCTTTTTCTCTTCTAAACTTTTTTGAGCGACAACCTTTGCCTAAATGAATTCCCTATGTGTCAAGCCTATGTTCTCTTTATTTGTTCTCTCACAAGTCTCTGAATGAGACTATTGAGCCTACTTTATCTATTGTTTTCTCGTCTATGCATCTGATTCGAGCCAAAAACAATAGTATTTGGGGGTTTTTGGCTAGCTCGACCTTGTTTTTGAACTAGGGTTACATTCAGAACCCTGAATTTCTCTTGCTCTGTTTGCTTTTTATATGACAAATTCTCGCCTTTTAAATGGTCTTTGGCCAGCCTGTGAATTATTCTGAGTCCTTCTTAAAAGGGTTTGATTGATTGTTGGTGATTTTATTTAAATTATGTTCCTCTTCACCTTTCTTGGTTGGATTCATTTGAGCTAAGACTCAAACCCTAATTTTACTAACTTTTAATCGATTGTCTTTCCTTTTGGTCCTAATCGTCTATGTTGAACTATTTCCTTAAATAACGCCATGTGTATTTACCCCTATTATGCTACTCTGGAAAATGTTTTAAATTATTCTCTTTCCTTAATTATCTTGCCCGTTTGAAATCAATCCCTTAACTGAAGGGAAATCTTTGAGACTGATTCTCAAAATTGTTTTCTTGCCTTCTTTTTTCTTGTTTTTTGCACTATAAAAGGGCTACCCTTTTTGCACTTAGACGACTTCTACACTCGACCTCTCTTGCACACACAACTTTTCTGCACAAAACATGCTTTTACATATTCCAATACTGAGTTTTACTCTCAATTAAACTGCGTCTCATTTTTTGTATTGAGCACTCTGCTTTCTATTCTCCTTTATACCCTTTTATCTAGTGAAATATTCTTGAGCTCTCTTGAACTCTCAATGTTCTACTGTAAACATAAGTACGCTATTGTTGATTTCTTGTTGTTTATTTACTGTGCTGTTCTTCTATTTCATTACTTTGAAACTGGTATGTTGTTAGTTAAATAATTCCCCCTCACTATGTGTTTACTTCTTAGTCTGTTATTCTTTCCTTCACCATGTGTTTATTTCCTAGTTTGTTATGCTCTCCTTCCTTATATTTCCGCCATTAATGTGCTTATGCAATTTCCCATTCCGTATTATCCCTTTGTATATGAGTATTGTTCCAGCCATAGAAGCACTTTGACATTTTTGTCTATGACTTTGAACTAGGTTCTTTGAACCCATTAACTCAAATCTATTCTCACTTCCCTTTTCCCCTTTATGTGTTTGAGACTTGACTTAGGTCTGATTGTGTTCTGATCACTACCCAAACTTAGGTTTGATCTTCAAGGTGTGCTCCTAATTTGTTGACCAAACAAATGGTCAGGGGTGTGCCTGCCTGCATCTATGGATGGGTATGACCACCATTTGTTATGGTTTCCCAATAACCTTGCACTTACTCCTAACCCTAAGTTTTTTCCCTCTCTTGTAATCCATGCTTTGGGACCCTGGAGTTCCCTCTGAGCATGGATGCCTGAGGGTTGGCTATTCCGCACTGCACTATTCTAATTCTAAATGGGTATCTTAGGAGTAAGAAATGCCAGGAATTCCTGAAATTCCTTGGAACTTTGAAACACCCTAGATAAAGAGAAGGCTTTGGAAATTTGGATTCTGGAATTGGTTAATATGTATTTTCTTTCCTTCTTTTGGTTTGTAATAATTTGTATAAAGAACTTTAGGAAATTTAGTAACATGGTGTGGGAAGTTTTTTACTTTCTTGCATCAATAAAGGGAATATATCATGACTTTAGGACTTTAATTTTCTTACTAGAAATCCTGCCTATAGGATTGTCCATTATTTCTGATTCAAAGTCACCTAGATACCATGCCTATAGGGTTTAACGTTTAATTATGCTGCAAGTTATCTGGAAATTATGCTTATAAGGTTTAATGTTTAATCATATTAAAAATAACTAGAGATCTTGCCTATAGTACTTTAATGTTTATGTAACCAATGAACATAGAAACCATGCCTATAGGAAGTTAATATGCATTAGGAAATGTGTAGGGTTAATTCACACAATCATCTTTTACAAGTTCACTAACATGCTTTAAAAAATCGAAAGTAGATATCATGCATATACGACTCTGCATCAAATTCAACTGATTCGCTTAAAGTAATATCAGATCTGTTAAGTGGACTTTAACGTCTTAATTCGGTAATATCTTTTTTAAAAGCCTGAATCTTCTGACAATACTCTTTCGAACATGTATTCTTTTTTTTTTAAAATTCTTCAAATAAATATCTTCTTCCGGAACAGTTCTATTTAAGCATCCTGCCTAAACGTGTTTTACTCATCATCCGAAATAATCTTTTTAAAAAAATAATTTTGTAACTTACTTTTTCCTTCGATATTTCTGTGTCTAAAACTTTTTCACAATTCTTTCTATGTTTTTATACTCGGACAGTCTGATGGTTCCTTTTTTCTCATTTCTCCACCTACTGCAGTCCATACCCTCTTTCCAAAATTCTTCTGTATTAAACTACTTATTGAAACCAGTATTTTTAAAATCACTCGCCTAAAATACGTTAATTCCTTACAATTGGATCCAAGTTGCCTAATACAGACTTTCTATCTAGATATATGTGTTAAACTAGTCCGTTCGCTATTTAAGTTCAATTAAAGACCAAATTAGTATATGCCAAGACATGCTAAACTAAGTATTGTTTGATTAAGGGGTTTACTTGAGCCTTACTTGTTTGACTGCTCATTCTTATAGTTGTTACTTGTTTTTTGTATGTCGCAATTATAATTTTAATCTTTAAACTCCATATACGCCTTTACCCCTTTCATCACCCCTTTAGTATTAGAAGTCTTGATACCTCGAGACTGATAGGTAGAGACGAGTACTAGCATGAAATAAGTAAACGAGCCTAATAGCATTTACATACCTTAACGGTGTGGAAAGGGTAGAATATGGATATGATGACCGGTGTGTAAATATCACATACGACCCCTTTTTGAGGAGTAATTGCTGGATATTGCAGTGATGCGATCCATATTTTGTATAAACTTAGGACCCCTTTCCCTTTTCTTGCAAATGTTGCCTTTAAGTTATGTTTTCTTCAAATAATCCCTTTTTTCTAAAAACATGTATTCTTTTATTTTCTTTGAAGCTTTCAACTTATTTGTGATCCTTATGTAAAAATTTTACTTGCTTCTTCTATTTTCCTAAAGTCACAATTACAGCATTGCTAGGAACCACACTAGTAGATCATGAGGGGTGCCTAACACCTTCCCCTCGAGATAATCTTTAAGCCGTTACCCCAACTTTTGTTTACTTTCTTCTCAAAACTCTTCATCTCTTTAAAGTGTCCAATGCACTATAATCATTATGTGGCGACTCTCCAAAACTCCATAACGCAATTCTCGCATGAAAATAAAGAGTTTTCCTCCCATAATGTTGTATACCCAATTTTCGGACCCTCCCGTCCGCGATATAAAAAGAGGGGGCGTCGACAGCATGACGACTCTACTGGGAATCTCTTTAGCCTTTTTACCATTACATGGTTTTTGTGACTTTATTGCTTCATTAATTGCCTTTATTTATTGACTTTAATTATTTCATTACGAAAACTACCTTGGCTCTTCGTGTCTTTTCTTTCCTTTACTGCTTTACTATTTCAATACCGTTGTAATTTCAGCATTTATTGTGATCATTTATCTTATATACGTGAAAATACATGTCAATTTGTTTCATTCTTGTAATTGCATGTTCAATATCATACTCCACTCATGCCAAAACAAATACTATAGCAACACTTATAATGAGTGATTGCACTCTTCCAATATTAACACCCCTAATTTTGGCAAAGGCATATTTGCACTAAAACCAGTTGATCAACATTGTAGTCGACAGTTCCACGTCTTTCCCTCTTGAGTTGTCCGCTAGAAACCTTATTCTGTTAAAATTGTTTATGTATCATGGTCAAACCTAGCCGAGTTAGTTATGTTGTCTGCATAATGACTCATTAAGATAGCCTAAGTCCAAAGTCCATCCGGGGTTCCTTTAAATCCTAACAGACACCTCCATGTTGTGTGCATTTATTTGGAGAACTAAGTGCCATATGCTAATCATTGATCTAAATAGACGAGTCTAGGTCCAACCCTTTGTTTTGCAGAAAAAGAGGCACGAAGTGCCGAGATTCGGTATGGTAACCATTCACCCAAGGCTGCTAAGCTGGTGGGAGTACATTCATGCCAGCGATTAGACCCTTGTCCGCAAATACTTAAGGAATTTTCCTTCACTTATGGAAATCCAGCCCGACAACAAAATCATAGAGGTTGCAACTCTGTTCTAGGATAGTGATCAGTCAGTGTTTCGCTTCGAGGATTTGGAAATGACTCCTTTACTGGAAGAAATATGGGTCTAGCTGGTATCCCTTTGGAGACTCCGGGTCTGCTTATGCTAGAAAATCGCAAAGGTAGAGGCTTTCTTAAGATGATGGGACTTAAGAAAAATCCGGATATGACTTGTCTAAAAATCTCCTACATACCATTTGACTACTTGTATGAAAGATATGGCCATAGCAAGTCCTGCCGCACCTACACCAATGAGTTCACCCTTACCTCCTTAGGGGAATAGAAGGGTTTTTGTCTTCATGTTCTGTTTCTTGGGGATGATGATCTTTCCTACGAAGAAGGCTAGGATCCACACTAGACTAGCCATGGTAACCAAGACCTTAATGGAAGGGATCAACAGACAGTCTTTCACATAGTGCCTATGATCATCGCTGAAATCTATCGAGCCTTTGAAAAATGTCATCAAGGGGCACCACACTTCGAAGGTTGTAATCTGTTACTTCAACTCTGGCTTATAGAACACCTTCTAAAAGGTGATTACCGACAGGAGATTATACGTAGGGATTGGGATGATCATATCGCTTTCCAACACCCAAAGTGAATGAACTTCATGCCCAACATGTTCGCTCAGCCAGAGGACACTGGAGGATGTGTAGAGCTATTTGAGAATCTAAAGGAAGAGCAAGTGCAGTGGATGTTAAAATGGTTCCTAACAGGGGAGTTCATTATTCTTTCTCGAGATTCACTATTCCTCATACTCATCGATCTGAGGGGAACTAATCCTTATGCCCCTCTTCGGGCCATGAGGCAAGCTGGAAGGAAGAAGATCGTACCAAGGGTAGATAAAATGAGTCACTTCAGGGCTGACTTTCAAGATGATGATAGCCCTTACCGATGTCATGCTCAACACATGTGGCATTGCAAACTCCTCTTGGGGATAGAAACTATTTAGGTAGACATGTATCAGGCAGGAAGTGTGCCACAGTACTCGGGTTGGTCAGAAGACAATCACATTGGTTTTGGGTCATCTGGGGTTCATCCGAGGTCACAGGCTTATTGATGAAAAGGCTGAAGTGCAAGTATAATAAATTACGCAAAAGAATTCTGTAATGCAAAAATCAACACCGGGAAATACAAGAAGCTCACTAGAAATTGATCGACGAGTGGAATGATATGGAGGTCAACGCCATCAAGCGGTTAGGGTATCTAGAACGAGTTCTAATAGAGTTGGAAGGAAGTTTCTTGAAGAGGATTGAAGACTGCCAGAATGCCAAGGGAAGTGCAGGCGGGCATCTGACCCGAGCCTATCTGCTTCTAGGACCGCACGGGTTGAAGCAGCTGTACGATGAAGGCGAGAATACCAAATCTGGGGAAGGTATTTCTGGGACCAAGTATTTAGGATCTTTTATTTCCTGCTTTCATAATTTAATAAGGCCACTGGCCATTAGAGACGTTTTTATTTCTGTTATTTCAAATTGCAGTTTTTAGATTCGTCTTATTTTTATCAATAAAATGAGGCATTTAGCATTATAAGTTCTCCAAAATTAATTTGTTGGTAGGCCTAACATTGGCACAAAGATGCACCCAAATTAGGAAACGACTTATATTCCTGCACAACGTGCTTAAATATCGCAACATTCTCTTTCTCAGAATCTGCACTAACTTTTTACCATTAATTTTTTTCCGTTATTTTTATTCCCCTCCCCCAAAGGTTAGTTCGAGACTTTTGGAAACACCAGCATACTCTACAAGATCCAAGGGCCCTCCACCTCCTCCTCCTCCGAGTCCTATCAATAACAAGAACAAAGGCAGAATGGGAGACACCAATGATAGAAAGGAAATTGAGGAGACTTCTCAGAATACTCTAACTACCAAGGGGATTGCTGCTCATCTTGAGTAAATATTGCTGAAATTTCAGGAAGAATTGGACCATGTTCAGAACTTGGAAAGCCTATCAATCACTCTTGTCGCTCCTGATGTTAATGCCTAGAACCCCGTACCTCCACAAAATACCCTGCAACCACCAGCACGACCCGCTCACATCCAAGCCGGCAACACATGCAATAACACTCCACTGCTCATTCCCTAATCGAAAAACACCAAAAATGACCATATCCAGAATAATCCCATCTTTGTGGACACTAAACCCCACTATACCCAGCCAATCTCAAGTGCATCTGAATTAGACGAAAGACTCCCTCATCAGGAATTTGGCAGCTGAACTCAAGAAGTTAACTAGCCAGGTCCAAGGTGTTGAAGGTAGCAAAGGCATTGAGGGGCTGAACGACGAAGATCTGTGTGTTCAGCCAAATATTGAACTTCCTGAGGGGTAAAAACCTCCCAAGTTCGAGATGTTCGACGGTACTAGTGATCCAAGGGTTCATCTAAGAATGTATTGTGAAAAGCTGGTAAGAGTTGGGAGGGACGGGAAAATCCGGTGAAGCTGTTCATGAGGAGTCTGAAAGGAGACGCCTTTTCTTTGTACATCAGCCATGATTCAAAGAAATGTACAATATAAAAAAAATGTACAAGTAGGGTGAGCATGGAATCCGACTTTATGGACCGATTCAGGTTCAACACAGAGAACGTACCAGATGTGTTTTATATCCAGAATCTGAAGAAGAAACCCACAAAGACCTTTCACGAGTATGCTACTCATTGGGGGTCATAAGCTATAAAGGTCAGGCCGACCTTAGAGGAAGAGCAGATGAACAGGTTCTTTGTCTGGGCTCAGGATCCACAATACTATGAGAGGTTGGTGCTAATAGGAGGTCAGAAATTTTACGACATCATCAAGTTGGGAGAAAGTATTGAAGAGGTTATCAAGAATGGTATGGTCACTAATCTTAAAGTATTACAGGCCACGAACAATGCTTTACAGTCTGATGTCACATCTTAGAAAGAGGACGTGAATTCCGTGATGGATGCGCAAAGGACCAAATCCCCTATGAAATAGAAAACATATCCCTCAACTCCACTCACATATCAACCTTCCTTAAATTACCAAGCACCATCGCCCACATACCAAATTCCACCACCTACCTACCGATCATCTCCACCTTCCCCGCCTACGTATCAACACACTTCACCAAAATATTCCCAACCCGCACCTGTGTACCAAGACTATAATGCCCAACCTTCACACTATCAGTCACCACCCAATCGCCAAAACTTTCCTCGACCTAGACCAAATTTTGACCGTAGACCTCCCAGATAATATATCGCCATCTCCGAACAAATAAAACAACTATGTGAAAGACTCAAAGCAGTCGATTACTTTACCTTTATCCCAGCCATCACTCTAGAAAATCCCACTCAGTGGATCAATCCAAACAAAACATGCGCATACAATTCCGGAATGAAAGGCCATACCATCGACGAGTGTCGCTTTTTGAAAGACAAGATTCAGACCTTGATTGATAATAAGGTCATCATAGCAAAGGAGACCACTCCCAATGTCTGCAAAAACCCTCTGCCTGACCACAAGGGCGAAGGCATTCATATAATCGAGATTGAGGATAATTGGGACCCTAAAGGGACTATTGGATTGATTGCCGAAGGGGACGAACTGAAGAAGTCGACAGTCACCCTCAACCGTATTGTTGTTTAGATCTAGCCCTTTGAGGGCAATGAGGTGAACATGTCCATACCCATTGAGTTCGAAACGCCCCCACTACTTTATCTCACAATGTTGGATGGCGTGTTCGGTTGTCTTTACGGACAACATGATGAAATAGGGAGAAATGAGCAAGCAATCTATTACCTCAGCAAGAAGTTTACCCCGTATGAGGCTCGCTATTCCATATTAGAACGAACCTGTTGTGCTCTGACCTGGGTAGCCTAAAAGTTGAGGCATTATTTCTGTGCCTACACCACTTATCTTATTTCAAGAATGTATCCGTTAAAATATATCTTTCACAAGCCCATGCCTACCTAAAAGCTCACTAAATGGAAAATCCTGCTATGTGAATTCGGCATTATTTATGTCACCCAGAAGGCTGTCAAAGGACATGCTTTAGCAGATCACGTCACCGAGAATCCTGTGGGAGGAAAAAATGAGCCACTAAAGACATATTTTCCTCATAAAGAGGTGCCTTTCATAGGAGAAGACATTGCAGAATATTATGATGGTTGGAGGATGTTTTTCGACGGAGCTGGTAATTTCAAACGAGTTGGCGTAGGGGCAGTTCTGTTATCAAAACCTGGCCAGCATTACCTGGTATCCTCCAAGCATAGGTTTCCATGTACCAACAACATGGCCGAGTACAAATCCTGCATCATAGGGCTCAAATTGGCCATTGATATGAACATTTAGGAGTTAAAAGTGATCAGAGACTCGGACCTACTCATACATCACGTTCGTGAAGAGTGGGCAACTAAGAATTCTAAGATACTCCCTTATCTGCATCACATACAGGAGTTGAGGAAAAGGTTCACAAAGACCAAATTCCAGCATGTTCCCAAAATGTAGAAAGAGTTCGCTGATGCACTAGCCACTTTGTCATCCATGATTCAACATGCAGATACAATTTTCATTGATCCCATCCAGGTCAAGATCTTTGACCAACCAGCTTATTGTGCACATTTTGAGGAAGAAGCGGAGTGAAAACCGTGGTTCCACGACATCAAAGAATACTTGACAACAAGAGAATATCCAGAGCTCGCTAATGTCACTCAGAAGCGCACACTACGGAGGTTATCTAACAATTTCTTTCACAGCAGAGGAATCCTGTATAGGAGAAATCCCGATTTGGGATTGCTAAGTTGTGTCAATGTAAGGAAACAAACTAATGTATTTGATGAAGTGCACGTGGGGACCTGCGGACAGTATATGAATAGTTTTGTACTAGCAAAAAAGATACTCCGAGTAGGATACTTTTGGATGACTATGGAAACGGACTGCATCCAGTATGCCCGAAAGTTCCGTCGTTGTCAGATACATGCAGATGTGACAAAGGTGACTCCAAACAAGCTTAATGCAATAAGCTCACCATAGTCATTCGTCGCTTGGGGAATGGATGTTATCGGACCGATCGAGCCTGCCGCATCAAACGGGTGCAGGTTCATCTTAGTAGCAATTGATTACTTCACTAAACGAGTCGAAGAAGCACCGTACAAGGTAGTGACCAAGAAGGTTGTGGCAGATTTCGTCAGCGACCGAATTATTTATTGGTTTGAAATTTAAGACTCAATCATCACTGACAGTGGTTCAAAACTCAAAGGCGACTTAATGAATTCAATGTGTGAAACATTCAAAATCAAACATAAGAACTCTACAGCTTATAGACCTCAGGAATGGAGTTATGAAGGTAACCAACAAAATATCAAGAAGATACTAAGGAAGATGATCGAAAGGCACTAACAATGGCACGGGAAGTTATCATTCTCCTTATTGGGATACTGTACCATAGCCCGTACGTCAACCGCGGCAACTCCTTACATGTTGGTTTACGGTACAGAGGCGACCATTCCCGCCAAGGTAGAAATTCCATCTTTATGACTCGTACAAGAAGCTGAGTTAGATGATGCAGAATCGGTAAAGGGTCGCTACAAGCAGTTAGCCCTTATAGACGGGAAGAGAATGAATGCAGTCTGCGACGGTCAGTTATATCAGAGTAGAATGTCCAAAGACTTCAACAAAAGATTTAAACCAAGGAAGTTTACCCCAAGGCAACTAGTGTTGAAGAAAATATTTCCACATCAAGACGAAGCCAAGGGGGAAATTCTCTCCCAATTGGCAGGGTCCGTACATGGTTCACCGAGTTCTAACTGGAGGAGCCGTTATTCTTGCAGAAAGGGATAGAGAATTCTGGCCGAAGCCGATCAATTCTGACGCATTAAAACGATACTATTTGTAATCATTTGGAAATTTCTTTATGATGTAATTTGGATTACGTCTGACCTGATTCACGTTTAAGAGGGTATACCTATTGGTTCGGTCAAAATTTAATAAGAATTCCATTTCCCCCCGCTATTGGAACAAGCGAAAAATTTTAAGGAGGACCCTCAAAATTCCGAAGTCAATTTTTCAGTCTTTTCATCCTCGCCAACCCAGTAAACTGGGGCAGAATTTTTAGGACAACCCTAAAAATTCTGAAATCAATTCGTTCTCATTCATTCAGTGCAGCCTTTAGAAGCACCAACCCAGTAAACTGGGGCATAATTTGGAGGAGGACCCTCAAAATTTCGGAGGAAGTAAGGTCATAATGTTTTAAATCATGTTGCGGTCGTTGGTTCATCCGAAAGAAAAGTATTTTTCAAATATAAACTTACATTATATTTACTAATCATGCATAACTATTATTTGAATTGCCATCATTTAGCAACGCTACCCCAATGATATGTAACAGCAGGAGCCTCGGGAAGATGAACTAACCTCCCCCTCCCTACAGAACTCACGATTTTTGTTTGGATGCAGGTCCGAAATCATCTGAATACATTCATACTCTCATACCTTTCAGGTAGGAAATCATCAGAACGATCTCTTATTCACAAATTTAGTGTCTACACCCAACATCCCTAGCAGACACAATGTCGCATTCAGCTATCAGCTAAGAAAATCTCACTACTATTCACTCTTTACATTCTTGCATTTTTTTCATAAGGTAACTTATCTGCCTTTCGAGACTAAGCATTGTCTCCATCTACATTCTGCATAAGGCTGCTTATCTTCCTTCCGAGCTTAAGCTTTACCTCCATCTGCATAAGGCTACTTATCTGCCTTTCGAGACTAAGCTTTGTCTCCATCTGCATTCTGCATAAGGCTACTATCTGCCATTCGAGACTAAGCAATGTCTCTATCTGCATTTTGCGTAAGGCTATCTATCTACCTTCCGATTTAACCTCTACCTCCATCCTGCAAAAGCCTACTTATCTGCCTTTCGAGACTAAGCTCTGTCTCCATATGCGTTTTGCATTAGACTATATGTATGTCTTCCGAGGTTAAGCTCTACCTTCATCTGCATAAGGCTACTTATCTGCCTTTCGAGATAAAGCATTGTCTCCATCTCCATTTTGCATAAGGCTATCTATCTACCTTCCAAGGTTAAGCTCTACCTCCATCCTGCATAAGTCTACTTATCCGCCATCCGAGATTAAGCTCTACCTCCATCTGCATAAGGCTACTTATCTCCTTTTCGAGGTTAAGCTCTACCTCCATCCTGCATAAGGAACTTATCTACCATTAGAGACTAAGCATTATCTCCATTTGAATTTGCATAAGGCTACTTATCTGCCATTAGGGACTAAGCATTGTCTCCATCCTGTATGGCTGAAATACCTCCACTTTATTTCTTCAAATTGCTACAGTATCGCCACCTGCATTTAAATTTTCGCTCTTCTAAAAGACATCCACCCTTTGCATTCATTGGCTAAAAGATCGCCACCTTCTCATGGGCTGAAAGATCGCCAACTTATTCAAAGGCGTCATAGTTCGAAGGCACCATCTGCATAGCCCGAGAACACCATTTCATGGCCTGCAAATCTTTATATATGCTCTTCTTGGCCCAGGACGTCTGAGGACGTCATCTTAACAGTCCGAAGACAGCATTCATAGTCCAACGGGAACTTGCATCTTGTTTAATTATGCACAATACATGCTACATTGCTCACTTGCAGGTGCACCGGATAGCAAACGGCCGTCTCAGTAGGAGCGATCCTGCTTCATTTCTCCGCAGCATGTCCGACTCCAAATATATTTTCCAAATTTAATCATTGCATCCCTATTCGACACATTTGGTCAATGGTTCCTAAGCTACATATGACCTGGTTCCTATGAAACCAGGGATATATAGGAAAGCTCAAAAGCCAGTGCTCGGTCAAAATTCCTTTCGGATCACCGATCCGATCAAAATTGCCCATCTTGTCTTTATCCGAAAACTCTTTAATCCTCATCGGGTAAAGATGGGAAGCTGTTGATACCCAATTTTTCCCTATGTATTTTTATACCCAAAACATTTTCAAAATAACATATGTGGGCATATATGAGCACATCAAAAGGTTTCGACATTTTAAAGGATTTTTAAACCAATATATGGCCTATTTTTATACCATAAAATCAAATAATTATTCCCAAAACTATCTTTTAGTGAATAATTTATTTTATCCTCATATTTGTATCAAGAAATAGTTAACATGATTTTTTGCATATTTTTACAAATCGTTTGGTATTTTTAAAACTAAATTGCATGTAATTGCAATACCAGCTCTTTATGATGTAGTAGCACTTTATAATTGCAAAATTTATCCCAATATTTTTAAATTAATATTTATATACAATTTATTGACTCAGTACCTTTAATTGTCTTTTTGAGATATGTTACTATTTTTAAAAAAAATAGGGGAAAACTGGCTATTTCAATTGTAGCCTCAATTCATTTCAATTAACCACACTTCCATTTCAATATCATCCAATTTCAAGCCCAAATTGGACCAGCCCAATTCCAGTTTGACTACCCCCGACACTATCAATAAACCCGCCCGGGATAATTTCAAATCAAGGCCGTTAATCATTTTGATCAACAGCCACAAATAATTATTTCTTTTTTATTTTTACATGACCTAACCCTAATGTCACGACCCAAACCCGATCATGATGGAACCCAGCCCAAACGCTAGGTAAACCTGATCAACAATCGCTTTCAATTTAATATTTATGTCCCAATACTGACATTTTAAGAATAATAATAAAAAATTATTAATATAGTAATAAGGACAAATACATAAAAACGATAAACACGCATAAGATCTGGGGTCACAAGTCTAGAGCATCTAAACTAAACTGGGTAATAATAATATTATCTGAATAACGATATAAAAAATTCTTGGGAAGTATATAATAATAATGAACTGAGAAACTAATGGAGAGCAGCCAGGTCCTGCGAACGTCATGCAGCTACCTCAACGACTCTGGAAATATCTCTGGAGGCTACGAGTATCAGCTAAGCCTCCAGTGTACCTGAATCTGCACACAAGGTGCAAGGAGTATGAGTGAGTACTACCAACACAGTGAATAATAAGTATAGAATAGTGTTTTTAAATAAGAAATGCACGAAATTCCACAAAGCAAAGCTAAATCTAACAGTCATATTCCTTAGCTACGAACTAACATCAAAATAATATCAAATATAATAGTCAAGTATCAAATAAAAATGCAATGCAATGCGTATGAATACGCTGCAGCGTGCAGCCCGAGCCATCCATATTTATTTAATGTCGACGACGCTCACTGGGGGTGTGTACAGACTTCAGAGGTTCTCCTTCAGCCCAAGCGCAATATCAATATATAACCGTTGCGGTGTGCAGCCCGAGCCATCGACAGTATGCATGTAAGTCACATAACAGATTCATTCTAATTTTATGCCAGTTACCACTTATTAAGATGAATATAGTTTAACTTGTCAATTTCAGAAATAAGGTGACTTAGCATTTAATAACAGTGATTAACCACATGACTGAGATCAATGATTATGCAAATCATGTTATCACACAGATATTCCCCCTAGACGGGTATTAGAGATCAGCATACGTCCCCAAATATGGCATTTAGACCAATTATCAACAACACAATATGTGTATCAGTCGCCAATAATTTACATTCAGCTCTCGGAATGGACCAAGTCACAATTCCCAACCGTATACCATCCCACACCTCCCATGGGGTGCGAGTCACGCCCTAACATAGCGTCACGATTTGATAAGCCGGGGTTTCAAACTCTCAGGCCATCATCTATACAAACTACTCAACTCTAACCGGTTGTAGACTGGTCTGCAATGCCTTTTCCCTTCGAAACTTCTTCTACGAGCGTCGGATCTATTCAAAACCACAAGGAATAGATTATTATAGACAAAATAAACATAACCTAATTGAAATTATTCGAAAAACGCTAAAGCTCACGAAGTTAGTAAAACTCGAGCCCGGGACCACTACTCAAAAAATTCTGAAAATTACATCTTTGGATTTCTTGTCTCGCCATGAGTCCGTACATATAAAGTTCACTAATAACGGAGTCCGTTTGATCCTTCAAATCCCCAAAATTATTTTCTAAAAACTAAACCCTAGTTCTTCACAATTTCTACACAATTTCATGGAATTAGGGGTTGATTCTTCCTAAAATGGCGTTTTTAAGTCATGAGACTTACCTCCAATCGATACCCATTGAAATCACACTTCAAATCTCTCAAATATCTCATTTGGTTTCTTACCAATGGAGGAAAATATGTTTAAGTCGCGGGTGAAATAGCCCTTAAAACATTCTGTCCCGCCAGTTCTTTCCTCTATGCGATCGCATCACCACTATTGTGATCGTATAGGCCAAATACCCGGCACCCTAATTTCATCCTATTCGATCGCACTCTCCACTACGCGATCGCATAGTACAAACCTTTGCTAGGGACCCCAACCTAAACAACACTACGCGATCGCCACAGTCCCTTATGCGAACGCACAGACCAACCTGCCCAACCTATGCGATCGCATAGATAAAAATGAACCCCTTCCCAATCCTCCTATGCGATCGCAATGCACCATATGCGATCGCATAGGGAAATATCTCTGCAAAACACCAACATTTTTTCTGCAACATCCTAAGTCCAAAAACCTTCCGTTCAACCATCCGAAATTACCCCGAGGCCCTCGGGATCCAACCAATAGCACAAATACATCTTATTACTTCATTCAATCTTGCTCTCAACATGAAAACTCAATCATAAACATCAAAATTATCCAATTTCCACGGATTCAGCCTAAGTTAAACTAAAACTTTCGAAACATGCATTTGATCCAAAACCCGACCTAATCACTTCCGAATGATCTGAAAATTTGCACGCATATCCAATATCACATAATGGAGCTACTACAAATGTTGTTATTTCATTCCGACCCTCGGATCATAATCTCACCTATCAACCGGACTTTGCCAAATTTCTAACTTAGCCAATTCAAGCCTAATTCTACACCGGACCTCCAAATTCAGTTTCGATTACACTCCTAAGTCAAAAATAACCCTCCAAAACTATTCGAATCATCGAAAATCCATTCTGATACTTCTAACTCATAAGTCAATGTTCGGTTGACCTTTCCGAACTAACCTTCTCAAAAACATACTAGTTGTCATTTCTATCCAAACTCCATTAAAATTACTTCAAACTATCCAAATAAATAAATTGAAACAGATAAAAGCATAAAACGGAGAAAACAGGGTGATAATTCACGGGACAACGGGTCAGGTCGTTACACCTAACCCTCATTTCCTCTTCAACCGCCGCCTTCAAACTCTCCCCTTCTATCAAATGCTCTCTAGCAGTCGAAACTCTTTTTGACTTATTCGTCTTCTCCGACCAATCTCACTAGAGTCCATGGCTTCTCAAGACATGGATGGCGTGTGCTCACCTTCCTTCACCCCAAAACCATGGTTGTTCAAGATTTTGAGGTCCGACCTCGATGGTGTTCGAGCAGATCTTCCATAGATCTGTGTTTCTATGGCCTCTTCGTCCCTATTCCGACGTGTTCTAACTTTAAGAGCCTAGTTGTTGCTTAGATCGACTCCAGACTAGACCTCTTCCAAGCCTTCTCATTTCTAGGGTTTCTGAGAAGTCCTGAAGTTATTCAAGGTTTTTCTGTTTGTTTTCCCTTGGATCTATGCTATATCTTACTTTATTTGATATTTCAAGGGTTTTCCCCAATTTTCTTTTTTGAAATTATTTGATTTTCAAAACTAGGGTTTCTCGAAAATCTTTCTGATTCTTCTTCTCTTTTCTTTATGTTTGTTTCGTATGTGTTTATCTCGTGTGTTTCTTCGCTACTACACATGAACTTGATTTTTTGCTGCTTTTTATATGCTTCGTGTTTTTCTCTTCCTTTAGACTAAGCTCGCATGACTGTCTCTGCTATATTTTCCTACATGACTTATATTATATATGTCTCCTACTGGGTTCTTTATATTAGCTTGCTTTACCAAATTTCAGCGAGTTCTTCCTAAGCATACTTCACCTACTCTTTTCCTAGACATGTGTTGCTTTTTCTCTTCTGAACTTGTTTGAGCGACAAGCTTCGCCTAAGTTAATTCCATGTGTTTCATGCTTACTTCTCTTTGTTCGTTCTCTCATAAGTCTTTGAAAGAGACTATTGATCCTATTTTATCTGTTGTTTTCTCGTCTATTCATCTGATTCGAGTCAGATACCCTAGTATTTGGGGTTTTTGGCAAGCCCAACCTTGTGTTTGAACTAGGGTTCCATTCAGAACCACGACTCTCTTTCAGACTCACTTTGAGTCTGTGAACCTGATATTCTTGGTTACTCTGATTTCTTGCTAGTTTTGCAACAACTCTCTCTTGTCTCTGTTTGCTTTTTCTATGGAAAATTCTCGTCTTTCAAAAGGCCTTTGGCTCACCTGTGATTAATTCCGAGTCCTTCTTAAAAGGGTTTCATTGATTGTTGATGATTTTCTTTAAATTAAGTTCCTCTTCACTTTTCTTGGTTGGATTCATTCGAGCTAAGACTCAATCCATAATTTTACTAACTGCTAATTGATTTTCTTTCCTTATTTGGTCTAAACCGCGTTCTATTGAACTATTTACTTAAATAATGGCATGTGTATTTACCCTTATTATGCTACTCGGGAAAAAGTTTTTAAATTATTCCTTTTTCTTAAATATCTTGCCCGTTTGAAATCAATCCCTTAACTTAAGGAAAATCTTTGAGACTGATTCTCAGAATTGTTTCTTGCCTCTTTTTTACGTTTTTTCTGCACTATAAAAAGGGCTACCCCTTTTGCACTTAGATGACTTCTGCACTCGACCACTCTTGCACACACAACTTTTCTGCACAAAACAGGCTTTTACACATTCGAGTATTGAGTTTTTCTTTCAATTAAAATGCTTCTCATTTATAGTATTGAGCACTCATCTTTCTACTCTCCTTTATTCCCTTTTACCTACTGAAATATTTATGAGTTGTCTTGAACTCTCAAGTGCTCTGCTACAAACTTAAGTCTGCTCTTGCTGATTTCTCGTTGTTTGCTTACTATGTTGTTCTACTGTTTTATTACTTTGAAACTGGTATATTCTTAGTTAAATAATGCCCCCTCACTATGTGTTTACTTCTTTGTCTGTTATGTTTTCCTTCACCATGTGTGTATTTCCTATTTTGTTATGCTTTCCTTCATTAAATTTTTGCCATTAATGTGCTTATATTAATTCCCATTCATTTTTATCCCTTTGTATGTGATTATATTTCTAGCCATAACAACATGTTGACATTGCTGTCTATGACTTTGAACTAGGTTCCTTGAACCCCTTAACTCAAATCAATTAACTCCCTTTTCCTCTTTATATGTTTGAGCCTCGACTTAGGCGTGATAGTTTTCGAATCACTACCTAGACTTAGGTTTGACATTCAAGGTCTACTCCTAACTTGTTAACCAAACAAATGGTTAGGGGTGTGCCAGTCTACACCTATGGCTTGGTATGACCACTATTTGTTATGGTTTCCCAATCACCTTTAACTTACTCCTAGCTTAAGTTCTGCCCCTCTCTTGCAAGTCATACTTTGGGACCTTGGAGTTCCCTATGAACTTGGATACCTGAGGGCTGGCTATTCCGCACTGCACTATTCTAATTCTAAATGGGTATCTTGGGTGTAAGCAATGCCGGGAATTCCTGAAATTCCTTGGAACTTTGAAACACTAGATAAAGAGAAGTCTTTGGAAATATGAATTTTGGAATTGGTTAATCACATGTTATTGGATATTACGATTGAATTGGGCATTTTGGATCTAGCTGTAGGTTTTGATGTATTTTCTTTCCTTCTTTTGGTGTGTATTAATTTGAATAAAGAATTTTGGGGAATTTAGTAAAAGGTTGTGGGAGGGTTTTTTTACTTTCTTGCATCAATAAAGGGTAGATATCATGACTTTAGGACTTTAATTTTCTTACTAGAAATCATGCCTATAGGATTGTCCAGTATTTCTGATTTAAAGTCACCTACATATCATGACTATATGGTTTAACGCTTTATTATGCTGAAAGTCACCTAGAAATTCTTCCTATAAGGTTTAATGTTTAATCATATTGCAAATCACTAGACATCTCTCCTATAGGACTTTAATGTTCATGTAACCAATGCATATAGAAACCATGCCTATAGGAAGTGCATATGCATTAGGCAAGTTGTAGGGTTAATTAACACAATCATCTTTTAGAAGTTCAATAATAGGCTTTAAAAAAGCGAAAGTAGATATCATGCCTATAGGACTCCGCATCGAATTCGTCTGATTCGCTTAACGTAATATCATATCTGTTAACTAGCCTTTAACATATTAATTCAGTAACATTTTTTCAAAGGCCTTAATCTTCTGACAAAACTCTTTCGGACCAGTATGCTGTTTTTTAAATTCTTCAAATCGGCATCTTTTTCTAGAACGGTTCTTTCTAAACATCCTGCCTAAACGTGTGTTACTCATCCTCTGAAATTATCTTTTCTTTTAAAAAATAGTTTTGTAACTTACTTTTTCCTTAGATATTTCAGTCTCTAAAACGTTTTCACAACTCTTTCTATATTTTTATACTCGTAAAGTCTAATGATTCCTTTTTACTCGGTTCTCCCTACTGCTGTCCATACTCTCTTTTCAAAATTCTTCTGCATTAGACTACTTTTTGAAACCGGTATTTTTAAAATCACTCTCCTAAAATACCTTAATTTTTTCCAATTGGATACAAGTTTCCTAATGCGAACTTTCATTCTAGATATATGTGTTAAGCAAGTTCATTCATTGTTTAAGTTTAATTAAAGACAAATCAGTATGTGCCAAGACATGCTAATCTAAGTGTTGTTTGATTAAGGGGTTTACTTGAGCCTTACTTGTTTGACTGTTCATCCTTATATTTGTTACTTATTTTTTTTGCGTCGCAAATAGAATTTTAACTTTTGAACTCCATATATGCCTTTACCCCTTTCTTCCGCCCTTCACAGTTAGAAGTCCTGATACCCCGGGACCGATAGGTAGGGCCGGGTACTAGCATGCAATAAGTAAACGAGACTAATCGCAATTAAATATCTTAACGCGATGGGAAGGGTAGAATATGGATATGATGACCGGTGCACTAAAATCACGTACGACCCCTATTTTAGGAGTGATTGCTGGATATTGCATTGATGTGATCCAAATTTTGTATAAACCTATGACCCCTTTTCCCTTTTCTAGCAAATGTTTTCTTTAAATTATGTTTTCTTCAAATAATCCCCTTTTTCTAAATAATTGTATTCTTATCTTTTCTTTGAAGCTTTCGACTTATTTGTGATCCTTATGTGCAAACTTTACATGCTTCTTCTGTTTTCTTAATGTCACAATTATAGCATGACCGTGAACCACACTTGTGGATCTTGAGGGGTGCCTAACACCTTTCCCACGAGATAACCTCTAAGCCCTTACCCGAACATTGATTTACTTTCTTCTCAAAACTCTTCATCTCTTTAATGTGTCGTAATGTACTATAATCATTAGGTGGTTCTCCAAAACTCCATAACTCAATTCTCACAAGATGATAAAGAGTTGTCCTCCCATAATATCATATACCCGATTTTCAGACCCTCCCATCCGCGATATGAAAAGAGGGGGCGTTGACAATCAACTGAAGGGGTATCAATACTGACATCTCTTATATAAGCTAAATGCGCATCACACCCCTTCTTAACTATACACTGAGCCTCAAGGAAAGAGATAAGCCTACTGGGAGTTTGATCTAAAGTACCATTCAACTCAACACGCGGTACACTTGGCATATCCAGCATCACGATTTTTGCATGACAATCAAGAATAGCATAATTGGCCGACAAGCAGTCCAAACCCAAGATAATATCATAATCAACCATGCCAAAAAATAACAAGTTTGCTCTGGTCTCAAAACCATGTATAGTAACCAAGCACTACCTATAAACGCGGTTCACAACTAGAGAATACGTGATTAGAAACATACACAAGGGAACTCAAAGAATCTCGGGGTACACCCAAATGCAATGAAAAACAAAAAGACACATAAGAATAAGTTTTGCCTAGATCGAATAGAACTGATGCATCTCTGTGACAAATCAGTATAATACCTGTGATGTCAGAATCGGAGGAAACAATTGTGGTACGGGCATGAATGGCATAGTATCTGGCCTGACCTCCCCCTCTAGGACAACTTTAACCTCCTCGACCTCCAACCCTAGCTAGCCGGGCATATGGGATAGCAGCTAGTACTATTATCATAGCCTGAGAACTCTGCGGGGCACGCTCTGGCTAAGTAATCTGTGAAGGTGCACCCCTCCCATGTCTAGGGAAATCCCTCACCATATGGAATGTGTCACCACACTCAAAACAAGCCTTGGGAGGACGTGGTGGGTGTGACTATCTAGAGCCAGGTCTGCTGGAGTGACATCTGAAAGCTCCCAATGTAGGAGGCATGCTATATATCGGTGGTGCAAAATAAGGTCCTAAGATTTCGAGGAGCTGCAGCAGTGCAGGCTGCTGGAAGATCTGAATGAATAGGGTGACTCATATAACCCTACCATGACGACCTACAGCTGGGGTACGGGTATCAGAATAGTGGCCCGTCTCTTAAGACCTATTGGCCTCCCTCTCATCTCTCTACCTAGCATGCATACCCTCAATCCAAATGCTCACCACGTATTGATAAGAAATGTCCATCTCCAATTCATGAACTATGCTAGACAAAATGCTAGGAATAAGGCCCTTAATAAACCGACAAACTCTCTCAGAAATAGTAGAAACTAAAGCTGGTGCATGCCTAGACTATCTAATGTAACGGATAGGATACTCTAAAATAGTCATAGCACCCTGGCACAAATGCTCAAACTGTGTGCGCCATCCGTCCCTGAGGCTCTGCGGAACAAACTCTCTCAGGAAAATATCTGAGAAATGGGTCCAAGATAGTGAAGTGGCATTGTGTGGACTGTCTAACTCATAGGTGCACCACCACTCATAGGCGGATCCACAAAGCTGGAAAGCAAAGAAGGAAACCCCGCTCGATCTGGATATACCCATAGTGAGAAGGATATGGTGGCACTTATCCCGAAATCCCAAGACATCATCTGATGCTAGTCTACTGAATATCGGAGGATCATACTTCTTAAACCTATCAAGCCTCTGCTGCTCATCCTCTGAAGCAGCTTCCCCATCTTTTGGCTGAACTGGTACTACAGGCGATGCTGGAATGGTCTCTAGGACCTGCTCAACATGCACGCTCTCCTCAGGAGTGCGGGTGGTGGGAGTCGGTACTCCTCCACCGGCCTGGGATGCGCCTACAGCAAGGGGAAGTAGCCCTGCCCGAGCGAACGTGGTGTACATACTCTTCAGCTATGCCAGAGTCTCTAGAAGGGCTGGAGTAGTAGTGGCAGTAGGCGTATCAGGTTCCTGGACTCTAGGTGGATCTGCTTGTTGTACCTCGGTGGCAGCTCGCGCAGATGCACTCACCGTACCACGTGCGCATCCTCGACCTCTACCCTGGCTCCGGCCTCTGAGGATTTTAGTAGAGGGTGCCGGTTCCTGGGCATCTCAAGTAGAACGTGTCCTCACCATCTGTGAGAGAATAGAAAATAGAAGTTTAGAATTATGATGTCAAAATATCGCATGACAAGGAAATCAAATAAAGTTAAAATTTTCCTAACAATTACATAGCCTATCGTAGATAAGTATAGACATCTCCGTACCGATCAGTGAGACTCTAAAAACCCGACATGTGTTTCATGGTTCATATGAACCTAGAGCTCTAATACCAACTTGTCACGACCTCAGTTCGCCCTCCGTGAACTATCATGATGGCACCTAGTCCCTACGACTATGTAAGCCTAACAAGTGCGGAAAATACAATCAAAAGTTGCGGAAATATAACTTAGAACCAAGATTAAACAAAAGGAAATGAAAAATAAAATGCCGCTCAACATATAGAGCTCAACATCTCAAAATCTTACAACACAATCCTAAAACCCAGAAACTCACGGAAACACAAGCTGAAGAAATATAGTAAAATGCTCTAACTCGGGATTGTCTATATCAAAAGTAAGATAGAAGGCTAAATACTAAAGGATAGAAATAGATAGAGACTCTTCGGTCTGCGGACACGGCAGATGTACGTCGAAGTCTCCGATGGATCTCCCTAACTCAAGAGTGATAATACTAGGTAGAAGTACCTAGATCTGCACATGAAAAACATGCGTAGAAAGGGCATGAGTACAGCACATCAATACTCAGTAAGTGCCAAGTCTAACCTCGATCATGTAGTGACGAGGAAAATCAGGGCCCTACTGAGGTTAAATAAAATATAAGATTGAACACTATGAAATAAACAAGTATAATTAAGTGCAACAGTAAGAAAATATCGTAGAATAGAAGTAACAACAACAACTAGCACAAAGACCACAAATCACGGAAGAAAATACAGCTCAAGTCAGTAAATATCATACGGGTACCTTCCAGGATACCGTTCTATAGTCCCACTCACAACTAACGAGTGGATCTCCCGGGATACCATCCGGTAGTCCATATACATATACAGGATCTCCAGAGATACTGTCCCGTAGTCCAACTATTAATGCACGGGGATCTACTAGAATGCGATCCGTTGTCCCAAATGTAAAATACCCAATACTAGGGGAATCTACCAGGTGCATTCCCGTAGTTCCATATAACTATGCAAGGGGATCTACCGGGAATCTAACCCATAGTCCCAAAGTAAACAAACAAGGGGGGAGCTAGCGGAATCCCACATCCGTAGTCCCAATGTATATACACAACCAACAGCAAAAGGTATACAGAAATGGAATTGATATCAAAGCAACAAGTAATTCTAGCCTAACATGCTTCACGTAATGCAATCAAGGCAATTTAGGCAAATAGGGAATTTAAGTCAACTAAAATGCTTTTCTATCTAACAACACCCTAACTTTACAAGTATAATAAAGCAGGAAAAAGAAGACGTGCTAATGAATACTTTAAGAAAACTTGGATTTCCAACATTTTGCACAGGTACGCACTCGTCATCTCACGCACAAGACAATTCAGTTACCAAACATACCAAATCCGAAGGGGAACGCCCCCCATGCAAGGTTAGAAAAGCCACTTACCTTGACTGGCTTAAAATAACCTTGAAACCACAGTTTTGCCACGAGTATCCGACTCCAAATGGCTCAAATCTATTCAATTCAATTGCATATTGTAAATAACATCTTAAGCAACTCATTCTACGATTTAATTCAAATCTAATACGTGAATTTAGGTAAAATGAAAAAAATACCCCTCAGGCCTACGTCTCAAATCGGGTGAAATTTACCATTTTGGAAATCTCGCACTCTCACGATTCTACACATAACAAGAGCACTGAAATCGTGGTCCAATTGACCCCTCAATCCCTCAATTAAAAGTTTCTTAAACTCAAGCTCTAATTAGATATTATTCCAAAATTTCTCACCATTAGTTAGGTCTTTAATCACATAAAAATGAGTTATGAAGTCAAGAACGTTACTCCAAGTGATTCTCATTTGTTTTCCTCAAAAACCCCTCTCAAAAGCTTCAAACCTAGATGAAATGTTGGAAAAATAGCTAAATTTCACAAAGGCAACTATTTATGTGTTCTACCCAGTGATTACCATATTTGCGGTCTTGGAACCGCACTGGTGGTCCTGCTTCTGCGGACAAAACATCGCATCTGCGACTTTCATTAATTGGCCAATTTTTGCACATGCGGTCTACCACTGGCAGATGCGGCTCCGCTTCCGCGGATGATCCACCGCATTTGCGGAACCTGCTGAACAAATCAAAATCCACTTCTGCTGTCTCCTTAGCCACATCTGTATTCCCCAAATAGCAAATGCGAAAATACCTGAAGTAGCAAAATACAACAGCTGCAAAAATTTCCCAAACTTTCCGTTAACCACCCGAAATCACCCGGAGGCACCCCGGACTTCAGTCAATGGCATCAACATCACCTAATACCTTATTCAAACTTTTAGCAATCCTTAAAACACCTAAAATACTATCGAATGCTCAGATAAATCAAGGAACTAAGCCTAAGGACTCCAAATTTCCTCAAAATACACATTCGATCAAAAACACCACCAAACTATCTCCGAATCACCTATAATTTTGCACATACACATCCTGAATGACACAACAAAACTACTGCAACTCTCTAAGTTTCATTCCAACTATCGGATAAAAATCTCAATATCAAACAAGAAACATCCAAATTTCAACTTTCGGTATTTCAAGCCTAAAATAGCTACGGGCCTCCAAAACATTATCCAAACACGCTCGTGACTTCATAATCATCCAACAGAGCTAACAGAATCATTAGATTTTCATTCTGAGGCCGTCTTCACAATGTTCCGATTACGGTCAACTTTCAAACACTAACGCTCTCATTTAGGGACTAAGTATCCAAGACTTTCTGAAACTCAAAACCGAACATCCCGACAAATCAAATTAGCAAAAATAAACTTGGGAAAAGCATTTATTAGGGAATCAGGGCGTATATTCTTAAGACGACTGGTCGGGTCAATACAAGAATAACTACAGTATTGGTGGTATTTTTGGTAATCATATAGGCAATTGAATCTGATGGCACACATGTATATTTTTAACGGTCTCTTGTACGAGCTTAGCTACGTACAATGTAACTATCCTTTTGACCAATAAAAAAAAAAAGTAGAAGAAGAAGCAGCAGCCTTCTCCTGACATTAATTCAAACTGTGGAATTCCAATTTGTTCGCGCTTATACCTGTGCCTTTTCAGATGTTTCAGTTCATCTTTGACTCCCAAAGTGTGTCCTTTTCAAGCATTTAAAAAAATTAATTATTGCTGTAAGATTTGGGATCTCTGTTTATTACTCTCTACCAATACGTGAGAGTAAAATAGAATAGCGAAACATATATTTATTATTATATCAACGAATGCACCTCATCTGGCTGATAAAAGAAATGGACAAATGCATAATGAAATGTATTAATATGATTTTTTAAAGCAAAAAGAAAAAGAATACGTTAGTTTGGTTGGAGTGAAATAGAACAACGCTATTCCTATAAAGAGGAAAAGGAAAAGGAAATAGAGAATAAAGAAAGGTAGTTTTCGAAATTTATGATTTTACTCAGCATATTGGTGTTTGCGTCTATAACTGTATGTTAATATGAATCGCAAAATGTGTTGTTTTGGTCATGTATAAAATTTGTGACAAAAGAAAAGAGAGGAGAGATAAAATCATATTGTTTCAGTGTCATATTTAATCTGATTGAATGTAATTTCTCGAATAAAGACAAGTAATAACTTGATCCATGTAGATATATTTAATGCTGATTTTCCTACATTTGACGCACTTGTATTCTACTCGCTTTTGTAAGAGTTTCGACATAATTTACATTCTTAGGAGTTCCAAACAATTGATTAAAAAGAAAGAACAACGAACATGGACATGTCCAAGCAAAATTGTTAGTCTTAAAGGAGGGGTATTTGGTCCAATCGTACAAGTAGGGGATATCTTCATTTATTTATGTTAAAAATACATAGAATTCTCTCTGAACATACAAATTTGAAGAGGCTTTGGTCATAAAAACTGAACTAATCATATCAAAATTTCAACGTTGTTGATATCACATGCCTACAGGAAAAGGAGGTCACTGGTGCTTGATTTGGGATCTTTAGAGGTCAACCCACAATGAAACAAAGGCCTGACTTAGATCAAGAATCTCAAAAATAATTAGGAGATGGTTTAGAAAAGAAACACACGGAATATGATACCACAGATAAAAGGGTACAAGAAAGCTTTATCTTTACAGTGAAGAGAAGGTGGAGCAGGTGAAGGGGAGCCTTGGCGTAACCGGTAAATTTGCTGCCATATGATCAGGAGGTCATGGGTTTGAGCCGTGGAAATAGCTTATTGCAGAAATGCAGGGTAAGGCTACGTACGATAAACCCTTGTGGTCGACCCTTTCTCGGACTGCGCGCATAACAGGAGCTTAGTGCACCGGGCCACATTTTTAAGGTGGAGCAGGTTGTAGATAGCCTATTCGAATCCCATAATTCGGCACCGGATGATCCTGTGGATTCACTCCTCAAAGAAACAGAAGGTGTGATCAATCAACAGAGACTATTTCTAGGTTGCTCAAAAGACTAGGAAGAAAGAAAATATTAAGTCATCATCCCTCAAAATATTTCTAATAGTTAAACTCATTTAATGGAATATTAGAGGGATAAAGTCCAAAAAAGCTTTTGCAAGACTCAAAATGTTTGTTAAGATACACAAGGTTAATTTCACTACTCGTCAAGAACCTTTCCTGCCAGCTTCTGACATTGAAACATATAGAATAAGGCTAGGATATGATCATGTCGTGGCCAATGCCAATAGCAAAGTCTGGTTTTCAGTAACGGCGATTTTATCTGCATTATCTTTTCTAATTGCAACCAACAAATCACCCTCAAGGCGTTTACAATTGTTTATGCCAATGCCACCAATTCTAGAAGAAAGTAACTATGGAGGAGACTCAGAACTATTCAATTTGTTGTAGGCTATGGACTGTGTTAGGAAACTTCAACTCTATTATGACTACTGAAGAGGAACTCCCTCTTCCCCCTTCCTCTTTATCATTATTGTCGAGGTGCTTTCTAAGGCTCTCAATCAACATCATAGAAACAATAATTCATTGGCTTTACCATGAGCAGAAGAGGTCCCCAAATTTATCATTTCAATTATGTAGATGATATTATTCTCTTTTACTCAGTGTACAATAAGTCCATTAAGCTCACTATAATCTAAATTTTTAATTGCTAAGCACTGCCACGTAATTTGGTTTCGAAAATCTGGAACCCCAAGGATCAGAAACCATGTTCTTGATCATATTATCCAAATTATTACTAAACAAAATATTGGTGTTTAACCACAAAATAGGAATTTCGGTCAGAACTTACTTTTAGACGAACTCGGGTTCCTGATAATCAAATATGAAATAAATAAGAAGAATTGACTTAGATTATAACTGAATAAGTAAAAGAAAGCAAAGTAAATAAGTGTATTCCAATAATATTATGTCCTTACAAATGTTATTTCTCCCCTTTCATGGCTATATCTAAGTAATATGTTTCTTTCCTCTCATAACAATGCCATTATGAGCAATTAATGATATTTAATGTAACGTTATAATTGGCAATCGTAACTGTTTCGTAAAAAAATTATAATATTTCCATCATTGATGCTTATTAATTACGGATAATACGTATCTATGCTTTTTGCTATCTAAGTTCATTCTCCCGATGTTTCTTCAAATTACCACGAGGTCCAGGTAATCGTTTCTTCCTGTTTTCTTGAATCTTTACCAGTGCTTGTTAAGGCTTGTATCTCTTAAACTATTCTTTGTCATATGTCATTCTTTTATTGATCCACGTGTCTTGACGTATCAACACATAATTAATTCCAAATGTTAACTTGATTTTTTCCAATACAGATAGTCTGTCCACTTGATATTAATTCATCAATTGAATATTTGGGAAGTGGATCTCATTAAGGTTGAAATATTTTGCCACCATTCTTCATATCATTATAACTTCTCCAAAACTGACGCTTTGCATGTCACTTCCATTTCATGTACGTAACACGTGGTGACTTCAGCACCTTTTAAGGCTTTTTCCCGGCTTACATCAATCATGAAGTGACAATTTCCATTATTATGTCCTCATCATTACCTCATTTGTTTGACGATTGCTTTTGAGTATAAGTATAACCTTTGTCTTTTCTTTCTCATAAAAGTTTCTCATCTTTTGAATTTTCATTCTTGTTTTTTTCTCGTACAGCCATGTCTTCTTCGAACCTTAATTCCAGAAGAGTTCCTATTATTGATGAACTTGCCATTGCTCCTGTTAGCAGCAGAAGCGGGGGGGGGGGGGGGGGGGGATTAAAAATTTTTAGGATAATCATTTATTCGAGGTGCTTCTTTGCCTCCCCTTAGCTCCACCTCTCCTTCTTCTTCTAGAACTAGGGGTTCTCTTCCGCATAGATCTTCATCCAGAAGTAGAGATTCTAATGAACCAGTTCGTGAACTCATAGCAGACGAAATTATCCCCTCTGAACTTTGTTTTTATACAGATACATAGTCAATTAGGAATCAGGTTTCTTCTATGTTCTCTGTTGATCGTGCTGATGTTTACCCTTCTCAAATAACTGAGGGTTTAATCTCTGTTGTCCGTAGAGATTTCCATTGGAAATATTGCTTCCCCATCAAAATCGCTAATGCAAATCAAAGGATCACATCCTTCACTGCTGGATTTTCTTTCGTGTATACATATCCTTTTACACCAAATTTTTGACATCCTATTGATCTTGTTATTATGGAATTCTGTCATTTTTTCAATCTAAATTGGCCCCATTGTGTGGAGGGTTGTGGCTTGTCTAAGGTACTTAGTGCACTTGGCTCAATTACCTTTTAACTTTTTAAATTTTATCCACCTCTACTCCCTGAAGCTATTCCGATATAGAATCTTTACTTTAGTTGCGAGGAGTAAGAGGGTTTTAGTCAGCCTCGAGGGTGAAATGGTTGTGGTTGTACGCCAGATTTGTCGCTGCTCCTACCGTAGGATTAGTAGGTGAAGAAAATGTACCATTTCCTGAAAAGTGAAATTTTGCAAGTAAGTTTTCTTTACAACTTCTTTTCTTTTCTTCCCCCCCCCCCCCATTTTAGAAAGTGTTTGTTCTTCCCGTGACTATTTTGCTTCTCTTTATTCGGCAACCACGGGCACTGTTGAAGAGATTCTTAATTTCTGTAGTTGGGTAGAGTGATTGTTGACCATTGCTCCGGTGGAGCTTAGATAATTGAAATACCTTTCTAACAGGTTTGGTTGGAAGGTTAGAGTTCATGGTGAAACCATAAATTTTTTCTTTCTATTTTTGTCCACCTTACTTTTAGAATGACCCTTCTTTTTATCAGGGTTTCCTATTCGTGGTGTAAGTGTCGAGCCAATCGTAGCTTCCAGAGTTTCTTCGGAAAGAGCTCATGAGATAATCTTTAGTTTTTCATCGTAAAGGAAAGCTGGCGCATCCCAGGATTCTGAGGAAGAATAAGAATAAGATGGAAGTTCTTTGGTTAGAAGGTTGCGAGCCAGAAGAAGCATCATTTCGGATGACTAAGCTACATCTTCCCATTCTGTTCCCGTAACCGAGCCTGTTGAAGCCACCTTAGTGAGTTTTGATGATGATACTCCTATGCAGCTCGTGACTATGATGAACAACTTTTCTCATATGGGTTTTATAGTCAATGTTCCGATTTGGTGTCTGATGAAGTACCTCTTGCCTTTTTCCCCGTGTGTATCCTAGTGGAATGCTACTTACATGTTTCTGCTGCTACTGATTCTGCCATGCTTCAAGCTATTATAACTTTCTATACAGTCCCACTACTACCATTTCTCACACCGAAGTTAGTTTTTCAAGTGGAAGTAGACTGATGAAGCAGATTACCAACTAAGTCCTTGCCGATGGTAGTCTTTTGAAAAGGTCAGGTCGGGCAGACGTGTGGTTGAAACCCTTGATTTTTCCGGTTTAAAAGTCCAAATTAGAAAGTTATAGTTCCTTGACTTGGATGATGTTATCGTGCAGTCATCACTGAAGGCATTAATTTATTTTCATGCTTTCATCCATTCTCCTTTTACTAAGATTCTTACCCTCCTTTTTATTTTAGATCAATATCATCAGTATGGAGATGATGAAAATGGTTTCCCATACAGAACAATTGATGCATGATTACCAAATTCAGGAAGACAATTGGAAAAAATAATATGAAAGTCTTAAGCTAGAGATGGAAGTTTTAGAAGAAAATAAATGTACCTTAGAGCAGCAGTTGAGGGTCATAGCTTCGGAGTTAGCAGTTGAAAAAGATTCTTCCAACCAGCTAGACAAGGATAAAAATCTCCTTGAGTCTTCATTTTCCAAGCAACTCCCCAAAGCCACCGAGGAGATCAGATGCTTGAAGGCCATGTTGAATGAGAAAGAGGTTTATGCAGGTGAACTTGTTCAAACACTCACCAAGACCCAAAAAGATCTTCGTGTGTCTTCTGATAAGGTCAAGTTTTTAGAGAGTTCACTTGCTTCTTTACTGTCTTCTTGTGATGTTGTTTTGGCTGAGAAGGAGGAGCTCAAGAGTAAAATTGACCAGTGGGATAGAGACTACGAGGCTCTTAAGCACAAAGGTGTTGTCGAAGTAAGTTTGGCTGTATAGAACACATGCCATGATACCTTATGGAGGTTGACCAAGAAGGCTTTAACTTGTCGAGGTGCTTTCTAAGGCTCTCAATCAACTTCATAGAAACAATAATTCATTGGCTTTACCATGAGCAGAAGAGGTCCCCAAATGATTCATTTCAATTATGCAGATGACATTACTGTCTTTTACTCTGTGTACAATAAGTCCATTAAGCTCACTATGATCTAAATTCTTAAGTGCTAAGTACTGCCAAGTAGTTGGTTTCCAAAATCTGTAATCCCAAAGATCAGAAACCATGTTCATGATCATATTATCCAAATTATTACTAAACAAAATATTGGCAATAGGGATATCAAAGATAAATCCATCTGGTGCCTCAACACTGATGGAAAATTCTCTTGTGCTAGTTCCTGGTATCATTTAAGGTAAAGAAAATAGTATGTTGCTGACATGTGCAGGATTTGGAGAAAAGAGAGCCAATTTAAAGTTTTCTTCTTTATGTGGAGATTGCCGAACAACAAACTGCCTCTGGCTGCTAACATGCTAACATTTGGCATGCAATAATATACTAATTGCACACGCTGCCCTAATCCAAGTATGGAAATTGTTAATCACCGCTTTGCAACTGAGGTGAGGGCTAAAAGGCTTTGGAAGACTATGGTTGGATCTTTAGGTATTTGAATTCTGAACAGTCATTTGCTGGAATTTTGAAGGGTTGGTGGAACATGCATTGTGGGCACATCATTTTTGTCCTATATATGAATCATTCCCACAAAATTCAAACAAAAATGATTTTCTTTATTTTTACAATTTTGGTGCATTTTGTGTTATTTTGTTAATTGTTTGAATTTTTATTTGTGCATTATAATTCAAGAAAATACAAAAAATATGCATTTTGCATCTAGGAATTAATATCACATTTTAGCATTAATTAGTAGTATAATTATTTTTAGAACAAAAGAAGAAAATAACCAAAAATAGTTCATTTTTGCATTTAAGTGTTTTAATTGTGAATTTGTCATGAAATATGTTTTAAATAATTTTAGGATTTAGTTAGTTTAGCTTTGGAATATTAGGACTTTGTTTTTATTTTTGTTGCACATCTATAAAAATAGAAAAATGATAAAAAAAACAAAACGAGAAAAGAGAAGGAAAACAATTTGAAGAGAAAAACCCAAAAGAAATACAAAAGGGGGCTGCCAAATTGGGTTCATTTTGGTCTGATTTCCCCAGCCCAAGTCCAAAAATACACGAAATCCGGCCCAGATTGCTCCAGGCCCAAATGCACCCAGACCCGGTTCCCCACATAGCCCAAACGACGTCGTTTTTAAGGTTTGAACCGTTGGTTTTTAATCCAACAGTTAATACTATCTTAGGATGTTCCATTTATATGTGTCCGAATAGCCCCCCCTCCCCCCACCACACCCTAACTCGCTCGTCCCCGTCACAGCCTGTTCCTCTCCAGAAACCCTAGCCGCGTTGCCCCTAAATTCTTCCACCACCAGCGGCGGCACCACCACCAAAGAGCACCAAATTAACTTCCCAATCTCCTCTCGTCTTCCTCTTCGCATATCTGGTACTAGTTTTTCTCGAATCTTTGCCAAAAGGCTTGAATATTGGTTTGAAAACTCGGCTCAAAACCTCATCTCATCTAAACTCGACCAAAATTACACCAAAAAGTATCCATGACCCCCTCATCTTGAATCCCTAGTCGAAACCCCTCAAATCTCACATGTTAAGCTCAAATTTCGAATCTAGGGTTATTCGCTTCGGGACTGTTTTGAGGGCTTTTCAAGTCGAGTAACCTCGAGTTAATACTATAGGTTTATTTCTCATGAAATGAACGTATAATATTTACTTGAAGTTAATTTCTAAGGTTTTTATGAAGGCCGAATTCCTGTAAGTTTCCTTCTTTTCTTTTCTTTTTAGTTTGATTCATTGTTATGTTTGGTTCAATCGAGCATAATTTAAATTTCCAATTTAATTTAAATTTGTCTTTTCAATTGTTATGAATGTTTAGGATAATCTTCTTTAGGTTAATTTTCATTTCTTTTGTTTAAATTCTAATTCGATTTAGGTTTTTGTTAGTTAAATGCTCAAATGACAATTACGCGTCAATATAATTAAGCTTTTCTCTTTGATTCTATTAATGAGAGGTCTAATTTGGAATCTAATTTGGAGTGAGTTTATGCTTAACAGTTTTGATTCATTATTTATTTATGCTTTGGTGTTAATTGGAGTAGTATTAGGATAGTTGCTTTGATATAGCTGAGAATTTATCTTAATAGTAAACTCCAATTAGTTTTAGCTAAGGGTAAGGCTTGGGTATGGTTAATTACAATCTGTAATTCTGGGGCTGTTTAGAGGGTAGTCTAGGCATTGAAAGTGGCAAGATTTTTTAAAACAATAATTTTTAAAACAGGGGAAGGGTAACTTAGTAATTGTATAACTAAAAGAGCATCTTAGAAGCTCCTAGAATAGGACATTAGTGTAGATTTCATTAAAACTAGGGCAGTAACATTAGGAAGAAGTTAGAAAATAAAGGTTTTAAGTGAAAATGAGCAAGGGCTAAAAAAAGAAAAATCAAAATCTGAGGGTTGCCCTCACTCTTGCCTATATAAAGGCATCAATTGCCTTCTGAAATGGGTCTTCAACTTTTCAGCTCAAAATTACTCAAGAAATCTGTCTTTTTCTCTTTATCTTATAGTTTCAGAATAGTTTCAACATTCAAATACACAAAAAAATACAAAAAAAATACAAACTAAGAAGAAAACAACAAAAATTTACTGTTCCATTGATTATAAGCAACTGCTGGGTTCTCTTTTGGTTTTCTGTTCATAATTTTGTCTGGGATTTACTGCGGGTTGGTTTGGAGTAATTTCTCCTGGGTTCTAGCTTTTTGGTGGGTTCTTCTGGGTTATCTATTGGTTCTCAAAAAATTTCTGGGTCAATTATTGCATCTGGAGGCTGATGTGTTCTTGTTTGCTGTGTTTTGGCTATTTTAAACTACTGCTGACCTCTGATTTCCCTTTTGTTGCTTTCCAGGTATATGCTTGAGCTTGTTGTGATGTATTCCTCCCATAAAATGGCAATGCAATTGATAGTTGGTACATGCTGAAATTTTCTTTACTGTTTTATCAATTCATTTAATTGCAGTTAGTAAAAGATTGGTTTGATGATTTTGCTACTCTAGCTCATCTGTAATGAACTAGGCCAATATGTGTTAGATTAATGAACTTTAAGCATAAGTTGTTCATGTAAACTGTCAGACTGATATTTGTCCTTTAACCATGCTTTAGTGTAGTCCCAGTTGTAATTAGTTATCTGTTAATCGATACATATACAAGGGAATACTAGTTATATGGTTGTGTCAAGTTGATAGGTGAGTCAAGTTAATTGCAGCTTAATCCCTTTAGTTGCCTTTGTGTATTTCTTTATACTGATATAAAGATGAAGATGAAATAGAAGCATTAGGATGTCTAGATTTATTCAAGTCGGAAATAGTATATTGCAGTTACATAAAGTCACGCATGCTTGGTTTCCTTGAAAGGTAGTTGGTCCATTTCCTTGTTTCGTTTCTGAATACAAATAAATTTCAGGATGGGTAATTAATAGGCTGTTGATAATTTTGACAAGTCCGTTGGTCAGCTATGTTAAATTTCAGTTATGGCCAATTTCGGTGGTTTTAGAATTAATTAATACACCAATGTTAATCCTTGCCCGTGGATTCAAAGCACCACAGTCTTTTGGGCATGTGTTCCATTCAAGCTTGGAGATCAGATTTGTTAATTGTTGACAACTAGTGGAATCTAAAACTGAAATAGCCTGAAATATTGTTAATGGTTTGATATCCAATTTATTGGAGTAACATGGAGATGCTGTGAGGGATTCGACCCTTGTGCTAGTCCATTTAGCTGCATCTAGCTTCATTTAGAAGTTATTTAGTCGGATTTGGGCATTAGATCATTTTGTGCAATTATGGTTTTGAGGGCAAGACGTTTTGTCCCCAGCTGCCCTTTCAGTTATCTTAAATTGGGCCAACTCTTTGGGCCTAGTTCCATGTTCCTTCAATTGATACAATTAGTACTTAGAATTCAGATTTTGAGTTAGGTAGCGGATTTTTAAACTAAAAGGTTCGTCCTTTTGTTTGGACTCGGACTTGAACTTGACGCCCGAATTTTAAATATGATTAATTAGAAATTTTATTTTTCTTTTAGAGAGAAAAACCAAAAATAGAAAATATAGTTGCTTTAGGCTTATCCTTTAAAATAAAAAAATGAGACGAGCCTCGCCCAATAAAATAAAAAAATTGCGGGGCCCTCAATAAAGGTTTAAAAATATTTAGAAAATCGGGAAGGGCCGTCGAGAAAATGTCACGGCCCTACCAAAAGATAATAATGTGCTAGACTCTTTTCGGCGCGTATCTTAATAATTTTATTTTCCTAAATATGGGTGGGTATTTTATGCGGCCAAATCCAAATCCTAAAATGTTGAATAGAGTGTGCATAGGGTTGCAGGTTCATTTTATGCGGCGCAATACGAAAATATACTTTAAACGCCATTCACATTCTCTTAATTAAATAATAATCAAATTAAAGCGGTTAAAGTAAAAAAATTGGCACATAGGCATTTCATGTATTAAAATCAGATTTTAGCCATTCATAGCAATTTTAAGCGACCGTGCTAGAACCACAGGATCCGAGGGTGCCTAACACCTTCCCTCGCGTCAATAGAATTCCTTATTCAGAATTTCTGGTTCGCAGACTCCATTCGGAAGTGGAAGTTTTCCTCGGTTCTATCACGACCCAAAATCTAACCATGGTCGTGATGGCGCCTATCGTGTTACAAGGCAAGCCAATTCCCAAAATACTACTACTAATTTGATTATAAGAATTTAGTAAAATATTTTCAATAATTTAATTCATGCTAAATTAAATCAACTCTAAATATAAGTAATATAAAATACAAAAAAATGAGTCCCAAACATTGGGGTTTCACTAAGTCATGAGCGTCTAAAACTATAAACTAAGATAAATAAACTAGCTAACTGTCCAAAAGAAGAAATGACAAAAGAAGTAACAAGGTCATGCGGACGCTGGCACCTACCTTACAATCTCCATAGATAGCCCTGAAATCAATGATCGTCGCACTCTAACTCACCTGGATCTGCACATAAAGTGCAGGGTGTACTATGAGTGCTACCACCTCAGTAGTAACAGAAATAACTAAGGAACTGAGTAGTAGTGATGAGCTAAGTAAAATAGTTCAATTATATATTTTCACAATTTAAAGATAAACCAGTAAATTTCCAATGAGAGCGGCCAAACAAAAGCAGGCTGCTACAACTACGTCATCGAAGTCCAACCGTTCAAAAAATAAAAGATGATTTTTGAATTCTTTTTGAACAAGCTAGAGGAGAACGAAATAGAAATTCAACTTGATGATTATGCAAGATTGGATAACAAGGGACAACAATCAACTGGGTACTACATATTATTCTACCACTTTATTAGTATCCTCATTTGTAATCTCATCATAGCGTATGCTATACACTGTGATGACCATAAAATATTTAGTTGTGTCAAGTTCTTATTTTATGCATTCTTGTTTATAAGTAAGGTTGCCAAGCCTCAATAGGATTAGCACGGTAAGGTTAGCCCGGTTTGTGTTAACAATATCGGTGGTAATGTCCCCTTATTTGTACTTTTCCTATTTGGTTGTAATTTTATTTTCTTTTATTAATAAAAACCTAACCCTAGGCGCTTTCCTAGTGGATTGCAAAAAAAAAAGTAAATTTCATAACTCAGTAGATATCACAAAGAAATTTAACAGATAAATGCAGCAACAACAAAAGTAGATGCAACTTCACAGCAATGTCACACAATCACTCAGCACTCAACACTCAAAACTCAATACTCAATACACTCAAGAATATGCGCTCATTGGGGGTGTGTACAGACTTCGCAGGGGCTCCCAAAGCCCAAGCGCTAAGCACGGACAACTCACGTGCCATCATATCAATACCTAGATCCGCACGGTCAACTCACGTGCTAAACGGACAACTCACCCGCTATGGTATCAATACCTGGACCCGCACGGTCAACTCACATGCTACGCGTACAACTCACGCGCTATGGTATTAGTATCCTCACAACCAGGCCCTTAGCCTTACTCAATCATTTACCTCACCAGCCACACCATCAACAACAATTAAGGGGACACATCCCACATCAAGTATTATAGCATATTAGCAAGTAATAGAGACTAAGGTAAACATTTATATTAATTTCTATGTTTGAGTAAAAACAATGTGAGCCTGAATAAAACCTAAGCATTATCTCAAACATGATGGCAGAAAAGTTCAATAACAAGTAAACACATAATCACAAATAATAGCTATTAGGCCTCATAGCCTCATGGAACGGACCAAGTCTTAATCCCTCGCAGGGAAAACCCAAACGCATGTCGCCTAGCATGGGTATCACCACCAAACAATAACATGATATTACTTTCTCAAGTTTTATTACCGTCAAAGCCAGAGTTATGGCTGTTACTTACCTCAATCACATAAAATCCTACTCCGGGATTCCCTCATCTCTGGACTCAGTCTCCAATCGCTCTGAATCTTACCATAATTAGATAACTACTATAAACATAGTCTAAAAAATCGAATTCCTTAATAAAAACAAAAAAATATAAAAATAATCCGACATCGGCCAAAACCCGCCACCGGAACCATATCTCGGAATTAGTTAAAAATGGTAGAATAGTAATCCTCGTCCTCTCCTGATTCTAACCACATATAATTTATCAAAATCGGACTTCGTTTGGTCCCTCAAATCCTCACTTAAAACTCTTCAAAACTCGAACCCTAATTCCCTTAGTTTCACTTTGAAATCATCAATTAAATCCCAAACACGAAGATTAATTTATGAAATATTACCAAAACGGAGTAGATAATACTTACCCCAATCTATATGGTGAAAATAGCCTCCAAAATAACCCAAATCCGAGCTCCCAAACTCAAAATATGCTCGAACGAACACACCCTAATTTTATATATTTTTCTTTCAACTATTCTGCCTCGTTTCTCATGCCAATCGGCCCTAAAACTCATATTTTATTCCTCCAATAGATTCCTTAAGAAATCCTGATCAATTTAGTCTTGTGAATCACTCAATTTGACCTTATAATGAATGAGATTTATAAGTTTTAGTATTTGCAAATAGTGCAGGTTTTTAAATACGCTGCTAGTAGCAATTTCGTAATTAAACTGAAAAATCTGGCAACCTAATAAAATAACCATAAAATTCACATACGATGTCCAAATTAGACCATACTTTTTTGCTACGGGTCCATAATTACGATACGGATCTAATGCTTCAATCAAAAAAAGAAATAGGAGCTCGTTTGTTCAATATGATATCATTTATGCTTGGAAACCCAAACCTATCCAAAACTCACCTGAGACACTCGAGACTCCAACCAATAATTCCAAGAAGTTATATATCACTGCCTGAACTTAGTCGAACATCCAAAATACCCAAAACAACACCAAATCACCTCGAATTCAAGCCTAAGAATTTCTAAACTTCAAACTTCCATCAATTTAAGCCAAATTCTACCACGAACCTTCAAATTATATTTCGGACACACTCCTAAGTCTAAAATCACCTAAGGAAGCTAATCGAACCATAAAAATCCAAATATAAACTCGTTTACTCATAAGTTAACTTTCGGTTGATTTTTCTAACATAGCTTTCTAACTATGAGACTAACTGATCATTTTACTCCAAAACTACTCCGAACTCAAACCTGCCAACTCGATAAAACTTAACACAGATGAACAACATATAAATAAGAATAAATGGGGTAAATGAGGCTGTACAACTCAAAGCAACATGCCGGGTTGTTACAGGTTCGGGATTCAAGATAAACTGGTGACTTGGGACACCAAAACCCAAAATTATCCCAATGGCGACTCTGAATAAATAATCCTGATCCGAATAATGTCACTTTAAATAGAAAAACTCCCTTACACATTTATCCTTCGGGGTAGGTATGTAAAAAGGAGGTGGGATAACAATGTTGTTCAAAAGCTAGTTCTTTATATCACTCCCCAGCTTGTAAGATTGTCACCACTAAAAATTTTGCCAAGTCGTGATAGCACTTAATCCAGTCCATAGGTAAGCAAAAAGATAAATTCCATAACTTAAATAAAATATAATCAATGAAAATTAAATAAAATAACGGAACTCCTTAAAATATCTCAATGACTAGTAGTACAACGTATGTTTGAAATTTACATAAACAGAATTATAAATTATAAATTACCATGAATAAAAGGTAACTTGAATCTAGATTGCAGCTACAACATTAGTGCTAACCTTTGTCGTCCACAACAGCTCAGCTCTAAGATTAACATAAGTGTAGTAAGGGTAAAATCGTCCCCATATACTCAGTAAACATCCTGACTAACCTCGGTGAAGTAGTAAAAAGGCTTCAGGTCAAGGATACCCACTTTGCATAACACATAATGCTTAATAAAATATACATGTATCCAAAAAGAATATCGATATCTAAGCTTTAAATCCGAATAAGGCTATCGGTGAACATAAAGAAGATATTTACAAATATTGTGACCAACTAATAGTTCAACACATAGAGAAGATACGTGTTTGATGTCAAATGACACGTCAACAATTGCATATAGAGAAGATATGCATGAATAAACAAGTCAGATTATATAGACCAACATGTAAAAAGATATGTCTCGTAAATCATGTCATAAAGTAAGGTAGCGTATAGAGAAAATAAGCATGAAAGACATATATACATTCCCTAGCTAGCATATAAAGAAGATATGATGTAAAAAGCATGTATGCATCCAAAGACTTTACATAGAGAGAAAATATACAAAATTCAACCACTAATCAATTTTCCATAATGCACATAAACATTATCAAGGAGAAACATGAAAGGATGACCCTAGGGGTGTGGATCCTTATTCACACGGTGCGTGAATAACATACGTGCCATAATCATAACAACCGTACAAAGAACTCATGGGCCATAATCAGTAAATCTGGTTGGACAACATACGTGATGTCAATCTATTCCATCATACAGAAAACATATACAAGAATACATGTATTAAACAATGCATATCCAATCACATACTCATGGACTGACAAAATAGCATGCGAAGGAGAATGAAAGTGCGAAGTATATAACTGCAACTCAGATCAGTCGGATATTCCATACAATAGTAAATATCATGTTCAAAATCAGATATCAACACCTACACGTGAACTCTAGCATATTTCAAGAAATTCACATAATCGTATAAATATAATAAGCATGATAGCATGAAGCAGAGTACCCAAAACAAGGCATGGTATAGCCTAAAGACTACTTATGTCATGAGTCATACATAGCACTCGTATATACACTCTTCACCAAGCATATATGTCACTTTTCACACATTCCAATTATAAAAATAAGATCATATTCTAAGATTATTACATCAACAATGTTAGGTAAGATATTTAACTTATCGGGCTAGGCTTCAACCTCAAATTGCGTAAAAACCTTGTTCTAGCACTCCAATCATACAATTCCAATACAATTATCAACCAAAAAAGTAAAACACTGAAGCGATCCCAATTCATAAAGCTTATATCATAGAAGAATTCCAAACAAGTCAATAAAAGTCAACCTGCAATGGCATGCCCAAATTTCAGGAATCAATGCAAAAGCTTGATGACTCATAACCTACCGAGTCCAAATATGTGATTAAATTCTGAAAGTGATTCCAAATCGATACTCAAACTACTAAAATATACCAATTCATAGTGTAGGCAAAATCTCCTAATTTCATCTTGAAATTCCATGTTTTGGGTGTAATAATTCATGTATATTCTTGAAATAATACCATATGTAAGTACAAATTATTTACCCCAAAGTCTTGTATGAAAATCTCCAATTAAGATCGCTTCTCTCCAAGTTTAGGGTTATACTATTAGAGAATGAGTCAAAATCCTGAATTAAGCACATGAATAAGTTAGATTAGGGGAACCCTTCGGGAACACGGCCCAAGCCCCGCGTTCGCGAAGCACAACACTGCTTCCCAAAATCTCGTATGCAATGGTCGAATAGAACTTGCAATTTCAATGCTATGCAACTCCCACAACATGGTGACACAAAGAAAACCAAGCGAACACAAAGCACATTGCATCCTAGCTGCAAAATCCACAACGCCAATGCGATTTGTAGCTCTACAAACATGATGAATCACCACATGCCTCTCTCTCTCTATGCGAACATGACACTGTTTACTTATTCGTGAAGCATTAACCAAGACACTATTCAATTGAGAAAGCCTTGTCGAAAATGCAATGAACAAAACCTCACCTACCAATATCTTTCTCTACGATTGTCAGCTCTGCTCCGCACTCGCAATTTACTGTAATACACCAGTACATCCACTATATCAAACTCAACAAAAATTATCTCAATGCACCCTGAATCACACCCAAGATCTCGGTACCGCACAAATCAAACCTACAAGCCCGAATACATCATCAAAACTTATCCAAAGGCTCGAAATACCACAAATAACATCTAAAACACACATCAAAGATAAAATAATTCCTTACTTTCCAAAAATTTAAACTTTGTCAAATGCATCTGAATCATACTTAAACATTCAGGATTACATATAAACTTTGCACACAAGTCTCAATGTAATATCTTGACCGGTCATTTTGAGATCTAATATGTCACTTTTTGGTTTGAGGCCTTGAGTAGCTTCACTCTATATATTATGACTTGCACTTGTGGTTGTTTTCGGTTTTTGAGGAGTTCGGACGCGACATCAGTACCCAGTTTTCGATGAAGGGTCACCTGGCAGTATGTAATTTTAGAAAGTCCTATTTTGGGTAATTTTATCTCAATTATTCTATGAGAGACGAGCTCGGGAAGATTGTGAAGTTCCATTTCATCATCCATCACGTGGTAAGTGAATTACTACTCATTGTGAACTATATACATGAGTTATATATAGTTTAAACATGGAAATTTATACAAATTGTGAAATTATTTGAAAAAAGCCTAAAACTTTAATTTTTAGATTTTGACCATGAGATTAGACACGGAATTAGGAAAAAATTATATATTCAAGTTCATGATGTTAGAGGTAATCATTATCTTTAAATATTTTCAGAATCCGGGTGTGTGTGCCCGAGGGTTGACTTTATTGACTTTTTGAGAATAATTGATAATAGTTGTAAATTGATTAATTATGAGTATTAAAATATATTTTTATTATTTTTCACATTATATTACTAGTTTTATATCGATGGGCATCGGTTTGAGGTGTTAGATGTGCGTTGGAGCTAGTTATAAAACTTCAGAGCGAGGTAAGTCTCATGTCTACTCCTGTGAAAAGAAAATTATCCCATTGGTATTATATTTGTTATGTGCTACATGTTATTGGACCTACGGACATATGAGGTCGAGAGTGTTCGAGCATATTCTAAAACTCCTGATTTTGTCCGAGTAGACATAGATTCACGCAATTCTTTAATTGTATTATTTGAGCTATTCTTGCCTGTTTAAATTCTTTAATTCACATTACGACATCCGACTAGACTCATGTTGAGTGATGGACTTGCTAGTTGAGATACTTTACGAGCTACTTGATTAGGCGTAGAAATTTTACTTCCTTACATATTTCTCCGCGTTACAAGAATTTATCGATATTAATTCATGAATTTCACAACTCACACGTTCATTACTGAGTGGGGTCAAGGACCCGTAAAAGCATTATATTCTAATGGGATAGCGTTGTACACCTCAGAAATACTCTTATAGGATCTAGTTGTTCGCCTCGGTAAGATATAGTAACACACTCTTACAGGATTGGATCGTTCACCTCGGCAGGATATTGTGACACACTTTTATGGAATTCGACCATCTGCCTCTGCAGAATAGTGTAACACACTGTTATGAGATCAGATCATTCGCCTCGACAGAATCGTACATAATCTTTGATTAGAAATCAGCGCACCCGTGAGTTTTCATGACTTGAGACGTGAATGTTATCTCGTGTTGACCATTGTGTATTTCAGTTGAGGTAGCATGTGATATTTGTGGACCTTGTGTTTACTGTTCAGTTGAGGATCCTATTATGTACCTATTTTTATTGTTTACTTACCTTGTTTCACACTATTTTTAGTATATTGGGTTTATTGGACCATTATTAAGTGTCAATGTCGACCCCTAGCCACTACTTCTTTGGTGTTAGGCTAGTTACTTAATGGGTACGTGTTGATTTACATACTCATACTACACTCTGTACTTATTGTACAAGTATTTCTGAATCACTTTGGATGCGTAGGTACAACAGATGAGGGGACTTTACGGTGCGCTACATTCCATGCTATGATTCACAGTTCAATTTTTATTATTTACTTTATCCCGTCTAACTTGTATTCCAGGAAGATGTTGTATTATTATTTTAGTTCCTAGTAGATGTCCATGAAATTGTGACACTGCATTTTGGGATGTTTTAGAAGCTACATGGCTTATTGGAGAACTTCGCTTCCTTGATTCTTCCTCATGCAATTAGATTTGGTTGATGCTTATGCCTTTCATTCCTTCCTACTTATTCGTACGCGGAGTCAGGCATTTGTTACCAATTGAGAACTGATGAGTTGTTAAGATGCTATAGATACATTGCAGGATGTTTTTCCATGCATATACGAGCAGATAATTATCGTCTCCTTGTGGAGGAGGGCTCGATCCATTCAGCTAATGTTGGTGTTTTTTATGGTTTTGAGGCTATGCATAGTCTGTTGTTGTGTTCACGTGTTGTAATTGTAGTGAATGTGTGTATTATAGGGTGCTTTCTTGTATGTCGTAACAATTAATGATTCGGTAGGTGGCTAAGCGGTTCATGATTAGGAGATACGTCATTTGATTCAGCAAAGGAGAGGAAATCAGACTATATTTGTTCAGGTGTTAGTTGAAGGAGTCACGGGGTTAGATATATCTGAATTTAGTGAAATTCTTTTAAATACCGTTGTGTCACCGTGCTTAATTTAACGAATTGAGGCTTGTCTGTATGTTGGTTTACATTTGTTTTCCTCCAGGCACAGTATTGTGAAATGGTACCTAAGAAGCAGTTATCCGAGATGGCACTGTTTTGCAACTTCAGAAGCGGATATTCTGGTATTGATGGCTCAAGGGATATGATCCCTTTGGTGTTTCGATGCTTAGTTCTTGATCATTAGTAGGAAAATATGAGTGTTTGATTACTGTTTTTGATACAATACAACTTTGAGTTTCAAACTTGTTGGACCTTCGTGTGATGCTAACAAGTAAAGGATTCTTATGGCTTGTGGATCAATGTGGACCCAGGGAGATTAATTGATTTCATGATGGATCTAAATATTGCAATGACGTTGGAGATGTCAATATAGAGTTACACAAGTGGGCTATCTCTTGTGAGGATGTTAGGAGATGTATAATTTCTAATGAAGTTCCTATGAAGAGTTATACTTTCTATCCTACGGAAACAATGTACTACGACGCGAGCTTGTATCGCTTGGTAATATTGCACGACTCTTATGAAGTTGAATATGCATTTAGGACTACTAATTCTACATGTGCGATGATTTCTGCAACAAGATCTATTAGAAATTTGGCTGAGTAATAGTATGGGATCATGGTAAACAAATGGAGAAGAAGTCGTTGGTCCTTGGACTTTCCCATGGTGGCTTAATGTTAAGTGGGGGAGACTACCTCCTATGACTGGACCGAGTGGTTATGTGCCTTGGCTGTATCGGGTTATCGGTACGTTGGTGGATTAGTTATAACTAAGGGAAGAAAACAAAAGGGGTAAGTTGAGCAACAAATATTATGAACGTATGCTACATTTCGCCTTATCGATTCAAGTGCAGATTTTGGGATAACTCATATTTCATACTTCTTATGGATATGATGTACAAGGAAAAGAATGTGTGACTCTCAATAATGGTTCTAGTGGGTTCAAGAATTTAAGCAAGATCCAAAGGATTTTTGGGTTGATTGTGTGAATAGGGAGTTAGTTTTAAAGTGGAGTGTGAAAGAGACTTGGAGTATTTATGTGAATGCCACCTGGTTTGCGGTACGATGTCAGAGAGATGCATCGCGATTTAACAAATGTGGAGCCAAATTTATATGCATCGCGATCATGAGCCTGGGGTCACGATCGCATAGAGAAAATACATGTAGCTGGGTAGAATGTTTTAAAACATTTCATCCGCGATTTTGGAGCTCAATTACTCAATTGTTGATCTTTTTGAGAGCTTTCGAAGGAAACTGAAGAGTGATTCAAGGAGAATCGATTGGAGGTAAGATTTTTGAACTTGTGACTCGTTCTTATTGTGTAATCCATCTAGAAATTCATGGATATTATGACTAGTTAATGAACTAGGGCTTGGGACTTTGAGATTTTAAATTGGGATTTGAGGGGTCATTAAGCTCGGATTTGAGAGTTCTTGGTATGTATGAACTTGTGAGAAGATGAGGAATCCATTGATGTTAATTTTTTTTATTTTTGAGAAGTGGGACTAGGGATCTTTTTTCTAATTTCGAGATTCTTGAAGTTTTTTTAATTGTTTTCGATTGGGTATTGTTCCGTTAGCTTATTGTGATGTATTCGCTTTGATTTTGGTAAGATTCAACACGCCTGGAGGCCGATTTGAGGGGAAAAGACGTCGCGAGCTAGAGATTTCATCGGCTCGAGGTGAGTAATGATTGTAAATGGTATACTGAGGGTTTGAAACCTAGGATTTGTACTGTTGGGAATTGTAACTTGGTCCATCCCAGTTGCTATTTTACCATGTATTTGACTAAGATTTATTGTTTTTTTTACTATGGTTTGGGCTTATTGCCATACTTGGGGCTTATTGCCGACTATTTGCAATCCTTTGTGAACTTCTATCACTATTTCCTCACTATTTGAAATATTAATTGAACTCAGTCAAATTAAATTGCACGACTTCATGAACTCGGCTATTTTAACTTAAATTTGAGACTTAAATGATATTTCAACTAATTTTTGAGATTAGCACTATTGTTTTACTAATTCCCGAGGGGCTTATGACTGTTTTTAGACTAATTGAGGTCGAGGGCCATATGTGAGGATATGTTGAGTGATGTGAGGAGGCTTTCAGGCCTCCAGTGTTATGTGAGGAGGCTTTCAGGCCTTGAGTGTGATGTGAGAAGGCTTTCAGGCGTCATGTGGATATTTACAGGCTTTCAGTCCTTATGATGATATAACGGTTGGGTTATTGGATCCCCCCCGGAGTATGCACCCCCACAGCAAGCGCGGCTACCCATGTTATGTGAGACAATGGTAACAATGACACTATATAATGTAATTTGATCAGGTAACAATGGCTGATCTGGAACTAATTTATGCTTGAGAGGCTGGTACTATTCTATGTGATTTCCCGAGGGGTGAGGTTTATGTGTTCATTTTGCATACTTACTTGTCTTTTACTTGTTTAACTGTGACATTTGTGCCCAAGAGGCCAATTTTTGTGCATTGCAACACTAATTGTTTTGAGATTATTTTGCAACTATTTAAAAGATCATTTTCAAAAGAGGTTTAAAACTGAGCCAAGATATTTTTTAATGATTTCACATATTTCACTATTTTTCTCAGAAAATTGTACCTAACTTTTATACAGTATGTTGGTTACTTTACGCGATTTCTTGATGTACAGTTATTATTTATTTTATTACTCACTGAGTTGAAGTACTCACTTTACTCCCTCTACCTTGTGTGTAGTTGCATATATTTATTCACCCGGTATCGGGTATTAGCTGTGTGGAGGCATATTTGTAAAGGTCTTAGCGAGGTGACTACCAGCATTCGCAGCACCACTATCTTTCTATGTTATTCATTATTCTTGTTCGATGTATTTCTAGAGTGTAAAGTGGAAATTTCATTCTTATATATGCTCATGACTTGTGACACCCCAATTAGTGTTGCGTTGGGATGTAATTATGTTAAATAGTATAATTAAATCATACTCGAATTGTTATTTATCTAATTAACTACTTAAAATTTGTATTCTGAAATGGTCTGGTTGGACTTATCTTCATGAGAGGCGCCATCACAACCGAAGCGGGGTTTGTGTCATGACAAGTTGGTATCAGAGCATAGGTTACTAGGTCTCATGAGTCATGAGCAGTTTTAGTAGAGTCTCGCGCATCAGTACCGACACGTCTGTGTTTATCCTCGAGAGGTTGTAGAAACATTAGGAGAAACTTTGCATTCTTGAATTCTTATCGTGTGACCTTGATTCAGCTTGACAAGAAACTCTTGAAATTCCTTCCAAGCATTTGTTGGCGCACATGAGCGCTCAGTATCATATGTGCCTTTATGGCTTGTGATTTCCCGATCGAGGGGCAAGATGTATTCTCTGCAAGTTTATATTGGGCCAGGCTAGAGGACTTTAGGCCGGATCCTTGCCTATGGCTTGAGTACCGAGGTGCTGATTGTGTGAGCAAATGTGTTGAACTTACATGTTTGGTATTATCCCTATTAACCAGAATGGCGGTTAAATATCCATGTGATGAGTATGTTAGTACTGCGAGATATATTTATATGACTGGGTAGTGATGAAGAAGTATGCTGGTTAATAGATGATCTGTTAAGTGTTCGTTCCTATCGTGATTTGATGTGTAGCCCGAACTATGGGCACGTAAAAGATTGTTTTGTGTTTCTTAGTTAGGGAGTGAAGTGCATTACATATGGCGGTATTTGTTCAGGCCCGACAAGACTACATGATTGTGTAATATGTATGATGGTGGAAGGTATGAAGATATACTTAATTGAGGCGAAACGAGTGGGTTATCTCCTGTGGAGTATTCTTAAGTGCTATGATCCTTATGTGCGTGTTAGAAGATCTCATGTGTAATTGAAGGGAACGTGTTGAAATTTGAAAATTCGGGTCGCTTAAGAGAGTTGACCCAACTGATGTGGGGATGAATACGAGAATTGCAGAGGATTACAGTACTAGATGATCTGTGTTCTCACAAACGTGTAAATGATTCGAGTTTAATCTCACAATGGTATTGTGGCATCATTAGAGTAAACGTGTTATGAGTTTTTGAGTGTGTCTTGATATATGGCTACGAGCCAAGTTGGGGAGTTTACTGTTGATTAGCTGATTGCACGATTATGTGCTATGTTGGTTCCTGTTTGAGGCATGCTGGCGAATCAGTTCTGGTTGCGGAAATTGAGCAGGGGATGGCAAGCAAAATTGTGATAGAGGTCATATTCTGCTTTATAGAGTATGGGAATCACGGAATTTCTAGAGTGTTATTAGGAAAGAATGATTGGTGTATAAATTAGGAAGTTGCTTGGTTGTATTATGATGAAGATATTATTTTGCGCTATCGGAGTGCCAATGAGGCACGAGTGGTTCTGTCCATCAGGTCAGGTGATTGCAGTTTGAATAAGAGAGGATGACTTTCGAAATGGCTCTAATGTGTTCAGGAGTCTACATGGAAAAATCGGGTATCTTAAAGTTGCATGTGTGGTTAGAAACTGTGTTTTCATTGGAAGAGGTTCGGATTTGTGGTATTTCTATGTTAATTATGGGATTCTATGTGTCACTATCAGGAAAGTAAAGGCAATATATTTAGGTTCATAGGATGTTCTTCAGAATAATGTGCTGCAGAATATGGTGTTTTTGGGAATATTCGAGGGAGGGTATTTAGCGGCTTATAGGTTTCAGACAGTGTAGTTTTATGCTTGGGCCTCGCATAGTAAGCCTGGATCGAGGAATTGCGGTGCTACAACAAGATGAAATATAAATTGAAAATGAACCAGAAGGAAATTTCGAAAGATGGAGTAGCTTGATAGTAGACCGGATCGTCATGGTAAGGATATGATTAATTCTTTTTATGTATTAGAGGTAATGAGTTCATACAAGTAGTTTGCAGCAATGCTCTCGGCTTTCGACGACTTACTTAGCTTGGTCTAGTTAGAAGGATTCAATCCTGGCAGTTTGGTTGATGCAACAGAACGGGAAGAGTTCTTGTTGGGTTTTACCGTGGTTTGGAGATGTATGTTTTCTATGGGCATGCGGAGCATGGGACGTATAGTGGCCTTTGTTCTAGATCGGACCAATGGAAAGCTCTAGACTAGTTGAGTTCATAGATGTCTGTGGCTCGAAAGGGAGGTAAGAGTTTCATGTATCCTTGAATGGTATGTTATATATAGTATTATGTGGAAGAGCGAGACTTGCATGTGCTAGGTTACAAATCAGTTCAGAAAAGAAGTTCATAAAATACTTAGGCGATGGGTAGCTCAGATAATCAAGGAAAATGGTACTGCTATTCGAAAGTGACTTGACAAGAGTATGTATTTCAAAAAAAGGGCAATGTGATTAAATATATGGTACTTCGGTGTATTGCAGTACTTTATGATTAAATCGATTGGTAATATTCGGCTTGTCTTGGTAGCACAGGGAAATTTTAGAGTATCTAAGGTGGAATTACTAGGTATCGAGGTGTGGTATACTTTGGAACGAAAAAATTGGGACTTGGTACTATGATTCGTGTGCTATGTGGATTTGGAGACAGAAGTTCTTATACTAAGGCCATGTTGTGGTTGTGGATCGTATGTATCGACACCATTTTGCGGCTATCGGGATTTGGAGGCTCGAGTGGATCTTTACTTGCTGGTATGTTGATTTTGGATGAGATTTTGGAAAGCAAACTGGTTGTCTTAGTGTTGGGTGATTCCGAACTGTTGCGCTATGGGTTAGGCCAGAATGCCACGGATTGAGTGGCGAGCTTCGCGGATTATGTTCTTGCAGAATGGCATATATTCCAAAGAACAGATGGGCGGCTAGGAAAGATTGTTTTTCTTAATTGGGCCTTCGTGATGATTGGCAGTACAAAGGTTGCTATAATGGATTCATATCCGGTGTTCAGGGACTTTTTGAATGCATTTTTGTGGCCGGACATGACGCCGGGAGAGGTTGTCAATTTTTATATTTATTTGGTGCCGGACACTGTATCGTATGGCACCGATAGAAGCTATAGAAGTGGAAAGGAACAGCTTCAGGTTTCCTTGGTAAGAAGTTCGTTGGCAAACCAATGTGGATGTGTGTTAGCTTGAGTCGGCTTGGTTAGTCGAATTGTATTGTCGAGAGATTGGTTGACTTGACCATTATTGAGCTTATCAATTATCTGGAGAGATCTATGAATTGTTTTTTGTGTTACGAGATGTTATGATTTTTTGGTTATGGGCATGTATGGTGCGATTTTATTGGGGTTCTTATTGGAAGTCGAGCAGAGGAGTAATTGGGTATTTCTCAGAGAATGACGCATCAGTCATGCCCTTTCAGGGTTGTGTGGTGTATGTTATTTACTTCACTGTGGGTATGATGAATTACTTTTGTCCCAGAAATTAAATTGTCTGTGGCTGTCAATTTTGAGCATAGTGACTTGAGATGTTTCATGTGTCACAGTGTTTGGATAGGACCGCGCTTTGTAGCGAGGCCACGTGGAAATATGTCCATTCGGGGAAGATTCAGGTGTTCTATTTCTAAAATGTGAGATGGGGTCTCAGCCTTGTGTTGTGATGGTACTGATGAGCTTGAGGTACAACTCTTTCATTTGTGTTATTTTTCATGATTTGATTATGTTCACACCGTTTCTTATTGGTGCGCGTATTATTCAAGTTGTGGATTAGCTCGTATTGATGTGTCATGTCACCGGGATGGTGTGTTTGGTCAGAAGGGATTGTTAATATCATCAATGAATACAAATGGATTCGATTTCAGCATGTTTTAGAGGGGTTAATATCGGGGTTCGATTAAAATTGCTATGGTGATTGCTAGAGGGCAAGTGGCCTCATGAATGGTTAATATGAGAAATGGTTTCGGTTTTTTGCGTGTTTCAGTATCGTTGGCAGTATATGATAGTGTTGGAATGAGATTTCAGTCGATAAGAGTTTCTCTATCTGTATTTGGGTATTGAGTGCAACTGCTGCAAATGGAGCTTGTTGTTGCGAGAATTAAGAGCAATTTGGTTTATCATGTAATGGAAGCGAGTTTGTAGGTATGGGTTATTACAGCTGGTTCGTGCTTATTCTGAGTATAGATGTAAGGTTCTGATCTTGTGTATGATTTCAGAAAGTACAATGTGGTTCAATGGTTTACGGACTAGATGGATTGTGAAATGTTAGCTATGCTGTGTTATCGGACCTATGCGAGATAGGGTGACATGGGATCACCCCCGGTATATGCTTGGTAAGGTTATCCAGCTATTGGTTGGCTTCTAGGACAACTCTGCGTACGCTCGAAGACAAGCATTTGTTTAAGTTGGGGAAGATGTGATGACCCGACCCGTCGTCTCATGAGTTACCGTCCTATCTCCCCCATTTTATACTTCTTCATGTTTCATTATCGGTAATTGGTGTATTGGAGTTAATTAGGATTGGTTTTGGTGGGAAATGAGACACTTAGCCTCTTTATGGAAAACTTGTTTTGGAAAATTCAACCGAATGTTGACTTATGAGTTAAAGAACTCGGATGTCATTTTCGGTGATTCAGTTAGCTTTGGGGGATAATTTGTGACTCTGATCATGATCGGAAGTGGTTTTAGCGGTGTAGAATTAGTCTTCAATCGGCGAAGTTAATATTTTGGCGATTTTTTGTTGATAGGTGAGATTTTGATCCGAGGGTCTGAATGATATTTCGAGAGTTGCAGTAGTTTCGTTACGTGATTTGGGATGTGTGTGCAAAATATCATATGAATTGGAGGTATTTTGGTCAGGTTTTTTATCACATGCGTGTTTCGGAAGTATTAGAAGAACATAGGCTTGAATGCGATGTAATTGGATGGTATTGGTGTTGTTTGTGGTGTTTTGATGATTGGAGCAACGTTTGAATGATGTTTTGGGATGGGCTGGCACTTTTGGTTGAGGTCCCGGGGGCCTCAGGGTAATTTCGGATGGTCAAGCGGACCAATCTTGGCTTTTGAAAGTTGCAGGTTTTGCAATAATTTGTTGTAGAGATTTTGTTCACTGCTATCGCGGGGGTGATGTCACGATCACATATAAGTAGTTTATGAGGCAGTAATTTTTGTTTAATGCATTCGTGTTTAGGGGTGCGATCATAGCGAGTCATCAGGTAAAGCTTCACGATCGCATTGCTCAAATGCATTCGCATAGGAGGAATTGAGGGTCATGCCATTTGCTCTTCACATTCACGGCTAGTGGCCCGCATTCGCATATCATAAAGGATATATATAATCGCGTTTGCATAGGGTAAAAATGTGGAGCCGGATTTTTGTGCATCGGGATTGCGAGCCTGAGGCCGCGATCGCATAGAAGAAAGACCTGTAGCTGGGCAGAATGTTTTAAAACATTTCATCTGCGATTTTGGAACTCATTTACTCCATTGTGTATCTTTTTGAGAGCTTTTGAAGGAAATTGAAGAGAGATTCAAGGAGAATCGACTGAAGGTAAGATTTTTAACTTAAAACTTGTTCTTATTGTGTAATCCATCTAGAAATTCATGGAAATTAAGCCTAAATTTGTGTGCTGGGGCTTGGGACTTTAAGATTTTAAATTCGAATTTGATGGGTCGTTTGAGCTCGGATTTGAGAGTTCTTGCTATGTATGAACTCGTGAGAATATGAGGAATTCGCTGATGTTAATATTTCTAATTTCGAGAAGTGGGCCTGAGGCTCGGGTTTTGCTAATTTCGAGATTCTTGATATCTTTTGATAGTTTTTGATTGGGTAATGTTCTCTTAGAACATTGTGATGTATTTGCTCTGATATTGGTTGGATTCGTCGCGTGTGGAGGCTGATTTTAGGGGGAAATACATTGCGAGCTAGAGATTTCACCGGTTGGAGGTGAATAATGATTGTAAATAATATCCTGAGAGTTTGAAACCCCGGATTTGCACATCGTAGTGCTACATTAAGGTGAGACACGCGCTCAATGACGGGCCCGGGGTCATGTACTATAGGGAATTGTGACTTGGTCCATCCCGGTAATATTTTACCGCGTATTTGACTAAGACTTGTTTTTTTCACTATGGCTTGGGCTTATTTCCATAATTGGGTCTTACTGCCGACTATTTGCAATCCTTTGTGAACTTCTATCAATGATTCCTCACTATTTGAAACATTACTTGAACTCAGCCCAATTAAAATACACTGCTTCATGAACTCAGCTATTTTTACTCAAATTTGAGACTTAAATGATATTTGAACTAATGTTTGAGCTGAGCACTATTGTTTTACTAATTCACGAGGGGCTTATAACGGTTTTAGTACTGATTGAGGCCGAGGGCAATATGTGAGGATATGTTGATTGTTGTTAGGAGGCTTTCGGGCCTCGAGTGTTATGTGAGGAGGCTTTCAGGCCTCAAGTGTTATTTGAGAAGGCTTTCAGGCCTTATGGTTATATAGAGCTTGGGTAGTAGGAGCCCCTCCGGAGTCTGCACCCCCACAATGAGCGCGGGTACCCATGTGATTTTAGACAATGGTATCAATGACACTGTATGATGCAATTTGGTCAGGTAACAATGGTGACTAGGAACTAATTTGTGCCCGAGGGGCTGGTACTATTCTATTTCATTTCCTGAGGGGCGAGGTTTATGTGTTCATTTTACATACTTGCTTGTCTTTTACTTGTTTAAATGTGATATTTGTGCCTGAGAGGCGGATTTCTGTGCATAGTGGCACTAATTGTTTCGAAATTATTTTGCAACTGTTGAAAAGATCTTTTTCGAAAGAGGTTTAAAACTGAGCAAAGATATTTTCTAAAGATTTCATAGATTTCACAGTTTTTCTAAGAAAATTGTACCCGGCTTCTATACATCATGTTGGTGCTTAACATAATTTCTTGCTGCTGAGTTATTATTAGTTTTATTACTCACTGAGTTTGAGTAGTCACTTTACTCTCTGCACCTCGCGTGCAATTGCAGGTATTTATTCACCCAGTAGCTGGTATTTGCTGCGCGGAGGCAGAGTTGTAGAGGTTTTTGCAAGGTGACTACCAGTGTTCGCAACACCACATTCTTCCTATGTTATTCATTATTATTGTTCAGTGTCTAGACTGTAAAGTGGAAATTTCATTCTTATAGATGATCGTGATTTGTGACACCCCGATTAGGGCTGAATTGGGTTGTAATTACGTTAATTAATATCATTAAATCATATTCGAGTTGTTATTGAACGAATTAATTGCTTAAAAGTGGTGTTCTAAAATTGTCTGGCTGGCCTTGTCTTCACGAGAGGCGCTATCACGACCAGAGCGTGGTTTGGGTCGTGATAGGAAACAACGTGATCTCATGATTTTAGTCACTCGGGATGAGTGTTGTTTGAGGTTCGTTATGTGTTTGCATAAAGCTATTATTTCAATTAAAAGTCAAGAGTAAGTCGAAAGGAGTTGAGTCAATTAGTAGTAGTTTGAATCACCATGGTTGTGGAAATGATCGATTCTTTCGATGTGGTAATGCTATACAATTGATTTTGGATGTACGTGAGGGCTTTATAGCCACTGTTATTCGATTGATTTGGAGGTATTTGATTCTTATTGCTCTTTTATATGCAAGCACATCCCGGAAGAATAATGGCGGTTTAGAACACAACTTGAGTTCTTTGTCTTTTGTGTGCAAGTACGTCCCGGAAGAATAATTTCCCTTTTATGTACTAAGGTACCTTCCTCAAAATAATACATCTAAATCACGTATGCAGATTCTGGTGCTGTTAGTGATTAGAGATTTTATGCCTTAGAGACGTTCTACTCCTTTGGTTGCGGATTGTAGAAGTTTGTTCTTGATTTGATGATTAATCATAGGCGTAATGGATAGGATCATTTTGGTTCTTTAGAAGGTTATTTACCTATTTTGGGAATGATCAAAATTAGCTTTGAGGTCCACCAGTAAACCTAATATGAATGGATACTCTACACTAGATCGGATATACTAATTCAGCATAACATTGCTTATGAATGAGTCTTTGGTTGTTAGATGTTATTTTTGTAGTCATCTATTCTATCTTATGCCATGTGGGTTGTGAGATGACTTGATTATTCACACGTGTATTATGATCATGTGTAGCTTGTGGTGTTATATGAGGGAGATGTCTCTCGAGAGGCATGTATTGCACCTAAGTTATACTTGGCATCCCCTGGCGCTATTTGTCTCCCCATGTACGTTTATTCACTTAGCGTTCTTGTTGTTGGTATATGTGTGTTTTGTGGGTATGATATTTTGGCTCGATGAGTATTTCCCTTATTCGTTGTTATGTGTGGATTAGGTAGCACACTGCCATGGGTGTTGATACACAATTTTTTTCCTATATATTTTTAATATGCAAAATACATTCAAAATAGCATATGTATGCATATATAAGCGTGTCATGTTTTATTATTTTTTCTCAAATTTTAAAGATTTTTACATCAATTTATTGCCCTATTTTATCAAGAAACCCCCAATAATTATCCCCAAAATTACCATTTTTGGTGATTCATTTATTGTATTCTAATATTAATACAAAAATATAGCTAGCATATGTTTTGTATATTTTTATAAATTTATTTAGTATTTTTAAAGCTAAATGTATATAATTGAATATTAGTCTCTTTTAAGATTTAATTGTGTTTATAATTATAAAATTAACTCTGATATTATTAATTTAGTAATTATGTATTATTAATAATATTAGTACTTTTAATTTATTTTCAAAATTTATTTTACTATTTTGATAAAATAAATAAGGAAAAATGGCTATTTAAATATTAGCCCATTTGCATTTCAATTTTAGCCGGATTTGAACCTCTAATTAAAACCAATTCTAGAACCCAATTACCCAGCCCAAATCCTAATCTACCCGACCTACGACCCTTTTAATATAACCCGTATGATCCCCATTCAATCCAGGCCGTTGATCGAAATGATCAACGACCACCACTTAACCTTTCCTTTTTAATTCCCCATTACCCCCAAACCCTAATCATTTCTTACCTGTAGCCGCCTTTGGATTCCCCCTCTCCCAATTCTCTCTCAGAAATCCTAGTCGTCTCCCTCCATTTCAACCCTAAAATCGCCTGAATCCATAGCTTCCAAAGCTATCTAAGGCATGTACCTGCCTCCTACAACCCATACATGCTTGATTACTATGGTTTCAAGGCCATACCTTGAAGAATCTTGCCCCATACATTGTTTGATTCGAGTTCTATGGCTATCTCCGACCTTGCTCCAGCCAACCATGGCTATTCAAGCCTGATCTTGATTTCTCTTGCTTAGATCAATGACTTTCCAAGTCTTTCTCACCATCTGGGTTCTTCTAAAACCCTAACCTTCAAGGTCCTTCCGATTCTTTTAGACCCGTTGTAGTTCTGTGTTTTCTATAGAATTTAAACGTTTTCTCGAGATTTCTTTGAAAACACTCCTTCAAAACCCTTGTCTTTTGCAATTTAGGGTTTTGTTTAGTTAGTTCAAAACTATATCTAATATCTAGTATGTTCTACTATGTTTCTTATGTTGTTCTTCTACTGTGTTTCTTTATGTCGTTCTTTTACTAGAATTTGCATGTCAAGAATCTTAGTCTACTTTGAGGTTTCTAAATATTTTCGTGTTAGTATTTGCTTGATTACTTGTTTTTATCTCTATACTAGATTAATGGTGAAAATCCTAGATTTTGGGATTCATTTGAATTCTGAGACTATTGGCTATGTGATTTGCTTGTTTCTCATCTCTTAATTTGTTTGGTTTCAAAGCTCTAATTCCTTTGGACCTATTCGTGCTTTTGAAAACTGCTTCATCTATTTGAATTTGCTCGTCTGGATTCAAAGTCCCCTTTTCAACTTCTGTTTCTCTATGTGGTTTGGTTTCTTGCAATCTTTGAACTAACCTATACATTTCTGAAAGGTCTTTACATGACTCTTTTGCATGCTTCTGATACCTTCTTCTCCATATTACTAAGTCGACCTAAGTGACTACCATGTTTCACTATGTATAGACTTTGTAATTATTATTGCTGCTTCCCTTTGCCATGGTTTAACCTCGCGTGCCTAATGTTTGTGCACTCTTTATATCTGCTAAATTTTCGTCTCAAAATACCCTTAAATATGGACTGATATCAAACCTCTTTGTTCAATTTTGATTGCACTCTTGTAATTGATTCTTTCCTTGTTGTGTCGATTTCCCTGTTTCTTGGACCTATTGGAATACTTTCCTTTGAACTTTCGACCCCTACATTTTCTACTCAATTTGATTCGTCCACTTACATTGATTACATTGGTATTGGATTCTTGTAGACCTTTCCTTGATTAGAGTCTGATGAACCTAGACTATATTGCCTATTGTGTACTTGTACTATGTTAGAGATACTTCCTTATTGATCATATTCCGTGTTAATACCTAATATTTTCCTATATATCTTTATATTCAAAATATTTTCAAAATAACATGTGTATGAATCTATAAGCATGCCTAAGAATTTTGGTATTTTTTCTAATTTTTAAGATTTTAAAATCAATTTATTTTCTATTTCTAGCAGTACAAAATCCAATAATTATTCTTAAAATTACCACTTTGGTGAATAATTTATTTTCTATTCTCATATTTACTCCCAAATATAATTAAGGTAATTATTACATGTTTTTACAAATTTATTTCGTATTTTTAAAGCTAAATTGCATATAATTACAATTATAGCCTATTTTACCATTAATAATATTTTACAACTATAAAATCATTTCTAGTATTTTTAGATTATTATTTATATATTATTAATCAGTTCAATGCTTTTAATGAATTTTTAAAACCATATTAACTATTTTTAGAAAATAAAAAGTGGGAAAATTGGCCATTTAACACATAGCCCATTTCTATTTCAATTGTTTCCTCAATTTGACCCCCCATTCCGCCCAAATTAAAACAACCCAATTCCATTTTTAGCCCGAAACCTTGACCCGATTTTGAACCCACCCGGCTCCAACTTTATAATCTTGTTCCTTGATCATTTTGATCAACGACTGTGATTCTGTCTTGCCTTTTTTATCTCCCCCGCCCCCTTAACCAAGTTCATTCTATTAGAGACGCTTCCTTGAAACACTCTTCCTCTCCCAAACTCTCTCTAGCCCACCCCGAAACCCTAATCGATTCCAACCTACTTCCGTCATATTTCCATCGAAATCCATGGCATTCTTGGCCATGGATGGCATGTGCGCACTCTCTCTCACCGTTAAACCTAAGCTAATCAAAGTCTGGAGGCTAGAATTCAATGGCTCTCTTTATATCTATCTTAGATCAATAGATCTATGGCCTCTCCGGCCATTTTCAGGCGTGTCCGACCAATATGAGTCTCTTTGTCTCAGGATCCAACTTTCCTCAAGACCTTTGTCATTCTTGGATTTTCTCTACTGCCTATAGGCCATTTGAGGTTCTACACTTACTTATTTTCTTATATCTATACCATGCCTGGTCTTTGCTTGACGTTTTAAAGGTTTTCCCCAAATTTCCTATTTAAAATCGGTCGATTTCAATTTTTAAGGTTTCCGAAAAAAAAAAGATTTCTTCAAATATTTTTATTGTTCCTGTTCCTTCTCTGTGCGTTTTATAATCGTATGTTTGTTTCTATCTATGCTTGAGTTTTCTCTCTTGTTTCTTTTCTGATTATGCAAGACTTTTATGTACTTTGATGTCACTCTCATGCTCATACGTTAATTCGTGATTTCAACCCTCATTGTTTACTATATGTGTTTAAGTTTGAGCTCTTTTATTTTGTTTCACCTTACTGAGTTCTGTTTATGTTCATGCTAAGAATGTTTTTACCTACTTTGTTTAAAACTTGTATCATCTCTTTCCTATGAACTTGTTTGTGTATGTTTGCCTCTCACAAACCTTTGAAAGGGGCTTCTGAGCCTCTCTCAATGGTCGCGTCTTCTCACCTCTGACTCTATTTGAAACACTAGATTTGGGGATTTTCTTTTATAAGTGGCAGTAGGGTTCCACTTTGGGACCCTAGGTTTTCAGATTCACTATGAGTTTGTAATTGAACTTGAAAATCTTATTTGCTTGTCACTCTGAAAGTTTCATTGTTAGAAACTTTCTTTTGTTTAATATGTATGCTTTATATATGACAAAAACTCTTCTTTCAAAAGGTTTCACCAACCAAGTGATTGATTCTGAAATCCCTTTAATAAGGCTAGTGATTTGTCACTAATTTCTTTCGCCTAAACCTCCTTTACCCTACTGGCCGTTTACTTGGTCTTTTTGTGTAAGAATCCCATGCTTGTGGTGTTTTCCTTAAATATATGATCTTGTGTATTCCTTCAGTAATTATGTACCAGTTTTGAATTATTTCTATATATATGTGATTCTTTCCTTTCTTACCTTAATTCTGTGTGATTACAATTGGATCCGGGATCCTATTGATTGGTTTTCAAATTGATGCCGTATTTTTACATTATAAATACATTGTTATTTCAACTTTCCTTACTTACCCACTATGTATTTGGCTTTGTTTATGCACTATATGGTTTCCTTGCCCTAATCAGCCTTATTGAACGGATTTCTTTTCCTTATTCTACCTTTAATAACCGTTTCAACTAGACTCCTTAATTAAAGGATTCCACTTGTCTTAATTGGAACTAATTGATTGCTATTTCCATGTTTGTTCACTTTTTGCCTATGTACTGCTTGTTTTCAAAAACTATATAAAGACCCAGTCTTCCCTCTTTACAAACACACTGAAATTCACACAAACAAAATCACTTCTAATTACATACTTTCTTGCAAATACTGTTTTGAATTCAACACTTTGCTTCACTTGAAATCTTTTGGAAATGCAACTTGGCTCTCTCAAGGCTACCATTTTCTTATTTGTTTTTTCCTTTGAAACAAGTATGTCTCTTATTTAAATTCTTTGCCTCAACCATATGTGTATACTTTACAGTTTCAGCCTTTTGTTTACTTTACTACTCATGTTCAGTGATTTGTGTTAATCATCTTCCTTCATTGCTTCTGTTTCTATTGTGAATTCCTGCCCTTATTCCCTTTTATGTGCATAAGTTAAGGTCTTGGCTTGGAAGTATCCTAATTACTGCCCAGGCCATAACTTAATTCACGATGGATCATAACTCTCAAATTTGGCTAACAGGTTGGTCAGGGGTGTTCCAGCATCCCAATTGTTGGGCATGACCGCCATCCTGCCATGTCTCTTCCTTATTCCATTCCCCCTGTGCACTTACACTTATTCTTAGACTCGTAAGTTCCACCCCCCTCTTATGAGCCTTGCTTTGGGACCTTGAGTTCCCTCTGAACTTGGACATCTCAGGGCTGGCATTTCCACACTGCATTATATTCTTAATTCTGTAAATTTTTGGGGTATAAGCATTGACCTGAGCCCTTTGAGACTCTTGGGAACTTTTACACACCCTAAATATGAGAAAGTCTTTTGGAAATCTGATCCTGGAAGTTGGTTTATCTCATATTGTTGGATTTTGAGTCTGAATTAGAATGTTTGGATGTAACTGGAGCTTCTGATGTAATTTTTACTTTTCTTTTCTTATTAATTCGGGTTTGTAATAATTTGTAATAACTATTAGGGATGGTTAGTGGAAAGGGATAGGGATGAATGCATGCAAAGGGTAGAAAACTTGCCTATAGGTTATGTATAAATTTTGTACTTCTGCATTTCCGCATTTAGAAAACTTGCCTACAGGTTACTTATAATTTCTGCATTTAGAAAACTTTCCTATATGTTACATATAATTTCTGCATTTTCTTAGAAAACATGCCTATAAGTTTTCTGCATTTTTGCATTTCTGCATTTTAGAAAATATGCTTATAAGTTCTGCATCTTAGAGATTATGCCAATTCTGCATTAGAGAACTTGCATATAAGTTTTTCTACACTTCGGCATATACACGCCATTAGACAAATGTCCATAGGCTTAATAATAGTCAATATCATTCTAGATATCATGCCTATAGGACTCTTGAATTTATGCAACTATTTAAACCAATGACACTTAGAGATCATGCCTATAGGAGCAAATCAATTTAATCAGTTGCATTTTGAATCTAAAATCAGTCATAATTCTCTAGATCTTTGTTTATAAAACCAGCAAACTTTGCCTTAAAACCAATACGCTCTAAAAGATGTCATGCCTATAGGCCTCACTTAGGAAAACAATTAGGTAATTAACTGACTGTGTCAGCCTTTGATAACTATATCCAGAAAAGGCTAATTTGGTTTCCTCATCTGAGAAATATGTGATGAATTAGCCTATCCTACACCTTGATTTAATTTAGACCAAACCAGTATTTGAAGTCATGTTATATCTGCTCTTTAAGTGAGGGGGCATGTATGAGCCTTAACTGCTATTTGTTCCCTTTTAACTACTTCTTTTTGTTTGTCGCCTAGATTTTCATCCTTTTGAAACTCTGAAAAAGTCCAAAATCCCTTCCCTTTAGGATTAGTAGTCTCAATGCCTCCGGTACTGATAGGATCAGGACGGGTAATATCATGCAATAAGTAATGATACTACTTCGCGCTTTAATACCTTAACGAAGTGGGAAAGGGTATATATGGATATGATGACCAGTGTGTTCCAGTGTGCTAATACCACGTGTAGCCCCTCTTTTTAGGAGTGATGACCAAGTATTGCATTGATGTGATCCACAATAATAATAAACCAAGGACCCCCTCCCTTTTACTTGCTTTTATCTACTTTCTTTAAAATTGTTTGAATCTTTCATAAATTTCTGCCCTCTTTACGTCCCTTAAAGTTTCAACTTATTTGTAATATTTTATGCAAGCCCATTCTATTTGAGCCCTTAATTGTTTACTTGATTATGTGAAGTTACAATTATAACATGGTCGGGAACTACACTAGTGAATCTTGAGGGGTGCCTAACACTTTCCCCTCGAGATAATTTCTATCCCTTACCCAAACTCTGGTTCTTCAAACTCAAACCCTTCTTAGTCTCCTAATGAACTTAATAATTAGATGGTGACTCTCCAATTCCTAAATCCAATTCCCAAAAGGGAACGAGTTGTCCTCCCAAATGTCATAAACCCACTTTCTTTAGAAAAATGGGGCATCGGTAGCATGGCGACTCTATTGGGGATTTTTTTAGGATTTTACCATTTCATGAATATTTGTGACTTTACTTATCTTTATTGCCTTTATTTAATGTATTTATCTCTCCACTATGAAACTGACTTGGTTTTTTGTTTCTTTTTCTTGAATACTTTTTTTACCTCTTTCCTTCAATACTGTTGTGATTATGAGTATTACTGTAATCATTATTTTATGAACGTGCAAATACATGACAACCTGTTTCATTCTTGTAATTGCATCTTCGACATCATATTCCACTTGTTCCAAACAAAATACAATACCAACGCTTATAATGAGTGGTTGTGACTTTCCGATATTATCACCCCCTAAATTTGGCAATAACGTATTTGTGGAAAAACCAGTCAATCAGCGATGCAGTCGACGGTTTCGTGCTTTTCCCTCTTGATTTGCCCGCTTAAGGATACTGGTCTAATACCCCATAGAAACCTTACTTTGTCCAACTGTGCATGAATCATGGTCATACCTAGCCGAGTAAGTTTTGTTGTCCGCAGAATGACTCTTTAAGATAGCATTGTCCACAGTCCACTGGTTCCTTGGAACCCAAACGGGCATTACCATATTCTGTGAATTTATTAGGTGAACTGAATGCTACTTATGCTAATTATTAATTTAAATAGTGGAGTCTGGCGTGGGTAAGGGTCTAGCTCTTTGTATTACAGAAAATGAGGCACGAAGTCCCCAGATTCGATATGGTAACCAACATTCACCCAAGGTTTCTAAGTTGGTGGAAAGAACTTAACTCCAGTGATCAGACTCTCGTCTGCAAATATTTGGGAAACTTGCATTCTGTCTTTTAAATCCAACCTGACAATAAAATCATAGAGGCTACAACTCTGTTCTGGGATGGTGATAGATCGGTGTTCCCCTTCGAGGACCTTGAAATGACACCTCAGCTCAAGGAAATAGGAGGATTAGCTAGTATTCCATAGGAGACTTCGGGTTCACTTATTCTAGAAAATCGCAAGGGTAGGGGTTTTCTCAAAATGATAGGACTAAAGAAGAACATATACTTGACCTGCTTGAAGGTTTCCTACATTCCTTTCGACTATCTGTACGAGAGGTACGGCCATAGCAAGTCATATCGTACTTATCCAGAAGACTTTTCCCTCACCTCATTGGGGCATATCAACCCAAGAGTCTTCATCTTTATGTTATACTTTTTAGGGATGATAGTATTTACTATAAAGAAGGCTAGGATCTATACAACACTAGCCATGGTCACCAAAACTTTAACGGAAGGGATTGGCAGGCAGCCTTTTAGCAAAGTACCTATGATTATTGCGAAGATATAACGAGCCTTGGAAAACTGTTAACGAGGGGCCAATCACTTTGAGGGTTGTAAAGCTATGCCAAAAATTAGTTCGCGTTGGAATGGACGTATTGGTTCACGTAAGGGTGCACGTAGAATACCAATGGGAGATATTCATGTTCAAGCAAGTTTCAAGAATACCATTGTCACTGTTACAGATGTACGGGGTCTTAGTGCTCCAACTCTATCTCATGGAACACATCCAAAAGGGTGAATATCGGCAAGAGATTCTACCTAGAGACTGGGATGATCATATCGCCTTACATCAGCCAAGGCGAATGAATTATATTCCTAACATGTTTTCTCAACTAGAATATGCTAAAGGGTGGATAGAGTTGTTTGAAAATCTGAAAGAGGACCAAGTGTAGTGGATGTTCGAGTGGTTCCCTAATGAAGAGTTCATTGTCCAATCTCGAGATGCACCATTTCTTATACTCATCGACCTAAGAGGAACTTATCATTATGTTCCTCTCTCACTCATGAGATAGGCAAGAAGAAAGTGGGTTATACTAAGGATCGACAATATGAGTCACTTCAATGCCGACTTTTAAGATGACGATAGCCCTTGCAAGTTCCAAGCTCAGCATATGTGGCACTGCAAAATCATCTTGGGGAAAGATTCTATTGAGCCGGATAGGTATCATGCTAGTTGTTCTCCATACTACTCAGGTTGTCTGGAGGATAATCACAATGGAAAACCCGGGTTTTTTGAGGTCATAGGATCATCGACGAAAAAGTGAAGGTATGGGTTAAGTACAACCAATTGCGTAAGGGAAAAGGATCCAGAATGGTGATGGTGTATGGATTGAATTACAAGAATTGATGGCTCATGCCACAGTTAATTTTTTCCAGAAACAGTTCTCTAAAGAAGATGATTCTACAAGCTTTGAACTTCTAAACAATGTCCATCAAAGGTGACAAGTGAGCAGAATTTAGAACTTTGTAGAATTTGTACTATATGGGAGGTGAAGGTAGCAGTTTTTGTACTAGGAAGTGAGAGTGCAAGTTGTCCATATGGATTTTATGACCTGTTCTTTAAAACATGCTGGGGTATTGTGGGGGAGGATGTCTATAATATGCTGACATTAGAATATGAAGAAAGCTCTTTGTCTAAGTCAATAACTCACACAAATCTTGTTTTGCTGCCTCAAAACCAAGGGTCCAAACATTCTCTGATCTGACCTTTAAGTTTGAGTAATTTTATAAATAAGGTGTTCTTAAATGTGGTTATTTCATGCTGGAGAAGATACTGCCTTCCTTGATCACTACTAACCAATCTATTTTGTTAAGGGAAGAAGTATCTTTGAGAATATTTTGCTATACAAAAGATTGTTACAGATATAAGATTGAGGGAAAAGCCTGTCAATGTTGTTATAAAACTGGATATGGCAAAGGCATATGATAGGGTGTCACGGAAATATTTTATGCATGTGTTAAGGAAAATGGGATTTGCAGAATATTTTATCACCGTGGTGTGGAATTTGATTGCTAACAGTTGGTATTCTTTCATAGTTAATGGACAAGCCTCAGGCTTCTTTCATTCAACAAGGGGTGCAAAGTAAGAGAATTCTCAGTCTCCAGCTTTGTTTATTCTTTCAGCAGAGGTATTGTCAAGATCATTGAATAAACTATTTGAAGACAAGAAATTGAAAGGATTTAGCATGCCTGAGTGGACTTATCTATTGAACCACTTAGCATATATTGATGACACTATCATTTTTTTCTCTGCTAACCCATACTCCTTACAGAAGTTTGTTGAGGTTTTGGCTCAATATGAACATACTGCTGGCCAGTTGAACACCAAGGCAAAGAGCTCATACTATATGTTGCCAATATTGCTAGAGCTTTGGTGAATACAATAGGAACCATCATTGGTTTCTCAAAGGGTGAATTTCCTTTTACTTATCTTTGCCGCCAAATTTTTTACCCAAGAGGATGGAAGAAGTATTCTATGATTTAATTCAGAAGGTGAAGGCAAAACAACATTCTTGGAAAGGGAAATTACTGTCCTATGGAGGAAAAGCTACACTAATCTCTAGTGCTCTGCAAAGTATGCCTACATACATAATTTATGTCCTTGATCCACCTAATAATGTGCTTGAGCACTTACAAAAAATATTTGCAAGGTTTTTGTGGAGCAATAAGGAAGAAAGCAGGAGCAGACATTGAACAAAATGGGACAACCTGTGTCTTCCTAAGGAGGAAGGGGAGTAGGTTTTTTATCCTTGATTGATGTTTCTAAAGATCTATATCCTAAGTTGTGGTGGAGGTTTAGGACTTCCAAGTCCTTATGGTCAAACTATATGTGGAACAAATATTGTAAGAAAAAAATACCTATTATAGTTCAATTTAGGGGAGGCTCGCATGCTTGGAGGAAAATGTTAAAGGTAAGGGAAGAGTTTGAGCATGAAATTTTGTTTGAAATGAATAGGGGTTCGACCAATATGTGGCATGAGAATTGGACTGGCTTAGGGGTTTTATATCATGTTGTCCCTCCAGTGTTTCACATTGATATAGAACTTTAAGAGTTGGCAGTTTTGAGAGAGGGAGATGATTGGAATGTGAAATTGGTCGAACAATCTTTTCCTATGGATATTGCAGATCACGTTAGTCAGAAAGTTCTATTTGAAGAGAATGATGAATATTAGGACACATCTACGTGGATGCCTACAGCTTCAAGGAGGTACACAATAAGTAGTGCATGGCAAATAATAAGATATAGAGCTCATGTTTATCTTGAATACAAGCTCTTGTGGACTAAGGGGTTGTCCTTCAAAATATCATTCTGCTTGTGGATGCTATAGAAAGGCAAGGTACCGACTGATGACATATGGAGAAGGAGTGGGCACATGGTGGTTTCAAAATGTCGGTGATGCATTCAACCTCATGGGGATTCCTTCAAACATCTTTTTCTAACAAGTCCAAATGCAGATAGGGTGTGGGGAACTTTATGCAAGCAGCAGGTATAGTAGAAAATATAGTTCAAGTTGATCAAATTATAAGGGTATGGTGGAATTTTTATTGCTGCCCGAAGCTCAAACCTTTGTTCCAGGTAGCTCCCGCAGTAATAACATTGGCGTTTTGGAAGAGAAGAAACACTATGAAATATAGAGGTGCAGTGTCATGTAATAGGGTGATCCATGAAGTGAATAAGACATTGCATAACTTAGCAAAGTTAAGGTACCCTTGGTTGAAACACATTCCATTACTATGACCATACATGATCAGATTCTTTGAGGAGTATAAACCATATGTTGTAATTAAGAGGGTGGCTTGGCAGTCACCATATGATGGCTCGTTCAAATGTAATACTGATGGTGCATCTGGGGGAAATCCTTGACCAAGTTCTTATGGCTTTTGTGTGAGGAATAGTGCATGAGATTTGATGTTTTCTTGGGCAGAACAGATGTAAGATAGAACTAACATCGAGGCATAAACTAAACCAATTGTTGAAGGGCTATCATTTTGTGTTGAACACCAGCTACATCCTCTAATTATAGAGACCAATTCTCTAGTAACGAAGAAGATCATTGAAGGTGAATGGGAAATACTATAGAATATTGGAAAAGAGGTGAAAAGGATCAAAGGGATTAATGAGAGTTTCAATGTGATATTCCAACATGTGCTGAGAGAGGACAGTAGTAGACCTTTTAACTAACGTAGCTTTTTCTTTTGCAGGTATAATAAACTTCAACTCATTCTCTGAATTACCTAGTACAGGGAGGAGAATACTCAATCTTGACAAGGCCAATATCCCTAATCTTAGGGTAAGGGGAGAAAAGAGGAAGGCTCCAGATTAATGATCGTAATTCCTCACATGCGGCTTGAGCTTGACTTCTGTTCTTTTGTGCATAATGTATGTGTGGTGTTAGGCTATCTCTTTCAGTGGTATTAGCATGTTATCATGCTCATTCTGGGGTTATTTAACATTACGCGGATTCATAGAGTCAAGCAGACATCTCATAGGGTCCAATATAATTTCAAATGGTAAGAATTTACTACTAAGTATTTTGTGGTGCTACTGCATTTGTTCATAAAAATATAAGGATGCACATATGATCAGCTTCTTGGATTATGAATTGGTAGTGTCGACATGTCAAATAGAGCATGTATATTCTCATGAAATGCTACACAAACTAATGCTTGAATATGCTCTTGTATTATTCAGTGTAGTGTCCTATCATAATCCTATGGTATGAGTATGCATGCAGGCTCAATCTGGAGATGAAAATGCACTATAATGTCCTTATAGTTCAAGCAAGTAGTGATGTCTTTCTTCTACATTCATGAGCTTTTTCTACAATCTTAAAGTTATAAGGAACACAAATGGGAGGAGGCATTGCGACATATGGTTCTTACAATCTTGGATAGCTTCATTTCAGTGGTGTAATTGTTTGGAGTCCACATTTACCTTGTCCGCTAGGATCATATCGTATATTATTCATTACCTAGCGCCTGGTGAGAGCTTGGAGGTGCTATCTGGTTTGCCCTAGGTCATTGAATTCACTTACACTACCTCGTGGAGGCATATATGCCAGTCTTTTGTAATATATATACTAGTTTTACTCTTGTTAGCATTTGCTAGTAGCAACAATCATGTTCAACATTTCTTTTGACATATTGTAACTTTGGACTTAGGTTGTAGATTATTATTTATATATTATCCACTAGGCAACCTGCCTTGTGATATATTTACTTTAGAAAATGATCAAGCGATTTTCCAAGTAAACAATTAGTAGGAAATGAAAGATTCATATGAGTAATCAAGAACCCTAGGTTAGTAACTATTGTAAATTAGTTTATTTGGATAAAGATTTGGTCCTGCCAAGAAAGGGAAGCCATTGTTGAAAATAAAATAAAAATAAACTTGATTTTGTAATAATTATTTGGGCTTAAGAAATTATGAAAAATAAAGAGCCCAATTAGCCTATTTTCTAGAATGTGAGCCCATTTGGCCCATGTTCTAGAAATGTGCTCTAGAAATATCTTTAGAATAGTAGAATGATATAGATAAGTATTCTAGAGAGTGGATATTTTTGTAGAATTGTGTAGAAGGTGATTTGTAGCCATTAGATTAAAGTTGTGTTGGATAAATCTTGGCCATTGATTGAGGAAGTGGCCAAGTATAAATAGGTGTAGGAATGCTCATTTTGTATCAAGCCAAAAAAAAAAATCAAAAACAAGTTTTAGTAATAAAAGTTTCTCTTCTCAAAAATCTTTCTACTCTTCCAAAATTCCCTTAGCCTAAAAGCCTCCCTCCAAATATTAATAGCAATCCTCTTCCAACAAAGTGGTATCAGAGCCACAAGATTCTAACCAAAAATTTCTAATATCATGGCAAATGGTGTTGCATCCTTCCAAGTTCTTATGCTCAACAAGAGCAACTATGATAATTGGAGTATGAAGATGAAGGCTCTCATAGGTGCACATGATGTTTGGGATATTGTAGAGAAAGGCTACAATGAGCCCCGAGATGAATCTACATTATCCCAAACTCAAAAGGATGGTTTGAAGGATTCAAGAAAGAGAGACAAGAACGCTCTCTACCTCATCTACCAAGCATTGGATGATGATGGGTTCGAGAAGATCTCAAGTGCAACCACTGCTAAGAAAGCGTGGGAGAAACTCCAAACGTCTTGCAAAGGTGCCGAGCAAGTAAAGAAGGTACGTCTCCAAACTTTAAGAGGAGAATTTGAGTCTTTACATATGAAAGAAGGGGAGTCCATTTCGGACTATTTTTCAAGAGTTTTGGTGGTTTCAAATCAAATGAAAAGAAATGGTGAAAAATTGGAAGGTGTGAGAATTATTGAGAAGATACTACTTCCAAATTCGAGCATATTGTAAAAATAATTGAAGAAACTAAAAATTTGGAGGAGATGTCGATTGATCAATTAATGGGATCCTTACAAGCATATGAAGAAAAGAATAAGAAAAAACAAGATATAGTGGAGCAATTATTCAAGATGCAAATAAAAGATAAGGAAAAAAATATCGGAAATGGACGAGGTTAATATGGAAGAGGTCGTGGTCGTGGACGAGGTCGAGGCCATGGACATGGACGAGGAGGTTTCAACAACAATGAAGAAAGAAGAGAATACCCAAGTCGTGGGAGAGGCAACCAAGGTGCAAGGTACGATAAATCTCAAATCAAATGTTATTCTTGTCAAAAATATGGACACTATGCTTCACAATGTAGAGGGTCTCAAACCGAAGTCAAAGAGACCGCCAACCTTGTGGAGGATAAGGGCCAAAAAGACGTGATCCTACTTCTAGCATACAAAGGAGAAGAAGGGAGACAAGACAACACTTGGTACCTTGACACCGGGGCGAGCAACCATATGTGTGGAAGAGGAGCATGTTCGTGGAGCTCGACGAATCGGTGAGTGGTAATGTCTCTTTTGGTGATGAATCCAAAATACCAGTGAAAGGCAAAGGTAACATCCTAATCCGCTTGAAGAATGGAAATCACCAATTTATCTCAAATGTCTACTATGTGCCCAACATAAAAAATAATATATTGAGTTTGCGGCAATTCTTATAGAAGGGCTATGACATTCACATGAAAGATCATAGTCTTTCCACAAGAAATAATTTAATCACTAAGGTGCCTATGTCCAAAAATAGAATGTTCTTGTTGAACATTCAAAATAATGTTGCAAAGTGTCTTAAAGCTTGCTACAAAGATGTATCTTGGCTTTGGCATCTTCGATTTGGGCACTTGAATTTTTGAGGCCCAGAGCTACTATCCAAAAAGGACATGGTGCGAGGACTACCATCCATTAGACACCCCAATCAATTGTGCGAAGGATGCCTACTCGGAAAGCAATTTCGGAAGAGTTTTCCAAAGGAGTCAAGCTTGAGAGCCCAAAAGCCATTGGAGCTCATACATACCGATATATGTGGTCCCATCAAGCCAAGCTCCTTCGATAAAAGCAACTATTTCCTTCTATTTATTGATGATTTTTCTAGAAAGACATGGGTGTATTTCTTGAAGCAAAAATCGGAGGCATTTGAAGTATTCAAGAAATTCAAAGCGGCAGTGGAGAAAGAAAGTGGACTACACATAAAGCCCATGAGATCCGATCGTGGAGGCGAGTTCACTTCTAGAGAGTTCCAGAATTTTTGCGAGGAGCATGGAATAAAGCGTCCACTAACGGTACCAAGGTCCCCCCAACAAAATGGAGTGGCGGAAAGGAAGAACCGGACAATTCTAGACATGGCGCGGAGTATGCTAAAGAACAAGAAGCTACCGAAGGAATTCTGGGCCGAAGCTGTAGCGTGTGCAGTCTATCTACTCAACCGATTACCAACAAGGACTGTATGGGAAAAGACACCACAAGAAGCTTGGAGTGGAAGGAAGCCAGGAATCTCCCATCTAAGAGTCTTTGGAAGCAAAGCATACGCACATGTACCTGACGAGACACGGAGCAAGCTCGATGACAAAAGTAAGGCGTTCATCTTTATCGGGTATGATTCCAACTCCAAAGGCTACAAATTATATTATCCAGATACTAACAAGCTTGTGATAAGTCGGGACGTGGAGTTTAATGAAGAAGGAGAATGGAATTTTGGTTCTCACGAGGACTTTAATTCCATTATTCCAACCGAAGAAGAAGAACAAAGATCTACAGCAGACGATGCCCAGCAAGAGCTAACTACTCCACCTACCTCGCCAACAGCAGTTCAAGAAGACTCGCCACCATCGTTTCTGAATGAAAGGAGCGAGGAACGCACAAGGAGTTTGGAAGACATTTATGAAGACACTGAAAGGTTAGAGGACCTAACTCTTCTTTGTCTATTTGCTGATTGTGAACCAGTTACCTTTGAAGAAGCCGTACAAAGTAAGAAATGGCGAGATGCAATGGATGAGGAGATCCATTCCATCGAAAAGAATGACACCTGGGAGCTGACTTCACTTCCAAAAGGGAAAAAGGCGATCAACGTCAAGTGGGTGTACAAGGCAAAGAAAAACTGTAAGGGAGAAATCAAATGATACAAGGCGAGGCTTGTTGCAAAAGGATACAGTCAAAGAGCCAGCATCGACTATGACGAGGTATTTGCCCCTGTAGCCCGTTTAGAAACTGTAAGACTAATAATTTCTCTGGCAGCTCAAAATAAATGGAAGATACACCAAATGGATGTAAAGTCGGTGTTCCTGAATGGAGTCCTTAAGAAAGAAGTTTACATCCGACAACCTATGGGCTATGAGGTGAAGACGCAGGAAGACAAAGTCTTAAGATTGAAGAAGGCGTTATATGGACTAAAGCAAGCACCTAGGGAGTGGAACAGTAGGATCGACAAGTACTTGCAAGAAAATGACTTCGCCAAATTCCCACATGAGCATGCGCTCTATGCCAAGATGAAAGATGGAGATATCTTGATCGTTTGCTTGTACGTGGATGATTTAATCATTGCAGGAAATAACCAAAGGATGATTGATGAGTTCAAGCAAGCGATGGCTAAAGAGTTCAAGATGACCGACATTGGGCTTATGGCGTACTATCTTGGCATTGAAGTCAAACAACTTGGGGATGGAATTTTCATCTCACAAGAGGGCTATGCGAAGGAGATCCTAAAGAAGTTCAAGATGGATGATTGCAACCCAGTCAACACACCAGTGGAGTGCGGGATTAAGTTGTCGAAGCATGATGAAGCTGAGAAAGTGGACACGATGATGTTCAAGAGCTTAGTTGGGAGCTTACGATATTTGACTTGCACGAGACCCGACATTCTCTACGCCACCGGCCTCATAAGTCACTACATGGAGAATCCAACTACTACACACTTGAAGGCTGCAAGAAGAATTCTCCGCTACCTCAAAGGTACAATCAACTTTGGCTTGTTCTATTCAACTTCTAATGATTATAAGCTTGTTGGTTATAGCGATAGCGATTGGGCCGGATACATTGATGATAGAAAAAGTACCACGGGCTTCGTGTTCTTCATGGGAGACAACGCCTTCACTTGGATGTCCAAGAAACAACCAATTGTCACTCTATCCACATATGAAGCTGAGTACGTTGCCGCTACCTCCTGTGTATGTCATGCAATTTGGATGCGAAGTTTGCTAGCTCGGATGGCCACAAGAAGATCCAACTACAATTTGCGTGGATAATAAGTCGGCGTTGGCGTTGGCGAAAAATCCGGTGTTCCATGATCGAAGCAAGCATATTGACACACGCTATAACTACATAAGAGAGTGCATCACAAGAGAGGATGTACAAGTAGAGTACGTGAATTCCAAAGACCAAGTTGCGGATATCTTCACCAAGCCACTCAAGCAAGAGGACTTCATCAAGTTAAGAAGTTTTCTTGGAATGACAAATCAAGTTTAAGGGGGGGTGTAGAAAATAAAATTAAAATAAACTTGATTTTGTATTAATTATTTGGGCTTAAGAAATTATGAAAAATAAAGAGCCCAATTAGCCTATTTTCTAGAATGTGAGCCCATTTGGCCCATGTTCTAGAAATGTGCTCTAGAAATATCTTTAGAATAGTAGAATGATATAGATAAGTATGGATTGTTCTAGAGAGTGGATATTTTTGTAGTATTGTGTAGAAGGTGATTTGTAGCCATTAGATTAAAGTTGTGTTGGATAAATCTTGGCCATTCATTGAGGAAGTGGCCAAGTATAAATAGGTGTAGGATTGCTCATTTTGTATCAAGCCAAAAAAAAAAATCAAAAACAAGTTTGAGTAATAAAAGTTTCTCTTCTCCAAAATCATTCTACTCTTCCAAAATTCCCTTAGCCTAAAAGCCTCCCTCCAAATATTAATAGCAATCCTCTTCCAACAGCCATAACCTTAGTCTTTTTACTTGTGAATGCTTTAAATGTATGCAAGTTCGCTTTAATTGCTATTTGTCAATTTAGTTCTTGATTAATATTAGTTTAGATCTAAATCACCCAAATTGTTATGATTTTGATTTTCTTAACACTTCCCTCAACACTTTATTACTTGAGTAATGCATAGTGTGTATATTGAAAAACAATTAACAACCTTTATTCGCAGTTCACCATTTGCATGGATGGATTTATAAATAAAATTTAGGTGTACGAACACTCATTAACCTTGACCTCGAGTATATATAATTTTATACAGAACTTAAGAATAGTTATATAATCATTTAGCAAGCTTCAAAACAACAAAAGGGTTGGTGGGCGCTTTGGTTTATGAAGAGTGTTGAAGGGTTCTACAAGTCGTTTTTTTTAGTCTAGGTTGTGTTGTATTCAAAAAGTCGCCAGAGGTGGGCTAGGCCTGACCTCAAAAAATACAACAATGGTGATGCAAAAGTACATGAGGTTCATATATATACACCCTCATTCCTAAGACCTATGAACAAAATTAACTAACAAATAAAGTAGATTTTTCATACTTTGTCGTTATAGTAGGAAGTTTTCGTTTATCAAGGAGAAATGGACCTTTTGCATTGCTAGCCAATTCTTAAAATGAGCGATCCACCCTTCTCTAATTTTAGGTCTTAGCCAACATAGCAAGACTATACGCTACCTATTTCCCCTCTCTGAAGCAATGCTTGGTCGTGGCTTGATTTTGTTTAACAATGAGAGAAGCTTTGTCTATCACCTTTTTAGTCTTCATGTTGTTAGAATTTCTATTCGTGAGCATATACACTATGATCTTTGAGTCCAGTTCGATAGAGAAATTAGTGTAGCCATTCTGACTACACCGTTTCTCTCCAAACTCTGCTGCTTTAGCCTCTGCCATGGTATTATTATCACAGCAGATAGGAATAGAAAATGCCATAATAAGGTCCCTTTGATTGTTCCTAACAACCCATCCAATGTCTACCTTACCATTTTCTTTGCAAAAGCTTCCATCTGTGTTAACTTTGACAGTGCCAGATAGTAGAAACTCCCATGCTACTTGTATCTATTTCTGAGATGGTCTGGGTCTCTCGATCTTATCACATAATAAGGGCCATTCCATCTGAGTGTCGTTGCCAGGTACCATGTTGGAGATAGCCACTTTTAATGTCTATGTGATTTGTTGTCTCATAGTGTTCAGCTGAAACTTCTTTTGATTTCTGTGTCTACATGCATTTTCTTGTTTCCAAAGTTCCCGGCATATGATTATTGAAGCTATTTAAAGCATTTGATTGTGCACTTTGTTGTTGGCCGTTGTCTCCCACCATGTTTTGAAGGTAGCGATAATAGGCTCATGTTGATGTTTGATTCCAAATGCATTTCCTATGTTGTTCCATATGAAGATGGCAGCTTCACTACTATTAAAGACATGATTAATTGTTTCTACATGCGCAGAGGAACAAGAAGAACATCTGAAAATAATATTAGTACCAAATCTACAAATAACATCAACAAATTGCAATCTATTTTTGAAAATTATCCAAGATATAAAGGATATTTTAAAGGGGAGAGAATTATGCCAAACTTTATTTATAAAGACATTCTTCTGTTTCTTGAATCTAAAAGACAGCCATGCTGAGTTAGAAGAATATCTCCCATCATTGGAAGTAGTCCAAACAGGAAATCATTCTCATTCGGGTCTCCTATTTCCAGTTTGAGTAATGTTATCCATAATATGCGCAGGGAGAACGTTGTTGAGTTTGTCAATATTCCATTCTCCATTATCCATGAAGTCATTAACCTAGACTTTAGAAGATCTCCCAATACCTTGTAGGGTGTTGGCTAATGCACCTTTACCTGTCTAGTTATCCCACCAAAAGCTACAATTATCTCTCTATATTTCTCATGTAATTTTTTCCTCACCTTTGTCTTTGAGTTTGAGTATGTTCCTCCAATTATGAGAATCGGTGGTTTTGTTCACTGGATGTGCTCTTTTGCCATATTTATTCTTGAGAAAGTTGGCCCAAAGGGAAGTATGGGTTCTGAATCACTACCATCTTTTAATGCTAAGTATCTATGACGTCCTCCATTTTCCTGACATCATCTCCTCCCTCATCTTTGGGTAGACAAAGGTGTTACATAAAGACCAAAAAAAAAAATTTTCACCTTCATTTGTAACCCATAAGAAGTTTGTAAAGTGTTTCTCTATGAGCTTAGTAATTCTTTTAGGAGGGTTCATAGCAGATAAGATGTAAGTGGGGAGGGATTGTAAAACATGTTTAATCAAAATTGTTTTCCCTCCAGAGGACAACATATTGGCTTGCCATCCATTAAGTTTCTTGATCACCTTAGAGAGTATACCATCAAAAAGATTACTAGTCTTCCTCCCAAAATAAATGGGGCATCCCATATAAGAAAAAGGGAAAGGCTTATCTATATATCATGTAGCATTTCTAATTCTGTTGATTCTTGCCGCACATGTGTGAGGGGATGTGATAAAGAAGCTCTTATCATTATTAACTTTCTGCCGAGAAGCCGTTCCATACCTGTAATAGCCTTTTTTTATTGCTTGAGAGTAATGTTATTTCCACCACAAAATAGAACAATATCATCTGCATAGGCTAAATGATTGATCATCGGGCCTCTCGAGTCCATGCTAAAAGGAGTGAAGCCAATAAAGCCACTGAGAGCATTTAGAGATCTAGAGAGAACCACAGCTCCAATAATAAATAGAGAAGGTGATAAGGATCCCCGTGTTTGAGGCCCTGAGTAGATGTGAAAAAACCTGTTCAAATATTCCTCTAGAACCGCAAAATCTACTAATCTTTTAGCTCACTAATTGTGTTATTCAGCACGGTTTTACTGCGTCAGTAATATTAGTACTATAGTTTTGTCAATAAATTTTTTATCATCGTATTTAAATAATTGCACACTTATATAATGTATTAGTATACATCTAATTACATGAAACTCTATATATTGAACAATTTTATTTTTGGCTAAAAGGAGTATGTTTATCCTTTCTTTTTCTTTTTATATTTTCATTTACCCGACTCTTTCATAGCCTAAGAACATTCAGAAATTAATAAGTCGATTCTCCAAATTTCTATTCAACTCTATGTATGTAAACCCAACATTAAACAAATATTACTCAGCATTTTAGAATAAACGTATGGAGCTTACTCATCCTTCCACTTTTTAATTGTATTATTCTTGTTATGGTTCAATAATATTCCTCCTTTTCTTCAGCCTCAACTATATGAACTTTTGCTTAATTCACTACGTCTCTTTCAGTCCCTTAGTATTGAGTCTTTGAGTAACTGATGAATTGAAATGCCTAGCTGGATGTCACTTCAGGGAACCATTCCATTTGTAGAATGCAACAAAACCCTAGATGTAAACTGATTTTTCCTTCTTATTTCCATCAAGAGTAAATAAAAAACCAAACCAAGTATCATATTTGAAAAGTAAGGAAAGAATCAAATAACTTTTATATGCATATCTTTTTTTTACTAAGTATTAGAAAGCTCTCAAGATTCTTGCCCAAATATGAACCTTCCTAACTAGAAAAACAAGGCAAACTTAAAAGTCTTGCTCAACTGAATTGTGCATATGCATATGTATACAAAACAGTTTCATTTCACTATCAGAGAAAGAAAAAATAAACATAATTTAGTAAGGATTGGGTTGAGGGAGATAACTTTTGTTGGTTGTATCTACTAATCAAAAAAGGGCCTCTGTGATTTCACATGCATGCATCTGTTTTTTAATGGAAAATTTGTTGTATTCCAAGCTGTCTATTATGAATCCACATAAAGAAAATCTTGATGGAAACGTATAGACATCTTGTGTAGCAAATGGTTGCTTTTTTCTTTGGCTGTTCATTATGTTTTCTTACATAATTCATGTTACACTATCTAACCAAACAGGAGAATTAACCTAGTTAATCTTTTTCTAAATATCACTTTGAAGTATGAGGTGGGAAGGGATGATTTGTTAGTATTACTCTAACAATAACATTTGTGAACAATAATAATTGTGGTTCAATCACAATCAAGTTATGGTTTGCAATGTGAATCTTTATTGTTCATATCGCTTCATTTGAACTCATCTCAGTCCATTATTACGTATAACAAAAATAAATGTAAGCACTAAATTTATATCGACTTTCAATCTATCGCAACTCTGCTCCTTTGTTCAAGTTTGCGCCCGGCAATATGAACAAGCTCATTTATTGAGGCGGAGTTATTTGTTAATCATGGACAAGAGGGGTTGCTCTGATGGAAAGTAACCCCACTTCCAACCGAGAGATTGTGAGTTCGAGTCTCCCCAAGTGCAAGGTGGGAAGTTCTTTGAGGGAAGGATACCGGTAGACTATTTGGAAACAGTCTCTCTACCCAAGGGTAGGGGTAAGGTCTGCGTACACACTACCCTCCTCAGACCCCACTAAGTGGGATTATACTGGATTGTTATTGTTGTTGTTGAGTTATTTGTTAATCTTAGTGACAAAAAATGTTCTTGCCTTCGTTCCAAATTAAAAAAGAAGAAATTGGTGTCACAAAAACGTGGGGTTGTCTGTCACGGGCTGAGAGTCCGGCGCAGCACACAGCGCCCGTGCGGCGTCCCGAGGACGCCTTCTACCTCGAGACAAGCCTTACCACATGTGGAAGCCAACCGGTTTCGCCCTGCCTTGGGCTCATCAGGGGAGCGGCACTAGCCCCCGACCAGTTGATCCCTTAGGGGTACTTCGGTCCCCTTCATTGTCAAGTCCATGACCAGCGACAAGCGCCCCAAACTTAACCAGGTCGGCCTGCCTGACTCGGCCAGATCGAAGCATCTAAGGGAGAACAACGGCTCTGTTGAAAATAAAAATAAACTTGATTTTGTAATAATTATTTGGGCTTAAGAAATTATGAAAAATAAAGAGCCCAATTAGCCTATTTTCTAGAATGTGAGCCCATTTGGCCCATGTTCTAGAAATGAGCTCTAGAAATATCTTTAGAATAGCAGAATGATATAGATAAGTATGGAGTGATCTAGAGAGTGGATATTTTTGTAGAATTGTGTAGAAGGTGATTTGTAGCCATTAGATTAAAGTTGTGTTGGATAAATCTTGGCCATTGATTGAGGAAGTGGCCAAGTATAAATAGGTGTAGGAATGCTCATTTTGTATCAAGCCAAAAAAAAAAATCAAAAACAAGTTTGAGTAATAAAAGTTTCTCTTCTCCAAAATCTTTCTACTCTTCTAAAATTCCCTTAGCCTAAAAGCCTCCCTCCAAATATTAATAGCAATCCTCTTCCAACAAAGTGGTATTAGAGCCACAAGATTCTAACCAAAAATTTCTACAACCATGGCAAATGGTGTTGCATCTTTCCAAGTTCCTATGCTCAACAAGAGCAACTATGATAATTGGAGTATCAAGATGAAGGCTCTCCTAGGTGCACATGATGTTTGGGATATTGTAGAGAAAGGCTACAATGAGCCCCGAGATGAATCCACATTATCCCAAACTCAAAAGGATGGTTTGAAGGATTCAAGAAAGAGAGACAAGAAAGCTCTCTACCTCATCTACCAAGCATTAGATGATGATGGGTTCGAGAAGATCTCAAGTGCAACCAGTGCTAAGGAAGCATGGGAGAAACTCCAAACGTCTTGCAAAGGTGCCGAGCAAGTAAAGAAGGTACGTCTCCAAACATTAAGAGGATAATTTGAGTCCTTACATATGAAAGAAGGGGAGTCCATTTCCGACTATTTTTCAAGAGTTTTGGTGGTTGCAAATCAAATGAAAAGAAATGGTGAAAAATTGGAAGATGTTAGAATTATTGAGAAGATACTCCGGTCATTAACTTCCAAATTCGAGCATATTGTCATAACAATTGGAGAAACTAAAAAGTTTGGAGGAGATGTCAATTGATCAATTAATGGGCTCCTTACAAGCATATGAAGAAAAGCATAAGAAAAAACAAGATATAGTGGAGCAATTATTCAAGATGCAAATAAAAGATAAGGAAGAAAATATCGGAAATGGACGAGGTCAATATGGAAGAGGTCGTGGTCGTGGACGAGGTCGAGGCCATGGACGTGGACGAGGAGGTTTCAACAACAATGAAGAAAGAAGAGAATACCCAAGTCGTGGGAGAGGCAACCAAGGTGCAAGGTACGATAAATCTCAAATCAAATGTTATTCTTGTCAAAAATATGGACACTATGCTTCACAATGTAGAGGGTCTCAAACCAAAGTCGAAGAGACCGCCAACCTTGTGGAGGATAAGGGCCAAAAAGACCTGATCCTACTTCTATCATACAAAGGAGAAGAAGGGAGACAAGACAACACTTGGTACCTTGACACCGAGGCGAGCAACCATATGTGTGGAAAGAGGAGCATGTTCGTGGAGCTCGACGAATCGGTGAGTGGTAATGTTTCTTTTGGTGATGAATCCAAAATACCAGTGAAAGGCAAAGGTAACATCCTAATCCGCTTGAAGAATGGAAATCACCAATTTATCTCAAATGTCTACTATGTGCCCAACATGAAAAATAATATATTGAGTTTGGGGCAACTCTTAGAGAAGGGCTATGACATTCATATGAAAGATCATAGTCTTTCCATAAGAGATAATAAAAATAATTCAATCACTAAGGTGCCTATGTCCAAAAATAGAATGTTCCTGTTGAACATTCAAAATGATGTTGCAAAATGTCTTAAAGCTTGCTACAAAGATGTATCTTGGCTTTGGCATCTTCGATTTGGGCACTTGCATTTTGGAGGCTTGGAGCTACTATCCAAAAAGGACATGGTGCGAGGACTACCATCCATTAGCCACCCCGATCAATTGTGCGAAGGATGCCTACTCGGAAAGCAATTTCGGAAGAGTTTTTCAAAGGAGTCAAGCTCGAGAGCCCAAAAGCCATTGGAGCTCATACATACCGACATATGTGGTCCTATCAAGCCAAGCTCCCTCGGTAAAAGCAACTATTTCCATCTATTTATTGATGATTTTTCTAGAAAGACATGGGTGTATTTCTTGAAGCAAAAATCGGAGGCATTTGAAGTATTCAAGAAATTCAAAGCGGCAGTGGAGAAAGAAAGTGGACTACTCATAAAGGCCATGAGATCCGATCGTGGAGACGAGTTCACTTCTAGAGAATTCTAGAATTTTTGCGAGGAGCATGGAATAAGGCGTCCACTAATGGCACCAAGGTCCCCCCAACAAAATGGAGTAGCAGAAAGGAAGAACCGGACAATTCTAGACATGGCGCGGAGTATGCTAAAGAGCAAGAAGCTACCAAAGGAATTCTGGGGCGAAGCAGTAGCGTGTGCAGTCTATCTACTCAACCGATCACCAACAAGGAGCGCGTGGGGAAAGACACCACAAGAAGCTTGGAGTGGAAGGAAGCCAGGAATCTCCTATCTAAGAGTCTTTGGAAGCAAAGCATACGCACATGTACCTGACGAGACACGGAGCAAGCTCGATGACAAAAGTAAGGCATTCATCTTTATCGGGTATGATTCCAACTCCAAAGGCTACAAATTATATTATCCAGATACTAACAAGCTTGTGATAAGTCGGGACGTGGATTTTGATGAAGAAGGAGAATGGAATTTTGGTTCTCACGAGGACTTTAATTCCATTATTCCAACCGAAGAAGAAGAACAAAGATCTACAGCAGAGGATGCCCAGCGAGAACTACTCCACCTACCTCGCCAATAGCAGTTCAAGATGACTCGCCACCATCGTTTCTGAATGAAAGGAGCAAGGAACGCGCAAGGAGTTTGGAAGACATTTATGAAGACACTGAAAGGTTAGAGGACCTAACTTTTCTTTGTCTATTTGCTGATTGTGAACCAGTTACCTTTGAAGAAGCCGTACAAAGTAAGAAATGGCGAGATGCAATGGATGAGGAGATCCAGTCCATCCAAAAGAACGACACCTGGGAGCTGACTTCACTTCCTAAACGGCAAAAGGCGATCGACGTCAAGTGGGTGTACAAGGCAAAGAAAAACTGCAAGGGAGAAATCGAAAGATACAAGGCGAGGCTTGTTGCAAAAGGATACAGTCAAAGAGCCGGAATCGACTATGACGAGGTATTTGCCCCTGTAGCCCGTTTAGAAACTGTAAGACTAATCATTTTTCTGGCAGCTCAAAATAAATGGAAGATACACCAAATGGATGTAAAGTCGGCGTTCTTGAATGGAGTCCTTGAGGAAGAAGTTTACATCCGACAACCTATGGGCTATGAGGTGAAGACGCAGGAAGACAAAGTCTTAAGATTGAAGAAGGCATTATATGGACTAAAGCAAGCACCAAGGGCGTGGAACAGTAGGATCGACAAGTACTTGCAAGAAAATGACTTCGCCAAATGCCCACATGAGCATGCGCTCTATGCCAAGATGAAAGATGGAGATATCTTGATCGTTTGCTTGTACGTGGATGATTTAATTTTTGCAGGAAATAACCAAAGGATGATCGATGAGTCCAAGCAAGCGATGGCTAAAGAGTTCGAGATGACCGACATTTGGCTTATGGCGTACTATCTTGGCATTGAAGTCAAACAACTTGAGGATGGAATTTTCATCTCACAGGAGGGCTATGCGAAGGAGATCCTAAAGAAGTTCAAGATGGATGATTGCAACCCAGTCAACACACCGGTGGAGTGCGGGATCAAGTTGTCGAAGCATGATGAAGCTGAGAAAGTGGACACGACGATGTTCAAGAGCTTAGTCGGGAGCATACGATATTTGACTAGCACGAGACCCGACATTCTCTACGCCACCGGCCTCATAAGTCCCTACATGGAGAATCCAACTACTACACACTTGAAGGCTGCAAGAAGAATTCTCCGCTACCTCAAAGGTACAATCAACTTTGGCTTGTTCTATTCAACTTCTAATGATTATAAGCTTGTTGGTTATAGCGATAGCGATTGGGCCGGAGACATTGATGATAGAAAAAGTACCACGGGCTTCGTGTTCTTCATGGGAGTCACCGCCTTCACTAGGATGTCCAAGAAACAACCAATTGTCACTCTATCCACATGTGAAACTGAGTACGTTGCCGTTACCTCCTGCGTATGTCATGCAATTTGGATGCGAAGTTTGCTAATGGAGCTCGGATGGCCACAAGAAGATCCAACTACAATTTGCGTGGATAATAAGTCGACGTTGGCGTTGGCGAAAAATCCGGTGTTCCATGATCGAAGCAAGCATATTGACACACGCTATCACTACATATGAGAGTGCATCACAAGAAAGGATGTACAAGTAGAGTACGTGAAGTCCAAAGACCAAGTTGCGGATATCTTCACCAAGCCACTCAAGCAAGAGGACTTCATCAAGTTAAGAAGTTTGCTTGGAATGACAAATCAAGTTTAAGGGGGGGTGTTGAAAATAAAAATAAACTTGATTTTGTAATAATTATTTGGGCTTAAGAAATTATGAAAAATAAAGAGCCCAATTAGCCTATTTTCTAGAATGTGAGCCCATTTGGCCCATGTTCTAGAAATGTGCTCTAGAAATATCTTTAGAATAGTAGAATGATATAGATAAGTATGGAGTGATCTAGAGAGTGGATATTTTTGTAGAATTGTGTAGAAGGTGATTTGTAGCCATTAGATTAAAGTTGTGTTGGATAAATCTTGGCCATTGATTGAGGAAGTGGCCAAGTATAAATAGGTGTAGAATTGCTCATTTTGTATCAAGCCAAAAAATCAAAAACAAATTTGAGTAATAAACGTTTCTCTTCTCCAAAATCTTTCTACTCTTCCAAAATTCTCTTAGCCTAAAAGCCTCCCTACAAATATTAATAGCAATCCTCTTCCAACAGCCTTATCGCTAATGCCGTTCCCGTATCCCAACGACGAAGTTACAGATGGCCCGTTCATTCTTTTGATCTACACGATCACGACAAACAGGTCGTGACATGTCGCTCTTTAGTGATGCCAAAAGAAATAAACAGAAAGATATATATTGATTATAAATGCATATGGTAGACGCTTAGGACAATAGAATCTTGACGTAAGACAAGTCTGCTGTTTCATTTTTGTACTCACTCAGATCCACTGAATAAAGCAATGAGGCAACCTTAGGTTAAAAAAAAAGATAGAGAAAAAATAAGGTCAAGTCAAAATCATCAGTACTAAAACAAACGGCAGCCTCAAAAAGAAACGTGAAATATAAAAACTTGGTCCATTTTCTGCGGCAAACAAAATTAGCAGAGGAAATAGTACGGAGAAAATCTTGGTTTTATTGATAAGGCTCACCCCTCCAAGCATATTTAGGAATCTTCAATAACAGCACTTATTAGTAATCTCTTTCACTAAATTCTTAAAATACGAAAACCTTTGACAATATTGAGAAGAATTGAAAAAAACAAGAACGTGAATCGCTAATCAAACGAAAACCAAAAATACCTCCCGAAGACCGCATCGATTAGTAAAATATACCATTCTACCACAATATTTGGTGGGATAGACGTCAGATTAACAGGTTTATAATCTTTTCAAGTGACGATAAGAATTAAGAAATCAATTCAGGTGAAATTCATAGTAAGCAAATCCAAGAAACTAGATTAGAACATTACCTTTTTCTCCGTCCCGGGGAAATAACCTGCAAATACAATAATCTGGTGTGAAGAGCAATACAACAGTATTCAAGGAAATAGGGTTTTATGTGGAATAATAACAATAATAAAGGGTATATTCGTAGTACCAACTAACGGGTGAAGCTACCACATGATCTAATCTTCCCTCAAACTTAATTAATTACAAGAGGTAAGTTTAGATCATGCTGGCAGCTTCAACTGATAGTGGTGTACGGTAGAAACATTATTTCAAGAAAACCCTAATAATAGGGAACAAGAAGAGAGGAGAAAAGAAGAAGACCTAAGGTTATAAGAGAAGAGATAGCCAAGAGGCGGTATATATAGGGAAGTGAAGAAGAAAAATAGAGGGGAATTATCTCTCTTTTTTTTTTCTTTTTTTTTGTGGAATATGATAAAGATCAGAGAAATTAATATTGGTGAGAAGGAAAAGGTCTGGAAAATTCATATACAAATAGAAACAAATGAATTTGTAGATGTAAGGGGGGTGGTCCCAAGTGATGCAAATTGAATATTGTCACGCCAACACTAGGCACCATGCAGATAGCAGATAGGTTAGTGTGAGTTTCTATATTTTGTAAGAGCATTTATTAACTTTAGGGTTGGAAGGTGGGGGACCCTTTCTTGCACCTCTAATTTCCTCCTCCCTTAGTCTTGAGTCTACTCCCACCATTTCAAATTAGACAATACATTTTTTTAGGTTGTTTAAAAATAAATAATATATTTTTAAATTTAAAAATAATTCAGTTTTAAAATCTTTATGGCCCTATAACATTTTTGCCCCTTAAATTTTTATGACCACAAGTTTAAAAAGTTTACTTTTCTGTTCTTAAACTCCTTAATTATTGAGTCCAGTGGCGGATCTAAGAATTCAAGTTTATGGGTGCTGAATTTCTTTGTGCATAAAATTAATGGGTTTTTTGTAAATTTTTATAAGTTTCCTCAGATTTTCTATATAACTATACATACTCTGCGTCGAGGTTAATGGGTGCTCGAGCACTCAAATTTAATGTGTAGATCCGTCCCTATCGAGTCAAACTGCCTCAACTTATCAGTTGGTGTGTCTGATATGATGAAAGTTATTTTTAATGAAATATATCTTATTTTAAAAATTTTTGCATGAAAAATACTTTCCTAAAAGTATATGTTCTGCTGTTTTGTTATAGCAAATAATGTAAAGTTAAGATAACTTACAAGGAAAATGATTTTCACCTCCAAGTAAGAGAAACTTTTTTTTTATTTCTTATAAAAAATATTTTTCTCAGTAACTACTAGTCGCACGACGAAAAATATACATCTCATGGAAAATAAATTACTTCCAATCATACTAGGCACACCCTAACATTATATATAGTTCAAGTTGAACGCGACACCGCGCTCAAAACCTCTCTCCTATACAGTATGCGAGGAGGGAAGGTATATGTACTGAAACACAAAAGTAAATCAAGCACTAATAAATCATTTAAGGAGGATTAAATTTGGTGGATAATAGTAGGAAGTAAATACTTATCCGCACTAGATATTAGCATCAAACTAGACTATTTTGTCTAGGAAACTAATAATTAAAGTCCAAATACATATTATTTAAGTATAATTACGTGAAAATATTTTTATAAAAAATATATATCTTGTATCCATAAATACTAAGCAGTAGTAATTTTTTCCCTTAACTAGTGGACCATATATTTCCGATGACTTGAACCTGTTGCAAAGAAAAGATTAAGGTAAAAGAAGAAATGGAAGGAGCATCTTAACCTGACATGATTATTATTAATAAAAAGTAATGTGCATTTAAGACATTCCTCATTAGCTGTTTTTCTTTTTATTCAGTTTTAGTGGCATTTTCCTCCAGAATTGCCATTTGTTAGATACTTACTTCTCATCACATTGGTGACAGTTGGTTTTAATTTATGGTTTTCTTATACATATGACTTGATGCAGACAATCAAGAAAATGACTTGTGTTAGTAATTAAACCGTAAAAGCTGTTAAAAAAAATATTAATTCCTCATCCGAAATCTCTCCATTTAAAAAAAATATTAAAAGTAGAATTTGTTATAAATAGAACTCTAATTAGAGTGAATGTCTATCTTATAGAAGAGTTCTATTTTGAGGCTAAGTCTTTTCTCTTTCTATAAATAGAGGGGTCTTATCCCATTGTAAATCATCCCAAAGTATCAATAAGAATACTCCTCTCTCTCTAATTTTCTCTCTATTGTTCTTGTTCTTATATTATTTCATAACACGTTATCAGCACGAGTCTCTAACCAATTGAATTTAATATTCAGCAATTATCGCTCTCAGAATCTCGAGTTGCAATCAGATTCATCCACTCTAATTCGTGTTCCGTCGTTTGAATTTTTCTATTTGAGTGAAACGAGATTTGTGATATTTTGGTTTCTGAAATTCTTCAATTTTTTTTTCTTTCTCGTTGTTTACTTTTGTTTTCTTTTGAAGGTGAATTTCCAAGCAAAAGAGTGTAATAACGATTGCTACTGCTCCATATGAGAATTTCTATACGGAAAAATAGAAAAGATGGTATCATCATAAAATAATGCAACGGGATCGAAACTCAAGAGGTATAGTTGATATCACAACATTTATTGGTATACCTTAAATGTAAGTAATTTACTTTTCCCTTTCAAATTCTTGAAATTCTACGATTTGATTTCATATACAAACATAGACAACAAAGTTTGATTATAACTCTAATGGAGTTTGTAAGGAATTATAATCACGTGAAGTGGTAAAAGTTTTATGTCTTGCCATGATTAAATTCATGTACGATTGTGGGCAAAGAATTGAAATCCGTCCCATTGAATTTGCTTCATTCTCATTCCCTTTAGAGAATGTGATAGCAGTATGTGATAAGTCTGAAAGAAGACAAAATTATTACCGTGAAGGTATCAATGGACGTGGACGTGGCAATAGACGGAATTATAATCGTCACCATTGTGATAATGAGAATAATAAAGATTCTCAAAATAATCTTTCACTTTATGAAAGTAATATTTGACATGAGATTATATATAGCACATAAAGATGATTATGATCCATTCCCTGAAGTGAATGTGATAATTGTAATAAAGCCCGTAAGTATGGACACGCTCTTGATGTAATTTTGTTTTATGTCTGACATTATGAAAAGAAAGTTCGTTGCCCTTGAAATTTCGGGCAAGAACTATATGACATGGGTGTTGGATGCTGAAATCCATTTGGATGCAATGGGTCTTGGAGACGCCATTAAAGACAGAAATAATGCATCCACCCAAGACTACGCTAAGGCCTTGATTTTCTTGCGCCATCACCTTGATGAAGGTTTGAAACTGTGCTAAGGCCTTGATTTTCTTGCGCCATCACCTTGATGAAGGTTTGAAACTATGCTAAGGCCTTGATTTTCTTGCGCCATCACCTTGATGAAGGTTTGAACTGTGCTAAGACCTTGATTTTCTTACGCCATCACCTTGATGAAGGTTTGAAAATTGAATATATCACAGTCAAAGATCCATCTATCTTGTGGAATGGCATAAAGGAGAGATATGACAACCTGAAGTTGGTCACTCTGCCACAAGCACAATGCGATAAGAATCCAAAAGCAAATAGTTCATAAACTATATATTATCGTTGCGGTGGAAAAGGGCACTGGGCGAAAATTTGCCGTGTACCAAGACATTTGGTTGAGCTTTATCAAGCATCTCTAAAAGGTAAATGCCCTGAAACCAATTCTGTCTCTGACAACAATTTTGACATCACCCAATTGGATGTGGCAGACTTCTTTGAGCACCCTGAGGGGAAAATAGACCACTTAATTGGTGATGGATCTGTGATGAAGGAAGATGGAATTGTTTGATTTTATTTTACTTATTTGTATTAGTTAGTGAATAAACTAATAGTCATTAGTATCAGCTCGTATTAGTTAGTTATGATATAATGTTAGTATTAGTTCTTTAGAATGTTTCAATATGCTTAAGTTTCAAAGATATTTTTATTTTCCAGTAGAGTTAATCGACTAACCTAACAGTTAGTCGATTATCTAATATTTCGCATTCAAACTGGACATTTCCGCAAGGCAAGATAGTCGACTATCTGATTTAGATAGTCGACTAACCTGATGACTGCTTCCCAAGTTAGTCGACTATTAACTAAGTTAATCGACTAACCTCAGCAGATTTTGAAAATATTGTTTAATTATGAAGCAACGGATTAAATTTGTTTATTCTCATGTTCGTATATCTCTTTTGATTAGTTGATCCATGTACCACACATACGATATTCAAAGAGAAGAAATATTACTCTCATTTAAGTATGTGTAAGGCAGATGTTACTACAATTTCTGGTAGTAGTAAATTGATTAAGGCTCCGGAAGAGCAACTATAACTCTGCCTAAAGGAACAACATTTTAGAGAATGCAATGTTCTCCTCCAAGTCTAAAAGGAACTTGTTGAGTTTTAAAGATATCATTCAAAATGGATATCATATTGAGACAATAGATGAGAATAATCTTGAATTCCTCATTTACTCATGAAAACGAGGCTGCCCACTTCGATTTGGGGTCACGCCATTTTGCATGCAGCAATGCTAGTTCGTCTCAGAACGACAAATTATCACAAATATTCCCCGTTGCAATGAGTTTTGGGTCATGAACCTAATATATCCCACTTAAGAATTTTTGGATGTGCAGTATATGTGCCTGTAGCACCGCCATATTGCACCAAAATGGGTCTGCAAAGAAGGTTAGGAATATATGTTGAGTTTGAATCGCCCTCCATTATTCGCTACCTCGAAACACTGACAGGGGATTTGTTCACTGCACGATTTGCAGACTGTCAATTCGATGAGATACTTTTCCCAAAATTAGGGGGAGAAGTTGGTGAAACCAAACGAGAAATTTTGTGAAAAAATGCATCATTATCTCATCTTGATCCACATACCTCTATTTGTGAAAAGGTGCAAAATATTATCCATTTGCAAAGAATAGCAAATCGAATGCCAGACGCATTTACAAATTTGAAAAGGAAAACAAAATCACATATCCCCGCAGTGAATGTGACAACATCTGATTCACGAATACATATTCATTATTGGAAGAATATGAATATGAAATTGGTATTGAATATACCACACTCACCCCTAGAAGGAGGTTTGAGATGATATATGAAAATAATGTCATTGTTATGGCATGAATAGTCATTGGTCACGTACCTATTGTACGCCAAAATAATTTGTCAATGTGATTATCAAATGACAATAATAATGCAAGAAACATATCTTGCATATAATTTTGACATGACCATAATGGTATAACTTTCTCTTTAAAAGAGACATTCACCACATGGATGTTGATGAATTTGTGGTAGTACAAAATTAATTGAGAGCTCTAGAAGAGCCAATTATTACTATGTTGGAGAAACACAATTGATTACCAATAAGGTATTGTGTTGTAGTAAGTCTCAAAGAAACTTATTCAGTTTCCAAAGTATATGCGAAAGCGATTGATTATATTGAGACTATAAATAAAGGAAAGATTTGATATCTTCTATTACTACAACTTGTAGTGGGATAATCTGTATGTGAAAAACTACCCGCTTTATTCTCCAGTTTGTACTACACAAGAATACCACAATAAAGTGGACGTTTATTGATATAAAAACCCATATCATAATAAACTTGAAGTTTATTGATAATTGCACATATCATGGTGTAAATTTGAAGTTTATCAATATTGATAATTTATTCAGTTGGCATTCGGGTTAGCCATATCATTTTAAGAATGATGTGCAGTAATAGAGAATTCACATAGGTAAATATTAAAGAACTAGAAAGTTCTTTACGAATTCTCTTGTATTACTTGTTCTCATTAATCATTTGACCAACTAAAGAGTTCGGGTTGAATCTCATAAATTCTGGAAATATCAAAGGTGAATATGGGCCCATTCACCTGCCATGTATACCACATATGATGCATCTATGATATGGTTACATGTGCGATTGTTATTAACCCGCAGCCTGGCCGGTGCTTGCGAGGTAAATTGCTCAGTAATATAACTTCGAGCATAATTTCCATATTTTCTATTCAAGATAGTTCATCTTGATAAGTTGGTTTATATCATAGTTGGTTTAGCAAGATAATTATTGAGTGCCTCCACTTAATAGCTAAACTATTTCTTTTGAGAACAAAGTTATATATATCAGTTTGATATGCGTTGTATACGAGAGTATATTATATTCTCCCCTCACAAGTGGTTCAGGGTCAGGAACCAAATAATTTCATCTTATTATTATTGATGTGCGGTGTATATTTTCATTAACACCATAATGCACAAAGATGGACTCTCAAAGTTGAGGAAACAAGTTAGCTTTTCTAACATGAGGGGGAGACATGATAAACACTTGAGAAAAGGTTACATGGGATGAATTATCATTTGTATATATAGATCCTCGAATATCATAATATGAACCTGAAGTTCATAAAAGGATAATTCAATTGCAACATATTGCAAAGCATGCTATACGCATTTTCTGACCCAAAGAAAGTAACTATATTCTCACTGCAAATGCTCATATTAAGTCCCAGAAGGACAAAGTCTTTGATAGCTTAAAGCGTATAGACAAATCGGTTTCAAAATAACTTCTTAATAAAGAAGATGAGCAAATGATCAAAGAGATCATAATGGGGAGGCAAGTGATCTAGAAGATCACATGACATAACACTTCATAAAATCTCATAAGAGATTCAGGTACCTGAATATATGAATAAAGAGATCTCCATGTTATGTCTTTATGAAAATTTACTGAAACCGATATAAAATGTTCGTCGACGACATCTATGATAGCGCTAGATATCGATGAGGATCTTATGTTTGTCGAATACAAACAAAATATTGGCTAAATGGAAGAGATACAATTCAAGCAGAATTGATTCCATATGAAAGACATGTAGTTTTGGACATGTAGTTCAAATACTTGAAAGTATAAAGTCAATGGTATGTGTAATCAGTTTTCGATATCTTATTTGTTTAGCATGACATGAAAACTTGATATGCATCTAAAGTCTATTATATGGCTTATATGACTTAACTTATATGTCAATCCATGAAAGATTGAAGTTGCTTGAAGCATATACAATTCTTGGTCCTGAAGTACCACATCCTAAGTGCAACTTGTGTACATATGTATCTTGCTATAACTATAAGCATGATGGCATCGAGAATACCTCTATGGAGATATTGAAGAGTCATTCCACGACATTATATGAAGATGTTCATATCTATTAAGAATGATAATTTCAAGGTGCGGAATATTTATTCAAATCAATATGGCTGATTTATTTATCAAGTCTCTACAAAAGATCGTTTTGAAGATGGTGCACAAGATTGGAATGCAAATGCTCAAAGATGTGAATTGATGCTCTTTTCAGGGGGAGTTAATGCGCGTTGCACTCTTTTTCCCTTACAAGGTTTTGTCCCACTGGGTTTTCCTTGCAAGGTTTTTAACGAGGCAACCAATAGGCGCATATTCAAACATGTGTACTCTTTTTCCTTTTCTATAATTTTTTCCCATTGAGTTTTGTTTTAGTTAAGGTTTTAACGAGGCACATTATTGAATAGACATTCAAGGGGGAGTGTTATAAATAGAACTCTAATTAGAGTGAATGTCTATCTTATAGAAGAGTTCTACTTTGAGGCTAAGTCTTTTCTCTTCCTATAAATAGAGGGGTCTTATCCCATTGTAAATCATCCCAAAGTATCAATAAGAATACTCCTCTCTCTCTACTTTTCTCTCTATTGTTCTTGTTCTTATATTATTTCATAACAGAATTGTAATTATTGTAAACCCAAAATAAATAAATAAAAGTGGATCTTCTCAAACGGTTAATCTTTTAAATGAGGTGGTTCATACAATTCATTAGTAATATATATTAATTAATCTTTATGCAAATTCTGTTCCTTATTCTGTAGAACCTACCTAGATTTTAACTTATTATGAGGATATATGCAGAAAGCTATCATGGATTACACTCAGTAGAATTATTGTTGGATTATTCGTCTAAACATGATTAATCAAATAATAATTTGTTGATGGTGTTAAAAGCTTCCAGATAAACAATCTTCAATTCTTTTACAACGAAAATTCTCTTTTTCATTAGTTTATCTTTCTTTTCCCTTTCATATTTTTTCTATAGATTTTCTTTTTCATTCCTGGAACATATTCCATTGGTTGTTATATTCCTCAAAGATGCACTTTGTCCATTAGAAGATCACTCAGTATCTGGTTTTATGATTAAGTCCAATAACATGTAAATACTTAAGAAATTAAAGTAAATCAATTTATACTGTGTTAATTAAACAGTTTGATATAATCATCAGTCGCTTATATTCTATGATTCCCTAGGGTATAATACGTGTGCACGCAGTTTTTGTTTTATCAAATATTTAAAGCTCTTCTTAAGAAAGAAACAGTGAAATCTTTGTCGAATTTTCAGTGGAGCGGATAGTATAAGATGATAAATTAGGGACTACTTTGTTGGACTGAGAAGCTGCATTAATTATATGCAGGAATCTAACTCAAAACTCTAAAAGAAAACATTAGGAATTTCGGATTGATTTATTCTTGCAATTTAAAGATACTATAGTCTACAAAAAGAGAGAGGATGACACATAGCCACAGGAAAGCGAGAACATAAATGTTTAGACATCATTGGACTCCATAAAATCCTATGATTGGGATAAAGAAACATGTACACTAAAAAAAATATAAATTAAATTATTGCGGCACGACGGTTACTTGAAACGGCCGCAATATATATCATTAACTTTATTTCCAGCAAGTTAACACAAACACTTGAAGTGGAAATACAATAGAATTACAATTACCTTATACAAACGAATTACCCAAACTATTAGAGGCATGATTATGTGTGAAAAAATTATAAATTGGCTGACAAAGCAGGCATACTATTTTTCTAGTCAAAACTCCATACAGTGATGAAAAATATGCATAGATATACATGGATAGAAAATACTCCAACTCAATAGGGTCCTATTGTCTATCATCTATGAGAGATGATTACATCTATGATTGAAAATCTATTCAAGTTGTGTTGGCTATACGAGTATATCTTAGTATCGACTTTTATTCACTGAAAAACGGACAATCTGAATGTATTATACAGATCTTGAAAGATATGTTGAAAAATTGTATTCTTGAGTTTAGAGGTAGTTGGAATGCCTATCTATCTTTACTTGAATTTGCTTATAATAATAACTTTTATTCCATCATACAGATGGCACCATACGAAGCATTGTATAGTAGAAGATGTTGTTTTTCTATCGGATAGTTTGAAGCTGGTAAGACTAACTTATTAGGACCCGACCTAGTACAAGAAGCTATGGACAAGGTCCAGTTGATCAGAGAGATATTGCTTGAAGCTCAAAGAAGACAAAAGTCTTATGCTGAAAGAGAAGAAGAGATTTAGTATTGACAATTGGAGATAAAGTATTCCTACGAGTCTCACCTATGAAAGGTGCAATGCGGTTTGGGAAAAGAGGCAAGTTGAGTCCCATGTTTATAGGACCGTATGAGACACTAGACCGAGTGGGAGCAGTGGCTTATCCATTGGCTCTTCCTCCTGATTTGTCCTTTATTCACCTATTGTTTCATGTCTTCATACTTATAAAATATATATCAGACTCCTCTCAAATGCTTGAGATACTAGCTATATCGCTTGATGAGAAGTTGTCTTATAAGAAGGAGCCTATGGCTATTATTGATTGGCACATAAGAAACATAGTCACAAGAAATTGTGTTCATTAAAATCTTAGGGGAGAAATAATACAGTTGAAGAAGCTACATGGAAAGTGAAAAATGCTATGCGAGTCAAATATTCTCATTTGTGTCAATCTACAGGTATATAGTTAAGTTAAATTCGGGGACCGAATTTCATAAGGTGGGAAGAATGTAATACCATAAATTAAAAAAATAATAATAAGGATAGTTAAGTAATTTGCCAAATAAAAAAAAAGAGAACGAGCTAATTAAAGGAAAAAGGATTATAAAAAAAGAGCTAGTTAGCTTATAGCCAACAAAAGTGGCGTAACTGAAACCAAAAAGGAGATTTGAGTCCTTAGCCTTGTAGAATTTTAAAAGAAAAAAAAGATTTGAAGGGGAAAAAGGAAACACAACCTTACTGCGGCTAATACTGAAGTTGTAACAGTGGAAAAAAAACGCAGGTGAGGAACAACAGGAAAGAAGAAGAAAGAATAGTTGCTGGAACAACTTTGACAAGCAAAAGTGCGAAAAGATAAGCTTTTGCATTTCTATTTACAATCAAAAAAGAAGGAGAATGAAACTGTATTGCAGCTTCAAGCGAAACAATTCTTCGGCACAAAAACGTCAATTTTCCCCTTACTTTGATTCTTCTTCAATTTTCCGATGTATTTCTTTAAATCCCATGTTGTGTATTTATAGGATTCCATCGGGTATTGAAAATTTAATTTTTTTAAAAAAAATATTATGGACAACAGTTCTATTTAAGTTTCAACTTATATGCGTGACTACAAAAATTGAATAGTACAAGGAATAAACTATATAAATAATTTTTTAATAGAAAATTTTGGACTAATTTAAATTACTCATACCATGGGTAAATATAGTTCGACAAATTGATGATAAACATAAAACTCGAAGGATTGGGTATTATATATTAGTGACGAATTAGCCTAAATGAGGCAATTGACACAAGATCAATATTATTTGATTATAGATTCATTGGAGGAAGTTGTACGTTTGCTCGAGGTGAAGCATTTGGTATTTCATCACGAGTACTGTTAGTAGTAATCTTACCATAATTTGTGTTTTTATAAGCTGCATGATTTTTATATGATTTTTGAAAATAAATGTATTACCGATGCTTTGAAATTGCATGTGAGACAAGTCCTTTCCTTGATATGATACCGAACAGTTTACTTGAGATGTTTACCGATTAATCAAAATATATTTACTGTTACTAGATATGTTTTGCTGTAACTTGAGACATGACTACTGTTACCGAAATAAGATTTCAAGATTTGATAAGGAATGATATGCCCTTTATTATTTTGAAAATGCTTTTGCACGAGTATTTACTATTTACAGGAAAGAGTATAAATGGGAGGGGACTTTGAAGGATCATGTAGCTAACGGCGGGTTCGTTAAACATGGTGTACCTTGTATTTACCGATTACGGAATAAAGTTATAGCCTTCGCTAGTGGGAAGGTAGAACTAGTATACAGTTACAGTTTTCCCTCGAGTTGGGACCTACAGTTATATTTGACTCCTTTTACAAAGAGGTCCACACAGTGATACAGATTACATGATCCTTTTCTGGAAACCTCCCAAATATAAAGATTAACTATGCAACAGTATTTACCGAGTTTATTACTGAAATTGATTTTGCTACAGGAAACACATGATGAGACTGATTATTATTATTACCATTTTAAAAGGGCAATTTATTTTGTGATTATTATGCAAGCATGTTTTCTGATTTGTCCCCAAATAAAAACGGTTGTGGTTAAGTGTTAATACTCACTGATCTAGCGACTCATTCCCCGGTAATTTTTTCCAGAGACAGCAGTTAACGCTGTTGGAAACACGTTCTCAATGCAATATACTAAAACGTATGTTCTTTTGAATAGGTTTTGATGAATGACAAACGAAGCGAAAATTGATATATGACGAAGTTCAAGAAACAAGCGCACAATTGATATACATCGAGATTCAAGCTCAAGACAAAGTTTTATAGTTTAATTGAGTCATTCTTAATTGTGATCTTGATCCTACAACTTGACTCGTAACATGGCTTCTCTCATAAAACTATTTCCAAACTCATGCATATTTAATTTAATGCTAAATGATTTTAAATCATGCATATTTTCATTAGTCAAAATGATTTTTAAATGCCTCTGAAAACTGGACTAAGATAATCGATTATGTACTAATGATAATCGATTATGTTGAGCCAAGACTGCATGACAATCGATTGTGAACTAATGACAATCGATTGTGAACTAATGACAATCGCTTGTGTTAAGGCAGTGAACATCAGGTTTTTTCAAACCTGCATGACAATCGATTGTGAACCTTATGACAATCGATTGTGATGAGGCAGTGTCCATCAAAGTTTTTCAAAACTCAGAATAATCGATTGTGAAGCTAATGACAATCGATTGTGAAGAGACAGTGTCCTTCAGTTTTTTCAAAGTCACAAAACAATCGATTGTGAACTAATGATAATCGATTGTGTTGAGGCAGTAACTTCCAGTGATTTTTAAATTTATTAAATAATCGATTGTGAGTATATAACAATCGATTGTCAAGAGGCAGTGTCTAAAATGTTTTTCAAAAACTGATAAGTAATCGTTGTTGACTTTGTGCAATCGATTGTGAAGCTGACCGTTGTCGTAAAGTTTTCAAATACCGTCAGGTAATCGATTATTGATTCTGTATAATCGATTGTTTTGATTAAAATCCGGAAAAGATTTTTTTAACGTTATTGGGTAATCAATTATTGATTTTGTATAATCGATTGTTTTGATTAAAATCCGGAAAAGATTTTTTGAACGTTGCTGAGTAATCGATTGTTGATTCTGGACAATCGATTGTTTGTGGTAAAATCTGGAAAGGTTTTTTTGAACGTTGCCAGTAATCGATTATGGATTGTAAGTAATCGATTATCAAGCGTAAAATCTGGGATTAAATTTTGATCTGACTGGCAGACAATCAATTGTTGGGGTTTGACAATCGATTGTCAGTGAGTAAAATCAGCAACTCTTAATTGGCAATTAGGCAACGGTAATGCCAAGTTTTTCAACTATAAATACAACTTCATTTCAGTGTTTTAAAAAAAAACAACATACTACAACTGATCATTACATTGCTATAAGCTTGCATACTTTTGTTTATCATTTTATATTCAATTTCATAAAGCTTTTGAGAGTCATATTCTTGTCCAATGTTGTTGTGATCCAGAGCTTACTTCTTTTACTCATGTCTACTCATTAAGGAGTATTTTGTTTGAGTGTTTTAGTGTTGTATACACTTGTAAGAGAATTGTAATTCTCTTGATTTAAGGAACTTGTGTTTCCTTGGTTGAAGTCTTGGAGTGTTGTAACTCCGAGCAAAGGTGTTGAGGCTTGCGTCCTCAAGTTGTAAAGGTTTGTTAAGCACCCGGAAGCTTGACACGTTAGTGGAAAATCTTGAGAGAGTCTCTCGGGGACTGGACTAGCCACACGTTGTGGTGAACCAGGATATATCTGTGTGTAAGTTATTACTTATCGCACTTATTTACTTCCTGCAAATTTTAATTTCCGCAAGTTTACGCTAAATTTTATTATAACGCTATTCACCCCCCCCCCTAGCGTTAAGCGTATTATCTAACAATTGGTATCAGAGCCCAACTCTCTGAAAACTTAACAGTTTGAGAGAACCATCCATGGCTTCTACTCGTGATTCTTTTGCAGGAATTGATGAAGGACAGTGCTCCACACGACCACCTCTATTCAACGGTACAAATTACACGTACTGGAAGGAGAGGATGAAGATCTTCATTCAGTCCAACAGCTTTCACCTTTGGAAGGTGATAATGAAGGGAAACCAAATTCCAACAAAGAAGGTGGAAAACGAATGGGTTCCTAAGTCCGAGGATGAGTATGACGCGGATGACATCCGAAAGGTTCAAAATAATGCTAAAGCAATTAATTTATTATATTGTGTTGTTAATGCTGACGATTACAGGAAAATATCGTGTTGCACAACGGCAAAAGAGATGTGGGACAAGCTAGAAGTTACGTACGAAGGTACGGACCAGGTAAGGGAAGCAAAAATTGATTTCCTAACCCACTCTTATGAATTATTTCACATGAAGGAAGGTGAAAAGGTGGACGAAATGTTTGAGCGATTTTCAATAATCGTGAATGACCTACATGCTCTCAAGGAAACATTCACGGATAGAGAGCTCGTGCAAAAAATTCTTAGAAGCCTCACACCGGCATGGAGATCAAAAGCCGATGAAATTCAAGAATCCATTGGCGTTTCAAACGTCACCATCGACGCACTAAGAGGTAACATTAAGACCTATGAATCTACTATTCTTAACCCTTTTGTTGATGATCAAAGGAGGCAAAGAATAGCTCTAAAGGCGAGCACAAGCCAACCGCAAATTGATGAGGAAGGAGACAACGAGTTTGGACTCGTTATAAAAAGAATTCAAAGGTTCATGCGCAAGGAGTATGAACGCAAGGGCAAAAAGCAAGGCGAACAAATCAAGTGCTATGAATGTGGTAAAACCGGGTACATCAAATCAAATTGCCCAAACATCAAAAAGGAGAAGAAACCTTTTAAAAAGCAACGTGCATACATTTCTTGAGGAGGTGACTCCGGAGATGAGTCAAGCGAAGGAGAAGAAGACGAAGCAGCAAATCTTTGCCTTATGGCACAAGAAGACAGCAAAGATGAGGTATGTCAAATTTCGTCTAAAAACTTCTTTACTCTTGAAGAAATGCAAACTGCTTTTGATGAATTATATGCTGAGTTTATTAAGGCTTCAAAAACTGTTAAGGGCATAAAAGAAAATGCTTCATTAAAAGAAAAGGATTTTCAAAAACAGCTTTCTTTGAAAGAAAAGGATTTAGAAAAACTGGTTTTAGAAAATGAGAAGCTGAAAGAGGAAAACAAGTTTTTTGGAAAAAGAAGTTCCGTTAAGCCCGAAAGCTCTACTAGAAATTGCACTTCTTGTTTGCTTCTTAAGAATGAAGTAAGTAGGCTTAAAGGCACATTAGATAAGTTTAATTCTTCGCACAAAAACTTGAATGACGTTCTTGTTAACTTGAAATCAACCAAGCATGGAATAGGCTTTAAGAATGAAGAAAAGGTTGACGCTAAACCCCAACAACCTAAAGCTCAACCTAGGATTAACAACAGAAATGCTTATCCTAGAAACAACAACTCTAGAGCCAATATGCATGCTAGACAAAATGCTGAACTTTTTAGAAGACCTAGAAATGACTTACCACCTAGAAATAGTCACCCTAGAAATGATGCATATTTTAGGCCAAATTTTGAACCCCTTAGAAGACCTAGCAATGGCCCTCAACCGAGAAACAATCACTCTAGAAATGCTGCCCATCCTAGAGCTCATAGTAGGAGAAATAATTCTCATGAAATGCGAAATAGTCATAGTGTTCAAAATAGAGTAAGAAATTTTCATCCGTCTAGTTACTATGAACCTAGAAGGATGCATAACCCAAATGTGACTTGTCATTATTGTAGACGTATTGGTCATATTTCTCCTGCATGCTTTACACGTCATAGACATGTTACTCAATCGCATCATTATAATATGCCTAACCCCCAAGGACCCAAGATGGCATGGGTACCTAAAGAACATTAATTTGTTTTGTAGGTGTGCTTGAAGGGATCAAGTGTACTATGGTACCTTGATAGTGGATGCTCCAAGCATATGACGGGAGATGAATCCAAATTCCTTCAATTAGAGCACAAAGAAGGAGGAAGTGTTATCTTTGGTGATAACAATAAAGGAAAGATCATCGGCATCGGCTCAGTCGGTAAGAATGAAAATTCCTCTATTAAGCATATATTACTTGTGAAAGGTTTGAAGCATAATCTCTTGAGCATAAGCCAATTATGTGACAAGGGAAATCTTGCTCTATTTGATTCGGATGAATGCCTAGTATTTAGACGTAGTGATTTCAAAATCATACTTCGTGGTTTTAGAGTTGATAATATTTATATGGTTGATCTTGCTAATTCCTCACCCGAATATGTTGATTGTCTTATGAGTAAAGAGGATGATACTTGGCTATGGCATCGTAGAGTAGCACATATCAATATGCATCTTTTGAACAAATTGATTTCTCAAAACTTAGTTGTTGGTCTTCCCAATTTAAAATTTGAAAATGACTCTATTTGTGACTCGTGTCAAAAGGGGAAGCAGACAAAAGCATCTTTCAAATCTAAAAACATTGTTTCAACTTCTAGACCATTGCAATTGCTTCATATGGATTTATTTGGTCCCTCTCGCATTGAAAGTCTAGGAAGAAATAAATATGCTTTTGTGATTGTTGATGATTACTCGTGATTTACTTGGACTTTATTTCTTGCCAATAAAAGTGATGCTTTTCAAAATTTTAAATATTTTCTTAAGCGTGTTCAAAATGAGAAAGAAACAACCGTCACTTCAATTAGAAGTGATCGTGGGGGAGAGTTTGATCACAATCTCTTTGCGGACTTTTATGACGAACTCGGAATCGAGCATACCTTTTCCGCTCCACGTACACCACAACAAAATGGGGTGGTGGAAAGGAAAAATAGGTGTCTTGAAGAGATGGCTAGAACCATGCACGACGAAGCTAAGATACCCAAACATTTTTGGGCGGACGCCGTGAGTACCGCTTGCTATGTTCTAAATAGAGTAGTAATTCGGCCGATACTCATGAGAACCCCCTATGAACTTTATAAGGGTAGAAAACAAAATATTTCCCATTTTCGAGTTTTTGGTTGCAAATATTTTGTTCATATCAATGGCAAAGACCAATTGGGTAAATTTGATGCTAAGTCGGATGAAGGGTTTTTCATTGGATATTCCTCACGTAGTAAAGCATATAGGGTCTTTAATAAAAGAACCCAAATTGTGGAGGAATCCCTTCATGTTGTATTTTCCGAAAATAATGCTCGCTTGGCGAGAAAGGATTCCGGTTTTGATCTTACAGGTATCTTAGATAGCTTGAAAGACAAAATACAAGAGGAACACCCAAGGAAAATAAAGATGAAACTGAGGAACAACCAACGGAAGAAGCGCCACAATTGGAAAAAGAAATGAATATGCCTAACGAGTGGAGGACAATCAAAGATCACCCTCTCGAACAGGTAATTGGCAACGTTGGAGACAAGGTAAGTACCCGAAACTCTCTCAAAAATACCTTAGAACATACTGCTTTTGTTTCTCAAATTGAACCCAAAACCATCTCAGAAGCAATTGGGGATGAATTTTGGACCTTGGCAATGCAAGAGGAGCTTAACCAATTCGAACGCAATGACGTTTGGGATTTGGTGCCAAGACCCGAAGGTCATACCATAATTGGTACGAAATGGGTTTTTCGCAATAAACTAGATGAAAATGGTATAATCACTAGAAACAAAGCTAGGCTTGTAGCAAAAGGCTATAATCAAGAAGAAGGTATTGACTATGAGGAAAGATATGCTCCCGTAGCTAGATTAGAAGCTATTCGCTTATTGCTTGCATTTTCCTCTTCTATGAATTTCAATTTATATCAAATGGATGTGAAAAGTGCTTTCTAAACGGTTTTATTCAAGAAGAAGTTTTTGTTGAACAACCCCCCGGTTTTGAAAACTTTAAATCTCCCGATCATGTTTTCAAACTCAAAAAGGCTCTTTATGGTTTAAAACAAGCTCCCCGAGCTTGGTATGAAAGATTGAGTAAGTTTCTTTTGGAAAATGATTTCATTAGGGGGAAAGTTGACACAACTCTCTTTGTTAAGCATAAAAACAATGATATTTTTTTAGTTCAAATATATGTAGATGATATTATATTTCGTGCTACTAACAATGTTTTATGTAAGGAATTTTCTGATTTAATGACAAGCGAATTTGAGATGTCTATGATGGGTGAGTTAACATTCTTTTTGGGATTACAAGTAAAGCAAATGAAAGAAGGTACATTCATTTGTCAAGCCAAATATTGCAAAGAATTGCTGAAACGATTTGAGATGAACAATGCAAAAGAAATGGCAACTCCCATGAGCACATCCGATCATCTAGACAAAGATGAGAAGGGTAAGGAAGTCGACACCAAAAAGTATCGAGGTATGATTGGCTCTCTTCTTTATCTTACTGCTAGTCGTCCGGACATCATGTTTAGCGTGTGCTTATGCGCTCGTTATCAATCGTGTCTGAAGGAGTCTCACCTTACTGCGGTAAAACGGATTTTAAGGTATCTTGTTGTTACTACAAATGTGGGTCTATGGTACCCCAAAGGCTCTTCATGCCAACTTGTTGGCTACTCCGATTCCGATTTTGCTGGATGCAAATTGGACCGCAAGAGCACTAGTGGCACTTGCCATTTGCTCGGTAGCTCTCTCGTCTCTTGGTTTAGCAAGAAACAAGTAAGTGTTGCATTGTCCACAACCGAGGCTGAATATGTAGCCGCGGGGAGTTGTTGCACTCAAATCCTATGGATGAAACAACAACTCTTGGACTATGGCCTAAGTCTTGATCATATCCCTCTTAGATGTGATAATACTAGTGCCATATGCTTGATGAAGAACCCTGTTCTTCATTCGCGAACGAAACACATTGAAATTAGACATCATTTTATTAGAGATCACGTTCTCAAAGGCGATGTCGAAATTGAATTTGTTGAAACCAAAAACCAATTGGCTGACATCTTTACAAAGCCTTTAGAGAAAGAGTCCTTCTTCCGAATTCGCAGTGAACTCGGGATCCTTGACTCCACGTTGATCTAAGTCATGCATTGCATTTTTTATTACATGATTTCTAACTTGAGCGTCGGAGACGTCTAACGATTTTTGCAGGTATCGCCCCAAAGGAAAGGGGAATTATAAAGCTTGACGTACAACAATCGGTTTCCGTCGTCTAAAAATCGATTATTTCGTATCAATAATCGATTATGTTGCTATTATTCGGGTTGATGTTGCTATATTTTTTTTTAATAAATAAACAAGTTTTATTTACATCTTTAGCATCTTACTATTATGTTATTTTTGCTAATGGAAAAAGGGGGAAGAAAACGGGTATGCACTCTCAATATCTATAAGCTTAAATTAAGGGGGAATTCATATATTGAGGGGGAACAAATTGCATACTTGTTGCATGTATACACTTGTCTTGAATCGTCAATATAAATTGCTTGCATATCCCGCTTAATGTTTGCCATTATCAAAAAGGGGGAAATTGTTGGAAACACGTTCTCAATGCAATATCCTAAAACATGTGTTCTTTTGTATAGGTTTTGATGAATGACAAACGAAGCGAAAATTGATATATGACGAAGTTCAAGAAACAAGCGCACAATTGATATACATCGAGATTCAAGCTCAAGACAAAGTTATATAGTTTAATTGAATCATTCTTAATTGTGATCTTGATCCTACAACTTGACTCGTAACATGGCTTCTCTCATAAAACTATTTTCCAAAATCATACATATTTAATTTAATGCTAAATGATTTTAAATCATGCATATTTTCATTAGTCAAAATGATTTTTAAATGCCTCTGAAAACTGGACTAAGATAATTGATTATGTACTAATGATAATCGATTATGTTGAGCCAAGACTGCATGACAATCGATTGTGAACTAATGACAATCGATTGTGTTAAGGCAGTGAACATCAGGTTTTTTCAAACCTGCATGACAATCGATTGTGAACCTTATGACAATCGATTGTGATGAGGCAGTGTCCATCAAAGTTTTTCAAAACTCAGAATAATCGATTGTGAAGCTAATGACAATCGATTGTGAAGAGACAGTGTCCTTCAGTTTTTTCAAAGTCACAAAATAATCGATTGTGAACTAATGACAATCGATTGTGTTGAGGCAGTGACTTCCAGTGATTTTCAAATTTATTAAATAATCGATTGTGAGTATATAACAATCGATTGTCAAGAGGCAGTGTCTAAAATGTTTTTCAAAAACTGATAAGTAATCGATTGTTGACTTTGTGCAATCGATTGTGAAGCTGACCGTTGTCGTAAAATTTTCAAATACCGTCAGGTAATCTATTATTGATTCTATATAATCGATTGTTTTGATTAAAATCCGGAAAAGATTTTTTGAACGTTATTGGGTAATTGATTATTAATTTTGTATAATCGATTGTTTTGATTAAAATTCGGAAAAGAATTTTTGAACGTTGCTGAGTAATCGATTGTTGATTCTGGACAATCGATTGTTTGTGGTAAAATCTGGAAAGGTTTTTTTGAACGTTGCCAGTAATCGATTATGGATTGTAAGTAATCGATTATCAAGCGTAAAATCTGGTATTGAATTTTGATCTGACTGGCAGACAATCGATTGTTGGGGTTTGACAATTGATTGTCAGTGAGTAAAATCAGCAACTCTTAATTGGGAATTAGGCAACGGTAATGCCAAGTTTTTCAACTATAAATACAACTTCATTTCAGTGTTTTAAAAAAAACAACATACTACAACTGATCATTACATTGCTATAAGCTTGCATACTTTTGTTTATCATTTTATATTCAATTTCATAAAGCTTTTGAGAGCCATATTCTTGTCCAAAGTTGTTGTGATCCAGAGCATACTTCTTTTACTCATATGTACTCATTAAGGAGTATTTTGTTTGAGTGTTTTAGTGTTGTATACACTTGTAAGAGAATTGTAATTCTCTTGTTGTAAGGAACTTGTGTTTCCTTGGTTGAAGTCTTGGAGTGTTGTAACTCCGAGCAAAGGTGTTGAGGCTTGTGTCCTCAAGTTGTAAAGGTTTGTTAAGCACCCGGAAGCTTGACACGTTAGTGGAAAATCTCGAGAGAGTCTCTCGGGGACTGGACTAGCCACACGTTGTGGTGAACCAGGATATATCTGTGTGTAAGTTATTATTTATCGCACTTATTTACTTCCTACAAATTTTAATTTCCGCAAGTTTACGCTAAATTTTATTATAACGCTATTCACCCCCCCTCTAGCGTTAAGCGTATTATCTAACAAACGCAAGCGAGGATTTCGTTAATTAGTGTGCACAGGTTGAAAATTCATGGTGAGCTCGCACTTGTTCGCGTGGGCGGAGATTTTTATCAATTGTTATTGTCGTCTCATTAAACTCTTAGAGTTGCTCCATAGTCAATATTTTAGTGTCATGAGTATTCTTTTGTTGTTATAGTCTTATGTTGAGTATCGTCCTTTATTATGAAAGTTGGAGGTAGATTAGTGTTTCTGGTTGTTAGTATGTTGAATTAGAAATGATGGAGACTTATTTTGGCGAATTGGTAAGTTGTCAATTGTCAGTTTAATTGCTATTAGGTTGTTTGGTTGCTGATTTGAGACAGGAAATTTTTTGGATGGTCCAAAAACAGGGGAAACTCTGGCCGATTTTCTGTAAAATACAGATGAGGCTTACTTGGGAGCATTTGCTTCTAAGCGCCGGTCACAATCCTAAATTGGGTCGTAACAATTATCTGTCGATTAACCTTTTTTTTATCTGTATTAAATATGAATAGGGTCAGATGATTTATCTATTTTTGTATTATGTATTTTTTCCCCGTCTCATATCCAAGCCGACTAGCTTGTTTGCCATCCCTACATCCCCGTAACCCATCTCTAGCCTCTTCTTCCCGCAAAGAAGTTAATTAAAAACGTTTTAAAAAAATTCCTTAGAAACACCAATTTGAGCTGTAAAAAATCACAATTGAATAAGCTAATTAAATTAAGATCAAAGTATCCATACTTTAAATTAATGGTTTGATGAGCTGTAAAAGCAGAGCCACTAGAGATAGGGGTGTTTATCGGGCGGATTGGGCGGCTTTTACTCTTAACGGTTTGGCTTAACGGTTATCGGCTTTTAAATGTATTAATCCGTTAGCCACCCGATAAGATATCGGGCGGATTGGTATCGGGTTAGCTCTTATAGGGCGGTTATTGGGCGGCTTATCGGCCAAACATACATGTTTACTAGAATTTGATAGATCTCTTCAGGCAATTATAGATCAAACACCTATTCCAGTATACCTTCATATGAGCTAGCTTGTTAATGTCTTTTTAGGGCATTCATTTTATCCCTCTGAGGTAGTATAGCTTTACCCTCCTCACTTTTTTCTTGTCCATCACCTTCATCTCCTTTATGTTGGGCGAGTACCTGCAAATCATCTAGATCCTGAGATTAAAAATGCTTAGAAGTAGAAATAAACTTTTGTTAATCATTTTTAAGGGTTTTAGTTTTTTTATATTTAATATATATAAATAAAAATAAATTATATATATATATATATATATATATATACATAATATATATTTATATTCTTAACGGGTTAACGGATTAGCCGTTAAGAAAATTGAATAATCCATCCCCAAACCGATAAACCGTTAATAAAAAAAATTCAATCCGTTCCCCGTCTGTTAAGCCGTTAAGCCGTTACCAGTAAGCCGTTAAGCTTCGGTTTGGATTGGTTTTCGGTTTCGGATCGATTTTGAACACCCCTAACTAGAGATAACAGTTAACACCAAAGTATTGGTAATGGTGTCTCCAACAGCACCTAAGAACCCTAAAACCCTATACCTATACATTGTAGATATAAAATACTACAGATTAATATACAAACATAATCATATGAAGAGCTAAAGTTCAAGTATGAGTTCGGTAAACCTTAATTGATTTAGCTTAAATCTTGTTTTGCGTTAAAAAATCTACTGAATATATATAAAATAATTTATATCCAGAATTCAATAAACTGCATCTTTTAGTATTCAGAACTAAAAAAATTAAAATTTTAAATTCGGCTCTTCATATATTTATGTATGCATGTGTATGAAGCGAGGACACACATGAGGGAGGCAGGCAAAGGTGGTCCTAAACTGATAACGAAATGGCTGGCACAACACAGGTAGAGAGAAGGTTGAAGAAACAAGGTGGTGTTATATTTATATAGTCTATGAGTAGACTACAGAGTGGTCCTCTTAACTGATTCTTGCTCCATTTTAGGTTCTTCCTTCTATGTAAATATTATTCTTTCTCCTCTCTTTAGGATAACGTGACATAACGTTGGACTGTAGGGCGGAGTAGCGGGAAGAGAGTTAATCCCTTTGGTCAACTAATATACTGGTCTTAGAGTACGCAAAATGCGCATATTTATATCAATAAATATATTGTCTTAAAAATTTAAAATAAGCATCATTAAGTAAAGTGTTTGAGATAATAAAAAATTAAGTTCCAAAAATTGATATAATATTTATCCCACTTTAGCTAGTTCAATAAAAGAAAAAATTATGCATCGTAGAAGTCCTTAAAATTATATGGAATATTTTGAAACTTTTTTTATTTTTTTGTAGTCTAATATCAAAAACAAAAAAAGTAACCCAAGAATTACTTAGCACAATCGATCAAAAATTTGGAAAATAACATAAATTTTAAAAATATAACCCCTTGGTCTTTTTGGGATTAGGGAATTATAGACTTTCCCTATAGCCCTTAGAAAAAAAGTATATGTGATTAAAGTCTAAGAATGATTAATAGATATTTTACAACAAACAGCTAAATATATTAAAAAGATATAGCGAGTTAAATTTATAAGAATGTTGACAAAAATAAAAATAAAACTAAAAACAATAGTCAATGATAAATCATATAGAATATAATTTTTCATCTCCTGCTTCATTTTTGTTATTTTAAATTTGTATTTTTACCGATTTGATTCTTAATATTACACAATAACTGGTCTTACGCTATTTCATATTCTTTCACTATTAATGCACTTATTATGGAAAAATATATGAATGCGGGGAGTTTTATTATTTGGAAACTACTTTTACTTATATGATCATTTTGGGGAAAAAATTGAATCGCATTCTTTTCTACTTAACCAATTTAATTATTTATTTTACACATTAAAGAAAGTATTTTTTTCATTAATTTAAAACTTAATATTAACTCATGCCAAGTCTTCATATTTAGCTATTGGGATAATTTCAAGAATATTTCTTCGAAATTCTCTTTATAACGCAAGCTTTTATTGCAATTTGAGAATTATGGTCACATCTCTTATTATTATTTTTTGTAACAAAATAATTTTCACATAATAACATCTATGTAATGTATCAAATTATTGAGTTAGTGTATGTGTTTGGTTAGAAGTTCCAAGAGCTGGGGGGTATTTCAGGGGTATTTTGGAGTGATTTTGGACTAAGGAAAGTTGCAGAAAACGGACTTCAGTTGTTGCAGACAAATTCTTCTTCGTCTACGACGCCTTGTCCGCGTTCGCGAGTATATCCTTCGTCACGTTCGCATTACTTCCTCGCGTTCGCATAAAGTTACTGGACCATGAGGGCTTAGCCCTCTTTTCTTCTTCGCGTTCACGTAGCTTCCCAGCCTTCTTCATCGCGATCGCGTGTGGTCCCACACGTTCACGTAGACCAAATTCCCGGACCCCAACATTTTCTTCTACGCGTTCACGTTCATCCTTCTGTGCTCACGATGCCCTGCCCAGCTTACCCTTCGCGAACGCGACACTCTCTCTGTGAACGTGAAGGGAAATTTTATCCAGTTAAATATCTAATTTCCATAACAGTGTAGCTACGAGATTTTCACAAAAACACACGAGCTCCTTCTTATTCAAAGTCCTTAGGCATCAATTGAAGCTCTCTTCACCAACACTTCTTGGGTTTGTAAATCTTATTTCGTTTTCTTCATTTTCCATCAATATTTGTTGAATTCCTAAGCCTAAAACATGTAATCTATGGTAGAAATTGGGGGAATTGAATAGCGTTAGGGCTTTTTTACTTTTTCTTGATTTAGACCCCGTTTGGGGTCGAATTAAAAAATAAATTATATATTCAGGCTCGTGGGGGAATGAGTGACATGAATTTGGTCTGACCCTCGTATTTTGACCAAGCGGGCCCGAGTTGAAGTTTTGAAATTTTTGGAAGACTTGGAAACCTATAATCAGGCATTGGGTTTGATTTGTTTAAAACATATTGACACAATAAAGTCATTATTGTATAGATTTGATTGAGTTGGAGCCGAATTCGAGAGGGAAGGCGGTTGTTGTGGATTGATTTGGCCGTGGAAGTTAATGTAAGTATTTGATCTAACCTTAGCTTGAGGGAATAGGAGTTGAGTCTTGTTTGCTACTTGCTAATTGTTGAGTACGGTGTATAGGCATGATAATAAGTATATATACATTGGTGTCTAGCATGATCATGAGTCCTTATATTGCGATTATCCTGATTTTATTGTATTACACTCCCCAAATTTATAAAAGTTTCATGATATACTAATTATAGAATTAAACTATTTTTTTTCATGCCTATAGTGTCTGTATATATAAAAAGAGAGAGACGCACACTTATTGGATATACAATTAGGAAAAATATTAATAATTTTAATATTATTAATTATTAAAAGTAAATTAATTACTAGTTAAGTCAAAAAAAGAAATAGGGGAAAAACAAATAAAATAATAAATAATAGAACAAAGATTTTTTGTCAACCAAAGATAACAAGAATAAAAGAGGCGGAGGACACAGATACACAGACGCATCGGCTTGAAGCAGAGGCAACCTGAAATTGCTCGAAAATTCTAGGGTTCTTTCCCAATCACTAATCCTTGAACTCAGGTATATTAAATTCCCTATTAATAATTATTTTACCGTGGTAATAGGTAAGAATTGAATAGTTAATCCCTTATAAAAATAATAAATTTCATATTTAGGTATAATACTTGGAAATTGATTAAAACACACTCGTTATTGTAGAAATGATAATGTGACCGGTGTCAATTGGACTAAGCCTACGTATTGGCTCGAGAAGTTTTGAGCTGAGTTGATATAATTTTTTACTAAAGTGGCTTAACTCACAGAATCACGCATACAAGGTGTTTGATAAATTGCTTAAAAGAGTTTACCTTTATTTAATTAGAGCGAGTGAGTACCTATTAATTTAGAATTGTTCTAGCAAAAGTTTTGATGATCTATTATGCCATATGTGCTTAAATTTTTAGATTTTTGTGTTACTCTTATATGCTATTTTCATGTTGAAAATTATGAAGAAGAAAGAATCTTTAGAAGTATTTTTATATGTTTATTTCATTCTTATTCCATGTTTTACATTTAAGAACACCAATATAAGAATGTACATAATGTTCTATAAGGAAAAGATTTAAACTTGAAAAGTCACAAGAAGAAGTTTTAGAAAGAAAAGATTTTTTGAGAGTATCCTTTATTCTGAGAAGGGGTCATCGTCCAGGCCGAGGGTCCTGACCAAGGCGTTGACTTCCTAAAACTACTTGTGCCAAAGTAGGGAGCACATAAGTCGAGGGTCTCGTTGCTGAGAATTTACTTAGTGATGCTAAGGTATGATACATGACCGCTGTGAACCATGAAGCGAGTAGCACCTCGTGGATTGGCATATTCGATCAGGTTGGGATCAAACCCGTGTTGATCACACGGTGACTGAGACAAATTAAGTTAGGATAGTTGGAACTCCCAAAGTATAAAGTGAAGTATTTTTTTAAAAAAAAGAAAAAGAAAAGAATTTCTTTTAGAATATTCATAAGTGCTATTATGCAATTAATTTAGAATTATTCTATAAGCTTTATGCTTTACATGCATTTAGAACATTTACTCATAATGTATATGTTATTAAAGTTTCTCCCCATATTGTTGAGACTAACTAAGTACAATTAATGCTAATGACGTTCTCTTTTGGGAACCTATATTGGACTGCGGTACAACGTAGGAATCATATTTGCAGGCGAGCAGGCTACGAGTTAGGACTTTCTTCCCTTCTAGTGATATTGGTGAGTTCCGCTTTTGTTCGTGGTGTATTCTTAGAGTCATTTTCATTTAGCTATTTCTTTCTTTATTTAGTGAACTGGCCATGAAATCTCATGTCCTGAGCAGTGCGCCAGTTTATCAGTAGAGGCTTCATAGACATAGTCATTGAGTTGAGATTCAGATGTTATTTTATAATAACTTAACAGTAATTCAGTAGTTACTAAGAAAAAAGCTTTGGAGTTGATTTATTTAAATATTTAAATTAATAAAAGTATTTGGTTAGATTATTACTTTGTTGCATATAAAGTTTGGAGTTATAATAGGTTTGATAAGCAGAGATGGTTCGCTCGGTAATTTTTAGTGATTGAGTGCCAGTCTCGGCTTATTCAGAAAATGGGTCCTGACAAAGTTGGTATCAGAGCCTCAGGTTTATGGAGTCCTGGGGGTCTATGAAGCCGTGTTAGTAGAGACGTGTTTGTGTGTATGAAGCGTGTCATACTTACATACAGGAGGCTACAAGCATTTAGGAAAACAATTGCATTGTTGGTCATACTTTAGATCGTGCAGTAGATCCTACCTCAATGAAATTATCTAATGTATTCATTCTTCAAAACTCGTAGAAATCGCTCATACTCGCAAATATGACATTGACACTCAGGATGCTACTCAAAAAACTATTGCTACTATCGTGGCTCAAGGCAGAACTAAAAAGGCTCGAACTCAAAAAAGGAAGGGAAATCCACAATGGGGATTTCCCAAGTTGAACATGAAGAAGGGGTGGAACATGACGAGCAAGTACCTCATGATCCAATGTCATCCCCAACAGCAGCTGCGACTCAAACAACTATATCCCCAGAGGTGGGTCAGATGTTCAATGCAGTCAACAGTGTTATATAGATGTTTAAGGCCTTTATGGCCAACCAGAACGAGAAAAGAGATAAGATTCCACCTCAAATAAATAGACAGAACAGTTCTGAGTCCTCAAGAGTGAATGGATTTTTGAAGTTGAGTCCTCTAGTGTTCCATGGTTCTATAGTCGGTGAAGATCCAATGTTATGGATGGAGGGTGTTAAGAAATCCCTCCGAGTGATGAAAGCACTTGATGACAAAGTTGTGGAGCTAGCTGCTTACCATCTTATAGATGTGGCTGGCGCTTGGTTTGGGATGTGCGGAAAAGAGAGAGATGAAGATGATGGTCCACCTACTTGGGAAGAATTTGAAGAGGCCTTCATATCTAACTTTATCCTCGAAGAGGATACGGCAGCTAAGGCTACAGAGTTCGAACAGCTCAAGAAAGGGAAAAAAGTGTGCAAGAGTGCTACATGAAATTCATAAGGTTAGCTAAGGATGTTCCTCAAATGTTTAAGACAAAAAAAGAAAAGATTCACAGGGTTTTTGGCGATTTGGCTTACCACATTAAGGATACAACATCAGCTGCGGCAGTAGGGATGACATTCTTCTCCTCTATGGTGGGATTGGCCAAACACTTAGAAAAAAACAGACAACAAAGGAGAGAAGAGAAAGATCATAACAAAAAAGCCCTGACAACAGGAAGGTTTAATGGTACATCTAGAGGAGGCGGAAGAGATTCCTCTAATAAAGAGTCATTAGCACCAGCTCAGTCCTATCATCAGTCAGATAGTAGGTCATTCTTCGGATGTACTCAGAGTTATGGAAATTAGTCTCGCCAAAATTAGAATTTTAGGGCATCATCCTCACATAGCCGGAGTCATGCTGAGCAACATTCACACTAGCAAGGTATTTGTGTACATGTAAGCGGCAACATTCAAGTCAGTGCAAGCTCGGGTTTCATGGTTGCTACCATTGTGGATACATTGGTCATATAAAGACCAACTGCCCAAAGTTGTGACGTAATTTTAGTGGTGGATCTACTCGCTCTTCTAGTTCCTCAGCTACCATAGTTGCACCACCTCAGGCTCGTGGTTCTCATAATTAGGCCGGACAGGGGCAAGCAGAGGTGCAAATCGAGTTACTCAGGGAGGGGGACAAACCCGTTTGATTGCTCCACATGATCGTCAGAGTGCAGAGGCATCTGCAGAAGTTATTAAAAGTATACTTTTAGTCTGATCACATAATGCTTATGCTATAATGGATCCAGGTTAAACGTTTGCATATGTGACTCCATACTTTTCAAATAATCTTGGTCTAGAACCTGAACAACTTAGTGAGCTGTTCCTAGTATCTACTCCAGTTAGCGAGTCAGTGAAAGTCATAAGAGTCTATAGAAGTTGTATAGTTTCAGTCCAAAGTCGCAATACCAAGGCTGATCTCATAAAACTAGAAATGGTTAATTTCGATATGATAATGGGTATGGATTGGTTGTCTTCCTGCTATGCCATGTTAGATTGTCATGCCAAGATAGTCAGGTTCCAATTTCCAAATGAAGAAGTCTTAGAGTGGAATAGTAGTTCAGCATCGCTTGTAGGTAAGTTTATTTCTTACCTTATGCTACAACGAATGATCGGTAATGGGTGTCTCGCCTATTTGGCCCACATTATTAATCCAGAATGACAACCACCAGCTCTTTAGCCAGTGCTAGTTGTTAGAGAATTTCTAGAAGTTTTCCCAAATTACCTTCCCGGACTTCCTCCCAAAAGTATCATAGACTTCGGCATTGATCTCACGCTAAGCACTCAGCCCATATCTATACCTCCTTATAGGATGGATCCAGTAGAACTTAATGAGTTGAGAGAACAATTGAAATACCATCATGACAAGGCTTCATCAGACCGAGTGTTTTACCGTGGGGTGCCTCGGTCCTGTTTGTCAAAAAGAAAGATGTGTCTCTCAGAATGTGTTTCGCTATCGGCAGTTGAATAAAGTTACCATTAAGAACAAAAACACACTGCCAAGAATTGATGATTTATTTGATAAACTTCAGGGTACAAAGTACTTTTCAAAAATATACTTGAGGTCGGAATACCATCAGTTGAGAATCAGAAAAGAGGATATATATAAAACAGCCTTTAGAACTTGCTACCAACACTATGAATTTCTAGTGATGTCCTTCGGGTTGACAAATAATCCAGCTGCATTCATGGACCTCATGAACAGAATTTTCAAGCCATTCCTAGACACCTTTATTATTGTGTTTATAGACGATATTTTGGTGTACTCTAAGAGCAAGGAAGATCATGCAGAACACCTCAGAATAGCCTTGCAGGCCTTGATGGAGAATGAGCTTTATGCCAAGTTTTCAAAATGTGAGTTCTGGTTTCAGTCAGTGGCATTCTTAGGCCACGTGGTACTTAGTGAAAGAATAAAAGTAGACCCTCAGAAGACACAAGCAGTCAAGAACTGGCCTAGGCCGACAACGCCAACCGAAATCAGGAGTTTTTTGGGGTTAGCTTGCTACTATAGAAGGTTTGTGGAAGGGTTTTCCTTACTTGCAGCTCCATTAACTAAGTTGACTCAGAAAGCATTTAAGTTCCAATGGCCAGACGCTTGTGAGTAGAGCTTTCAAGAGTTAAAGAAGAGGTTGACCACTGCAGCTGTGTTAACCTTGCCCATAGGCTCAGGTGGTTTAACAGTGCATTATGATGCCTCCAGAGTGGGCCTTGGTTGTGTTCCTATGCAAAAGTGAAAAGTTATTGCTTATGCTTCTAGGCAGTTAAAGAATCATGAAAAGAACTACCCCACACACATAACTTGGAGCTTGCAGCAGTGGTGTTTGCTTTAAAGATATGGCGACATTACCTTTATGGCAAGCATTCTGAAGTGTTTATAGACCACAAAAGCCTCCAGTACATTTTCAAGCAGAAATAACTAAATTTGAGACAGAGAAGGTGGCTCGAGCTATTGAAAGATTATGACATCGATATCCTTTACCACCTGGGCAAAGCTAATCTAGTAGCAGATGCACTTAGTAGAAAGTCAATGGGTGCTTTGGTCCATCTTGCAGAACAAAGGCGATCTCTGAGTTGGGAAATTCAAAAACTATCAAATGATGGAATTAGATTGGATGTGACCGAAGAAGGAGATATAACTGCTTATGCCTTAGCGCAATCCTCCCTTGTTGCACATGTTAAGGCTAAGCAAGACGAAGATCCGTACTTAGTGAAATTAAAAGAAGGAGTCAGAAATAAAAAAAATCACTCCTTTCACTCTAGGAAGTGATGGAGTTTGGAAGTTGAATGATTAGCTATGTGTGCCTGATATATGTGGTCTTAGGAAGGCCATATTGGAGGAAGATCACAGTTTGAGGTACTCTATCCACCCAAGCGCTACCAAAATGTATCTAGATTTGAAAGAGTTATATTGGTGGAAAGGCATGAAGAAACAAGTAGCAGACCATGTGGCTAAATGCTTAAATTGCCAGCAAGTCAAAGTCGAGCATCAGAGGCCTGGCGGCATTGCTCAAGACAGAAATACCCCAGGGGAAGTGGTAGATGATTAATATGGATTTCTTAGTAGATCTACCTCGCACGTACCATAAACATGATTCAATTTGGGTTATTGTAGACCGATTGACAAAGTCTGTGCATTTCCTACCAGTAAAGACGATAGATTAGGCAGAGCAGTATGCGCAGTTGTACATCAAAGAAATAGTCTGATTGCATGGTACTCCAGTTTCAATCATATCGGACGGAGGCCCTCAGTTCACAGCGCATTTTTGGCAAGCATTTTAGAAAAGATTAGGTACCAAGTTCAATTTAAGCACCGCTTTTTATCCACAGACCGATAGCCAGGCAGAGAGGACCATTCATACTATCGAAGATATGCTGCGTGTCCGTGTCATAGATTTTGGAGGTAATTGGGATGATCACTTGACACTTATAGAATTTGCTTACAATAACAGCTATCAGGCCAACATTGGTATGGCTCCTTATGAAATGTTGTATGGGCGGAGATGTTCCGGTGGGTTGGTTTGGACCAGCAGAGGTGTTGTTGATTGGTCCAGAGTTTTTTGTGAGGCCTTGGAGAAAGTTCAGCTAATTAGAGAAAGACCTAGAGCGGCTCAGAGTCGTCAAAAGTCTTATTCTGACAAGAGGCATCGTGAGTTAGAGTTCATGGTTGGTGATAAGGTGCTTTTGAAAGTTTCACCAATGAAAGGAGTTATGAGGTTTGGTAAGAAAGGGAAACATAGCCCTAGATTTATCGAACCTTATGAAATTCTAGAAAAGAAAGGAAATGTGGCTTATAAGCTAGCGCTACCCGTTGAGTTGTCCTTTTTTCATCCTGTCTTTCATGTGTCTATACTTAGAAAGTACATTCACGATGATTCACATATAATACCTGCCAATACTATAGAAATTAAAGAAGGTTTGACTTATGGAGAGGTACCTATAGAAATTCTCGATAGACAAGTAAACAAGTTAAGAAAAAAAGATATATCATCGGTAAAAGTTTTCTGGAGTAATCATGATTCAAAAGAAGCTATGTAGGAGGTCGAGGAAGATATGAGAAAAAATATCCTTATTTATTTGAGTAACATGGTATGTGAACCTAGGTTTAGCTTGACATTTATATTTCATTTATTAAGTACAAGTTAGCCAGTGTTTATGTCCTTCCTAGATTATATTTAGTTGTTGTAGTGATTCAGTTTACGCCAGAGTTTATTTAATTTATTAAAGTGATTACTTTTGCTAAAGGTTTATGCTTTAGGTAATTGTTAGTTATTATGGTACCTCATTGCCGTAGTGTAAGTAATTAATTTATGAGTTGTGGATGGTGTCTATGAATGGCCTGTTATGGTATATTTCGTTGTTGTTGGTGTAGTTGTGGTATTTGTAACTGTGATATTCTTTTGGATAGTCCAATTTATAAGGGAAACTCTGTCGAAATTTTTGAAAATTTAGGGAGTTAAGCAAAAATATTCAGTCCCTTGAAAAAGTGAGTAGTGCTATAAAAACTTAAGAGGTTCATTGACCTAAGTTATGATTGTGAGCTTAAGAATATGGCCCTAGCAACATTCGAGGACGAATGTTTTTAAGGAGGGAAGATTGTAACACTCTCCAAATTTATAAAAGTTTTAAGATACACTAATTATAGAATTAAATTATTTTTTCTTGTGTGTGTGTGTGTGTATATATATATATATATATATATATATATACACACACATAAATAATTGGATATACAATTAGGAAAATATTTAATAATTTGAATATTATTAATTATTAAAAGGTAATTAATTACTAGTTAAGTCAAAAAAAGATAAAACAAATAAAATAATTAAATAATAGAACAAAAAGAAGCAAAAGGCTTAAAGCCTTATAATGAGAAGGCAGGCAGAAGCTTTTTTCTCGACCAAAAAAAAAAAAAAACAAGAAAAAAAAAAAGAGGCGGAGGACACAGATACACAGGCGCATCGCCTCGAAGCAGAGGCAATCAAAAATTGCTCGAAACTCCTAGGGTTTTTAAAAAACCACTAATTCTTGAACTCAAGTATATAAAATTTTCTATTAATAATTATTCTACCGTGGTAATAGGCAAGAATGGAATAGTTAATCCATTATTCCTTTATATCAACAATAAATTTCATATTTAGGTGTAGTACTTAAAAATTAATTAAAACGCACTGGTTGTTGTAGAAACGATTGTGTGACTGGTGTAAATTGGACTGGGGTCTACGTATTGGCTCGAAACATTTTGAGATGAGTTGATATAACCCTTTACAGAAGTGGTTTAACTCACAAAAGCATACATACAAGGTGATTGATAAATTGCTTAAAAGAGTTTATATTTATTTAATTGGAGCGAGTGAGTACCTATTAATTTAGAATTGTTCTAGCAAAAGTTTTGATGATCTATTATGCTATATGTGCTTAAATTTTCAGTTTTTTGTGTTATTTTTATATCTTATTTTCATGTTTAAAATTATGAAGAAGAAAGAAGCTTTATAAATATTTTTATATGTTTATTTCATTCTTATGCCATGCTTAACATTGAAGGAAACCAATATGAGCATGTACATAATGTTCTATAAAGAAAAGATTTAGACTTGAAAAGTCACAAGAAGAAATTTTAGAAAGAAAAGATTTTTGGGGAGTATCCTTTATTCTGAGAAGGGGTCATCGTCCAGGCTGAGGGTCCTGACCAAGGCGTTGACTTCCTCAAACTACTTGTGCCAAAGCAGGGAACACACGAGCCGAGGGTCTCGTTGTTGATAATTTACTTAGCCATGCTAAGGTATAATACATGAGCGTTGAGAACAATTAAGCGAGTCGCACCTCGTGAATTGGGTCTATTCGATCAGATTGAGATCGAACTCGTGACGATCACACGATGACTGAGACTGAATTAAGTCAGGATAGTTGGAACTCCCAAAGTATAAAGTGGAGTATTTTTTTTTTAAACAAAGAAAAAGAAAAGAATTTCTTTTAGAATATTCATAAATTGCTATTATGCAATTACTTTAGAATTATTCTTATAAGCTTTATGTTTTACATGCATTTAGAACTTTTCCTCGTAATGTGTATCTTATTAATGTTTCTCCCCTTGTTGTTGAGTCTCACTAAGTATAATGGATGGTACTAACGTTCTCTTTTGGGAACCTACGTTGGTGTGTGGTACAATGTAGGAACCGGATTTTCAGGCGAGCAGGCTATGAGTTAGGACTTCCTTCCCTTCCAGTGATATTGGTGAGCTCCGCTTTTGTTTGTAGAGTATTCTTAGAGTCATTTTCATTTAGATAATTATTTGTTTATTTATAGAACTGGCCAGGAAATCTTACATCCTGAGCAGTGTGTAAGTTTATCAGTAAAGGCTTCATAGACATAGCCATTGAGTTGAGATTCAGATATTATTTTATAATAACTTAGCAGTAATTCAGTAGTTACTGTGAATAAAGCTTTGGAGTTGATTTATTTAAATATTTAAATTAATCAAAAGTATTTTGTTAGAGTATCGCTTTGTTGCATATAAAGTTTGGAGTTATAATAGGTTTGATAAGCAGAGATGGTTCACTCAGTCATGTTTAGTGATCGAGTGCAGGTCTCGGCTTGTTCAGAAAATAGATCATAACATATTGTAACTTCCATGCTTATTTGATGAATTATATATGTTGTAAGAGCATGTGAAAGAGACTATGATTATTAAACTTCGAGGAGTATTGGCTCGAGTTGTAATATGAATTTTTAAGCTATATGAGATTATTTGGAGCGTTGGCTCAAATGATACAGTGAATACAAAGTAAAAAATGAAAGAAAGAGAAAGAGTTATTTGTTATTCCCTTGTTGGAATTTTTGTTGATTTGTTGATCTTCTCCCTTGTCGGAATATTTAAATTGTTGCTATTAGTTCGTTTGCCGGGATTTAACTTTTTAATTGTATTTCCTTGCCAGGAATTCTATATTAATTATTTACTTCCTTGTCCCTTATTTGTGATTTTTGTTTGGGTGACGAAGAGTGATGAAGAACGAAGGGTGAGGCCGTGCATTGTTTGATATTGTGAAGAAAGAGTGTAAAGCATGAAGGGTGATGCTGTGCGGTACGATGTACCATTCCGTATTGATATTCATTGTTTAATATTGTGAGAAAAGAGTCTAAATTAAAGGACGAATGATGATGCTGTATCGTACGATGAGAAGCCAATTCATATTTTGTTTTGTTAGATCTTGTGTACTTATATTTATATCTTAAATAAGTAGTATACACATATTCACGCCACAAGATGTTTCACTTTTTAGACGGAAATTTCTATTAGCTGAATATGTTTCCATTTTATCCCATTTCCTTCCACATTTTAGGTGCTATGGTCCTTTCATTGAATATATGTTTGAAGTATTCTCAATATTTGAGGTTTTTACAAGAATTTGTTTCTTTATTTATGCGTTAGGAAAGATTATTTCGTATGTTCAATAAGGTGGGCAAATATTCTAGTGCAATAAGGAACGGTAATGAAAATCTTGCGTTAAGTAATGGATGAACTAATTAACCGTAAAATAAAATCTGTATTTATAACGGATAGTGTATATGACGGAGATGCAAAGTCTCCTTAACGTATATGAAATAGTAGTCATAGAATACATCTGTAAAAAAGAAGAAGAAACAATTTTGATTGGTGTAAAATGCAAATAAATTTCAATATATCATTGTCCATTTTCAGTAAATAAAAGGCAGAGTTATGAGAAAGGATGACAACCGAAATGCAGGAAAAAGAAAGGAAATTTGCATTTGCAGGCGGACAAACTCATTTATTAGTCTGTTTCTGTTTCTATTAAAAGAAAAGTCTGTCGAAAATCGCTCTCATTAACCTATCCTATCAAAATCTCAGTTGCTTTCTTCTTTTCTATTTTAAATAAAAGATGTTGTTAGTTGTTCTATAGGAATGGTCCACAGACTTTTCTTTCTCATGTCGCCAAATTTCTGGACTTAATAATTAGTGGTGCATAATTCCAAATACGATATCCTTTGCACATAGTATGTACGCATTCCTTATCTCTACCCTTGGATAGAGAGGCTGTTTATAAATAGACCCCCGACATCTTTCCCTCCAAGAACTTTCCACTTTACTCTTGGAGAGACTCGAACTGACAACCTCTCGGTTGGAAGTGGGGGTTGCTTACCATCAGAGCAACCCTCTTGCATATCCTTCGCACATAGATACTAAAAAGTATTTCTACACTAGAGTATTAATTTCTTGTTTGTGCATAACTTACACATCACGTGCTATTTATTATACACTTAGAATCGCCGTTAATTGGCAAATTTAGTCCCACTAACACTTGCAGTTGCATAATGTAAAAGTTTTCTACCTCTTATTATTTTTTTTTTCAGTTAAGCGAAAGAATGTTTCTATCAAAATGGTTCATCAACTCTTGCAAGACTTCCTAATTGGCAAATCCTTTAACTAATTCTCTTATTTAGCGTACGTTATTACGTACACTACATATGCGCAGGTTTTTCACATAGTCATATGTATCGACTAATATCTTAGGTAGTTACTTATTATGATGGTAAATACACATATTTTCAGCTTTGTTTGGGAAGAGGAAGGTTGCATTCAAACGGAAAATAGATACTCTACAAATAGAGTATTTTTACTAGAAATTAGAAAATCTGTGGCTACATTTATCGAGAAGCATCCTTTTGTTCAATACCAGAAACATCTAAGAGTTTATGAAGAAATTTGACAAAATATTCAATTTTTTCGAATTGTATTTCCTTTTCTCCAACTTTGAAAACATTTTTCAGTTTAAAATCAAGAAAAGGGTTGTCAACTTTTTTGCTCTTTCGGCAAAGTATGAAAGAGAGGGTTATTATTACAAAACATGGGAGGGGGGGAGAGGGGGTGAAGGGGTTTGGATTGAACCATGCCCAGAAATATGTCAATCTTTACTATTTCGGAGGCTTTTTGTTTATGTTTAACTCAATTTAAAACATATGCTGCTTAGCTGGTTTTTCTTTTTATTTTGTTGTGGTTAGTTAAAAGGGCCCTCAATTATTCGTGCCTAGTTAGTATGTATCTACTTGAGAGAGAGAGCATATTTAGGTAATTGTATGAATAACATCACTCCCGGAGTATAGATGAGAGTCATAACCGAGATTTTAGAGGTTGGATTAGAGATAACGATACCTCGGATGCAATCGAAGTGAACCGTATTGTGAATCTAGCTAGCGTAGCTTGAGAAAGTGCGCCTAGTAAATTATCATAATTGCTTGAGAAAGATTTATGATAGCTGAAGCTTTCATGATTGATAGAGACAACTAAATCATAGTTATAAGACTTATACAACCGATGAAGTCACCAATGGGGGAAACCATTACCTTAGACCTTATTCCAACTGTTTACACATCAATCATAGTTAATTTTTAGTTGTTAATTATTTTTAGTTGTTTTAGTTGTTAGAAATATCATCAATTCTGAATTACAAAGTTTGGGGAAATTGATTATGTGAATTTAGTAAGTCCGACAAAAGTAATTGATAGGTTAATTCTCTGTGGTTTGACTCTGGGCAGAATTACTCATACTATATTTGCTACGTCCGTGTGCGTCTTTTTATAAGGCATAGTTTAGCGTTATCATATACCCAAAAAAATTATCGATATTCCTACTCCCCTTTAAATATCCTTAGTTACATTATTTGTGCCCTTGTACCGTAGGGTTACTTCTAAACTCAAATTTTTATTCTCTCCTTAGTGGCACTCTCTCTTATTTTCAAATAATTTAAACGATATCATTATCGACCTCAACTCCTACCTAGGATTTTTAAGAAGATTGTGATCTCGTATCTGTGAGACTGTATTTCCAATGCTGCGGTTCACTACATTTATCTTGCATGATCTATTGATTTATCTGTGACCTCTTATCTAGCCATAACTGGGCTTTTCCTAAATCAACTACTAATTACTCGTTGGCTCATTCCCATATCAATATTTCGCGTAATCTCTCTTGGGTTATATCTGGTGTCTTAATTTTACCCCTATGAATCAAGTGTTTATTTGCACTTATTTATCAATATTATCCAGTGATGGAAACCTTACTGCTTCTTCCTGGAGTCGTGCTTGCATAATATTATGGAGTCGTGTCAAATCTGTAGGATCTGAATAAATGCAATCTCATTCCTTTCGCCTTTCTACCACATTCTTCCTTCATTATTCCATAATTACCCGAACCAATAACTTCGATTAATACCATGTCACACCATTGATGATAGGCTATAATTACATATTTTAGTCGCTTATTATACTCTAATTTACTGCGCTTTAATTGAGCTTGAGCTTTACTCGCTAGTGTCTTGCACTAATTGTGTGTTTTATGCCTTGCAAGAGTGATTTTGAGCTATGTAGATGTTATGGAATGAATTTAATTGATTTGGATCTTTTAAGTCTGATTAAAAGCTAAAAAAATTAAGTCGGGATCCTGTTCGTGGGTCAACGGATGATAGTTAGAACAAACAAAGAATCGAGTAGGCAGATTGTGCATTATCTAGTAAAATGCACATACCGCTTTGATCAAAAGTCCATTTGGAAACCACAATATATGGTTGGAAAGATAACTCAAAGGCCTACAACATTAATGTTTTATGTTTTTCTCAAACTCTAAATGAAATAGGGCAAAAACTGTGGTAATCGCGGACCTGGTCGCAGACTGAGGCAATGCACTTGTTAATATGCGCGGCTACTAGCGTCGCGCTAGTCCAGGCCTGGAAACGTGTATGTTTTCATATTGGAGAAGGTATAATTAATTGTACCCAACCATACTTGGTATATATACATAGAAAAATGGTATTTTTAGCAGGTTGGGCATATTTTTGACACATATTCGACCTAAGGAAGCAGAGACACAATATGAGCAATGCGGGGAATTCATATACCAGTTTTTCTTCCTCTTCCTAATTTTCATTGCTGGTTATGACTTTTAATATTGTAGTTTTACATATTATTATTTATAGCTAATTTTTTATCAAAGTTTTGATAGAACCTTTTGTAGGATAAATTCTCGTTATGTTTTTATATAATTGAGCCGTAGATTTTCTCTATTTGTTCAACTACGTTTATATCGTGATTGGTTGAAGAGCTCTCAATTGACTGTGCCTGTTTAGTGTTTATTACTCGGGAGAGAGTACATATTTAGGTAGCTGTTGGACAACATCACTCCCTACGTATGTGAGAAATTAATAACCAAGGGTTTAAAGGTGGGATTAGGGATAACGAAACCTAGGGTGCGATCTAAGTGAGCTGTAATTAAAGCCAGCTAGCGTAACTCAGTAGAGTATGTCTAGTAAATTATGATAATTACTCGGAGAGAGAATTACAACTCGCAAAACGCTCATGATCGGTAGAGAATACTTAGGCAAAATTATAAAAGATATAGCGGGAAGAATTCCAACAAATAGAGAAATCATAACTCTGGACCTCCTTAATGTTTTCTCAAAACTCTAGTATCTTTAGTGTTAATTTATTATTTAATTAGTTAGTTAGTTAGTTAAGCACAAGAATCTTAATATATATAAGTTAGAAATTGTTCAAGCTTGTATTCTTGGTGATAATGAACAACTGTAGCTAATCCTTGATTCTCTATGAAATTCGACTCCGGACTTGTTAACCGGATTATATTTGCATCGACCGCTTAGTCCTTTTTAGAAGGTATAGTTAGGCGTGATCAACCATCTTCCCATCTTTAGGAGAGTAATAAGATTTAGTTCTAGGATGATCAACCTATAGATATTTTACCTCTTCATCTTTGATGTCTTTTCACATCATCAATCACCCTTACTCGCCTTGAGGTAACCCTTTTGTACCTCAAATAACTAAACATCTTATGCACGAAGGTGAAACCTAGTGTAATTGGCACACTTAGTCCTTTAAGCTTAACTCTTCTCGCAGTGCTTGCTTTAGGGAAGCTTCTTCCTTAATGAACTTTAAGGGTTGTTCTTTTATTGTCCATTTTATTATTGCTAGATCTCTGAAATACTCAAGATGCCAACTATTATCAGATCTTATGATCCCTAATACATGTTCAGTTTATCTTGTTCTCCATGCCATAATGATTTCTATTAATATGGGGTCTAACTTTTCCTTCTTGTCATCACGTTGGAATCACCAACTTATTTCTCAACATGAGGATATGACTTTATGGCTTATACTCTTTTATTATTTCAACGCATGTCTCCTCTTGTGCTTCCATTCCCTTGACTATAGACTCTGATATCCTGCCATATTTTGATTTATTGTTATCACCCATTAATCATATCTTACTCATACTGTAACGACCCGGCCAGTCATTTTTGGAATTTATGCCCCAATCCCCTATTAACTATTTCTCCTAAGTTCATTTCTGCTATTTTGGTTATCCAGGATGTTCGGTGTTAGCATTCGGAGTATTTTAGGTTACTTAGTCCCTAAATGATAGCTTAAGTATTGGAAAGTGGTCCATAGTCAGAACAGTATAAAGACAACCTCGGAATGAAAACTGATGATTTTGTTAGATCCGTTAGGTGATTTCAGGGTTGGGAGCATATTCAGAATGTATTTTGGAAGCCCGTAGCTCATTTAGGCTTGAAATGCCGAAGTTTGTATTTTGGAAGTTTTCAGTCCGATAGTGAGTTTTTGATCTGTGGGTAGGAATGGAATTCTGGAAGTTGCAGTAGCTTTGTCGTGTCATTTGGGATGTGTGCGCAAAGTTTCATGTCATTCGGACGTGTTTTGGATAGCTTTTTGATCGAAAGCGTATTTGGAAGAAATTTGAAGTTCTTAGGCTTGAATCATTGATTTAATCGGGTTTTCAGTGTCGTTTTAGGCGTTTCAAGGATTGGTACAAGTTTGAATGAGGTATTAGGCGGTATTAGTGCTTTTGGTTGAGGTCTCAGGGGCCTCGAGATGATTTTAGATGGTTAACAAAGAAAAATTCTAAAGTGTGCAGCAGGTGAATACTTCTGACTTCTTGCGGCTTGGGAATCTCAGAAGCGCAGCTGCAAAAGTGGCTTTGGTCATCACAAAAGCAAGGTGGGCATTTACACAAGAAATCGCAGAAGCGGTCCCCTTTCCGTTTGTCCGCAGAAGCGGAATCTGGTCTCCTAAGTGAAAGCCGCAGAAGCGGCTTGTTGTATACAGAAGCAAAAATGACTGTTCAGAAATAGTAAAATCAAAGGTTAAGTTTCAAAAGTTGAAGAATCAAATTTGAGCTCGGGAGAGGGCGATTTTGAGAGGGTTTTTAAGAGGAAATTATTGGGTATCTTTTCTTTGATTCCTTTTAGTTATATTTCATCATTTTATAGTTAAATAAATCATTAAAATTCAAATTAAGGATCAAAAATTGGATAATTTGGATAAAACTACATTGGCTAAACTATTGAGTTTTGAGTGGGTGTTTGACCTCTAATTTGGGAGATTTTTATATGGTTAGACTCGTGAGAGTACGAGAATTCTGAAAATGTGAAATTATTAGATTCCAAGACGTTGGCCTGAGGGCCATTTTGGTTATTTTATATATTTTCGCGCCCTAACTTTAAATTTAATAGTGGAATCAGTTGTTTGCAATATTATTTACGATATGTAATTGAATTGAATAGATAAGGGCCATTTAGATTCGAATACTCGTGGCAAAGGCGTGGTTCCTAGTTAATTATTGAGCTTGTTCGAGGTAAGTGACTTGTCTAACTTTGTGTGGGGGACCTTCTCCCCTTTGGACTTGTTATTTGATGATTGAGTACCTTGTACGTGAGGTGACGAGCATGTACTTGTTCTAATTGTTGAACAGCCGATGTTTACTTAAAATGATCAAGTTTCTATTTCTTCGTTACCTGCTTTGATATTTTCAATATAGCCCGTGGTAGCCTAAAAAAACACTCTAGTTGACTTAATTGGTCTAATTGCTTAAATTGCCTTGTTGTATTACGTGAAGCATGTTAGGCTAGATTCCCTATTGCCTTGGTGTTTAATTTCGTCTTCGATTATTCTCTGGCAGTGGTTGCGTACTAATATTTGGGACTACAGATATGGGATTCTGGTAGACTCCCCCTAATATTAGTACTTTGGGACTGCGGGTTCCATTCCCGATAGATCCCCCTGCACATTTACTTTGGGACTACAGGTTAGATTCCCGGTAGACCCCATGCACATTGATAGTTGGACTATGGGACGGTATCCAGGGAGATCCTTCGGACATACTTATTAGATGAACTACGGGACAGTATCCCAGGAGATCCACTGGACAGTGGAGAAAGGACTACAGGACGGTATCATGGGAGATCCTCTTGGCATCACTAATATTGAGCTGTATTTTTTTTGTGTTTATCCCTGATTTCGATTTTTGTTGTTGACTTGTAGATTCTATCTTATTTCACAGATGTTTCCATTATTCTACCTGTTTTCATACTGCACATTATTATTATATTTATCTCAGTAGGGCCCTGACCTTCCTCGTTACTACCTGACCGAGGTTAGGCTTGGCACTTACTGAGTACCATTGTGGTGTACTCACGCCTTTTCTGCACATGTTTTTCATGTGCAGATGCAGGTACCTCCACTTAGGCGTACTATAAGTGAGGCAAGAGGACTACGGGGACTTCGAGGTAGATCTGATGCGTCTGCAGACCGACGAGTCTCCCTCTATACTCTATCCCTAGTACTTAGTTTTCTTTTCTTCATGTTGTTAGACATTCTGGAGTTTTGAGACTTTGGTATTCACTTCTATAGCATGTGTTGCTTGTGAGTTTCCGAGTTTTGGGATTTGTTTTAGACTTGTGATGTTGAGTTGTATATGCCGAGTGGCATTTAATACAATTTCCTTCTAGCTATTAAATTTGGTTCTCTATTTTTTCGCAATTGTCTTATTTTCCGCAAATGTTAGGATAACCTAGTCGTGGGGACTAGGTGCAGTCATGGAATATTCACAGTTGGTGAACTTGGATCGTGAAACATACTACTTCATTTACTCTATTCCTATTCTTCGGCTAATACTTTTGTCTAGCACTTTATTCTGAAAACTTCAACAACACATTCTTTCATTTTTTGCTACATTTGCTTTATCTCATTGGCTCTCTAGGACGCCTAACTTTTTCTTTTTTTTTTACTAGGGTCAGGCGTGTAATTAAGGTAAATATTTATCCCATTAAGTATTCCACTACCTAACTTCTGAATTTTATTTACATTCTAGTATACATATCTGACTGTACTATTCTAGAGTGCACCATGTAGGTGTCTCACATGGAGATCTATTAACATGTTTGCACTATCCTTCAAAAATATTATCTAATGATAACAATCCATCCACAATTTTGGGTTACTCTAACCACTAATAGATCTTGATATCCCATTCTTCTATTAAGTTATATCTATTAGATCCCATAGGGCATACTTGATATGTGTGTGGTCAATTGTATGTATCTCCATTATTGTAGAAAGTAAATTAAAATGCTTATATTTCTTTGCCTGAACTATAAAAACTGATAATTTTCACTAATTGGGAACCTTGTATCTTTCTTCACATTGCTTATTTTACTTGTTGAAACATGTATCTACCTTCTAATTTTTTGTTGCTTTGTACTGTATGGGTGAATACATATACATGCCTTAGGAATCCTCAAGAAGCTTACAGGTCTTAGTGTACACTTAATTTGCTGAAGAGCTCACATTTACTCATCATAAGCATGACGTGAAATCTAATCCTCTAGCTCAATACTTCCACGGCAACATTCAGTCTCTTACCAACCGTCTTTATAGATGAATGTATTGTTGTATTACGAATAAAATAAAATTTAGAAGTTTGAATTCTTACAATTGAGCTCTACCACATTATCTAGAGCAAGAAGAAAGAGTGACAATCCTATATGCCATGTAGCCTCCTGCTTATTGGCATGGTGCACAATACACCCATAAATAAGACTCTATTAGACATGGCTTGTAGACTTCCTAGGACAGAACTTCTCCACCACTTTTATCACGACCCAAATTATAGAACCGCAATGAGCACCTGGTGCCTTATCCCACAGAGTACCAACATAACGTATTTTTCTGATCACATCATCATGGGTAAATGGGCCGGTATGGATGTCATGATATAACCACAATAAAACATAAGGAAATACTCGACATAGGACGACCGAACATGTAATACAAACTTATAGATGTGGCACATAGGCCTATAAGACCAAAATGATCACTCACACACTACACATGGTCCGATAAGGCCATACAATATTTTATATACATGAAATCTGTCTACAAGCCTCTAAGAGTACATACTTATCATAAATGTTGAGACGCATACCCACCATGCCAATCAATACATGTCCAAATCATACTGATCAAATAGGCAACTCCGGAGATAGCAGAGTGCACCAACAACTTCCATTGAGCTGATAGCCTACTAGAAGAATAGTCAACCTATCTATCGGGACCTGCGGGCATGAAATGTAACATACCAAGGAAAATTTGACGTTAGTACGAATAAAGTACCGAGTATGTTGTCACGCCCTTAACCTGGGCCTGGACGTAACACAATACTCGGTGCCTGACTATATGTTACCAAGCAAACAAACTGGTTGGTAGAATCAATATGTGATGTCATAACATACTAAATATGGAAGATAAACTAACACATACTGATATGCTGAAAGTTTGAATGATAAAAATTAAAGTGCGGAAATACTAATACAATTTTGAAAAATATTTGTACTCAACATAGCTTAATATGAAAAGCATGCGGCTCTTTCTAGCTTTTACTCTAGTCTATGAAGTCTCTAATGACATATTGAAAACACCAACTGTCTCTAAATAATGAAAAACTGTAGAGTAATGATAATGCCCTAAAAGAGCGAGGGATCACAAAATAGCCGGTACGAGAATCCTAACGCTCTGAATCGTCAACCTGTAAATTAGTACCTGCATCATGAGATGTAGGCCCCGGGCAAAAGGGACATCAGCATATTTAAATTGCGCGGATACATAAAGGAACTGAAAGAAAGAATTATAAATACTGAAACTGACACTAAGCTGATAACTGAGAATTGATAATTCATAACTGAAATGATAAACTATTGAAACTGAAACTAAAATGTTAACTGATAACTAATAACTGAACTAATAACTGAAATGAACGAAGGCGGTAAGGATATGAATATTCCTTCTTCTGAATGATGAACAACATGTTTATCTGAATAAGCTACGGCCTCGAGCCCAATATATATATGAACAAGCTACGGTCTCAGGCCCAAGTATACGCATACAAAACTACGACCTCAGGCCCAAACATGCATAAAGCATAAACTATGGCCTCAGGCCCAAACATGCATAAAGCATAAACTACGGCCTCTAGCCTAAATACATGTGTTCAACATTTAGGGCTTTAAATCTAGGAACTGAGAGTCATACTGCAATACATTATAGTGAAATAATGAATCACATTGAGTTACATAATACTGTAATATTGAATAGAAATAGACAGAGACATTATTCTTGAACTGATTGAATACTGAAACTTCAACTATTTATGGCATATTGAGTAATCTATGCTAACATTCGGGGGCATCAAACCCAAGTCTATATTGAATACTCACTAAGCACACAACATTCAAAATTAAAGCCATGAACGAGTTATGAAGCTAGAGAATAGAAGTTCTACAATTATTCAAGGAATTAGGCTAAACTCTGTTTTTGAGACAATTAGTAACAACATAAAAGAAACGTAGTGTAGGAAGAATCATTAACATTACCAAACATAGAGAGTTAGCCTCACATACCTAAATTTTGATCTTTAGTGATGCTACAATCATCCACAATACTAAGAACCTTCAATGGAACATTCAATGGAACCCTTAGTGATGCAACATTCAATGGAACCCAAGATTAGTAACAAATTCCATAACTTAGGCTATTTAGGCATATTATAAAACACCTTGTAGGCATAAATCTCTACATCTCATCACCATATAATCAGTTCATCTAACTACCACCATTTATCAATAATTTATCCCACTATTATGATTATCCAATTTCTCACTTCCAAAATCACATATAAGACCACCCATCCACACCCAACCAATAAAGTTCCATTAAATAAACATTTTTCAATCTCTATAATAGTTGTGTAATCAAATTGGGAACTGATGATTTCCAATCACCATATAAAGAGTTCTAATACTTATTCATACTCATATTCCCTTAATAATTCCATACATGTAAGTCTAAGTGCGTAGGATTACCTTTTTGGAAGAAATCATGCAAAACCCTCCCTTGAAGATCTAAGTATTTTATGTGTACATTTTATCAATACTCGCGCATAAATGATGGAATTCACACCAAGATAATAAGGAATTCTTACCTTGAAGATGGGAGGGGTTGTAGGTTTTGAGAGACTGGAGGAAATCCCATAAATTCGTACAAATGAAGTGGGAAAATAACCCCCAACGGTTTTATATCAAAATAGGGTCGGGTTGAAAAAAATGAAGATTTGCACAGCTGCGGAACATGGGGCAGCGGGTAATGTAAAATATATCTAGAAACGAAATTTAGCAATGCTCTATTAATCTACACAGTTGCTTCGCATGGCGTGACGCATGGGGCAGTGCGGTTGTGTAAAATTCTGGTAGCTTTTGGTAAATTGATCGTAACGTCTGGAAGGAGTGTCCAGATGATGAACGGTCTGAAGAGTTAGAAACTAGAATCAAAAATATATTTCATTAGATAGGTTGTGCATCACATAAAACCTTATATATTTTTAGGTATGCTCGTCCAAAATGTAGTCTTGTGCGTACTCATTTGGAATTTTATTCTATCATGTATTGTGCCAACTTGGCTTAGACTTAGGTCTCTCCTTGGACCCCAAAACACATAAGATATGCCTCTTACACTTATTATCATAACCAATTGATCACAATCAAATTAATACTTATTTAATGCATCCACATCTGATTCAAATTCATGGGGTGTTACATTATCTCCGCCTTGGGATCATTCATCCTTGAATGATTTTCTTGGATTTATCTAAGCCTAACCCTGGACCTTAAATAGGTCTAGTGGTAACATGAACTTTCATTAACACTCGCATACTAAACCGAATGAATACACGATTATTGAACTGATGAGATACTGAACTGAATAAGTACTAGACTGAATGGCTACTAAACGGACTAAACAGTACTAGACTAAATGGCTACTAAACTGACTAAACACTAGGAGACATGGGGATTCTAATATAAAGTCTGTATGAGAAGGTTAAATACCTTCGACATTTCTCCAAAATATCTACAAGCTAACAAAGCATAACACTAGCTCCATAGGGCATAAGAATACGCTTAACGTGATACATATACATGAATACTTATCTGTTATGGATATGTGAATTCCGGGCTAACGTGGATATATGAATATTGAACTGGCATGAATAATCAGTGCTAAATTGACGTAAATATTTGATCACTGAGATCACATCAATATCTAAGTATTAAGCTAACATGAGTATCTAAATACTGGACTGATATGAGTATACAAGTACTGAAATGACTTGAATGTTCTAACATAAGACGTGAAATACTGGTGTAAAACCGTTAATTATGGTGGAAATTCTAATTCATAAGCTACTTACCCAATCCTTTATAGGATCCTATATGGGCCGATGTATCTGGTATTGAGCTTTCCTTTCTTCTCAAATCTTATAACAACTTTCATAAGCGAAACTTTTAGAAACGCCCAATCATTAACTTGAAACTCTAGGTCTCTATGTTGTATGTCTGAATAGGACTTTTTGCGACTCAGAGCTGTCTTCAAATGATCTTGAATCAACTTGACTTTCTCCATTGACCAATTGACCAAATCTGATCCCAGTAACTACGCTTCGCCAACTTCGAACCAACTAATTAGCAATCTACACCTTCGCCCATAAAATCCTGCTTTTAAATGAGTAAGATCATCCTATTATAAGGTCAATATTTACCATCTTCACTGAAGGATGTGTTTGTTCTTAGATAAACATTTGGTATTATGCTACTCGACTTTCACTTGCTGACAATTCAGACACTTGGCCACAAAGTTTGCAACCTTGTTTTTTAAGTCATTCCACCAATAAGTCTCCTTGAGACTGTGATACATGTTTAGGAACCTGGGTTGTAGTATACCTAGAATTATGGACTTTTAACATCTTCCTCCCTCGCTAAGTCCATCTATTTTTAGAACACATAATCTATCATGGTACGTCAAAGTACCATCATCTCCCTCCTTATTCAAAAGCCATCGTGTTATGCATGTGAATCCCCTCTTTTAGCTACAAAAGTAGGGATAATCAAACCTTTCCTCCTTCACTTTAGCTACTAAGAAGGAACAGGTCATGTTCTAGACAATAACTACACCATCTTTTGTCTCCAAAAGTCGAACTCCTACCTTAGTTAAGCAGTGATCTTCTTTCAACATAGTTCTCTTGTCTACCTCATTCATGAGCTATACTTCCCACACTTGATATCTTCTTATGTACTTCCCGAAAACACTTGTGATATTGTTGTGAGCTAAGTCACGTACCACTACTCGAAATATTATTGTATCGTGCAATGGCACTAACCTCGGTATACATAGATGGGCATGATTTTATAGCTTTTATGTGATTACTTTATCATCAATAACTAAGCTCAGTGGTCATGCTACTCACTTTGTGTTTCTTACACATGGTAGACATATTTCTTGTAGTAATTATACAATTTTCCCTCATTACCGAGAAGATTTTCTTTTACATATCCATGCTAACTATGCTTGCTTATCCTTCTATATTTGTTGGGATCCAAATGACCCTCCTTATTTTATATAATTCTTTACACTCTACGTCAATGATGACTCATTCCAACTTACTTCTGAGCTAGAAAAAACTAAATTATTCACATAATGAAAAGATAATGTATTCACACCTATCATACACAATCTTAATAATTTAACTCTGCTTATATTGTCAATATTGGAATAACCACATCTTGATAATTTCTAAAGGTTATTCTTCTATAGCCCGCTCTCTCCCTGTTAGTTGTTTTTTCCATTGCCACGATACTTCGAGTTTAACTTAAACTCTTTGGGTTCTAACATGCATTTTGGTGTTTCAAATTGTTACCCACTCACTTGTGTTAATCTGGCTAAGTAAAATAAATCTTACCTATACTAGCTCTGCCGAAATTGCTAATTCTCTGTATTACGCCAAACTTATTTACTATTCCTTTACTAACCACCTACTAGCATTATGTTTTCTTTCTCTGCGTTGAATAACTAAGGTGAAACATACGGTTATTTCTAACTTACCTCACTATCCAACCATATTCTACTGTCGTACACAATATTTCTTTTGCACTAGGTACATGGATGACACTTAGGGAAATTTCATCTTTATTAAATAAAATTGGAATATCTAACCCCAAAATTTCTATACATTTCAAAATCAGATCAAACTATTAATGCTGGGGGTAAATACTTAGTCACATAACCTAAGGTGAACTATCTTATCCTTTATCTCGCAGTATTACCTTATTCTTATAGTAACTTACTACGGTGATACTTTCTAGTTCTAATACGAATAAATATGAACAAGTTAAAATCATTCCCCAAAACTCAATATCAGTTGTTGTTGATTCTCATTTCATACATCACATTATTCTTACCTATATTTCCCTTAGGTTCTTTTATGTCTAAAACTATAGTTATCAATTTTATGCCTACTGCAGTTGAATTCTTAACTTGTTATGCCTTGGGGTATGACATACAGATACACTTCCATACACATCTGATAAATCACTTCATGCACCATCTTGTGAGTCTTGGGACTTAATCCATAAAACATGCAAAGATTTCGTTATAATCACTCTTACATTTTCTTTTGGCATCCATATACATCACTCTATACTCACAAATCTCTAGAAATTTTGGCATACTGAAAATTGAAGATCTAGTAACTAAATAACAAATAACTGTCATATTGAATAACTACAAAAATTCTAACTGAAAGGCAACTAACTGGTAACTAAGATAAGCTGACAACCATAAAACATGATAACTACTTTTGTACTTTTTATTTGGTTATGCTCTAATCTATACTACTATCCATTGCATCTTACTTTCAACATCCTCTCAAATCTCATTGTTACCAACATGTACTCCATAGATATACCTTAAGGGGAAATTGTCCTTTCTAGAACCTTAGGTTTCTCCTACGCATCGCTTAGGCATCTAATACATTTGGAATTCGATAGGAAGAGAAGGTTAACTATTGCTATAAGCTTCGTGGCATGATCTAGAGTAGAAAGAAGTGAGACAACCCTAAATGTCTTTGTAGTTAACCATTTATATGAGTGGCCGGCACACACATATAAATGAAACTCTAATGGGCACGACTTTATAGACTCCCTAGGACACTTGAACCTAGTGCTCTGATATCAAGCTTTGTTACACCCCGAACCTGGGCATGGACGTAACACGGCACTCGATGCCTGAGTACATAAGACCAAGCGAACCAACTGGCTTACTGAATCAATATATGATATCATGACATACTAAATGCAGAAGATAAACCAGCACATTCTGATATGCTGAAAGTCTCAATGATAAAAATTAAAATGCAGAGATACAAATACCATTTTGAAAAATATTTGTAGCAACATAGCTTAATATGAAAAGCCTGGGACTCTGTCTAGCTGTAACTCTAGTCTATAAAGCCTCTAATGAAGTGCTGAAAAATACTGACTATCTGCAAATACTGGAAGACTATAATGTAATAATAATGCCCCAAAAGAGCTAGGGATCACCAAATAGCTGGTACGAGAATTCTAGCCCTCTGAATCGTCAACCTCAGAATCAGTACATGTATCGTGAGATGTAGGCCCCAGGAAAAAGGAACATCAGTACATTTGAATTTCACTGGTATGTAAAGCAATAGAAAGAAAGAATTATAAATGATGAAACTGAAACTAAGCTGATAACTGAGAATTGATAATTGATAGATGAAATGATAATTATTGAAACTAAAACTGAAATGATAACTGATAACTAATAACTTAATTGATAACTGATAATTGATAACTTAAATAAACAAAGAAAGCAAGGATATGAATTCTCCCTCTTCTGAATGGTGAACACCTGTTTATCTGAATAAGTTATGGCCTTGGGCCCAATATATATGTGGCCAAGATACGGCCTCAGGCCCAAGTATACATATACATAATTACGGACTCAGGCCAAAAAAAGCATAAAGCATAAACTATGCCTCAGGCGCAAACTGCATAAAACATAAACTACGGCCTCATGCCCAAACATACATAAAGCATAAACTACGACCTAAGACCCAAATACATGTGTTTAACATTTAGGGATTTAAAGTCAGGAACTGAGAATCATACTACAATACATGATAGTGAAATACTGAATCTCATTGAGTTACATAATGCTGCAATACTGAATAGGACTAGACTGAGACATGTATGCTTGAAGTGATTATGAACACTTAAATTTCAACTATTTATGGCATACTGAGTATTCTATACTAACACTTTGGGGGATCAAACCCAAGTCTATATTGAATGCGCACTGAGCTCATAATATTCAGAATGAAAGTCATGAACGAGTTATGAAGCTAGGAAGAATCATTACCATTACCAAACATAGAGAGTTCGCCTCACAGGTACATTCAATGGAACCCAATATTAGTAACAAATTCCATAACTTAGGCTATTTAGGCATATTATCAAACACCTTGTAGGCATAAATCTCTACATCTCATCACCATATAATCAGTTCATCTAACTACCACCATTCATTAATAATTTATCACACCATTATGATTAGCCAATTTCTAACTTCCAAAATCACATATAAGACCATCCATCCACACTCAACAAATAAAGTTCCATTAAATAAACATCTCTCAATCTCTATAATAGTTGTGTAATCAAATTAGGAACTTATGGTTTCCAATCATCATACCAAGAGTTCCAATACTTATTCATGCTCATATAACCTTAATAAGTTCATATATGTATGTCTAAGGATATAGGATTACCTTTCTGAAAAAAATCTTGCAAAACCCTCCTTTGAGTTCTTGAAGAAATTCCTTGAAGGCACGCAACATGTCCTCCAATATCAGGATAGTGCGCTCGGACTGTCCGTCCGTCTACGGATGAAATGATGTGCTCATCCGTATATGTATGCCAAACTCCCGATGAAAATTTCTCCAGAACAGGGAAGTAAACACGATACCCCTATCTGAGACAATGGAAATCGGGTCCCCATGCTGCCGTACAATCTCCCAGATTAAAATCTTTGCTATCTTCTCCGCAGAATAGGTAGTACATACTAGAATGAAGTGCGCGGACTTGGTCAGTCTATAAAAATCACCAAATCAAATCAAACTTATTCGAGGTACGAGGAAGACCACTTACGAAATCGATAGTAATATTCTCCCATTTCCACTCCGGAATATCCATCCGCTGGAAGTACACCACCGTGCCTTTAGTGCTCATATTTGACCTGCTGACAGTTGAGACACCGAGCCACATAGTTCACAATATCATTTTCCATCCTCCTCCACCAGTAATGTTGTCTCAAATCCTGGTACATCTTCGCGGCACCCCGATGAATCGAATACCGCGAGTTGTGGGCCTCCTCTAATATCAACTCCTGGATCCCATCCACATTGGGCATGCAAATCCGGCCCTGCATCCACAACACACCACAATCTCCAATGGTCACATCTCTGGCATCATCATGTTGGACCCTGTCCATCAGGACAAGCAAATGCGAGTCATCATACTGGCGCTCTCTAATACGGTCATACAAAAAAGATCGGGAAACCACACAAGACAACACCCGACTGGGCCCGAAAATATCTAACCTCACCAACTGATTGTCCAAATCCTGAACATTAATTGCAAGGGGCCTCTCCCCAACTTGTATATATGCCAAACTATTCATACTAATAGTCTTCTGGCTCAAAGCGCTGGCCACTACATTGGCCTTCCCAGGATGATACAAAATGGTAATATCACAGTCCTTGAGTAACTCAAGTCATCTCCGCTGCCTCAGATTAAGATTCTTCTGCTTAACAAAGTGCTGAAGAATGCGATGATCCGTACACACCTCAGAAGATACGCCATATAGATAGTGCCTCAAAATCTTCAAGGCGTGAACAATAGCAGCCAACTCTAAGTCATGGACATGGTAGTTCTTCTCATGGGGCTTTAACTGACGAGTAGCATAAGCAATAACTCTACCCTCATGCGTCAATACACACCCGACTCTCGAAGCATCACAATACATCGTGTAAGAACTTGAAGCTGATGGCAAAACTAGTACCGGAGCTGTGGTCAAAGCCGACTTGAGCTTCTGGAAGCTCTCCTCGCATTCATCCGACCACACAAATGAAGTATTCTTCTGCGTCAACTTTGTCAAAGGCGAAGCAATAGATGAATATCTCCGAACGAACCTGCGGTAATAACCGTCCAAACCGAGGAAACTCCAAATCTTAGTAGCTGAGGACGGTCTAGGCCAACTCTGCACCACCTCAATTTCTTTGGTTCAACCTGAATACCATCACCAGAAACCACGTGTCCTAGAAAAGCCATAATGCTAAACCATAACTCACACTTGGAGAACTTTGCATAAAGCTTCTCCTCTCTCAATCTCTGCAATACCACCCTCAAGTGTTGCACGTGCTCTGCCTGGCTAAACGAGTACACCAGGATATCATCAAGAAACACAATTACAAAAGAATCTAGATATCGTCGAAACACATTATTCATCAAGTGCATGAACGCGGCCGGGGCATCAGTTAGCCCGAAGGAAATCACTAGAAACTCATAGTTCTCATATCTCATCCTGAAAGCCGTCTTCATAATGTCTGGATCCCTATTCTTCAGCTGGCGATAGCCTGATCGGAGATAAATCTTAGAGAATACCCTTGCTCCCTGAAGCTGATCAAACAAATCCTCAATATGAGGTAGTGGGTACTTGTTATTCACTGTCACCTTGTTCAGCTGCATGTAATCAATGCACATTCTCATGGTGTCATCCTTCTTCTTTACTAATAAGACCGGTGCACCCTAAGGTGACACACTCGGGCAAATGAACCCCTTATCTAGGAGTTCCGGAAGTTGTTCCTTCAATTCCTTTAGCTCCACCGGTGCTATACGGAGGGATAGAGATGGGCTGAGTGCGTGGCATCAGATCAATACCGAAATAAGTATCCCTATCCGCGGCATGCCCGACAAATCTTCTGGAAACGCATCAGGGAAATCCCTTACAATGGGAACCGAATCAAGACTAGGAGCCTCAGCTTCCACATCTCTCACGAAAGCCAAATACGGCAAACAACCCTTTCCAACCATCCGTTGGGATTTTAGGAAGGAAATCACCCTTCCGGGTAGATAATCATTGACCGACGTCAATCCAAGTCTTCTGGGTCAAAGTTTAGTACCAGAAGATGAAATCATTGACGAAATGGAAAAGTTATTTGTGAATATGATTGAAGAATGGCGTGATGGAAAACTTGCATTTCGCAATTGTGATGTGTATTAAAACCGTCGAGCGTGATGACCCAGATTACAAGGAGTATGACGAGATTCTGATGCCATAAAATCTCTCGTAGGAGAACTAACAACTGGAGAGTCAGAAAAAGCCCAACCTTGAAGAAACAGAAGTGGTCAATCTTGGAAGGGGAGAAGACATAAAAGAAAGTAGAATTAACATTCATCTAGAAGTCGAGTTTAGTTGAGCTCCCCCTGCAGTACATATGTGTTTGCATGGTCATATGATGATATGCCGAGATTAAGCACTGATATCGTATTGCATCGACTACCCATCAATCCTACCGCCAGTCAAGCAAAAACTCATGAAATTCAAATCTGATTTAAGTTTTAGGATAAAGAAAGAAGTGACCAAGCAAATAGAGGCGGATGTGGTAAGGGTCACCAACTACCCAAGCTGGTTGGAAAATACCGTCCCAGTACCCAAGAAAGACAGAAAGATCAGAATCTGCATGGATTACCGAAACCTCAACAATGCTAGTCCAAAGGCCAATTTCCCTTTACACTACAACAAAATTGGTCATTAGCGGCAATACATATTTCCTTTAGTGGCAATAAATATTGTTGTTGAGACATTTACCGGCAATTCTTTATTTGCCACTGTACGCAACGTCGTTAAAGGCTTTAACGGATTTCTACCAAATGCTAGTAATGACATTAATTATTGCCGCTAAAGTTCAGTATTACAAGCAGCATTTATTTACCGTCAATTTCAATGGACACTAAAATTTCTTTAGAAATGCGCTAACTTATGTATTCTGCTATTGCTAGCAAAAATCTATTATTTGCTTGTCAAGGGGACATCTTTTAACGACAAACGAAATAGCTACTAAACTATTGTTTCATTCGCCTTTATTTATCGTTAAATGTAAATATATAAAAATTTATATATTTATCTTTAAACTATTGGTGTAGCCAAAAACCTTTAAATGTAAATATAGAAAAGTGTATAATAAAACATGCACAATTCTAAAATTCATAATATATTTCATTAAATTCATATAAAAAAACTTCCAATCCATAGTTTCAAGTGCCAACAACATGAACGAACAAATAGATCATTTTAATCAAATGTCATTTCAAGCCCAATAAATATCTCTTGATCATATTGAAAGTTTTTCACATGAAATTTCAGTTTGAAGAATCATCTGCGCACCAAAATAATTGGCAAATTGCACCAGGTCAAGTTGCAACAAAAACCTCATCCAAATTACAGCTCAAATCTTCATCAAAATATTGTAGCTTTCAACCAACCTTTGAAATGTGTCACGACCCTAACCCCGAACTCGGCTGTAATGGCGTCTCTCGTGAAGACAAGGCTAATCAGTCCAATACAGTACATCTCTTTAGGCAGCTAATTAACATAAGACAGTTTAAAATATGATTTCACAGAATTAAAGATAACAATAGTGGAAAAACCATCCCAATACAGCGCTAATCGGGGTGTCACAAGTCACCCGCGTCTGAGATACTAAGTCCTACAAAGTAACTACAGAGTCTCAAATACTGAAATAGAAAGTAAAAGACATAGATAGAGAGGACCTCCAGACTGCGAACGCCATCAACTACCTAAAGACTCCTTGAAGATTTGCCTGAAGCTGGAATGAGACAGCCCTCCGGAGCGGGACCTGCTACTTCTGAATCTGCACACACGGTGCTTAGAGTAATGTGAGTACTCCGACTTAGTGAGTAATCAATATAAATAATGGATGAAAGTAAGAAAATACGAATAACACAAGGCATTCTATACCGAAGCAGTAAAATTACTTAAAAATAGTAAATCAGTGAAGAATTAAGTAAAATTCCTTTTTCAACAAGTAAAACTGGTAATTGACAGATAAATAGCAAATAGAAGTTCGCCCCCCGGGCACAGTTCAATAATTCGCCCCTCCAGCACAGTATCAATAAATCCGCCCCTCGGGCATCAACTCAGAACAGTACCAGTCCCTCGGGATCAATCTCACATCACAATGGGTACCCCCACTCACTGGGGTGTGCAGACTCTAGGAGGGGGTCCCTTATGGCCCAAGCGCAATATCAAGCCATCTCGTGGCATCAAATCTAGTCTATCGGCCTCATATCAATCAAGCCACCTCGTGGCGTATATATGTATCTCAGGCCCTCGGCCTCATATCAGTAACAACGTATCCTCATAATTAGGCCCTCGGCCTCACTCAGTCCAAAAATCTTCACAAGCCCCTTAGGCAATAGTAAAACAGTATGTCTCACCACAAAACATCATTTAAAATACTATTTAAGTCTCAAAACAGAGTAAAATAGATGAGTAGTTAAACAGTGGAAAAATAACAAAATTGAGTTCAAGTAATAAATCAAACAGTGAGGAAATGGTAATAAAAATCCCGAAAGGTTCAAATCGTTGGCACGAAGCACAAATATGGCATTCAACCCAAATTACAATGATAACAAATAAGTTTCAATTAAATACACGATAAAATCATCAATCGGGGCGGATCAAGTCACAGTACCCAATAGTGCACGACCCCACGCTCGTCATCAAGCGTGTCTCTCGCTTCAATATAGCACTACGATGTGGAATCTGGGGTTTCAAACTACCAGGACATCATTTACAATCATTACTCACTTCGAAGGTCCAAAATCCTTACCTTATCGGAGTTCTCTTGAAATCTCCCTTCAAAATCGCCCAAAAGCTCTCAATCTTAAGTTAAGATGGTTAAATCCTTCAAAAATCGCAAAGAAAGAACATATATACATTCTATCCAGACAGAACCGTATCCGCAGTCCAAAACACCCTTCTGCGGTACCGCTTCTGTGGTCATTTCTCCACATTTGAGGAATTCACTTAGCGGACCAACGCCGCATCTGCGGACCTCTCAACGCATATACGGCTCCGCAAGTGCGGTCCCTCTTCTGCATCTGCGATTCCTGACTTCTCTCGTCAAATCCGCATCTACGGCCAGTCTTTCGCATATGCGACGCCGCTCCAGCGGTCCCCAAACCGCAGGTGCAAAAACACCAGAAGCAGAAAAATCTGATGCTGCAATCACACTTTTATTTCTCTATCAACCATCCAAAATCACCCCGAGTCCCCCGGTACCTTAATCAAAAGCACCAACATGACCCAATACCTTATTCAAACTTGTTCCGATTATCAAAATACCTCAAACAACATCAAAATACCCAAAACTCATCTAATTCAAGCCTAAGTTTCTAAAATATTCCGAAGTACGCTTTTGATCGAAAACCCAACCAAACCACGTCTGAATGACACGGCAATGCTACTGCAACTCTCGACATTCCATTCTGACCCTTATATAAAAAGCTCACCTATCAACCGAAAATTACAAAAATCTCAACTTCGCCAATTCAAGCCTAGTTCTACTTCGGACCGCCAAAACCCATTCCGATCACGCTCTTAAGTTGTAAATCACCTCCCGAGGCTAACCTAACCATCGAAACTAAAATCTGACCTCTAACACATAAGTCAACATCCCATTGACTTTTTCAACTTAAACCTTCTTAAAAGAAACTAAGTGTCTCAAACTTCACCAAATCCTCCCCAAATGCAAACTAATCAACTTGATCACATAAAACACAGATAACGAATCATAAAGAAGCAAAAATGAGGGAAACAGAGTGGTATCTCATGAGACTACTGGTCGGATCGTCACAAAGAGTCTGACCAAAATAAAGTTATGCGTCAAGCAACCGAAAAGAGCTTAAGAGAATGAACACAATCAATTTCATCACAAAACTCTAGTTATCCGCACAACACCAACCATGTTTGACTAAAACACTCCATAAGTAGCCATCAATCAAAGAAAGCTACGTCCTTGGATATTGTTAAAGGAACATATGTACTTAATTCTTCTTTGTAAAAGAAGGAAAGATCAGATGAACCTTGTGGTCTACAAGTATTTCCTCAGATAATAAAAACAAAATTATTCTGAGTAACTCAAATAATACTACGCAAGCCAAGTAATAAACAAAGATAATCAATTGCTCATATGCATAGAGTACATCAAAAAATAATTTTTTAAATTTTTGCAGTAGCTTCGTTGGGTCATTTGATATGTGTGTGCAAATTTTCAGGTCTTTCGGACGTGGTTTGGTTGGGTTTTTATCAAAAGTAGAATTTGGGAGATTTTAGAAAGTTTGGTTTGAATCCGATGTGTTTTGGGTGATTTGATATTTTTTGAGGTTTTTTGATGATTGTAGCAAGTTTGAATAAGGTATTAGGATATGTTTGTACTTTTGGTTTAGGTCTCGGGGGAGCCTCGGGGTTATTGCAAATGGTTGACGAAAAAGTTGGATTTTTGTTGCAGCTGCTGAATTTGCTACTTCTAGTATTTTCGCACCTGCGGATTGGGGACCGCATGTGCGGTGCCACATATGCGGAGATTTGGTCCTTGAAGCAGAAGAGGCTTGAGGAGAAGGAACAACAGAAGTGGATAATAGGATAGCATCCGCAGAGTAGCAGACGCGGAGGACTGATAGCAGACGCAGTTTGTGGCTAGTAAGTAATTTCTACAGAAGCGGAGGAATGACCACAAATGCGGTACCAGAGAAGCGGTTAAAGGGTCGCAGATACGAAAATGTCTCGTCCAAAGTTATAAATTGTTTTTTTCGCGAATTTGAGTTATTTCACCATTTTTGACTTCGTCTTGGGAGTTTTTTGGGTGATTTGAAAGATGGATATCAAGGAAACTTCATTGAGGTAAGTGATTTGGACTAAAAATTCATTCTTATGCTATTATTCCATGGATTAGAGCTAGAAATTAAGGAAATCAAGGGTGAAATTTGGGGAAAAGTAGTGCTTAGAATTGGAGACGTATGATTCAGGATTTGATGGACCATTCGGGGTCGGATTTCCAAAATTTTGATATCTATGAACTCGTAGCTTCGTTGGATCATTTGATATGTGTGTGCAAATTTTCAGGTCTTTTGGACGTGGTTTAGTTGGGTTTTTGATCAAAAGTAGAATTTGGGAGATATTAGAAATTTTGGTTTGAATCCGACGTGTTTTGGGTGATTTGATATTGCTTGAGGTGTTTTAATGATTGTAGAAAGTTTGAATAAGGTATTAGGATATGTTTGTGCTTTTGGTTGAGGTCTCGGGGGCCTCGGGGTTATTTCAGATGGTTGACGAAAATGTTGGATTTTTATTGCAGCTGCTAAATTTGCTACTTCTAGTACTTTTGCACCTACGGATTTGGGACCGCATGTGCGGTGCCACATAAGCGGAGATTTGGTCCTAGAAACGGAAGAGGCTTGAGGAGAAGGAACAACAGAAGTGGATAATAGGATCGCATCCGCAGAGTAGTAGACGCGGAGGGTTGATCCCAGATGCAGTTTGCGACTGGCAAGTAATTTCTGCAGAAGCGGAGGAATGACCACAAATGTGGTACCACAGAAGATGTTAAAGGGTCGCAGATACGAAAAATGTCTGGGCAAAAGTAATAAATTGTTCCTTTCGCGAATTTGAGTTATTTCACCATTTTTTTACTTTGGCTTGGGAGCTTTTTGGGTGATTTGAAAGAGGGATATCAAGGAAACTTCATTGAGGTAAGTGATTTGGAATTAAAATTCATTCCTATGCTATTATTTCATGGATTAGAGCTAGAAATTAAGTAAATCAAGGGTGCAATTTGGGGAAAAGTAGGGCTTAGAATTGGAGACGTATGATTGAGGATTTGATGGACCATTCGAGGTCAGATTTCCAAACTTTTGATATGTATGAACTCCTGGGGAGATATGGAATCTATTAGTGTAAAAATTATTGAATTCCGAGACGTGTGTCTGGGGGTAGGGTTTCGCAAATTTCGGGATTTGTGCCCTTTATTTATTGTTATCGCTTGGGCTTTGTTCCCTTAGTATATTTTGACATCCTCATTCTAATTTTTGAAATATTCAACACGCGTGGAGGGCGATTCGATCGGCAATGGCATCACGAGTTTGAGATTTAGCCAGTTCGAGGTGACTAATGAGTGTAAATGATATTCTTAGGGTTAGAAACCCCAAATTTCACATCATAGGGCCTTCCCAAAGTTGATCCAGATTAATTCAAAAATTATTCCCATCCTCAGATTCTCAGATGGGATCAATGGTTCTCTCTATACAAACTTCAAGTCAAGCACCTAAAAGGAAAGGATAATATTCTCGCAGATTTTCTGTCTCGACCAGATGACTTCTTAAAGAGATTTTCACCCGCAAAAATAAAGATAAAGAAGGATCTAATCAACCATATCGTCATGTTTTCAAATGTACCAGGGTCAAGTTCACTAAAGCCAACTAATCATCCACCGGAGTTGTTCAATCTCATGGTTCACTTTGATCCGTCAATTATTATGGAAAGAAGAACTTATTACGATCTCCAAGTTTTCTAGCAATATGGAGGATTTATTCTCAAGCCTTATGGGGTCAATCTAGAAAATCCGTTCTGCTACATATTCATCGCTCAAGCCAAGGATTTTCCACTAGAATTGTTATGTTTTTTCTGGTACATATGCCATCAAAATTATATTTTCATGGAATTCAAATGCAACGTCTTCAAGGACTTTGATATAATTGCAGCATCTCTTAAACTATTTTTATTATGGTTCAAGTCTAGGAGATATTGGATGAAATGCTTCAACGATTCCTACAAAGCAAAGGTATTCATGTTCGATAGGCCAGTAAAGATCATCAATAGAAAAGTCCAGGCACAAGCAGAGGTATCATTCTGGTGGAAATTTCCCGTGTCCATTTTATAAATGGAGCAAGAATATAGCGAGGCACAAAGAATCCTTTTTCACCAAAATAGGTGCATCCCGAAAGAGATATGGCCAAAGGATTGGGCAAGATGCAACTATACCAACTCTCATCCTCACTGGGAAAGAGTCTGGAAAGCAGCAAAAGAATATCAAACTCCATACGAAGTCATCCGAGAAAAGATCACTCATGACATTTCGAGATTAAAGTTGCGGATTACATCTCTCAATCAAAAGGAGAAAGATCACAGTGGAGAAGGACCATCCAATTCAACGCATTACTACACAAGGTCTTTGAAAAGATGCATAGAAGACAACCCTAGAATTAATTATCTATGTCCCTGATAATCCCACCATAATCCTACACTACCTACCAAAAACCCTCAAAAATATCCTACCCATGCAAAGACAAATTCCCACATCTTTCCATACCATCTGGGCCCCACTTTCACTTATTTTCACATGCCTCCACATGCTTCGTTACATGCAACACAAAATTTTCACATGACGTCACATGGTACCTCATGCTTCCACATGCTACACCATGTATATTTCACCCCTTTCACATGTTTTCAGGTATTTTTAGTTGGTTAGCCTAAAGTCCTTCACATGCCAAGAAGGACCCACATGTAGATAAGTTTGTCATGTAAGATAGGTTGATTTTATTTTGAAAGTTTGTATTGTAATAACCTCCTAGCCCTATATGAAGGAGGCCTTGTAGTAATGGGAGGATCATCTTGTAACCTTTGTAAATCTTTTGTGATATATGACATATGCATGCTTTCTAAATTTTCCTCTTGTTCTATCTTTCGAATGGATGGAAAGGTCGTTCCATGTATGAAATAGAGTAAGAATACTCTTTTAAAGTTAGCTTATTCTAGTGCGAAAGATTTCTGAGTTATAAACAAATAACGTTGGTTATAGTACAAAAGTTTTTTGAGTTGTGTAGCTTGGCAGCCGTCCCTTATGGCTTGTTGAAGCAAGCCCCTTTGTAGGAAAACTTTTGTGACTATAAACAAATTAGTCGTTTTGTGTATCTTGGCAAGCTGTCTCTTATGGGTTGTTGAGGTCATCCCCTTTATAGGGAAACGTTCGTATCTATGATATAGTTTGCTTTCTTGGAGTCTCTTACTCTGTTCTTTATACTGTGGTATCAGAGCCAGCCCATCCTTTTGGAGGGAGGAACAGTTTGCTAAATATGTCTAAGTCATTTTTATCATCCTCTTCCCTAGAAAAAATAAATATATCTCCTACTCTATATAAAACTCTGTCAAAGAAATATGATTACCTTTATGAAGTAGATATCCTATCCGATGAATAAAAAGTATCCTCCACTTAACTACCCATCATAAATCCCTACTCAACTTTCGCCAAAAAATCCTTTGCGCCTTGGACCCAAGTCTATCCCTTAGTCCAACACAGATCAAAAGGAGTCCAAGAATATGTTGCTTCCTCAAAACTTGACCAGCATCCTATTTTTGCCACTCGAGAGGAACAATTTATCACTCTTCAAATCCCGAATGAGTTTCCCAAACCATAGAGAGATCATGGTTTTACCCATATCCATTTTGTTGCTATCCGAATCGCATTAACTTATCATGGAAGAAAATGTCAACCTGTTGTATCTTGACTTTCTCTTATAGATACAAGATACTTGGAGTACCATCCAGCAGATCTGGGTACTGCAGAAGTTACCCTAAATGTTGGAACTATCTTCATAACTCTCTTTCCAAATTTCAATAGGTACCTTTATGACCCATACCTAACCGAAGCCTTAAAAATTCAATTCCAAATCCAGGGAGCCCCACAAGCTAAAGATTCCATCCAAGCTACCCTTTACCACCAAATGGCATGGCGAGTGGAAAATCATACCATGGATCTTTGCCTTCCCGGAGGAGAAAATGTTTTACTCTTAAATATTGATGCTACCAAAGGAAACACCATGTTCACCCAAATACCCAGACAAATTCCTAGAGATGAACTTGTCAAAATTCTTCCTGATTCCTAGATCACAAATTATGAAAGTGCAAGAGAATCGGAGGAATCTCTGCAATCTGGTGAATCACCTTTTACCAAAAGAAATGACAAAACCGTTTGCATAAGCTTTGTCCATTCCCATCTCAAAAAACCAAATAAAACCATCTTATCTTGCCAAATGATTCAACCCAAAGATACAACAGATACATACCTTGAACCGGATGGAGTGATCTTTTGGAATATACAAAGTATCATGGAAGAACATGACTGGTATCAAAATTTTAACAAAGAAGGAAAAAGGACTTGGTGGTTCAAATGCCCCTTTACGAGACACTGCCCATGGGATCTTGATTTTGACTGTAGAAGACAATTGGAGAATATGATGCAAGGTTTGGCCTTAACAAAAGCAAACCAAAATCCAAGAAAAAGGGAAAACCCACTGAAAAACAATTTCAAGCCAAATATGACAATAAGGATCCTTTAATTGGCTCATTAATTAGTCCTGATAAATATGAATTTCTTGTCAGTTACAAACCCGAGGAATGGCCAAAATTACAAGAAAATTTCACTCCAAGCAGGGAGGACAGTGAAACCATACCCAAATCACCATCAACCCATACCCCAGAATCCAAAAGGCCACCCGAACCTAAAACTTCACCAACTCAAAAAACCACAAATCCCACACAACCACAGATATTCATGCTAAGTCCTTCAAGCTCCAGTCATACCCTAGATTTTCCTTCACTTCAACCTTTTGAAAAAAAGGGTATAAGCCATGCTCCGAAAATTCCCAAGAAAAATATAGTGCTACCTACTGGAGAAAAACCCCCCAACAAGTGACATCGAAACAAGAATAAACTGGAAATCACAAAACTTCATCTGCCAAAACAAGGTACTAAACAACATTGGCAATACAAAAAATGTGGCCCATACACAAAACAAAATGATGAGCAAGGTGGAAACAATTGAGAAAAATATGGAGCAAACATCATCTCGCCATGCCGGACTAATCAAAGCCTTGGAACTAAGATTGGTAAATTTACAATATGAGATTAGTCTGGCAGGAACTTCACCTTTCCAATTATTCCAACAACAACAAAAGAAGATGATTTCCATCAAAGAACAAATTCAACTTCTAAGAAATGACAACTTTGAGCCGCAAAAAACCCAGTCTACTCCTCAAAACCTACCTTCTTCCCCATGTCTCCACAAGCATATTCCCCACCTAAATTAGACTATACATTTTCTACTTTTCCATCTACCTAACAAAATCCGATCTTTTTCATCCAACCCTTAAAAGAAGAACATTATTTTGATATCACAAAAATAGTTTGGGAAAGGAAGGATGCCCTTGCAGCACAAAAATAAACCAAGAAAAGATGAGACCAAGGAGAAAGTTCAAAAGGGTCCAACCCTGAAAATCTAATAATTTCTTACAAGACAGTTACAGAACACTATGTCTCCCAGCCAAGATGAATACCAGAAGAAGATACTTCATGGTCGGAATCTCTGAATTCATCAGACGATAAATCAATGGAAGATAGCTCTCAGTCTAGCAATGAATCCATGACGAACTCTTCCGAAAAAGACAATCCCCAATATCTGTAAACCAGCCAAGAGACACAGAAGTATCTGAAGTAGATAAGGAACAAGAAGGCATGATGGATGAGCCAATCCCAGAAAGAAGATATGATCTCATGGCGTCAAAACCAGTTGGAAATGGTTTCCACACTTTCACCTTAGATGACATAAAAGTTTCAAAATGGCCTCAAAGGATCCAAGACTTCTATACTTGGATGGTAACCAAAAATCTGGTGGAAAGAGAAAAGTATATCATCCTGTTAGAACTCACTTCACGGTTCTCACTTGGAATTCAAGACAAAAATACTTTTCTTACTTCCCATGATTTTTACTTCAACATCAGAATCCTACATGAAGTTTTCTGCGGAGATACTGGCCAAAGATAGGAGAAAATGAGAAGACAACTCTTTGAAATAAAGTGTGTGACATTCAACAGAAATGACATTGACAGACATTTTCAAAAAATGGCGAAGATATAGTTCAAAATCGGCAGAGACATAAATCTGAAGCAAGCCTTTGTCTCTTCCCTTCCAAAGTTGTTGGCAAGCCGAACCATGACCATCATTGAAGAAAAGTTTCAGTCCATCACAATCCCACAAATTAGTTACATCAGGCAAGCTATTTTCATTGCATTGGATGATATTTGTACAAAGTGCTCAGCCCTAAAGCAAATTATCCAGCATAATCCAGTGCTATACAAAGCATGCTGCAAATCTGATCTAATCACCGGATCAGGATGTTGTTGCCACATATCCAGGCGAAGGAGAGAATTCAGGAGGTTCATATGGCCAAGAATTCCAGTCGGAAAATCAAGGTCCAAGAGACGCATAAAATATTTCAGGCGTAGAAGGCCAGGAAATTTTCACAAGCAGAACAGATGCCTTTATTTCCATAAGATTGGACACTTCGCAAAAAATTGTCCACAATTAAGAAGACCTGTCAAGCTTGAGCAAATCGAAGATTACACTGGCATACATCTTGGAAAGGAGGAGGAACTTGAATCCATATTCTCTGTAGATGATGAACCTAATGAAGAAACTATATTCTCTCTTGATATCTATGAAGACCAAGGCAATGAGCAATACAAAATTTCAGAACTAGTGATCGAAGCCCGAGAGGAGATCAATGCTCTCACAGTCGTTCCCCAAATAGAACTCAAGGTCAATTCAGCCAAATGGGATAAACCTACTCGAGTTTTTCCTTTCATCGATACTAGAGCTACTTGTTCACTCATAAATCCTTATGTTCTCCCCGAAGATCAATCAGTGCCGCATTTTAAGGATTTCAACACTGCATCAAATGCAATCTTGACCACAACTGTCGTTACAAAGCACCCGATCACAATTGAGTTCTTTCCAGGATTGAAGTACAGAACCAAGCTGCTAGGATCTGATGTACCAGGAAAGGAATTTATTATTGGGTTCATAATTTACAGACAAATTAGAGATCAACTCCATATCAAGGCTAACGGGATAGCTTTTAAAAAGTAGTTCAAACCTTATTCTGAGATTCCAAAGCTATTCTAAATGATCAACGATGAACAAATGAAAGAGATTGAGCAAATTCTCATTAAACATTCATGTGCTGAATCCTACAAGGATTTTATGAATAAAGGGAAACACCAGTTATGTAAAAACAAAGAGTTTTTTATCAAGCTCCCTTTCAAAAGGAATGAAAATATCAATCCAACAAAAGCCAGCCATTTAGGGATGAATCCAGACCATCTTCATCTTGCAAAGAAAGAATGTGAAGAACTTTTGGAATTTGATCTGATAGAGCCATTAGACTCACAATGGGCATGTGAAGCATTTTATGTCAACAAAAGAGTTTAACAGATAAGAAGAAAACTCAGGTTAGTCATCAATTACCAGCCACTTAACCATTTCCTCCAAGATGATAAGTTCTCTATCCCAAATAAACTTACCCTTTTCTCCAACTTAGCCAAGGCCAAATATTTTTCCAAGTTTGATTTAAAGTCTTGATATTGGAAATTGGGAATCCACCCTGAAGATAGACACAATACCAGATTTTGCATCCCCGACCATCACTTCCAATGGAAAGTCATGCCCTTCTGGTTGAAGACTGCACCCTCTTTATTCCAAAAAGCCATGTTAAAAATCTTCCAACCCATCCTCCATACCTACTTAGTTTACATTGATGACATCCTGCTATTTAGTAATACATTAGAGGAACATGTCAACTTGTTTCGTCAATACGAGGCATTAGTAACATAGTACGGAATCATGCTTTCTTGAAAAAAGATGGTTCTTGCTCAAAAGGAGATTGATTTTCTCGGAATGCATTTTGCCCAAGGAGAATACAGTCTAGGACCACATATATGTCAGGAATTGCTCAAATTTACGGATACCAATCTCACAATAAAGCAGATCCAACAGTTCTTGGGTGTAATAAATTATGTAAGAGATTTCATTCCAAATATCTCTACATATATTTCACTGCTCACAGAAATGCTCAAGAAAAATGCTCCGTCATGAGGAGAGAAACAAGATGAAGCAGTCAGAAAAATAAAGGAGATATCTAAAAATGTCAAGTCTCTCTACATACCGTTAGATGGAAAAAAGATATTACAAACTGATGCCAGTCATGAATATCGGAGTGTTGTTTTATTTGAACAAAAAGATGGCCAGAGAAAAATATGTGGATACGCCAGTGGAAAGTTCAAATATGTCGAGCAACATTATCACTCCACTTTCAAGAAAATTCTTGCAGCAAAGAATTGAATCAAGAAATTCTATTTCTTCCTTATCCATACATAATTTCTATTAGAGGTGGATATGAAGGCCTTCCCAAAGATGATCTAGAAAAATTCGAAAATTATTCCTAATCCTCAGATTCTCAGATGGGCTCAATTGTTCTCTCTATACTAATTTCAAGTCAAGCACCGGAAAGGAAAGGATAATATTCTCGCAGATTTTATGTCTCGACCAGAAGATTTCTCAAAGAGATTTTCACCCGCAAAAATGAAGACAAAATAGAAGCTAATCAGCCACATCTTCATGTTTTCAAATGCATCAGGAACAAGTTCACTAAAGCTAACTGATCATCCACCGGAGTTGTTAAATCCCATGGATCCCTTTGATCCATCAATTATTATGGAAAGAAGAACTTATTATGAGCTCCAAGTTTTCCGGCAACATGGAGGGTCTATTCTCAAGCTTTAGGGTGTCAATCCAGAATATCCATTCTGCCACTTATTCATCGCTCAAACCAAGGATTTTCCACAAGAATTATTATGATTTTTCTGGTACCTATGCCATCAGTACTATATTTTCATGGAATTCAAATACTTTTTCAAAAATTTTGATAACATTGCACCAGCTCTTAAAGTATTTTTATTATGGTTCAAGTATAGAAGATATTGGATGAAATGCTTCAGCCATTCCTACACAGCAAAGGTATTCATGTTCTATAGGCCAGTAAAAAACATCAATGGAAAAGTCCAGGCACAAGAAGAGGCATCATTTTGGTGGAAATTTCCCATGTCCATTTTATCAATGGAGGAAGAATATAGCGAGGCACAAGGAATCCCTTTTTCAACGAAATAGGTGCATCCCGAAAGAGATATGGCCAAAAGATTGAGTAAGCTGGAATTACACCAACACTCATCCTCACTGGGAAAGTGTCCGGGAAGCGGCAAAAGAATATAAAACTCCATACGAAGTCATCCGAGAAAAGATCACTCATGACATTTCCATATTAAAGTTGCGAATTACATCTCTTAATTCAAAGGAGAAATAACACAGCGGAGAAGGACCATCCAGTTCAAGGCATTACTACACAAAATCTTTGAAAAGATGCCTAGAAGACAACCCTAGAATCAATTATCTAAATCCCTGATAATTCCACCATAATCCTACATTACCTACCAAAAAACCCTAAGAAATATACTACCCATGCCAAGATAAATTCCTTCATTATTCCATGCCATCTGGGCCCCACTTTTACATGTTTTCACATATTTTCACATGCCTCCATATGCTTCGTCACATGCAACACAATATTTTCACATGGCGTCACATGCTACCTCGTGCTTCCACATGGTACACCATGTATATTTCACCCCTTTCACATGTTTTCATGTGTTTTTAGTTGGTTTGCCTAAAGTCCTTCACATCCCAAGAAGGACCCACATGTAGATAAGTTTTTCATGTAAGATAAGTTTATTTTATTTTAAAAGTTTGTCTTGTAATAACCTCCTAGCCCTATATAAAGGAGTCTTGTAATAATTGTAGGATCATCTTGTAACCTTTGTAAATGTTTTGTGATATATTACATATGATTGCTTTCTAAATTTCCCTCTTGTTCTTTCTTTCGAATGGATGGAAAGACAGGTCCATGTATGAAAATAGAAAAAGAATATTCTTTTTAAGTTAGCTTATTGTAGTGCAAAGTTTTCTGAGTTATAAAAAGATAACGTTGGCTATAGTACATAAGTTTTCTGAGTTGTGTAGTTTGGCAAGCCGTCCTTTATGGGTTCTTGAAGCCAACCCCTTTGTAGGAAAAATTTTGCGACTATAAACAAATTAAGTGTTTTTTAAGCTTGGCAATCCGTCCATTAGGGTTGTTGAAGCCAGCCCCCTTGTAGGGAAAATGTAGTTTACTTTCTTGGAGTCTCTTACTCTATTCTTTATACTGTGGTATCAGAGACAGCCAGTCCTTTCGGAGGGAGGAACAGTTTGCTGAATATGTCTGAGTCATGTTCATCATCCTCTTCCCTAGCAAAAATGAATGTCTCCTACTCTATATAAAACTTTGTAGATGAAATATGATTACCTTTATGAAGTAGATATCCTACCCGATGACGAGAGTGGGGTTGTGCACTATTGGGAATTATGACTTGGTCCATCCCGATTAATGATATTACCACGTATTTGACTAAATCTCTTTGCTATCAAGATATTTTCGTTGAATGCCATATTTGGGCTTGTGATAATTTTTGATTGAGTAATGTCGAGGGCCTTTGATATGAGGAAACACTAATACTGACTTGAAGCCGAGTGCCTGAGATATGTGCGCCACGAGGTGGCTTGATTGATACGAGGCCAAGGGCCTAGTTTTGATGCCACTAGATAGCTTGTTATTGCGCTTGGGCCGTAAAGTCCCCTCCAGGAGTTTGCACACCCCCAGTGAGCACGGATACCCATTTGTAATGTGAGATTGAGCCTAAGGGGCTGGTACTATTTTGAGATATGGCCCGAGGGGTGGAGTTATTGATAATATGCCCGAGGGGAGAACTTTTATTTGCTTACTTTACCTTCATTACTTATCAATTACTTATTTACTTGTTGAAAGACGTTCTACTTGGCTTTTCAATGGTTTACTACTTTTAACTGATTTTTGTTGCTTCATTATAGAATGTCGTGTGCCTTACGTGTTTTCTTACTTTCAGTCAATTTACATTTGTTTAGCACTGAGTTGGAGTAATTACTTTACTCCCTGCACCCTGTGTGCAAATTCAGCATAGCTGGTCTCGCTCCCGAGTGCTGATTCATTCCAGCTTCAGGCGGATCTTCGCGGAGTACTTAGGTAGTTGTTGGCGTTCCTAACCTAGAGCTCATTTCTATCTATTTCTTTCATGTTCTTAGTTCTGTATTTGAAACTCTGTGGTTACATTGGAGGATTTGGTATTGTTAGATGCTTGTGACTTGTGACACCCCGGTTAGGGCTGTATCGGGCTATATTTCCGCTACTTATTATCATTATATCATGTTTTAGACTGTTATTATAATGTTTAACTATTTTAATAAGTTAATTGGGTTTAGTTGGTTGTCCTTATCTTCACGAGAGGCGCCATCACGACCGCGTTCGGGGATAGGGTCGTGACACATATCAAAAACCTAGGTTACATAGGTCTCACGAGTCATGAGAAAGTTTAGTAGAGTCTTGCGGATGGGTTCGGAGATGTCTGTATTTATCCTCGAGAGGCTGGAGAACCTTTAGGAAAAACTTCATATTACTGAAATTCTTGTCGTGCAAATTTGTTTATCCGAGTACTAAACTTATGTTATTCTATTCTTTATTCTATTCTCTCACAGATGGTGAGGACACGAGCTACCAAGCAGGGTGGACGACCACCAGTGCCACCAGCTGTGGCCACCAGAGGCTGTGGATGTGGTCGTGGTCATGTTAGAGGCATAGCAACGAGGGCAGCACCTGCGGATCTACTAGCTACCCCAGCTCACGATCATGCTCCAGTTATGGATGATCCAGCAGCACCAATTCAGGAATCATCTTGCCCATCATAATTTCAAGTCTTGAGGAGGCCTTGGCATAGATCATATCAGTTTGTACCGGCCTGGCTCATGCGGTTTCAGCCACTACAGCCGCAGCTACTTCTGTCGGGGGGACACAATAAGACTCCCACCGCTCGCACACCTGATTAGGTCGTACAGGAACTTTAGATGTCGGGGGAGCATCCAGCCCAGCCGCTTGCAGCTGCTCAGGACTCTATGATTCCTGTTATGCCGGAGGATGAGCAGCGGAGGTTGGAGAGATTTGGTAAATTGCAGCTTCCAATCTTCATTGGCACAGAGGGCGAGGATGCCCAGGGGTTTTTGGATAAGTTTCAGAGGATGCTTCATACCATATGTATTCTGGAGATCAGCGAGGTCGCTTTACCACCTATCAGTTTTCAGGAGCTGCTTTCACTTGGTGGGAGAATTTTGAGAGGTTTAGGCCTGTTGGTGAAGCACCCATTTCCTGGCAGCGGTTCTTAGCTCTCTTCCTAGAGAAGAATGTGTCGCAGTCCCGCTGAAAGGAGCTTCATAGGCAGTTTGAGTGGCTGCGTTAGGGGGAGATGACCGTGTCAAAGTATGAGTTGAGATTTTCTGAGTTGGCTCATGCCATCTGGTTGGTTTCGATAGATCGAGAGAAGATCGGGAGATTTGTTGATGCTCTTACTTATTAGTTCTGCATTCTTAATGACTAGGGATAGGGTATCTGGAGCTCTGTTCGAGAAGGTGGTTGATATCACCGGTGAGATTGAGTTGGTTCACCGTCAGGAGCGAAAGAAGAGAAAAGCTAAGAGGCCTCGAGGATCGAGCAACTATAGTGGTACTCCTTCGAGAGGCCAGTTTTGCATGGTTGAGGTTGTCCATTCAGGCCTGCTCACCCAGCTCGCCTATTTTATCATGGAGCATTTTCGGGTCATGGTTATCATGGATATCAGCGGGGCCAGTCATCACTTAGCGCCCTCCAAGCTCATAGTTCATCTCGTGCTCCATCTGCTCAAGGCTCTTCTATGCCGAGTGCATCTGCTAGTCACTCCGTTATGATGGGTTCCCTTCAGTCCCCTTCTCCAGCACCTGGGAGTTGTTATGAGTGTGGTAAGATGGGCCACATGTTGAGGCAGTGTCCTCATCTTGTTGCTTGTTCGTCCCAGCAGAGGGGTCAGTCATCGGCTTCAATGCTAGTTTCTTCACCACCACTCGCTCAGCCAGCTAGGGGTGGAGGTCAGTCAGACAGGGGTCACCCTAGAGAGAGAGGTCGGCCAGGTGGTGGTGAAGCTCATTTCTATGCCATCCTAGGCAGATCAAATTTTATTGCTTCAGATGTTGTCATTACTGGTATTGTTTCAGTCTGCCATAGAGATGCCTCTGCATTATTTGATCCAGTTCCATCTTTTTCTTATGTGTCCTCGTATTTTTATAATTATATGGGTATACCCATGAGTTTATTGCTTTACATGTTCCAGTATCTACCCCGGTGGGCGATACTGTTGTTGTAGACCAAATGTATCGGTCATGTGCGGTGACTACTGGGAGTCTAGAGACCCAAGTGGATCTGTTATTACTGAGTATGGTGGATTTCGATGTCATTTTGGGCATGGATTGGTTATCTCTGGGTCATTCTATTCTAAATTGTCATGCTAAGATAGTAACATTGGCTATGCCGTGTGTGCCACGGATCGAGTGGCGGGGTATGACTAATTATGTTTCTAGTAGAGTTATCTCTTTCTTGAAGGTCCAGCGTATGGTTGGGAAGGGTTGTCTTTTATATCTAGCATTTGTGAGGGATCTTGGAGCTGAAACTCCCAGTATTGATTCTGTTCCATTTGTGAAGGATTTTTCTGATGTGTTTCCTGCAGACCTGTCGGGCATGTCACCGGACAGGGATATTGATCTTTGTATTGACCTGGTGTCGAGCACCAAGACCATTTCTATTCTTCCTTATCGTATGGCACCGGCGGAGTTGAAGGAATTGAAGGAGTAGCATTAGGAACTCCTCGATAAGTGGTTATTTCGTCCTAGTGTGTCACATTGGGGTGCGTCGGTTCTGTTTGTGAAGAAGAAGGATGGAACAATGAGAATGCACATTGATTATAGACAATTGAACAAGGTAAAAATTAATAACAAGTATCCTTTATCTCGTATTGATGGTCTATTCGACCAGCTCCAGGGAGCGAGGGTGTTTTCAAGGATTGATCTCTGCTCGGGTTATCACTAGTTGAAGATTAGGGATTCGGATATTCTTAAGATGCCTTTCAGGACCCGATATGGTCATTGTAATTTCTAGATTATGTCTTTTAGGTTGACCAATGCCCCAGCAGCATTCATGCAATTGATGGACAGCCTGTTTCGGCCTTATCTCTATTCATTAGTCATAGTATCCATTGATGATATTTTGGTGTACTCGCGTATGGACGAGGAGCATGTAGAGCATTTGAGATTTGTGTTGCGGAGATTGAGGGAGGAGAATCTTTATGCAAATTCTCCAAGCGTGAGTTTTGGCTTGGTTTAGTGGCTTTCTTGGGACACGTGGTGTCTAGCAAGGGTATCCAAGTTGATCCAAAGAAAATAGAGGTGACCATCCTCAGCTCCAGAGATTCACAGCTTTCGCATCGCCCTTGACCAAGTTGACTCAGAAGGGTGTTTCATTTGTATGGTCGGACGAGTGTGAGGAGAGCTTTTAGAAGCTCAAGACAACTTTAACCACAGCTCCATTGTTGGTCTTGTCATCAGCTTCAAGTTCATATATTGTGTATTGTAATGCTTCAAGAGTTGGGATTCGTTGTGTGTTGATGTAGGAGGGAAGAGTTATTGCTTATTCTTCTCGTCAGTTGAAGCCCCATGAGAAGAACTACCTCATTCATGAATTGGAGTTGGCTTCCATAGTTCATACATTTAAGATTTGGAGGCATTACTTGTATGGAGCATCTTTTGAGGTGTTCACTAATCATCGCATTCTTTAGCATTTGTTCAAGAAAGGGGATCTTAACTTAAGAAAGGGGATCTTAACTTAAGACAACGGAGATGGTTGTAGTTGCATAAGGATTATGATACCACTATATTGTACCATTCGGGGACGGCCAATGTGGTGGCCAATGCTTTGAGCTGAAAAGTAAGTATGGGGAGTTTGGCATATATTCCAGTTGGGGAGAGACCTCTTACAGTTGATGTTCAGGCCTTGGCCAATCAGTTTGTGAGGTTAGATATTTCGGAGCCTAGTCATTTATTGGCTTGTGTGGTTTCCACATCTTCTTTATATGATCGCATCAGAGAACGCCAGTATGATGATCCGTATTTGCTTGTCCTTAGGGACAGAGTTCAGCATGATAATGCCAGAGATGTGACCATCAGTGATGAGGGGGTGTTGAGGATGAAGGGCCGTATTTTTGTGCCCAGTGTGGATGGGCTTCGGGAGTTGATTCTGAAGGAGGCCCATTGCTAGTAGTATTCAATTTATCCGGGTTCTATGAAGATATATCAAGATTTGAGGCAGCACTATCGGTAGAGAAGAATGAAGAAAGATATTGTGGGATTTGTAGCTCGGTGTCTCAATTGTCAGCAGGTGAAATATGAACATCAAAGACCGGGTGGTTTGCAACAGCAGATGGATATTCCTGAGTGGAAGTGGGAGAGGATCACAATGGACTTTGTTGTTGGACTCTCATGGACTTTAAAGAAGTTCGATGTTATTTGGGTGATGTGGATTGGCTGACCAAGTTCGCGCACTTTATTCATGTGTACTGCCTATTCTTCGCTTGCACGGTGTTCAGGTTTCCATCATTTCTTATAGAGGTAATTAGTTTACTTCGCATTTTTGGAGGGTTGGGTACTCAGGTAGAGTTGAGCACAGCTTTTCATCCTCAGACGGACAGGCAGTCCGAGCGCATTATTCAGATATTGGAGGACAGGTTGCGTACTTGTGTTATTGATTTTAGAGGGCCATGGGATGAGTTTCTACCACTTGCAGAGTTTGCTTATAACAACAGCTACCAGTTGAGTATTTAGATGGCTCCATATGAGGCTTTGTATGGGAGGCGGTGTGGATCCCCAGTTGGTTGGTTTGAGCCCGGCAAGGCAAGGCTATTGGGATCTTATTTCGTGCAGGATACTTTAGAGAAGGTGAAGGTGATTCAGGAGAGGCTTCGTACAACGCAGTCGAGGCAAAAGAGTTTTTCTAATAGAAAGGTTCGAGATGTGTCCTACATGGTTGGCGAGAAGGTTTTGTTGAAGGTTTCACCCATGAAGGGTGTTATGAGATTTGGGAAGAAGGTGAAATTGAGTCCTTGATTCATCGGGCATTTTGAGGTGCTTCTGAGGATTGGGGAGGTGGCTTATGAGCTTGCTTTGCCACCCATATTGTCGAGTGTGCATCTAGTATTTCATGTTTCTATGCTCCGGAAGTATATTGGGGACCCCCTCATGTTTTGGATTGCAGCACGGTTCAGTTACATGATGATTTGACCCATGAGGTGGAGCCAGTAGCTATTTTGGGTTGTCAGGTTCGGAACTTGAGGTAGAAGGATATAGTTTCAGTGAAAGTGCAATAGAGAGGTAGGCCCATGGAAGAGGCTACCTAGGAGACCGTGTAGGAGATACGAAGTAGATATCCTCACTTGTTTGAGGCTTCAGGTATGTTTCATAACTCGTTCAAGGACGAATGTTTGTTAAAGTTAGGGAGGATGTGACGACCGGGCCAGTCGTCTCATGAGTTGCTACAATGTTTCCCAAATTTTATCTTCTTTATGCTTTGTTATCTATTTTTTGTGGTATCGGGTTGGTCGGAACGAATTTGGAATTATTTTGGTAAGGTTTTAACACTTAGTCTCTTTTAAGGAAATTTAAGTTGGAAAAAATTCAACAGGACCTTGTCTTATGTGTTAGAGGGCTCGGATGTGAGTTCCGATAATTCGGTTAGCTTTGGGAAGTGATGTGGGACTTAGGAGTTCTATCGCAAAGGGTATTAGAGGTTCGAAGTATAATTAGGCTTGAATTGGTGATGTTGATATTTTGGCGATTTGCGGTTGGTTGGCGAGATTTTGATATAGGGGTCGGAATGAAATTTCAAGAGTTGCACTAGCTTCATTGGGTTATTTAGGATATGTGTGCAAATTTTCAGGTCATTCGAACGTGGTTTGGTTGGATTTTTTTATCAAAAGAAAATTTTAGGAGATTTTAGAAAGTTTGGCTTGAATCCGATGTGTTTTGGGTGATTTGATGTTGTTTAAGGTGTTTTGATGATTGGACAAGTTTGAATACGGTATTAGGATATGTTTGTGCTATCGGTTGAGGTCGGGGGGCCTCGGGGTGATATCGGATGGTTGATAGAGAAGTTGGATTTCTGTTGCAGCTACTGAATTTGCTTCTTCTAGTATTTTCACACCTACGGATTGGGGGCCGCACGTGTGACGCTGCATAAGTGGAGATTTGGTCGCAGAAGCGAAAGAGGCTTGAGGAGTAGGAACCTCAGAAGTGGCTAATAGGATCGCATATGCAGAGAAGCAGATGTGTAGGGTTGATTGCAGTTGCAGTTCGCGGTTGGTAAGTGATTTGCGCAGAAGCGGAGGAATGACCACAAATGCGCTACTGTAGAAGCGGTTAAAGAGTCGTAGATGCCAAAATGTCCGGGTAAAGGAATAAATTGTCCCTTTCGCAAATTTGAGTTATTTCACCATTTTTGACTTCGGCTTGGGAGCTTTTTGAGCGATTTGAAAGAGGGATTTCAAGGAAACTTCATTGAGGTAAGGTATTTGGACTTAAAATTCGTTCTTATGCTATTATTCCATGGATTAGAGCTAGAAATTAGGGAAATCAAGGGTGAAATTTAGGGAAAACTAGGTCTTAGAATTGGAGACCTATGGTTGAGGATTTGAGGGACCATTAGAGGTCGGATTTCTGAACTTTTGATATGTATGAACTCGTGGGGAGATAAGGAATCTATTACTGTAAAAATTATTAAATTCTAAGACGTGGGTCCGGGGGTCAGATTTTGGTAATTTCGGGATTTATGCCCTTTATTGCTTATTTTTGCTTGGGTTTCGTTCCCTTAGCAAATTTTGACGTCCACGTTATGATTTTGGATAGATTCAACGCACGTGGAGGCCGATTCGAGGGGCAAAGGCGTCACGATCTAGAGATTTAACCAATTCGAGGTGAGTAATGATTGTGAATGATCATTTGAGGTTTTGAAACCCCAAATTGCACATCGTAGTGCTATATTGAGGTGAGGCACACTCTTGATGACGAGCGTGGTGTCGTGCACTATTGGGGATTATGACTTGGTCCGTTCCGATTAATGATTTTACCTTCTTATTTGACTGAAATCTATTTGCTGTCATGATAATTTGGATTGAATGCCATATTTGGGCTTGTGAGGATTTTTGACTGAGTAAGGCTGAGGTCCTATGTTGTGAGGAAACACTGATACTGACTTAAGACTGAGGGCCGGAGATATGTGCGTCAGGAGGTGGATTGATTGATATGAGGCCGAGGGTCTACTTCTGATGCCACGAGATGTCTTGTTATTGCGCTTAGAACATAAGGGTACCCTCAAGGAGTCTGCTCACCCCCAGTGAGCGCGGGTACCCATTGTTATGTGAGATTGTGCTCGAGGGGCTGGTACTATTCTAAGATATTGCCCGAGCGGTGGAGTTATTGATATTGTGCCCGATGGGAAAACTTCTATTTGTTTACTTTACCTTAATTACTTGTCAATTACTTGTTTACTTGTTGAAAGAAGTTTTACTTGACTTTTCACTGGTTTACCGCTTTTAACTGATTTTTACTATTTCATTATAGAATGTTGTGTGCCTTTTCTATTTTCTCACTTTTAGTCATTATTTATATTTTTTACTCACTGAGTTAGAGTACTCACTTTACTCCATGCACCATGTATGTAGATTCAGGCGTAGATGGTCCCACTCCCGAATTCTCATTCATTTTAGATTCAAGCGGATCTTCGAGGAGTCTTTAGGTAGTTGTTGACGTTCGCAGCCTGGAGCTCCTCTCTATCTATTTCTTTCACGTTATTAGTTCAGTATTTGAAACTCTATTGTTTTATTTGATGATTTGGTATTGTTATATGCTCGTGACTTGTGACACCTCAGTTAGGGTTGTGTCGTGTTGTATTTCCGCTACTTATTATCATTGAATCATGTTTTTGACTGTTATTATGTCGTTTAGATGTTTTAACTAGTGAATTGGGTTTAGTTGGCTGGCCTTGTCTTCACGAGAGGCGCCATCACGGTCGGGCTCGGAGTTAGGGTCGTAACACTTGCCACATGGACTTTTCCTATATATGTGGCATTTTTTTTAAAAAATAAAGTATATTTTTAATTACCTTTTAAAGTATGTTACTTCGTTAGATTAATCTTTTTTAACAATTTATGATAAAACTTAGATAAAACTACATTATTTAGGCTAAATATTTTTATTTGGCTAAAAGTAATAAAGTTTTAGTTAATTATTTTTTGAACTTGACCTGAAAATGAAGATTTATACAATTGAAATAAATAGTCAAGGCATCTAAGAAGTTATAAAAAATACATAATTTTAAATTAATTAATTTGGCTATTATTTTTTACGTAGCTAAATTATGGTGCTTTAAAAATATATTTTTTTATAGATTTTAGTTGAAAATAAAAATATATAGTTGAAATAAATAGTCATTACATCAAAAGAAGAAATAAAAAGAGTATACTATTTTTATAGTTTAAGAAATTGTACACTCTTTTTATTTATTTTTTTGATGCAGTGACTGTTTATTTCAACTGTGTATTTTTACTTATTCAGGTAAAGTCTGTAAAAAACATATTTTTAGAGCACCATAAATTAAAGCTATATAAAAAATTATAACCAAAATAATTAATTTCAAACTATGTACTGTTTTTTATAACTTTTTGGATGTCTTGACTATTTATTTTAATTGTATAAATCTTTATTTTCAAGTCAAATTCAAAAAAGAATAATTAAAACTTTTTTTATTTTTAGTCAAATCAAAACACATTTAACCTAAATAATGTAGTTATATCCAAGTTTTATTATAAATTGCATTCAAAAAATATATATAAAGAACTAACATACTTAAAAAGGTAAAATTATATTTTATTTTTCAGAAAAATGTCACATATACAAGAAAGGTTTACGTGTCAGTTAGTGCACCCACACTCTTTGCCACATTAGCATCTAGAGTGTAATGGCTCCAAAGCCAAGCTGAGGACATAATTAAGACTATGAATAGTTTAAGGTTGTAACTTATAATTTGTGTCAAGTTTAAGGGGATTTTAAGGTATTTTGCCATGATTAAAAAGCAGTACAATAGATTCGATGCTTAGAGAAGCACCTGGCCTATATTCGAAGGCTAAAAATAGCTCCAGCATTGAAAATGGAACACCAAGAAGTGTAACATAATTCTTTGCGAGTCAAAACACTATGAAAGCTTAAAGTTCATGAGGACTCGAGTCTTATGGTGGTCTAAGCATTGACGCAATGTCATGTCAACATCTTTGTTTGCCCAGATAGAACCAAAAATATAATTGTTTTGCTTAAAGTTCTCATACACTTTATAAGCATAAATTAATTAACATCAATGGAGACTCAATCATAGCAAATCGTAATAAATCAAAAGACCAAACGAATAAAACATAAGAGACACTAGTTATTGGTTAAGGGGAGGATGGTAGAGATCTTTTATTGATGAGATCGATTTGGTTTGCCTCTCCATGGAGAGGTTCAGATCCTTACAATGATATATATTCTCTTCTTTTAGAAGTGGAGGTGAAGAAGAAGAAGCAGCCCCCCTTTTAGGGTTATTTCTGTTAGTATTTATAGCTGTGAACCTTGCCAGCTGGCGCTGGGTGGCCGTGGCCACGTCGAGAGGACACCTTCATGAGGGCGGATAGGTTATGACCTTGCTGATCCAATCGTTTAACCATCGGGTAACCTTATTAACAAATGGCCGTACCATTTGTTAATCATAAGTGGATTTAAAAATAGGTCGGTTCCGTTAATTATCGTGGATTCAAGTTTTTTACCCATACAGTTAGTACCTTTTCTTATTGAGGTCGTGATTCGGCCGAGCTCGATGAGCGGACTTTGCCGAGTAGGGGAGATCGAACATCGTTTTGGTCGTGACCTAGGATGGCCATGGTAATTTACAAATTGGAGATTATAATGTCGAAATCAATGTCCTTAGCCAATTTGTGTTGACGTTCTTGGCCTTAGTGGAGTCAATAGTCCGGGTCGTATTCGAATTTGACGACCCTAGTCGCACTTTGTAGAGAGCCCCAACCATTTACAAATGGGGGATGGCCTCAACCGTTTATACTTTGAAGATGTCCGTAGCCATTTAGACTTTGACGATGGCCGTAGTCATTTATATTTTTGAGATGGTCGCAGCCATTTATACTTTAAAGATGGTCGTAGCCATTTATACTTTGAAGATGGTGGTAGACGTTTTTACCTTGAAGGTAGTCGTAGCCATTTATACTTTTGAAGATGGTCGTAGCCATTTTTACCTTGAAGGTGGCCATAGCGATTTATACTTTGGAGATGGCCATAGCCGTTTATACTTTTGAAGATGGCCGTAGCCATTTATACTTTAGAGATGGCTGTAGCCGTTTATACTTTTGATGATGGCCGTAGCCATTTATATTTTGAAGATGGCCGTAGCCATTTTACCTTGACGGTGGTCGTAGCCATTTATACTTTAGAGATGGATGTAGCCATTTATACTTTTGAAGATGGTCGTAGCCGTTTTACCTTGAAGGTGGCAGTATCCATTCATACTTTGGAGATGGTCGTAGCCATTTATACTTTTGAAGATGGTCGTAGGTGTTTTTACCTTGAAGGTGCCGTAGCCATTTATACTTTGGAGATGACCGTAGCAATTTATACTTTTGAAGATGCTCGTAACCGTTTATATTTTGAAGATGGCCGTAGCCATTTTTAGTTTGGAGATGGACGTAGCCATTTTTACCTTGAAGGTGACCATAGCCATTTATACTTTGGAGATGGCCATAGCCATTTATACTTTTGAAGATGGCCGTAGCCGTTTATATTTTGAAGATGGTCGTAGCCATTTTTATTTTGGAGATAGTCATAGCCATTTATACTTTGAAGATGGTCGTAGCCATTTTTACCTTGAAGATGGTCGTAGCCTTTTTCAACCGAGACTGTATCTTAATGTCGACGGCCTTTGGCCTCGTAAACTATTAACCTTATTTTTGGTAATCGAGTTATATGCCTTACGGCCGAAAAGAGTATGGGTGCTCCCGACGCGTAGCTTGGAGACGTTCAAAGTTTGAAGCCGTATGGAATGGCCTTTCAATAATCTCAGGTAGTAATAATAGTTTCGAAGGCAAAGCGTCAAGTGGCGGTTGAAAAGCTGTTTCGTGTTTTTTTTCATAGTGGCGCACATTTCTATAGGACTGAACCGCAAAAGTGTTTTGTCTTAGAGTTTTTCTGGCAGGTGTGTTAGGCCCTTTATGACTTTGGTCATGGTATCATCGATGGCCTTGACCATGATAATGTTGATGGCCTTAGCCAGGTAAATGACTTCAACTGTAGTCGGGTCATTTACTAGCCTTAGTCAAAAACTAGGTGGGTTGTTAGCATCGATGGCCTTAGCCATGATTACACGCTTTTTGCTTTATCATTTTTCTTTACTCAGTATGAGCAAGATGTACCCATTATTTGGCGAGGGCGGCATATAGCCTTAACGGCATATAGCCTTAGTCCTAGTTCGGGGGTGGTCAAACTGCTGGCCGTGGTCTTGCAATTCGATCGAGGCCGAACTTTTGTGGCCTGAATCTCAGTTCGAGTTAGGCGTACTTACTTGAATAGCGAGGGTGCTTAACTTGTTCCTTCGTTCGTTGAGGAACATGCCTTACTGCATCCAATGGTGGGGGCATTTGGCCTGAGTCTTAGTTCAAACAGGGTTGAACTCATTAGCTTTCAGGGCGAGGGTGTACAGCCTTGTTGTTTGAGCGAGATTGGGCTCGTGATGGTCAAGTCTTATGGCCTGAGTCCCAGTTCAACCTGTAATTGAATTTTTTGGCAAGGGCATGTAGCCTGAGTCATTTTTCAACCGTAGTTGAGTCTTGGCATTCTTGATGGCGAAGACACGTGGCCTCAGTCCCAATTCAACTCTTAGTTGAACTTTTGGGCGAGGGCACGTAGCGTAAGTCGTTGTTCAACTATAGTTGAGTCTTGGCATTCTTGATGGTAAAGACACATGGCCTGAGTCCCAGTTCAACTCTTAGTTAAACCTATCGGGCAAAGGCACGTAGCCTGAGTTGCTGTTCAACCGTAGTTGAATCTTGCAGTTTCTGATGGAGAAGGCACATAGCCTGAGTCACATTTCAACTCTTTGTTGAACTTTTGGGCGAGGGCACGTAGCCTGAGTCTTTGTTCAACCGTAGTTGAATCTCGCCATTCTTGATGGTCAAGGCACATAGCCTAAGTCCCAGTTCAGCTCATAGTTGAATTCTTGGGCAAAGGCACATAGCCTGAGTAAGGCACGTAGCCTGAGTAAGGCACGTAGCCTGAGTAAGGCACGTAGCCTGAGTAAGGCACGTAGCCTGAGTAAGGAACGTAGCCTGAGTAAGGCACATAGCCTGAGTAATTGTTCAACCGTAGTTGAACCTTTGTCATTTTTGTTGTCGAAGGCACATAGCCTGAGTAAGGCACGTAGCCTGAGTAAGGCACGAGCCTGAGTAAGGCACATAGCCTAAGTGAGGCACATAGCCTGAGTGAGGCACATGGCCTGAGTAAGGCACATAGCCTGAGTAATTGTTCAACTTTAGTTGAATCTTGCAATTTCTCATGGCCAAGGCACATAGCATGAGTCCCAGTTCTACTCTTAGTTGAACTTTTGGGCGAGGGCACGTAGCCTGAGTCGTTGTTCAACCGTAGTTGAATCTTTCCATTATTGATGGCGAAAGCACATAGCTTGAGTCCCAGTTCAACTCTTAGTTGAACTTTTAGGGCGAAGGTATGTAGCCTGAGTTGTTGTTCAACCGTAGTTGAATCTTGCAATTTCTGATGGCGAAGGCACATATCCTGAGTCCCAGTTCAACTCTTAGTTGATTTTTTGGGCGAGGGCACGTAGCCTGAGTCGTTGTTCAACCGTAGTTGAATCTTGCCATTCTTGATGGCGAAGGCACATAGCCTGAGTCCCAGTTCACCTCATAGTTGAATTCTTGGGCGAAGGCACATAGCCTGAGTAAGGCATGTAGCCTGAGTAAGGAACGTACCCTGAGAAAGGCACGGAGCCTGAGTAAGACACATAGCCTGAGTAATTGTTCAATCGTAGTTGAACCTTTATCATTTTTGTTGTTGAAGGCACATTGCCTGAGTAAGGCACGTAGCCTGAGTAAGGCACGTAACCTGAGTAAGGCACATAGCCTGAGTAATTGTTCAACCGTAGTTGAACCTTTATCATTTTTGTTGTCGAGGGAACATAACCTAAGTAAGGCACGTAGCCTGAGTAAGGCACATAGCGTGAGTGAGGCACATGGCCTGAGTGAGGCACATAGCCTGAGGGATTTTTCAACCGTAGTTGAACCTTTGTCATTTTTGATGTCGAATGCATATAGCCTGAGTAAGGCACGTAGCCTGAGTGAGGCACATAGCCTGAATTTTGTGACGTCAGCATTTGAGAGCGGAAACTCAGTTTTGATTCGAGATCTTGAGCAGCTCACTCGTGCTCTTCCCGATCGGGGTATGTAGGCTTGAGGTGACTCTTGGTTCGAGATATCTTCGTGCTGATTTCCGGCCAGATGTCGCATCAAGGATGCGGGGGTGCCCTATAGAGATCCTCCCTCGGGATGGGGGGTTTGTTTCTCCTTCTTCATCTTTCGCTTTCTCGAAAATGGGGGGATAGGCTTCGGGTTCTTGCCGGAGTTTTCGAGTTCCCTTCATCTGTTGTTTGGCTCATTTGAGCTAGGTTGCTTTCCCTTTTGGGTGTTTTCTTTCCTTTATGGTCTGAGTATGAACTACGCGATTCTGCTATGAAATCTCCACACACGTCGCCAAATTATTTAGCTCAAAGTTCGCATACACTTTATAAGCATAAATTAATTAAAATCAATGGAGCGCCAATCATAGCAGATCGTAATAAACCAAAAGACCAAACGAATAAAACGTAAGAGACACTATTTATTGGTTAAGGGGAGGAGGGTAGAGATCTTTTATTGATGAGATCGATTTGGTCTACCTCTCCATGGAGAGGTTCGGAGGCATACAATGATATATATTCTCTTCTTTTAGAAGTGGAGGTGAAGAAGAAGAAGAAGCCCCCTTTTAGGGTTCTTTCTCTTAGTATTTATAACTGTGAACCTTGCCAGCTGGCGCTGGGCGGCCTGGCCACGTCGAGAGGATGCCTTCATGAGGGCGGATAGGTTATGACCTTGCTGATCCAATCGGTTAACCATCGGGTAACCTTATTAACAAATGGCCGTACCATTTGTTAATCATAAGTGAATTTAAATATGTGTTGGTTCCGTTAATTATCGTGGAGTCATGTTTTGACCCATACAATAATTTTAACAGTCTCATTTAGCTCGGTGGTACTTTGATTGTTCTTCAATTATTTAACAAATTACGACATCTTAGCATACAAATATTTGAAAATGATATATCATCTTTCAAAGATTTAAGGAACAGCTTGCAAAACACAATACTATTGTATAATCATTACTGTTCTCCAGTATGCAATTTTATCAAACACCACATAAGCTTCTTAATTCTTATATTCTCCTCAGGAAGAAATATCGCAAGTACTAATAAAATTATAAATAAATAAAAAATAATTATACCAGATCACAAGCATAATAGAGAAAATAAACAAATCGTAACTAAATCTAGTCTTCTATGATTAAAAATGAGAAGAAAAAAAAAGCCAATCTAAAAAATCAATCTAGTTTATAGCATTGTAAATGGAAGAAAAACGAAAAATAAAAGCTTACTTTAATTGACAACAAGAAGCATTAGCAAATCAGTTATCCAATCACTCTTAAAGATAAATTAAAATATGTAAATGAGATACATAAATTGATCTTGTACAAAGAAGTTTTCCCAAAATTGAAGTTTAATCAGCCGTTACCTTGACTGAAGTTAAGCTAACACCATTCAGAATCATAAAACTTTGAAAGAGTATTTTTGTTTTTCACTAGAATGATGAGAGTAAGGTTGTCGGCTGTACGAAAGACCAGAGATATGGGCGAAATTTTCAATTTGCACATTCCAAAATTTACAAAGAAAACTCTCTAAGGAAAAACCTCCTACTGTCCAACTCAAACAATTACAACCCTACTCCTCCCAAACCTTCTGATTTAATTTCACCCTCACCTACTACCCCACGGAATTTACCTAGTCACAGCTTCAAAGAAAAGTTAATAGACGGAATTGAAAAAGGAGAAATCAACATGGCAGTTGATGAACAATCTCCTCTTCCAAATCCCTATAGCCAAATTCCCTCCGAATCACATCCCAAAGATGATCACCAAATCTACTTTTCCACAGAGGACCTCCAACGCATATACTCTCCCTGGAGATATTCTACAATAATCAAATTACAAGAGATGAGGATCCAACATCAACTTCTAAAAAAGAAGGTCCAAGACCTTTGTAAATTAAAAGAAAATTTCCCATTGATTGACTTAGGACATGACTATTATATTACTAAGTTCCATAATGAAGATAGTATGTCCAAAGTATTACATCAAGGTCCTTGGTTTATATTTTGGCATTTTCTCACCGTCCAAAGATGGATCCCAAACTTCATAGCATCAAAAGCATCAATCTCTATCACAGCTGTTTGGACACGATTGCCACAACTTCCCACGGAATTTTATGATATCCAAATACTGACCAAGGTGGGCAATAAAATTGGCAAATTATTGAAAATAGATGCATGCACCTCTTCTATCCTTAGAGGCCTTTATGCTCGATTATGTGTGGAGGTGTTATTAGATTCACCAGTCATACCCTTTGTGTATATTGGTAGCCATAAGCAAAAAATTTACTGTGAAGGTTCAAAAATCCTATGCCAAAGTTGTGGCAGACTAGGTCACTCAACTGTCTCATGCAACTACACCATTAAACCTACTGCTCATACGAGCCCTAAGGAAGAACAAGCAATTGGTCAGAAGGAAACTATGGCCTCCAATGGGATGCACTCTAACAAAGAGGCATCACTGCCCAAGAAAGAAATCTGGCACACGGTGACATTCCCCAAGAAGAAGAAATCAATGTATATCCCCAAGCCCCCTCCAATCACCACTAGTAAGTTAACTGATCCTATCACACAAAAGTCAGGTATGTCTCCTAACTCTACTCCTCACATTAAGTCGACTAAGACAGCTTCTAGTTCCTCAACCTATCCTAGTACTAATCATGATAAACTTCCTAATAAATTTATCCAAACAAGTAACCCCTTTATTGTCTTGGACACTCCGTCTAATAACTCAACTAATGAGCTAAAACACATAGGAAATAACGAACAATCCTACATGAAAATTGAGGTGGCACTCAAGAAAATTATTAAAGGCCACTTGGCACTTCCCCCATTAGGCCAATTAGACCATATGCAAGGTACTCATAACCTAGGCAACCCTAATTCTACTACTAATCTAATTAAAAACCTCATAGTACAAGACTCCCTCACGTCTAATATTCCAAATGAACCCCTTAATACCCAGCCTCCTAACCTAAATTCATGCATGTCCTTAAATCCTCCGAATGATACATGCAACCACGTGGGCTTAGAAACTTCCGCCACTATCCAACTGTCCAATTACAAACTCCACTCTTTTCCAACACGATCTTTCCTAAATCTCAAGCATACTACTACAAGTAACCCTGCTAGAGATAAGTCGAATACCAATGCAACCACCGCTACAATCCACACTTCCTCTTCTCATAACCTAAGTTCTTCTTCGTGCAGTACTATTATAAACTCCTCTATTCTTACACACAATGCCCAGACTTTCCATCACCTAACGAAGGAGATCAAGACTATTCAAATCCTAAGGCATCAAAGGACTCTCAACATGTCCAACCCCCATCTGCCTCCCAACCATGTCCAAAACAACCAAACCTATTTCATCCAACCTCCACTTCCCCAGGATCACCAGCCACTCTCTTGGGTGGAACAGGCTCTCATGGGACATGCAATCACATTCAGCCTAACAATGAATGGTCAAGACACGATAATAGTTCTCCAAAATTCACATTTCCTAGCCCAGCTTGTCTCGGAGGGGATGAACATGGCCATGAACAATTACTTCAACCATGTTTGGTTGAAAAACATACTCCATCCCCTAGCACCCTCTCTCAACCTCAATCAAGCTCTGAATATGATGGGACACTGGAATCTCCCACCAAATTTCAATCCAATTCAGTCACAACATATTCCATTGGATCTCCCATTCTTTCTTCCGGGGGATATCAACAACAAGAATCCCATATTCATTCTATGGACAACACCAATCGACCCACTAGCTCCACAAAACCATCCAACAACCACAATCACCACCTCCACAGCCTCCCCTACAACAACCCTTGAATGTCCAGCCAGAAAACCCTCCCATGCATCAACAAATTCCACCCCCTCTCAATGCTTGAGAACAAAGCAATGTCGAGATGGAGGAGGAAGAGGAAGAAAACCTACTGGGGTCAGGACCAGTCCTAGAAGTTTCAATAATGAACGAGATAAAAGTCTACCTATTTGAAGATCAAAGGGAAAAAAGACATGTTCTAAGTTGTCCAACAACACTCCACAAGTACACATTAGACATTCGTCCACCTCAAGACCCCACAATGGGCAAGTATGCAATGATATTGGTACCTTCTTTGAGGAAGAACCCACTACCACCTGCCCATAGAAGCAATGGGACCCCGAATAACCTCCCAGATATGTATCGACCTTCCAATGTTTTAATTTGGAATATTCGAGGTGGAAACAATGAAAATTTCAAGGCTAACTTTCGAGAGATGCTTGACACACACAAGCCTTGCATGGTTTCCCTCTTAGAAACTTGGATGGAAAGTCATCTCTCACTCTTGAGTGACTTGATTTCTCACAAATGATAGAGGTCCCTAGTGAGGGACAATCTGGTGGTATGGCATTTCTTTGGGATGCGGATAAAGTTAGGGTTCATGACTTTGTGAGAAACAACCATGAAATCCATGCCATGATTGAGGTAATTCCTTCTAAAACTACTTGGTTATTCTCTTCTATTTATGCTAGCACTAAGTTTACTAAACGTAGATAAATGTGGAGTAATATTAATAAGATTAAAAATTCTTTCAATGGACCATGGCTTTTAGGTGGTGATTTTAATGAGGTTCGTAGTAGCAATAGCATATTTGGTGGTAATTCCATAAACAGCCGATGTAGTAAAGACTTTTGGAATAGTATTAATAATTGTAACTTACTAGACCTTGGCTATAAAGGGTGTAAGTATACTTGGTCAAATCACAGGAAAAGATCTAAGGGTTTCAACTTAGAGAGGTTAGATAGAATTTTTGTCAACAAAGATTGGCTTAACTTATATCCCAAGGCCATAGTGGTTCATCTCCCAAAAACTCATTCGGACCATAATCCTCTTCTATTAAGCTTAAAACCTAAACAAGCTATTGGTAGGGATAAACCCTTTAGACTTGAGACCATTTGGTGTAAACATCCTGATTTTATTAATGTTATTAAATCAAACTGGACTAGCAATGATCTTTTGAGTAACCAAAACGAGTTCACTAAGAATGTTCTTATTTGGATAAACAAAACCTTTGGTGATATTTTTTTTTTAAAAAGAAAATCTTGCTAGCCAGACTAAGCGGGATCCAAAACTTTCCTCATTACCTTCATAGTGATGTTATACAAGACCTTGAAGCAAGCTTAAATTTGAATATAACAACATCCTTCATATGGAAAATAATTTTTGGAAATTAAGGTCTAAGATTAACTGGATTAATGATGGTGATGCTAATACAAGATTTCTCCATATAACTGCTTCAAATAGAAAACGTATTAATACTATCATGTATTTTGTTAATGATAATGGTGATTGGATTACTAACCCAAACGACATTATTGAGCACTCCCTTAATTTTTTCAATCTAACTTTCTAGAGTGCCCATATCCGTTCTCCTTTACACTCCATGATAACTAACCCTGCGAAGGTTAATCATGTCAATCTTATAATCTAGATATCCCTCTTATTGTTAGTGAAATCACAAAGGCTATCTTCTCTTTTAAGAAAATTAAATCACCTGGACGGATGGAATCATTCCTTTTTTACAAAAAAAATATTGGTATATTATCAAAGAATTCTTTATTCAATACTGTTAACAAGTCTTTGCTACTCAAATCTTACCGGATGGCATAAATGATACTTATTTATGTCTTATCCAAAAATTTACTATGCTAATAACCTTAAAATTTTTAGTCCAATAGGCCTTTGTAACACTGCATACAAGGTTATTACTAAAATTATTGCAAATCATCTCAAACCCTTCCTCCCTAGCCTCATAAGCCCCCTACAATCTAGTTTCATGAAGAATAGACGTACTTGTGATAATGCTATCATTATTCAAGAGTTAATGGGCACCTTTGAAAATTCAAAAAACTCTAATCTAAACATGATCATTAAATTGGATTTGGAGAAAGCTTTTGACAGACTTGAATGGTCTTTTATTTACAAAGTCCTTCCCTTTTTTAACTTCCCTCCTAAGGTTTCCAAACCCATCATTCATTGCATAACTACTAGTTCAATTGGGGTACTAGTAAATGGTACAAAAACCAAATACTTCCAACCTAGCAGAGGTATTCGTCAGGTTTATCCTCTGTATAAAATTGCTTTCTAAACTTATTAATCACCAGGTGGATATTAACAATTGGGACCCCATTAAGACTAGTCCCAGAAGACCTGTTTTTTCTCATCTCCTATTTGCTGATGACATTACTCTCATCGAAAAAACTAATAAGAAAACCTCGCAATGCATTAAAAATTATCTTGACCGTTTTTCCGAAGAATCTGGCCTAACCAAAAACAAGGAAAATCTAAGATCATTATACACCCCCCCCCCCCATTTCCCCAAATAAACCTCTTGCTACCTACAGTCTCTCTTTGGAATTAAGTGTACAACTGAGTTTGGGAACTATCTAGGTATTCCAATCCTTAATAATCATCCTAGGGCTAAAAACTTTTTGTTCATCATAGATAGGCTACAAAGTAGACTTGCCCACTGGAAGTGTTCTACGCTTAATATGGCAGGACGTATTACGCTTGCTACCAGCACACTAAGTACAATACCCTCCCACTTAATGCAATATACTCTTCTTCCAAAAAAAACCCTTAATTCGATAGACAGAATTCAAAGCAACTTCATTTGGGGTACGACCAATACAAAGAAGAAACTTCACCTTATTAAATGGGAACATTATTACTAAGAACAAAGAGGAAGGGGGCCTAGGCATTAGAAAGGCTTCTGAAAAAAAATTCCACTTCTCTTGTGAGTCTTGTTTGGAGACTCCTAAAGAATACCTCCTCCCCCTGGGGCACCTTACTTATCTCCAAGTATGCTTCCACCAAAAACTATCCTCAAATCCTCCTTTATTTGGAAGTCCATTCTCCACGGTTGAAAAATTTGCAATAATAGCATCCTTTGGCACCTATCCTACAATTCCAAACTTATTATTTGGTATAATACTTGGATTTACAACTCAACAACCCTAAGAAGAATTATTGAGGTCCCCGTTACTCTAACTGACCAAAAACTCATACTAGGCACCCTCCATACTAACGGGGTTTGGGATATGGGAAAAATTTCTTTTGAGCTTCCTCCTAACATTTGTTCTAACATTAATATGACGCTTGCACCTCCTTTCAATACCAAAGTCGATGAGATAAGCTGGAATTGAACCTCCTCAGGTATTTTCACTACCAAGTCATGCTACAAACTATTAGGTCCTACTAATCCAACAACGGAAACTATAGTTGGATTTGGGGCCTCCACAGCCCTAGTAAGATTAAAATTCTCATTTGGAAAGGTAGCCACAATTGTCTTCCATGTAGAGCTCTCCTTAAAAAATTTGGTATGTACATTGATGATACATGCACCACTTGTAGGGCGAATGTGGAAGACATTAGCCATAGTATCTTCTACTGCCCATCGTCTATGAACTTTTGAAAAGCCATGGGATTATGTTTAGATACTAATATCAATAATGGTAACTGGCTTACCACCATTAGAGACTCCTTCATAAAAATAAATACCTTTAACATTCATTGGATAACTGTCCTTCTATTCTGCCTATGGGAAATTTGGAAGAATAGAAAAAACAATAACACCAATAATCTCTATAACCATGCATCCATCAAATCCACCCTACATTTTGCATGGGTATTTCAATTCCTCACACAAAAATAACCTTTTTGCAATAAGCTAATCACTGTTAAGACAATTTGGCATAAACCTCTAGTAAATTCACTAAAGCTTAACTGTGATGCTGCTTTTTCTATCACTAACAAATCTGCAGGTCTTGGTGGTTGTTTAAGAAATAGCAAGGATTATTGGATTGTTGGATACCAAAAATATTCCCATGCAGTATCACCATTGCATGCATAATTATTATCACTTCCAGAAGGTCTTAAATGATGAAAGACTTCAACAACACAACTATGGAGATTGAAATAGACTGCACGGACGCAGTCAAAAAATTTTTGATGAAACTTCTAACTTCCAAAATTTAATTATGGAATGCAGGTGGTTGATACTCCATCTGAAGCTCCCAACAGTGAGGCACAATTTTAGAGAAGGCAATCAAGCTACTCACAAACTAGCAAGGGAAAGCCTCAAGCTACTAAAAAAAGATAAAAGTGTTCTTCTAGCTTGTACACCTTTTTTTGTGCACGATGAACTTCACAAAGACAAGCATGGCACTAATACTAGTTTCAAATCTATTCCTGCTAATGTTTCTAATATCCTAGCTACTATGGGCAACACTAATGCCCTCAACTCTCTATCGTACGGTTGTAACTCGTTTTGCTAAAGTTATATATAATATCTATCTTTCAATTTCAAAAAAAAAAAAGACCAGAGATAAGGCAAGAACAAAAAAAGAGGATAAATACTCCTAGTGAATAAGAAAAACTCTATAGGTGGGATGAGTTAGAGAAGAGAGAGGGAATTGAAAAAATATAGGGTTTTTTTGGAGGGAGTATAGAAAAGAATCTGCTCTTTTGTTGGCTATTATTTTAAATTGCTGATAACAATTGAATGTTTGCTCGCTAATGTGCATATGCCAGTAATAGCTTACCTTTAGTGTATAAATCGGCCGAAATTCCCTTATTACCACTGACTAATATTGATATTCAATTTTTTTCTATGTATTTTTATACTCAAAATAGCATATATATGCATACATAAGCATCTCCAAAGGTTTTGGTATTTTTTCCAAATTATTAAAGATTTTTAAGACCAATTTATAGCCTATTTTGCACTATAAAATTCAATAACTATTCTCAAAACTTGTCATTTCTTGTGAATAATTTATTTTATTCTCACACATTTATACAAAATATAATTTACATAATTTTACAAGTCCATTTAGTATTTTTAAACTAAAATTGTATAAAATTGTAATTTTAGCCTATTTCTCGATTTAATAGCATTTTTAGTCACACAATTATTCCCAATATTTTTAAATTACTACTTACATATTTTTTATTAACCCAATACTTTTAATTTTATTTTTAAATGTTTTTCTGCTATTTTTATAAATTCAAAAGGGAAAAAGTGATTATTTCAATTCTGGTCTCATTTGCTTTAAATTATCGCCTGATTTTCACCCTCATCCACCCCCCTAATTAAAAGACCTAATTTCATTTCCTACTCGACCCAGACCCAATTAAACGAACCCGCCCGGACTCCAATTTAAATCATGGTCGTTGATTATTTTAATCAACGGTCCACGTTTGCCCTTTCCTTTTTTAACACAGCCGACCCCCCGAACCCTAGTCATTCTCACAAAGTAGCCGCCTTTGAATCCCTTTGTTCTCTCAAACTCTCTCAACTCCTCTCCGAAACCCTAGCCCTTTCCCACTGGTTTCCACCTTATGTCACCGGAAACCATGGCATTTCAAGCCCTGAGTGGCTTGTACTCACTCCCTGTGTGCCCTAATACTCCTGTTACGTGACATTTCAAGGTTCAACCCTGAATACCCTGGCTCAAAGTTCCTCCGATTCAGGTTCTATGACTATCTCCCGCTAATATCCGACGTGTCCTAGCCCTACGAGTTCATCTCCAACTCGGACCAGCCCTTTCCAGGCCTATCTCATTTTTTAGGGTTTCTCTGAAACCCTATGCCATTTTGAGGTTTTCTTGTTCATATCTAAATATTCTTTTGATCCGTGCTATTTCTAAGGTTTTCAAAGTATTTCTTACATCTTTTTCGATTTTTGCTTCCAAAACTGTTCGTCTTCTCGAACCTAGGGTTTCCTTGATTTTTTTACTTGTTTTACTGTGATTTCTTACTGTATTTTGCTTTGCTGTAACTCCTTAGTATTTTCACTATGGTTTCTATGTATTTTTCTTTTACTGTGTTTCCTCATAGGGTTTCTAGTGATTGCCTTTAATGTGTTTTCTTTCATTATGTCTAATGAAATGTTTAGGTTCCTTGGATTTTCTCAGTTTACTTTGCCGATTTTCTATGCTTTCGTCTTTGCATTTAATTCGTGGAGGAAAACCTAGATTTTGTCTCTTATGTGCAATTGCTTTGCTTCTTATGTTGCTTCCTGTTTGATTTCAAAAATCCTAATTTCTAATCTCGTCTCATATTCGCTAATTCTTGCTAAGTTTTGCAAGACCTTCTGATTTCTCTCATGGCTATGTTCTTCTACTTTTGATTGCATGACCACTATGTTTGTTTAATTCTAGCCTCATATGTTTAAAGTTGGGCATTCTTTATAGTCAGACCTTTCTCTTTCAAAAACAACCCTAATTTTTGGGGATTGATTTTAGACCACCATTATGTGAGCTTATTTGATTCTTTCCTTGTCTAATTTAGACCTACTTTCTTACTTGATTCATTATTGAGTTCGAATCTTTAGTTCCTTGATTTACTATGTGATATTTGATTTACCTTTTACCTTATTTACCTAAACCGTGTATTTTTAAAACTTTCTTTATGTATTTACCCTTCATTGCACAATGTGTATCGATTTTCTTTCCTTAAATAAAATCCTGCCTTTACAATTCAAGTTCGATTCCTTAATTAAAGGTATTCCCCTCTCTTGATTGATTCTGATTGATGTTGAGTTATTTCTTGCCTTGCTTACTTGCTTGTGTTCAAACAATAAATACCCTACTCCTTTTCTTTAAAACACACGAACAACTAAGTGCAAAAACATACACACACACTCACACATACACAAACACACACACTCAAAGCTCTCTTCTCTGTATTCTACTGAGCATTCTACACTGGCTGCTCTTGTACATTTTGAGTTTCTTGAGTTTGTTCCTATTTATTTGTAGTTGTCTGTTCACTGCTGTTAATGTGCTACCCTAAAATTATAACTGGTATGCCCTTCTATGCTCTATAAGCATCCTAATTCAATTTCTCTGCTTCTACCCCTTTCTTTGTGTGTTCATTTATGCTTTTCTGTACTATTTAAGTACTTTCAAGCATATAAATCCCTCACCCATGTTCCCTTTGTATCTGAGTTCATTTTGGGTCATAACATCATTGATTTATGCGATTCAGGACAAGACTCATTTTTTATTCTCTACCCAACTACTTTCCCGTTCCCTGAACCCAATGTGCTGAGCTCTAACTTGGGTGTGTTGATGTCCTATCATCATTCAGGCGTGAGTTTGACTCTTTAAGAGTCTACTCTTATTCGTCTGAATCTAAGTGGGAGGTTAGAGGTGTTGCCAGTCTATGCCATGACTGGGTATGACCACCTCTGGCAGAGGTTTCTCTCTCACTCTACACCTACTCCTAGCTCTTAAGTTCTACCCCCCTATCGTAAGCCATGCTTAGGGACCCTAAAGTTCCATCTGAACTTCATGCCTGAGGGTTGGTAACTACACACATTGCACTACTCTGTTACAACTCTCCATCTTTAGAGTTTAAGCATTGCCTGGGCTTTGAACCCTTGGAACTTTGAAACACTCTAAGAGAAGGCCTTGGAATCTGGAATCCGGGTTTGGTGAAACACATGTTTTGGATGTTGAAAGTTGCATTGAGCCTCCCCGGGTCTGACTTAAGTTTTGATGTACTTATTTCAGTCTTTTTCTTTCCACTTTTGTAATAACTATGTAATAAAACTCGGGGAAAATATTAGTAAAGGGTGTGGGAGGGGTTTATTTTGCATGCATAAGTCAAAGGGTAGAAATCCTGCCTATAAGTCTTTTACACTTTGAATTATCAAGAAATCATGAGTATAGGATTTTCTAATGCATAAAATCATCTAGTTACCATGTCTATAGGACTTTAACATTCGCCTAATCAATTGCATATAGATACCCTGTTCATAGGAAATGCATATGCGTTAGGCAAACTGTAGGGTAACTAAACACTCTTCTATTTATCAACTCTTTAACGGGCTTAAACAAAAACTCCATCTCAACATGTCTGATTCATTTTAAGCAACAATAGTCCATTAACTGGCCCTTAATGTCCCAATATATTATTTTCAATAAAGCCCTTGTAAACCAGTATGGTTTTTAAACTCTTCAAATCTGCATCTTTTTCTAAACAGTTCTTATAAAAATTCTGCCTAAATATTTTACTCAGTCCCTGAAATTGTCTTTTAAAAATAGTCCTGTAACTCACTCTTTTTAAGGCGCTCCTGCCTCTAAAAAATCTTTCATAACTCTTCTGCATTTTTTCCTACTCAAACAGTCTGCTGATTTCTAATCCATTTACAATTTTTGTTGCAATCTTTACTTCCTTTTAAACTCTTCTGCATTAAGACCTCAACACTAACAATCAGACCCAAAGGGCTTGATGCAAACTTTCATCCAACTTTTTGAGTTAAACTGATTCGTCCACCTCTTAATTCTTTAACTTTAAAGACCAAACCAGTATGTGCAAGTCATGCTAAACTAAATGGTGTGTGATCTACGGTGTTTGCATGAGCCTTTAAGTGTTTGCTTCGTACCCTACTTGTTTGCTATTTGTTTTGATTGGCACCCTAGAATTTTACCCTTTTAGACTCCATATATGCATCTATCCCGTTTCTTCCATTTTAGGATTAGAAGTCCAAATATCCCGGGACTGATATATCGGGACGGGTATTAGCATGCAATAAGTAAATGAGACTAATCGCGCTTAAATACCTTAACAGGGTGGAAATGATAGAATATGGAGATGATTACGGTGCGCTAATATCTCGTGTGAGAATTGTCACACCTCCTTTTTCCGCCCCCCGAGGGGTGAGGGAGTATTATTAAAGATTAAGAGTCGCCACTTGGGAGATTTAGGGTGTCCCAAGTAACTGGTTGAATTCCTAATCAAGGGAAATATTGACTCTGTATTTCAGTCCGCGCACCAGAAGTCTGGATAAGAAATTCTATTAACTCGTGAGAAGGTGTTAGGCATTCCCGATTTCCGTGGTTCTAGCACAGTCGCTCAACTGTCATATTCGGCTTATTTATCTGATTTTAAAATATGTTGTAATTTATGTTTAAACTAAAGCTAAAGCCAAAAGCTAAAGTTAAAACTAAAGCTTAAAGGAACAGCAAAAGCAAAAGTTAATGCAAACGTTAAAGCAAAAGTTAAAGTTAATGCAAAATAAAGTTAAAGTAAACATAAAAGGAAAAATTATTATTTTTGGGAAAGCACGTGCAATTTTTGTTAAATGGCCCGTCCTAAGTTAAGTAACTTTACAAACACCTATACAGGGTCCCGCAGCTTACGATTTTATTCGTCGAGGCTCGTCTCATTTATATTTAAAGGAAAAACATTCAACTAAGTAAACTACGGATATGCATATTCAAAACTAATTCTAAATTTAACACCATAACTATATTACGGAAACCGTACTCGTAGCCGTGATAATTTAATTACGTGCTCAAATTGTTCTATATACTAATATTGCAGTCCGTGTAAAGATTGATTGAAACTTTAAACAGTGTAAACTTAGTAAAGAATGAAATTTCCTAAAGCATTCCAATTTCAAAATACGAGAAAACACATTAAGTAATCCATATAACACAAAATGACAAATACTATGCAATAAGCAATTTAATTAAAATAAGACAAACTTCATCATGACTATTTGAGTAGTATCATGTTTTAATTGAAATGTTACAACTAACTAGTTGACATTAACCCCTTATATTCTATACTCAAAGATATATAATATATAAAGGATGAAAACTAAGCATTAAATTTAATACTAAAAAAACAATATCCAACTAGAAAATTCAAACATAATATGAAATATGTTATAAAATATTCTATTTTAGGTGAATGTCTATATTTAGAGAGATTCTAGGGTTTACTTTTTGGTGGCTAAGTCACTACCTCCCTATTAATAAAGGGGTTCTATTCCATTGTAAACCATCCCAAAGTATCAATAAGAATACTCCTCTCTCTACTTTTCTCTCTATTGTTCTTGTTCTTGTATTATTGTTCTTGTTCTTATATTATTTCATAACACGTTATCAGAACGAGACTCTACCGTCTCAAGAATCCTCTTGAGAAAATTAAGGTATTTCCCTTTTTCCGAATTTGATTTTAATTATGTCTGATATTATGAAAAGAAAGTTTGTTGCCCTTGAAATTTCGGGCAAGAACTATATGACATGGGTGTTGGATGCTGAAATTCACCTAGATGCTATGGGTCTTGGAGACGCATTAAAGACAGAGATAAAGCATCCACCCAAGACTGTGCTAAGGCCTTGATTTTCTTGCGCCATCACCTTGATGAAGGTTTGAAAATTGAATATCTCACAGTCAAAGATCCACTCATCTTGTGGAAAGGCTTAAAGGAGAGATATGACAACCTGAAGTTGGTTACTCTGCCACAAGCACTATATGATTGGGCTCATCTGAGGCTCCAAGAATTTAAGTCTGTTTCTGAATATAATTCTGCAATGTTCAGAATTACTTCTAAATTGAAACTCTGTAGAGATAATATCTCTGATTATGATATGCTTGAAATAACGTTTGCAACGTTTCATGCCTCCAATATGGTACTGCAACAACAGTACAGAGAGAAAGGTTTCAGCAAGTACTCTGAACTGATTTCTCTTCTCCTTGTGGCTGAGTGAAACAATAACCTGCTCATGAGAAATCACGAAAATCGACCCACTGGGTCTAAACCATTGCCTGAAGTAGATAAGGTGTATTCTCATTATGCCAAGCATGGAAAAGGCTATGGCTTTAATCATGGTCGTGGTCGTAATCGGGGTCATGGCCGTGGACGTAGACAAGGAAGAAATTTCCCTGATGTCCGTCACCCCCCAAAGAGATATAACCACCAAAAGCAGAAACGGGATTATGAGGATCCAAAGACAAATAGTTCAGAAACTATATGTTATCGTTGCGGTGGAAAAGGGCACTGGTCAAAAGCTTGCCGTGTACTAAGACATTTGGTTGATCTTTATCAAGCATCTCTAAAGAATAAAGGCCCTGAAACAAATTTTGACATCACCCACCTGGATGTGGCAGACTTCTTTGAGCAACCCGATGGGAAAATAGACCACTTAATCGGTGATGGATCTGTGATGAAGGAAGATGGTATTGTTTGATTTTATTTTACTTATTTGTATTAGTTAGTGAATAAACTAATAGTCATTAGTATCAGCTCGTATTAGTTAGTTTATGATATAATGTTAGTATTAGTTCTTTAGAATGTTTCAATATGCTTAAATTTCAAAGATATTTTTATTTTCCAGTAGAGTTAATCGATTAACCTAACAGTTAGTCGATTATCTAATATTTCGCATTAAAACTGGACTTTTTCGCAAGCTAAGTTAGTCGACTATCTGATTTAGTTAGTCGACTAACCTGATGACTGTTTACTAAGTTAGTCGACTATCAACTTAGTTAGTCGACTAACTAATATTTCGCATTAAAACTGGACTTTTCCGCAAGGCAAGATAGTCGACTATCTGATTTAGTTAGTCGACTAACCTAATGACTGCTTCCCAAGATAGTCGATTATCAACTAAGTTAATCGACTAACCTCAGCAGATTTTGAAAATATTGTTTAAATGTGAAACAAACGGATTGAATTTGTTTATTCTCATGTTCGTGTATTTCTTTTGTATGTCAAACCATGGGAAAGCAAATATGGATATCTCACAAAGCAAGCTTGGATCAACGTCCAACTGTAAAAATATTTGTTTAGTTGATTCATGTACTACACATACGATATTCAAAGAAAAGAAATATTTCTCTCAACTAAGTATGTGTAAGGCAGATGTTACTACAATCTCTGGTAGTAGTAAATTGATTGAAGGCTCCGGAAGAGCAACTATAACTCTGCCTAGAGGAACAATGTTTATCATAGAGAATGCAATGTTCTCCTCCAAGTCTAAGAGAAACTTGTTGAGTTTTAAAGATATACGCCGGAATGGCTATCATATTGAGACAATAGATGAGAATAATCTTGAATATCTCATCATTACAAAGAATGTCTCTAGCCAAAAGAGGGTTATTGAGAAATTCCCATCTTTATCTTGTGGCCTGTATTGGACAAAAAATAGTGCAATTGAGGCACATTCAACAGTAAACCAAAAGGTTACTGATTCCAATACTTTTGTACTTTGGCATGATCGATTGGGACACCTTGGATCAATCATGATGAGACGGATTATAGAAAGCTCATATGGGCATCCGTTAAAGAATTTCAAGATTCTTTTAAATAATGAATTTTCTTGCACTTCTTGTTATCAAGGCAAGTTAATTATTAGACCATCACCAACAAAGGTTGGGACTGAGTCACCTACGTTTTTGGAACGTATACAAGGGGACATTTGTGGACCTATTAACCCACCTAGTGGGTCCTTTAGATATTTTATGGTCTTAATAAACGCATCCTGTAGATGGTCTCATGTGTGCCTGTTGTCATCACGCAACCTTGCGTTTGCAAAACTAATGGCACAAATAATTCGACTACGAGCACAATTTCCTGATAATCCAATCAAGTCTATTAGACTGGATAATGCTGCTGAGTTTTCATCCCAAGCATTTAATGATTATTGCTTATCAATTGGGATAAAAGTGGAACATTCTGTAGCTCATGTTCACACTCAAAACGGTCTTGCAGAATCCTTAATTAAATGCCTGCAGTTGATTGCAAGACCATTACTCATGAAAACGAGGCTGCCCACTTCGGTATGGGGTCACGTCATTTTGCATGCAGCAATGCTAATTCGTCTCAGACCGACGAATTATCACAAATATTCCCCGTTGCAATTGGTTTTGGGTCATGAACCCAATATATCCCATTTAAGAATCTTTGGATGCGCAGTATATGTGCCTATAGCACCGTCATACCGCACCAAAATGGGTCCGCAAAGAAGGTTAGGAATATATGTTGGGTTTGAATTGCCCTCCATTATTCGCTACCTCGAAACATTGACAAGGGATTTGTTCACTGCACGATTTGCAGACTGTCAATTTGTTGAGACACTTTTCCCAAAATTAGGGGGAGAAGTTGGTGAAACCAAACGGGAAATTTTGTGAAAAAATGCATCATTATCTCATCTTGATCCACATACCTCTATTTGTGAAAATGTGCAAAAGATTATCCATTTGTAAAGAATAGCAAATCAAATGCCTGACGCATTTCCGAACTTGAAAAGGATAACAAAATCCCACATCCCCGCAGAGAATGTTCCAATCCGTATTGATGTCCCTGTTGGAAAATCATCTAGTGTCATATCCAATGAGTCGAATGCACGCATGAAGCGTGGCAGGCCATTAGGTTCCAAAGATCGAAATCCTAGACAGAGGAAAGCAAACGATCAAAATGACACTACGAAAGAATCTCATGAGGAAATTCATGATTTAATAAATTCTGAGATTCATGAAGAATCCATTGAGCCCGAGACTCAAGAAAATAAGGAACTATCAATAAATCCAATCGATATTGAGGCAAATTTTAATCAAGTGGATATAGTGGTGGATTATGTCTTTACTTTTAATGTCGCATCTAGCATTATGCAAGAAAGTGAGGATCTTGAACCTCAATCTGTTGGAGAATGTCGAAAAAGACATGATTGGCCAAAATGGCAAGAAGCAATCCAATCAGAATTGAATTCACTGGCAAAACGTGAAGTTTTTGGCCCTATAGTTGAAACACCTAATGGTGTTAAGCCTGTTGGCTATAAATGGGTCTTTGTACGCAAGAGAAATGAGAAAAACGAGGTACAAAGATATAAGACACGCCTTGTTGCACAAGGATTTTCTCAAAGGCCTGGTGTCGATTATGAAGAGACATATTCGCCTGTAATGGATGCCATAACTTTTCGTTATCTCATTAGTTTTGCTGTCCTTGAAAAACTTGACATGCATTTAATGGATGTGGTTATTGCCTATCTTTATGGCTTACTGGATAATGAGATATACATGAAAATTCCCGATGGACTCAAAATGACAAATGCTCATAATTCAAAGTCCCGGGAAATGTTTTCAATCAAATTGCAAAGATCCTTGTATGGTCTAAAGCAATCAGGACGAATGTGGTATAATCGTCTTAGTGAGTATTTATTAAAAGAAGGCTATATAAATGATGCCATTTGCCCGTGTGTTTTTATGAAGAAAACAACATCGGAATTTTTTGTACTTGCCGTATATGTCGATGACATAAACCTTATTGGAACCCCCATAGAACTCCAAAAGGAAATTGATTATCTAAAGAATGAATTCGAGATGAAAGATCTCGGAAAGACAAAATTATGTCTTGGTTTGCAAATTGAATATTTGGCAAACGGAATTTTTGTTCATCAATCTACCTATATAGAAAAGGTACTGAAACGGTTTTACATGGATGGAGCATATCCTTTAAGTACTCCGATGGTTTTTCGATCACTTGATGTGAATAAAGATCCATTCCGACCGCAAGAAAGGAATGAAGAGCTACTTGGTCCTGAAGTACCATATGTTAGTGCAATTGGCGCACTAATGTATCTTGAAAATACTAAGGGGCCTGACATAACCTTTTCAGTTAATGTCTTAGCATGGTATAGCTCGGCTCCCACAAGGAGACATTGGAATGGGATCAAACATATATTGCGGTACCTAAAAGGGACTACTGATATGGGCTTATTTTATAGCAATAATTGCAGTCCTGATCTTGTTGGTTATGCTGATGCTGGATATTTATCCGACCCACACAAGGCTCGATCTCAAACGGGTTATGTGTTTACCTGTGGAGGCACCGCCATATCTTGGCGATCGACTAAGCAATCAATTGTGGCTACTTCATCTAATCATGCCGAGATAATCGCTATTCATGAAGCAAGTCGGGACTGTGTGTGGTTGAGGTCTATAATACATCATATTCAAGACAAATGTGGTTTGAAGTGTAATAAACTACCCACGACTTTGTATGAAGACAATGCAGCATGTATAGCTCAATTGAAGGGAGGATTCATAAAAGGAGATAGAACAAAGCATATTTCACCAAAGTTATTTTTCACACATGATCTTCAAAAGAATGGTGATACCAATGTGCAACAGATTCGTTCAAGCGATAATATGGCTGATTTGTTCACAAAATCACTACCAACGTCAACCTTCAAGAAGCTGGTTCACAAGATCGGAATGCGAAGACTCAAGGATATGAATTGATGCTCTTTTCAGGGGGAGTTAATGCGCGTTGCACTCTTTTTCCCATACAAGGTTTTGTCCCAATGGGTTTTCCTTGCAAGGTTTTTAACGAGGCAACCAATAGGCGCATATTCAAACATGTGTACTCTTTTTCCTTTTCTTTAATTTTTTCCCATTGGGTTTTGTTTTAGTTAAGGTTTTAACGAGGCACATTATTGAATAGACATTCAAGAGGGAGTGTTATAAAATATTCTATTTTAGGTGAATGTCCATATTTAGAGAGATTCTAGGGTTTACTTCTTGGTGGCTAAGTCACCACCTCCCTATAAATAAAGGGGTTCTATTCCATTGTAAACCATCCCAAAGTATCAATAAGAATACTCCTCTCTCTACTTTTCTCTCTATTGTTCTTGTTCTTGTATTATTGTTCTTGTTCTTATATTATTTCATAACAAAATAAAATGTATCTGAAAACAAAACTTTCTGTCAATATTGATGGAATAAAACTCCAAATCAAAAGGTCAAACAGAACGACTAACCGATGGATCCAAGCTTAGAAATCGGCGACGGCAAACATGAACACGGATTCGCAGACTCGCACCTCGACTCGGCGACTCGGACGGACCTCACCCCGGACAGAACTTCTAGGCGGTTTTTGCACGTTTTCCGTTGGGTCTCAGCGTGTGTGTGTGTTTTCCGGTCAGTCATGGTGCTGAGGGAGGGTCGTTCGTGGCTGGACGTTGCAGGTGGTTGTTTGGACATGAGGGACGAAGGGCTATTGCTAGAGGTGGTGGTCGACGGCGAAGCAGCGGAGGCTATTTTTGGAGGTTCACTGGTGGTCGATGAAGTTCAGGCGATGGACGGGGTAGTTTGTTTACTGGTTTCAGGGGTCGTTTGGTTGGTCGTTCATGTCTATGGAGGTTGCAATGGGGATGGAGGGCTGTTGCTAAAGTTTTTGGCGTCGCTGGCTACTGGTTTAGGGCTGGGGCGATGGAGTTTTTAGGGTGGTCGTTTGGCGGAGACGGAAGGGTTGTGGAGTTGAAGACGGGGTCTGGTGGTTGTTGGCAGTAGACTGGAGGTCGACGGACTGGAATGGTCTCGTTTGGAGGCTTTCTCCTTCACGAAGAAGAAGCTCCAACAGTGGTCGAGTAAAACTTAAGGATTTTTTGGTTTGTTCTTGTTGGAGAAGATGGTGAATAGTCTATATCTCCTTTTCTCCTCAAAAATCTGATGCCCTAAGTGTTGTCACGATCCAAATTCTATACCCGGTCTTGATGGCGCCTCTCGTGAAGACGAGGCCAGCTAACAACTCCGAATCCTCTTAAGCAGTTAAACAGCTATATAATAATCGAATCCAGATTTATGACATTAATTTAATATGAATACCAATACAGCCCGTCCGGGGTGTTACAAGTCACGAGCATCTAATGCGTATGGACACTTCTACTGGACCAACAATGTATATATATACAAGATAAAACCGGAATACAAAGATGGAGTGCAGTGCCGCAAACGCTGGAGGTCACCTTGCTCAACTACCACAATAAGGCCTTCGGTCCTGCTAATAACCCGCTACCGGGTGAAATATATATATATATATATATATATATATATATATATATATATATATATATATATATATATATATATATATATATATATATGCAACTGCATACGAGGTGCAGGGAGTAAAGTGAGTACTTCCAACTCAGTGGTATAAGAGAGAATAATATCTGAGCGATAAGAAAACATGTATGAGCACGCCAAACTGCTATAAAAGACAGAACAACCCTTTTTGAGAAAAACCGAAATACTGTGAAAAATCCCTTTAGAAAATCTCAAGATCAGTTCAAAAATCTCTTTTGAAAATACGCCTTTTCAACATTTGCAAAGATAATTTCAACAAGTAGAAAATATTTTAAAACCTGCCCCTCGCTCAATATCAACCTCTCAGTGCAGTAACAGCCCCGCGGGCTCACTCCCAACTCACATTATCCAACATCATCCTCTCGGGCTCAGCACTCCTTAACATATAACACCAGAGTATCTGGTCAACAAGGTAACTAACAGTATGTATGCCAATAAAATAAAATAAGTGCTAAATGTCATGCCACGTAGTACAAACAGTAGTAAATGCATGAATTCAATGCAATGCAATGCATATGACCGCTGCGGGACGTGTAGCCTGATCCATTTAGGTACTCGCGCTCACTGTGGGGGTTCAAACTCCAGAGGGGCTCCTACAGCCCAAACGCAATATCAATATCACACCGCTGCGACGTGCAGCCTGATCCATGCAAGTATATGCATATGCACACGTAACGCTCGAGGCTTGAAAGCCTCCTCACATCACTACTCATGCTCTCACATATGGCCATCGGCCTCTGTCAGTCCAAAAATAGTCAAAAAGCCCCTCGGGCATTAGTAAACAATAATACTCAGCTCAACTGATAGTTCAAATATCAGTTAAAACCCCAAGTTCGAGTAAAATATAGTTGAGTTCATAAAATAGTGCAAATCACATGGACTGAGTTCACATAATATTTCAAACAATGAGGAAACAGTGATGATAGTTCATAAAAAGGTCAATCAATCGGCAATAAGCCCCAAGTATGGCAATGAGCCCAAATTATAATGATAACAACAAATTGTTTGCAAATACGCGGTAACAACCAACACCCGGGACAGACCAAGTCACGATCCCAATGGTGCTCTACCCCAAGCTCAGGTCCAGCGTGCAAGTCACCTCAATACAGCACTAAGATGTGCAAATTCGGGGTGTCGAACCCTCAAGATATCATTCCCAAGTATTACTCACCTCAAACCGGTGAAATCTCAAGCTCGCGACACCTTTGCCCCTCAAATCGGCCTCCACGCGTGTCGAATCTAGCCAAAAATATAGCGAATACATCACAACATGCAAATGGTTCAACACCCAATCGAAAACAAATGGAATACAACAAAAATGTCGAAACTAGCAAAACCCGAGCCCCGGGCCCACTTCTCGAAATTTAGAAAATTTTACATCAAAATGATTCTCCTCTCTCCACGAGTCTACACATATAAAACTCATTAAAATCGGAGTCCGATTTCTCCTTCAAATCCCCAATTTACATTCAAAATTCCAAGCCCTAGTTCATCTCCTTTTGATTTGATTCCAGAAATTTAAGGGCTAAATTCATGTTTAAAAGAGGTTTTGAGTCCATAAAACTTACCTCTAATCAGTCTTCTTCGAATCCCTCTTCAGTTTTCTCCAAAAGCTCTACAAGATTCCTAACAATAGAGGAAATAAGACCTTGCTCGCGAATGAAATGTGATAACTTAAACCCTTCTACCCAGCTCGATTTCCGTTTACGCGGTCCACCGACCACTCCTGCGATCACCGCATACGCGTCCCTTTCACCGCTTCAGCGGTCTGACTTGAATCATTAGCGATCTCTTCTGTGGTCCTTGACCGCTTCCGCGGCTACCACTTACGCGGTCACCTGTCCGCTTCAGTGGTCCCAGCCCTTTTTTCCCTTGGCCGCATATTCGGTCCTTCAGTCGCGTCTGCAGATCCGCTTAGGAGACTCCTTTTTCGCTGACGCAAAAATAGCAGAAGCAACAATACAAAAACATGCATAAACTCCTACAACCTCCGTTCAACCATTCGAAATCACCCGAGGCCCACGGGACCACAACAAAAACCACCAACCTACTCCAAAATATCATACGAACTTGTTCCAATCCTAAAAAACATGTCCCTAAACACAAAAATCAACAAATCACTACGTATTTAAGCCTAAGTTTCAACAATAACTTCCGAAACTTATATACGATCAAAACCAAACCAAAGACGTCCAAATGACCTGAAAATTTACAGACATATCCAAGATCACCTAACAAAGTCACTACAACTCTCGGAATTCCATTCTGACCCTCGGATCAAAATCTCATCTATCAACCGGAATTAGCCAAAATTCAAACTTCGCCAATTCAAGCCTAATTCTACACCGGACCTCCAAATTCAATTCAGATCACTCTCCCAAGTCACAAATCATCTCCCGAAGCTAACTGAATCATCGTAAATCACATCCGAGCCTTCTAAGTCACAAGTAAATTCCGGTTGACTTTTCCAAAACAAGCTTCCTTCTAAGAGGCCATGTGCCTTATTTTCAACCAAAGACCAATTCAATTACACCCGATAGACTCAAATAATGATATTGAAACATGAAGCAGCAACAGAAGAGAGAAACGGATCAGTAACACATAAGACGACGGGTCGGTTCGTCATAAGTGTAGTGTCTTTCCTTGTTTAAAAAAACAAAATCTAAGACCAAAATGATGGGGCTCACATGTGTAACAATAGATTGAGGGGTCCAAAAGCGTCCCCCACGTGTGATGGACTCGGATTATTTGGGTTATGTCCAAAAATTAGGCCTAAAAAGGATCGTTTGAATCCCAATGTTATTGTTTCCCCGAAACCAAGAATAAAACACGATCTTATTTAATTAATCCTACATAAACAAAATAACTATTAAAATAGGACTGACAATTAAAACAAAGATATTTTTTGTAGTATTTTTTCCAAGATTAAAATAATTACTAAACATTAATGAAACTATTTTCTTGTAATTTTTGAAATTATATAAAGATAAAAAATAAGGTACTATTTTTGTATTTTTCAAGTTTATGAGAAAATACATAAACTAAAATTTATATACTTTTTTTTTTTGTAATTTTTCCATTTTGTGACAAAATAAAGTAAGAATATTCAAAACTAGCTAAAATAGCTATATTAGACATAAACTAAATATTATAAGCTAAAAGCATGAAAAATCCCGGAGAGGGTCAAAAATCATATGTCTACAGCTGCCCCTCTTTGACTTGAAGCACGAAAATTTTTCCGACAAAGAACGACTAGACATGTTCTGACCCGAGCCTTATTCGGGGAGGCTAAAACAAAAGGAAAAGGATAAGAATGTGACCGAGCCCAGTTATCTGAGCTGCGTATATATCCTTGGCTATAAAGGAATTAGGCCACGTGTAGTTCAGAAGCGAGTGAGAATGGAGTATATCAAGGTGAAGAGCCGATCGAGGTTCCGTTCTGCCGTGGTTCTGGCCCGAGGTCCTGCTATTACAAAAATAAAATGAGAAATACTAACTAAGCCTAGCAGCTACAAGTTACAAAATTCCTATCTATAAGTCCTCTGAAGCTTGGTCTCGAGTCTTGAATGGTTCTTCATGCAGACTTTAGATTTGAACCTCGACGCTGGTTAGCTGTAGGTGCCAGCTCGTTTTTCTTCAACGCTTCAAACCAAAACCAGGTATGCAGTGTCTGTGACCTAGGTCATGTCTTGAGCAGACCATATCTTTTCTCCACTTCTGCACTTTGGATCCACTTTTTTTCTTTATTGTGAGTAACTCATGTTGATCAACTCGGAGTGTCGACTCGAATTCCTGAGGTGAGCTTCTTCTACTTCTAACTTGGATTGAATGCTGGGGATTTTTTTTATAACCCTCCGCTCTCCGGGCGGGATCCTACAATCAAAAGAAACAAAACAAATGAAATTTTCTACCCAGTTTGCACTAGGAAGATTTGTGAGTTGTTAGCAAAATTGTAAGCTACTTATACAACTGATGCATCTATGAGAGTAAACTAAAGACTAGACTATGATGTGTGTCTCCTACGTGTAAAACCAAAAAAACTCTAACTAGCAAATGTGTCTGCTAAAATAAAACCTCAATGCACCAAAATAGGAATGCGTCTCCTAGGGATGAAAACTTCAGTGACTAAAACTAGGAAGCGCGTCTCATATGAATGAACTCTTATTTTAGGAGGTGCTTCTCCTGAAAGAATAAATCGAAATACCTTGATTAGCAAGCACGTCCTCCACAGGTAAAACTTCAATGAACTAGACTATGAAGTGCGTCTCCTATGGTCGAACTCAAAATGAATCAAACTAGGAAGTGCATCTCCTAAGGGTGAAATCTTAATTTCGGAAGTGTGTCTCCGAAAATAAAATATAACCTGAAAAAGACAAACTAGGAAGTGCGTCTTCTATGAATGAACTATCAATTTAGAAAGTGCGCCTCCTACAGGTAAAATCTCAGTGACTCAAACTAGGAAGTGCGTCTCCTAAAAGAAAAACTTGAAAGATTTAAACTAGGAAGTGCGTCTCCTATGGAAAAAAACTTTGAACAAAACTTTAAAAAGAGAATTTAAATTTAGGAAGTGCACCACATATGGGTAAAACATCAAAGCTTTAAAATAGGAAGTGCGCCTCATCTGGGTAAAACTTCAGTGACTTAAACTTTAAAAAGACAATTTTTCCAGTTAAAATGCGATGATTAGTTCTGATACTCCTGCTAGGGATGATTTTTTTTCTTTATCTTAGGTGAAAAATTTATCAGACTAGGACCTTTTATCCTAGGCAAAAGTTTCAACAGACTAAGATTCTAAAACTTATCTTAGGTGAAAAATTCATCAGATTAAGATTTTTATCTTAGGTGAAAGTTTCAACAAACTAAGATTTTAAAATTTATCTTAGGTGGAAAAATTTATCAGACTAAGATTTTTATCTTAGGTGAAAGTTTCAACAGACTAAGATTTTAAAATTTATCTTAGGTGAAAAATTCATCAGAATAAGATTTTCATCTTAGGTGAAAGTTCCAACGGACTAAGATTTTATTATCGTAGGTGAAAAATTCATCAGACTAAGATTTTCATCTTAGGTGAAAGTTCCAACGGACTAAGATTTTATCTTTATCTTAGGTGAAAAATTTATCAGACTAAAATTTTCATCTTAGGTGAAAGTTCCAACAGACTAAGATTTTATCTTTATCTTAAGTGAAAAATTCATCAGACAAAGATGTTTATCTTAGGTGAAAGTTTCAACAGACTAAGATTATAAAATTTATCTTAGGTAAAAAATTCATCAGACTAAGATCTTTTATATTAGGTGAAAGTTTCAACAGACTGTGATTTTAAATTTATCTTAGGTGAAAAATTAATCAGACTAAGATCTTTTATCTTAGGTGAAAATCTCAACAGACTAAGATTTATCGGGAGGGAAATCCATCAGACTAGGACTTTTTAGCCCATGAGGAAAATTTAAAGATCAAAGATTTTGAGAAACATACCTTTGTAATTTCTTCTTTTCTGTTCTTTTTTCTTTGCATTGCTTTGTTCTTGTTTAAACTCTCAAACAAAGAAAATTTATCAGTTTTTAAAAATGGTGGCTGATTTGTGGCCTTCTTGGGGATGACTTCCTCTTTTAAAAGCTCGTGCTGTTTTTCCTCGATACTGCTAAGGATAACATTGCTGGAGAATTACTTACTTATCTGCTGGGGATAATACCGCTGGGGGAAACTCCTTTCTTCCCTTCCTTTCTACTTCCTATAAAATTTCTATTTTATCTGAACACTGCTGGGGAAAAAAGTGTTATCATCTGGGGATAATATTGTTGAGGATAATGCTGCTGGGGGAATTTTATTTCTTCAAAATCGGTGCTTCATTCTTCTGGAAGCTCTTGGGGATGACATTGGCCTTTTTTTTTTTGAACGCAAGTTTCATCCTTTTGTTCTATCCACTGGGGATACAACTTACTTCATTAAAACTTGTAATGCTGGGGGTAACACTGGTTCAAATACCACTTTCCTTAAGGCTTGTCTTATCTTCATTCTTCCCCAAGTAGATACCTGATTTCCAGAAAATTTTCAAAATGAAAGGAAAATTTTCTGCCCCAGTTTGATAACCTTCCTTGTGGCATGCATTTCCGCCATCAATGCCATTTTCTTTACCTGCTTCAAATCAATGAAAATTTGTTAGCTTAAAACGTGGTGGTTGGTTTTGATACTCCTACTGGGGATGGCTTTTCCCTTTCTCCCTCCCTACTATATGTTCCATTACACTATCAAAACCTGCTGGGGGTGATATTATTTGTTGGGGATGATATTCCTGCTGGTCTTATCACGACTTGCTCTGCTTTGTGTAGTCCGACCATCTTGAAACTTGGTTGATAACTTTCGACCTTCTTAAAGTTTCCTTATTCACAAACCTCTCAACCATCATTTCCCATCTTCTTATCTGACCCCGTATATTTTCCCTGACAGCTGATTCCCCTTGAAGATTTTGCAATATTTTGTTGATAAACCACTTTCTTCGTTCATCCATGTCCTGAAAATACCTTTTCTTCTTGAGATATCCTTTTTCTTTGTGGCATAGCTAGGGAACTGACATTTCTCCCGACCTTTGAGTCTCATATGAATCTCATATTCATGCCCATCGCACTCCGCGTCGTTCTTCCTTGCTTTCTCCACTGGCCTTGGCCTTGAGGTATATAACCTTTGATTTCTGTGGGGATATCTTTCTTGACACTGATCCATCCATTTGTCAATCTCCTATTGCTGGGGATATCTTGCCACTGGCTTTGCGCTTGTTCCTCATACCACTTGGATGTACTAGTTAGATCTCGACTTGCCTAAATGGAAGCTGATGGCATATTTTGAAGTCATTTCTCACTTGTTTTGACAAAACAGAATCTACTAGGAAATTTTTTTTATGAAAGGAGAAAGATAAAAAGGAACATAATAAAAACAAAGGAAAGAGATGACTCTCCAACAATAGAAACTATAAAATAAAAACCTATCAAACGCGGATACCGACTCTAATTGTCATGACATGCACATGTGGCCTATCCTCCATCGTCAATCGTCTTTCAATATCTTCGTTTGGTGATTCTCCATCTGATTCTCACCCTAATCGACTTGTAGTGCCTGAAGGTTTTCACTGTCAAGCCTCTCACATTTTGGCTTTTCTCTCAACTCACATTCGCCTCAAGGTGCCCGTGAATGTTTTCACCGATAAGACTCTCTCATTTGTATTATTTTTCAGCTAGGGATTGGGGTGTTACCGATAAGACTCTTTTTTCTATTTCTTTTCTACAGGGGACTAAAGTCTTTTCTACTGGGGATCAATGTCTTTTTTGCATGGGGATTAGAGTCTTTACTGCTGGGGATCAGGGTGTTATATTCACCGGTAAGACTCTCTCATTTGTCTGTCTTGGCATCTTTTGAAGACCGATTAGAAGGTCATTCTTTGGACCGTAATGTGGGATTTTGGCTAGGTTAGAAAGAAAGGGTATTAAAAGCTCAAAAATGCATCAATTTTGGGTTCAAAATTATAACCTTCGGAACTAGATTTGTTTACAACTGACCCAGTTTCTTGCTTGAGGATATTTTAATTTTTTACTTACACTATGACCGAGCTGTGAAGCGCCTACTTATCCTCTTTGAGGAATCAGGTCAAACGTAGTTCCCAACTCCTTGTTGTTATAGTTTTCTTTTTCACTTACTATTTTTCTTATCTTTCTTTTCTTTTCCTTTTTCTTTTCTTTTTCTTTTCCTTTTCCTTTTCTCGTTTCTCTTTTGCTTTTTGTTTTATGTTTTTGTTGTTTTCTCTTTTTCTTTCTCTTTTTCTTTCTCTTTTTCTTATCTTTTTCTATTTTTGTTTCTACCCTTTGCTACTGATTCCGAAAGAGGGGTATGAAAGAAAAAAAATAAGACTCAAAGGGATAACGAAGGATAAAGTATTTTGATAGCAGAACAAAAAGTCTTCGTCATTCCAATCTCCAAAACACGCCAAGTACAAACAACACAATTAAATAATCCGCCGAAAACATTGGCAACATCTTTTGATTGCACCAGATAACCTTATCCACACGTAATATCATTGGGAAATACACTGATTTACTTGCCCCAGTTTCTCATGGTTTGGGCTTCAAATGATCTCAAACCGTTCTTATCTCTTTTAAATATCCCAATCACCTTTCACTGGTTTTATGATTAACTTTTAAGACTATGCCCAAACTGCATGCGCATGTCATGTCACTAGAATTAGCATTTGAACAAAACAAAACAAAAGGGTAAAAAGGACAAAATAAAGAAGATGACTGGAAGTAACAAAAGACCGAATTTATATTAGACAAACGGTGAAACGGTTGAAATAACAAAACAAGCAAAACAAATTGGAGTAAAACCCTTAGAATAAAACTGAAACAAAATGGACAACACTAAATAAACCACCATGACTAAACAAACTAGACAAAATGAAAGGACAAGAGGGTTGAGTCACAAGACAATATTCAGATTATAACCCTGAAAGTAATCCGGACAACAGAAATGAAAACAAATAAACCACCAAAGACTCTACTCCGACAAACCAAGAAATGGAGCGTGTTCCCAATAACCAAGTGCAGCATCTTAACCACTGAGCTCTACATCAACAATACTAGAAGCTTCACAAGTCTTCATCACATCATTCTTAACAGGTTCCTTCTGCCGACTCGTTCTCAAGATCAACCTCTATTAGCACAAAAAGCTTAGCAGCATGTGGGCCTTAGTGTCAGCAGCATGAGGAGTTGCCATTTCAAAACTACAAACTAACCACCTTAATTTTCTTTGCAATTCAAAACAAAATAAGTTAGACTAGACTAAGTCGGTCCTCATTATTAACAACATCTTTTTCCTTTTTCTTTTGATTTTTTTTCATTCTTTTTCTGGTCGAATCTTATGGAGATTGCCTATGTATCATGACCACACATGAATCAGGCCTTGCGTAGTTCAGGCCAATAAAAGTTAAATGACAACAAAAGATTTTCAAATTTCATAATAAAACCAACTTTAATTACAATAGTTTAAAAACTTACCAAACTAACAAATTTGACGAACAAACAACATACAAACTTGAAATTAAACACACCATATACTCTAATCAAAAAAATTACAAACTCAAAAATAAATAGCCAGAATCCTTTTCCCGTTTGACAAATTTAACCAAATGGCTATTTTTGCAAACGTGTCCCCTTCTCAATTTCCCCTAAATTTTGAGGCCGGAAAGAATAATTTTACAAACCTTTGTTCGTTCTTTTACGAAAATAGCCTTTCGACAACTGAAAGATACTCTAAGGCTATCTCGGCAAGAACGGTTTAATACACTGCCGAAGCTGGCTCGGCTTATTTCAACAAAAAATTTACATGGTATTCACTTGACCACTGACTCTTTTTGTTCTTTTTATTTTTGCAAAATAAAAAATCGGGTCTTGTGAACACAACCTTTCAGCACCTCGGGGACGAAGATTTTAAGGCTGTGTTAGCTAATCGACCAAAATCCTAAAACAATGATTAAAGGTAGCTGTTAAAAGTCAGCCTCCCGGCGTCCCTTACCGGAACATTCGGCTATGTTTGGCAAAAATAGCACCACCGACTTATTTATGACTCTTTTTCTTATTTTTTGCTTTTCAAAAATAGAAAATCAAATATTTGCAAACACGACCTTTCAGCGCCTCGGGGACGATGATTCTAAGGTTGTGTGGGTCAATCGGTCGAAAATCAAAAAAATGATCAAAACTGGCCGTTTATGCAAAGTCAGCCTTCCGGCGTCCCTTTCGGGAATATTCGGCTATATTTGACAAAAGCGGCATCACCCGAAGACAAAAATTTATATTTAGACATTTTTTTGCTATTTTTGCAAAATGGAGGGATGGACCCGATGAGGGTTGCCTACGTATCTCACAGCATGTGAGAATCAAACCAGCGTAGTTCGGCCAAAGAAACCAAACCATTTTAAATAGAACTCTTTTCATTTTTTATTTTTTGGCATTTCATAAACAAATTAAAACTATATTTAGAAACAAGACTCTTTTTTCCATTTTTTTCTTTTTCAACAATCAATAAAACAACCTATTTTTCCAAGCTTAAAATAAAATACTCTTTTTCTTTTTCTTTTTCAGCAAATTATTTTTCAAAAATGAAAGACTTTTTTTCTATTTCCTTTGCTTTTATTAAAACAAAATATTAAAAATAAAACATTTTCTTTTTTTTTTAATTTTCAAAGTTTCGCAGGTACTTGGGCATTGGTTTTTCTAAAATAAATAATTAACTTCCTAACTGTTATTTCTCTCTCTCTCTCTATCTCTATCTCTCTCTCTCTTGATTTCACAATATTTTCTATATTCAAATGGTTTGTCAACATGCGGGCCCGAGATAAATAAATGCACGGAAAACAAATAAGGTGCATCAGGATGATCTTTTCATTTCAGGTTGCTAGTCCTAGATGGACCCAACCCCTGTGTTGAGTCCCCTAAGTCAAATGCAACGTGATGCAAATAAGTGTTCCTACTACGGATATGGCATGAAGTTTGTTATACTAGGTTTCAAACCTGAGTTTTTGTTCTACACCTGGCTTACTCGAGCGGACAACTCGAGTCGAGGAGGGGGCAACTTTTCGGAAACCAAAAGGCCACCCGGCTTAGTAACTTGTCCGAGTCTCTTTTTATTTCAGGGTATGACACTAACAAAATAGGGAGTCTCAACCAGTAAGAACATCCCCGGAGGTGAAGAGAGAAGGGTTCGGCACAGTTTATATATATAGTCAAACAAAATCAAAGCGGTAACAAAACATCATTTTATACATTAAGCACATATCACATGAAAATATCAGATAATAAAGCAAAATTATAACAGTTTATCATAAGCTCGAATTTCTAACCCTGAACCAGTGGTTCTGGGTTTTTAATCCCCAGTAGAGTCGCCAGAGCTATCCACCTCCTTTTTTCACCCCGCGTGGGGTGACGAAATTTTTCCAATTAAAGGACAATCAAAAGCCAATGTTAAAGCAAAAGTTAAAGCAAAAGCAAAAGTTAAAGCAAAAGTTAAAGTTAAAGCAAATGTTAAAGTTAAAATTAAAGTAAAAGTTAAAGCAAAAGTTAAAGAAAAAGTTATTATTTTTGGGGAAGGCCGTGCAATTTTGCTAAACAGCTCGTCCTAAGTTAATTAACTTTACAAACACCTATAGAGGGTCCCGCAGCTTACGATTTTATTCGGCGAGACTCGTCTCATTTATTATTTAAAGGAAAAGCATTCAACTAAATAAACTACGGAAACGCATATTCAAACTAATTTAGAATGTAGTGCCACAACTATATCACGAGAATTATATCCGTAGCCGTGCCAATTTAATTACGTGCTCAAATTATTCTCTATACTAATATTGCAGTCCGTGTAAAGATTGATTGCACTTCAAACGGTGTAAACTTAGTAAAGAATGAAATTTCCTAAAGCATTCCAATTTCAAAATACGAGAAAACACATTAAGTAATCCATATAACACAAAATGACAAATACTCTGCAATAAGCAATTTAATTAAAACAAGACAAACTTTATCATGACTATTTGTGTAGTATCATGTTTTAATTGAAATATTGCAACTAACTAGTTAACATAACCCCTTCTATACTATACTCAAAGAGATATAATATATAAAGGATGAAAACTAAGCTTTAAATTAATACTAAAAAAACAATATCCAACTAGAAAATTCAAACATAATATGAAATAAAATGTATCTGAAAAATAAATCTTTCTGTCAATATTGATGGGATAAAACTTCAAATTAAAAGGTCGAACAGAACGACTAACCGATGGATCCAAGATTAGAAATCGGCGACGACGAACCTGAACACGGATTGGCAGACTCGCACCTCGACTCGGCGACTCAGACGGACCTCACCCGGACAGAATTTTTGGGCAATTTTTGCACGTTTTCCGTTGGGTTTCAGCGTGTGTGTGTGTTTTCCGGTCATTCATGGTAATGAGGGAGGGTTGTTTGTGGCTGACGTTGCAGGTGGTTGTTTGGACGTGAGGGACGAAGGGCTGTTTCTAGAGGTGGTGGTCGACGGCAAAGCAGCGGAGGCTGTTTTTGGAGGTTCCCTGGTGGTCGACGAAGTTTGGGTGATGGACGGGTAGGTTTGTTTACTGGTTTCAGGGGTCATTTTGTTGATCGTTCATGGCTATGCAGGTTGCAACGGGGCATGAGGGTTGTTGTTGGAGTTTTTGGCGTCGCTGGCTACTGGTTTAGGGCTGGGGCGATGATTTTTTAGGGTGGTCGTTTGGCGGAGATGGAAGGGTGGTGGGGTTGACGACGGAGTCTGGTGGTTGTTGGCAGTAGACTGGAGGTCGACGGACTGGAATGGTCTGGTTTGGAAGCTTTCTTCTTCACGAAGAAGAACTCCAACAGTGGTCGAGTAAAACTTAAGGGTTTTTTGGTTTGTTCTTGTTGGAGAAGATGGTGAATAGTCTATATCTCCTTTTCTCCTCAAAAATCCGATGCCCGAAGTGTAGTGTCTTTCCTTGTTTAAAAAAACAAAAGCTAAGACCAAAATGATGGGGCTCACGTGTGTAACAATAATTTGAGGGTGTCCCTCATGACATTGTGTTCCGTTGGTGTCCCCACGTGTGGTGTACTCGGATTGATTGGGTTAGGTTCTAAAATTAGGCTTAAAAATGGATCGTTTGAATCCCAATGTTATTCTTTCCCCACAACCGATAATAAAATATGAACTTATTTAATTAATCCTACGTAAACAAAATAACTATAAAAATAGGACCGGCAATTAAAACAAAGATGTTTTTTGGTATTTTTTCCAAGATTAAAATAACTACAAAACATTAATGAAACTATTTTTTTTTGTAATTTTCGAAATTATATAAAGATAAAAAAGAAGGTACTATTTTTGTATTTTTCAAGTTTATGAGAAAATACATAAACAAAAATTTATATACTTTTTTGTAATTTTTTCATTTTGTGACAAAATAAAGTAAAAATAGTCAAAACTAGCTAAAATAGCTATATCAGACATAAACTAAATATTTTAATCTAAAAACATGAAAAAACTCGGTAAGGGTCAAAAATCACATGTCGACAAGAATAATTGCTGGGTATTGCACCGAATGATCCATATTATTGTTAACCTAGGACCCCTTTTCTTTGCTTTTCCTTTATTTAAATTAAGGTTTTCATCAAACTAAGCCCTTTTTTCACTTGTGTCTTTCTTTTTCTATAATTGTCCACTTGTTTATATTCCTTATGTGTGAACTTTACTTGTCTACTCCTACTCTTTTTAAAGTCACAATTAAGCAAGGCCGGGAACCACATCACTGGATCTTGAGGGGTGCCTAACACTTTCCCCTCGAGATAATCTCAAGCCCTTACCCGAACTCTGGTTTTCTTTCAAATCCTCCTTCTTTCCTAAAAAAGTGTCCTAATGCACTATAATCATTAGGTGACGACTCTATAAACTCCATAAACCAAATTCCTCAAAAGGGGGGATAAAAGAGTGATTCCACCCATAATGTCGTAAACCCGATTTCTCCTTAGAAAAAATGGGGCGTCAACAACATGGCGACTATGCTGGGGATTTTCTTTAAGGCTTTTATCATTACTTGCTTTTGTAACCTTATCGCTTCCTTAATCGCATTTATTTCTTGTCCTTGGTTATTTCATCATAATTACTAACTTGGCTCTTCGTGTTTTTCTTTAACTTCTTCTTTCACTCATTATTTCAATTCCGTTGTAATTTCCAAGTATCTATTGTAATATTTATGAACGTAAAAATACATGTAATTTATTTCATTATTGTAACTGCATTACTCGACATCATATTCAACTCGTGCCAAACAAATCCTGTAGCAACGCTTATAATGAGTAGTTGCGCCCTTCCGAAATTATAACCCCCTAAATATGGCAAAGGCATATTTGCGATAAAACCAGTCGATCAACGGTGTAGTGACGGTTCCGCATCTTTCCCTCTTTAGTCGTCCGCTCAAGGGTACCTTGTCTAGCACTTCAAAAGTAGAAACCTCATTCCATTAAACTGTTCATGCATCATGGTCAAGCCTAGCGGAGTCAGTTATGTTGTCCGTATAATGACTCAATAAGATAGCCTAAACTAAAGTCCATCGGGTTTCCTGAAACCCAAACGGACACCTTCATGTTATGTGCATTTATTTGAAAAACTAAATGCCTTTTGCCAATTATTGATTTAAATAGTTGAGTCTGATGGGGTTAAGGTCCTAACACTTTGTTTTGCAGAAAATGAGGCACGAGGTCCCCAGATTCGGTATGGTATCCAACATTTACCCAAGGTTGCTAAGATGATGGGAAGATCTTCATGGCAGCGATCAAACCCTCGTCCGTAGGTACTTAGGGAACTTGCCCTCACTTCTAGAAATCCAGCCGAACAACAAGATCATAGAGGCTGCCACTTTGTTTTGGGATAGTGATCAATCAGTGTTCCGTTTCGGAGACTTGGAAATGACCCTTTTGCTGGAAGAGGTAGGGGCCTAGCTAGTATCCCTTGGGAGACTCCGGGTTTGCTTATGCTGGAAAACCGCAAAAGTAGAGTCTTTCTTAAGATGATGGTACTCAAGAAAAATCCCAACCTCTCTTGCTTGAAGGACTCATACATACAATTTGACTTCTGTGAGAGATATGGCCACAGCAAGTCTTATCGCACCTACATGGACGAATTCGCTCTCACTTCTATGGGACATATAAGTAGAAGAGTCTTTGTGTTCATCTTTTGCTTCTTGGGCATGATAATTGTCCCTATGAAGAAGGTTAGGATCCACACTAGACTAGCCATGGTGATCAAGACCTTAATGGAAGGAATCGACGGGTAGTCTTTCAGCACAGTCCCTATGATCATCGCTGAAATCTTTCGAGCCTTGGGAAAGTGTTAGCAAGGGGCTCCACATTTCGAGGGTTGTAATCTGCTACTTCAACTCTAGCTCATAGAACACCTTCAGAAAGGTGACTACAGACAGGAAATTATACACATGGATTGGGATGACCATATCGTTTTCATCACTCAAAGCAAATGAACTTCATGCCCAACATGTTCACTCAGCTAGAGGACGCCAGTGGATGGGTAGGTTTGTTCGAGAATCTAAAGGATTAGCAAGTTCAGTGGTTCCCAATAGGGGAGTTCATTGTCCGGTCTCAGGATGCATAATTTCTCGTACTCATCGATCTAAAGGGAACTCATCCTTATGTCCCTCTCCGGTTCATGAGGAAAGCTGGAAGAAAGCAGATCATACCCAGGATAGAGAAAATGAGTCATTTCAGGGTTGACTTTCAAGATGATGATAGCACACACAGGTGTCTCGCTCAGCATATGTAGCACTGCAAACTCGTCTTAGGGAAGGAATCTCTTGAGCCAGACATGTATCATGCTGGGTATGTACCGCACTACACGAGTTGACTGGAAGATGATCACATTGGTTTGGGTCGTCCAGGATTTGTCCATGTCATAGGATTATTGACGAGAAAACTGAAGCGCAAGTCAAATACAATCAACTGCACAAGAGAACGCAAGAATGCGAGAATGAACATAGGGAAATACAGGAAGCCCACGAGAAGCCGATCAACAAATGGAAGGATATGGCTGTCAATGCCAACAACCAGCTGGGTATCTGAAGCGAGGTCTAGTAGAGTTGGAAGGAAAGTTATTAAAAAGAATCGAAGGCTGACAGAATGCCGAGGGAAGTGCAGGCGGACATCTGGCACGAGCCTATCTGCTGTTAGGAATATACGAGTTGATGAAGTTGTACGAGGGATGCAAGACTGCTCTGAAGATATAACTAAAGAAATACAAAAATAGTCAGCAAAAACAGAGAAAACAATTTTAGAAACAAAATTACCCACAGATAAAGTAGGACAATATATTGTAACCACATTAGTAGGAAATGTTAAAGAATGGTATGAAAATTTAGGAGAAGAAATGATAAAAGCATTACATGCAGCTACAGATGCTAATGCACAGCCTACAACAGATGTGAGTAAAATACTTCAAAAATTTGTAATATCAATTACAGCCGAATTTAGCACGCCAGGAGCAGAAAATTCAATGATTTGTAAAAATATAGAAAAAGCAAGAAATAATCTATTAAATTTAGTTATTTGTGATTTATGCTACTATGAAGAATATGTATGTGAATTTAGTAATTATTTTCATAAAGGAAGATTTAATAATAATGAGAAACCTATGATCTTAGACTTATTCCTACATAAATTACCATATCCAACTAATTTATTAGCATTTATAGATTATAAAATAGAAGCTAAATCAATAGACACCTTAGGAACTAGGATAGAATATGTAAGAAATTGGATAAATGATAGATGTACTCAAGCAACAAATCTTAGAAATTTATTAAAATCAGATATACAATTATGTTGTGCAAAAGAATCTGGGGAAGGTCCTTCTGAGACCAAGTAGTTAAGAGTTTTATTTCCTGTTTTCTTAATGTAATAAGGCCATTGGCCATTAGTGACATCTGTATCATTCAGCTGTTTTGTTTTTATCAATAAAATGAGGCATTTAGCATTATAAGTTCTCCAAATTTAATTTGGCGCTAGGCCTACCTCGTGCACAATAAGGCACCCAAATTAGGAAGTGATTTATATTCCTGCACAATGTGTTTATATATTGCAATATTATTTATCAAAACATGCACTAACTTGTAACATTTTTTTCTTTTTTTATTCCCCTCCCCAAAGGTTAGTTCGTGCATTCTGGTACCATCAGCATACCCAACAAGATCCAAGGGTCCTCCACCTCCTCCTCCCCCAATTCCTACCCGAAACATGAACAAAGGCAAAATGGGAGATACAAGCGCTAGAAAGAAACTTGAGGAAACTTCTTAGAATGTTGCAATTACCAAAGAGACTGCTGCTCATCTGGAGCAAACTTCACTAAAATTTCGAGAGGAATTGGTCCAAGTTAGAAACCTGGCAAGCCTATCAATCAATCTTGCCGCTCCTAATGCTAACACCCAGAACCCTACACCACCACAAAACACCCCACAACCTCCAATGCAACCCACTTATAACACTCCACTGCTCATTCCCGAACCACAAAGCACCACAAAAGACCATAACTCTCCTATCTTTATGGACACTATACCACACTACAGTCAGCCAATCACAAGTGCTGCCGATTAGATGGCTAGAGCTCTCTCATTCAGAATTTGGCCGCTGAGATCAAGAAGTTGACTAGACGGGTTCAAGGTTTCGAAGCTAACAAAGGTGTCGATGGGTTGAATTACGAAGATCTCTGTGTTCAGCCAGATGTTGAGCTCCTGGAGGGGTACAAACCTCCCAAATTCGAGATGTTTGATGGTACAGGTGATCCCAGGGTCCACTTGAGAATGTATTTTAACAAGTTGGTAGGAGTCGGAAGGGGCAAAAAAATCCGCATGAAGCTTTTCATGAGGAGTTTTAAGGTTGATGCTTTATCATGGTATTGTATCCAGGATGCAAAGAAATGGACTAGTTGGGTGAACATGGCGTGTGACTTTATGGACCGATTTAGGTTCAACACTGAGAATGCACCAGATGTGTTCTATATCCAAAATCTCAAGAAGAAGCCCACAGAAATCTTTCGCGAGTATGCTACTCGTTGAAGGTCAGAAACTGCTAAGGTCAGACCGGCCTTGGAGGAAGAACAAATTAACAGGTTCTTTTTCCGTGCTCAAGATCCGCAGTACTATGAGAGACTAATGCTAATAGAGGGCCAAAATTTCTCTGACATCATCAAGTTGGGAGAAAGGATTGAAGAAGGCATAAAAACGGTATGGTCACTAACCTCAAGGCATTGCAAGCTACCAACAAGGCTTTACAGTCAGGTGGCTCGTCGAAGAAAAAGAATGTAAATTCTGTAATGGCTGCACGAAGGAACAATTCCCCTATGAAGTACAAAACATATCCCTCAGCTCCACTCACATATCAACCTACCTAAACTACCAAGCACCATCACTCACTTACCAAATTCCACCATACGTCTGCCAATCATCTCCACCACCCACATATCAACCCACTTCCACCAGATATTCCCAACCCGCAACTGTATACCAAGCATATAATTCCCAACCTTCTCACTACCCATCACTGCCTACCCGCCAAAACTTTCCTCAACCTAAACAAAATTTCGACCGTAAACCTCCCAAACAATATACCACCATAGCCGAACCAATTGACCAATTATATGAAAAACTCAAAGCAGCCAGTTACGTTACCCCCATCCCAGCGGTAACTCTAGAATATCCTTCCCAATGGATCAACCCAAACAAGACTTGCGCATACAATTCTGGGATGAAAGGCCATACCATCGACGAGTGTCGCTCGTTGAAATACAACATCCAGAATCTAATTGACAACAAGAACATTACAGCAAAAGAGCCCACTCATAATGTCCGCAACAACCCTCTGCCTGACCACAAGGGTGGAGGAATCCATATGATCGAGTTTGAAGATGATTGGGACTCCAAAGGGTCAGTCGGTTTGATAGTTGAAGGAGACAAACCTAAGAAGCCAACAGTTACCCTCAATACCATTGTTTTTCAGATTCATCCCTCTGAGGGCGATGTGGTAAATTGTCTGTGCCGCTTGAGTTTGAATCTCCTTCTGCAAAGGCACCAAAACCGATTGAGGTTGAGTTCGAGGTTATTTGATATGACTGTGTTACCTCCCAGGGTACCAATCCTAGTCTCCGTGACGGACGTGACCACGTTCAAGACAAATGTTATACCTTGGGATTACACCGCTGAGGCTAGAAGGAAGGGAAAGACATATACTGGGGAAGCAATTACCGTACAGGGCATGACTAGGACAAGCAAGGTATACACTCCGTAACATTTAGCTAAGTCTAGCAAGCAAGCCTCCGGGCGGGCTGTTGAAACCAAACCCGATGACCTTTGGAGGAAGGTACAGGCTAAGGAGTACTTATTCGTCGAGCAACTGAACAAAATGCCAGCACAAATTTATATTCTGGCTCTTCTACAAAGCTCTGAGGCACATAAAAATGCCTTAATGAAAATATTGAGTGAAGCTTATGTACCCAGCAACATAACAGGAGGCGAAATGGAAAATATTGTAGGGCAGGTACTGGAAAGCCATATGATCACCTTCCACGAGGACGAGTTACCACCATAAGGGCTTGGTCACAACAAAGCATTGCACATCATTGCACAATGCGAGGATCACTTTATCACCAGGATTTTAGTCAATGGGGCATCCAGCCTCAACATTTGTCCATTGATAACTCTCATGACATTGGGTAAAGGATTGCACGAGATCAAAGACGGAGCTACAAATGTCAAAGCTTTTGATGGATCTCAGAGGTCCACCATTGGAGAAATTATCCTATGCCTACAGATGCAACCCACCTGGTTTGATGTTGAGTTCCAAGTCATTGACGTACTAGCATCCTACAATTTGTTGCTGGGACGACCCTGGATCCACGTCGTTGGGGCTGTAGCGTAAACTTTGCATAAAGCTGTAAACTTTGAATGGAATCATCAGGAAGTAATCATTCATGGCGACGGTAGCAACCCTATATACACTCGCCAGGCCATCCCGATGATCGAAGGAAGAAGGAGAATAGGTGGTGAAACATACCATCACATCAAGCAAGTCAATGCCATAGATAAGGACAAGTGGTGGGATAACAAAATTGAGAGCATTCCGAATTGGAGCGGATACGAGCCCATAAAAGAACTTGGCAAGAATCTCCAGGGCATCACCAAGCCTATCAAGTTGAAAATGCATGGTACCACTTTTGGCCTGGTTACGAATATACTTGGGAAGAATTTAACCATTGGTTGCCACCATGGCGCGGTCCCTACTTCCCACTGGAGCACCCTCTACCTCAGTTAGAGCAGACCTTTCAGCCAGCTTATGTCATATATGGATCAGAGGAAGATGAGACACTGGCAGCAATGAAGAACCTATTTCTGGAGGAGGATATGGATTTCTGTGTTATCTTCGAGGAGGAAGGGGAGGAAGGCCCTTCCATTCAAGCTGTGAACCGAGGGGAACACCTCACCAATTATTCAGTCAGGACCACCAGAGCCTGGAGAGCCTCAGGGTAGCAAGGCTAAGCGACGCATATGCATCGCATTTTATTTTTTAGTTTTTCGCATTGTCTTTACTTTTGAAAAGAGCTCTGATGTTCCAAACAGTTATGAATTTAACCAAAAGCATTGTCCGAGTTAATTTTTATATCTCGCTCTCATTACTTTTCTCTACTATTTACTTTATTTTACATAGCATTACAACTACATATCTTGATGATGAACCAACGATTGTAACTTGCAACAAACGGACATAGATTCATAAGAGTATGAAATACCAGAAGAAGTTGTCAGAGAGGTCGAGAATTTTGAGAACAGGACTACGTCCAACTTGGACGAAACTGAGGTTGTTAATCTAGGAGACTCAGAAAATGTCAAAGAAACACGTATCAGCATACATTTGTCACCTCTAGAAAAGAAAAGGTACACAGAGTTCTTAAAAGAATATGAGGATATCTTCGTTTGGTCCTATGATGATATGACCGATCGCAGCACATCCATTATAGCTCACAAGTTGCCGACAGATCTGGCATGCCCACCGGTAAAACAGAGACTCAGAAAGTTCAAGCTAGACATGAGTATTAAAATCAAAGAAGAAGTTACCAAGCAAGTAAAAGCCAGGGTTCTCAGAGTGGTAGAATATCCAACATGGTTAGCCAACATCGTGCCGGTACCAAAGCAGGCTGGGAAAGTTAAAGTCTGTGTCGACTACTGGAATCTCAACGGGGCCAGTCCCAAGGATGACTTCCCTTTTCCAAATATACACATATTGATAGACAACTGCGCCAAACATGAGCTGTAGTTGTTCGTCGATTGTTTTGCTGGATACAATCAGATATGGATGGACGAAGAGGATGCAAAGAAAACGGCATTCATCACACCGTGGGGAATGTTCTGATACATAATGATGTCGTTTGGTTTGAAGAATGCTAGTGCTACCTACATGAGAGCCATGACCACCATTTTTCATGATATGATACATAAAGAGATCGAGGTGTATGTGGACGAAGTCATCATTAAATCCAAGAAAGCTGCAGATCACATGGAAGATTTGAGAAAATTCTTTAACAGACTGAGTAGATACAATTTGGAACTAAACCCCACCAAGTGTGCATTCGGGGTCCTAGCCAGAAAATTATTGGGTTTCATTGTGAGTGGCAATAGAATTGGACCCGTCAAAGGTCAGAGCCATTCAAGAGTTGCCACCGCGAAAGAACAAGAAAGATGTAAATAAGTTTTTCTGGAAGACTCAACTATATAAGCCAATTCATAGCTCAGTCCACTGTCATTTGTGAACTCGTCTTCAAGATGCTGAAGAAGGATGCTGCCACTAAAGGGACTGATGATTGTCAAAGGGCCTTCGACAGAATCAAGGAATATCTATCGACACCACCAGTCTTGGTTCCACCTGAGCCAGGGAGACCTCTGTTGCTTTATTTTGTAGTATTGGATGGAGCATTTGGGTGTGTTTTGGGAAAACAGGATGAAACAGGAAGAAAGGAGCAAGCCATCTACTACCTCAGCAAGAAGTTTACCCCGTACGAGGCTCGGTATTCCTTATTAGAGCGCACTTGTTGTGCTCTAACTTGGGTAGCTAAGAAACGGAGGCATTACTTATGTGCCTACACCACTTATCTCATATTTAGGATGGATCTATTGAAATAAATCTTTCAGAAGCCCATGCCCACCGGCAAGCTCGCCAAATGGCAAATACTGTTAAGTGAGTTCGACATTATTTATGTTACCCAAAAGGCAGCCAAAGGACAAGCTCTGGTAAATCACCTCGCTGAGAATCCTGTAGGAGGAGAATACAAACCTCCAATGACGTATTTTCCTGATGAAGAGGTAGCTTTCATAGGATAAGACATTCTAGAATCCTATAATAGTTGAGGATGTTTTTCGATGGAGCCGCAAATTTCAAAGGAGACGGTATAGGAGAAGTCTTGGTATCAGAAACCGGTCAGCATTACCCAGTATTCGCCAAGCTCAGATTCCCGTGCATAACAACATGGCCGAATACCAAGCCTGCATCTTGGGGCTCAAATTGGCAATCGACATGAACAATAAGGAACTATTCATGATCGGAGACTCGGACCTACTCATAAATCAGGTTCGGGAAGAATGGGCAACCAAAAATTCCAAGATACTCCCCTATCTACACCATATACAGGAGTTGAGGAAGAGATTCAGAAAGACAGATTTCGAGCACATTCCCAGAACACAGAATGAGTTCGCCGATGCCTTAGCCACATTCTTTTCTATGATCCAGCATCCAGATACAAACTTTATTGATCCCATCCAGGTCAAGATTCACGACCAACCAGCTTATTGTGCCCACATCGAGGAAGAAGCCAACGAGAAACCTTGGTTCCATGATATCAGAGAATAATTGACACCAGGAGAGTACCTAGAGCTTGCCAATGCTACTCAGAAATGCACCCTTTGGGGATTGTCCAGCAACTTCTTTCACAGCGGAGGAATCTTGTATAGGAGGACTCCTGATCTGGTATTATTAAGATGTGTCGAGGCAAGAAAAGCAATCAAATTACTGGAGGAAGTGTACGTACTGTCACGCCCCAAATTTCGAGGAACGCGACCGGCGCTCAATCGAGTAAACCTGACCAAGAAAGCATGTTAGGTCTCGTTCTACCCAAACTAACTCATCAATAAATAGGAGGTGGACTCCATTAATCGAATCCTATAAACATATAATTAACAATTTCCATTCCATTTTCATTAGCAACTTCATTCGCCACTTTAAAGGTATTACAGATTTTGTACATCATTGCCAAACATCAACATTTCTAGTTTAGTTCCCAATACCCGACACTACCCACAACATGTCTACCGAGCCTCTAAATACAACCAAAGAAAATATGAAAATGCCGGCAACAAGGCTCCGACTATGCCTTACACAAATATCAAAATAGGCTCCGAAATAAAAGTGACATGAGCCATCAGGGCCCCGATAGGAAAGGGGCTCACCAATGCAGCTGTCGGAAAGTGGAGGAGGTGCTACTGTCGGAGGACTGGAATACCTGCTATGGAACCACCTACAATCATAACACGAATGTAGCGCCTCTGGCAAAAGGGACGTTAGTGCCATTGAATAGCACTAGTATGTATAACTAAACACCGGCTAATTAGAAAGAACTATCAAAAAAGAATAAAGAAATCACAAGTAAAACTCAAACATTTTATAAATGATCACAATATTTTCAAATAAAAGGGATCACATAGCTTCCACATAAATTTCCATACCTCTAGTTTGTGTTTCATAGCCCGTCCAATGAGTTCATGTATCAAGTATACACCTATGTGTTTCATAGACCGTCCATAGGGTTCACACACCATATTATATTATACACCTATGTGTTTCATAGCCCGTCCATAGGTCCCACATGTTACAGCACACACCTATGAGTTTCATAGCCCGTCCATAGGTTCCATATGTTACAGTGCACACCTATGTGTTTCATAGTCCGACCATAGGTCCACATGTTACAGCATACACATATGTGATTCATAGCCCGTCCATAGGTCCCCACATGTTACAGTACACACCTATGCGTTTCATAGCCCGTCCATAGGTTTCATATGTTACAGTACACACCTGTGCGTTTCATAGTCCCTCCATAGGTTCCACATGTTACAATACACACCTATGGATTTCATAGTCCGTCCATAGGTCCACATGTTACAGCATGCACCTATTCGTTTCATAGCTCGTCCATAGGTCCCACATGTTACAGTACACACCTATGTGTTTCATAGCCCGTCCATAGGTCCCACAATAAAACACATCAAAGGCATCACCAAGTACATTTATAATTCAAGTTCTCAAGAATATCACATTGATCATACTGGAGTATATCTACCATAAATATAGGATCACAACACCAATTCACGTAAAGTATCAATCAAAGCAAGAATCCAAAGTTTAGTCTTACCACATTTACACGAGCATCGATAGAGCTCAATTTCTAAAAGATAGGATTTTAGCCATACATACCTCGATTGAGCTTTACTTAAAATACTAAAACACTCAAAAACTCTAGCAATTCCAATCTACTATGAGATATAACAATATTAAGCATATATTATAAAGATATTCATGAAACTAGCTCATTTGAGCATTTTATCAAACAGTAGTTGAGCATCTAAATCTCAAATCTACTTTTCAAAACTTCCTTTATTCCCCAACCCAATCTTTACTTATTTAGGTTCAATAATCTTCCCATAAACCTAAGTTGACATGCAAGTAAGGAATACACTCTTATACTCATGAATCACCTCTCTAACCACTCCTTATAACTAAGAATGGAGATAAGAGCTAGGGTGATGAAATCTTACCTCTTGGGGCGAAGATCTAGGGCCCTCACTTGATTATCTTCAAGGAATTAACAAGATTTTGTGGAGAAATTTGATGGGAGAAACTTTCCCTCTCTAAAACCCCCTCTCTCACTGTAGAAATACTCAGAAAGATGCTGAAAATGAGCTATGGGGTCAAATATGACGATAGGGGGTCGGGTTAGAAATTAAAAAAAATAACCCACGATGTGGATTCTGTTGTAGCAGAACGAACCGCAGAATCGACATGCGGGTCCACAGAATTCTTTGCAGAATCGACGCCCAAAACTAGGCTTCTCTGGACCATTCTGCGGCCAAAATGCGACCACAAAGTGCATTCTGCGGTCCAAAATGCGGTCCGCAGAATTGACACAGGACATCATTTCCAGCCTTTGGTAATTTGATCATAACTTCGTGTAGGAATGTCCAAATGATGAACGGTTTGAAGCGTTGGAAACTGTACTCAACGATCTTTCATTTGATATTCTATCCACCACATAGAACCATATAGATAACTATATATTCTAGTTTAAAGTGGAGCCTTGTGCTAATCCATTTGGAATTTTGGCCTATTTCAAAAATTTTTCCCATTTGGCATACACTTAGGCTTCCTTTTGGACCTCATATCACTTACCATAAGACTTATACTCCGATTTACCTAGTCCAATTGATGTCCACCATGTTAATAGAATATAAAGATATTATAATAATCCTGTGTGACACTACGAAATCCTAAATTACTTAGAGAAATTTTCTAGGGCCTTACACGTAGGGACATACAGCCCGCATATGAATGGTTTCGTTTTGAAAAAGAAGATACTCCGAGCAGGGTATTTTTGGATGACTATGGAAACGGACAGCATCCAGTATGGCTGAGAATGCCACCGCTGTCAGATACAAGAAGATATGATAAAAGTACCTCCAAATGAGCTTACTGCAACAAGCTCACCATGGACGTTTTCCGCTTGGGGAATGGATGTTATTGGATCAATTGAACCCCCGCATCAAACGGGCAAAGTTTCATCTGTCAATTGATTACTTTACCAAATGGGTTGAGGCAGCATCATACAAAGTTTTCACCAAAGAAGTAGTAACAGATTTCGTCCGTAATCGTATGGTTTGTCCGTTCAGGATTCTAGATCATCACTGACAATGGTTCCAATCTCAACAGCGACCTGATGGAGGCAATGTGGGAAACATTCAAGATTAAGCACATAACTCTACGACTTACAGACCTCAGATGAATGGAGCTGTAGAAGCAGCCAAAAAGAACATCAAGAAGATACTAAGGAAGATGATCGAAAAGCACAAGCAATGACATGAGAAGTTGTCATTCACCTTACTGGGTTATCGTACCATGGTCCGCACATCAACCGGGGCCACTCCTTACATGTTGGTTTATGGTACAAACGCGGTCATTCCAACCAAAGTAGAAATTCCCTCCTTGAGGGTCATACAAGAAGCAGAGTTAGACGATGCAGAATGGGTCAAAAATACTACGAGCAGTTAACCCATATAGACGGAAAGAGAATGAATGTTGTGTGTCATGGTCAATTATATCATAACAGAATGTCCAATGCCTTCAGCAAGAGAGTCAGGCCAAGGAGTTCACACCAGGACACCTGGTATTGAAGAAAGTATTTCCACATCAAGACGAAGCCAAAGGGGAATTCTCTCCTAATTAGCAGGGTTCGTACATGGTTCATCGGGTTTGAATTGGAGGAGCCCTTATTCTTGCAGAAATGAACAGAGAAGTCTAGCTGAAGCTAATCAACTCAGACGCAGTAAAAAGATACTACATTTGATCATATGCTTTTCTTTCATGATGTAATTTGAACTATGCCTGACCTGATTCCCGTTTAAGAGGGGATACGTAGGCAGCCGTATGGGTTCGGTCACACTTTAATAAAAATTCCATCTTCCCCCGGCAATTGGAGCTGTGGCAGAATTTTGATGAGGAACCTCAAAATTCTGAAGTAAGTTTTTCAGTCTTTTCATCAGCACCAACACAGTAAACTGGGGCAGAATTTTGAGGAGGAACGTCAAAATTCTGGAATTGATCCACATTCAATTGTTCATCACAACCTTCAACAGCACTAGCCCAGTAAGCTGGGGCATAATTTTTAGGAGGACTTTCAAAATTTCGGAGCAAGCAAGGTCTCCACGTCTTGAACCATGTTGCCGAGGTTGGTTCATCCAAAATAAAATCATTGTTTTTGTATATATGTATTGCATTTACTAAGTCATGCACAAATGTCATTTGCATTACCATCGTTTAGCTACGCTACCCTGTGATACGCAGCTCCAGAAGCGGGAGGATACGAACAAACGTCCCCTCTGCAAAACTCACAATTTTTATTTGGATGCAGGAATTCAGGCCACAAATCAAAGTACATTCGCTCTTCAGAGTCGAAACCCTCCAAAGGCTCACTATCCACACCCAATACTCCCCAGCAGTTCTGATATTGCAACTGTCTATCAGCTAAGAAAATTTACTCATTTACATTGCATAAGGCTATTATCAACCTTTCGAGACTAAGCTCTGTCTCCATTTTGCATAAGGCTACTCTCTACCTTTCGAGACTAAGCTCTGTTTCCATTTTGCATAAGGCTACTCTCTGCATTTCGAGGTTAAGCTCTACCTCCATATTGCATAAGGCTATTACCTGCCTTTCGAGACTAAGCTCTATCTCTATTTTGCATAAGGTTACCCTCTGCCTTCCGAGGTTAAGCTCTACCTCCATATTACATAAGGCTACTTATCTGCCTTTCAAGACTAAACTATGTCTCCATCTGCATGTTGCATAAGGCTATTATCTGCCTTTCAAGACTAAGTTATCTCTCCATCTACATCGCATAAGGCTACTTATCTGCCTTTCGAGACTAAACTATGTCTCCATCTGCATTTTCCATAAGGCTACTCTCCACCTTCTGAGGCTAAGTTCTACCTCCATATTGCATAAGGCTATTCTCTGCCTTTTGAGGTTAAGCCCTACCTCCATCCTGCATGGCAAAAATATCGCCACCTGCATTTTTAAAGTCACATTCGGCTGAAATATCGCCACCTGCATTTACATCTTTACTTCGGCTGAAATATCGCCACCTGCATTTAAACTCTTACATTCGGCTGAAATATCGCCACTTGCATTCTAAATTTACTCTCTGGCTGAAATATTGTCGCCCTTCGCATTCATTTGGCTGAAAGATTGCCACATTCTCATGGGCTGAAAGATCGCCAACTTATTCAAAGGCATCATAGTTCAGAGGCACCATCTGCATAGCCCGAGAACATCATTTCATGGCCTGTGAACCCTTGATTTTATTCTCTTTATGGCCCAAGACATCATAGTCTGTGGACGTCATCCTAATCATCCGAAGAGAGCATTCATGGTCCAACGGGAACTTGCATCACATTTAAATCATGCAATATATACGCACATCACCCATTTGCAGGTACTCTGGCTGGCTCACAACCATCTCAGCATGAGTGATCCCCCTCCAGTTCTCCGCAGCCAGTCTGATTCCAAGTACCCCCTCAAATCTAATCATCACGTCTGTCTTTTCGAATTTTCATCGATATATTCCGTCAATGGTTCTTGAACTACATATGGACTGATTCCTGTAAAACCAGGGATATGTAGGCAGCTCAGAAACTAGAGCACGGTCAAAATCCTTCTACAATCGTCAATTCCGGTCAAAATTGGCCATCTTATCTTTACCCGACAACTCTTTCATCCTCCTCGGGTAAAGAGGGGCAGTTAATGATACCCAATTTTTACCTATGTATTTTTATACTCAAAATACTTTCAAAATAGCATGTATATGCATACATAAGCATCCCCAAAAGTTTTGGTATTTTTCTCAAATTGTTTAAGATTTTTAACACCTATTTATGGCCGATTTTGCACTATAGAATCCAATAATTATTCCCAAAACTTGTCATTTTTGGTGAATAATTTATTTTATTCTTACATTTATAGAAAAAAATAAATTACATGATTTTTACATAATTTTACGAGTCCATTTGATATTCTTAAACTAAAATTGTTTGAAATTATCATTTTAACATATTTCTCGATTTAATAGCATTTTTAATCACAAAATCATTCCCAATATTTTAAAATTAATACTTATATATTTTTTTATTAACTCGGTACTTTTAATTTGATTTTTAAATATTGTTCTATTATTTTTATAAATTCAAAAGGAGAAAAGTGGCTATTTCAATTTTGGCCTCATTTGCTTTCAATTATAGCCTGATTTGTACCCCAATCCACCCCCCTAATTAAACGATCCAATTTTATCTCCTACCTGACCCATACCAAATTAAACGAACCCTCCCGGACTCCATTTAAATCATGGTCGTTGGTTGTTTTAATCAACGGTCCACGTTTTCCCTTTCCTTTTTTAACACAGCCGACCCCCCTAACCATAATCATTCTCACAAAGCAGCCACCTTTGAATCCCTTTATTCTCTCAAACTCTCTCAACTCCTCTCCAAAACCCTAGCCCCTTCCCACCGGTTTCCACCTTATGTCACCGGAAACCATGGCATTTCAGGCCCTGGGTGGCCTGTACACACCCTCACGTGCCCTTATGCTCCTGTTACATGAAATTTTAAGGTCCAACATTGAAGACTCTGGCTCAGAGTTCCTCCGATTCAGGTTCTATGACCATCTCCGGCTCATCTCTGACATGTCCTAGCCCTACGCGTTCATCTCCTACTCAGACCAGCCCTTTCCAGGCCTTTCTCATTTTTTAGGGTTTATCTGAAACCCTACGCCATTTTGAGGTTTTCTTATCCTCTCTAAATCTACATTAGATCCATTCTATTTCTAAGGTTTTCAAAGTATTTCTTACATCTTTTTCGATTTTTGCTTTCAAAAATGTTCGTCTTCTCGAACCTAGGGTATCCTTGATTTTTTTTACTTGTTCTACTGTGATTTCTTACTGTATTTTGCTTTGCTGTAACTCCTAAGTGTTATCACTATAGTTTTTATGTATTTTTCTTTTACTATATTTCCTCCTAGTGTTTCGAGTGATTGCCTTTACTATATTTTCTTTCATTATGCTTCCATGAAATGTTTAGGTTCCTTGGATTTTCTGAGTTTATTTTGCTTGATTTTCTATGCTTTCATCTTTGCATTTAATCTGTGGAGGAAACCCTAGATTTTGGGGGGTTTTAACCACTTATGTGAGATTGCTTTGCTTCTTGTGTTGCTTCCTGTTTGATTTCAAAAACCCTAATTTTTAAGCTCGTCCCATGTTCTCTTGTTCTTGCTAAGCTTTGCAATATCTTTTGATTTCTCTCATCGCTATGTTCTTCTACTTTTGATTGCATGACTACTCTGTTTGTTCAATTCAAGACTTGTATGTTTAAAGTTAGGCACTCTTTATAGTCAAACCTTTCTCTTTCAAAAACAACCCTAATTTTTGGCGATTGATTTCAGACCACCATTATGTGAGCTTATTTTATTCTTTCCATGTCTAATTTGGACCTACTTTCTGACTTGATTCATTATTGAGTTCGAATCTTTAATTCCTTGATTTCTATGTGATAGTTGATTCACCTCTTACTTTATTTACCTAAACCGTGTATTTTTAAAATTTCCCTTATGTATTTACCCTTCATTTCACAATGTGTATCGATTTTCTTTCCTTAAATGAAACCATGCCCTTTACTATTTAAGTTCGATTCATTAATTAAAGGAATTCCCCTCTCTTGATTGATTCTGATTGATATTGAGTTATTTCTTGCCTTGCTTACTTGCCTTTTTTCAAACTATAAATACCCTACTCCTTTTCTTTAAATCACACGAACAACTGAGTTCAGAAACACACACACATACTCAAAGCTCGCTTCTCTCCATTCTACTGAGCATTCTACACTGCCTGCTCTTATACATTTTGAGTTTCTTGAGTTTGTTCCTATTTATTTCTAGTTGTTTGTTCACTGCTGTTAATCTGCTACCCTAAAATTATAACTGGTATGCTCTTCTATGCTCTATAAGCATCCTTATTCAATTTCTCTGCTTCTACCCCTTTCTTTGTGTGTTCATTTATGCTTTTTTGTACTATTTAAGTACTTTCAAGCATATTAATCCCTCTCCCTTGTTCCCTTTGTATATGAGTTCATTCTGGGTCATAACAGTATTATGAATTGATGTATGTGATTCAGGACTAGACTCATTTTTTATTCTCTACCCAACTGCTTTCCCGTTCCCTTTCCCCCAATGTGGTGAGCTTTAACTTGGGTCTATTGATGTCGTCATCATCATTCAGGCCTGAGTTTGACTCTTTAAGAGTCTGCTCCTATTTTTCTGAATCTAAGTGGGAGGTTAGGGGTGTACCAGTCTATGCCATGACTGGGTATGACCATCTCCTGCTGAGGTTTCTCTCTCACTCTACACCTACTCCTAGCTCTTAAGTTCTACCCCCCCCCCCCCCGATAAGCCATGCTTAGGGACCGGTTCCCTCTGAACTTGGATGTCTGAGGGTTGGTTATTCCACACATTGCACTGCTATGTTACAACTCTCCATCTTTAGAGTGTAAACATTGCCTGGGCTTTTGAACCCTTGGAACTTTGAAACACTCTAAGAGAAGGCCTCGGAATCTGGAATCAGGATTTAGTGAAACACATGTGTTGGATGTTGAAGGTTGCATTGAGCCTCCTCAGGTCTGACTTCAGTTTTGATGTACTTATTTCAGTCTTTTTCTTTCAAGTTTTGTAATAACTATGTAATAAAACTCTAGGAAAATGATAGTAAAGGGTGTGGGAGGGATTTATTTTGTCTGCATAAGTCAAAGGGTAGAAATCCTGCCTATAGGTCTTTTACCCTTTGAATTATCTACAAATCATGCCTATAGAATTTTCTAATGCTTAAAATCATCTAGTTACCATGCCTATAGGACTTTAACATTCGCCTAATCAATGTATATAGAAACCATGTTCATAGGAAATGTATATGTGTTAGGCAAACTATATGGTAACTAAACACTCATCTATTTATAAACTCTTTAACAGGCTTAAAATAAAACTCCATCTCAACTTGTCTGATTCATTTTAAGCAACAACAGTCCATTAACTAGCCCTTAATGTCCCAATGTATCGTTTTCAATAAAGCCCTTGTAAATCAGTATGCATTTTAAACTCTTCAAATCTGTATCTTTTTCTAAACAGTTCTTTTAAACATTATGCATAAACGTTTTATTCAGTCCCTAAAATTGTCTTTTAAAAATAGTCTTGTAACTCACTCTTTTTTAAGACGTTCTTGCCTCTAAAAATCTTTCGTAACTCTTCTGCATTTTTTCCTTCTCAAACAGTCCGCTGATTTCAAATCTATCTACAAATTTACTGCAATCTTTACTTTCTTTTAGATTCTTCTGCATTAAGTCCTCAAAAACTAACAATCATACCTGAGGGGCTTGATGCAGACTTTCATCCAACTTTATGAGTTAAACTGATTCGTCCGCTTCTTAATTCTTTAACTTTAAAGACCAAATCAGTATATGTAAGTCATGCTAAACTAAATGTTGTGGGATCTACGGGGTTTGCATGAGCCTTTAAGTGTCTGCTTCGTACCCCACTTATTTGCTATTTGTTTTTATTGACGCCCTAGTATTTTACCCTTTTAGACTCCATATATGCCTCTATACTGTTTCTTCCTTTTTAGGACTAGAAGTCCAAATCCCCTCGAGATAATCTCAAGCCCTTACCAGAGCTCTAGTTTTCTTTCAAATCCTCCTTCTTTTCTCTAAAAGTGTCCTAATGCACTATAATCATTAGGTGGCGACTCTCCAAACACCATAGCCCAAATTCCCCAAAAGGGGGGATAAAAGAGTCATTCCACCCATAATGTCGTAAACCCAATTTCTCTTCAGAAAAAGGGGCGTCGACAAATAATTTCAAATAAAATCTATTTTAGTAGTAGTGTGATCTGTGAAATATCCACATCCTTATTGATAACTATGCGAGGCCTGAACTGTTGTCTTTTGTGGATTGTTACACTGGGAATCACCAAATTTTGATGCACGAGGAAGATGCAGAGTAGATAGCCTTCAACGCAACTTTGGAAGTTTACTACTATATAGTCATGTCATTCAGTCTCAAGAATGCCGGCACTACCTACATGAGGACCATGACGACCCTTTTTCACGACATGATTCATAAGGAGATGTAAGTGTATGTGGATGATGTCATCACAAAGTCTCGAAAGAGTTCAAAGTAAATGGATGATTTGAGGAAATTTTTCGAACACCTGAGAAAGTACAGCTTGAAATTGAACCCGGCAAAGTGCACGTTCGAAGTCCCCACCGAAAAGCTATTGGGTTTCAATGTAAGCATGAAGGGAATAGAACTGGTCCTATAAAAAATCAAGGTCATTCAAGAATTGTCACCACCAAAGAGTAAGAAAGATCTGATGAGTTTCCTGGGTAACTTTAATTATATCAGTAATTTCATAACCCAGATCTGTGAACCCATTTCCAAGTTGCTGAAAAAGGATGTTGCCACAAAGTGGACAGAAGAGTGCCCGAAAGCCTTCGATAGAATTAAAAAATATATGTCAAATCCACCAGTGTTGGTTCCCCCTAAGCCTGGGAAGCCATTGTTACTATTTTTATCAGTCTTGGATAACACCTTCGCTTATGTGTTGGGACAACATGACAAAACTAGGAGAAAGGAGCATGCCATCTACTATTTAAGTAAGAAGTTCACGCCATGCGAGGCCAAATATACTTTGATAGAATGCACCTATTGTGCTCTGACTTAGATTTCCCAAAACTTAAGGCATTATAGGCCAACATGCATTACACATCTGACATCTTGGTTCGACCCGCTCAAGTACATCTTCTAGAAGCCGATGCTTGCCGGAAAGCAAGCTAAATGGAAAATTCTCCTTATCAAATTTGGCATTATGTACATAAATCAGAAGGCTATCAAGGGGAAACCTTTAGCCGACCACCTTGTAGAGAATCCGGTGGATGGGGAATACAAATCACTTACTATGTATTTTCCATATAAATAAGTATTATTTGCTGGAAAAGATATTACAGAATCATACCCTAGTTGGAGAATATTTTTTCGATGAAGCAGCACACTTCAAAGGAGTCAGAATTGGGGCATCCTGATTTTGGAATCTATACAACATTATCCAGCATCGGGAAAGATAAGATTCCCTTGTACCGATAATCTGGTTGAACATGAAGTATGCATCCTTGGGATTAGAATGGAACTCGACATGAAAGTCAAAGAACTTTTTGTCATAGGGAATTGTGATCTATTGATATAACAAGTCCAAGGGAAATGGCCCACCAAGAATGTCAAGATACTTCCTTACCTACACTGCGTGAAAGAGCTATGGAAAAAGTTCACGAAGATTGAGTTCAAGCATGTCTCCAGGATTCAGAACGAGTTCACTGACGCCCTTGCAACCCTATCATCTATGATCCAACATCCAGATAATAACTGCATCGACCCTATCAAGGTGGAGATCAGGTATCAACATGCCTATTGCTTTCTTGTAGATGGACCATGGTATCACGATATCAGGAAATTCCTTGCAACTAGAGAATACCTGGAGAATTCTTAAACTGGTCAAAAATGAGCCCTCAGAAGGCTGGCAATCAACATTTTCCTCAAAGGGAAAGTCCTGTACAGGAGGACCCCAGATTTAGGTTTTATTTAGATGTGTATAGATTGTCGAGGCAACCAGGATATTGAAAGAAATACATGCAGGAACATGCAGACCCCACATGAATGGCTTCACATTAGCCAAGAAAATCTTGAGAGCTTTATATTTTTGGATGACTATGGAGAGCGACAGTATCTGCTATGTACACAAGTGTCATTAGCTCTACCAACAGCCCCATAAAATGAGGGATTGATATATTCAAGCCCCTACCAACGGCCCCACGTAAAGCCAAATTTATTTTATTTATGACTGATTACGTTTCTAAATGGGTAGAAGCACAGGTCTTCGAGAAGGTCAGATAAAAAGGTCTTATTGACTTATCTTGGACCACATCATATGTCGGTTTGGGATACCTGCCAAGATTGTATGTGATAATGAAAAACATCGGCAGCAAGGTGACGGAGTTCCTTGAAGCACACAAGATAAAGAGGATCTTATCAATACCATAACACCCAACTCAAAATGAACATGCCGAATCAACAAACAAAACGATCATTCAAAACCTGAAGAAAAGGTTGGACGATGCAAAGAGAAAATGGAGAGAAGTTCTACCGGAGGTGCTTTAGGCATATCGAACAACATCGAAGTCTAGAACAGGGGCTACTCCGTTCTTTTTAGTTTATGGCTCTGAGGCCCTTATCCACGTCGAGTACAGAGAACCAGCGTCAGGTTTCGACATGCATCAGAAGAGTCAAATCACAAGGCTATGAATTCTAGCCTCAAGTTATTAGATGAAAAAAGGTTAGGCGGCACTTGTTTGAATGGTCTCGCAAAAGAAAAGAATCGAGAGATTCTATAATAGAAGGACCAACCTTCGACGCTTTGGAGTTAAGGATTTAGTTCTACGAAAAGTCACCCTCAATACTCGAGACCCGAATAAAGAGAAACTATGCCCGTATTGGGAAGGACCATACCGAGTCCTTACAGTTGTCGGCAAAGGATCTTACAAACTTGGCATGATGGAAGGGGAGCAATTGTCAAACAATTGGAACGTATCACTACTCAAACAATACTATTGCTAAGGTATGATTTTTTTTCTTTTTGTCCATTTGAATTTGAAACTAACCCATTGCAGATGGTTGATCAAAGGTATCGAAGGCACCCTTATTACACGAATGCCTTAGGTTTTAAAGCATGTGTTACACGAATGCCTTAGGTTATTTGCGGAAAAAGTAGGGCTTGAACTCACTCTTAGCCATCTCATCAGGAAATACCGGCCCTTCCACAATCGATGTCTTCTAACTCTACGATGGATCCACCATGCCTTTAGTTGTTGATGATGAAAAAGATTGGTATCAAGGATGGATGAGCTGATTCACTTGAGTACGGACTGTTGATATTATCCCTATGGAGTTTCTCCCATTTCCTTAAGAATGGAACTTAGCACGTAAGTGGTACACTTGAGCCTTTGTAGTTTTGCTTATGGTGGAGGCGGTCTCCGTAAAAGCGCCTTTATTTCCCTTTTTTGCAGAAATTTAATGGACGATGTGCGAGGTCCCTAGTTTGCCTAATTGAGCTTGGAAGTTAGCGACCCACTCAATTTATAATAAGCATAAATGGCGAGCTTTGTCTAAGGGTAGACGGGAGGCAAAACACAACGGTACATGCTATGCGGTTTGCTCTTTTTATGGAAATCACTTTATTTTTATGCGTACAAACTTTGTCATCATACGCATCGGGGATTTCTTTGATGCAAGATCATGCCCTCTAGGAGGGAGAGAAGGAACGTCGGCTTTGGGTCCGAGGGGTAGCAGTAATAATGATAAGAAAAGAAGGCCTTCGTAGTGCGACGGTGATTATAACAAGACACGTTCATCCCAGAGGGTCAGAGAGGATGAATCAACCGAACCCCCAACGCCCGAGATTTCTGGTTCTAGGAAAATGATCTCTCCTCAGCTAGCGTCTTATTTTAACATCGAAGATACTTCGAGGAATGAGGGTTCTCTGCCGCTGACTTGTTCTCATTTCGAAGGCACTTCAAGGGATGTTCGATGCCAGGGGCCACATATACCGGGTGATCATATCCCACTAGGGGTGGTTTTACCGGGGTAGATGGAGCCAAACTACCAGATCTGCACTCAACTTTTGAGGAAGCTCAATGGCTCTACTCTAAGGTGAGTTTTGGCCATTCGCATTGGTTTTATAGTTTTTTAATTGTTTACTTTCTTATCGAGTTTCTCTTTTATAGGCTTTTAACAAGCTCAAGTCCGAGCAGCTCCATCGTGAAACCAGGTTGTGAGAAGCCATGGATGGAGAGAAATCCCTCAGGATTCTTTGCGATGAAAGGTAAGATGAGTTGTCACACTTGCGGTATGAGGTGAGTCGAAGCCTGAACTACGAGAGCTACCTTGAGGAGCAAGTAATGTTTGTTTTGAGGTAGTGCATGTTTCTTCTTCTACCTTCTGAGGTTGATGATTAGTTTAATTCAGTTGCAGAAAAAGATGGAGGACCTGGAATACCTTAGGAGCGAAGTTGGTCAAGACAAGTGCGAGCGCGATGAGCTAAAGGCTCGGGTGGACACCTATACATCATCTAACAAAGAATATTTGGAAAAAGCTTCCACCCTCGAAGTGCATCTTTCCAATGCTCAAGAGAACAGCTTAGTCCGAATAGACATGATTTCAAGCCTCGAGTCTGACCTCTTGAAGGTGAATGACAAAGACATGAATGTCGGAGCTGAAGCCGGAGTAATCCGAACTAAGGTTGATAAGAAGGTGGCTCTCTATTTGAAGGACGATGCCGACGCTCATGTTGAGCTAAGGGGGCTCTCGACCAGGAGAGTATGAACAAAGAGTACGTGAGATGTAAATCTTGGAGGGAACCCCTCAAGGAAATTCATCCTAGGGGCTTCAACCTATCGGAAGAGATAAAGTAGGCGGAAGAACATGTTAAGCTCCTTCTATCCGATGATAAAGAGAGCGAGAAAGAGGTCAACGGACCATAGTCCCCGAGGGGGACGTAGATTAGGCCATTTCCTTCTTGTTTTGTGTATAGTGCTTTCAAAGAACTTTGTAAATGAAGCTTGTATTCTCTCACATATATGTATAAAAGGAAACCTTGTGGTTTTATTTTTCATGCATTTTCCTTTGCCTTGATATTTGTCAGTCATTAGCCAGATGAATTGATCTTCGAGTTAAAGGGAATCCTCAGATTCAAAGTATGGCCCTGGGGCTCATTGGGCTGGCCTGTAGGCTCTTACGCACTCAGTCGGTATGACCTTTTAGAATAAGCTAGCATTTGATCTCTTATGCATTTGCTCTTAGGCATATTTAGTTAATTGTTTCGGGTGCAGTTTCCGAGTTGGGTTTCAACTCGAGCTCATTTGACCCTTAAGTTGTTAAATTTAAAGCTGGCTCTTAAGCTCTTACGCATTTGGTCGATACGAACTTTAGTATGGGCTAGTGACAGTGGCTCATATGTATTGGGTCGGTACGATCTCTAGTATAGGCTGGGGACGGTGGCTCATATGCATTGGGTCGGTACGACCTCTCGTAGGCTTTATTTTTCCCTTGTTAAGGACTTTTGAAATTGTGTTTGCTGACTCTTTAATGGTTTGATGAAAACCTCGATTGCACCTCGGGAGGTTTGGCTCGGTGGCTGAGTATCTTGAATCCTATAGTCTGGAGTTGAGATGGTTGAAGCTCTTTTTCCTATGTCGAGGGTAGCATATTTAAGTGGTTCCTTTCAAAATATTTTCAAAGTAATTAAAGTCATGTGATGTTATAGAGACGGTCGGGCGTCCTAGAGTCGTGTTAGTTTGGCTGGTACAGCCTTGTGACCTTAGTCATTGTGTTTGGCTAGAGCCTTTCAGTCCCCGAGTGAAGTAGTTATTGGCTTCTATATCGAGGGTATGCCTTTTTAGGGGTCTTACAAGTTCTATATATAGCCTTAACTTTAAAATCGGGATTATGCCTTTTGTAAGGTCTTACAAAATTTTGCATGTCTTTGAAGTTTTACAGTTTGGTTACTTGGTACAAGTATGGTCCACGCCTTACTTAAGATCTTATAGTTTTTCTCACTTGGTACAAGTGATGAGTGGTGATTTTACCACTCAATATAGCCTCTTTTCATTTGCTTTTATGTCCTATTAAATATAAAATGAGGTCGTTTATGGTGTTTGTTCTTAGATTTTCAGGTAAATGATGCTACGAAGTGATTGGGATTGAATTGAAGTGGAATTGAGAAAAAGAGAGTGAAATCATGTAAAACTTCGAGTGATTCTGCTTTTGTGGAATGTTGGTCGCAGAAGCAACCCCGCTTCTGCATAAATTTGACCACTTCTGCGGAATAGGCCTGGATTTGGGAATTTACGCTTCTGCGGAGGAAAAGACGCAGAAGTAATCACGCTTCAGTGAAGAAAGAGTCGCATCTACGGTGACAGCAAATTGATTGGACTTCTGCTTCTGCGATGAGAGCTTCGCTTATGCGGAGCCGCACCTGCGATGATTCTTCTGCAGGTGCGGAAGTCATGCATCAGACTTGGGCAGAATTGGCATTTCACAAGTTCTCATCCCAAACCATTTTTATACTCGTACAAACAGATATTTTAAGGATCTTTGGCTTATTTTCAGTCCTCATAGACTAGAGAGAACAACTTTGAAGGTAGGGTTTTGCACAACACACTTTGATCTTGAAAATTTGAAGCTTGTTGCTAAGATTTTCTTACCCATTTATGTTGTTTTCTTTATTTTCTTGCTTTATATTGTATATATAAGTGTGTAGTATTTTATTCAACACTTAAATCTTGTTTATGAAAATATTCACTTTTAAAGTGTGGATTAAATACCTTGTTGTGCTTATGTATTGAATGGTTTTTATGTATTTATTAAGTGAGGTATTATTACTTTAATTATTTTTTTTCTTTAATGTTTTCAAAGGGATTAGCTTACCCTAGGACTCTCCCATTAACTCCGAGTTGATTTTGGAAAAGATAATTTAGGGTAAGAAAAGATTAAATAACAAAAACTTGAGGCGTTAACCCTCATTGTATAGATTCTACCTAGGGATAGGATTGAACTACTTGTCGCCATTCCCGGTGTGCTTAATATTCTAATTGTTTTAGGGATAATTCAATTATGAAGTATTGCTAGTCTTCGGAAGAAGCTAATTAAGAATTATTATCCGTGGCCAATTAACATAAACTCGCTCATACTTATAAAATCATGAAATGCATTGGATCCATTGATCATTTTACTTGCTTTCTAGGTTAGTTTATATTTCCGTAATTAGATATAAAATATTTTCAAACCAAAATTCTTAGTTTTTGGCATTGCGCGATAAGCGATAATTTTCTAACATTCCTAATCGCCTACATATTGTTCTCTGTGAGATTCGACCCCGACTCATAGTTGGGTAAATTATATAACATGCGATCATCTTTATTACTTTTTATTAGTGTATTTGGACGTCATCAACAAGTGTGGTTCATTCCTTGCTTGAAGTCTTACAGTTTTGGTCACTTGGTACAAGTGTGATTTATGCCTTTCTTGTGGTCTTACAGATATTGTTGTTGCCTTATATCTTTCTTACGAGACTAAGGCTGCACACATGGGATGTTATGGCTTCGGGTTTTTGATAAGTCGATGGGGGTGGCAATTAGCGGCAGTCCCCGGTTCATCAAAAGTGTCTTGGCTCTGGAGCCATTCCTTGTTAACATGGTATTGACTCATTGAGGGCTTACGAGTTCAGAGTTTTGACCCGGAGTCATGTGGCCTTGAGTTTTCGATGTCAATTCCTAGTGTTCGGAATGTTTTTGGCTTCTGGAGCCATCTTTGTGACTTGATGTTGCCTCATTGAGGGACCCGGAAGGTCATATGACTTCGAATTGTTGGTGCCAGTCCTAGAGTGTTGCGGATATTTTTGGCTCTAGAGCCATTTTTGCAAAAATTACCGAGCTTCTTTGAAATGTGAAATGCTTTGATAAAGGGGAAAGTACTCTTTGATTACTTGGTACACGTATACATGTTAAGGGATCGTTTATTCTACACGGACACGGTTTATTTGATCGTTCGACTCGGTACATTATTTTCCTATCGAAACCCCATTCAGCACATCTTGGCTTCTCCGATGATGTGACCTTCTAGGGGGATGCCCCTGGTATTCGAGGTTGATTGCAAAATAATCCTTGAATACTTGTTGAGTCTTTCTTAGGTAGCATATAAGTGTCTACTCATTAAAAACCTTGTCGGTAAAACCCTTCTTGGGATAAAAACACAGTCGAAGGAAAAGAGTGCAATGTTTGATATTGGAACCTAAGGCCTTTGAGTTGGAAAGTTCTTCGGTTGATTTGAACGTATACCTTCATTCAGTTATAGTATAAAATGTAACTAAAAAGGGGATATGACCATGCCTTAGTGCTGACGGCACTTCGGACATCAATGTGATTCAATCATTTATTATAAGGACTCGGTACGGTTCTTCGTTTATTTTAGTCGGGCGCAGCCGAGAATGTAGCTTGTTATCGTCATCTTACGATTTGTTTATCATTCGTCTCCTTCAATGGTGGAGGTATTGGTGTTGGTGCTATATGTGCACCGCGAACATCTCTTTTGTCGCATGTTGTTCCCATAGACGATTTTTATCCCATTCTTTATCAGAAATTTCATCATTTGATGGAGGGTGCAGTGAATCCATGGCTTTCCAAACAAGGCGTTGCACCTCATGTCTCCTTCGATGGCATGGAATTTGGAATTTTGGGTTGTGCCAGCCACATTGACTGGGAGGGTGATTTTCCCTTTCATTTTTCCCGTTCGCCATGTTGAACCCCTTGAGGACTCGGGAGGCGGGCACAAATTGGTCAAGCAGTCCGAGCTTCTCTACCACCCTCGACTTGATAATATTGGCCGAGCTACCTGGATCCACAAGTACACGTTTAATTTGAAATGTATTTACAAGTAAAGAGATTACTAGTGTGTCATTGTGAGGCTAAGACAAGGTCTCAATGTCATCCTCATTGAATGTGAGAGCGTCCTCAGGTATGTAACCTTGAGTTTGCTTTTCTCTAGTAATGGATATTTTTGTTCTTCTGATCATGGGTTCTTGTTGAGCATCAATTCCTCCCAAGATCATGTGGATGACATGTTGTGACTCATTTGTTTCGTTCTTATTGGTTGCCTCTCTTTCCCAGAACTGATTTTTGGCCCGATTGCTGAGGAATTCTCGGAGGTGACCTCTACTGAGTAGTCAGGCTACTTCATCCCAGATTTGCTGGCAATCCTCAATCTTGTGTACGTACGTATTATGAAATTCACACACTAAGTTATGGTTTCTTTGCGAAGGATCTGATTGTACAATCCTTGGCCACCTAGTGTCTCTGATTTTACTAATGGCATATACGATGTCTGAAACGTCAATGTTGGATTTGTATTTCGATAAGTGGGGCGCCTCTGTTGGCCCTGTATGCCTATTGAATCCAGCTCTGTTAATAAGTCCCCGAGGATTTTGGCCTCGATCCATCCTCTGGTCATCGCAATGTATGTTGCCCATTAGGGTGTTTCTTTTGTCTTCATTGCATGGTTGGTATCTCTCTTTATTCGGCTTTCACTCCTTTGTCGGGAGCCTACTAGGATATATCAAGCCCGATGCGTCTCCTAGTTGGTCGTCTTCGACCCTGATCTTTGATTGGTATCGGTTGGGGACATCCGACCAAGTCACGGCGGGATACTCGACTAAGTTCTACTTCAGCTGCTTCGAAGCTATCGAGCTTTGCTCGTTCAAACCTTGAGTGAACGCCTATACCGCGCAGTTATCGGAGACTAGTGGTATTTCCTTTTGTTCCATTTGAAAGCGAGATACGAATTCTCGAAGCATCTCGTTCTCCCTTTGCTTAATTTTGAAGACATCAGATTTCCTTGTAGCTACTTTAATGGCACCAGCATGTGCCTTTTTTAAAGAATCTGCCAACATGGAAAATAAATCTATCGATCTTGGGGCCAGGTTGTGGTACCACATCATTTCCCCTTTTGAAAGCGCCTCTCCAAACGTTTTCAGTAGGAAGGACTTGATCCCGTCATCCTTTAGGTCGTTGCCCTTCACTGCAAAAGTGTAGTGACGTGATCGTTAGGGTTTCGAGGTTCTGTTGTACTTCGGAAGGTCGGGCATTCTGAATTTCTTTGGGATGGGTTTCGGGGCCGCTTCCTGTGGGAATGGATTTTGTACAAACTTCTTCGAATCTACACCTTTCAGAATCAAGGTGCGCTCTGAATTTGATCGACCCAAGAATTGTAGGTCTCTACCTTCATGTCGTTGGCTTCTATCTTCTTCTTGCCTGACTCGATCCGCTTTGTGAGGTCCTCGAGCATCTTTATGATGGCGGGGTCGGCTGCCAACCCGTTGTTACTTATTCTTTCTGGTATCTACTCGGCTCCGGGAGCTGTTTCCCGAGCTACCGTGCTAGGAGTCTTTTGGTGGCTTTGCAACTGAGCAATCGCGAACTGTTGTGCTTGTAACATTTCGAATATGACGTGAAGGCTAACCCCTTGTTCTTCCTGGGCCGGGGTTTTATGTGCTTCTTGTTGATTCTCTTAGTGTACGCTCCTATTAGTGTGGGAGCTTATTTCGACGTGTTGAGTGTTGCGCGAGGCCACGTCCACGGGAATTGGTTCTGGTGCATTCTCAGGGTTTTGTGGTGGTACACCAACACCAGGTACATCTACACCATTGTCTCCATGGTCCTCAAGATTGTTGTTTTCACGTACGTTCACTGAGTTAAATATTTTGACCTGAAATCAAAGATCTTGGACAAGAAAAAGTATGAAAGGTAACTTGCATTATGTAGTAAACTAGCAAGAAAATAATCATTATTATATTTAGCCCCACGGTGGGTGCTAAACTGTTTACCTTGAAAATGGTAATACAATTAGATTTGATTTTATGGTTCTAAAAATACTTGATCTATTTTTATGCTAGTTGTTAGGCAATTGATGATAAGATAAAGACTTAGAACAAGATAATAGCTTGAAAATAATGTGATAACTAAACCAAATGGCTAATAATCAGGGCCTCGAGCTTGCGTATTCGGCGCCTCGAAGTCGAGTCGGATGCCCTGCCGAGGATAGTCGATGGAGGACTAATAGTTATGATGGTTATGGAAGCCTTTTATGAACAATAATGAATAATAAATAGAACACAATGGATATAAGCAATAAACAAAAGTAATGAGATCGAGAGAATATGTTAGAGAGCAGAAAAAATATTCTTGTATATTCAATATTGAACATCATGTTCTTTACGAAATGACACGAGTCCTCTTTATATATGAGGGGGAATCCCAACATAGTACAAATGAATTTATTACCAAGATAAATGGTTGATACAGCTAATTGATGCCACGGTACGGGCTTGAGCTAGCCAAATAGACTAGGTCAGCTTTTAGTCATATGCCTTTGGAACTTCCCACTCTTTCACCATATTTATCGATCCGTATTGCCCCGAGGTTGGACGTGGTTAGCCCCTCGGGTGTGAATCTCAACCATAGCCTCGATCTTTTTAAAACGTGCTTAGGAAGCGCTGTATGACCTAAAATAGGACCCTCCAGTTTTACCATATACAATACTATCTTACTTTTTCGCTCATTGTTCATCAGAATTGTCTTTTAGTTTTATTGTCCTGATTTTACTGTTCTTGCCTCATTGTTCTTAACCCTCCTCGGGGTCACTGGTCTAGAGGTCGACACTGCTTAAGTAACATTGATTTGATTTACTCATTTTTCCCATTTATTTATACTTGATAGTTGATACTTCTTGAATATTAATTGGTATTGAACTAAATCATGTACCTTTAAAACTACAAATTAAATTTAATTATTACTCGTATTTTCGGTAAACACCGAGGCCTACTTGAATCACTTACAAGTAATCTCGGCTATATTCCAAAAGTTTTGTACTTGTTATAGTCAGAAGATAAATATGGAGAAGACTGTTTTTTGTGTTTCCAAGAATTGTACTTAGCTTATTTCAGATATTCAACTTGTTTCTAGCTTTAAATATTCTGATAATATGGGTCGTTACTTAGGTGTACCCATTCTTCATGGTCGGGCTAGTTGCAAGTATTTTAACTGCTTGGTAACTTTTGTCCTTATGACTGTGCCTTCTTATACCATGCAAACCTGTTTCATCCTCAAGCTATTTGTTCTAAAATTGGAAGGTTGTATAGGAATTTAATTTGGGATCATTTTTATGTGAAGATCAAAAGTAAGCTTCTTCCTTCATCTTTTCTTCTTCCTGTGGTACAGTTTTATGGATTCATATGTGCAAACTTTGGCCACTTATTTGTTCTAAAAATGGTAAAAATATGCTCTTTTTGGTATGATATTTGGTTGATAGATAAGCCTTTAAGAGAGTTGATGTTTTTATTCCTGTTCATATTTTGCATTAGAATGTTATAGGGCATAATGATAGACTGGAATTTGCCGCTCCTTTCTCATTATGTCCCGCAATGTATTTTGTATTTCATCACCTTATTTGCTACCTTATCCATGAAATTTGCTTTCCGTCTTACATCTAATATTGCTAATCACCTTTAAAAATATGGAAGGTGATTTTTGCATGTGATCCTGTGAAAGAAAGAACCTTATTTATTTGGTTTTTCAGTTTTTATATGTGCTTGGTTAATTTTGGTAAATCTATAACTAAGAGCCAGAGGTTGGTAAGTTAAAACTTATTTGGGACATTTGCTTAAGTTTTCCAAAATTATTTTACCCTTACAAAACGAGATAATTTAGTTTAAAAAACAAATAAAACCTTACTTTCAGAAGATCTTTTCAGCACATAGTTAACAAGGATTAAGGATAATCCAATCAGACAACCCTGGTTTTCTAGGGTTCAAATACATTACACTACGAATTGAATATTTACCTCTTGGTCACTATATTCAGAAGGATTAGACAAAATCATAAGAAAGATTGATAACCCTGTTTATCTGACATGTTTTGGTTAAAAGGACAGAAGCATAGGCCTCGAAGAAAAACAAGTGAGTCAACTAAATCAGTAACTTCAATGGTCAGAAAATTCAACATGAATAGAAAGAGTCAATGGTACAACAGAGAGCGACGCGCGAATCAGCTTTATGAATAGTACAGCACCAAGGGAGAACTTATCGACTACGAAAAAGGTATAAACTGGAATAGTTTCATAATTATCAATTGGGAAAAGGAATAATGGCAACAAGTATATAGAACTACAAGCTGGAATAGGAATAGGAAAATGATAGAAAACGACATAGCGCCTCGAATAAGACCGTGAGGTTCTCTAATTGAAGCGAGGCTAAGAAACATGTTACACTGCTCAATGGGGGCCACAGACCCAAATATTGTGTCCTAACTCCAAATAATTTTAGTGCTAGTCTACAACATTCTAAGGCTACAAAAATTTTGGGGAAGATCAATTTCATCTGATGGACTTTGATCCTTCTTCTTTACTCTGTATAGGGAGAGAGTTAGCACAGGTAAGCAAGATGTTGTAGAGATTCTCTGCTGTGGGACGGTCGTCTGGATCCTTCTCGGTACACCAACGGTAAATAGAAACGAGAAATCTAAGGATATGAGATTCAGATTGTTGCTTGTCTAGGTCGTTGCCAGAACAAGACTTTGCTAGATCCTCCAGCTCTACTTTGGAGGATGTGGCCATTACCTCTAGTTCTTCAGGTAGTTGTGGCCGATTACCCACCTGTGTACGTCAAGGGAATTACATTTGTTTTCATACCATTTTAAGCAACTCCAACAAACCACTATAAAATATGCAAAAGATCTTCTTATGCAGGCAGTTCTCATGATCGAAAGCAATAGCAAGAGGAAAACTACGACGCATGAAATATCCAATGACCGGGGAGGTACTAGAACCGTAAGCATTGAGTTATAGCAAACAAGGCAGGCAGTAATAAAAAATTGTGCAGGGAATCATCATAAAATGGTACTTGCAGCAGATTAGGTACTCATCATGCTATGTATTTAGAACATTACTACATTAAAGGTCAGAGATCAAGGCAATACCTGAAGAGAATTGTGGATATCTAATTCAGATAACTCTGAGTAAGGAAGTTGCAGTGTTAACAACTCCAGGAGGACGCATCCAAAGGACCAAATATCAACACCCTACATCAAAAGCCAGACAAGTAAAAACCTAGTTCGGAAGATATTTAAAGCTAGAACTGCAGTTAAACATGCCAACAGAAATTCTTACTTCACCCATTTATATGATTTCTTTTCTTTTTTTGGGGGGGGTTAAGGGTAAAATTATTTTCCACCTGCCCTCTGCTGACAGTATTTGGCCATTAGCACCAAAATTTTGGGTATCCTAGGCCTCATAACTATCCAACAATACCTACTGAAAACGGGGAAGTGAGAAGTCAAAGCTAGAAGAACCTTTTTGTTTTCCAGGTAACCCGTCTAACCCAGACTAGAAGACCTTCACAATCTCAAGAGCAAGAGGAGAGAAAATATTCAACCCTCAGAATCTCTATCCCCTTTTGACTCAGGATAAATCTTCTGAGATGCTCTGATGCTATAATCTCTCAAAAAACCAACAAAACTATCCTCCATCTCCAAATTAAATTTAAGTATCAAAAAGTGGCTGGATGAGTCAAGGAAACCAAGAAATTCAGGTGGAAATTTGAATGTGTTGATGAATACATAATCATTACTCTTCAATCTTTCTAGTGCAACGAAAGAGCAGACAGAAAGGAAGCATGAGATTGAGCACAGAAATTAGATGCTTAGAAGACCGAGATAAAAGAGTTGAATTTTGATAGAGGAATGAGAGATATATCAATTCTTAGCAGACAAGTGCATATCTTTTTAGAGGTGAAAGGTTCTTGGTGGTGTTGAATGGTTTCCACCAACAACACTCCCAGTATTTTTCCACAAGTGGGGTCTTGGGAGGGTGAGATGTACGCAGCCTTGCCCCTACCTTAGAATGACAGAGAGGTGGTTTCCGATAGACTCATGGTTGGAGAACGAATGACGAAGGAATAACAACAAGATAAAATACTGAAGCCAAGAAAGCAATTGAACTCTAGGTAATAATAGCAATCTATGAATACAAGGATATCATACTAACACTAATGTTAGCAAACTGGGAAAGACAGAGATATGCTCGACTACCTACTAGCCTTCTACCCTAAGTCTCGACTTCCACACCCTCCTATCTAGGGCCATGTGACGACCCAAAGGATCATCACATGTTTCCTTATGCATTGTGTCTCCGAGGCCTTGAAAACATCACTTTTAGTCCCTTCGATTTGCGTGCACAGTCCGGGCGCGTAGCCGAAAAGCTTAAATATGAATTCTGTGTGAAAAATGATGAATTTTGATATTAATATGATTAAAATTGACTTTACATTTTAGGTAAACGGATCCGGACACGTGATTTGACGGTCCCGGAGGGTCCGTAAGAAAATATGGGACTTGGGCGTATGCCCGGAATCGAATTCTGAGGTCCCAAGCCCAAGAAATGAATTTTTAAAAGAAATTATTTTTCTAAAATTAATATGAAAATTTGAAATGAAAATGGATTAGAAAGTGTTGGTATCAGGCCCATATTTTGATTCCGGCACCCGGTACAAGTCTTATATGTGGTTTAAGTGCTTTCTGTAAAGTTTGGTTGAAAACGGACTTCGTTTGACGTGTTTCGGACTTGAAATGAAAAAATTGGTGTTTAATGAAAAGTTGGAAGAAATCATGTGTTTTGAGGCTTGATTCAATGTATATGATGTTATTTTGGCGATTTGATCGCACGAGTAAGTCCGTAGGATGTTTTTGAGGTTATGTGCTTGTTTGGTTTGGAGCCCCAAGGGCTCGGATGAGTTCTGGATAGGTGTCAGAGTGCTTTTTCAACATTGGGAAAATTGCAGGCATAACTGACCTGCAGGCTTCGCATTTGCGAAGCCAAATGCGAAGAGTCAGCTCGCAAATGCGAGAAGTGTGCCAGGCCTGAAGTCATCGCAAATGCGATGTAGGACCTCGCAAATGCGAAGGCCGGGTTTCGCAAATCCGACCTAAGGGTTCACAAATGCGAACCTCAAAGTTTCCCACCTTGTTCGCAAATGCGATCATTTTCCTCGCATTTTCCAAGCCTGCTGGATTTGCAATCGCAATTCCCACAACTGAGGCCTAGCAATTTCATACTTTGACAAATTTTAAATCTCTTTTCTTCATTCTTTCAAAACACAAACTCCATAGGCAATTTTCCAAGAAATTTATCTTCTCCAAATCATTTATAAGTCAACTTTCACTTAATTTCTTCAATCTTTAACATCATTAAACATGTTTTCATCTTAAAATCAATGAATTTCATGGATGAAAATGGGGATTTTGGGTAGAACTTAGGTTTTCTTCAAATTGGTGATTTGGACTTCAATTTGAGATCCGATTTCAAAACTAATCATAGATATGGATTCTAGGGAGGAATGGGTAACCGGGTTTTGGTTCGAACCTCGGGTTTTGACCACGTGAACACGGGGGCATTTTGGGAATTTTCAAGTGAAACTTTAAGAAAATTTATTTTTATGCATTCAAATTGATTCATTTAACAATTGTTGATACATTTAAGTAATTTATGACTAGACTCGAGAGGTTTTATGATGGAATCGAGGGATAAAGCTATACTTGAGGCTTGAGTTGAGTTTGAAGCATTGAGGTAAGTGTTCAGTCTAACCTTAGCTTGAGGGAATAGGAGTTGACTCTTGTTTGCTACTTGCTAATTGTCGAGTACGGTGTATAGGCATGGTGACGAGTATCTATACATTGGTGCATAGCATGACCGTGAGTCTTTAAAAGGTGATTATCATGATTTTGTTGTGAATTCCATTTTTAAATGAGGATTGCTATATATTGTAAAGAACATGTGAAAGACATTACGATCATTTGATTTCCTGGAGTATAGGCTCGGTTGTGATACGAATTGAAAAGGTAGATGAGTTTATGAATTCTTTGGAGCATTGGCTCAAGTGATGAAGTGAGATATGAAATGAGAAATGGAAGGAAGCCAATGAGTTATTGGTTATTCCCTTGCCGGGATGTTTTACTGTTTGGTTGATTTTTCTCCCTTGCCGGGATATTGGAATTGTTGTTATTGATCCCTTGTCGGGATTCCTATTTTTGTTTGTCTATTCCCTCGCACCATTGTTTGTGATTGTCGTTTGGGTGAGTAAGAGTGATAAAACACGAAGGGTGATGCCGTGCACGCTTGTGATATGAATATTAATGCACGAAGGTTCATTCTGTGTCATTATTTTGTGAGGTAAAGCACGAATGATAATGTCGTGTACTTGATATGATTGATTTGGTGAGAACGAGAGTAAAAGCACGAAGGGTGGTGCCGTGCATCTGTCGATTTCTTATTCTCGTTGATATTGTAGTTGTACAGTTTCATTCCTTATTTATTGATTCTATATCTGAACTGTTATAGCCCCTAAGCATGCTCCCCCTTCTTTGGCTGGTTAATTTCCGTGTTTCTAATCTATTGCATATATATAGAGAACTGCACAGGTACTCCGGTCCTAGCCTCGTCACTATTTCACCGGGCTTAGGCCAGGGACTTACCCGCACATGCTATCGGTTGTGTTAATGCTACACTTCTGTGCTCTTTTGCATATATCACGGTGTTGGAGCAGCTTTTGGACAGCAGCACTAGATTGGGAGTATCCTTCAGTCCAGAGTGAGATACCGAGGTAGCCTTGCAGGCGTCCGCGGGCCTGGCGTTTCCCTTATCTTGGTTTTAGTTGTTATCCCCTGTATTTCGGGACAAACTCTTGTCATTTCTTTCTAAACATTGTATTTAGTAAACTCTTAAAAGTTCGTAAGTTATGTGACACCAGGTTTTGGGGTAGCGTATTGTGTTAACTTCCGCAGTTTTTATTCAGTTTCTTAGATGTTAAGTCTTCGGCTTTAATATTTTAAATGCAATGCGTTATGTTATTATTATGAACTGTGAAAAAGGGTAATTAAATTAGCTTGCTTAGCTCCTATCAGTAGGCGCCATCACGACTCCCGAGGGCGGAAAATTCAGGTCGTGACAAGCCATGTCCTCAGTCATCTCCAGTTGCGCCATGTCTCGCCTAATAACCTCGCCCCAAGACTTCTTAGGAATACCACTACCCCTCTTCATACCCACTAAGTCTAACTTCTACCTTCTAACTGGGTTCAATGGTTTCAACCAAGGGGGGAAATCAGTAAAACAAGAAAAACAATTAGTCATCATTTAGCAAATCAGTGCACAAAGTGGCAGAAAGTTGGTCGTTGGTACTAGAGAATTCAAAGATTAGGATTTTAAATTCAAGGATGGTGATTGCAAGGTGTCTGTCATTCCCAAGACAAAGTAGGTAGCTTTGGAGAAAGGAAAAACTAGAATCTATCTCAAGAATTTGACAAAGAAGATTAGCCAAAAAAAGGAAAGGGAAAGAGTAAAAAGAAGTGCCAATTGCATTTGCAAATTAATTTTATATCAAGAATAGAGAAAAGAAAGGAAAGCATGCAGAAGTCATGAAACAAGAGATGCCAGGAAAGGTGTATTAATTTCTTGTTATCTGAGGTGCAAAAGCACTAACGAGAAACTTACCAAACCATAGATGTTGCACTTATTCATAGCCTGAAACACCTCAGGAGCCATCCAACGAGGTGTACCAACACAAACATCCGGTGGAGGAATTCCAGCATGGGCAATGCAGCAAGTATGTAAGTAAGAACGAAGAGGAATTGCCATATCAAAGTCGCATAGCTTTACTGTAGGGGTACCGTCAGCTCTCTTCTTATCCACATCTATTAGGATGTTTTCACTTTTTATATCACGATGTATGATATGCCTAGAATGCAGCTCTGCCAATGCACTTGCCATATCTCGAGCAATAAATACCGACAACTCAACTGGAAGACGCTTCTCACCAGCGTTAGATAGTTTATCAACATATTTCTGCAAGTTAAAGACAAGAAAGCAAAATGAGCAGAATAACAGTCAGGTGTGAAAAGAATTTAAGGAGAACATATACCTTTAGTGAACCCCCTTTTATGTGCTCCATGAAAATAGCAGACTGCAAAGTACGACATTCTGAACTGCCATATGATGAAGGAGCCCATCTTGAAGATATTTGATGACCGTAATATTTTACAATGCATGAACTGTTTAAGACACCCAACACCCTAACTTCTCCAATGCATTTAAACTCAAAATTCTTAATCTCATCCGCGGAGGACCTGGATACCTCTAAAGTCCGCACCTGCAGCAGCAAAAATGTTTGATCAATCAACTTAACCTCAACCCTAAATTAGTCGGGACCTATTATATGAATCCTTCGTATCCTGTCTGCTTAAATCAGGTTTATATTAAGAAAAGAATGGATAAAAATGTTCAACTATGTCTCGTCAATAAAGATGTTACCCGAGTTAAATTCCCACAGCTATCGATATAATAAGCGTCGCTAACCAAGTTTTATGAGCACAGAGCACATAAATGCAAAATGAAAAGAAAAAGCCTGCAAAATAGCAGATTCAAGCAAAACAACAGAATAAACTCAAAAGCAAACTTGCTTTTCTTCTTCTTATATAAATCCAAACTAGATCAGAAGCATAAGACCAGGTACACCTAGTAAAGTACAGTTGACAATGGAAAGTACAATGAAGCCAGAAAAATCATTTTCTAGTTTGCTCTTTATTTTTCAAGAGGGTCAATACATTTACATGCTAGAATTTACCCCTCAAAGAATAGAACAGTTAGAGTGCTTTATTAAAGCAACAATGACTCGACTTTCAGACAAAAGAAGTTCCAAGTTAAGTGGAGATATAAACTAAGAACAACAAAAGGAAAAATACTACTCAGCATATGACAGATATGACAGAGTTTGAACTTGGAACTCGGAATAAGAACTTAGGTATGTTTCATGATAATAAACGGAGAGGTTTAAAAGCAGTCAGGAATCACACCTTTGCCACAGTCTCAAGCGATCCGAATTTACACTGGATGAGGGCTGAGGAAGGAGCTTTATCGATTTCATCAAAACCGGATAGAGAAGGATAAGAACTAACTTGACCAGGAATACCATCTGGCACAACAGGAACATTTATCCGGCTCAATGGCACATACCTAAAAAACAGCAAGCTCAGTGATCTAAGAGAAACATCAGCAATCTATCACAATCATCCTTTTACCAACAGTTTCTGCACAGGATACATTTGCATATGAGACCATCAAAGCCAGAAAAACCAAAAACATTTCTTCATGAGACTTTGATCTGTTTGTTTTGGGTGAACAAAATAACTTCTCTTCAGTAAATTAAGTGATATTCAATGAGAAAGGAAATGAATTACGTATTTCTTTTATAGCAGCAGTGAGTTGTCAGAACTAAAAGTGATTTCCAGTAAACCAAACAAAGATTACGAATAATGAAACTAATATAATGGGTAGCTAAAATAATTCAAAGGGCTATATTGGATATCAATGACTATCGCCAAAAAAATTTTAAATGGTGAGCTTTTTGGGGGAATAAGTCTTAAATGATGAGATACAGCTCCCAACTGACCACACCCCCAAGACCCGCTCTTGTACACCAGAATCCATTTTCTATCAGACAAGTTAAAAATTGTAGGAACCCGAGATTGATATTTTGCCAAAGTAGGCTCCATAGAACAGCAGAATTAATAGAAAAGGAATGATGTCAACATTCAACAAGGTCAACCTACTATTACACAGCAATTACAACTTTGCTCTATACAAAGTAAATTATTCACCACAGAATACAGCAGGGAGGAAATACAGGGAGAATGTGCTTGGGCAACTGGAGTTTTGGTAACAGAAACTACTCAAGAAAATGGCTATTTTCGCTCCAAAATAACCAACAACCACACTGTGTAGATCGCCAATGCAAGATCCTAATACACATGTAGAAATAAGTCATAAAAAGGTATTGGAAAATCATTGACCTGCAAAAGTATTCTGGATCTGTCTCTTCTCTGATATCAAGGGGACGGCACGCATCCACTATCATTCGAACCCATGATTCACCCCTCTTTACCACAATCACGTTCCATGCATGCGGCGAAAAATCCAAATAACCCCTAACAAGCTCACAAGATATATGAGGTTCTATTCGGTCACACAGGTACTGGAGAAGACAAATGAAATTCATCAGTTCATAATAGCTAGCTACATTCAGAAATAGAAACATATCTGATGACAAAATACCTTCATAAGCAAGGACCTATGCCTACATACACCAAACTGCAAACTCCCAATAGGAACAACAATAGAATTTTGCTTTGATTTTATGGAGTGAAGCGCTTTCTCACAAAGATCAAGGAAAAGTATATCTCCTAAGCCGCTAGGACTGTCTTTTGTGACTATGCTGGTAGTGTCATCATTCCCGGTAGGGCATGTGCAGACAAAAGGCTTGTTGTAGTTCGACCCAGATACTGTTTTCCTTGCCCTCTGAACAATAGTACTTCTATCGCTTCCACCAAAATGATCCGACACTAAAAGTGCAAGCAATGACGCAATTTGCAAGTTGTCTATAGCAGCATGTTCTCTATCTCTGAATAACCCATTTATCTGCTTAAAATGAAGGATCAGTGCTTGAGCACGTAAAGCAATGGCATCCAGCATTTCATCTCTTTGCCTGAACAAATCAAATAAGAAATCCAAATGACTAGAAAGGCAAAGCATTCATTATACTTAGTAGACGAACGCCATGACTGTCAGATATGGGAGCTTACCTGTCAACTAAAATGACTTCCCGCGAATCAAGATGCAAATTCTGCTCATAACTCCTAAGCGACATAAATGGCCGATCTCGTCCAGCGTCATAAAAGCCATCCGGTAAATAATCATTAATACCGCAGAAAGATATCATGTTGTATTTGCAGGATAAATCTGAATCATCTGTTGGTCTGCGGGTTTTGCATGGTTTTGGATTATCAATGATCCCATCGAGTTGCCTTTTCGATTTTGGAGGAACACTAGACACCTCGGGAGACGAGCTTTCCTCGACAACGTCATCAGCATGAGAAAGAGAACCTACTGAAGCATCACATTTTTTACAGCTACCATGACTATCTATGCCTGTCCCAATGGAGTCAGGAACACACGAACATCTTTCAACATAATGCTCCTCCTTTCTACTACTATCTTCATCAACAACATTAGCTACAGAGTCTTTGCACTCAGCCTCTTCAGTCAAGAGTTCTTTATCATCAGCATCGTCATCCACTATGTTTGACGGGCCTTCCACCAGAGATTCATCAACTAGCACAGAATGTTTGCAGGCAACGACGCATTTTCTGCTGTTATTTAGCCGTTCTTGACGAGCTCTCTGTTGCAAATGCTGCCGCTTCCATCTCCTGGATTTTCGAGGCCGAAAACATCGATGAATGGGTGATGAGCCACATAAATGACCTGACGATGTGATAGAAGCTCCTACAAGATTAATAATTTACATGTCTCAGACTTCTCAAAGATCAGTCCCTTCCGAACAAGAACTATTCGAAGGGAAATATACAAGACACCAAGGACTCAGAATGTGCAGAAAGAGCACCAGAAATAAGAGAGGGAGATGAGAGTTCACCATTTTGCGAATTCTCAGAGGTTTCCTGATCATAATCTTCAAGCACATCCATTTCAGACGATGAACTGGACAAATCTATGCAATTCCCCTCCAAATTGCAGCATACCCATGAAGGAATAGAACAACACCTAAGAAGCTTATTGTGCTTCAGGGAATTTCAACAAAGATATATGGGTCAGAATAAGGTAATTATTATACACCAAGTTACTTGAATAGACAATTGAGAAAATACATATCAGTCCCTTTTCCAAAGAAATGCACGAAATTTGTCAACAAAAAAGGAAAAGAAACTAGAGAAGAAGCCTATAAAGGAATGTCTGAAAAGAAACTATATTTTCAGTAACACATACCTGAAGATTGAGACTCTGCAGATTATACATTGAAAGGAGATCAAGATACTCCAAGGACGTCAATCTATTGTTAGAAAAGTCCAAATTCTCTAATCTTTGCAAAGAAGACAGCCCCGGAGGTACTTCAATCAATTTATTATTAGCAACTTTCAGTGACAGTAATGAGTTCAGATGAGTTATCTCAACAGGTAAACTCCTCATCTTATTGAATGAAAGATCTAGGTACTCCAAATTACTAAGACAGCCAATTTCTGGAGGCAGGTATCTGCATGAACAGCAAGGAACAATTGCATAAGCATTGGGGTACAAAGATGAAAATGAGTGAATGTATTATAGATGAAACTGAATTTATTAGTTTAACGTTCACAACTTTCAAGCTCTAGCACTCAAAAGTAGCCGCTGCTTGTCAAAAGTGTCAGCAGAATGAAAATTTAGTCTTTTAGACATTAAATATGATTCCATTTGTTTGGATGAAGAAGAAATCTTAAGATATCAGACCCCATTTAACAAAATGTATCAAATGTTGAACAACATAGACATGTCTTGTTATCTCAAGGCTGTGGCATAACTGCACTAAATAAAGGAAGATTATAAAATACAAATCCTTCTTTTAAAAGAATGTCTATAGAATGCAAATCCTAACACCTATTTCCAAGTTAAATCCTCCCTACTGATCCAAAGAAGAATAATTTCCAATGCCACCAATATTAAGCAATTACATCCAACTGCAAAATTACATGGACTTCAGAAAAAGTTCATTTTACTGCTACTATCTATGGTACATGCTACTGTGATGGAAAGACGTAACAGCAAGAGACTTGCACTTTTGATGTGTGAAGTACACGGATAGGCAGTGTCTCTATGCTGCCATACTCCAAAGCATAAGAATTCACTTCACATACTTCCCTTCTCTGTTAGTTATATTGGAGCCTTATGAGTTCTTTTGTTTTTAACCACTATAACTTTAAAATTCTGTATTGTACTCGTATATGGGTTTTTCACATACACCTACAACAACAACCCAGTAGAATCCCACTATACATACCTTACCCCTACACCTCGGAGGGGTAAGAAAGGTTATTTCCGGAATCAAAATACTTTCCCAATGGATTTGTGCTGGCCTCTTGAGCAGTCAGATTATGTAAGGTAGAATAAATAAGATAATTTTAACCTATCTAAGATGCACAATAGGATAACAAATCCCAAAAAAAAAAAAAAATTAAAGAAAACACAAATAAATAGATAAACAAAAAACTCTTTATGTGGATGGTAGGATTTATAAAACTCACCCTTCAACAAGGGTTAATTATGCTATGCCCAATCCTAGTATCCCGTGCAATTTTATATGGCCCTAAGTAGAAACTGATACCCTTAAGAAGTGTTAAACTCCTTCCAACCAACTTAAAATTTTTATGAGTCTTGTTAGTCCTGATTACGTAACTTCAATCGGTTGAAGTACCTATGCAGCACCAACACAGAAAAAACAAATCATTATTTTCTCTTATGTCTCCAGCTGTATAACAGCATGCTAAAATTTGTTGAGAAACCAACCCATTTTCTTTTATGAATCATGTATAAAAATTAGGTTATCTAAGTGTACAAAACAAGTTCCAACTTTTGGGAAAATTGGTTTCCAGAATAAAATCAAAACCACTTTCCTGCAATTACTTTTTTCCAATCTTTCCCTCAGAGAAGACGGACACAGTCCAATATCATGTCCTCCACCTACCAACTTGTATTAATGGAAATTTGGGTGGTCACTTATCCTGCTTATACTAGCAAGATGTCAAGCACTCGTGAAAACTAGCAATTTTCTTTAAGGACTGAAAGATAATGAAAAGGTGTAGATGCAACCTAACCAACTCACTCACATTAATACCAAAAGCATATGGCCTTGGTGCTCACATAAAAACATCATAGAATGGATTTAAAGTTTATATATTGACAGTTTTAAGATTTTTACATTATCAGGTCAATTAAAAGACAACTACAGGCAATTGCCAATCTGCATAGATAGGCGTTAATAATATTCACATTGTCAGTGTGAATGACATAAAATCCTAATAGAAGAGTTTTTAAAAAAAAGCTCTAACCTTATAGAAAAATGACAGACAGAGAGCTTAGTAAGACGTTTAAGACCAGTAATATCTCTTAAAAGAGGGAAAGCTGAAGGTCTAGAAGGAACTTTACAGAGCTCCAATTCTTTCAAACACTTCAGCTTATTCAAATCCAATCCACTCATCCCAGGCAATGAAACTTTCACTTGCAAGCTCTCCAATTCAACCAAGTTCCTCAACTCTCCAATTGGGAACAAATTAACCTCATTCCCAAAGAATTTCAGTATCTTAACTTTCCCAAGTGCACCAATTGACTTAGGAATCAAATTAAATACATTCTTGTACATGTACAAACCCTCAACCTCCCCACCACCACCCTCTTCAACACCTTCTAATAATGGATAATCCAAACTTTTCCCAGAAATATCAAAACTTGAATCAAACCCACAAATCTTTTTGCTTGAATTGTCCGCTAAACCCTTCAATTTTTCGCCTTTATCAGAATTTTCAACATCCTCCGATGTTGTGGCACTTTCAGTGCCTTCTGAATCTTTTTCACCCATATGGATATAAAAAAATGTAGCTTTGTATATGAAAAAGAATTAATCAAAACAAGAGCCGCCGGTAAAAATAGAGAAGAACTGTGAAGAGAGGAAGAGAGGGACGGTCCCGTCGGTGGAGAAAGAGAAAGAGACAGAGAAACCCTAGAATCTTGTGAGGAAGAAAAGGGACTCAAGAAGTGTTCTAAATTATTTAAAGTGGGTTTGACTGCTAATTCAAAAATTGACCGTTTTGGACCCCCCCTGCCTAGTCTGGTTCGGATTTTACAATTATCAAACCAAATTAATTGTGTCGGATTATTAAATCTAAAGACCAAATCAAACCAATAAATTCGAATTTTTCAATATCGTTTTTCTTCGAGTTTTTTCGGGTTTTCGCGTTATTCGGGTTTTTTCGAATTTTTTTCCGGTAAAATCTTCGTAGAACAAAATATATAACGTACGCTCAAAATATTTCTTTAATCCTAGTAAGATACAACTATATAAAGTATTTTTCAAGAAAATAACACAAAATATGAGATATGTCATGACTCATGACATTATCATAAAATATTCAATAATAAAAAATAATAAAATTATGTACTATAAATATTATTAATTAAAAAGTCATAATAAAAATAAACATAATCTAAAAGTACTAATTCATGCTAAGCTAGATAGACCAATGAGGGAGTATATGCCTAAAAGCTAAAGAAAAATAAAAATAGGTTATGTATTTTTATCTAAATTATTGAAAAATAAAAAATAGACATTTAATACATTCATGTTCGTAATATTGAATTGAATGTCTTTTGTTAGCATTAGTATTGATTGCTAGCATTATTTAATTTACTAATATTAATGGCTATAAAACTTATTGGTGCATTCAAAAGTTCTAAATCAAACCTTGAAATAATACCTTAAAAGATAAAATTATGAAATTTTTTAAAAAATATTTATAAATTACATTACAATAAGTATATTTATATATTAAATATATCTAAAATTGCTATATATGTAATGTCACGTTGGTTTGATTTCGGTTTGACTTTCTTTAGTTATAACCAAACCAAACCAATTATAGTTGGGTTTTTTTTCCAACACCAAACCAAGTCAAACCAAACCATAGTCGGGTTTTTTTTCTCGGTTTGACTCGGATTATCGGATTGGTGCGATTTATCAATTTTCTTTGTACACCCCTACCTGCTAGAACTTACTTACGGGTAACGGAAATTGATCTAAACTCTAAAGTGAGTTTACTTCAACATTATAAGAGAAGCTTCAAATCAAAATTTAAGCAAAAAATATTTTTTTTAAAATTATAATTTATTTATTTATATGGATCAAAAATGCCTCTAAGTTGTGCGTTCAGTGGTATTTTTTATTAATAATGAAAACAAATGACAAAATACAAATAATGTCGGGAGGTCTCACAAAATGAAGAAGAGTAAAATATGATAATACATATGTATACGATCAAAATCAGGTATGCCCAATTTCATAGGCTCGAAGAGTTGCTTCGAGCCCGAGTTCAGAATTGACCGAGCTCAAGCTCGATGACGGAATACAAGGCTCGAAGATCGAAGTGTGCGATGAGCAACGAGCCCGAGTATGACCAACCACAAGATGATATCGTTATGGATTTGTAACAGAAAGAGCAAGATTCCTGCAACGTCCCTAAAATCACGGCGTATATTCCGGAATAGATTTGTACAAGTTTGTACGGATTTGTACTAGGCGGTTAGATGGTGGTAGTGACCAATGATAATAATGAGTTGATTTTAACTCGTACTGTGACGGGTTTGAGGGTATGCATGAAAAACTGAACAAGGTTACAAGAAAAAACCATTTTCCCTTGCCATTCTTGGATCAGATGCTAGACCGTTTGGTGGGCCGGGCATTCTATTATTTTCTAGATGGGTATTCCAGCTATAACCAGATTCTCATTGCCCTAGAGGACCAGGAAAAGACAACATTCACATGTCCGTATGGCACATTCGCATTCTCGCGTATGCCATTTGGACTATGTAATGCTCTAGCGACCTTCCAAAAATGTATGATGGAAATCTTCACCGATATGGTGGAAGACATATTGGAGGTCTTCATGGACGACTTTAGTGTTGTCGGGGATTTATTTGGTGAATGTTTGCACAATCTTGATCGTGTGATGGCTCGTTGTGAAGACAAAAATTTGGTGCTCAATTGGGAGACATTCCACTTTATGGTGGAAGAAGGAACTGTATTGGGTCATAAACTTTTGAAAAGGGGGATCGAGGTCGACAAAGCAAAAATTGAGGTGATCTCAAGTCTTCTTCCCCCTAACGCTGTCAAAGGGGTGAGGAGTTTTCTTGGACACACGGGTTTTTATCGGAGATATATTAAGGACTTTTCTAAGGTAGTGAACCCGTTGTGTAAGTTGTTGGAAACGGATGCAAAATATGTGTTTGATGACAAGTGTATGGAGGCCTTCGAGCTTCTAAAACAAAAGTTGATGACTATCCCCATCATAACCACACCCAATTGGAGCTTACCCTTTGAGCTAATGTGCGGCGCTAGCGATGTTGTGGTGGGTGCGGTCTTGGGCCAGAAAATCAACGAATTATTCCAGCCGGTGTATTATGCTAGCAAGACAATGAATGAGGCGCAAAAAAATTACACGGTCACCGAGAAGGAATTGCTTGCCATTGTATTTGCCATGGAGAAGTTTCACCCGTACCTTATGGGGGCCAAAGTAATTATCCATACCGATCATGCCGCCCTTAGGTACTTGATGACTAAGAAGGATTCAAAAGCAATATTGGTGAGATGGTTGCTTCTTCTACAAGAATTTGATTTGGAGATAGTTGATAGAAAAGGAAGTAAAAATGAAGTGGCGGACCACTTGTCTAGATTGGAGAAGGAAGAGAGGCCTTCGGATAGCCTTGAGATAAATGATTCTTTTCCGGACGAACAACTCCTCTCAGTTTCTATGCTTGACATGACGTGGTTTGCCGACATTGCAAATTATTTGGTTACCAATGTGATCCCATACGAGCTCTCTTCTAACCAAAGGAAGAAGCTTATGCGGGATGCTTTGGACTTCTATTGGGATGATCCGTACCTTTTTAAAATTTGCACCGATGGTGTAATTCATCGGTGTGTTCCCGAGGAAGAGCAATTGAGTATTGTGGAAGCTTGTCACTCTTCGCCCTATGGTGGCCATCATGGCGGGGCGAGTACGGCGTCTAAAGTGTTGAGTTGTGGGTTCTATTGGCCTTCATTGTTCAAGGATTCCGTTGACTTCGTGAAAAGGTGTGATGAGTGTCAACGTGCCGGAGGGATTTCAAAGAAAGATAGATGGCCCTTTACACGATTCTTGAGGTTGACATTTTTTATGTTTGGGGATCGACTTTATGGGGCCATTCGTGAGTTCTTGTGGTAACACTTACATTTTGGTAGCTGTGGATTATGTGTCAAAATGGGTTGAGGCCATCTCCTTACAGACAATGAAGCTCGTAGTGTGGTGGCTTTCTTGAAGAAGAGTTAATTCACTAGGTTTGGCACACCCCGTACAATAATTAGTGACGGTGGCTCACATTTTTGCAACAAGGCTTTCGTTTCTTTGCTTACCAAGTATGGGGTAAACCACAAAGTGACCACTCCTTATAATCCTCAAGAGAGTGGCCTAGTTTAGGTCTCAAACCGGGAAATCAAGAGTATGCTATCCAAGATTGTCAATGGAAATAGGACCGATTGGTCCAAGAAATTGGATAGTACTCTTTGGGCTTACCGTATTGTATTCAAGACTCCGATTGGCATGTCACCATATCGGTTGGTTTTTGGAAAAGCATGTAAACTCCCAGTGGAATTAGAGCGAATGTGACGTGGGCTTTGAAAAAGTTGAATTTAGAGTGGGATGTTGCGGCCAATCTCCGGGTTGAACAATTGAATGAACTTGATGAGTTTCAGTTTCATGCATACTCCAGCTCATCCTTGTACAAGGATAAAATGAATCTCCATGACATGTATGCCCGGGGCAAGGAATTCAAGGTTGGTGATATGGTTATTCTTTTCAATTCCCGGTTAAGGTTGTTTCTGGGAAACCTTAAGTCCAAAGTGAGCTGTCCTTTTGAAGTGGTTGGTGTTACTCCTTTTGGTGCCATTGATCTCAAAAAAAACAATGGTGAGGTGTTCCGGGTCAATGGGCATCGAGTCAAGCACTATTTGGGCAAGTTTGATGATAGCCACGTGGTGGCTCTAATTCATTTGAAGTGACTATAATGGTAACATGCATCGTGCCGCGACGTTAAATCAGGCGCTTCTTGGGAGGCAACCCATGTCTTTTGCTTTTCTTTATTTTTCTGTTATAAAATTAGATTTTTGAGCTGATAGTTTGTGAAGTGTTGCAGGGATACCGTTGAAACAATGCAGGGTAAAATGAAAGAAATGACAAGTCTCTTAATAGTGCCCACGCGGCCGCACCCCAAAATAGTGCGGTCCGCATGGGCTTGATAAATTGAAAGTTTAAACTCAGAAGACCCCACGCGGCCACATAGAAATTTTGTGCGGTCCGCGTAGGAAAAATCAAGAGAGGCCACCTCTCTAATAAATATCCCACGCAGCCGGATCCAAAGCAGTTCGGTCCGCATGGGGATGGCCAAATTAATGAAGTCTCTGAAGTTTCCCACGCGGTCGCGTACCAAATCACTGCGGTCCGTGTGGGCTGTGTTCATGACCTGAAGGGTAAATATCCTCCACGGACCGCGTGCCATTTTTTTGTGGCCGCGCAGGTAGGTGAGAACTGGGCCCCACGGTTGTCTATAAATAGACGCCTGGGGCCCCTTTAATCCTTTTCGCAAAATTTTCATCAGAACTCCCACTACTACTGTTCATTCACTCCAGTTGTGGACTTATCATCATTCTCATTAATTCCCTGGTATCATTTCATCATTCAATTAAATTCTTAGCTTAATTTTTGTTATTTTTGTTAAATCCCACTAGCATAACTTCTTAGTTTCTTTCTTCTTATCTTTAGTTAACTTTAGAATAGGGTTGGATTAATTTTTGTGAAACTTGGACATATAATCTTCTTAACACAACTGAGTAAGGGACACATAGGCTCCTTAATGTTGAAATTTGGACTGAAATGAACGTATGAAGCCTGCCAGTTAATTTTCCCTACGCGTCCGCACAACTTTTCTGTGCGGTCCGCGTGTGTTTGATAGACAAAATGTGACACCCTGTCAACGCGTCCACGTGACCATTTCTATGTGGTCCGTGTGAGACTAGCGCGGTCGGATCCAAATGAAAATGGACCGCGTGGCCAGAGGTTTAGTGAGTTAGAATTTTTGGAGTTCGATCTGAGCGGACCGCGTCCACCTTTGTGCGGTCCACGTCACTCCTATACGGTCTCGGTCCAAATCAGTATGGACCGCGTGGTCAAGGTTCAGAGAGGGTGCAATTTTGATGCTCAACCTGTGCGGACCGCGTTCATTTATGGGCGGTCCGTGTCAATGATACGCTGCCGCAATCCAAAACATTGCGGTCCGCGTAGGTGCTTTCTAAGTAGTGATGTTGAAATGATTTTGCCTGTGCAGACTGTGTGACATTTCTGTGCGGTCCGCGTGACTCCTGTCTCCAACATGCTATCTGTCCTTTGAATTGAAACTAAAACCTTCTGCTTCTCCTTATGTGCCTCTACTAACAACATTAGACATTTATGTTTTGCATAAAATGGTGCAAAAATAGGGTGGAAAGCAAATACAATGTGGGGGCATGGACAAACAACCCGGGAGGGGTGGTGCTTCCTGAGGAAAAACTGTGCGAAGAGTGGTAAAACTCACTCCAAAGGATAGAGAGACAATGAAGAAAAATAGAAAGATCATTCGGGCAGCTGGCAGGCCGACTTCTAATTCAACAGGGAGTGAGTACGTACCTTCCCAGGACATAACTTCAAAGTCCGTCCCCACTTATATATCAGTAGAGGTACCAGTACCCGAGGCCTCTTCTCCTGAGGATGCATCTATGGACACTTCCAAGAAGCCCATAAATGTAGTCTCGAGCTCGTCTGATGAGTTCGGGACTGATGATGAAGAGGAGGGCCAATTCTCTACCTCTCCCACAGCTTCAGTATCAGGGGAGAGTGTGGGTTATGCCAAGGGAGGAGAATCTTATGTCGGGGGATAGATAGAACATGGAAGCCGGAGGCTTGGGAGGACAGGTTCATGAGTGAAGTTGCTTTCCACTGGTATAGCGAGTGGTGGACCAAGAGGAAGCTTATTACAGAGCGGCGATCCATTGATGCCGACTTGCTTCACGTACAAGCTCAATTCCGTATGAGAGAGGGTTTGGGGTTCTTCAAAGAAAAAGTAGACAATGCAAACGAACACATGGTGAAAGAATTCTACAACAACGTTCACTATTTGGTTCGGGATACAAAGTGATGAAAGTTGAGAGACAAGACAGTGGTATTTGATGGGCAGTCCTTAAATGATTTTTGGGGGTTTGGGGAAGAAGACAAGTCTCAGTACATGGAGAAGCTGGCGATGAAAGAAGAAGTTCGCCCGTGGTTAGCCGGAATTTTAGCTGCTCCAGGTACAGTCCCTGTGTGGTTGAAGGCACAAGAGAAAATATACAGAAACACCCTCAATTTTGAAGTAAAAGGGTGGTTGACCTTCGTGTGCAATCGGCTTGACCCAACCACACATGATCACTCTGTTCCTGTTGATCGTGATGTTCTAGTTGCTTCCATCATGGCGGGTTTTTCATTGAATGTCGGCAACATCATGTCACAGGTGATCTCTCGTATGGGGAACGAGACAAAGACTAACTATCCCTTCCTCAACACATTGAACCTATACTTCAGAGAGATGAAAGTGAAAAGGAAGAAGTATGATATCATGGTGCCTCCGATGAGCCCTTATTCTTGGTATGATCAAAAGGATTCGGATAACCCTAAGGGCTCCAAGAAGGGTCAAGCTTCTACTTCCTCCGTAGCTGGCCAGTCTGAAGAGCCAACTGCCATAGAGCAGCCCACCACTGAGAGAGTGGCTCCAGGACCATCCACAGCTCCCCCTACTGCCACAGATGACCCGGTGATTCCGGTGTCAAAGACTAACAGATTCACCGCCAACCAACTCACACACTCACTTGCTAGTTTGAATAACTGGATGTTGGCTGCGACATCCAAGTTGTCCACATTGACCGGTTTAGGCTCATGGAGCTCCGGTTACTATTGAGATACCTACCTTGATTGATGAGACTTTGAACAAAATCCTAGCCAACCAGGAAAAGATGATAGCGGAGCAGGGAAATTTGTCAAAAGCAGTTGGGGAGCATAACAAAGCTCTCAAGGATTTGGCGAAGGAGCACAGGAAATTGAGAAAGACGAAGGCATCCAAGGAGTCAGTGGAAAAGCTGCAGGTGCAGGTGGACAAGTTGGTGGCGGATCATCTACCAATTGACTTATAGTTTGCAAAGCCATCCGTAGAACCATCAGATGTGTATCCATAGTTGGAGGAGGATAGGTTGAGGAAGAAGAGAAAACTCCCCAACACTGAGGGAGTAGTGATAACAGTGGCTCCAATTTAGGAGGGCCCGTCCAGCACTGCAGATATTGAGCCTCCTCCAGCCCCAACAGTAGTTGAGCCAGTTCAGGAGTAGGCACCTGATGTCCCAGTAGCACAGCAGCAGCAGGCTGGGGACCGGTCTGAGGTCCCGGCCAGTACATAGGACACGGGAGCCATTAACAAGCAGAGAGCCGATGATGAGGCGTGAGGAGCCACTTCTATATCCTTTGCCTTTATTTGGATGCTTTATTTGGTAGTTAGCATTGGGGACAATGCTTGCTCTTATTCGTGGGGGGTGTGGCCCTACTTTTTGTTTTCTATTTGGATGATTGTATATATTCACTACTTTCAGTACATTCATAGGTATAGTTGATTTGTATATAAATTTTTATTCTGAACTCCATTCGTTGTATATTCTACTTTCCTTGTGTACATATTCATTTGGCTTTCATTTGAGCTTTCTTTCTATTTTTGTTATTTTCATTAAAAAAAAATTGTTTTAGTTGCAAAGTTAGGCTCATAGCCTCTTTTTGGTTTTTTTAGCGTTGGCAATAAGCCCTTGATTTTCTTTCCAAGGGTAGAATGTTGTGCGAACCGGGTGGCTCTTCCCAATGATAGATAGCGCGACAACTTTCTTAAGGGTTGAGTCAGTTTTTGATTTTTCTTTTTGACTTTCAAGTTTTTGTAGTTAAGGGTACCTCAGGTAAAGCTTCACTTGGGCCTAGAACATTTGCCTTTGATCCTATGGTCAAAGACTTTAAGTTGTGCTTAGGATGGTGAAAGTCGTGACCTTGAGACTCTTGTATTGACCAAACAATTATCATATGGTCATGTTGGGCCATTGTGCGCTTAAATCGTATCTAAAGTCGTTGTGGGCCCTCTACTCCATTTTTGGCAATCCTTGAGTGCGTGTGGTGAGAATTCGATTAGTTGAGACCAAGTACCGTGTCGATGGCCTAGAACTTGCCCCGAATGTTTGTTGAGGCGAAATAATAGGTGGAACTTGACTTGAGAAATGATCTTAGGCTCTCTTTGATCCAAAAGTGCAAAATTGAACAATTCATGACCTACGAATCAAATGATCCCTAGTTAACCCCTTTTGAGCCTTGTACCTTATTCTTTCATGAACAAAATTACAAGCCTATACCCGTTCTCAATTAGACCTTCTTTTGGCATCCAAATCTTCTCTTGAGTAGTGGCAAATGGCTAAGTTTGGGGAGGGAAACAAGAAAGGTATCAACGTGGTGGAAAGGCACAAAAGCAAAAGAAAAGGAAGGCAATGAAAAAGAGAAAAAAGACAAAAATAAAGACAAAAAGAGAATAACAATCATAAAGGGAATCGATAGGACAACAAAAGTGAAAAGGTTTGGAAATGGAGAAAGGTTTGAATTGCAAAAAGAAGAGCAATATTGTATCCCAATAGCCCCCGAAAGAAGTGAATTACTCAATTGAGTTAACAAAGTGTGCCAAAATGAATCAAATGAAGTGCCTTAGGGAATATTGAAACCTTTGGAACAACATCATATCCTACCTTTACCCAAAAGCCTTCACAATGACTCCGCAAAAGCCTTATGCAATCTTGAGTTGAGAGAAGCCTACATTAGTGGATATTTGCATGAAGAGCAAGCATATGGTGCTTAAAACCGGACTTAGGGCCGTTTCTTTGTGAGAGATGAGAGAGAGTTCATTCACCTCAATTTGCGTGCAATTATTCTAAAAGGTGAGGTCCACATAGGGAAAGTCGAGGATGCATGAGTCTAGGTTCCAGAATGACCGAAGTGCTGGAGAAAGGTTCCTTGATGAGTTGTGTCAACCCTTGATGCTCTTGTGTCGCACTTGATCCAAAAGTGTTCAAAGTTTTAAATGTGTTAATGATACATATGCATTGAGGGCAATTGTTAGTCCCAACTGAGGCTAGTTGAGGTTACCATAGGAAGACCAAGACTTACTGGGTGTTTTTCATTGAGGGATACGTCTCATTTTTATTTGCTTAAGGACAAGCAAAGGTTTAAGTTTGGGGGAGATGATATCTATGAATTATACATGTTTTATACCCCCACCTGAGCTTTGTGCATAAACTGCTTCAAATTAGTTCTAAATTGCTTACAAGGTGCGTTTGATTGCAGGTTTGAGCGATGAGATGATATAGATCACAAATCGGCTCAAAAGAGGAGTGAAACCTGCCAAGCGCCAAAAGATGACTCAAAGTGGGAAAAAGGTCACCTGCGTGGACCACACTGTTTTGACGTGCGGCCGCACAGAAGAGTTTTGCATGATGCCAAGTCCAGCCTGACCTTCGCGGACTGCCCTATTTTGCCATGTGGCCGCGTAGGATAGTTCAGAGAGTGACCAAACATGATGAAATCCCACGAGGACTGCATCCATTTCCACGCGGTCTGCACTAACAAGAGAACAGAGATTCAGAGCATCAAAGCAGTGCGATCCGCGTGGGAAGAAGTGCAGAGAACCAACAAATGGGTAAAACCTTATGTGCGTCCGTGCACCATTTCCACGCGGTCCGCATCACTGTACCTATGCGGCCGCACTCCATCTCCACGCGGTCCGCATGGCTTGACCTATGCAGCCGCGTGACATTCCTACGCGGTCCGAGACCTCATGTCCAGAAGCCATATCTGAAGACTACATACCCTACGCGACCGCATGACATTTCTATGCGGTCCACAACAGACCCTCAGGGTCAATTTTGTCCGGTTTTTCTTGTGTAGTATAAATACAACACTTTACTTCTTTAGGTCAAGTTATAGGATTCTCTGTAGCAGCTGAGCTCATGCTACTCTATATTAGCCTCCTTTAGGCAATTTTCTCTTGTAATTAGCGTGGTTTCAAGTAGTTTAATCTTGTAGTTAATTATTATGTTAATTTCTTCTAGTATTGTTTCTATTTTTACTTCTTCCATGTACAATTAAACCTATTATCTAGGGTTGTGGCTCAACCCTAGTGTGGGTAACTAATGGGTGTTCTTGATTTATGCTTGGATGATATTGGGTGTTTGGTATTTGGGTTGTTTGTATGTTTTCACTTAGAATTAGTGGTTGCAAACACTAAGTCTAGCTTAGTAAGTTTTGACTCATCTTGAGAAAGAGAGTCTATGACCTCACATTCAACCCAACAAGGATTTGGGATGGACCCATGAGAATGGTAGTCCCAAGTAACGGGTTAAACCTCGAGAGAGTAATCACCCTACTTGAACCTTATGTTGCTTGGGAAAATTATCCTACCCAATTGGTCTCAAGAGAGTCAATTGGGCAATATCACTCTCTCTACCGAGAGGTGTGAGAGTGAGTGCTAAAGTGCAACGGTTATCCATATTACCCATATTTATCATCCTTGTGTTAGAATTTAATACCCGTTAATTAGCCACCTAGGTGAGTGTCACGACCTTAGTGCCTTTATTTTATTGCATACAACTAGCATCATAACTTAGTATAATTTAGTTTACAATAGTAGTTGATAAATCTAGTTGTTAACAAAAAAAACAAAAATGATAGAAGATCAATTAGAAGCCAAAACACATCTCTAATCTAGCAAATACATCAACTCCAATTTAAAGCTCTCAATGGAATTATTGACCCCGATACACTATTGGGTTTTAAGTATTCGCGCCCACTCTTTCTTAGAATTGAGTATACACCGATCAAGGATCTACTGCTGTGGCTGAACACATCTCAACCTCGGGCAATATCTCCTGATGTGACTAAGATCTCCACACTCATAACACCCAGCTGAATGCAGCAACTGAGAAGACTAGGACTGACCCTAACGCCCTGAATGACCTCCTCGAATGCTCTGAATCAATGGTGCACTGATGGGCCGCTGATCAGAATAGTGCTATTGAGAACCGCTACCACCTGCAATACCATGGGAAACCTGAAGTGCTTACTGAAAGGGCCTCTGAGGGTGGCCTCTACCATGTGAATCCCAACCTCCAGATGAGGTACTATTGAACCTACCAGAATGACGAGGCCTCATATTTGACCCCTGACAACCTCCTCGTGCAAGTGCCATCTCTATCCGGCGGGCCGCATTGGCCGCCTCCTGAAAGGACATATCACTACCGGCCCTCATGGCCATCTGAAGCCGGATCGGCAGAATCAATCCATCAACAAATCTTCGTACCCTCTCCCTCTTAGTGGGGAGTATAATGATAGCATGACGTGCCAAATCAATAAACGAGTCTCATACTATGTGACTACTATAGTACCTTGATGAAGACGCTCAAACAGCATGCACAGAGCATCTTGCTCAGTCACCTGGAGAAACTTCTCCAAGAATAACTCCGCAAACTGATCCCAAGTTAATAATAGCGACCCTGCAGGCCTAGATAGTTAATAGTCCCTCCACCAAGTATTGGCAGATCCTGCAAGCCGAAAAGTGACGAAATCGACCCCATTGGTCTCCACGATACCCATAGTCTTGAGAACCTCATGGTAGCTAAATAAGAAGTCCTGGGGGTCCTCAGTAGAAGCAGCGCTGAAGGTGGTGGTGAAGAGCTTGGTGAACCTATTAAGACTCCACAATGCATCCGCGAACATTGCTGCACCATCGCCGGTCCGAGCTGGAACACCAGGCTGGGCCGCCACAGCTGGCTGAACTGCTGGAACCTGAGGCTGAGGAGCAGCCTACTCCGGAGTACGCGTAGCGGGAGTCTGAACTACTCCCCCAGCCTGAGATGTGGCTGGTGCTACGGGAAGAAAACCCGCTCTAGAGATGCTCTCCATAAAGCCTACTAGTCTGACCAAGGCGTACTGGAGTACTGGAGTGGCTATGAAACCCTATGAGACCTGAGCTGGGCCCGCTGGAGCTGTTGGTGCTGGAACCTCCTCATCGTAGTCAATATGAGGCTTCATCTCTGGGACTGCTGCTCGGGACTAAGCTCTGCCCCAACTTCGGCCTCGGGCACGGCCTCGGCCTCACCCTTTGCCCCTAACAGGAGCTGCTGTTGGGGGCTCGGGCTACTGCGCGGTAGAAGAAGCACACATTCTCGCCATCTGCGAAAGAACAGAGTAGAATGACAATCCGTAGTTAAGAAACTGAATGCACGAAAAGAATGAACAAAGCAAAATTTTTTCCTAACTCTATATCCCCTTGGGGATAAATGCAGACGTCTCCGTACTGCTCCCGCAGACTCTACCGTGCTTTTCCGTGAGTTGGGAGACCTATGTAACCTAGTGCTTTGATACCAACTTGTCACGACCCGGATTTCCTACCATCGGGAGTCGTAATGGCACCTACTAATAGGAGCTAGGCAAGCCAAATATCATATACTTCTTAAGTGAACATGATCACTAAATCTGAAGTCTCAAATATAATTCTCGAAAAGAAATGCGGAAGTTTAAAACATATCTCTACCAAGACTAGTATCACATTACTCACGAATCTCTAGGATTACTAAATACAACCATTTGAAAGAAATCATAACATTATGTTTCAATAAAAAAGCTAACAAACTGAACAAAAATAGAAGAGACTCCGGACCAGCAGACGTCAGCAAGGCTACCTCAAGAGTCTCTGGACTGAAGGTCTGCTCCCGGTCTAGTACTGCTGCGGTCCGAAAGCTGCGTCCTGATCTATGCAAAAGAAATGCACAGAGTGTAGCATCAGCACAACGGACCCCATGTGCTGGTAAGTATCTGGCCTAATCCCAACGAGGTCGTGACGAGGCTAGACAGGACCTACCACAAATAACCTGTGTAGATATATGTGCAATAGCAGGAAATATACTAAAATAAACAATTAAAGGGAGAGGAAACATGCTGTGGGGTATGACAGTATGAGCATAGAAATGATCGATAAATAAATGAAACTGAACAATAATAGTTGATAAAGAAAACACAGGGAATCTCTACATATGAAAACCATACACTCAGTCCATAATCCGTTGCGGCTCACAACCCGATCCTCAATAGATATCACTGTTGCAGCGTGCAACCCGATCCTCAACAATTAATACTATTGCGGCGTGCAACCCGATCCTCAATATTCCCTACCGTTGCGGTGTGCAACCCGATCCTCAATATTCAACAATATGAACTCACCCAAACAACAATCGCAACTCAAGTGCGAGGGGAGTAACAACAATATGCAAGGAGTCCCGATAAAGGAACACAATTAACAGATCAAACGTCCCAGCGAGAGAGGAACAATAAATGCTAAAATCCCGGCAAGGAAAAAATCACAACACTTCCCTATTAATTATTTACTCCTCGAATAACAAATTCTAATCTGAGAAAATGCTCCAGATGATGAACTAATCACAAAATTTCCTCGACTATTCACTTTTCATATTAACTCGTCAACCAAGCAAGAAAGATGTTCCATTAACTCCGAATAAAAATAGAATTAGGACTCACGGTCATGCTAGACTCCGGTGCATAGATAACCGTCACCATACCTATACACTGTACTCCACATTTAACAAGTAGCAAATAACATCCTAATCCTATTCCCTCAATCCAAAGTTAGTTCAAAAACTTACCTCGAAAGCTCCAAACTTAACTCACGCCTCTAGAATAGCTTTACCTCTCGAATTTGCCACAAAACCGCTTGAATCTAGCCACAAATTACTCAATTTATCAACAAATGCTAGTTAAATCTATTTGAATGCATAAAGATTAATTTTCTAAAGTTTTGCCCAAAAATCCTAAAATTTCCTCGGGTCCACATGGTCAAAACCCGAGGTTCAAGCCAAAACAGGGTTACCCATTTCCCCATGAGTTCATATCTATGTTTTGTTTTGAAATCGGACCTCAAATTGAGGTCCAAATCCCATATTTAGTGAAAACCTAAGTTCTACCCAAAATTTCCATTTTTACCCATGGAAAACCTTGATTTTAAGATGAAAATATGATAAATGATGTTAAAGATTGAAGCAATTGAGTAAAGGTTGACGTACAAATGATTTGGAGAAGAGAGAGTTTGTGAAAAATCGTCAATAGGTGTTTGGGTTTTAAAATATAAAAAGTGAAGCTTCAAAATCGTCTAAGTATGAAATATGTAGGTGAAGGTATCGCAATTGCGAAACTGGGTTCGCAAGCAAACTTGAGAATTGCGAGATAACTGTTCGCATTTGCGAACTTAGGCAGGAAAGGCAGACTTCGCATTTGTGAAGAGGGTGTTCGCATTTGCGAACTCAGTGCCTAAGGTCGGGGATCGCATTTGCAATGGAAATCTTCGCATTTGTGAAGGCTGCTGCCCAGGCGAAGGAAAGAGGAATCTTCACATCTGCGAAGGAGACCTCGCATTTGCGAGATGAGCAGGCCTGGACCTTGTTCGCATTTGCGAATTGCAAAGCCTGCAGGTCTAATATACCTGAAGCCAAAAACTGCAGGTCAAAGTAGAAAAATGCAATCCTACCCCTATCTAAAACTCTCCCGAGCCCCGGGGCTCCAAACCAAACATGTACACACCCTAAAAAATATCCTAAAAACTTACTCGTGCGATCAAATCGCCAAAATAATATCAAAATCTTATGAGTCAAGCCTCGAAACACATAATTCTTCCTTTATTTTCATAAACTTTAAAACTTCCCATTCTTAGTCCGAAACAAGTCAAACGACGTCCGTTTTCAACCAAACTTCTCAAAAAGCGCGTAACACATATATAAGACTTGTACTGGACGTCGGAACCAAAATATGAGCCCGGTACCTATATTTTCTAACTCATTTTCATTTCAATTTTTCATATCATTTTCAGATAAATAATTTCTTTTAAAAATTCTATACTCGGGCTAGGGACCTCGTATTTCGATTCCGAGAATATGTCCAAGTCCCATATTTTCCTACAGACCTCCCGGGACCGTCACATCTCGTGTTCGGGTCCGTTTACCCAAAATGTTGACCAAAGTCAACAATGTCAATATGGATATCAGAATTCATCATTATTCAAACAAAATTCTTATTTAAGACTTCTGGCTACATCAAATTTCACTATAAATTGGTGTAACACCAAATTTAATCTAACCATTACATTATTTTTTACACCAAATCTTTTCTCTCTTCTATACTATATTATATATTATTATCTTCTATTTACTTTTTATTTTTTATTTTCTTCAAACTAATACTATCTTTTTTCTTTTTTCCATATTCATTATATATAATTCACATTCACTACTTATATAATCATTTATTACAAAATTATTTTAAAGGATAAATTAAGAAAAGTGAAATCATTAATAAAATATAATTAAATACATATTACATTATAGTCAAATTAATTAAAGTACACATAAATATTTAATTTTCGCCTCTATTCTCCCATAAATGCTCGATTAATGCATTACAAAGTGCGAAATGCACATTTTTATCCCTAATTTTTTTGTGTAGAGTTAAAAATTATTCAAATCGGTGATCTTCATCTACTACCATTTCTATCGTAGGAGCTGGGCATTCACGTGCATCTTCAATTGGTGCATTAACATCACACTCATCCTCAATTATCATGTTATGTAGTATAACACATGTGGTCATTACATCATGTAGGACCTCTTTTCTCCAAAAACGTGATGGATGTGCAACAATTGCAAAACACGATTGTAAAACTCCGAATGCACGTTCAATATCTTTTCTTTATGATTCTTGTTTTATTGCAAAATATCTTTTCTTTGCTGAACGTGGCTCCCGAATAGTTTGCAAAATAGTAGACAATTTTGGATATATACCGTTAGCTAAATAATAACCAGTGTCATATTCTTTTCCTTGAATAACATAACGTGCTGGAGGAGCAATACCATTAGCGAGATTGGAGAATAAATTTGATGATTCTAAAACATTAATGTCATTGTTGGTGCCAGACATACCAAAATATGCATGCCATATCCAAAGGCCGTAATCAGCTACATCTTCAAGAATAATTATTAGGGATCTACTACGATTTGCATATTGTCTAGCCCATGCCCTATTGGACAATTTTTCCATCTCCAATGCATGCAATCTAAACTGCCTAGCATTCCTGAAAAGCTATGTTGTTCACCGATGTACAGAAGCCTTGCAACATCATTAGTTCTTGGTGATCTTAAATACTGATCGCCAAAAATCTCTACGATAGCTCGACAAAATCTTTTTATGCTTTCAATTGCAGTTGACTCTTCAGTTTTGACATATTCATCAGTGGCATCCGCTGGAAAACCATATAGCAACATTCTAAACACAACTGTAATTTTTTGTAGAGTAGATAATCAAAATCTACCCACTTCATCAGCGTGTTGTTCTAAGTACATATCATGACCTTTAATTGAGTCAACATTCGAAGGAATAAATTTCATGACATTCAAAATCGACGACGAAACATACCCTCATTAAAGCGTGAATTATCCGAAAAATATTCGAGAAATAAATTATTATCAGACCTTCCCGATCTAGATGAATTACCGAATGACTTGGAATGGAGCAACTCTCGTAGGATAATTATTTTGATATTCTTAGAAATGTTGTAATATATAATTGTTCATGTGAATATTTTGCATAAGTAGTTGTTGCTCAGCTTCATCATTGGCAGTGAAAGATGATCATGATGATGAAGAGGAATTTTCATCATAATTATTAGAGGAGCCTCCCATATAAAAATTTATTTTCAGGAGAAAAATAAGAACACTTGATTAAATTTTGAAATAAATTAAATGTTCGATACTTTTCTAAACGATGTTTGATTTTATAGAGTGAAGAATGTGTAGAGATGATTAAAAAAAAGAAATATAGAGATAATAAGGAATTCCATCCTATGGTTGCTTATTGTTTATCTTACTTTTACTTAAATACTGCAGATTGCACAAGCAAAAACTTTACTTATGCAAGACCGAACTTTAAAAAAGGTTTTAAATTAGATCATGTGTGGGATCTGATGTAAAGTTTTGAGAATTTTTGTGATGTTGATCTTGGAAGAACAAACGCAAGAAAGCATGGCTCTACTTATGCATCATCGGAGTCTAAGGCTCCTGCTCCATCTTCACCGTTGGTAGCATCGGACAATTTATCATCATTTTCACTAAATTTAAATAAGGATGTTGCAGATGAGGCTACATCATCACAATGACCTACTGGGGTAAAGGAAGAAAAATTGAAGAGAAAAGTTGATGACGATTACATAAAAATGATGCAATCGGAAAATAATCGGATTGTTGAGGCGATGGAAAAGGAAACTAACTCAAGAAATGAAGCTTTGAGACAAAAAGAATACAAAGAAGAAAATAAAATTTTATTGACCAGCTTGAATTCCATTGAAGATCCAAATATTCGTGAATTTTTGTGACAAGAACAAAAACGAATCATCAATAAAAGAAGTCAACAATTTGAACAACCACAACAATCTTCTACCCCGTTTTCTCAATATTGTGGTAATTTTGGTGCACCTGAAAATGACATAGAGGATTACTAAGCTTGTGTTTTATGTTTTTAATGTAATTTCAATTTTAATGCATCCTCCTTTTATGTACTTTAATTATAATATATTTTTATTTTATGTATTGTTAGTTTTCTTTTTTAGATTTTAATTATCACTTTTTATTTTAGCAACATTAGATATCTTCTCCATGCTCTCAGCTCACGTTAGCTAAATGTGCACCGAGTGTGGCTGCCATGGCTAGGGGACGAGGGAGAGGAAGACCAAAAAAGAACCCTAGGACACCAAACTCTAATGTTAGAAGATCAATGAGTACTAATTCAAAGAAAGCACAAAGAAATCAAGGCATGCAAATTCTGAAGCAGAAGGATGGAGCAGAAGAAGAGAAAGGGGAATATAGCAAAATGATTAGCTTGGAGGTCAGTAGGAAGTTAACCTTAGATACATCATCTCAGATTAAACAGAGTGTAAGTGAAGGTACTAATATAGATAGGGTAATTGCCAATGAACATTAACAGAAGGGACTGAAAAGGCCACAAAGAAGACTCTGGGTTTAGAGGAAATTGCAGGTCACAGTAACACTGCCATTGGAGCTCAAAAACTGGCAAACCAAGAGGTAAAAGGGGTAATCAAGCAGATCTCAGAGTAGAACCAAAGAAGTGGGCTAACTTGTTTCAGCAAAATAGAGTTTTAACCCACGGAATGGCTCTTAGGTATATCCCTCCGCAAATTATAGAAGGGAAATTGTTGTCCAACTTGAGATGCAGGATGTGAATGAGGTAGAAGAAGAATGGAGTGTTGCGCTGATAGCCTATATAGTAGATGAAAAACCAAGCTACAATGCTATGTAGAGGTATATTACGCAACATTGGCTAGATGTAGTAAAACTAGATCTATTTCTACATGAGGATGGATATTTTGTGATAAAATTCCAAAACCTAGCTGATATGCATAGAATATTTTATGTTGGACCTCACACATTTAGAAATAAGCCAATTATCATGAAGCCCTGATCTCCTGATGTTGATCTTAGTAAAGAGTTTCTAACTGATATACTCTTTGGGTAATTTTTTCTAAATTACCTATGAGCTGCTGGGGAAGTGAAGCATTGAGCAAAATTGCAAGTGCTATTGGAAAACCATTATTTGCTAATGAGTGTACAATCAAGCAGAAACGGATTTCATATGCAAGGATACTGATTGAAGTTAATGTGACTAAAACCATGCCTACAGAGATTATGGTAAGGGACCCTAGAGGAAGGAGCTTTCAATAGGAGATATAGTCTATGAGTGGAAGCCAATGTATTGTGACAAATGCCAAGCCATCGGTCATGTTTGCTCTACTCATCAAGAGCCTAAGGAGCAAAAGGAGGTTCAACATAAAAGAAGAAGAGAGGCAAAGAAAGTTACATATGAATGGAGAACTAAAGGGCCAATCAAAAACATTGAAGGGAACTCAAAACCTGGGCACACAGAAACAACTACTATTGGGGTCCCTAAAGCAGCTGGGGAAGATACAAAAGAAAGGACTCAACAACATTAAATGGAGCAGATGCAACAGACTAATCAATATCAGATAGCTAAAGATGCAGAGGATAATGGAGTAGAGGCCAAGGATAAGGGAAAGCAACAAGTGCTAGATTTCAGCCTTGAAAACTTTCCTATGCTAACTTCATTAGCTAGCAGAGGTAGTTTAAAAAGTGGAACAGAAGGTGCTAGTAGTAGCTCTACCCTACCACATGATAGAGGTGGGGGTTCTAGACTTAACCAATGAAGTGGTTAATTTGGAATGTAAGGGTATCAATAAGTAGTACAAGAGGAAGGAGCTGAAAAACTACTTAAAAAATAAAAATATTAGTTTAGCTGGGATTGTTGAAACAAGAGTAAAGGAGCATAATGTTGGCTGTGTTAGTCAGCACATTGCCCCTAGGTGGGAATGATTAATAATTATAATGCTGAAGTAAATGGAAGAATTTGGGTCCTATGGAATACTAATTGCTACAGAGTTCAGGTGATCAGGGCAGAAGCACAAATATTACACTGTGTTGTTACAAACATTAGAAATGACCAAGAATATGCAGTTTCTATTGTTTATGGATTTAATACAGTTGATCAAAGGAAACATTTATGAGAAAATATGAAAGAGATAGAACAAATGACATCCATTCCTTGGGTGATTGGGGGAGATTTCAATGCTATGCTACAATTACAAGATAGAATACATGGTAATACAGTTACTAAGGCAGAAACTCAAGACTTCAGTAATTGTATTCATGAGTTGAAACTTAGTGAATTGGCATGGGAGGGTGACTACTATACTTGGTCTAATAAGCAAGGAGCTGGGGATAGAATATGGAGGAGAATAGATAGGTTGTTTGGAAATTATGAATGGATGATGCAGTGGGGCCATATGTCCACTGTGTATGATCTATCATTTATATCTGATCATGCCCCTATGACATTAACTTTCAATTATCAGCACAGAAATAGGAAAGTTCCTTTCAAATATTTCAACATCTGGGCTGAGCATAAAAGGTTTATGTATGAAGTGCAGGAAATTTGGAAACAAAGTTTCCACAAACAGAAGATGCAGAATGTTTGGATGAAACTAAAAGCATTGAGACCAGTACTGAGAAAACTGAATGTGGACGAGTTTAAATCCATGAGATAAAAGATAGAGAAAGCCACAATTGATCTTGAACAGATCCAGAAAAGCATTGGTACAAGTAGCTCTTCTGAGTTACTATTAAGAGAGAAGGAACTGATTCAGAATTTGGAAAAATGGGATCTGATTGAAGAAGGGACTCTGAAACAAAAAGCCAGGTCCAAATGGATACAACTAGGAGATTCTAAGACTAAATACTTCTCAGCTATGATGAAAGAGAGAAGTCAAAGGAAGCAAATAGTGGAGTTACTGTTAGATAATACGCTTAACGCTAGAGGGGGGGTGAATAGCGTTATAATAAAATTTAGCGTAAACTTGCGGAAATTAAAATTTGCAGGAAATAATTAAGTGCGTTAAATAAACAAAAAGGAAAGAACGCACCGATGTATTCTGGTTCACCACAACACGTGGCTAGTCCAGTCCCCGAGAGACTCTCTCGAGATTTTCCACTAACTTGTCAAGCTTACGGGTGCTCAACAAACCTTTACAACTTAAGGACACAAGCCTTAACACCTTTGCTCGGAGATACAACACCCCAAGACTTCAACCAAGGAAACACAAGTTCCTTACAACAAGAGAATCACAATTCTCTTACAAGTGTTCAAAACACTAAACACTCAAACAAAACACTCCTTAATGAGTAGATATGAGTAAAAGAAGTAAGCTCAAGATCCAACAACTATGGACAAGACTTTGGCTCTCAAAAGCTTTATGAAATGAATATAAAATGATAAACAATAGTATGCAAGCTTATAGCAATAGAATGATCAGTTGTTGTGTATTGTTGTGTTTAAAACACTGAAATGAAGCTGTATTTATAGTTGAAAAACTTGGCATTACCGTTGCCTAATTGCCAATTAAGAGTTGCTGATTTTACTCTGTGACAATCGATTGTCAGGAAGCCACAATCGATTGTTTGCCAATCGTTCCAAAAATCAATCCCAGATTTTACGCTTAACAATCGATTGTCCAAGATCAACAATCGATTATTGGCAACGTTCAAAAAATCATTTCCAGATTTTACGTAAAACAATCGATTATACCAAATCAATAATCGATTATTCAGCAACGTTCAAAAAATCCTTTTCCAGATTTTAATGTCAACAATCGATTGTACAAAATCAACAATCGATTACCTGACGGTATTTGAAAACTTTACGACAACGGTCAGCTTCACAATCGATTGTGCAATGTTAACAATCGATTATTTATCAGACTTTGAAAATCATTTTAGACACTGCCTCGTGACAATCGATTGTTATATACTCACAATCAATTATTTAATAACTTTGAAAAAGTCTGGAAGTCACTGCCTCAACACAATCGATTGTCATAAGTTCACAATCGATTATTTTGTGACTTTGAAAAATCTGAAGGACACTGTCTCTTCACAATCGATTGTCATTAGCTTCACAATCGATTATTCTGAGTTTTGAAAAACTTTGATGGACACTGCCTCATCACAATCGATTGTCATAAGGTTCACAATCGATTGTCATGCAGGTTTGAAAAACCTGATGCTCACTGCCTTAACACAATCGATTGTCATTAGGTCACAATCGATTGTCATGCAGTCTTGGCTTAACATAATCGATTATCATAAGTACATAATCGATTATCTTAGTCCAGTTTTTAGAGGCATGTTTAAAAATCATTTTGACTAATGAAAATATGCATGATTTAAAATCATTTAGCATTAAATTAAATATGCATGATTTTGTAAAAATAATTTTACGAGAGAAGCCATGTCATGAGTCAAGTTGTCGGATCAAGAACACAATTAAGAACGACTCATTTAAACTATTGAACTTTGTCTTGTGCTTGAATCTCGTTATCCACCAATTGTGCGCTTGTACTTGAACTTCGTCATATATCAATTTGCGCTTCGTTTGTCATTCATCAAAACCTACACATAAGAACACACGTTTTAGTATAAAGCCTTGAGAACGTGTTTCCAACAATTTCCCCCTTTTTGATAGTGGCAAACTTTAAGCGGGTTATGCAAATTAAACAGTTTATAAAGACGCTTCAAGACAAGTAAAGATATGCAATAAGTATGCGATTAGTTCCCCCTTAATATATGAATTCCCCCTCAATTTAAGCTTATGAATATTGAGAGTGCATACCCGTTATCTTCCCCCTTTTGCCATTAGCAAAAATAATATAAGAAGATGCCAAAGATGTAAATAAAACTTGTTTATTTATTGGAAAGAAATTACAGTAATCGGGAAGACAATGCAACATAAAAAACAAACTTAAAAACAACAAACAAAGAAATTATTCATTTCCATCATCTCCCTCCTCATCATCCGGCGATGCTTCATATGGAACAAGACCCGCATAAGGATAATGAACATGGTCAAAATATCCATGGATCTCATGAGTTAATTGACTAAGAGAAGAGGTCAATGAAGCAATTTGGTCGGAAATTGATTGGAGGGTAGGCTCTTGAGCTGGACGAGTTCGACGGGTTGGAGGAGGAGCAGGCGCTGTATGGTCACCGTCATGATGAAAGGAGGATTCTGAAATTTCCCACTTCTTGGTACTCTTTTTGAGAGGACCGTTGGAAGTGATGAATCCGGAGGCTTCAAGAAAGTTCATGATGAGGAGAGCATAAGGAAGAGGCCTATCATCTCCGATAGCGTCACGCATGTGAATCTTGACGAACCGACACCAATTGATGTTAGCTCCGGTTATTATGGCATGCATGAGCTTGGTGTCCTCTTGGGAAATGGTAGTATGGTTATGCTTACGAGGCTTGAGGACTCGGGTGATGAAATAGAAAATCAACCGATAATTGGGATCCATTCCCGTAATTGTAGGACGACGGGAAGAAAGATTTGGATCATAAGAAGTAAGACCGGTTTGATGTAGGAGGGCTGTTTCATCAAAAAGGGCTCCGACCTCTCCGGTGTACCGAAAAATGTCTTCACCATTACGAGGAAGATGGGCAATGGCATGGAGGTTTTCATCGGAGATAAGAATTTGAACACTGTTTATATTTGTCACAAGATCACCGTCATCATCCTCATGAAGGTTGGAGTAAAATGCTTGAATTAAAGTAGTATTGATGTAAGGATGGGTAAGAAGTAAGAAATCAAGAAGTTGACAATTTTTGAGTATATTTGCAGCAGGGCCATAAGATTCAAGATACTTGTTGGTTGAAAAACGGGGAGGAAGAATGTCGCGCTTTTCAAATTTTGTTAAAAATCGAGTAAGCTCGATGTCAGAATTAAAATAAAGAACGGAACCATCTTGGTAAGGATAGTTTGGAGCAGCAGAGGAGGATGCACCATGCCTAGCAGAACGGGAACGTTTGGAGTGACGGCCCGACATTTTTACTAAGTATTGCTGGAATTTGCAAGAGTCTTGAAAGAGTTTTGATAGTTTGAGAGCTAAAATTGATGCTTGAGTGAATAAAAATGAACATATATGGAGCCTATTTATAGAGGGGAGAAAGGCATTTCATTAATGGAAGAAATCTGCAGAAAATTGAAAGCAGAAACAGTCAGAAACGGTAAAAATAAATCTTACTGACCGTTAGACAATCGATTGTTGGGATGAGATAATCGATTGTCATTAAAATTTGAATGAATCTCGGAACTGACACAAATCGATTGCAGAACCAAACGGTAACAATTTTGAATTTCTGACATAAAATAATCGATTGTCAAAATATGGTAATCGATTGTTATGCTCCAGTGAGCACAGTGATTTTCTGACTTGGAAAATAATCGATTATATATATGGAACAATCGATTGTTATAGAAAACCAGTACTGAATGGCTGAGACGGTAATCGATTAAACCGCTAAAAAATCGATTGTTTTGGAAAAGCATTGCTGAAAGGTTGAGACGGAAATCGATTTTGCAGTTAAGGAATCAATTATTTAGCAAAACTGCATAATAAACATAAACCATAAACAATCGATTAGTGATACTGCTAATCGATTTTCTGCACAGTAAGATAATCGATTATTTGCTTGGAACAATCGATTGTTCTGTGCCAAAACTTAATAATTCCCCCTACCTTTAGGGTGATACCTGTAAAATAGAATTAAACGTCTCCGACGCTCAAGTCAGTAATTAAAATGTAAATGCAACCTAAAATGTATGCATTTAGATCAACGTTTACCCGCATTCAATACTTCATTTGGACATGATTTATATTTAGCACGACATTAAACGCTAAATATTTTATCAAGTCTACTAGCAATAATGTAAAGTGAGGAACGATCATACCTGTGTAGTTCTTGGTATTGCTCGTCTTACCTTTCACATTTATGTCAAGATGGTCATCTAAATTCATTGAAGTGACCATTGGTTTGGTGTTGCCCTTTTCGAATTGATTTGGCAACTCCTTGCGACATTTAGATGACAAATGAAAGTTCCCTCTTTCATTTGCTTAATTTGCAGCTCCAAGAAGAAATTAAGCTTGTCTATCAATGATATCTCAAATGCCATTTACAGATTCCTTGCATGACACTTATTAGTTGCTCCAAAGTAATACAAATATTTTCTAAAATATCATTTTCCACAAGATTTGGAATGCAAGATATTAGTGGCATGAGAGTTTAAAGAAAATAACATTGCCAATATAGAGAGTTGTTTTGAAATTCTGTCATCAAAAAGATAGTAAACTTCATGCAATCTATTTCCCCTTAATCAGAAATTTATCAAGACATACCAACAAGACATAGATATACCAATTGTTATAAAACAATGATAAACCCATTTGTTGGATGACATAACAAGTGTACCAAAAGTTATTTTAATAACAGTGATACAGATTGTTATTTTTAGTAAAGCATATTACAAACGAGTGTTAACTGATAACAGATCAACCATACATCGAATTTTGAAGAACATACCAACCATTATCCAGACCAAAGGATGTGTTCATCAAGAGACGGTTTTTAACAGAAGGATTTTTGTCAATTGTTAGAAACATGAGACATCTCAATTATTTTTCAAGGCTGAGGATAGCATTCATCAAAAACGTGAGTGAAAACTTTTTGAAGAATATGCTAATAGATAATACACATCACACAGTATACTAATAGTTATTTAAACCACAGATAGCAATTATCGAATCATGAATGAAATGATTTTATCAAGCTAACTGTTAATACATATCAACAGTTTTGATCTTTTAAAAGCAGATAACTAACAAGTAAGCTAATTGACACCAATTGTCATTTAACATGTTTTTAACATATGAATCAACAAAGCTAATTGGTATTGATTGTTGACAAGGATATCTCGCACATCAACTATTACGACTAAGCTTATCAAAGATTCAACAATAAGGGAACCAAAATAAGTTAATATTGGTTGCTAGCACATATCAACACTTTGGTTTTTGTCAAAAAGGATAACTAACCGAAATTTCCTCTTGATGCAATGAGGTGTCGTGCTCGGTGCATCTACTACAATACTGTAGCCTTTCAAGCACACCTGCAAAACAGATTAATGATCTTTTGGTACCCATGCCATTTTGGGTCCTTGGGGGTTAGGCATATCATAATGATGCGATTGAGTGATATGTCTATGTCGTGTAAAACATGCAGGGGCAATATGACCAATGCGTCTACAATAATGACAAGTCACGTTGGGGTTATGCATCCTTCTAGGTTCATAGTAACTTGATGGACGAAAATGAATTACTCTATTTTCATTATGACTATTGCACATTTCATGAGAACCATTTCTCCTACTGTTAGTTCTAAAATGAGCAGCGTTTCTAGAGTAATGGTCATGTTTAGATGTTCTAAGAGGTTCAAAACTTCTTCTAGTGTTTGGCCTAGAATATGCATCATTTCTAGGGTAGTCATTTCTAGGTGGTAAGTCATTTCTAGGTCTTCTAAAATGTTCAACACTTGGTCTAGCATGCATATTTGTTCTAGGATTGCTATTTCTACGATAAGCATTTGTTTTATTAATCCTAGGTTGAGCCTTAGGTGGTTGGGGTTTGGCGTCAACCTTTTCTTTAGGCTCATTCTTAAAGCCTATGCCATGCTTGGTTGATTTCAAGTTAACAAGGACCTTATTCAAATTTTTGTGGGAAGAATTAAACTTATCTAAGGTACCTTTAAGTCTATCTACCTCATTTTCGAGATGCATGCAAGAAGAGCAATTTTTAATAGAACTTTCGGGCTTGTCGGCGCTTCTTTTTCCGAAAAACTTGTTTTCCTCTTTCAGCTTCTCATTTTCTAAAACCAGTTTTTCTAACTCCTTTTCTTTCAAAGAAAGCTGTTTTTGAAAATCTTTTTCTTTTAGAGAAGCATTTTCTTTAATGCTCTTGATAGTTTTTGAAGCTTTAATAAATTCAGTATATAGCTCATCAAAAGCAGTTCGCATTTCTTCAAGAGTAAAGAAGTTTTTAGAAGAGATTTGACATACCTCATCTTGCTTGTCTTCTTGCGCCATAAGACAAAGTTTTGCGGCTTCGTCTTCTTCTTCTTCGCTTGACTCATCTCCGGAGTCTCCTCCCCAAGAAATGTATGCGCGTTGCTTCTTAAAAGGTTTCTTCTCCTTTTGATGTTTGGGCAATTTGATTTGATGTGCCCGGTTTCACCGCATTCATAGCACTTTATTTGCTCGCCTTGCGTTTTGCCCTTTCGTTCATACTCCTTTCGCATGAACTTTTGAAATCTTTTGATAACGAGTCCAAACTCGTTGTCTCCGTCCTCATCAACTTGAGGTTGGCTTGTGCTTGCCTTAAGCGCTATTCTTTGCCTCCTTTGATCATCAACAAGAGGGTTAAGTATTGTAGATTCATAAGTCTTAAGGTTACCTCTTAATGCGTCGATTGTGACATTTGAGACGCCTATGGATTCTTGAATTGCGTCGGCCTTTAATCGCTATGCCGGAGTGAGACTTCTAAGAATTTTTCGAACAAGTTCTCTATCCGTGAATGTCTTCTTGAGGGCATGTAGGTCATTTACGATTATTGAAAATCGTTCGAACATTTCATCCACCTTTTTACCTTCCTTCATGTGAAATAATTCATAAGCATGGGTTAGGAAATCAATTTTAGCTTCCCTTACATGGTCCGTACCTTCGTACGTAATTGCCAGCTTGTCCCACATTTCCTTTGCCGTTGTGTAACACGATATTTTCCTGTAATCGTCAGCATTTACAGCACAATATAATAAATTAATCGCTTTAGCATTATTTTGAACCCTTCGGATATCATCCGCGTCATATTCTTCTTCGGACTTGGGAACCCATTCGTTTTCAACCTTTTTGGTTGGAATTTGATTTCCCTTCGTTATCACCTTCCAGAGATGAAAGTTGTTTGCTTGAACGAAAATTTTCATCCTCTCCTTCCAGTACGTGTAGTTTGTACCGTTGAATAGAGGTGGTCGTGTGGAGCATTGTCCTTCATCAATTCCTGCAAAAGAGTCACGAGTAGAAGCCATGGAAGTTTCTCTCAAACTGTTAAGTCTTCAGAGAGTTGGGCTCTGATACCAATTGTTAGATAATACGCTTAACGCTAGAGGGGGGGGGGGGGAATAGCGTTGTAACAAAATTTAGCGTAAACTTGCGGAAATTAAAATTTGCAGGAAATAATTAAGTGCGTTAATAAACAAAAAGGAAAGAACGCACCGATGTATTCTGGTTCACCATAACACGTGGCTAGTCCAGTCCCCGAGAGACTCTCTCGAGATTTTCCACTAACTTGTCAAGCTTACGGGTGCTCAACAAACCTTTACAACTTAAGGATACAAGCCTTAACACCTTTGCTCGGAGATACAACACCCCAAGACTTCAACCAAGGAAACACAAGTTCCTTACAACAAGAGAATCACAATTCTCTTACAAGTGTTCAAAACACTAAACACTCAAACAAAACACTCCTTAATGAGTAGATATGAGTAAAAGAAGTAAGCTCAAGATCACAACAACTATGGACAAGACTTTGGCTCTCAAAAGCTTTATGAAATGAATATAAAATGATAAACAATAGTATGCAAGCTTATAGCAATAGAATGATCAGTTGTTGTGTATTGTTGTGTTTAAAACACTGAAATGAAGCTGTATTTATAGTTGAAAAACTTGGCATTACCGTTGCCTAATTGCCAATTAAGAGTTACTGATTTTACTCTATGACAATCGATTGTCAGGAAGCCACAATCGATTGTTTGCCAATCGTTCCAAAAATCAATCCCAGATTTTACGCTTAACAATCGATTGTCCAAGATCAACAATCGATTATTGGCAACGTTCAAAAAATCATTTCCAGATTTTACGTAAAACAATCGATTATACCAAATCAATAATCGATTATTCAGCAACGTTCAAAAAATCCTTTTCCAGATTTTAATGTCAACAATCGATTGTACAAAATCAACAATCGATTACCTGACGGTATTTGAAAACTTTACGACAACGGTCAGCTTCACAATCGATTGTGCAATGTTAACAATCGATTATTTATCAGACTTTGAAAATCATTTTAGACACTGCCTCGTGACAATCGATTGTTATATACTCACAATCAATTATTTAATAACTTTGAAAAAGTCTGGAAGTCACTGCCTCAACACAATCGATTGTCATAAGTTCACAATCGATTATTTTGTGACTTTGAAAAATCTGAAGGACACTGTCTCTTCACAATCGATTGTCATTAGCTTCACAATCGATTATTCTGAGTTTTGAAAAACTTTGATGGACACTGCCTCATCACAATCGATTTTCATAAGGTTCACAATCGATTGTCATGCAGGTTTGAAAAACCTGATGCTCACTGCCTTAACACAATCGATTGTCATTAGGTCACAATCGATTGTCATGCAGTCTTGGCTTAACATAATCGATTATCATAAGTACATAATCGATTATCTTAGTCCAGTTTTTAGAGGCATGTTTAAAAATCATTTTGACTAATGAAAATATGCATGATTTAAAATCATTTAGCATTAAATTAAATATGCATGATTTTGTAAAAATAATTTTACGAGAGAAGCCATGTCATGAGTCAAGTTGTCGGATCAAGAACACAATTAAGAACGACTCATTTAAACTATTGAACTTTGTCTTGTGCTTGAATCTCGTTATCCACCAATTGTGCGCTTGTACTTGAACTTCGTCATATATCAATTTGCGCTTCGTTTGTCATTCATCAAAACCTACACATAAGAACACACGTTTTAGTATAAAGCCTTGAGAACGTGTTTCCAACAGTTACTAACCAGCACTAGTAACAGGATTACTGATCCAGTTAGTATTCAAAGGGAGATAGTGGACTTTTACAAATCACTAATGGGGATAGCAGCACAATATTTGCCTGCAATAGACGAGCTTGGGAACTAAGCTCAATCAACAACTAAGGATTGAGTTATGCAAAGATGTAACCCCAGATGAGATATATGAAGGATTATGTTCTATTAATAATGACACAGCACCTGGAGTTGATGGCTACAATGCATATTTCTTCAAGAAGACTTGGCCTATTGTTAAAGAAGAAGTTACAACAACTATTATGGAGTTTTTTCTCACTGGAAAGTTATATAGAGCTATTAACTACACATCCATAACATTGGTTCCTAGGTAACTAAGCCTAAAATTGTTAAAGAGTTTAGGCCCATAGCTTGTTGTACTGTCCTCTACAAAATTATATCCAAGTTTCTAGCAGTTAGAATGCAAGGCATCATGAGTTCAATCATTAATGAGGCTCACGCTGGATTTATCCCTGGGAGAAAGTTAGCAGATAATATACTTCTAGCTCATGAATTGGTGAAAGTTTATACTAGAAAGAATATATCCCCTAGGTGCATGATAAAGATAGATCGCCAGAAAGCATATGATTCTGTTGAATGGACTTATATGAAGCAGGTTATGGAAGAACTAGGTTTCCCTAAATTATTCATCTCTTGAGTTGTTGAATGTGTCCAAACAATTAACTATTCAGTTGTAGTGAATGGAGAATCAATTAAGCCTTTTAATACAGCTAAAGGTTTGAGGTAAGGGGATCCTTTGTCCCCTTTTTTGTTTGATATAGCAATGGAGTACTTGAGTAGAAACTTGGCTAGTCTGAAGCAGGTAAGGGATTTTAAATTTCACCCTAGATGTGCCAAACTTGGGATCACTCATCTAAGCTTTGCAGATGATCTATTATTATTTGCCAGAGGTGATATGAAGGCAGTACAAGTAATGAAGCAAAAATCCTATCATTTCACTCAGGTTTCAGGATTGTAGGCTAACCTAAGTAAAAGTGAAGCTTATTTTGGAGGGATTTCTGAGGTGGACAAACAACAAATCTTGCAGCTACTAGGGTTATCTAATGGTGAACTCCCTTCTAAGTACTTAGGCGTGCCATTGTCTACAAAGAAGTTGAGTATAATACAATGACAGCCTCTAATAGAAAAAATGACTAAAAGGATCTCTTCTTGGACTTCCAAGCCTCTCTCATATGCAGGAAGAGTCCATCTAGTTCAAAGTATGCTGTTTGGAATTCAAGATTTCTGGGCTCAATTATTCGTATTGCCAACAAAAGTGATCAAGTTAGTAGAGTGACTGTGCAGATAATATATTTGGTCTGGAATAAATGAAATAACAAAGAAATCCTTGCTTGCTTGGGATAGAGTTTGTCTGCCAAATGCAGGGGTGGACTAAATATTATAAACCTAAAGCTTTAGAACAAAGCAAAAATTTCCAAGAACTGCTAGGATTTAGTTCACAAACAAGATAAATTATGGATCAGATGGATTCATAATTATTACATCAAGAATCAACAGATGAGTACAATGGCAATTCCTCAGCAATCTTTCTGGATGGTAAGGAAAGTAATAGAGGCTCATGGAATATTGGAAAAAACTAGACAGTTCATGCAAATACCTAAGAAAAGCCTGATCAGACAGATATACTTACACTTTCTTGGAGATTATAGCATGGTAGAATGAAAAGCACTGGTGTTTAATAATGCAGCAAGACCAAAGGCTAAATTCATAATATGGCTGATGATGCATGGGAGGCTGTTGACATGCGACAAGATAGCTAGTTGGAAGAGAAATGTTGATACACAATGTGTAATGTGCATGGAAGCAGTTAAAACTAGAGATCATCTGTTTGGGCAATGTGAATTTACTCAACAGATATGGATCAAAATGTGTAATTGGATAGAGATACAATTTCATGGTTGCTCCAATTGGCAGCAGTTCTGCAGATGGTCATTGACAAATGCCAAAGGGAAAACTCCGCGAGTTCAAATCTTTAGAATTGTGTATGCAGAAGTTGCCTATCACATCTGGTTGGAGAGGAACATGAGAATATTTGAGCAAAAAAGTAGAGTATGGGAGCCGATTACAAAAGAAATAGCTTATGTTATTAGTGCTAGAGCTAATTTGAGAATTAAGTCAGTTGTATATAGTTTACATTTCTAGTTAGATGAGTACACAGAGTAGTTGATAGATAGTAGGTTGTGTTAAGCTATGCTAAAGTTTTGTAATGACTTCTTGGTGATTAATTAAAAAAAAGTTAGTTAAAAATATTAGATATCTTACATTTGCAATTTTTATTTATAAATAATGGTTATATTTCTTTTATACAATTATAATAATAATAAAATTAACTTATAATTTTATATAAATATAATATATACAAAAATTAATATATCAAAAAATAGGATATTAAATTAAAATTATAAAGTTCTTAATACAAAAGTTAATATACACAATATATGATAAATTAAAAGTTTAAAAATAAAAAATTAAATAAAATAATATTAAACTAAATATAGAGTGATGAATAGTATTGTACCAAATTTGTTGCAACACTATTCATACTCTATAATAGAGTAAGAGTTAGAGTGATGGGAGCAAGAAAACACTATTTTTTTGCACCAAACTTAAATTTGGTGCAAGAAACATAGTGGCATTGAAGATGCCCTTATAGAGTTATTTGTATTTCCCTATTTTTAAGTCAAACCGTACCGAGCTAAAAGTTGACTTTATTTTTATATGAAAAATCTAGTTTACTTCTCAATAGTCGTAGTATTTTCAAAACAAAAAAATTAAGAAAATATAAGCCTATTATTTCTAGAAAATGGGCCTCCAAATTTGGGAGCTAAAGCAACATTTTTAGTTGCTTCATGGTAAGCTACACGGAGATAGAGCTTGTCTAGTTTGATATTTCTCTGATTTTGTTAGTATATTTAGGGGCAGGGTGTCTTATTTCGTTTTTGTAGACTGAGTTCCTAATTGAGAGGTGTCTAGTTTACTGTTTTCTTATTTTGTGTTTGGTGAATGGGTTTCCTAATTGCTATTCTTTATTTTCTGGAAAATAAAATTTAAAAATAAAAGGTGAAAAAGTAAATGTAAATATTGAAATAAAATCTTCAACTTAAAAATTATTAAAGAAAATATTTTTACTATGATTTTTTATTTTTTGAATTTTTTGGCCAATCAGAACAGGCTTATAAATCGCCAAAATAAAATTGATTAACTTTTTATACATAATATTGAGATTTTCATGTCTAATATATTTTGGTATTAATAAAATTTTAACGGTTGAGTTTTACCAATAGATATGAGTGACTAATTATAAAACATATTTGTCTTAAACAAATGTTTTATAGAGCGTGAAAAAACAAACCGCCTCTTATACTCTTCTTCCGTAAAATAATTTGAAATTCTCTCCTAATGAATACCACCACCACCACTACGTTACTGTCGGAACCACCTGACATAAGCTCCATGCATCTTGATACACCAACAACATCGAATACAACCATAGACTCAAACTCCACAACGCTCACTCACCTTTGCCCAAACATTGTTCAGTAGCAATCAATTCAGCCATCACTCAATCATATGCCAACAAACACACTCTCACCTTGATTTATCAGACGAATCCACCATACAAGACCTACAAGATGAAACCTTTATCCCAATCACCTCTGCAAATAAGTCCAGATTATACGCACCTTGGAAATACTCAGTTATTGTCAAGGTATTTAGTCAGAAAATAGGCCATCAAACACTTAGATCAAAACTCACAACACTATGGAAACCAACAGAGGATTTACCTCTTATTGACCTTGGCTGTGATTTCTTCCTTGTGAAATTCCAAAAGGAAGAAAATATGTTCACAACCATATATAATGGTTCATGGTTTATACTCAATCACTTTATTTCTATTCGTAAATGAGAACCCAAATTCATAGCTTACAACACTCAACTAACCTACATAACAATTTGATTAAGACTTCCTGAACTCCCTATCGAGTTTTACGACCTGAAGATATTGCAACGAGTGGGGAAAAAATTGGAACAGTACTCAAAGTGGATACCTGCACCTCAGCAACCACACGTGGTCGCTATGTAAGAATTTGCATTGAAGCACCATTAGATATGCCTCTCAAAACCCATGTTTATATTGGAACCCATAAACAACAACTCATATAGGAAAGTGTTAATATGTTATGTACTCCTTGTGATAAGCTTGGACACACAAAAGCACTTTATTTGTCCATATTTTCACACATAACTACAACACCTACCACCATATACACACCACTACCCAATCGACCTTTCACCTCACAAACCTCACTTCCTACTACCTCATCACAAACCTCCCTCCAAACCACCTCGCATACTATCCTTCCTCTTAAGAAAATAGATGCTACTGAGTGGAAAAAAGTTAACTTTCCCCCTGAGAACCGTTCAAAAGCAAAATCATCAAATTCCTACAATAGCCAATTACAAGAGTCATCCATTGGCGGCGCTGGACTCACAAATATGTCCTCTAACCCTAATACACTTACTAACTTTAATGGAAAAAACTTACACCCAAAAAAATTAATTTTATTAACTAACACAAATATTAATCCTATGTTTTAAATAAAGATAATCTAAACATGCTTAATTACGTTGCAAACTTGGATCAAATAGATACTTCTTATGGGCCACATCAAGAGGCCCAAAACACTACAAACATGGCAACACCTCCACAACCCACTTCCAACCAACCATTACACTCAACAACCCATAATTTTGACTCATCCACCACCACTCCACACATCACCCAAAATAAACACGTGGCACACACTGCCAATCAAGACACTTGCATGGACCTTCCCCCATAGACAATAGGCAATCAAGTGCAAGCCTATGTCATGGCAACCCATCAAACTACAATATCTAACAAAGGCGCAATACCCTCATTCCTTACCCACCTTGTTAACCATCCAACTGACAAAGCCCAATACCTTGTACAAGTAACCAACTCCAATACTACAGACGAAAACACCTGCACACTACCCTTATCAAATCAACCGGCCACAATAACCACCAAAAATTCACACAAAACTGAACCACAATCATCACCCTTCAAACCCAACAAATATACGCATAACCCTTTATCACAAACTACAACAAAATCTAATGAAACGGTCACCCCACAACTTCCAACACAGGAGAACCCGCCACTTCACCAATACAATTCTACTCCAACACCCAATCTTCCTCAACACCATCACAATGTAACCACCACAGGATCTCCATCCACAACCAACTCCTATTTACATCACGCAATACCTACTAAATCAAGTATACCCACAGTCTTAGTTGGAAATGAGCATGCACTGACTTTTACGATGGAGATAGAGAACCAGGATGTCATTGTAATGATACAAAATCTAGCAGAAATAGCTCCAATTGTCACATAAGGGATGCGCATGGGAGTGACTCTCTACCATAAGATATTGATTGAAAATGGAGTAGGTGATGCACCTACCACAAGATATTAAAATAGGAGCGGGTGGTACGCCTACCACAAGATATTGATTGAAATAGGAGCGGGTGGTATGCCTACCAAAAGATATTGACTGAAATATGAGCGAGTGGTATGCCTACCACGAGTTATGATAAAATGGGAGTGGGTGGTATGCCTACCACGAGATATTGAGAAATGGGATTGGGTTGCATGCCTGAAACGATATGAGCATTGAAAGTGAAAGTTGTTTTGACTATTCTTATCCGTGTTAGCAACTTTATAGTTGGTTTCGTTGTCAGTTATGAGAATCCTGTTTATTTTGCTATCCCCAGAGCATGTTTCCCTTCCCCAGTTTTACTTGTTTATTTTATGTGGTTTCTTCTGCCATATATTATATAACTGCACAGGTTTCTCTGTAGTCTGGTCCTAGCCTCATCACTACCTCGCCGGGGTTAGGCGAGACACTTACCAGCACATGGGGTCGGTTGTGCTGACGCTACACTCTGTGCTCTTTTGCACAGATCCAGGTGTTGGAGCAGCTTTTGAGTAGCAGCAGTAGTCTAAGAGCGAGCCTTCAGTCAAGAGATAGCGAGGTAGCCTTGATGACGTCCGCAGGCCCGGAGTTTTATCTATCTTTTATTTCTGCCTGCTAACTTATGTATTTCGATACAAACAGTTTACATTTCCTTTCAAACAATTGTATTTTGTATTTCTTATTAATCTGTGCGGAATGTGACACCAGTTCTTGGGTAGATATATATGGTGAATTCCGCGTTATTATTCAGTTTATTTAACTTAAGTCTTCCGCATTAATTTTCATGTTTCCGCAGTTATTTAATTATTGAATACTTGTTGTTATTTTTGGTAAAAATAGCTTAATATAAAGGAGAAGAATATATGAATGTGTCTTTTCTAACTTCTACGAGTGGGCGCCATCACGACTCCCGAGGATAGAAATTTCGGGTCGTGACATTCTTGCGCAAATTAGACTTGTAAAAAGCTTTTGATAAGTTAGGGTGGAGCTTTATTCATGACACACTTCATTATTTAAACTTCCACCAACCCTTATCAAACTAATTATTTCATGCATCACTACCGCTACAATCTTGAGCTTTAATCAACGGACAACCAACTCAGTTTTTTAACACACAAGAGGCATACACCAAAGGCGACCCTTTATCACCGTATATTTTTATATTATGCATCGAAATGTTAACTAGAAAAATTCACATGGAGGTAGATTGCCTTAGATAACATCCTATAAAAATTTCAAGACAAGGACCTCCCATATCCCATGATGACATTACAATTACATCAAAATTAACACCTAAGAGCATGAACTCCATAATCGACACCTTAATATCCTAACCACACTGTTCGGCTTGACTATTAATTTAAATAAATTTAAAATTTTCTTTACCACTAACACTACCAAAAAAGCTCGAGACAGTGTTACCCAATTATTAATATGAGGGAAGGTTTAAATTTTGGGAAATACCTTGGATACCCTATTTTCAACACAAAACGAACACCAACCCACTTTCAATACTTACTAGACAATTTTAAAAATAAACTATCAGGTTGGAAAACCAACTTTTTCTCCATGGCAGGACGCACTACGTTAATCAAAGCAACACTAAACTGCCTACCTAATCCTATTCTCATTAAAATACCCACTAATGTTATTAACAAACTTGAACATTATGAAAGAAATTTCCTGGGACACTACACATCAGAAACGCAAATTGCACCTTATAAAGTGGGAAACTATCCAATTACCTGAGGCACAAAGGGGTCTGAGTATACAAAACCTCCACCATAAAATAATACCTAATTAGGATCTCTGGCATGGCGACTTTTCCAATCACCATCCTCCCACTGGGCTAAAGTAATCCTCTCAAAATATAACACATACACTAAGTCCAAAGCTGTGTCCTCGAATTGGAAAGCAATAACTCTTGGTTGGTACTCTTGTCAACTAGGCCTACGGTAGCATCCGGCACCCACAATAGTTTCTGGAATAACCCTTGGCTAGATAATAATTTTACCCTTAGAAATTAAATTATAGGGCCTCTACCACAACAAGATCAACTGGCCTCTCTTTCCAGTGACTTAACTAATAACACCATTAACATTATTCAATTCCATTCGAATTTCCCCCTAATATATTCCTACTATTGAAAAGTTACTATATGCCTACCATTACAAACCCAATCACATGCATGTCAAATGGCATCCCCCTACTAATCCTTCATTTAAGCTTAACTCGGATGGAGCCTGTAACACGGAAAATAACAATTACGGCTTTGGAGGAGTAATTGGAGACCATTCAGGGAATTGGTTACTTGGTTATATGATTCCCGTCCTATGGGAAGCATACTATACATGGAACTTATTGCACTACATGAAGGATTAAGGTTTGCCCTCCAATATAAATACACTCCACTAGAGATTAATGTGGACTCAACAGTGATAATTTTACCACTTCTCTCGAATAATTACTACTACTCATCATTGATTAATGAATGCACGTACCTACTACATCAATTGGGTAGCCCTCGAGTGACACATGTATACATGGAACAGAATCAAGTGGCAGTTCTACTGGCCAAACAAGGAACAACTATCTCCATGCAAAATCCATCTACCACATTTTAGAACCACCACTTTTTGCTATGCCTCAATACATGGATGATCAACGTGGCACACTCTACAAACGTTCCACAACTGATTCCAAAATTTTGGCATACTTCTTTTTGTATACATATGCTTCCACAAACTATGTCCCACTATTGCATGGGTACAGAACGATGTTTTTGTAATGATGTATCTCCAAATACTTCTTGTACTACTCTTTAATATATAAAAGTATAATTTTTTTGACCAAAAAAACGTGCCTCTTATACGTATAAACCTGTGAAAGGAAGAAAAAGACAACGAGAAAATAAAGAGAGAGAGAGAGGGGCGGGATGAAGAAGAGAGTAAATCTTTTCTAAAATGTTTGATATGAGGAATTTTTTTATGAAAACTATTTTCTAGAAGACGAGGCATCTCACAATCCAATGCTCTAACATCTATAAATTACTCAAAATGCACTAACAGATCACTTTACAATCGAAGAAAGTCATTTTTCTATTTTCATCTCGATGGAGGAAAGTTTTAAATTAAGCTTCATTTTTTAAATTTTCATTACCTCATATATCGATAATGTATTCATGATTGAGAATGTAATACGTATATAGCATTTGATCTTTAAGAATGTAATACTTAAAGAAAAGTATCAAAGTTTCTATCTAAAATATTCTCAACTCATATTTCAAAATCTGGCCACTAACTATTATGTCTATTCTTTTTATATTATTTTATTATCTACTTAGCATCTTTTTTATCACCGGTCAATGACGAACCTTGAGAAATAATGCAATTTTTGAAGAGGAGCTTGATTATTAACACAAGATAAAATGGAAAATTTTGGTACCACTCACATAAAAAGAATCACATATTGTACAATAATTTTAAACTTTTCCACACAATGTTTAACAAGACTGTTTGCACACTCTTCAGTTTATTGTGTAGTTTTCATTAACATATACTAAGGAGTTTCATTAACATATACTAAGGACTCGTTTGGCCATAAATTTTGCTAAAATTTGGATTTTATTTGATAAATATATATTTGGTTATAGATTTTATCTATATTTTGGCAAAATCTAAAACCAACTCAATAGCTAGTTTTGAACCAAAATATCACTATTACATTTTTTAAAAATTGCCCCAAACTTTTATATTTTATAAAAGAGCTCATCATTTATTATTTTATAACAATGTTGCTTTGTCTTCTCGGTCATCTGATGATGTATCATGTAGTTTATTATAAAAATAATAATTTGTACCAAATTTATTTATATTCAGGACTATGGTTTGTGATAATATAATGAATGTTATTTATAATGGTAATGTTGGGTATTTATGATAGTTTTTAGAACGTGTGGGTATAAGTCATGTTTCATATTTTTCTAAAAAAATTTTGGAAAATATGTTTTGAAAATTGTGTCAAAACACATTTTCATCTTCAAACTAAACTTCACACAAATTAGAATTTTCAAAAAAAATTTAGAAATTCATAGCCAAACACTAGCTAAGAGTCGGTAGATTTTGATTAGATAACAATCTGTATGCTCCATTTATATATGTGTCGCTATATAATTAATCATCATAGGGTTTAATATCACAATCAAATTTAGATATTATATTACATTAATAGCGATGGAGAAACATTTTGGATAGTTGTCGAAAAATTAGATTAATTGAAGGGAAAAAAAATAACAAAATAACACCAAAAGGTGACAATAAAATAGTTTATCAATTTGGATTCTTTTTTATTTTCTTAAAAAACTATCCAGATTAATGGTATTAGAAGAATTTCGTCAAATACTTTTGGAAATCTGAGAAGGTTCAAAAAATTGGAATCAGGTAATAAGTTAGCAAAAAGTAATACTAACACGTAAAATTTGGTTGCAAGCTTTGAATAGCGATGTTCCAAAATTAAAATTTACCAAGTTCGATGGACTAATGAGAACGAAAAAGCGCCCACATGCAATCGGAACCCAAACACAAAAATAAACTCCCGGGCTCCGCTCTCTCCCTATATAAACGTGAAAAGTCTCCTCTCTGAGATTTCACAATTCAAATTCTCCTCACGCAAACAACACAAACACTCTCCTTTCCTCTCAGCAAAATTTCAAATCTCTCTCCAAACTTTTGAAAATGCTTGCATCCAAGTAATTTCCTCTCTCCCTCTCTCTCTGCTTACGATATTGTTATGATTTTGATCAGTATTTTGTATTCTGATGTGTTGAGTGATTTTTCAGACCTGAAGAGCAGTTACAGCTCGTTGAACGTGCAGATATCGAAGATGAAGATGACTTATTCGAGGCTATTGATAAACGTAATTTCTATTTTTTTTCGGTTGAACAATTCTTATACTTATCCGTTTTCATCTTCGATCAGCAAAATATATTTTTCTTCCAAATTCAACAGCAACTTTATTTAATTTCAAAATTTTGTTATCCTTTGCTGTGTGATTTTGCTTTTCTTAGTTGATGAAAGTTATGGCTCTGAATTAGTTGTGGCGATAGTCGTACTACTGTTTTTCAGTTTCGCGCACATTATAATACTGCTTTGAAGTAACCTTGACACTCGTTAACTGTGTGATTTTCATTCTTAGTTAATGAAAATTATGGATCTGGATTAGCTCTTAGTATTCTGTTTTTCGGTTTGGCTCAACATTTTACCATGTTTTTTTTTACTACGATATTTCTCATTTCTAGTAAAAAAGCTCAACAGGAATTTTGGTTAAACGTTAAAATTCATGTTAGTTTACTGCATGAATTTTCATTTTTAGTTGATGAAAGTTATGGATCTGATTTGGTTCGTTGTGATACAATTAGTACTTGCTAAGTTCCTCTGTTTCACGCAACATTACGTTTTCTGAAGTATGATTATTGTAAATATCTTAGATAAACGTTGTTTAATGCAAAATCGCGTTGCTGTTTATGAATTATGATTTATCTTTTCAATCATCAAAGGTTCTCTGGAATATGATTATTGTGTTATGCTTATGATTCGGTTCGTTGTAATACAATTAGTACTTCCTGTTTACTCATGATTCAAGCTACTAGTTCATTCTTCAATCAATGCTAGCGTGTGTGATGTTGATTTTCAGTTTTTCTTCTGTAACCAAGATGTGTGATTCTCAAGCGCATCAGAAGGATTTGGAAGTAATTTCGAGTATGATATGTCTTGATCTCTTAATAAATCTAAGGAGTTCTCTTTAATTTAAAAAATTCATTCCGCTCCGTATTTTTCTTCGTTAACTCATAGAATTCTGGCTTCAAATCAGCTGGCTACACAATGTCCATATAGTTTACTGGTCTTATGCTTATTACTTCATCCAGTTGTCTTATTTTTCCGTCAGTGCTAGTGTGTCTGTGTTTTGATCTCATCGTTGTAGCATAATTACGGTTTCGATTTTCTGCTCTGTTTGTGAGTTTTTCATATCATGATCCTTTTGAGATTTTGTGAACGTGTTACTAATCTCATCGACTGCATTTAGAAGTGTACAAAGTCAAATTTGCAGTATAATGTTCCTCCTGGTATCTACCTTTTAAGGTATTGTCATGAAATAGTCTTTTAATAAAGGCCGATCTCCTTGAACTTACACAATTGAAGGTATAATCAAAAGCAGATCTTAAACTGGAATGATGAAGCTATAGTCTCAATTTTCGATATCAAATTTAAATACATGTAAAATCCTGATAAGCTTTTCCTGACAATTAGATGATATGAATCAGCTAAGTTTGTAAAACTTTTGAATATTTTATGCAGTGATCTCTCATGGAATCAATGCTGGGGACGTGAAGAAGCTGCAAGATGCAGGGATCTACACCTGCAATGGCTTGATGATGCATACAAAGAAGGTGAAAAGGAAAATCACTTCTGTTGTTTATTATCCATGATGCGCGCATTATATACTTCCACTTTGCAGTCTTCCTTCTAATAAGTATCAAATTTGTCTTGCTTCCAGAACTTGACTGGGATCAAAGGGCTATCCGAAGCAAAAGTTGACAAGATCTGTGAAGCAGCTGAGAAGATAGTGGTAAGGGATTTATGTTTTGATGATTGTCATATTCCAAGTGATGATATCATCATATGTTTCTGCTACTACTGACTTCACTATTTTTGTAATCTTTGCAGAATTTTGGCTATATTACTGGAAGTGATGCTCTGCTCAAAGTATGAGTGTTTTGTTTCTTTTTTCATTTTATGGCTTAACTTAGATTTTGCTTGACTGGTGATGTTAAAAGTTAATAGCCCACAAAACCCACTCTATAATTTAGTGCTAACAGCTCCTATTGAGTAAAATCACGGTGTTTCTTTTCTTTGCTATCCACTCTTGATCCTTTCTGCTTGAGTGACATATTTAAGGAAGTGTAAAATCCTATTTGTGCCTTGTATAAAAAGATATCTGAATACAACATGTTTGCTACAGAGGAAGCAGGTAGTTCGTATCACAACTGGAAGCCAGGCACTGGATGAACTTTTGGGAGGTAAACTTTCCGGTACTTCTTAATTTTATCTGAATTCTTTATTTTTGTCACATAATAGCTCTTGGTTCTGATAGTTTCTTTTCTGGTGTGAACTTTCTGAAGGAGGGATCGAAACTTCAGCAATCACTGAAGCTTTTGGTGAATTCAGGTAACAATCAACTAATTATCGTTTAACCTTTGCTGTAGAAGCATTATCTGAATATTTCATCTAACTCTGCTGAATGAACAATTTATTCAGATCTGGAAAGACACAACTTGCTCATACTCTATGTGTCTCTACTCAGGTTCGCCTCTGATCTTAGTCAGAAGCAATGAAGTTTTTGAACTTCTAGATCCCTCCTTATCCTTTATATGCTTTAGACTTAATCATGGTATCATCCAAGAACTTGACAAGTGTGTCATTTCATTTGTCTGATTTATTTCAGCTTCCTACTAGCATGAAAGGAGGGAATGGAAAGGTGGCTTACATTGATACTGAGGGAACATTGTATCCTTGCTGATATTTCCTTACTCATGTAGCATCAATAATCAAAGTAGCACTTCAAAGTCTCTTCATGATGTAGCAGCTGTAGAAACAAAAGAGAATGCTTCCTTCCATTTTATCTTGTTTCTTCAACTAAGTGTACTATAGTAGGCCAGATCGTCTTGTGCCCATTGCTGAAAGATTTGGAATGGACGCGGGAGCTGTTCTTGACAATGTAAAGCATCTTTTGACCCTCATTTAATGATCTCTCCTCTCTTTGTTTAGCTTACTGATTTTTCAGCTGATTTCTTATCTTCCCTTTTTCCCCTTATGATGTGAATTCACCAGATCATTTATGCTCGTGCATACACATACGAACATCAGTACAACCTGCTTCTTGGTCTGGCAGCAAAAATGGCTGAAGAGCCTTTCAGACTTCTGGTGAAAGCCACAACTTCCAGTTTATCCTGAATAGAATCACTGCTACTGGACTCATATACTGAAATATTACTTGCAGATTGTTGACTCTGTGATTGCTTTATTTCGAGTGGATTTTACTGGAAGAGGAGAACTTGCAGAACGTCAGGTATAACAAAATACAGAAATATGATATTTGATTTATAAGTTCCTGTCTCTTGATATTTAAGAAGAGCCTGCAATCACCTATTCTAAATATGTTTTAATTTGAATGACTGCACCTTCTTGCCATTTCCAGCAAAAGTTGGCTCAGATGCTGTCCCGATTGATAAAGATAGCTGAGGAATTTAATGTTGCTATTTACATGACTAATCAAGGTACGCAATCTACTCTACGCAGCTCTACAAATTGTTGATATGTTTAGAATCAAAACAGAAGGAATAGGAGTATAAACACAATGAAATTTCCTAAGTGTTTATGTAATGGATTTTACTCCAAACAGCTAAACTGACTCGCTTTCTGTGTGCTGTATATTGAGTGCCTTTTATCCACGTTGAAACTCCAAGCATGCTAACACAAGTAGTTGGATTGGTGAATGCAGTTATAGCTGATCCAGGTGGAGGGGTGTTCATATCAGATCCAAAGAAGCCAGCAGGAGGTCATGTTCTTGCTCATGCAGCAACTATAAGACTAATGTTCAGGAAGGGCAAAGGAGAACAGCGTGTCTGCAAGGTGTTTGATGCACCAAATCTTCCAGAGGCCGAAGCAATATCCTACTCTTATTAAATTAGCTTTCCTTCTCTTATCATTCTTTTCCACTGAGTCAAGTTTAGCAGCAAGGGGTTAACTAGAAAGTTCACCTAATTAAGGTTTTTTTTCCTGGTCACCTATTAAGTTTTCTTAACAAAAAACACATTTTCCAGATAACACCAGGAGGAATTGCAGATGCTAAGGACTGAAGATCAGCTGGGACTTCCTCTCTGCTGCAGCAGAGAGCTGCTTACATTTTAGTGTTAGCTATAAATATATCAGCTTGCACGTGGTGTTTTCACTAATAGAGTTAGTTTCTTGCTCTTAGTCTTAGTTATCTTGTATTATCATAGACGGTTTACAAAATTTTGACATGCAATAGCAATAATATTGGCAGTTTCGTTTAGCATGCAATTTTAGTCCTCATACTTCATCCGATCATCTATGTTCACAAATCCTCGGTTGTCCTCTGATATCTAACGACCTACATTTTTGACAAGGCAAGTTGTTATGCAGCCAGAGCCACTTTCCAGACAAAGCATATTGTGCATATAGTGTCATGTGCTTAGTTGACCATCTTTTAAGCAACGACTTTTTCTTAGGCCTTAGCCCAACTTTTAGGTATACTATAATCTCAATGCACAAGGGAATAGATACCTGCCGCTGATGTTTCTTATTAGCAAGGAACAAGCCAGACAGCATGGATCTGAAACGTACCAACATTGGCTAAAGAAACATTTGTAAATGGAAAAAGCAAGGGTAAAAGAAAACAGAAGCACCAAATACACATACTAAGATATAAGCAAAGCCCCTGTATCAAGACAGAAGTTATTTAAAGTAGACGTCTTCCTGCCAAGAAAATGGCCTAATTCCAGTATACGACATAGCGAATCACGTTTCTCGGCAGATATATGAAATATCTTTCCTCACCTTTTGACATTTCTCTACAACCATAGAGCTCATAGCAATAGAAGTTGAGAATAATAAAAAGAATTGGAAAAGGACAAGATAGAAGGCCAAATAATAACGAAGCCTCTGTGGTGATGAAAACTGCAGTCAGCTTAATAGTGCTGGGACCAGTTAGCGGCGCTGTCCACTCTGGGCATGCCTGTACCCCCTTTTTTAGACTCAGCATCCACCTTAAAGGTTGCACCGCACACCTCGCCTGAGCTGTCCACCCTTGGTACTGGTTTCAGCTCATTACGGGGGTGCTCATAACTCCTCAAGCCACCAGAAGATGTGAAGAAGCATCCTGAAGAAGCAAACAAACAACAAGACACATAAGTATTCTGCGAAAGATTCAAAAGTAAACCATGTGACATTGAGCATCTGAAAAAAGCAACGAAACAACAAACACATTGTTATAGCATTATATCCGAAAATGCTACATAAGGATGGACGGGAAAAGCCAAATATGAGAAAGTGGAGTATGAGAAGCACATGAAGCATATATCCAAACCCACAGATATTATGTCATGTGCCAACCTGATTTATGAATCCCACCCGATTTGATTGATTTATGTATGAGAAGCACATGAAGCATATATCCAAACCCACAGATATTATGTCATGTGCCAACCTGATTTATGAATCCCACCCGATTTGATTGATTTATGTATGGGCATCTTGCTGTCTTGCCACATGAACTCACCCCAATTTACCCTCTTCTTCACCCAAGGAACAACAACAACAACAACAACAACCCAGTATAATCCCATAAGTGGGGTCAGGGGAGGGTAATATGTACGCAAACCTTACCCCTACCCCGGGGGGCAGAGAGGCTGCTTCCGGGAGATCCTCGGCTCAAGACATCAACAAGAGACGATAAGTTAGTACTATCAATACAGTCATACTAAAAATAACATAAATACACAACATAATATAAAATAACAAAATATCAGCAATATAGGAAATATAAGAAATACGAAATAGATGAAAGGTATACTAATATCCAACAGATAACTCCCTGAATTGATAGCTGATCAGTAACATCCTAAGATTACCTCATACTAGCTAGTCTCACTCTAGTGCGCTGTAGAAATATCCACAACTTCCCCTAACCTACAACTTTAATGCTCGACCTCCACAATCCCCTATCAAGGGCCATATCCTCAGAAATCCTAAGACGTGCTAGGTCCTGCCTTATCATTCCTTCTAATATCTAACAAAACAAATGGTTAAAAGATACATGAAATACATGAGAAAAAAGTTTCAAAAGAAATACCAAAGTTGCTAATAGTTAGGATTTAACTTTACCTACATGCTTGTTACAGGTTTTTTTAACACAAGTTTTAAACAATACCATTCTGAAGTATAAAATTATCATTTTCAGGTGAGACTTCCTGTTTCGAAAGTCCTTTACCTTGATGTTGCTCCCGGGTAGAAGAGGTCAGAATGGATCCGATACAAATCAACTCATTTGGTTAAGTTGGTCATCAGAGACCGCATATTTGTCTATTTTAATCATCCTATGGTTGAGCAACAACTCCTTATTTTCCCAAGTCAATAGAAATTCTTTTACTGACTATTCATCCAAAAACAAAAAAGAAATACTATGTGTGTAGACCTTTCCCTTGAGTGCAAGAAGTTCATCTGCATTACCTTTGGGAAATGGGGCAAAGGATTTTCCACAGCCTTGCTTCACAATGTCAGCGTCATCGGAGAGAACTAGGTGGCCATCAGAATCAGTACCCCAGAAGAAGGGCACACTCCCATCGACATCCTATACCAATGAAAGTGGTACATGTAAAGTCTAGTTCGACAACAAGAGACGAGACGATTCAAGATAACAAGGACTACTCACAGAAGCTAGGAAGGAAGTCTTTGAAGAGCTATCGTAAAGAATGAAAGCAAACTTTCCATGAATATCTCTCACAACTTGATCTGGAGGATAAGGACCTCTATCCCTCAAAGTCCTGTAAGCCTCAATAACAATGATCACTTCGTTTGCTGTCTTGTTTAACCCATATTGTTGCTTAAGATGAGCTACATTCTCAATGTGGCCTTGAAACAAGCAGAATATGTCATCCACAACAGCGAACAACCTACAAGAAACAGAAATCATGATATGCAAAAAAACAAATAAATCTAAAATTGCACTATTCTGATGGCTGAAGATGTATCAAGAAAGCATGATTTGGTACAAAATAAATAAATCTAAATTACTCTAACATGAAACAGAATTTACACAAATAAGTAATCATACTAAAGCAGCAACTGAATGACAATGGTGATTACTAAATAAAAAATAAAAAAGAAAAATCTCACACACAAGCCACTAGTGCATCTCGTAAAATAAACCCCAGAAAGACCATCATTACATCCAAACCGAAACCGACAAAAACACAAATCACAAAACCAGCACACATGAAAGAGAAATATTTTTTTTAAAAAAAGGTAATATTTTGTCAAATTCACCAAGATCCACTAAAAAACAAAATAAATCGCAGAAAAGATGAGAGATCGGATTATACAAGAACATAAAGTCAACTGAGTCGAATAGTGGAATTAAAAAAACAGTCTGACAGATCTTATTTTCCCTTTTATTTTTGGGGTAAATGACAACAAATATCAGATCAAAGACAAATGGGATAAGAAATAGGACCTGGGAAGAAAAGGGTTTTGGCGATCAGAGGAGTAAGCCAAGAATCCAGAAGAGCCCAAGTTGATGGTGACAGAGCCTGAATGGTTGGTGGCAAAGCGCTGTGCCAAGAAACCATCTTTCAGAGCTGATACTGCTGTCTCATTGTTCGGACTCTGAAGCCCTTCTGGGCTTTTAGCCACTGATTTGTCAAAAACTGCCAGCATTTTTGGATCAAAAGTTTTTTGTGAGATGACAAGTGATATCTGCAAAATGATGATGATCTATTTGAGGGTTGAAATAGTTCGCTAGTGGGAGTTCTTTTCCGCGTCCTTTTTCTTGGATTACCATAAATGCCCTTTCTTCATAATATAAATTTTTAATATTTATATAAGTATAACTGGAACCCTGAAGTTGCACACAGAACCACCAACTTCAATACCATTTCTTGCTTCTAAACAACTCGACAACTACAAAACAAACAAATGCTGATATGGGTAAAAATTTAGTTTTTGTATCTATCTAGCTAAACTTGGTTTCAAAACCCCTCTACAATGCACCTCTTGAGTTATCAATCTAATTAACTCTGCACAACTCTATTTCCTGTTCCGAAAATTCGATAATTTCTCTCCAACCAAATATGGTACACACTACACAGCACCTGCTAGAACCATTATGTATGTTAGTATTTGAGCAAATAAGTGCTAAACCAATTAATAACAAATTAATTGGGTAAATCTTAGTTGAGCTTAATAAATTTCGGACCAAAATAAAATGAGATTCTCGTGTGGTGAGAAGAGTTTAGGAGTATTAATTAGTCCGTTCAATATATCAAGATTGGCAGAATATATAGCATCATAACGTGCAATGAATGCAAGGAATGACAAATGACAATAATGTATAGGAATTGCACCCAATGATTTGTGATTGAGTGCCTTTTCCCTCTGACGACGTAAAAGGATGTGCAATTGATACGAACGTGGGATCTATGAGACTTGTGAATGATGGTTGAATAACATATGCTTGAGTAAAGTGAATAAGATAATTCCTTCGTATATCTCTATTGACTTCACAATGTGTATCTTAGTTCTCAAAATGTAGATCCCCCAAATTGTTTATTGTCTCTTCCTATTTATAAGGGACATTCTCCAAAAAACCCTAAGCATTACAGTGCAGAGAATATCCAAATGAATATTCTCCCTGTCTCTTTCTAAGTTCAAGTTACCGTTATTGTGTCATCTCAGCTGCCCGCTTTTGGTTATGGCCTTTACCACAATGACTGTTGGTCACTGTATCGTGGTCAACCCCGTTCTATGTCTTGCTTATCTATTATCGTGCTTGTCAAAGTTGGACCTATACAGTTACTGCCTATGACCTCCCTCCATTAGCATATGTTGTTATCTATTCTATCTCCTCAATCCATCCCTGGACTAGTTTACTCACTCATTTTCATTGAAGTACCTTTAGTCATATTGCTTATGAGAATCTGCATTTGAAGAATAAGTGTTGATGGTCTTCCATACACAATGGACATCTTGGATTGCAATAGGATCCCCACTTTGTTAGCTTGTTCCTGGTATATAATCTTGTATAGATTGCTAGATATAGAATGAACACCTATTTGGACTCCCCTTCTTGTTGCATATGTGTGTTTACCTTCAAAATCGGATAGCAATTGAATTTATACGCGATTTAAAGGATATATGATGTAACTTGATACAAATTAAGAAAGTAGATTAGTACTAAAATTAATGATAAGAAAATGAATGCAAACCACACAAATTGAACAACCTTAGCCTTTCAGTTTGATCACCCTCGAGCCAAGAAATGCCTCAACTAATGTAAGAACAGAATAACAAGATGATGTGAACTAGAAATAATAGTGTATTGCTTTTTGGTGTGTATTACAATGTGTTTTACAAATGATCAAACTACCCTTTATATAGTAGAGGTATCCTACTCTTGATATAATTTTATATAAGGTAAAAATCTCATGATTTGCTAATTAATCAGCCTCTCCTTGATACGTGCCGAGATTTCTGCCGTGATCTCCAACTGATCGTGGATATTTCAGACTTCTGTTATTTGGCTCGACAAATTTCCCTCGATCATGTTCGGTCTCGATCTTGTTCAGTCCCGGGGTCACGAGCTCGAAAATCTTATTTCACGCCTTGGTTCGATATAACCCGAGCTCGAGCTTTGACCTGCTATGTTTCAGCCTCGGTTGGTCACTCAATAGGCGAACCCAGACCATATACAATATGGTTCTCCTCCACAATATTTTGGGAAACTCTCCTCTTAACTTGTCGTATATCTACATGATAGAATAGCACTGCATTAAGCACATTTTCTTCCCTCGAACCAGCTTCTGTTAGATGCTTTGCTGCCTTGAGTATTTTCTTAATTAGCCGTGATGCTTGTTTGCTTGGTACACTCTGGGGCTCTTTTTCCTTTATGTTATACATGTGCACCTACAGAATTCAAATTTTATCTTTCTTCTTGCACAAATTCCATAAATGCTTTAATGTTGCTTTGTTCCATGTGTATATATCAGAGATGTTATTCCTACCTTAAGGCCCGTGCGAACTACTGTCCGTACTTAAATCTCTCAGCATGAACTTGGGCCGACCAGGCTTCCCAACAAAACACAAGGACTAATAAATGCTCATCATTGGCTATGGAAGATACCTTAATTTTGAATATATATACACGTACATGTACATCCATTGATAACAAGGTTTTACTAATATTTAAACATATCTGAACAATAGTCTACAAGCCTCTAAGAGTATTATGATACATAACTTGGCCGGGATAGGGCCCACCGTATCGAAAATGGTTGGATTATATATTTTTGGTACCTATCGACTTTTGAACAGCTACTCTAGGGAAGTGGAGTGCGACAACCAACAGCTGAAGCGTGTACCTTACTGAGGAGGGATGTCACCGGGTCTATCTGAACATGTGGGCATGGACATAACACCCAAAATAAGGGGCGTCAGTATGGAATATGTACTGAATATGTAAGGCCGATACGGTATGTACTTTATCAATATAACATAAAAGATGCGAACACATAATTTCAACCTGAATATCGAAGATAGGCCAGCCACTGGGGGGAGTACACTATGGGAACCAAGAACATTAAATGCATTCAAGCTTTGTAAAAGTAAGGCCACTCGTTAGGGCTATGTATTATATACGTAATATAGTATTATTCAACCGCTCTTTGCGGCATATCATATCATATATCTTACCTGGCTTCATAGAGGACTCGGTAAAATCTCATATTGTTACCATATCATACCCGGCCTTAAGAGATCTCTGTTGTACTCGATCTCAAAGAACTCAGCGTACCCAGTTTCAAAAGGACTCGGTCATACCCGACCTTACAAAGAGGAATCGCCCGTACCAGACCTCAGGAGATATCGATTGTACCCGGCCTCAATAGGACTCAGCGTAGTTGGCCTCAAGAGGACTCGGTAGCCTTACATCACACATCATCATCCCAACTGATCAATGGTTGCACAATACGTGTTGTACCCAGCTAACTATAGCGTGGCTCGGTAAAATAAATAGATACGTATGTGTGTGTATATATATATACACACACACACAATGCAATATCAATATCAGGAGACAACAAGATTAAACTTGGAATGAATCGTATTTTCCGACCTTAAGATACTATTTGCAAACATATCAAGCTTGAAAGAAATGCCATCGGCAAAGTAAATACCAGAACAAGAATAATGTTATCCAGAAGAGCTTAGGACAATTCAGTCTAACAACATAGAAATTCTTTAGAGCAAGAGGCTTACTTCAAATTATGCCAGGAAGGAAGGTTGTCTTACATGTATTATTGAAGACTTATTTATGCTTCCTAAGTTCTTACGCTTTTGTAGTGATTAACTTTGCCTCCAATGAATTTCTAAACCTTAGAATAACAAGATAACAAATATTACACTGACAATCACAAGTTTTTTCACGGTATACCCTCTTAGGTTCGCCTCTGATTTAGCCTTGGATTGCTTAGGAATTCTCGGGGGGAAGGAGGATGGGGTTTAGACCATTTTGGTTGAACAAAAATTGGTAATATATCCTAGAATGAAAGAGGGAAGAGTCATTCTGTCCTTTTATACCTGGCCTAAGAAATTCCATCACCCCACAGAATAACTAGGTCACCCTGCATCGGCCACTGCGCCCAGTGCGACAACAGTCGTAATTTGGCCAAATAAAACCGCTCCTTTGTCCTTATACGTGTCGCGCACTTATGGGTTGTGCCCAAACCTTATAAATCTCCAACTTCATTGGTGGAGTAAAAGCGTGGGGTGTAACATCATCTCCCCCTCCCCCCCCCCCCCCCCGAGAACATTCATCCTCGAATGTTGAATCGTAGCCACTCCTTGCAAATTTCTCTAGTCATCGTGGGTTATGCCTGATATATTACTCTCATTGTCACCTCCTGTTGCATGGAACAAATGGGGTACCTGGGTTTCATATCTTCTTTACCTTCTGAGGTCATTTCTTCTTATTATTGTTCCTCCAAATCACTTTAACTGAAGCTACATCTTTTGTCTGCAACTTACGAACTTGACGATCTAGGATAGCCACCGAAATTTCTTCGTTAGATAGGTCCTTTGTGAATTGAATATCTCTAATGGGGTTAATACAGGATAAATCACCTAAGCACTTATGAAACATAGGCACGCGGAATACCAGATACACTGCTTCCATTTTCAGGCCCAACTTAAGCTTATAAACCACTTGACCGACCTTCTGAATATAATTTGATATGATTCAGTACATCAGGGGTTGAATTTGCCTCTTTTTGCCAAATCTCATCACAACTTTCATAGGAGACACCTTCAAGAAAACCCAGTCTCCCACATAGAACTCTAAATCTCATCGTAAGTTGTCTAAGTAAGATTGTTTCCTACTTTGAGCGGTCAATAATATACTTCGAATCATTTTTACCTTTTTTACAGCCTGTTGAACCAACTCAGTACCCAATAACTTTGTCTTTCCAACTTCGAACCAGCCTATAGGTGACCTACACTTCCATTTGTATATGGCCTCATACAGTGCCATTCGAATGTTAGCATGGTAATTGTTGTTGTAGAAACATTCGATGAGTGGTAGATGATCCTCCCAAATTCCTTTGAAGTTCAAAATGTATGCTTGTAACATATCCTCGAGCGTCTGAATAGTGCATCGACCTGGTCATTTGTTTGTGGATGAAAAGTTATGCTAAGGTTGATCCTCGCACCTAATCCTTGTTGGAATGATTTCCAGAAGTTAGCCGTAAATTGGGCCGATATGATAGAATTGGAACCTTGTGGAGTCGAACTATTTCTTTGATATTTAACTTGGCATAATCTTCGGTCGAGAAAATAGTCTTAATAGGTAGAAAATGAGCTAATTCGGTGAGTCGATCCACGATAACATAAGGAATCAAAACCTTCAACGTGATCATGGTAACCTAGTAACGAAGTCCATGCTGATCATCTCTCATTTACAGGTTAGAATTTTTATATTATGAAGCAGTCCTCCTGGTTTCTGGTGTTCAGCCTTAACTTATTTGCGATTCGGGCACTATGCAACATATTCGGAAACGTTCCTCTTCATGTCATTCCATTAGTATAACTGTCGAAGATCATGATATATTTTGGTTGACCTCGGGCAAACAGAGTATCAGGGTTAGTGAAAGTTCTGTCATGATCTGCACTCGAAGTCTCCCGACATTGGGCACACATAATCGGTTCTTGTATCAAAGGACTCTGTCCTCAGATAGCTTGAACATTTGCATTTTTTTGAAAGGGAATGCCTTCTCTTATTTTCACCAGGACTGGATCGTCAAATTATCGTGCCTTTATTTCATCCACTAACGAGGATTAAACACCGTTTAGGACTATGGCTCTTCTATCACCGGCATCAAATAATCATACACACTTAAATTTTCCAATCGCTGCAAGTCGTTAGTCGTTCGAAACTTATAATCTTCCGTATGTTGTAAACTACCTATGGATATCCGACTAAATGTGTCGGCCACAACATTTTCCCTCCTGCGTGGTATAGAATATTAACATCATAATCCGTTAATAATTTGAGCCACCTGCATTGCCTTAAATTTAACTCTTTTTGCTTGAATATGTATTGGTGACTTTTATGATCCGTAAATATGTCAACATGAACCCCACATAAATAATGACGCCATATTTTCAAAGAGAAAATGAAAGCCTCTAATTCTAGATCATGGATTGGTTAATTTTGTTCATTTTCCTCAGTTGCCTTGAAGTATATACATTAACCTTATCATAAAAACTGAATAGCAAACAAACAACACTATAAAAAAACTTAAGTTTTCGAAGCTCACCATAAAGGGGAAGAATTGCATTTCTATATTTTTCATGTTCTTTTTTGTTGGACATTTGCTGCTAAAAGAAATTGAATTTATCATCTTGAACATATGAATCTAAATATATATAGTATGAAACTAATCAATTAGCTTAAGAATACATAAGAGACCATAAATTAGTAAATGTATATGCTATCAATGGTTAAGATACACATTTATTTTTTCCACTCACTCCAATTTTATTGACGAAAAACTATTCATTTAGTCATTCTTATATATAAAATATTCGGCTATTTTATATTGATCTTGGTCTCGGGTTTGCACCAGCACATCTGCACTAGAGTATGGGTTAAAATCTGACTAGAATGGTCGTCCTTAAGAGGAATGATAAGGGGTCAATCAATTCATAATCATGCCCACGAGGCGAGATAGCAAAGAGCACATCGTCCATCACCGGGTCAAATCGTTGGAAAGTGTACATCACCGAACAAGCATTGTGTTCGAGCAAACGATGAAAGGTGCAGTCGTAAGAAAGTACGCCGGTCAAAGACCATAAAAGGAGGAGTCTCTTCATCATCAACATTTACCTCTCATCCCCTTCCTTTCTCCCATGATTATGGTGCATATATTCCCAAGATGTAAGCTCATTTCTCATGTTTGATGTACGATTATTACATTAAGAAATCTTATACATTCTTATTCTTCTTCTATTTCGCACTCTGTGTGTTTGGATATAGAATTAATTATGTTTGGCTAAGATTTACCTTCTTTATTATCAATAATTAGTTCGACAAAAGGGTTTTACACTTTTTGCTCAAACAATTTGGCACCATTAATGGAAAATTTCTTAGCCAAATATCTTAGTTTCCTTCAGATCTAGATCCAGCGAAATGTCACCATCCACTAGAAAGAGCGGTAAATAAACCTTCGAGACAACCGTACTAATCTAGGTCAGGTTGAGGCATAAAAGTAGAAGTTATTACCAATATCTATGAAAAAGCCACATCTCGCCAGTAGGGATAGGTTTAGCACGACGTACGCACATTCAAAATAGGATCATGGTCTTCTGGCATGACTACATTCCCATTTGATGCATTTACCTTTTATATTGACCCACATTCCCACCCTTTATGAGAGGACAATGGCTTGTTGTGCGTTTCTTTGAAAGAATGGGCACATCCTGCCCTACTTTCACATTCCCCCATACATTAGATGGTTCATGAATGAAGTGTGACATGTTTCCCTTATTGTAGGTACAAATTGAACGAGATCGGATCGATACTAGATTTCAACACTTCAGCAAGAGAGATAGGCTCAACCTGCGTGAAGCCTAGATGCTATTAGAAACAGATCCAAATCTTAAACCACCATTCGAACAACAGGTGGAGCGAGTAATACAACAACGCTGATCTTTTCGCTGACCCGTTTCATTGAGGTACAAAAAATTTCAATTTTTATCCACTGTTGTTAGTTTAAACAGGAATGCGAGCACTTGCATGGGCAAGTGAGCAAATGAGCATTCCAACTAGAAACAATGGAAGTAAAACTACTACAAAACAATTGGAATGTCGCCCACCTCCAATACTTAAACCCCTAAGAAAGGGCACCCCTCGAGTCGTATCCTTTTTCCTACACCCCGATTTCGTCCCGGTCGAGTCCTCTCGGGGAGATTTCTAACAAGGCGATGAAAGGAGCATTTCGAAGGTCAAGTATAGTTCATCAAATCGCATGTCGACTACTTCCCCAGACCGGGCGACGAAGGGACTAGATACATGGAAACTTCTCCAATATATGTATGAAACGAACATGTATAGCATTCTCCAGTGAATGAAACAGAGCAACATTTTGTACTCCCCCATCAAGGTAGTCTCCAATTCAAGCAAAATTAAACAAACTTCGACTCACCTAGGAAATATATCGTATTCACCAATGCAAGAAAACTTAAGCAAACTAGGTCTCACCAAGGAAACGTATCGTATTCTCCAATGCAAGTAAAATTAAGCAAATTGGGACTCACCCAGGAAACACAGAAGCTAAGCAAAATCGGGACTCCCCCAGGGAATACCCAATATTCTCCAGTAAAAAAAATCGAGTATGCCAGGATTCACTCTGACGTATGCATAAATAGTACGGTGGCTTGTGAATTCCTCCAAAAATTAACAATGAAACAACGGGTTAACTTTTTGACCTTTGTTCAAAATAACACCCCTACGGCCAAAGGCCATCGCCGAAAGAAGGATTCGACATCACTCAAATCACAACAAGTTAACATTTCGACCTTAGTTCGAAATGACACCCTTACGGCCAAAGGTCATTGCCAAAAGAAGAATTTGACCTCGCTCGAACAACAATGGGTTAATATTTTGACCTTTGTTCTAAATAACACCCCAACGGCCAAAGGTCATCGCAAAAAGAAGGATTTGACCTCGCTCGAATCACAACGGATTAATATTTTGAACTTAATTTGAAATGACACTCCTACGGCCAAAGTCCATCGCCAAAAGAAGGATTTGACCTCGCTCAAATCACAACGGGTTAACATTTCGATATTAGTTCGAAATAACACCCCTAGGCCAAAGGCCAATGCCAAAAGAAGGATTCAACCTCGCTTGAATCACAACGGGTTAATATTTTGAACTTAGTTCGAAATGACACCCATACGGCCAAAGGCCATCGCCAAAAGAAGGATTTGACCTCGCTCAAATCACAAGGGGTTAACATTTCGACTTTAGTTTGAAGTAACACCCCTACAACCAAAGTCCATCGCCAAAAGAAAAATTCGAACTTGCTCGAATTACAACGGGTTAACATTTCAACCTTAACTCGAAATAAAACCTGTATGGACAAAGGCCATCCCCAAAAGAAAAATTCGACCTCACTCAAATTACACGGGTTAAAATTTTGATCTTACTCCAAATAACGCCTTTAAGGCCACCGGTCATCGTCAAATAAAAAAAAATTATTTTTCGAACTTGTTCTAATAAGTCAGAAATTGACTTTGCTCTAGATTATAAGTTCGATCCCGGTCGATACATATGAAAAGGTCGACTTCACCTAAATTGGAAAGTCTAAATTAAATCCCCCTAAAATGTTCAAGTCGAAATCGACCTTGTCCGAAATGGAAAATCCGAATTCAACCTCGTTTGAATCAAAGATGATTCCGCCTAAAGCGACAAGTCAAAAGTCAATTTTCGCCCAAATGTGAAAATCCGAAGAAACTCCAATTAGACTCACATGAAGAGACCCTACTCGGTCAAGGACGGATTCCCAAGTCGAAAAATCAGGGTTTCTCCATACAAAAATTTGAAGGTCAACGCCAAAATAAAAAGATGTAACAAACAAGGGGAGGAGAAAGAAGATCAAAGGATATACAAAGGCGAAACAACTCTTTTATTCATATATACCTGTGCAACGGCCGCAACTTACACAAGGCCAAAACAGGCCAAAAGAAAAAGAGATGAAAATGAACCACAAAAAAAAATATAAGTATATATACTAAAGCAGCAACAACTTTTCACTCTGTGTCATCACCACTATTTTCGCCATCATTGACTTCAAGAAACGCCTCCTCAACATCAGCGTCTTCGCCAGCCTTCGGTATTGGGGGGTCATAGCTGCAGTTGACACGAGCCTCTCGTGACTTTACCCAGGCTCCTTCATAAGCAGCCTCAGAAACATTGCTCGCCTCTCAAAAACCCGTGTATATGTCTCATTGGGCCTTGAATAAAGCCAAAGCTCATGCAAGTGGCGAGGAACAACGGCAGAGGCAGATTCAACTTGGGCCAACAATTGTGTCTTTTCAGCCTTGAGGACAACGATCCGATCTCCCAAGTTTGAAGTTTCCGGTCAATTTTGTCGTGCTCCCTTCTAACCTCGCCTCCCTTAGCATGGTTTTTTACCTCTTAAATTCCTGCTCGGATTGAAGGACATAGATAGTGTCCTCTAACACTGCTGCCCTTGCCGAAGACGACTCCCGAGCATTCTCGGAATTCTCTAACTCGGACATTTTCCTCTCCAACCCGGCCAACTTGCCCATCCACTCAGCACTCAAAGCTTCAACTCTGGCGGCATTTTGATCAAGTTGGATTGCAACGACAGCACCTTCGCCTGAAGATGCTCACTCTCTGCAGCGACCCTCTTTCCCAACTCAAGTTCTCGTCCTTTGCACGAAGTAGCTCATCGAGCTCACTACTCCAACGAATATACTGCATCAGCTCCTGATCCCTTTTCTCCAGCTCCTCCCCGAGAGATTGATTGCATGTGCTCGCCTTGAGCCACTCATGCATCTCACGACATTTGTTGCTGTAGCGACGATACTTTTCCAGCATCATCAAAAAAATCTTGGCTCGAGTTTCGGCCCTGCGACAACTCTTGATATCCAGCATGTAAGATTGAAAGCAAAGAAAAAAGTTGGTGAAGGCCAAGGCCAAAAAGAGAAGAAACTTACCCTGAGGCCCATGGCGGCCACTTCATGCGATAATTTGACATCGCTAACGTCCCGAAGAGCCTCACACTTGGTGGCAGAGCATAGAAGGTCGAACTCCGGCCCCAAACCCTCCATGTCCCGTAGAAGATTGAGATATGATGGAATCTCAAGTATTAGAGAAGGAGATCCCGCTCTTACCACAATACGGGTAAAGCGCTCCTCGAACATCCTAGCATCATCAGGATCAAGGTCGGAGTCAGACTCATAGTCATCAACCACGACATCCTTTCCCCTCTTTGCGGCTGAAGAAGAAGTGCGATTCAGTTCGGATGACGAAGAGCCACCCAAAATGGCAACAACAGTCTCGGGACCCCGTCCTGTTGCAATAACTTGTTGATCATTCACAACGACCGAAGCCTCTGCCACTAGGTTTGCCTCTATGGCTGGGTTAGCACCACTGCCAATTTCAGACACCGCCAAGGGAGGGTTACCCCCAAAAGATGCTTCGGCTGAAGGAGCATCTTCAGACTCCATTCGTCGTCTCTTCGACGGACCCTCTCCGCTACCAGCACAGGAAGATTCACCCGTTGAGCGGACAGTAGGAGCTAGAGTCTCAAATTGAGGAGTAATTTTCTCGCATACGGCCCCGGCCGTAGGTGCAGATTGAGTAGCTCTCGATGTAGGCTGGGCATCAGACCTTGGTGCGATCCGGGCAGAAGGCACCGGTTGATAGAACACGATCGAAGGGGACCTCGCCTTCCGCACTCTCCTTGTCAACAAAGAAAAACGATCATATAGAGACAAGATCAAATTCATTGTAACGGGCCGACTCACCAGTGAGAGGCTTACGCCCGTATCTCTTGTAGAAGGACGCCCACTGTATGGGGTAAAGTAGCATTTACCCACTCACGGATGTCGTCAACTAGCGAGGGAAGCAATCTCTCATCTGTGAAAGAAAAAAAAACAAATTAGCAGTGCCACCTAAAGAGGAACGGTCGGCTATCACCTCGATAGGAGTCACAAAATAAATAAAGGAAAACTTACGAGCAAAGTTCCACGTCTCGGGAAGCCCTGAAGGTCTTCCACAAGGTGTTCGCTCCACACGTAGAAATAGCTTTTCAAAAACAGTGATTAGACTTGCCGTCCATCTTCACTGCCAAAATTTTTGTTCATCAGTGGCGCATGTGGATCATCGTGCCTCAAATAAGTTGAGGGGAAAAAATATTAAGCATATGCCCCAAAATGACCTCTCGACCAGCGAGCTCTGCGTACTTGAGCAGCATGAGGAAGAGTTTGTAAACGTATGGTGAAAACTGAGATGGGCACACTTCGTAGAAGCGGCGGAAGTCTATCAATAGGGAGGGGAGAGGAAGCGTATACCTGACAATAAAAGGGTATGCGTAGAATGCGTAGCACCCTGGGCGGTGCTGATGTACAACGTCCCTAACCGTCGCCGACACCATTTCAGTGTGACTTAGAATTCCCCATTTGGTCTTGAGCGCCGCAATCGCCACTTCATCCATGGTAGAGGATGCAGAATCTGATGCTTCTCCGGCGGGGCTGTTGAAATCGGTCCATAATTTCCCCGGACGGGGCAGTATTTCAGCCGTTGTTGGAACTCCCTCATCTTCCGCCGCCTCTGCTCCTTCTCCGAGAACAGGTGCGTCATTTTCCAGCACTGGAGCTTCGACGAGCCTGTCAGTCTGGGAAGAAGTACCAGACATTTGTCTGGATTGATCGGAATAAATGAGTATGATGAAGGAAAAGAGAATATGGTAGCATCAAGTTTTGACTAAAAGGAGAATGAAATTAGAAGTATGAAATATTGAAGAAGGTGAAGGTTTGCAAAATTCTTCAGATAAAGCGAAAAGTGTAGCAATCGAATGGTGGTTTCCCCTATTTATTGGGACATAAATGTCTTGAGCGGGAACCCCATGAGACGCCAATCAAAATTGATACGGTACAAGAAATGGTACGATGCCTGGGAAACGTGCACCATAATGATAGTAGTTATTCATGATGCATTGAATCAATACAATGATTCAACTTCGAACGGAAGTAACGGTCCAATAGTACCATTAAAGCGTCACGTCGCCACCTCGACCTAAGGATCTCGCTCAATGCGTAACATTTAGATTTCTCCTAACTTTTGAATTAACAAAATTCGCCCATTGAGCCCGCTAAGAGGCGACCTCGACGAATAGAGGGACTAACTGTATGGGTCAAAATCTAACTAGAATGGTCGTGCTTAAGAGGAATGATAAGAGTCGACCAAGCCGTAATCACACCCCTCGGGGGAAAAGCCCAGATAAAAGGGGGGATTCTGGGAGATAGCTACCACAATGGAGTAAACAAGAGGAATCTCTTCATCATCAACAGTTACCTCTCTTCCCCTTCCTTGCTCCATGATTATGATGCATATCTGACCTAGATGTAAGCTCATCTCTCATGTTTGATGTACGATTATTATATTAAAAGATCTTACACATTCTTATTCTTCTTCTATTTCGCATTTTGTGCGTTTGGATCTGGATTTAATTATATTTGGCTAAGATTTACCTTCTTTATTATTAATAATTAGTTCGACAAAAATGTTTTACACTTTTTGCTCAAACAACTAGTTTTACTATAAGGTTGAGTTTCATTCGTCCGAAACTAGTTAAATCAACTGTTTACTGTTCTATCGCTTAGACTGAATAATTTTAGTTACTAAAACTTCCAAACAATATAGGTATTTATTAGTGTCAGACCAAAATGTAATAATTATAATTACTATACAAAATGGCTATGAAACGTATGTACATTATACTTTTAAAAAAATTATCTTAAATTGAAATATTGTACTTTGAGAACATATTTTTTCCCTTATAGGAATAACATTTCATGAATCAGACTAACCTTTCATATTCTCCTACCAAATCAAACCTACGTGTGAGCATGACGAAAAAAGATAATCTAATTTTTTTGAAGTTTCGGAACTTTAACATTATTATTATAAGTTGATCATAGAAATGGACAAAAGTGGGAAAATAAAAATATGTCTTACTCATCGGCACGTAAGGAAGTTGAAGTCATTAGTCAACAATCAATATCCAGAAATATCAGAGGGGTATATTTGTAACTTCAACTTTTAAAAAGATGAAGAGCTTATCCAAAGAGACAGTTACTGACAGAATATTTAAATCTTTGTACTCTACTATTTATATTAATGGATTGATTAGTTAACTCTTATTTCAAAGACTATTTGGCACCTGATATATGGAGCCATTTTTCTCCCTAATTGCCTCTTTTACAAGAATTCTCTGGACAAGATGCTTATCCTTCCACAAAACAGCAAAAGAAAAAGGAAAAAACGGAGATCCATATTCCTTGCACTTAGGCTTAGAACCCGTTTGGCCAAACTGTCAAAAATAAATTATTTTGAAAACTACTTTTATTTAAATATGTTTTATAAGAAACTACTTTTGCAAAATAAACAATTTATGTTTGACCGATTCGTTTAAATAGTACTTTTTGCAAGCTTATTGTATTTGACCAATCTTTTAAAAAAACACTTTTAAATATTAAATTACGAAAAAGGATAAAAAAATTCAATTTACGATTTGTATGATTTAGAAAAGAAAAATAAATTTAAATATTTAGTAGAAAAGAATTCAATTAAAATATAAAACGTAAAGTAATAATATAAATTAAAAATTCTAATTAATATAAATATAGTTATTCTAAAGCAATAATATTGAGTGTTTGGTATTACTTATTATTTATATGATAATTTAAATATGTCAAAATACATCATTCAGTATAAATTTAAATTTACTCTTAAGAATAGGAGAAACATAGTAAAAACTTGATTACAATAAAAAAGATAATAAATGTATAGGATAAAAAAAGGAAAAAGAATATAAAAATAAAAATTAAATTAATAAGGGATAGTGTGAAAAATATAAATTTATTGCAATGTTATTTTTGTCTTGAATAAATTAAGTTTCTGTTTTTGCTTTTGCTTTTTGGAAGAAGTTACAATTTGTAGCTTCTCTTCAGAAGCAAAAAAACAGCTTCTGCTACTGTTAAAAAGTAATTTTTCGTTTTGGCTAAACACATTAAATTTTTCAAAAAGTACTTTTTTGGCCAAAATAATTCTTTTGGTCTCTTAAAAGCTTGGCCAAACATGATCTTTGTGGGGTCTAAATTATTAGAGGCAAGATATAAATTGATCGACAGAACAGTTAAAACTAAATATGAGCCTTTTTGGATTGGCTTGTTTAAAATAGCTTTTAAATCATTTTGTAGTATTTAGGTAAAATAAAAAAGTTAAGCTAAAATGACAAAAATAAGCTAAAAGTTGTTATGAAATAATATAAAAGACAAGAACAATAATTCAAGAACAAGAGCAATAGAGAGAAGAGTAGAGAGAGTTCTTCTTATTGATACTTAGAGAATGTTAGGAGTTATTTACAATGGTAGAGGGCACCTCTATTTATAGGGAGGAGGATGATTTAGCTACCAATAATAGGACTCTAGAATCTCTCTAATTAAAGACATTCACCTTAAATAGAAGTGTATTTATAACACTCCCCCTTGAATGTCTATTCAATGATGTGCCTCGTTAAAACCTTAAAACAAAACCCAATGGGAAAAATTAAAGTAAGGAAAAAGAGTACACATGTTTGAATATGCGCCTATTGGTTGCCTCGTTAAAAACCTCGCAAGGAAAACCCGGTGGAACAAAACCTTGTAAGGGAAAAAGAGTGCAACGCGCATTAACTCCCCCTGATAAGAACATCAATTTATGTCTTTAAGTCTTCGCATCCCGATCTTGTGAACTAGCTTCTTGAAGGTTGACTTTGGTAGAGATTTTGTGAACAAACCAGCCATATTGTCGCTTGAACGAATCTGTTGAACATTGATATCACCATTCTTTTGAAGATAATGTGTGAAGAATAACTTTGGTGAAATATGCTTCGTTCTATCTCCTTTTATGAATCCTCCCTTCAATTGAGCTATACATGCTGCATTGTCTTCATACAAAGTTGTGGGTAGTTTATCACACTTCAAACCACATTTGTCTTGGATATGATGTATTATAGACCTCAACCACACACACTCCCGACTTGCTTCATGAATAGCAATTATCTCGGCATGATTAGATGAAGTAGCCACAATTGATTGCTTAGTCGATCGCCAAGATATGGCGGTGTCTCCACAGGTAAACACATAACCCGTTTGAGATCGAGCCTTGTGTGGGTCGGACAAATATCCAGCATCAGCATAACCAACAAGATCCGGGCTGCAATTCTTGCCATAAAATAAGCCCATATCGGTAGTCCCTTTAGGTACCGCAATATGTGTTTGATCCCATTCCAATGTCTCCTCGTAGGAGCCGAGCTAAATCTTGCTAAGACATTAACTGAAAAGGATATGTCAGGTCTTGTAGTATTTGCAAGATACATTAGTGCGCCAATTGCGCTAAGATATGGTACTTCAGGACCAAGTAGCTCTTCATTCCTTTCTTGTGGTCGGAATGGATCTTTGTTCACATCAAGTGATCGAACAACCATCGGTGTACTTAAAGGATGTGCTTCATCCATGTAAAACCGTTTAAGTACCTTTTCTGTATAGGTAGATTGATGAGCAAAAATTCCGTTTGCCAAATATTCAATTTGCAAACCAAGACATAGTTTAGTCTTTCCGAGATCTTTCATCTCGAATTCATCCTTTAGATAATCAATTGCCTTTTGGAGTTCTATAGGGGTTCCAATAAGGTTTATGTCATCGACATATACGGAAAGTACAACAAATTCCGATGTTGTTTTCTTTATAAAAACACACGGGCAAATGGCGTCATTTATATAGCCTTCTTTTAACAAGTACTCACTAAGACGATTATACCACATTCGTCCAGATTGCTTTAGACCATACAAGGATCTTTGCACTTTAATTGAGAACATTTCCCGAGATTTTGAATTATGCGCGTTTGGCATCTTGAGTCCATCGGGAATTTTCATGTATATCTCATTATCAAGTGAGCCATAAAGATAGGCAGTAACCACATCCATTAAGTGCATGTCAAGCTTTTTATGGACAGCAAAACTTATGAGATAACGAAAGGTTATCGCATCCATTACAGGCGAATATGTCTCTTCATAATCGACACCAGGCCTTTGAGAAAAACCTTGTGCAACAAGGCGTGCCTTATATCTTTGTACCTTGTTTTTCTCATTTCTTTTGTGTACAAAGACCCATTTATAGCCGACAGGCTTAACACCATTAGGTGTTTCAACTATAGGGCCAAAAACTTCACGTTTTGCCAGCGAATTCAATTCTGATTGAATTGCTTCTTGCCACTTTGGCCAATCATGTCTTTTTCGACATTCTTCAACAGATTGAGGTTCGAGATCCTCACATTCTTGCATAATGCTAGATGCTACATTATAAGCAAAGGCATTATCCACCACAATATCCACTCGATTAATATTTGCCTCAATATTAATTGGATTTAGGGATAGTTCCGTATTTTCCAGAGTCTCGGGCTCAATGGATTCTTCATGAATCTCAGAATTTGTTAAATCATGAGATTCTTTCGTGGTGTCATTTTGATCGTTCTTTTTCCTCTTTCTAGGATTTCGATCTTTGGAGCCTAATGGTCTGCCACGCTTCAGGCGTGCATTCGACTCATTGGTTATGACACTAGATGATTGTCCAACAGGGACATCAATACGGATTGGAACATTTTCCGCGGGAATGTGGGATTTCGTTATCCTTTTCAAGTTCGTAAATGCGTTAGGCATTTGATTTGCTATTCTTTACAAATGGATAATCTTTTGTACCTCTCTTTCACAATAGAGGTATGTGGATCAAGATGAGATAATGATGCATTTTTCCACAAAATTTCCCGTTTGGTTTCACCAACTTCTCCCCCTAATTTTGGGAAAAGTGTCTCATCAAATCGACAGTCTGCAAATCGTGCAGTAAACAAGTCGCCTGTCAATGTTTCGAGGTAGCGAATGATGGAGGGCGATTCAAACCCAACATATATTCCTAACCTTCTTTGCGGACCCATTTTTGTGCGGGATGGCAGTGCTATAGGCACATATACTGCGCATCCAAAAATTCTTAAATGGGATATATTGGGTTCATGACCCAAAACCAATTGCAACGGGGAATACTTGTGGTAATTCGTCGGTCTGAGACGAATTAGCATTGCTGCATGTAAGTTGGCGTGACCCGATACCGAAGTGGGCAACCTTGTTCTCATAAGTAATGGCCTTGCAATCAACTGCAGGCGTTTAATTAACGATTTTGCAAGACCGTTTTGAGTGTGAACATGAGCTACAGAATGTTCAACTTTTATCTCGATTGATAAGCAATAATCATTAAATGCTTGGGATGTAAACTCAGCAGCATTATCCAGTCTAATGGACTTGATTGGATTATCTGGAAATTGTGCTCGTAGTCGAATTATTTGTGCCATTAATTTCGCAAACGCAAGGTTGCGTGATGACAACAGGCACACATGAGACCATCTACAGGATGCGTCTATCAAGACCATGAAATACCTAAACGACCCACTAGGTGGGTGAATAGGTCCACAAATGTCCCCTTGTATACGTTCCAGAAACGTGGGTGACTCAGTCCCAACCTTTGTTGGTGATGGCCTGATAATCAACTTGCCTTGATAACACGAAGTGCAAGGATATTCATTATTCGAAAGAATTTTGAAATTCTTTAACGGATGCCCATATGAGCTTTCTATAATCCGTCTCATCATGACCGATCCTGGGTGTCCCAATCGATCATGCCAAAGTACAAAGGTATTGGAATCAGTAACCCTTTGGTTTACTGTTGAATGTGCCTCAATTGCACTAATTATTGTCCAATACAGGCCACAAGATAAAGACGGGAATTTCTCAATAACCCTCTTTTGGCCGGAGACATTCTTTGTGATGACGAGATATTCAAGATTATCTTCATCCATTGTCTCAATATGATAGCCATTCCGGCATACATCTTTAAAACTCAACAAGTTTCTCTTAGACTTGGAGGAGAACATTGCATTCTCTATGATTAACGTCGTGCCTTTGGGCAGAGTTACAATTGCTCTTCCGGAGCCTTCAATCAATTTACTACTTTCAGAGATTGTAGTAACGTTTGCCTTACACATATTTAGTTGAGAGAAATATTTTCTTTCTTTGAGTATTGTATGTGTAGTACATGAATCAACTAGGCAAATACTTTTACAGTTGGACGTTGATCCAAGTTCGCTTTGTGAGATATCCATATTTGCTATCCCATAGTTTGACATACAAAAGAGATACACGAACATAAGAATAAACAAGTTCCATTCGTTTGTGTCACATAATATTTTCAAAATCTGCTGCTAACAGTTGACTAACAAAATCAGATATGTTATCCATAATTGATTACTTTGCAGTTTGAAAATTTCAGTTTAAACATTTTCTTCAAACAATCGATTGTTAAACACAAACAATCGATTGTTAAACATTGACAATCGATTGTTAAACACACACAATCGATTATTTGCTATTTTGAAAAACTTCAGATCACACTGTCTTAAGACAATCGATTGTTATGCATAGACAATCGATTGTTGGCTATTTTGAAAAATTCCAGAGCACACTGTTTTAAGACAATCGATTGTTATGCATAGACAATCGATTGTTGGCTATTTTGAAAAATTCCAGAGCACACTATTATAACGACAATCGATTGTTAGACATAGATAATCGATTGTGGATGATTTTTGAAAAATTCCAGATTACACTGTCTTAACGACAATCGATTGTTAGACAAAGACAATCGATTGTGGATGATTTTTGAAAAATTCCAGATTACACTGTCTAACGACAATCGATTGTTAGACAAAGACAATCGATTGTGGATGAATTGTTTTTTCAGCTTTAATGTGAAAATAGTAGATAATCGACTAGTTTTTCAGGCTAGTCGATTACCCCTACTGGAAAATAAAAATATTATTGATATTTGAGCATATTGAAGATATTCTAAAGAACTACTGCTAACATTGCATCATGAACTAACTAATACGAGCTAATACTAATGACTATTAGTTTATTCACTAACTAATACAAATAAGTAGAACAAAATCAAATAACTCCATCTTCTTTCATCACGGACCCATCACCGATTAGGTGGTCTATTTTCCCCTCGGGTTGCTCAAAGAAGTCTGCCACATCCAGGTGGGTGATGTCCAAGTTGTCGTCATAGACAAAATTTGTTTCAGGGCCTTTTCTCTTTCGAGATGCTTGATAAAGGTCAACCAAGTGTCTTGGTATATGGCAAGTCTTTGACCAGTGCCCTTTCCCACCGCAACGATAACATATAGTTTCTGAACCATTTGCCTTAGGATCTTCATGACCCCGTTTCTGCTTTCGGCGGTTATCTCTCCTTGGGGGTTGACGGACTTCATTGGAATTTCTTCCTTGTCTACGTCCCTGGCTATGACCCTGTTTACGACCATGACCATGGCCCTTTTCATGTTTGGCATAATGAGAGTGCACCTTATCTGCTTCAGGCAGTGGTGTAGACCCAGTGGGTCGATTTTCATGATTTCTCATGAGCAGGTCATTATTTCGCTCAGCCACTAGTAGAAGAGAAATCAGTTCAGAGTACTTTGTAAAGCCTTTCTCTCTGTACTGTTGTTGCAGTACCATATTGGAGGCATGAAACGTTGTAAACGTTTTCTCAAGCATATCATAATCGGAGATTTTATCCCCGCATAGCTTCAATTTAGAAGTAATTCTGAACATTGCAGAATTATATTCAGAAACGGACTTAAAGTCCTGGAGCCTCAGATGAGCCCAATCATATCGTGCTTGTGGCAGAGTGACCAACTTCAGGTTGTCATATCTCTCCTTTAAGCCGTTCCACAAGATGAGTGGATCCTTGACGGTGAGATATTCAATCTTCAAACCTTCATCAAGGTGATGGCGCAAGAAAATCAAGGCCTTCGCACAGTCTTGGGTGGATGCTTTTTCTCTATCTTTGATGGTGTCTCCGAGACCCATAGCATCTAAGTGGATTTCAGCATCCAACACCCATGTCATATAGTTCTTGCCCGAAATTTCAAGGGCAACGAACTTTCTTTTCGTAATGTCAGACATAATCGAAAATTAAATTAGGAAGAGGGAAATACCTTAGATTTTTCGAGAATGGTTCTTGAGACGGTAGAGTCTCGTGCTGATAACGTGTTATGAAATAATATAAAAGACAAGAACAATAATTCAAGAACAAGAGCAATATAGAGAAGGGTAGAGAGAGTTCTTCTTATTGATACTTAGAGAATGTTAGGAGTTATTTACAATGGTAGAGGGCACCTCTATTTATAGGGAAGAGGATGATTTAGCTACCAATAATAGGACTCTAGAATCTCTCTAATTAAAGACATTCACCTTAAATAGAAGTGTATTTATAACAAAGTTAAAATTTTTAACTTATGGATAAAAAATTATTTTAATTTAATAGCCACTTAAAACAAGCTAAACGGGCTCTATATTCGTTAATTAAAATATATATATGATATGTATAAATATATATATATATATATTGAATAACGAATTTAATCACTTGGCTCAGAAGCCTAACTAAAAATTGCCTAGGTTTGAAGTCTTTATCCGATATATATATTTTTATTGACTTAAAAATATATATTTTTCAAAGTAAATATTCTGTGGCCCAATAATCCATACCAGTGACCCCTTTTGAGATTAAAAGGAAGGGGTGGCCCATTTACATGCTTGATCTTTTTTTAACTATTATTTAAATAAATAGTAGCATTCCATTTCTTATTTATTCCACAAAAAGCACTTTTTTTTACATTTGTAGCAGATTATAAAAATTAGTCTTATAAATTAACGGATTGCACTAATCAAGGGAAAACCCTGTTTTTCCTCCTTTCTCTCTTCGTATTTTTTAGTTCCGTATCTCCATCAACGTATCTCGCTGATGGAGCCTTCATATACTCTGGATATTTCTTCTTATCCTATTTATCATTCACTAATTCACGCTTCCGATAATTTTCACACAGATTTGCGGTTATTACAATCAATTTTCTTTATGGCGACGATAATTTTGATCAGGATTCGTGCCACAATATCATACAAATTAACTCATAAATCTCTTATTGATTCATATAAATATCCTATTACTTCTTCAATTTCTCTATTGCTTATGTGGGTTTTTGAACTTCAAGGTAAGAAAAACCTATAGTCTGTATATTTTGATTCATTTTTATATCAGTTTGTGAATAATTTAATCTTAGTCTTTCATATTTTTTCCACAGAATTTGCAACAATAGAGAAGTCAAAACAACCACAAATAAATGTTACGAACAATTATTTGGGTAGATGATTGAATTTAGATGTATCGGCTGTCAAGGCCATCAGGGATACCTATCCTGATTCTCCTTCAGGAAGTAGTGAAAATGCTTTACCCCTTTCTCGTCCCAGTTTTGAGTTGTTGTATGAAACTCCTGAAAGATCTGCAAACTAGATACGTCTGCAAATGGGGAGTTTTAGCGAGCAAAGGGTGGAAGGCGAAGGCCTGACAATCGTTTCTAAAGTACCTTCGCATTCTACTTCCAAAAGTTATAATCAAGTTGCAAATCCAAACATGGATGAATCAGGTATCAGTAAACATAAACCGACAAGAAAGTTAGATGACAAGAAACGAGCAAAAGTGGTTGAGGATGATTTTCAGGATATACAATTTCAGTTAGTGAAAAACAGAAAAAGAAGAAAGATTGATGGGGCCAGCGGGCAAATATCAAATTTGAAGGTATTGTATGTTTGTATTTGAAGTATCACGACATCAGTTATACTTGTAATTTTTATCATTTGTAGTTGCTTTTTTAATTTATCCGTATAAATATCAAATAAACTATTGACTCATTCTTATGAGTTGAAATTATTTTTTGTGTAGATTTGGGATTTTTATTTCAAGCCGGAAGATTGTTCTAAAGTAAAGATTGCAGCCAACAGTAATATTAGCGTGATTGAAAATTTGAGAATGCATTTGAATCCAAGACAATTTAAAATGTTCATAGAAACATGTTACGGATACTTTATTGATTTGCAAATGATAGCTAGGCAACCCCGTTTAATACACACTTTATTGTTGAAGAAGTTGTTCACGTTAATAGAGATGAATTGTAGTTATCATTGAATGGTTGTAAAATACGTTTTGGTATCAGTGAATTTTCGCTTGTTACGGGTCTGAAATGTACTGGCGTGGCGCATAAACGTTATGATGCTAATCAAAGTTGTAGTTTGATTGATTGGTGTTTTGGAGGTATTAACAAACTTAATAGCCAGTCTATAGTTGATTGTTTTGAAGGGGAGAGATGGTCATCAGATCAAGATGCAGCGAAGATTGATGTGATATACTTCATTAAAATCTTTTTATTTTCATCACTTCCTAATAGTCCCATTGATATTGGTCACTTTGAGGTAGTTGAGTCTGGTGAATTTGAAAATTATCCATGGGGTAAATTGGTTTTTAACAAAACGTATACCTCACTGAAAAAAGCTTTTCGAGAGAAGAAAGCAAAAAATATTCCAGGCTATATGGGCTTCCATTAGCATTCCAAATCTGGTTTTATGAATGTTGTCCTCGAGCGAAAGATCAACTTGCTGTGTTTGTTCAGCATAGAGTCCCTCGTATACTTAGCTGGAAAGTGATCAGTAATCTTACTTCAGTAAAGGCATCAAAGTTGTTGTCTGACGTACAAGTTACTTTTAATTATACTTTTTGTACTTGTTAATAAGCATTTGTATTATATTTTGAAGGTACTGATGTATTTTACTATATAGTTGAAGATGAGAAATATTTTACCATCAACACTTGAGAAATCAAGTATGGATGTGCTTGCCTTTTTTTATATTGAAATGGAAGAGAATGCAGTAGTTCAGGATGATGTTGTATGTGAACCTGGCGACGATGACTTCCAAACTCCTTTTCCTATGCCATCTAAGATATACATGAAATCGAATTCAAATCCTGAACCTGCTAGTATGGACTTGATAGGTGAGATCAAACGTATGCCATCTAAAATATATAGGAAATCAAATTCTGATCTCGAACCTGCTAGAATGGATTTGATAGGTGAGATCAAACGTATATCAGACAATCAGAAGGTTTTGAAGGAAGATTTTCAAATGGTATGTGTATCTTATTATTTTGGCTTTTAAAATAATATATTTAGCAATGGTTTTAATATCCTTTTTTTTACTAGATCAAAGATGAATTCCAGAAGATGAATGTATTCATTGTGGAGTCTAATTCCAAATTGGTTAACACTATTGATTTATTATCAAAGAAAGTGGATAGTCTCACAACTGATAAGGTATTTATCATAACAAGCGTTTAATTATATCTTGGGGCTCATATATGACATCACTTTCTTAAAATTTTTATCATATATATGTTTTAAAAGTTAATTCATTAACATTTTAATAGCTCGGGGGAGGCGTTCGCCACCAAGGCATGTATGGTGGTTGCCAATTGATGGCTACCATGGTAGCGAACTTCGCGATAAAAGTGCAAATTCTCGTGGCGTCAATGCTAGTAATCACTTTGAAAATAAAGTGAATTGGAATGAAGATCCCAATATGGTTTTTACTGGTAATCATACTTAATTTTCGTTGGCGTCAAATTTCTTTTGTTTGCACCATTGAGTATATACTGAGTATTTTATTTGTGGTATAAATGCAAGCATTCAGAATATTACTTGTATTCATGCACTCACAAATACATAAAATACAATAGACAAATTTACATTTGTAATCATTTAGGTAAGTATTTCACTGATGGAGCATTATATTTTATATAAAAGATTGCATATATATAGTATAATTATATATACCTTAGTTGCCTCATGAACATACATGTTACGGTTTTTTCACTACTTCATGATCTGTAAAACTGATTATACACATTTCACATGACCTGGATGTGTGTATGTTTATTATCTACCCAAAGTCGAGCAAGATGATGATGCTATAACTGGTGCTTCAGCTAAGGATCATATTGAGGACTTTTATATTGACGTCCCGGAGTCCCAGATTGTGAAATATACAAATCCTTAGGCATCTGGTAACTTTAATGATGTTATATTATGATATTTTAGTAAATATATCATAATATCATACATGTTGTATAATGACATGTTTTAAACTCGATTATGTCTAATCAATATGCTTATGTTGGTGTTGGATATCCAGCCAAAGATCCCATGGAGGATTTTTACATTGATGCCTCAGAGTCACAAATTGTGAAATATACAAATCCGACGGTAGTGGAACCTACATATGAATGTTTTATAGGACAGGAGTGCGCTGGATCAGTCAATAAGTCATCGTTATTGAGTTTTATTGGTTCAAGCAACAATTAGGTGGGAGGACGCTCAACAAGGACCATTGTGGCCGGAGGACACCCTTTCGTAGACTTTGCAACTGCTGATGATTACAACAAGATCACGAGTGATTTCAAAACTTGGGTTACTACAGGTTTGAGGACAAAAAGAAAGTAATTACCTGCTGTATTTAGCATAACTATGGCTTTTTATAGACCTCCATTGTGATATTACATTCGGTTTTTTCAGGGGTTGTGTTTACGCCAAAAAGTATAATGTATTACAGCCGCCATATGAATTTGGGGTTATGCATGTCCATAAGAAGGAGTGTTTCCACTAGCTCGCATACAAAGGCCGGCCTTTAAATGATACTGTATGCTAGATATTTATACATTTGAATATATTCTTTAATTTGTAGATGTATTATATCTTTGGTTGTGAGTTTATAGACAACAGTCAAGGAACAACATGTAAACATATTTTTATTCTTTGACAACATGCGGATATCTTATTTTACTATTTAAGGAAGAAGGGGAAATATGATATGTATGTTACAGTGAAGTTCACCTCCACAAATTATTTATTTTATTTGAAGATTAAGGCTCTTCATAAGAAATTCATTGGACAAAATAGAGATGTCGTCATGTTGAATCCTATTCACGATGTCGCCCAATACATTCTGGGTAATCTAATGCTTTGTAACCGTCCGTGGCATACTGTCGACCACATATTATTTCCCGTTCTTGTTTCTATGGACAATTGGCACTGGTACTAGCAATTATATCTTTCAAAGGTAGATGCATTTACCTTTATGATTCAAAGCAAGGTACCACTTATAAATCCAAGGTTTGAAGAGTAATTGACGCATATGCTATTACACTCCCGTACTTTTTGGGTGCTCTTGGTTTTTATCACAAAAGAAATGACATCGAATTGAATAAGGTCCATATAAAGATAAAACAGAGGATTCCCTTTGATGTTGTCATGGTTGATGAGTTGTCAATTCATCAAGACATGTAAGATTTATGCAAATTTTTACAATTTCTGATACAGGTTGTCGTATAACTTAAGTCTTCTCTTACACATACGGTAATTTTAGTTTTCTATTTTTTAAATGTAGTGAATGTGGCGTGCTTGTTGCAATGTGCGTGGAATCATTCATATGTGGACAAAATGTGATAACAATGTGTCTGATATCAATGGTCAATGCCTCAGGTTTGGGGCGTTAATGTGGGAATATGGCAGAATGAAACAGGATCTGCTTGTCGCTAGTGATGCGGAAGTCCCTGGGAAATGAAACAGATTATACAATACTGATTATGGTTTTCTCATATAAAACACTCATTTATCTTCCCGTGAATAATGTCCATAGACAAGTAATTATACTATTGAAGTATTACTTGAATGTATTGGTTTTGTTCTTATACCATTCAAGGATATACAGCAGGATATTTGTTGCTTGAATTGCAGCTCAATACACTGATATAGCTTGTCGTTCATCAAGTAGAGCTCTTTTTTGTTGTCATACAAAAGTATTTTAGCATTTATCTGTGCAACTCTTGCACAAGTTTTTAGCTTATTTCAAAGTACAACTATTACCCAAATCCCCTACGTGATTAACTTATTCATGAATTGCCTATTTAGCTCCTTTTTCAAGAAAAGATTTCTACTGGAATGGGGATATGATTTTCCACCAAAGCATCAGAGTACTTTCTCATAGGCATCTTGATAAATTGAGATTACTCTGCTACCTGCATGATAATAAGTATGGTTACAACTTATTGGTTTCGTTGTTATTCTAAGAAATCGTTTGTATACAAGGGATAATCATCATAAAATTGGATAACTTTATACCAAGAACAATTAAAAACATGTGATATATACAAGTACAAACTTCAGATTCACAAATGTACAGATTTTGTGCGCGCCGCATTTGTATCAAAATTGTCTTTTTAAAGAAAATATTTAAGTTGATATCGCGATGTACGTTCTTCAGATGCCTTACCAAGACAATAGTAACTCAACACATTTATAAATTTAAAGCAAGAAAGATGATATCAATTAATAGAATTATGCAATTCATGAACAAAAAGCTTTTGTGAAGATAGGGCAATCCTCTTGCATAGCTTAATTCTGTTATACGGAATGGAAGCAATATGTATATATAAAAATTAATGCAACATCAAGAAGTCTAAGTTATTCCATTTAGATTCTTACACTGTTGAAGCCCAACATTATACTTAGAAAGATAGCAGTTGATGTGGTCTGTCAAATATGTATAGTTCATTTAATAGGCAACAATTTATGTTGACTATCATCTGTATAATACAGTTAATTGTTATACTCACTATTTGATTTCAACTAGTGTTGAATTAGCTTGTAAAACACAATCTATTATGAGCTACTATGAGCATCTGGAATTACAGTATAAACCAACGCAGCTCATACCATTCAAACATGATACCATACAGTGGCGGACTCAGGATTTTGTGAAAGCGGGTTCAGTCGGAGAAGTCCATAACTAACATAAGTGGTATAAGCCGTATAAGCGGGTTCAAAAATAATTTCTATACAAAATTTACCTTGATTTAGCCATAATTTATACATATACACAATATTATTTTTGATGAAGCAGGTTCAGTTGAACCGACTTGTCTCCACCTGGGACCGCCCCTGATACCACATAAGAAATTATATCCATATACACATTTTAAAACTGATCATAACCAGTATAAGTCCAGTGATTATTCATTAATTATACATTTTTCTAACACGCTTATTCACCATTTAACATTTGATGTTCATCCCTTATATAAACTTGTATAGTATTTGCTATCTATTTCTCTTTTGCGGGAGGGCAATACGAAACAAAGGACGTACCAACCAAATACGGAGATACCGATACTAAGATGCAGTCAACAGATTAGCCATAAAACATAAAACACTTTTATTAAACCGGAGATTTAACCAAACAAAACCAAATATAATTGCAATTGTCAAAATAAATAAAGATACCACTAGCATAAGAGCTAAACATTCTTTGGAGCATTCCTGCAGGATTTCTTATTGTGACCTTGTTGTCCACACAAACTACATATAACTTTACATCTTTTTGCCTGAAATTCATCAGCACCTTTCCTTCTCATCTTCTTTGTCCTTCCAGGTTTAACTCTTACTTTTAGTGGTTTAACCGCATCCCCAAAGAGATCTCCAGGAATTTCCTATTGACTTTCATCAGGAATTGGATAAACCAGAATCTCATATGTTTTTAACATGTAATCCTTGGTACAGTATTCCAAGCAATATTGGTATTCATCCATGTGATATTTAGTCACAATTGCCAATGCATGCTCACATGGTATCACGTCCATTTGGATCCTTCTGCAACTGCATTGTCTTCCCCGCATGCACACCACAAATCGCCTACCATCATCAATGACTGTGAACAAGTGTTCATTCGATGGTATTACCTACAATATACCAAATTAAACAAAAAGTAAAATAGTAACCTTATACATTGTATAATTGAATATGTTCTTTATGTATAGCACCAACATCTAAAAACAGAACATAAAGTCTGCAGCATTACAAACATCATTAAATCATATATCTAGATGTTGTAGCTTTATACACAACATAAAATATGGTATTTGTGTAGTAACACAAACATCAAAACACTGTATAACATATTGTGTATTCTAAATTTTTAACCTTGTGTGGATTCATTAAATTAGTATAACTAGAAATGGTATTAAAACTTAACTTACTGTCATCCTTCTTGATGCAATGATTCTATCCCTCAACAATATTTCATATTTTGTACTAAGAGTTGTACCAGTTTCCATCACTCCATTTCTGTTTGTGTTATTCCAAGACGCAACCAGCTTCATCAAGTAGTCAAGCAGATTGTATATAGGTAGATCCCTCGCCGCCTTATTTGCAGAATTCATAGATTCTGCAATATTTGAAGTCATCACCATGGACCTGTTAACTGTTGAATGCGCTACGGACCACATATCATATCAAATGTCGAATAAGTATTGTTTCATTCTGCCATCAAGGTTACATATTTCTGCCATGTGTTGGTTAAATTCCTCAGTTGTGCATGCTTTAGCCATATCAAAAAATATGGGCCTTATTTTCTTCTGACTCTTTTTGAACCTCAACTTTATGTTGTTCCATAGATGGAATATGCATACACAATGAGTCACTTCTGGATACACAACTGAAGTTGCCTTCAAAATGCTTTCATGCTTGTCAGATACAATGCACATTTCTTCGCTTATACCGTATATTTCTCGAAAATTCTGGAATAACCACTCCCATTATGCATTATTCTCCGAATTAACAACATCATATGCGAGCAGGAATATTTTACCTCATTGGACATCAAAATAAATAATTTTACATAAGCTTATATTTTACCACATAAGAGTATACGTTAAATGAAAAAGTGGAATTTACGTAAGAGTATAAAGATATGATAAATAACAATATTAATAAAATAAATAAAAGATACTACATGTGATTTATATTTACCACATTATATTCAATGAATATATACTTCAACTAACCTGCCGCATCTTGCGTGCAAGCCGTTAGTAAGGTCCCTCTGTGTGTTGCTTTTAAAAAGCTGCCATCAACAGCTACATTAGTCATGCAGTACTCCCACCCTTTAATTGATGAATAAAGTGCCACATATACATATAAGAAGTAGTCGTCATCTGTCTTTTCCAACCTTGTCACAGATCCAGAATTTGTATGCATTAACATGTACAAAAACCTCGGCACCTTATTGTATAAATCGACTGGTTTACCTCTCAGTAGCTCGAAAGATTTTTCCCTCGACCTCCATGCTTTCATGTGGTTCAAATCAATTCCATATTCCCTTTTGATGTCACGTTGTATTTCTGCCGGAGTATACTCTAGCTTAGGATCATCTAACTTGTTCATTATCAAACTTCCAACGAGACTTGAGGTAGCCTGCCGTTGTGAAAATAATCTGGAATTATTTCCACATGTGTGAACTTTTTCAAACTTTCTCACCTTAAATATACTCGAGGTGTTTAGGCTTGATGCCTTAAGATTCCATGAGCATTGATTCTCCACACATGCAAGATAATACCTGCAACATGGTTATTCTGCATAAGTGAATTACTGTTTTCATTTAAATTATAAAATAACAATGCAACTTATAAAAAAAAAACTAGTTTGAAACCTACTGATATAGACATACAACAACCATCATCCCAAGTATAAAGAGTCTTGTACAAATCGAAAACACACACTTTACGTTTAGTCTCTCAATGATACTACCTGAAAAATATACATATATAATTTAAGTTTATTTCAGATAATACATCACATATTTTTTATTCTTCTTCATCATTTTAGGAAACTGTTATATATACACTTTTATACGACATGATAAAAATGCATATTTACCTCGTTTTATTTGAACGATCAACCTTGAACTGAAACTTCTCTCGGATAGCAAGATATTTCATAACATTTGCAGTACATCCTTGTTTTTGTATAACTGGACTTCAATAACCTCTTGATGTTTACTATTGTCAATAATACCATATTCATCTATCTGCATAACATCATAGTCTTCCTCATTTTTCAGAACATAACAATTCAGTGGTTTCCAGATTGACAACTATTGGCAAATTCTGAAAAATCATATTGTAGTTCGAATCGTTTACAACTGAATTAGAGCATGTACCATCCTTAACCGACTCCTTCTTGCTTATACACAAAGGATAATCAGTGAACGTAAAATTTTTCCTTTTCAACTCCATGTACAAACCCAAAATCTTGTCGTCGTATATTTTCATTGGTGGAAAATTCTCTTTCACAGAAAATTCAATATCAATCGTATCACTATTTGCATCAACTCCAAGGATCTTTGATATCTCTGAAAAAACTGATTTGAAATCCCAATCAATATTGATCATCATACCATCGACACAAAAATTTTTAAACCTGTGTTGCATATCCCATTCCCCGCTATGTTAATCCAAAATAGTTATTCTGGTATCCATGGCAGAACAAGTAAACCAAATATTTAGTTGTTTTCTTTCTGCTGGTTTGCGTCTCGTATAATACTCCCAATATATACAATGGGAAAGATGAATTGCCGTTACATATAACAAAATTTTCGGATAGTAACTAAGGAATCAATTTAATTGCTGAGCAGAATTCAAGTGAAACTGAAAGTATAAAGGAAACCAAAGATTTCACCCATGATTTTAGGGGAATCTTTAAAATATTTCTGGCTAGAAATATAAATATTTAGTGGCCTTACGTGTAATATACGCTCAGCTGCTACACAAGTGGATTATTTTCTCAAATTTTGCCTACTTATGTTTTTTCCCCCGACGTCGGGCTGTTAGAGGGCGTCAAATAACGGAGAGGTAAAGTCAAAATATCATGGTATAACCAGATTTCGCACCGGTCAATAAAAAATAACCAACGTTTACCAAGTCAAAAAAAATAGCCACTATTTTATTGCAACTGAGACTGATCTCGTATAATATATGGGAGTTTTGATGCATTTATGTACGAACTCCAACATATTATACTGGACCGCTATACTGTGCTAATTCCTATATAATATACGGGAGACTGAAGCACGAGTGCTCCAAACTCCAGTATATTATACTGAACATTTATACTTGGTGGAACTCTCGTATAATATGCGGGAGTTCCAGCATTATTATACTTGAACTCTCACATATTATATGGGAGTTCCAGCATAGTTATCCTGGTACTCCCGTATAATATGCGGGAGTTCAAGCATATTTATGCTGGAACTCCCATAAAATATGCGGGCGTAATTTTCGGATTTTGAACAGTATTTTTGCTCAGATTTATCTTTATATAAAAAGTGGCTGACTTTTGAAACTTGGCTATTTTCCACCGACCAGTTGTAAATCTGGCTATTTTTAAATTTCTTGAGTTAAATGATCCAAAAATAAATAAGAGATTTTTAAATAAAATAGCTGGTCGAATATAGTTTACTTTTTCTAGTTGGTATACACTCAAACCTCTCTATAACAATATCCCTATATAACAATATTTCACTATAAAACCTAAGCTTTTCCAGAACCAAATTTCATATTATGTTATAGTATATGTTCTATATAACAACGCTTCATTATAACGTCCAAAAATATTCGGACAACGAGGCTTTATAGAGAGGTTTTACTGTATATAAATTGTACACAATACATATACATATATGTGTATGTGGATTATACATATATCATACGTCTGCCAACTATTTTAAGTTCAAGTGTTGACAAAATACATCGACAGCCCCTTAAAGTTATCCACACTTTTTACTTTGACATTTTATCTTAAGTTTGTTCCATTTAATCTTTAATCAGGCCTTTGCTGTGTCATTTAGACGAAAAAATTTGAAAGGCAACTAAACATAAAAGATGCATATAATTCACACGCCGAGTAACGAATAAGACAAGGACATGTGGATTTAATTTCAATAAATTTCGTCTCGAGGCTTTTGAATTCCTTTTATCCGACGCGCCACTTTGGCTTGTTCTAGCTGGGTTGTTTTCTTTCCTTTTTTTGGTCCAAAAATAAACTACGGAATTCTGCTATGAAATCCCCACAGACGGCACCAAATTGTTTAGCTCAAAGTTCTCATACACTTTATAAGCATAAATCAATTAAAATCAATGAAGAGCCAATCATAGCAGATCGTAATAAACCAAAAGACCAAACGAATAAAATGTAAGAGACAATAGGAGAGGAGGATAGAGATATTTTATTGATGAAATCGATTTGATCTGCCTCTCCATAGAGAGATTCAGAGCCTTACAATGATATGTATTCTCTTCTTTTAGAAGTGGAGGTGAAGAAGAAGAAGCAACCCCCTTTTTAGGGTTCTTTCTCTTAATATTTATGTTGTGAACTTGCTAGTTGGCGAGGGACGGCCGTGGCCACGTCGAAGGAACGTCCGTGAACAACGAGTAGGCCGTGGTCTCGTTAATTAGGTCGAGTAACCTCGAGATACTTTTGTCAGTAAATGATTATACCTTTTATTAGCCCAAATAAGCTTAGGAGCCAGTTAGAAACGCTAATTATCATGAATCTAGTTTTGACCCATACAGATAGTCCCTCCGCTTATTGAGGTCGGGACCCGGCCGAGCTGATGAGAGGACTTTGCCGCGTATAGTTCAAGAAATTTGGAGGGGAAGATCGAACGCCATTTTGATCATAAGCTAGGATGGCCGTGGTCGTTTATTCATTTGAGATTATAATGTCGAAATTGATGGACTTAGCCATTTTGTGCTGACGGTCTCGATCGTAGCAGAGTCAAGGGTCTGGGCCGTATTCGAATTTGATGACCCCAGTCGCACTTTGTCGAGAGCCCCCAACTGTTTACATATGGGGGATGGTCGTAGCCGCTTATACTTTGAAAATGGCCGTAGCCGTTTGGACTTTGACGATGGCCGTAGCCGTTTATATTTTGGAGACGGCCGTATCCATTTTTGCCTTGAAGGTGGACGTAGCCATTTATGCTTTGGAGATAGCCGTAGCCATTTATACTTTAGGCTGTAACCATTTATATATTTGAAGGTGACCGCAACCACTCTGCATGGACAATCCTTGACTAGAATGGAGCTGATGTTAGATGAATTCACATTTGACGACCGTAGTCTCCATCTTTTGGTGGATTTTCATACGAGCGATTGACCATAGCCGTTCGTATATCTGAAATGGTCGTGGCCATTTATTTGTATGTATTATTCTTTTGGTAGGAGACCGTAGCCACCTTATATTTAAGAGACGACGATAATGGTTCGTTGCTTTGAGAGGCCCGTAGCCATCTTTACTTGGGGGATGGCCGTCGCCGTTTCGTATTAAGGAGACTGCCGTGGCCGTTGTTACTTCAGGGATGGATGCAATCAATATTACTTTCGGGGGCGACCGTAGCCAGCATTACTTTGAAGATAGCCGTACCCACTATTGACTTAGATACGGCCGTAGCCAATTACATATGTTTGGGGAGGATGCGATTATGCTTGCCGCGTATAAGGAAGGCGACATATGCTTAGCGACGCATGAGGCATGCATTTGGGTGTCTTAGGACCGTTACAAACGTTTCAAGGGTGACGTGCCGATTGACGGTTGAGTGGCCGTTCCATGGTATCTGTCATAATGATGCCTGTTACTGTAGACCCGAACCACTTCACGGTTGGTCAGGCAGTTAATGATGGCCTTAGGGATTCGCAAAAGCCATTTATGTTTTGTCTATAAATAAGGGATTATATCATTCATTTCTTACTTATCCGACATTTTGTTAGTGAAATTTTGAGAGAGACAACTCTTCTTATTCTCAGATTGCTTTATCTTCTGCTCCTTGTTACTTCATTCTTCATCGTTTACCGTCAGATCTTCATCTCCTATTGCTTTTTCGGTGAACTCTGCTCACTTCCTTTTAATATATTGACAATGGCAAATAGTTCTCGTTTCGATATTGCTCCGGTGGTGAATCTGGCGACTGAGGGTCCATCTACGTTGGTGAGAACCACCGATTCAGCGAATATTAACAGGCCCCCATTAGTGACCGACGTTCTTTCTCTACCCGACGGTCCGACGACTGATTTCTCTTACTATGAAGGAGAGGACCAAGTGGACGAGGCCCCATTGATGGGGGAGGTAGGCATCGCCTAACTGAGGTATCAATGTGACATTTCTTGTTTCACTGACATCGCCCTCGCTGGGAGAGGGGTGAGGGTTCATGTCGACCACCGAGGGTATTGCATTTTCTACCCTTACCCTTTCAAGCTAGGATTTAAACTCCCTCTTCCAATGCTAGTGGTGGAATTCTGCCGCTAATATAGGGTATGCCCTGGTCAGCTCGTCCCTTCTTGCTAAAAGTTGTTGGCCATGTTGATAAAATACGCGGAGTTGGCACAGAGGGAGATTACTCTTGGGCACGTATTAACTCTCTACACCCCCAAAAGGGTACGAGGCACCATGATTCGGTTGGTCCCTCGTGGGGCCAACGGCTTAACTGCGGAACTTGATGACGAGGTCAATACCCATCCTTATGAGCACTTTTTCTACATTAGGACCGAGAACCTGGTGGCTTGTGCTACTGACTTCCCGGAGAAGTGGAACTATGCACGTAAGTTTCTTTTACGTTGGTCTTAATTCCTTTTGGTTAAATGTCCTGTTTCATGTTCGTACGTACTGACCTTCCTCTTGTTCCGTAGATGGAGGTGCGCCACCAGCACCGTTTTTTGGCATCCGTGAGTGGGTCGATGCCGTACTTCCTTTTACAGCGGGCATTCATACGTGGGCATCTTTCTGGGAGGACCATGGCCGTAGGCTGGCTGCGGGTAAGAATTTTGCTTGCTGTGTTGCTCTTATTTCGTGGTACTCAGTTTCTTTCCCTTGACCTTTTTTCCTTTGTTGATTAGGGCGACCACGCCACAGGAGGGCTCCTCAGCTCGCTTTCCGCAGGCCGGGGGCGACTTCCCGCTTGATTGCAATGCCGGCGCCTCGCCCAGTTCCGAGGGCGGCTTCGGTTGAATCCTCAGCGGCTCACTCTCCAGCACGGTCTGTGCAACGAGTTGAAGAATCTTCACGGGCCATGTGTTCCAGGGTGGAGTTGCCACCGAATGAAGATGAGGAAGAAGAAGAGAGGCCGCTGGTTCGGTGTAGGTTGGCGTTCACCCCGATCTTTCCGGTGGTGATTAGCTTGAATTCTCCTCCATCGGAAGCGAAAGGGATTGCACCGGTTCCTGCCCCAGAGGGTGAGCGTTCAGTGGGGGTTACCCCGGTTGGCTTAAGCCAAGGTGACACAATTGCTTCAGCGATTCAAATTTCAGCTCCTGCTGCTGAGAGAGAGGATGGTTCCTCAGCAACTATTTTGGTGAAAGAAACGGGCGCCAATGTTTTGGTGAGTGTGGGTGCTTCGACCTCCTGAGCGGCGGAGGCCTTGACTTCCAGGCGGCGGAAAGAGTGGGCGCCTCAGGAGAGGGGGATGATTCTGAGTCCGATTTGGACCTTGAGGACGTCCGCCTATTCCAAGAGGTTATACTTGCCCAGCGGTGCAGGCCGAAGGGGATTATCGTTATGTCAAGATTCCTAATGAGCAGAATCTGCTGCTTGAGGAGAATTTGGTGATGCTGTTCAAGGTTATGTGCTCGGACGTGGAGAGCATGTCCTTGAGAGGAATCTCAGATGTTGGGTTGATGGGCGTGGTGGCCGCTCTGGGTATAAAGGTACGTGTGGAGCCTTGGTCTGTTTCTTTTCTTAGTACATCTTCTTGTATTAACTGCTGTTTTTATTTGTTGTAGTCGTTCTTATTTGAGGTGTAGAGCACTCGTCGGGCCAACGTTCGCTCGACTATTTTTGTGCGGTTGTTGGAGAAGTACCGCCGCTACCGGAATCGATGCCGTGATTTGCGTGAACTCTTAAGGAACGAACCCTGGAACCGTGAGCTGGTAGAAGAGTTGGCGAGGAGGGAACTTCATATGCAGCAGACACTTAACAGGGTGAATACTCTCGAGGGGCAGCTCCGTCAAAGAAATGAGGAGATAGATGCCGAAAGGAGAGCGTCCACTGAGAGAGAGCACCAAAATCAAGATATAGTAGCACAGGTCGCTGAGGCTCTGACTAGACATGTTGTCGCCTTAGAGACGGAGACTGCGACATTGAGGAAGCAGGCAGATGACGCCCTGGCAAGGATCGAAGCGCTGCAGGCGACTAACCGTGCCAAGAAAGAGAGCGTGGGTTGGAGAGGGCTGCGACTACTTTCCGAGAGAGGACGTTGGATGGGCGCATTGCTGTTTTCGAGCAGGACGCCTGTGCTGCGGCGAATCGGATTGCGGCCTTGGAGGCCGAGAACCAACGTCTAAGGGACCAGGCCACTTCTTTTGTCCTGCTCGTGAACTTTGGACTTACGCCGAGGCCCAGCTCGACGTGTATAGTAGGTTGTGGGAAGGTGGCGTTGTGCCTGAGGCCACCTATGAGGAAGCCCGCCAAAAGGCTCGTGATGCTCGCCTTGACTGCGGTTTTGACCCGTCTACGTCCGGGGTTGATGATGGCGCCGAGTGTGTTGAAGTGGGCACCGGTGGCGCCGAGTGAACAAAGAAAAAGATTGTAATATTTGTTTAATTTTCATTCTCTTTTTCTCTTTCTATTTTTGTTGCCATTTGGCTATCTTTTTTTCTTTTTGCCGGCCCTGGGCCAATGTAACTGGGGGTAACCCCTTGCGGATATTGTGGATATATGCGACTTTCTTATTTTCTATTTGTTTTGTATCAATTTCGTACGTTTCTTTTTTGCGCTCGTTCGAGGGGGCCTTGCCTTAGGGTTTTTATAGTGAGCATGCTAATGGTCTTGACCGGTTAGGTGGTTTTGACCATTGTCGAATTGGTTCCTTGCCTTAAGAGGAAATTGGTGTAGATGGCTTTGGCCATAAGTAGACGCTTTGGGTCATTGCCTTCTTCCACTTGGTGGGAGTGGGTTGTAGCCATGTTTGGGCGGCGGCGGCACATAGCCCTAGTCCCAGTTCGGGCTTAGTCGGGCTACTGGTCGTGGTGATGAAGAGCACGGCCTTGTAGTTCGACTTGGACCGAGCTTTACATGGGCTAAGACTTTAGTTTTAAGTTAGTCGTACTTACTTGAATGGCGGGGGCACTTAGCCCGAGCTGGGGTTCGACCGTTTGGGGGTGATCGGCCTCGTCTGATCGCGGCCCGGCTCGTAGCTGCGGAGACGTACACTCTTGGCTTTGAGTATTTGGGGGCACTTATATTCTCTTCTTTTTTTTAATATAATTTTATTTTTATTTAGTTGATTTTGAACTTCTAAATATTAGGTAATATTTAAAATTTTACTTGATTTTGAAGTCCTATCTATTAGGAAAGTAACTTATATTACATATTTGTCAAATGTGAAATTTATTTTTAAAGCTAAAAAGGACGAACTATATTTCAGTAAGGGCATTCGTACTTTTAATATATTTCAAAATTGTTGGATTATATTTTTTGCTAATAATTAAGTCATGGACTTAATTATTATTTTTATTATAATAGTAACTCATTAGATTTTGTTGATTAAAGTTCTTAATTTTAGCACATTCCAGATTTTAAATATTAAACTGTAAGAAGGAAAAACGACAATTGTGTCAAGGATACTAATATAAAGAAATAATTAATATAAGGTAATTTAAATTTAAATTAGTTTTAAAGTAACACAAAAAATCAATTAGCCCAGATAGTTTCCATGTTCCCCTATATTTCTTACCAATTGAACGTGCAGGTATTGGGTGAGTTTATTAAAGCGTTTAATTAATATAATTTTAGTTGATGTAAAAATCCTACATATTAAGAATTTAATATGGAATGACTACAGTTATATAAATAATTTAAATAAGATAAAATTTTAATTGATTTTAAACTCCTAAATATTAGGACTTCATTCATAATTTAAATCGAAAACTAAGTTCTAAATATTCGAAAAAAAATCTGAGTTACTAATTTGTCCAATGTGAAACCAAAAAAAGCAAACGGCATTTCACTAAGGACCTTCGTACTTTTAATATAGTAATATAGAATAGATAAATTATTATTTAACATACAATAATACCTAAACATAAAAGATTTTTTAAATTTTTTTATCCATTAAAAATGGATAAAAGTTACCATTCGTCAAATAATACCACACAACTTTTACAAGTTACCCTAACAGTAGGGGTGGCAAAATAGTTTAAATAAAATAGTTATCCAACCATATTATCCATTAAAAATGGATTAGATAACGAACTATTTAAAAACAGGTCAAATATGGATAAGAACCATATTATTCATTTAGAAAATGGATAACCAATGAGTAACCAATGGATAATCAATTAGTCTAACATTTACATTGTAAAACCTCAAATTGAATGTTCCTCAAGTTAGGGATAACTTGAGAGTAAGAACTCTCCAAAAGGTGATCGTACACTGAAGTCATGGATAATATGGGTAACCCGTATTATCCGCCGGTTAACCCATTTCTTATTCATATTAAATATGAATCGGGTCGAATAATTGATCCATTTTTTCATCACCCGTTTTCGACCCGAACCATATCCGACCCGACATGCATGTTTGCCACTCCCACGTAACACCTTCTTTTCAAGATGACGTCTTAATAAATAACCAATGTTGTGAATCCATCTGAAGTACTTCTAAACGAACCATATCCATCATTCAGAGAAATTTAAACCTGCTTTTGAGAATGGATCAAATCTTCTCAAATACTAACTTAAGAAAATATGCTACAAAAGGATGCCCTTCTCTCAACTGACCAAAACAACTCAAGTTCCAGCAGAACAAAGGTGAAAAAACACTACAACCTAAATTTGTCAAACCCGGTTATAGCCAACTGACTTGCTGAATAGTTGTCGGATATACAGAACTTGAAGCCCGCTTGCCAATATAAGCAACAGATACTCTCCAATTGTGTAAAATATAACACGCTTCCTTGTGCTTTCATTAGCTGTACCAGATGAACACACACATCAGATAAGCAGTAGATCACATGATGAATGAACTCTATTATTCAAGATTAACCCCATGGGCAAAGATCAAAAGTAAACACGAAGAAAGAAGCCAAAGGAGATTTTACATCCATCATCGTAAAGAAGTGAATAAACATTGGTAAGGTTCAGAAGAAAGCATACTCATAACACCCACCAAACAAAATATTTGAATTTTTTGTTTTCTTTTATTGGCCATTTTGTTTAATAAGGGAACTTCACTTTAACTATTTCCAGACAGGTACTTAATAAATTTTAAACCTCAACTTTACTCATCTTTTTACCATATCATAGGAAGGGAAGATACATAAGAAAGAGCACAACATACTTTGGATTTAGATAAATAACACCCCTAGAGTGCAGCAGAAGACTTACCTTATACGCAATAGCAGTCAAAAGCTATTAACCTGTCTAAATAACCCCATTTTATCTAGAAGTATGCATGAATTAACACTTTGTAATATTTTAATGAAGCCTAGAGTAAGCTACAATTGGAGTGACATCAGTCATCTGATATTGCTTTTTGTCTTCAGAAAATGCTATGCCATCACTAGGAAATACATTGTAGTTAAGTCACCAGAGCTCCCATTTTTGCAGCACCATTTTCAGAAGTAGCATTAGTTGGTTCAAATGTAAAATAGAAAGTTGCCTACTGCTGACAGTATCTTATTTAAAAGTAAATCCATCAATCCCGGTTTTATAGGCACAAATGTTCGGAACCCCCCCTAAACTTGGCAATTTTATTTATTTCGCCCTTAAACTTCACGTGGTCTTAATTACCCCCCCCCCCCCCCCCCCCCGGGCGAACTTGGAAATTTGACAGTCTTGACCTCCGTATATGTTGATGTGGCAAAGAGCATGATACACTCTTTTAGGTGTGTGGGAGGGAAGAAAAATCGAAAAATCAGCTTCCAAGTGGGGTATTTTTCAAATATTGATTGTCACATTATCAAATATAATGATTTATTTGTTTTAATTGTATTTCTCGTTGTTTCTTCGTTTTAATTGTATTTCTCGTTGTTTCTTCGTTTTAATTGTATTTCTCGTTGTTTCTTCTTAATATACACTGCATATCTTATCCCAATTGTATTTTTTTAGATACAATGAATATATGTTTCAACTATGTATTTCTTTTCTTTTCTTATGGTCCAAATCTGCAAAGGTAGTTGAAGCTCCATTTATTTTAGCCAAATAAAAAGAAGATTTAGCCAAAGTAATAAAGTTCAAATGGTGTATTTTCTACAAAAAGAAAAATTTCTGTGTATTTTTGTTTTCATGCAATGACTATTAATTTAAACTATGCATATTTTTTTTCGAGACAAATTCGCAAGTATTTGGTTAGAATTTTACAATTTTAGCTAATATATTTATTTAGCCAATATATGGAAGTCCAACAACGTATTTTATTTAGATGCAATGATAATATGTTTTAATAGAGTATTCCTTCTTTTCCTGATCAAATATGTAAAAATAACTTGATTAAAATTTTATTATTTTTAGCCAAATAAAAAAGTATAGTCAAAATAACGTTGTTTCAAGCATTTTTTTGAAGATTTTGGAACGAAAAAAATAATTTAAATAATTGATGGACTTAAAAACATAAAAATATATATTTTATTGTAAAAAAATGCCACATGGACAAAAAATTCCATGTGGCAGCGCGTGTGTCACACTCTCATGGATTGTGAACATGCCGCGGGATCGAGGCTATGAAATTTCCAAGTTCGGCGGTATTAAAGACCACGTGAAGTGTAAGGGAGAACTAAACAAAATTTGTCAAGTTCAGGGAGGTCTCGAACTATTATGCCGGTTATACAAGCATGTATGTTTATCATTTAAAAAAAAAAATACAAGCTAGTTCGTCTCAATGCCATCAAAGCATTTACCACATAAATGACATTCCGCACAATAGGAGAAAGGAAAACCAATCAAGTTTATATCCATTTCAAATAAAAGAGCAATAAAGTCCTTATCAAAAAAAGCATGAAGTCTTACTATGACGATGACGAGCATCACGTGCTCTTAGGTACTTCTGCTCTGAAGTAACTGACTCCAATGCCTCTCTTAGTTCAGCAATTTTGACATTAATCGGGTCCAAATGTTCTGCACAAAGGTTAGTAAATGTTAAATGAAAAAAGAAAAGGGAGGTGAATAAAATATAACAGTCTGGAGCTAATCCTAGCAATGCATAAAGAACATATCAGTCAAAAAACATTATACATAACATCCCACTATCCCAACAATACATATAAGAACATATCAGTCAATTAACATAATACATAACAGCCTGTCAGCCTCCACAGCTACTGAAATACCATAAAGAATATATCAGTTTCTTGTCACCACTGGAACCAAATTTGTGTAAAAGCAGAAATTAATATTTCTAAAATATTAATGATAAGACAATAACATGGCAAATAAGACCAACCATCTTTAGCAAGGTCGTGCTCATTGGGAATATGTCCAATATGTATGTAGAAAGAGACTGTTTCTGGTGTTGAATAAGGATTCTTAAAACAGAACTTGTACATCCCACTCCGAGGGGCCTTGAACTCAAATTTATCCCCAGATGTTCCCTTCATTGTGTGTACAACATTTTCCCCGGGCGCTGTCACCTGCATGAGAGTAAAAGACTTAATAAGAAAGACTCGTGATCCCTTTTTCACTAAGAGGTTGCGGAGAAAGTAAACAAATAAGAATATAATAACAATGAGGTAATAAGCTCCCATTAGTAGTTACATCAAGTGCAGACATGGCTAAGAGGTGGAAGCTGTCTGTTACTGTATAATAAACTTTTTGACATTAACATGTGCTGGATTCCCATGACTCGTCATCACCACCAAACAAAGACTAACTTCTGATGCTGGAGTATCTTTCTTATACTTTACCCAAAGGCTCAAATAAAGGGGAAAAAACACAATAAATTTGTACTTCAAGAATAATTATTTAAACCCAAACAATAATTACTAAAAAAGTTACAATTAGAAAAAATGTTTACTGTTAAGTAATACTCTCTTCTGGAGCGAGCCCATGGGATGAGGCGCACAGCTTAGTCCCTTGATGCTGCGCCATCTAAGCAAGCTAAGTTCATAGCCTCTTTTGCACCTAGCTTCTGGGCTCAAGTGTGCCTTGAGCAAGCTTATGACAACAGTGCTTCAGTGATAGCGCTGATTGATTGGAACAGGGGATTACATGTGAGTTTGCAAAGAGAAGAATAATGGTTATTTGTGCATGTTGAAGAGGCTACAAGGGGAGGAAAGAGGAGGGAAAAAAATCGGGTAGAGGGAAGCAATGGTTGTATAATTTGATGATAGTTGAGAAATCATGTGTGATATTTGAAAAAGAGATTTCAGGTTTATGAATAAAATTTCTTATGACAATGAATCTGGTCAAGCAGCAGAACAGAAAGCGTTAAGAGCTTTTATGAAAGAGAATACGATATCTCCGAGTCAAATGAGGTTCAGCCAAATGAAATGAAAGAGGAGTACAGTGCTCTGAAGCAGGCTCTAGTAAAATTTCTCAAGGGAACTACGTGGACTAGTCAAACCCCCAGTTAAGCAATACCAAGTCAGGTGTAAAATCCTCAATAAATAGTGATCCATAAATTAGTGGTTCAGCAACGGATGGCTCCAAAAATGATGAATGAAACGATGCGTGTAAGATGAGTATGATAAGGCGTAATTTTACACCAGCAAGGGCGAGAGCCAGAAGGCAATGGCTGGTTTCTTCAGAATCGGATATATACAGATTGAAAGAGCTAATCCAAGAGCTTGTCTAATTCTCTGAAACTTGATTTTGTCTGGGTTCTAGGACCAAACAATGATATAGTATGACTCATAATTAGACGTAAGTTCGTTGGTCAGCCAAAGATGCTATCAAGCTAGCCGGAGGTATGAAGTATGAACATAGTTGGGAGAGTAGAAATTTGGAAATCATGAAACTTTAATGAGCCCCAACTTGTTTCGGACTGAGGCTTAGTTGTTGTATAATACTTTAGTGAGGGAAGACAATAAGGTAAATCATTTAGTATTGAAGTGAAATTAACCTCAGTAAAACAAAATTTATAATATAGCCGACCTCAACAGATTTGGAATTGAGGCGCAGTTGATTGATTGATTTTCACTGTTTCATTTAAGTTAAAATGGCCAAATTGCTGCTATTGTGGGATGATTAGCAAGTGCAAATAATAAGCAGACAAAAGTGCTAATATCTAAACGAAAAGCAAGTGATGGCAGTAAGTAGCAGAATATATAGTCTTGAAACAAAAAGCAAGTGAAGGCAGTAAGCAGCAAAATGTCCAGTCATTGAAGCAAAATATTTAAACCAACTCAGGATCCGAAAACATAATACTAGGAAGAACTGAATAAGCAATTTTCCTCCCTTCAGTGCATAGTCAAAATTCCTGCTCTATGCTTTGAGAATTTCAAAAAACTAAACACTTGATTACTGCAAAATAATTATTGGAGAAAACTATTCTCTTCATGGAGGGACGCATGTAGTGTACAAGTTATGGGTTCATTCAAGTCTAGTATGTAAAAAACAAAATTCACTAAATAAGTAGAAATAATAGATTTGAACACAGTAATTCAAATAAGTTGTAATAGAATTTCGAACTGGAACCCACAAAGTTCAAATCTTGGATCCACCTCTGCCTTCGCTGAGGTTCACTTCACTTCAAGATAATTCATTTTTTACCCTAATTTACATTTTAAAAAAAGAAAAAAGAGGAAACCATTACAGTCTATCTGAATTTCAACAACAATTCGCCTTTAGATAACAAATTTCAACAGAAATTTTACATACAGTATAAACGTTTTCCTATGAAATATAATACATGCAATAGCTCTAATAATTGTTATCTATCAAACCTATAAAAAATCTCAAAAGAGCTAAATCTAAAAAAAATCAACTAAGTGAAAAACAAGTGGATCATATAGCGTGTAATCAATCTCAAAAACAGTTCACAAGTAATGACATAAAGTCGATTTATAGAAAAAAAAAATACACAATTAAGCTAAAAGGGAAAAAAAAAGACATACGACGAAATCGATGCCGGGATGATCGGAACTCCAAAAGATGTCATGATCAACGACGACGAAGTTTCCAGAAATCGTGTCGTTTTCATAGAGAACGTACTCGTACACGCATTCCTCGTCGTTTACCGTTACCGATAACGCCGTTAGGTCGTTCACGAAATTGAATAGAAGAATTGCCACCAAAGCGAAGACCTTTGACCGCCTGAATCCGTCTCCGGTTGTTGTTTCCATCTCCGGCCCCGATGAGCTCTTAGGATTGTGAAAATTCGTTTTGGGAGATTTTGGGGCAGATTTTGTAATTGTAAGATACAGAACTGACGTGCGGGTGTCTAATTTTGCACTACCATCGAACCCGACATCGTTTTGTTAGATGGATTTTTTGTTTATATATTTTCTCTCTTTTATTTCAGGAGAAAAGGAAAATAGAGAGGGACTACGAGGTAAAAATAATACGGTATAGTTAATTTTCAAATTGCTCATTCAAAAAAAGCCAGCATTACAAAATCAATGAAAAATAGCCATTATTTTGCTGTAATAGAAACTGGTCCAACAAAATATACTAGAGTCCGGTGACCTGTGTATGAACTTAATATGCTGGACCGCTATACTTTGCTAACTTCAATATATTATACTTGGTGGGACTCAATATGCTGGAGTTCCAGGATAAGTATGCTGGAACTCCAGTATAATATGCTGGAGTTCAAGTATACTTATGCTGGAACTCCAGCATAATATACTGGAGTATTTTTCGGATTTTAAAAAGTTTTTTTGCTTAAATTTATCTTTATATAAAGAGTGACTAAATTTCAAATACTTTTGAAATTGAGCTATTTTTGAACGACCAGTTATAAATCTGGCTATTTTTGAATTTCCCGAATATGAGATGGCAAATCCAATACTCACTAGTGACATAAAAGTATCGGGTAGGTAATACCTAAACTACTAAGATTTTCGGCTGTTTATTTATTTGTTTGTTTTAAATCTATCTATATATAAAAGGAGAAGCAAATCCATGATATTATGTCAAGTGGCGCAACGAAATATCAACACGTGTCTGGTTTTAAGACAAAACTCTAATAAATTTGAATATCTATCTATATATAAAAGGAGAAGCATATCCATGATATTATGCCAAGTGGCACAACGACATATCAATATGTGTCATGTTTTAAGACAGGACTCCTCTCTCTCTTTCTAAGATTTCTTCTCCCTTCTCTCTAAAATTTCCTTTTGTAATACTACTTGTAATAGTTATTGTGAATAAATAAATCAAGAAGTTCTGGTAATCAGGTACTTTCCATTTCTTTAGTTATATTATATTTTCTATATTATAATTGTGTTTTATTTGTTTATTTGCCCAATGATGGGCTAAATTCATAAGTGTTAAATAATAACTGATATAGCTTAAGTATGATCGGAAAAGGTAATGACTCTTAATGAATAGCTTGCCTTGAAGGGGTAAAGGTTGTGGTATGGGTGTTAGTTTAAATAATTTTATAGCAAACTAAGCTTAAATCATGGCGTTGGTAAGCCCTAAGAGGGGTGTTCCCGGCATGGTTAGTGAGGGATTATATCGGGTATAAACCTTGTGATTCCGTTGGTAAGTCCGGTATGGCTGGTTAGATCGCCTATGGATGTTCCCGGTCGGGTTTATAACGAATAGTTCCGTGGTTTGCATAAAACAAATTAAACTATATAAATCCCATACTTCCTAAAAGGTCCTACAGCCCTAAAAAGGTCCTGCTTAAGTATGGTATCAGAGCCATGGAAGATCATATTTAGGTTATGAAAGTTATTATTTAACACTTAACTTTTTGAGTTCTTATGTCTTGGTTTAATAAACCAAAATTTATTAAAAATATGATTAAGGAACAAGTAGATTTTCCTGTCCAACAAGATTTATTAAATACTTGGGTGATTCCTAAAGTAAATATAGAGGCTATTTATAAATTGGGAACTTTTGAAAAATTTGCTGGAAAAACTACTGTGAAAACTACAGAATTAAGTTTTACTATGGACAAAGATAGTGGAGTTCTCCATCTATTATCTCAAAATGACATAGATTATTACAAATCTAAAGATTTCAATTATTTACATATTGGTTTAGTTCAAGTTGCTTTTAAGCCATTAACATTGAAAGGCTTACCTGAAAGTTTTGTTACTGCATTACGAGATGGTAGAAATTTAAATTGGAAAAATTCTTTGATTGGTTCTATACAATCAACCTTGGCTTATGGTGCAATTTATTTTAATGCTTATCCGAATTTAAATATTGCTCTAACTGATGTGAATATATTACAATCATTAATTTTGAATATTAAGATTAATGGATATGATTATTTACCCGGAACAGAAGTTATGTGTATTTGTACTAGAATTGTTTATAGACCTCTTTATACTTTATCTCCTAGATGTAAAATTGCTGAACAAAATCATGAGACTGTTTTGTTTGAAAATAATTTTTCTAAATCAAAAATTATTACTCGTAGATTAATTAAGTGGGAAGAAATAAATTTTCCTACTGAATGGATTATTGAAGAAGCTGCAGTACCTCGTGAGATTACTAGTGAGGAAATTTCTGATATCAGACAAAGTAAAGATGGTAGTGTAACTTTGAGTTTTAAAACCCAGGATATCCCAAGACTAACAGATTCCTCTTCAAGATTAACCCGATCTGTATCTTTATATTTCTCCAGTAGATTATATTGTAGATATTCCATCAAGGGCTTCAACTTCTCAAATTAGAGATACAAATTTTGATAAAATTATTTTAGATAATAATAATATTGCTAAAGGTGAAGATCGTTTAAGTGATCCTACAGATTCTGACATGAATTTTCCAACTGGTTTACATGGATAGTAAAAAAATTGATTTTAGTCCAGGTTCTCTGGCACGAAAAAAGATTTCTTTAGAATTTTATAGTCCAAAATGGGAAGAATTTAGGAATTGG